>JAEIGD010000013.1:872500-2072500 GCA_018903425.1 Zaprionus nigranus | reverse complement strand
TCAACCGCGGCGGAGTCACGGTCATACACGACCACGTCATGCCCATGCCGTGTGAGGCGGACGGCAATGTTGCCGCCCATTCTGCCGAGTCCGACGATGCCGATCTGCATACTCAGTTTTCCTTATCGTTTCTTATTCGTGTCTGACGTGCGGCGCTCTTACAGGGCACCATGCAGAGCGGCGGCCAGAGCAGTCAGTCCGTCTTTCAGGGAGCCGTGGATATGCACGCGCAGCGCACGGCGGCCGCGTTCAGCCAGCACATCAAAATCCCCACGCGCCTGCGCGGCTTTCACCACGCCAAAGCTGTAATTGGCACCCGGCACCGGCAGATCCTTCGCGTCATCCGCCGTAATCTGCAGGAACACGCCCGTGTTGGGTCCGCCTTTGTAGGCCTGCCCGGTGGAGTGCAGGAAGCGCGGGCCAAATTCCGCTGCCGTGGCAATGGTTTTGGCGTCGCGGATTTTCAGCCGTGTGTGCTGGATCCATTCCATTGTGGCCCGGTCCCGCTCGATATAGGCGAGCAGACCGACATAATCGCCCGCTTTCACGCGGTCGAAATGGGCTTTGAGAATGGCTTCCGCGCTGTCCCCTTTCAGGGCTTTTTGCATTGGCGGGGTCCGCAAAGAAGGAGAAGGACCCGTGCTGCGCAAAAGGCTGTTCCGCAGGCAGTCTGCCGGTTTCATTATAGGCATCCGTCAGCTTGCGGGTTTCCACCTTGCTGGCTTCCACATCCGGCTGGTCAAACGGGTCAATCCCCAGGAAAGACCCGGCCACGGCGGTTGCAATCTCCCAGCGGAAGAATTCCTGCGCAATCTGGCGCTTGCTGTGCAGATTGATGGTGATCACCGGCTGCCCGGCGTCAATCAGCGTGGCAATGGCTTCATCCTGCTCATGCCGGTGCTCGGGCACCAGACGCAGGTAAACAAACAGACGGTCCGCGCCGTAGCGCTTCGGTCCGCCGAGGGTTTCATCATCAATCGGGATAATGCCCTTGCCGTGTTTGCCGGTGGATTCCGCAATGAGCTGCTCCATCCACGCGCCGAAATCGGCAATCTGCGGTGTGGCGAGAATGGTCAGCTTGTCCCGCCCGAACTGCGTTGCGGCCACCCCCATGATGGTGCCCAGCAGGACGCCGGGGTTGAGGGCGGGTGGCACGCTGGCGTCACACATGCGTACGCCGCGCAGCGCGTCTTCCAGAAACAGCTTCAGCGGCAGGCCAGCGGCGGCGGCGGGCACCATGCCGAAGTTGGACAGAACGGAATAGCGGCCGCCGATTTTCGGGTCGCCCGCGAAAATTTTCCAGAAACCGTCTTTTTTCGCCTGCGCTTCCAGCTTGGAGCCGGGGTCTGTAATGGCCACAAAGTGGGAGCCAGCCTTCTCACCCAGTGCACGTTTGGCGAGGTCATGGAAATAGGCCTGCATGATGCTCGGCTCAAGCGTGCTCCCGGATTTGGACGCGACGATGAAGAGCGTGTGCGCCGGGTCGATCTTCTTTTCAAAAGAGGCGACCTGCTGTGGGTCCGTGCTGTCCAGCACATACAGATGGCCGAAGCCTTCATGCTTGCCAAAGGTCATGGCCAGCACTTCCGGTCCAAGGCTGGAGCCGCCCATGCCCATCAGCAGAACCTGATGGAAATTGCGGGCCTTGACCTCGGCCTGAAAGCTTTCCAGTTCGGACAGGTGGGCCAGACGGTCATCAACAATGTCCAGCCAGTTCAGCCAGCCGCTTTCCGGGCCATTGGTCCAGACGGAGGCATCTTTAGCCCAGAGTTTGCGGATGGTGCCGTCTTTGCGCCACGCGTCCAGCCCTTTTTTGACGGCCACTTCCAGCGGGGCGGGCAGGCTGGCTTTCATGTCGGTCAGCCTGTCAGCCAGCAGGGCCTGCTGCTTGGCAGCCACGGAGCCGAGGAGGCTGTCAAACGCTTCCTCAAAAGAGGTCACGCCTTCATCCACCAGTGTGGCGGTCACACCGTCCAGATCCAGTCCGAGCCGCCTGGCTTCGGCCAGCACATGGCGGGCGTCCGCCAGTCCGGCGGTCAGTGTTTCGGCAACCGTGCCGTGGTCACGGAAGGCATCCATGGTGGCGGGCGGCACGGTGTTGACGGTATGCGGGCCGATCAGGCTGTCCACATACAGAACATCGCTATAGGCCTTGTCCTTGGTGCCGGTGGAGGCCCACAGCAGGCGCTGCGGCTGGGCGCCGGCGGCTTCCAGAGCTTTCCAGCGCGGGGTCTGCATCATCTCCTGCCAGTACGCATAGGCTTCTTTGGCGTTGGCAATGGCGACCTTGCCGCGCAGGGCTTTCAGGGCTTCGGCATCCTTGTCGCCTGCTTTCACACGGCGATCAATTTCCGCATCAATCTTGCCGTCAATACGGCTGACGAAGAAAGACGCCACGGACGCGACTTTGGACAGATCCCCGCCTTTTTTATGCAGATCTTCCAGACCGGCCAGCCAGGCATCCACCACAGCCTTGTAAGCGGACAGGGCGAAAATCAGCGTGACGTTGACATTGATGCCCGCCGCGATGGTTTCCCGAATGGCCGGGATGCTTTCCGGCGTGGCCGGAATTTTGATCATCAGGTTGGGTTCAGCCACATCGTCCCACAGGCGGACGGCTTCAAGTGCTGTGCCTTTGCCATCCCGCGCCAGATAGGGGGAGACCTCGAGGCTGACAAAGCCGTCTTTCTTATGGGAGGCTTCATAAACCGGAGCCAGAATATGGGCTGCGGTTTTAATGTCCCGCACCGCCAGCTTTTCATACAGCGCACCGGGGGAGACAATCTCATGCGCCAGAACGTCACGGATCTGGGCGTCATATTCCGTGCCTTCGCCCATCGCCTTCTGGAAAATGGCGGGGTTGGAGGTCACGCCGCGGACATCATCCTCCTGCACAAGGCGGGTCAGAGACCCGTCTTCAACAAAGGAGCGGCGAATAAAGTCAAACCAGGGAGATTGCTGCACAGAGGCAAGAGCCCGCAGCGGGTTGGTGCCTTTGTGTGAAGAAGCAGTCATGACTGATGTCCTTGATCTCTGCATGCCGCCCCGCCCGAACAGAAAAGCGGGGCAGCATGGAAGCCTTTGATACTGATGAGGAAACCGCGCTGTTAACGCGCCTGACGGCGTGCAGCGTCCAGCACGGCTTCCGGCGTAAAGCCGAATTTTTTCGCAAGCAGACCTGCGGGAGCGGACGCCCCGAAGCCACGCATGGCAATGATTTCACCCGTCGGACCGGCATAGCGGTCCCAGCCGATGGGAGAGGCCGCTTCAATGGTGACGCGGCCGGTAATGGACGGCGGTAGCACCGTATCACGGTAAGATTGTGGCTGGGCTTCAAACACTTCCCAACTCGGCATGGAGACAACGCGGGCGGGAATGCCTTCTTTGGTCAGGGCTTCATAGGCGGACACTGCCAGAGAAAGCTCGCTGCCGGAGGCAATCAGGATCACCTTCGGGGTTTCCGTGCTGTCGGCCAGAATGTAGCCGCCCTTTGCCACGCCGGAGGCCGGAGCAAAGCGGCTGCGGTCCAGCGTCGGCAGGTCCTGACGGCTGAGGGCCAGCGCCACCGGGCCGTCCTGTTTGGCAATCAGATAGCGCCAGACTTCGGCTACTTCGTTCGCATCACCGGGGCGGAAGGTCGTCATGCCCGGTGTGGCGCGGAGTTGAACAAGCTGTTCAATGGGCTGATGTGTCGGCCCGTCTTCCCCCACGCCAATGGAATCATGCGTGAAGATGTAGGTCACCGGCAGATGCATCAGCGCGGAAAGCCGGATGGGGGCTTTCATGTAATCGGAGAAGATGAGGAACCCGGCGCAGAAGGGGCGCAGGCCATACAGCGCCATGCCGTTGACAATGGCCCCCATGGCGTGTTCGCGCACCCCGAAATGGAAGTTCCGGCCTGCGTATGAGCCACCCCATGCGGCAGGCTGGAAGCTTTCCTCCCCCTTCAGCAGGGTTTTGGTGGAGGGGGCGAGGTCCGCCGAGCCACCCAGCAGCCAGGGCAGACGGCCTGCGACGGCATTCAGCACCTCACCAGAGCTGGCGCGGGAGGCAATGCCTTTTGCATTGGCGTCATAGACCGGGATCTGCGCATCCCAGCCTTCCGGCAGGGTGCCGTTCAGGATGGCGTCCAGTTCAGCCGCCAGTTCCGGGTGGGCGGTGTGATACTCTGCAAACAGCTTGTCCCATGCGGCGCGGGCTTTGGCCCCACGGGCCCCCATGCCGTCCTGCATGTGGGCCTGCACGCCGTCCGGCACATAGAAGCTGCGGTCTTCCGGCCAGCCATAGGCTTTTTTGGTTTCACGGATTTCTTCCACGCCCAGCGGCTCACCATGCGCTGCGGCAGTGCCAGCCTTATGCGGGGCTCCCCATGCAATCACCGAATGGATCAGAATAAAGGTGGGGCGTTCCGTCTCGGCCCTGGCCTGTGCCAGAAGGTCTTTCAGGGCAGCGGTATCGTTCGCGTCCTTCAGTTCCAGCACCTGCCAGCCATAGGCGGCAAAGCGGGCGGCAACATTTTCTGTCAGCGCGATGTCGGTCGAGCCTTCAATGGAGATGCGGTTGGCATCATACATCCAGACCAGATTGCCCAGCTTGAGGTGGCCTGCGGTGGAGGCGGCCTCGCTGGAAATGCCTTCCATCATGTCACCATCGCCACACAGCGTGTAGACATGGTGGTTGAACAGGTCGAAGCCCGGTTTGTTGAAGCGCGCGGCCAGCCATTTTTCCGCCATCGCCATGCCGACGGAGTTGCCACAGCCCTGCCCGAGCGGGCCAGTGGTCGTCTCAACGCCGGAGGTGTGGCCATATTCCGGGTGGCCGGGGGTCTTGGAATCAAGCTGACGGAACTGCTCAAGGTCGGCCAGCGTCAGGGCGGGCTCATTGGTGACCTTGCCGTTCTTCACCAGCCGGACACCGGCCAGATAGATCAGCGAATAGATCAGCATGGAGGCATGGCCGATAGACAGCACAAAGCGGTCCCGGTTGGGCCAGAGCGGATCTGCCGGGTCGTAGTTCAGAACGTCCTGCCACAGGGTATAGGCCACAGGAGCGAGCGCCATGGCCGTGCCGGGATGGCCGGAATTGGCTTTCTGGACCCCATCCATGGAGAGGGTGCGGATGGTGTTGATGCACAGGTTATCGAGGCTGGCCGTCCCCCCGGCTCCCAGACCGTCCGGTGCGCGAAGAGGGGTGGGAAAAGAGGCAAACATGCTAACCTAATCCTTTAGAATGGACGTTTTGTTCTGGCCCGGTGAAAGCATACAGCCGGGAACCCGGCTGGGTCAGGGGGCATACAATCACACGGTCCGACCTGAATGAGCAAGAGAGCGGATGCGGGACTCTGCCTCTTCCATGCGGGTCACGGAACCGCTCTGTGGGCACGCAACGCATCTGTCCGGGGGAAGGCTGCCTGATGGGCGTCAAAAAACTCGGCTTCAAGAAAAAATAGATGGGATCAGGCGCATTCCACGGTTTGAGGAGACGTTCCGGTTGCGTCCGGTTTTCTCCTGAATTCGGGGGTGGAACCGTTCATGGGGAGGAGCGCTGGCGGCCCGTTATCACTTGCGCGTGAGGTTGCAACCGTGCCGCCCGCCGTTCCCGCCTCGCCCGAAAGTCAGCCATGGCATGGGCAGGAAACGCTGCACAGGGCGGAGCGTTTGCGCTATAGGAAGGCGATTGCCTAATTTCAGACGTAAGATTTTACCGGAGGTCGAGCATGACACAGGTTTCTTCTCAGGACCCGCGTTCCCAGAACCCGTATTCTCAGGGCGGGCAGACCCCGGAAGCCGGAGCCTTCAACGATTTTACGCAGGAGCAGATTGAAGCCCTGTTCGTCAACGCGGCGCGGGATGGGGAGGCTGATCTGCTGTCCAGCTTTCTGGATGCCGGGATGGACCCCAATCTGCGGGGTGAAAAAGGTTACACGCCGCTGATTCTGGCGTCCTATAACGGTCATGCGGAGGCGGTCAGCGCACTGCTGGCGCATGGCGCACTGCCTGATCTTCAGGATGAAAAGGGGGCCACGGCTCTGGCTGGCGTGGCGTTCAAAGGGTTTCTGCCCATTGCGCGCCTGTTGCTGGAAGCCGGTGCGCAGGTTGACGTGCCCAATGCCGTGGGCCGCACGCCGCTGATGTTCGCCGTCATGTTCGGGCGGGATGATATGGCGAAGCTGCTGCTGGAAGCCGGAGCCAGCCCGACCCACCGGGATGGCGAAGGGCTGAATGCGCTGGATCTTGCCCAGCGGCAGGGCAATACCGCGTTCATGGCGCTGATAAAAGAACGGGAAGCCGGGCAGGGCTGAGAGGGCGCGGGCTTTTCACGCGGAAACGCATCGGTTAGGGGTGAAGGCAGTCCATTCGGGGCTGCCTTATTTTTTTGCGGATGTTTGAGCCATGAGTCGTTTCTGGAGCCCTCTTGTTCATCGCCTGACGCCCTATGTGCCGGGTGAGCAGCCCAGAATGGCAGACCTCATCAAGCTGAATACCAATGAATCCCCTTACGGCCCGTCCCCCCGTGCGCTGGACGCGATGAAGGCCGCGGCGGATGACAGTATGCGTCTGTATCCCGACCCGGAAGCCACCCGCCTGCGCACGGTGCTGGCGGAGCGCGTGGGGCTGAAGGCGGAAAATGTCTTTGTCGGCAATGGCTCGGATGAAGTGCTGGCCCACGCCTTTCAGGCCTTTTTCGCGCATGGCGAGCCCATTCTATTCCCGGATGTGACCTACAGTTTCTACAAGGTCTATTGCGGTCTGTATGATCTGCCCCATCGCCTTGTGCCGCTGAACGCGGAGATGGAGATTGACGTGGCGGACTATACCGGCCCATGCAGCGGCGTGGTGCTGGCCAATCCCAACGCGCCGACCGGCATTGCGCTGGATCTGGCCACAATCCGCCGACTGCTGGATGCCCATCCGGACCGCGTGGTGCTGGTGGATGAAGCCTATGTGGATTTCGGGGCCGAGAGCGCGGTCGCACTGGTCAGGGACTATCCGAATCTGCTGGTCGTGCAGACCTTCTCCAAATCCCGCGCGCTGGCCGGGGCACGGGTGGGGTTTGCCTTTGCCCAGCCAGACCTGATTGAAGGTCTGACCCGTGTGAAGGACAGCTTCAACTCCTATCCTCTGGACCGCATGGCACAGGCTGGCGCCACCGCCGCCGTGGAGGATGAGGAGTGGTTTCTGGTAAGCGTGGAAAAGGTGATCGCGACACGCAAAATCCTGTCTGCCAGGCTTGCGGAACTGGGCTTCAAGGTCTTGCCATCACAGGCTAATTTTGTGTATGTTCACCATGTTGACCGCGATGCTGCGGCCTTGGCGGCAACCCTGCGGGAACGCGCCATTATCGTTCGGCATCTGCGCGGTGTGCGCACATCCTCGTGGCTGCGGATCACAGTTGGAACAGACCAGCAGTGCGAGATGCTTGTCTCTGCCCTGCGGGAGAGTCTCCTCCTCAACCGCTGAATACGGTGTTCCGGCAGGCTTGGGCCTGCCGAATAGGTATTGTGCGCACCTTAACATGAAAAAACGGTGTTTCCCCCGCCTGTCCGGCCTGCCCGGAGGCGGGCGTGTGTCGGTGTTGCTCTGGCAGCCTGTGGCTGCTGAAGGGCGGTTAGAATAATCATAAGGGAGTGAACCCATGCGTGCCTTTCATGGTCAGATGTCAGACAACCAGCCCATCCGCCGCAGCCTGCAGGAAAAGCAGAAGCAGTTGCGGGATCTGAAGGAGACGCTGGCTGCCATGAAATCCCACACCTCTCCGGCCCTGCGGGAGAGTGTGCGGAAGCGGATTGCCCAGCTTGAGGCGGAAGTGACGGCTGCTCCGGTCCTTAAACCGGCCCGTAAACCTGCCGCCGCCCCGCGTGCGGGTGGCGATGCCCGCCGTCCGGCTCGGCCCATGCGTCCGCGCTGAGGCACGGGCTGAGATACGGCATGAACGGAGCCTTGGTCCTGTAAGTCTGCTGTGATATGAAGCGGACCAGTTTGCGGCGACCGGTCGTGGACAGTGCGCTTCCTTACGGGACAGGCAACGATCGCCCTTTTCGGGAAACAGGGAGTTCAGTGATGGCCGGAACAGCCTCATCCACTTTACCTGAACCAATCTCGGAAGGGGGTACGCTCCTGCGTGATGGCCTGATCTGGGCCATTTTCTGTCGTCCGGGGCATGAGCCGGTTGAGCTGGAACGCAGTGTTGTCACCGAGCGCCTGCTGACCGGCGCTTTTCCGCCGGAACTGATGGAAACAGACGGGTGGGCGTGGTTCCACTTTGATATTGTTCACACACTCTCCCGCACACAGATCGAGAGCATTCCCTCCCCTGCCGGAAGAAGTGCGGCAGGTGCTGACCAATCTGGAACGCAGCATCCGGCTGGATAGCGAGGATGAGACAGTGTTCGGCGCACTGCCCGCCTTTGATGACACCACAACGGATGATGATCGCAATGTCAGCACATGGCGGTTTGCGCTCCAGCCCGATCTGCTGGTGACAACCCGCCGCCACCCGATTCCGGCCCTTGGCGTGGTGTTTCATGAACTGCGGCGCGGGTTGGTGCCGCGTTCCCCAGCCAATCTGGTGGACCGCGCCCTGCTGGAATTTGCCGATACCCTGCGGCGGGACTTCGCCCGGCTGGATGACCAGTTGGACCGTGCGGAAGATGTCCTGCTGATGCTGGACCGGGACACCGATCTGGGCCGCATGAGTGGTCTACTCGGCCTTGTGCGCCGCCGGTCCACGGAACTGCGCCGTGTGCTGGCTCCGGTTGATCGTATCTTCCGGGACGAAGAACTGGAACTGCCGGAATGGGCGGAGGATGACCTGCGTGACCGCTCCCAACGGCAGGTTCATGCAGCATTGGATGACCTTCTGGCGTTGCAGGACCGTGCGCGGTCCCTGCAGGATGAACTGACATCCAATCAGGCGGAAGAAACCAACCATCGGCTGTATATTGTGTCCGTTGGCACAACGCTGATGTTGCCTGCCACCTTTGTCACCGGCTTTTTCGGCATGAATACCGGCGGCATGTTCCTGACGGACGGATCATGGGGCACTGTGGAGGCCGGAGGGCTGTGTTTTGCCATCATGTTGGGAACATGGGTGCTGCTGAAGTTCACCCGTCTGCTGTAAGAGGCTCTGAGAGTACCGTCAGTTTCCGGCCGGGCAGGGAAACGCAGGATAGTGACAGTTAAGGTTTTGTGAAATCTGCTGTCGGGGCGATGAAAAAAAGTACAAAACTGGTCTTAATGCGAAACAGTGCAACACAGTACTGGTTCCCATGCTTCATTTTGCTCCGTATTCGGTGCTTTCCATCCTGACGTTGGCCACATGCTTTCTGCTGGTCTGCGTTTTTGAATTTGTTAATGGCTTTCATGACACGGCCAACGCTGTGGCGACAGTCATCTACACCCATTCCCTCAAGCCGCGCGTGGCCGTTATCTGGTCTGGCCTGATGAATTTTATCGGCGTGCTGGCTGGCGGTATCAGCGTGGCTTACGGGCTGGTGGAACTGCTGCCTGCGGATGTGCTGTCTCCCCCAATGGAGACCCGGCCATCCCGATGCTGATCTCCCTGTTCGGCACGGCGCTGGCATGGAACCTGTTTACCTGGTGGTTCGGGATTCCCAACTCCAGCTCTCACTGCGTCATTGGTGCCCTGATTGGCGTGGCCATCGGGGATGCCTTCCTGCACACACGCGGGCTGGGCAACAGTGTGGACTGGTCCCAGATCTGGAAAGTGCTGCGCGCACTGGCCATCTCCCCCATTCTGGGGTTGGTCGGGGCTGGTGGCCTGTATTTCATCATGAAGCATGTGGTGAAGGACCCGGAGCTCTATCAGCCGCCGCAGGGTGACAAGCCCCCGCACCGCTGGGTGCGCGGCCTGCTGATTTTCACCTGCACGGGTGTCAGCTTCTCCCATGGCAGCAACGATGGCCAGAAGAGTATCGGCCTGATCATGCTGACCATTATCGGCATCCTGCCCGCCACGTTTGCGCTCAGCCCGAACGCAGGTTCTCATATCCCCCAGATCGCTCCGCAGGCCATTATCGCAGCCCCGCTGCTGCAACAGTATGACCATGACGGTCTGCGTGATGAAGCTCTGGAGTCTGTCCAGCGCCTGCAGGCGACTGATCCTGAAAAGATTGTTGCCTCCCAGTTGCGCGCGGATATTTATGAAGTTCTGGCGGGCCTGAAATCCGTGGCGTCCAGCGAGCAGGCTTCTGCTGCGGAGAAGAAAACCGCCAAAGACATCAGCGCCAGCCTGCGCCCGACGGTGGAATACGCCCCCTGGTGGGTGCGTCTGCTGAGCGCTCTGTGTCTCGGTATCGGCACCATGATCGGTTATAAACGCATTGTGCATACGCTGGGTGAGAAGATTGGTAACACGCACCTCACTCCCGCGCAGGGGGCTTCGGCTGAACTCGTGGGCGCGGGCCTGATTGCCACGGCGGGCTATACCGGCCTGCCGGTTTCCACCACGCATATCATTACAGCCGGTATCGCCGGGACCATGCTGGGCTCCGGCAGCGGGATCAACCCGAAGATGCTGACCAAAATTGCTCTGGCATGGATTTTCACCCTGCCCATCACCATCGCGATCGCAGCGACACTCTTTTACGTCATCAGCATGTAAAGCCGGAGTCCTCTGCCTGCGCCAGACGCGCACGGGCAGGGGGCGTTCCGTTCAGGTCGGCTGATGTTTTCTGAAGGGCGGACAGGCAGATCCTCTGCGTGTCCGCCTTTTTCGCGTCCGCTCTTTTTATTGCGCGCCAGAAGTTCTCATCTGTCCGGCGTGCGTCTTTCCACCACGCGCATCCAGATCAAAGAAATTTCTGTTCTATTTTAAGGTATTAGGGATTTCCTGTATAGTATTCGAATGTAATTCACAGGAACAGTCTGGATTTGGAGCTTGGATGACTGTACTCTCTAACCGGCTACAGGTTTTGGCAGGTGTCCCATGACTGGAGAAACAGGCCAGCACTCTCCAGAAGGGTCGCCAGCGTTATCAGGATGGCTCTGTGGGAGAGTGTCAGCACAAGAGGAACGGCATCAGGAGATAGCAGTCAAGTCGAATGGCCATACCCTCTTAATAAACCCGTTATTTGGCCATTATCAAACGATCTGTTCGCTACACTATCCGAAGGAGACCGCTTGCGAGTCAGGAAATTTTCAAGCTTCTCGATCAGGTGAACAAAGAAAGAGGCAGGGCTGAGCCACCCGCCACGCTGCCAGACGTTGTAGCAGTCACGGATTATCTACTGACTGAGTTTGACCTTGATTTACCCAAAGTATGGGAAAATATCAGGTTTAGGGTCTGTTAGATCTTGAAATTCTTCCTATATTATAGGGATGGAAGAAGGAGACGGAACAGGCACTTTTACGGACGAGACATGGGCGATCTGGGAACCTCTGATTGAGGCGGTTCGCCCACGAGGCAAGACGCCGCCCCATGATCTGCGGCGCACGATAGCAGCGATTTTCTGGCGTCATGAGAATGGTGCGAAATGGCGGAGCATTCCCGCTGAACTGGGTCCGTGGTGGCGGGCTGCGCAGCTTTTCATCCGCTGGGCGAAGCTCGGCGTATGGGAACGGCTGCTCGAACTGGTTCAGGACCAACAGGGAGTGGCGTTCGGAATGACTTTTCTGGATGGTATGAACATCAGGGCTCACCACAAGGCGGCGGGAGCCCAAAAAAAGGGGCCTCTTTCGAAGAGCGAGACCATCGTGAAGCACTTGGCCGCTCTCGCGGCGGCTATGGCACGAAAGTCTGCGTGATCGCTGATGGACATGGAAAAGCCTTCGGTTTTGCGCTGGCTCCCGGACAGGCTCATGAACTGCCTCTGGCACCAGCCATGCTCGACAGCCTCCCCGCCATTCCCCTGTGGGTCGTGGCGGACAAGGGCTATGCGTCGAACGCCTTTCGTGAACGGATATGGGACATGGGAGCCCGGCCGGCCATTCCCGCGAAACGACGCGATGACCCGGTTGCCTGCCCAAAATGGGCCTATCGGTGCCGGCATCTCGTTGAGAACCTCTGGGCTCGCCTCAAGGAGTGGCGCGCAGTCGCAACCAGATATGAAAAAACAGCAACGTCGTTTCTCGCGGTCATCCACATCGCTGCCGCAGCAGACTGGATCAAGCCATAACAGGCCCTAATCAATCTTCGTCTGGAATGGGAGCGCCGTAAGTTTTCAACTCACCATGCTTTTTTGTCTTAATATAGAATTCGGCAAAATCCCCGTGGTTTTTTTGAGGGTTTTTATAGATTATTTCCCAATATTTTTTCATAACGAAGCATTTTTCGGACGAAAATAGGTTTGATATGTATCGCTGGTTGTTGTGATGTGATATGTAGTCGCGTAAATATTCTTTTGTTTTACATGATATGTCACCTAGATTTTTTTGCTCTTTGGGTGACGAATTAAACTCTCCGGAAAAATCTTCACAGTGAGAGGATGGTGAATTTGCAAAAAATAATATTTGAATTGTTGCAGATATGAAAAATATTTTTTTGATTTTGGCACAAATTTCGATTTTCATAATTTTCCTCCATGAGAGAGCTTATAGAAGCAGGCGGTAATGAGAGTATAACTTGTTTTTCTCTGTTCAAAGTGTGAAATACAAGTGGCCTAAAGTCGTATTTACGCAATTACGCATTAATTTTATTAAGAAAATCAGTATGAGCGGTTTCAAGAATAGATTGATGCGATTTATCTTCGCGGGCCGCATAAAGTTTCAGGCGGCGATAAGTGGTTTCGTCCAACGCTACTGTAAGGCGTTTTTCCCCTTCCTGTTTCTACTGGCCGCTTCTGCGGGTTGACGATCCCTTCAAGGGTGATGGGTCGCTTTACTATCATAAACTCTCCTTCACGTAATGCCACCTCTACCGAAGAAGCCATGGCAGTCGCTTTTCGCCGGCATACTTTACTGTCGCTGGATGACTGCCTTTATGCCCTGCATCGCTGCTTTCAGCGTCACGAGATCTCACAGCTTCCGGACATAGAGGGAGACAAGCCAGAACGACGGCGCTTCAAACGCTATCCCATAGGTTTTTTTCACATCGATATTGCCGAAGTCCAGACTGCTGAGGGTAAGCTGCACCTCTTCGTTGCTATCGACCGGACAAGCAAATTCGCTGTCACACAACTGGTCGAGAAAGCCGACCGGAAGACAGCCTGGGAACTCCTTGAGCATCTCCTGAGCATTATCCCTTATCGGGTTCATACCATTCTGACCGATAATGGTATCCAGTTCGCGGAGTAGCCTCGTAATCGAAATACGGCGTGGTCGCGCCCCATGCGCTTCGACATGATCTGCGAAGCCCACGGGATCGAACATCGTCTGACGAAACCCAATCATCCATGGACCAATGGTCAGGTTGAACGGATGAACCGGACGATCAAGGAAGCAACCGTCAAGCACTTCCATTACGACAGCTATGAGCAGTTGAGGACACACCTCAACGACTTCATGGCGACCTATAACTTCGGGCGAAGGCTCAAGACCCTGAGTGGCCTTGCCCCTTACGAATATGTCTGCAAAATACGGACTTCAGAGCCAGAAAGATTCATCATCAATCCAACCCATCAAACCACGCTACTAAACATCTAGGAACGTTATTCTCGGCGCAATGTCGCAAAATGGACGCGATGGCCTCCTCGAGCCTGCCGTCGTCCGTCGCAGCGAGCAGCATACCGACTCCGTCAACTGCCGCTGCGGCAATCAGTTCGCTGCCCGCAAGCGTGAGGTTGTCCGAATGGCTGGCCGAGAGCATGACCATGGCACGACTGTCCTGAGTGGGCGCGATAATTGCCACCTGGTTCCCCTGATCCCAGCCGACGTCAAACAGACTTTCTACGGCTGCGGCATCGCGAGTGGCGACGACTGTCCATGAACGGGTAAAAAGCTTGCGGGCCTGTTTTACGAGGCCAAGTCTACGCGTATTCGCAGGCGCGCTGCCTTCGACACGGAAACAGACCTCGCCAAGTTCTATCAGGGCTGCTGCCAGAGGGGAGACGAGGCGTGCCGGGACGCCGCCGTCGATGTCCGGGAAGCCTTCCCACAGGATGAGCGCGGCTGACGCATCCGCTGGTGCGATTCCCTCGGTTCCGAAAGTCTGACTGTTCCAATGCCGCACCACTCGCACACACGGGTCGGCGGACACTGGTCCGGCATCTCCGGTCATTGCACAGCCTCTGGAGGGACGCGAGGCAACGTCATGAACGTGGCATTCCCCCAATCATAGATATCGGCACCGGCCTTCTCGCCTGCCCAATAGCCTGCGATACCGCCACCAATGGCAAAAACCACACCGACAACAACGGTTCCACCACCTGGTTCGACCGCCGTGCCTGAACGATGGAGACGGAATCGACGGCTATGCCTAAGACGAGTAGAATACGACCAGCCTATTTGAAAGCCTGTGCCGACCGATAGAGTGTGGCTCCACCCCCGCCTACAGTCGCGTGGTCCGCTATGTTGGAGGCATCGAACGTGCCTTCTGATTCCAATGATAGTCAACGATCTTGCTCTTGACGTTATACCCGTAGTCGAGCAGCAAGACACGCCGACGTGTCTTGCTGCTGTATGAAAACAGCTGATGTCGACTGGCCCTTGAAGTTGCGCGGCCGAAACGCGATTGCGAGCCCTCTCGATTGAGGTAATGGGATACGGATGATTGAAGCCAACCCCATCGAGGCCGGAACTGCGCCGGTCCAAGGAGCCGTAACTCCTGACTGGCTTCCCATATAAACGTCTCCCTTGCATAAAGAGAAGAGTGTAAAAAAGGAGAACAGTATTTGTAAAAGATTCTGTGGTTGTAGTCCGGACGTAAAAAGTTTCAGACATCATGCTTTTTGAGCAAGTTTTTTCTTGCCCGGTTCTGCTAATTTCACAGCACCAGACCGAGCGCAGCGCGGGAGCGTTGCCCGGAGCGCGTCAAGGCAATCATGTGATGCGGCAGGCTCAGGTGTGGGGTTCAGGTGCCTGCATGGCCACACGGTAGGCCGCCATGACATCAGCGGTCGGGCCGTCCATATGGATCTGTCCGCCTTCCATCCAGATCAGCCGGGTGCACCATTTTTCCAGCACATCCAGCGCGTGTGAGGTGATGACCAGAATATCCGTCCTGTCCACCACGGAGGAGAGCCGCTTTTCCGCGCGTTCCCGGAAGTGGAAATCCCCGGCCATGAACCATTCATCCATCAGCAGGATCTGCGGGGTAATGGCGGTGGCCAGACCAAAGCCCAGCCGGACGATCATGCCGGAGGAATAGAGCCGCACGGGCAGGTCCAGAAACGTATCAAGCTGGGCGAACTCTTCCACATCCTGTTCAAGCTGGCGGATCTGCGCTGTGGTCAGTCCCTTGTGGCGGCCCATCAGGGTGATGTTTTCGCGCCCCGTCAGTTCCGGGTTCATGCCGGAATTGACATCCAGCAGAGCGGCCACCTGCCCGCGAATATGCACATTGGGGGCGTCAGGCATATAGATGCCTGCCATCACCCGCAGCAGGGTGGATTTGCCCGCCCCGTTATGGCCGATCAGCCCCACACGTTCTCCGGCCCGGATTTCCACGGAGACGGCCTCCAGCGCCTGCACATACACAGGCCCGCCGTCCGGGCGATCCATGCGGACTTCCCCGCCGGTGCGCAGCCCGCGGGAACTGGTCAGAGCCGCCTTGCCGCGTTTGAACAGCAGCTTCTTGAGCGAACGTGCTCCACCGTGAAAAATCGGAAAACTGAGCGACAGATCCCGGATGCTGATGGAGGATGTGCCGGACGCCACGCGCCCGGCGTCAAAAACAGAGCCGCTCATACCCAGAACGCCAGTCTGCTACGGGACCGTGAGAAGACGAACAGGGCCAGCAGGCAGAATACTACGCTGATTCCCCCGGCAATCAGCCAGGATGTCGCCGTGGGGATCTGGCCCAGAAACGGCCTGCGCACAATGTCCAGCAGGGAGTAGAAGGGGTTGAAATAGAGCCACCAGGCATGGTCGCCCACCTGCTTGGGCTCCCAGATGATGGGTGTGATGTAGAAGATGATCTGCATGACGCTGCCCACAATGGGCGGAATATCACGGAAGCGCGCACAGGCGCAGCCCAGCAGCAGGCAGAGCGCCACGCTATCCACCAGCCAGAGCAGCAGGGCCGGGATGGCCAGCACCACATCGGTTCCTGGGGAGATGCCAAAAATCAGGAAAACCGCGACGGGCACGACCAGATTGTAGCTGAATACAATCCCGCAGCGCATCATGGTCCGCAGGGCCTGCACCGTGTAGGGCATGTTGACCGAGCGCAGCGTTTCCGTCGCCCGTGTAAAGGTGGAGCAGCTCTCAAGAATCAGGGCGGAAAGACCCGTCTGCCATAGAATTATCGAAATTGAGAGGTAAGGCAGATAATCTTTCAGAACAAGATGAAACAGCTGGGAATAGATCAAACCCATGGAGCCGATCATGACTGCCGTTGTCAGTGTCAGCCAGAATGGCCCGAGTGTGGACCCGCTGAATTGCAGCCTGATATCCAGCCAGCCGAGCGTTGCTGCCAGCCGCCACAGCCGGAAGCCATCCGCAATATCCTTGCAGGCCATCGCGACACGTGAGCGTGTGCGTGGGGTAGGGGCAGTAAAGCCTGTATGTTCGGAAGCACCGGAGCTGACCATCATGCTTTCTCGCCTATCCGATCATGCCGCCGCCCGCAACACCTGCCGCAGCCGATATGGCCGGAGCTGGTGTGGAAAAGTTCATCGGACGCGTGGTGGAAACCGGGATGATGTGTTGCGTGAGAGACGCTGGCGTTATAGAGACTTAGAGAAGAGTCTTTCCATATACTCTCAGGAGAATCCCCGGGAGGCCAGTGGTGCTTCCCTAAGTGGGCAGGGCGGATATAATCCATGACATCCAGACGACCCCCCTTCCGTTTTTCTCAGTCCCTTGCCCCACAGTGGCGCAAGGCGCTGCGTCGTGCTGTCCTGACCTCCCCGGCTTTTGGCCTGCTGGCGCTTCTGGCAGCCTGCGCCGGGCAGCCCGGTGCTCCGGGTGGGTCTCCGGCTATCCCGGTCGCGGAAGAAGCAGCGCAGTATCGCGCCCATGCCCGTTCCTATTACGCCCCTCCCGGCCCGCCGGAAGATCCATGGGGGCCGTATATTCAGGAAGCATCCAAAAAATTTGATGTGCCGGAAGAATGGGTCCGCGCCGTCATCCAGCAGGAATCCGGTGGCCGTCTGTTCCATAACGGGCAGTTTGTCACTTCCGCGCCGGGGGGCCATGGGGCTGATGCAGCTGATGCCGCCCACCTATGACGCCCTGCGCTATGCCTATAATCTGGGGGATGATGCGTATGACCCGCATGATAACATCATGGCGGGCACGGCCTATATCCGGCAGATGTATGATGTGTATGGGTCTCCCGGCTTTCTGGCCGCCTATAACGCAGGCCCCGGTCGCCTTGAGGACTTCCTGACACGCAACCGCACCCTGCCGCGTGAAACCCGCAACTATGTGGCCTCTATTGGTCGCCGGATTGTGGGCATCTGGCCGGTCAACCGCTCTCAGGCGGATATGCTGGTAGCCAGCCATGACAGCATGGCGCAGACATATCAGCCCATTCAGTCCACCACGGAAACAAGTTCGGTCCGCACGGCCTGGCAGCGTAAGCAGTCCGGCCTGCCTGTGGACAGCCAGCCTGTTCAGGTGGCTCAGGCAGCAGAAAGCAGTGCGGGAGATGCGCCGTCTTACGGGGCGGACTGGCATCCGGTTTCTCATGCGTCTCCCCCCTCTGCGACGCGTAATGACGTCAGTGCTGTCTGGGCGCAGCGTCTTGCGAGTTCTGGCGGCGCGACCGAAAGCGCGCCTGAAGCGCCGGTGCAGGTGGCGCAGGCGGTGGATGCGTCCGAGCCGATTGAAGATGCTGCGGACAGGGCACAGTCCGAGCCTGAGGCGGCCAATCCGGAGCAGGCCCATGTGCTACGTGTGGCGGCTGTCACGCCAGTGGCGACGCCAGGCCGTGAGCGGTCTTTCCATCTGGTCTCGCCTGCCGTGGCGGAGCCTGCGCCGCTGCTGAGTAAAAAAGCCCGTACGGAAGAACCGCGTAACTGGGCCATTCAGGTGGGGGGCCTTCAATACCGCCTCCATGGCGCAGCAGGCGACAGGTCAGGCCCGTAATCAGGCCACCTTATCCGGAGCCAAGGCGCAGGTTGCGGCCGTGCAGGTCAAAAAAGGCCGTCTCTATCGTGCCCGCCTGACCAATCTTTCCCATACAGATGCCGTGGCGGCCTGCCGCCGCCTGAGCGGATGCGTAGTGGTGTCCCCGGATTCCCGCTCCTGACGAGAGGCTTTTACCCGTTTACATCGGGTTCACGGGTAAGCCTCTTACGCGTTGTTCTGGCGGCCGATTTTTATCCGGTCCGCCGGTTCTGTTCGATTGAATGACGCTCTGGATTGACGCTTTGGACTGCATCGCGCGACGTGCGGTTGATATATCATCGCGGCCATTGTCGTGATGCCAGGCACAGGGCCTATTCTTTCACCTATGTGAAAGGACTGTACCATCAGATCCTGAACACAGTTGCCAGGTGCTTTTTCGGCATTCAGGACCCGATATAATATCGTGTTAAAAGCACGGAGATCATTGAATAAGTAGAGAAAACAAAAAGAACAGAAAACAGGGAAAATGCGCAGAGAGATCGGCGGGTCATTTTCATTTCGCCCAAGCCATAAGCCAGAAATAGAGCAGGGATTAGAAAATAGCGTCCCTGAACGCCTTCGATTTCGGGCGAATGGGGCGGGGTCCAGGCAAGGTAGAGAGCTGTAAAAATCAGCAGGCAGGATGCCAACCCCATGCTTGCCAGAATGCCAGACGATATCCATGTCTCGCGTCGTCGGCTTTTCCACGGCAGGCATAATAGCGCGATGACCAGAAGCAGAAGTTTCGAGATTTCATAAAACTGCGAGGAAAAGCGCGTGTCCAGCCATCCAAGATTGCCAAGGAAAGAATAGATATAGAAATTCTGCTTATCCGGATCTGTTATTGTGTTGAAAATCAAATGTGCAAAATGAAGCGGATGCAGGAAAATTCCCAGAAGTTTTGCTGAAACAGAAGTTTCTGGATGGGGATTGCTGACTGTCATTTTCATGGCAAGCAGCGTCCATCCTGTTGCAAAGGCAGTACAACCAAGAGCCTGCCAGAGGACGTTTTTTCTTCTGGTGTAGATCCATGCCATGAACGGAAGCAGAAGAATGGGTAACGCATGGAGCCGGCACGCGGCAACCAGCGTGACAGAAATGGAGAGCGTGTACAGCAGCGCAGGCGGAGTATGGCTTGCAAGGCGTTTGATCTGACAGAAAGCAGCAAGCGCCAGTATTGTGACTGCCGTCGCCATACCATCCAGATTGGCGGCAGCAATCTGGAACAGTGTCATGGGAATTGTGAGAAGGGCCAGAACAAGAGCGTTAGGCGCAGAGATGGCAAAGGCGGCAATGATGATAAAACAGGCGACGATGCTACTCATCAGGCGGGCAAGCCTGTAGGAGCGGTCAATGGAGAGGTGCGCGTATTCGCCAATAAACAGGCCAATGGCCTGCGGCGTATAAAGAATAGGAAAGTAGTATCCTGTTCCCGCCGCGGCAGTAAATATTTTATTAGCGGTCCACTGGAAATTTCTTATGACATTTAAATCACTTTGTGTGACTTTCTTGTCGGTGTTCCTGTCATATCGACTGTAATATTCAATGTAGTTCTCAAGTCCTGAATCAAGAAATCCACCGGAAATCTCACCGGGTGGGGTTTTCAGGAGAAATTCGCCTTTTGAGAGCCAGTAGGCGCGTTTGAGATGATCGCTTTCATCGGGCGATTGCAGGGGGGGATAATGTCTGTTTCCAGGAAACAGAAAAAGCCGATCAAGAGAGCTGCAAGAATGGTTAAAAGTTTTGGGGAAATATTGTTCGGTAAGAAAACGGGTTTCATGACTTCTGTACCAGAGAAACTAGAATGCCGGAAATAATTAAAAGGACGCCGAGTGCATATTGTCTGTTAAAACTCTCATGCAGGAAAATATAGCTTAGGACAGGCACTATAACAAAGGCAAGGGCCATTAAAGGATAGACCCGTCCCAGTTCCGCACGTTGCAGGATCCAGACCCAGCCGATGGTTGTGAGGCCATACAAAACCAGCGCACCTGTCAGAATGCCAAGGCTGGCAGGATCATACAGTGTCCCGGCTTTCTGGAACCCGGTTGCGCTGAGTTTGAACAGGATCTGCCCGAATGCGATACCTGTCACGCATAAAAGCGTGTAAACAATATCCATCAGGCTGTATCCTTCTTTGACGGTTTTGAGAGGTCTTTCTGGATCTGGTAAGTGTTCAGAATGCGATGGAGGGGTAACCCGTGATTTTTTCCGGGTTCCGAGATGATGTCATAAGACAGAAAAGAAAGAATAAACTGCGTTCCCAGTAGAATGGGTAGTCCTGCAAGCATGACGGTGCCGGCTGAGGCATAGATGCCTGCCTGCACACTATGCAGCCAGTGGGTAATCCCGACACTGCCCCCGATAATCAGCAACAGGATGCCAAGTGGAAGCTGGAAAGAGGCGATAGACATATCCCGAAGATAATAATTGTAAAAAAGACGTTTTATAAAATTTTCAAAATGCTTTCGTAAAAATTCCGGAATAATTTTTCTGATTTTCAAATTGCTGACTTCATCTCCATAAACAGCGGTCATGGGGATGTCCATAACGGTTGCTTTCAGGATATTCAGCCGGAACAGCATATCTGTTTCAAAAAAATAGCGGCAGCTTATTTTGTGTAATGGGAGGATGGAGGCAACGTCTCGATGTATGGCGGTGTAACCATTGGTTGGATCAAAAAGACTCCAGTATCCGGAAGAGATTTTAGTGAGAAGAGATAGGACCGCATTGCCAAAGATTCTTGTTTTTGGCATGTTTTCTAACCCTTCCAGATTAAAAAACCGGTTGCCTTTTGTATAATCGGCATGGCCGGAAAAAATAGGGGCAACAAATTCCAGAATGAGCGCCGGATCCATTTGTCCGTCGCCGTCAATTTTGACGATTGTTTCAATACCGTCAGAGATGGCGGCCTGATAACCGGTTATCACGGCGCCTCCCACACCTTTATTCTGGGTGTGGTAGAGGACTGTCACCCGTGGGTCATGGCAGTTTTGCGCGACAAATTGTCCTGAATGGTCCGGGCAGCAATCATCTATGATATAGATTTTTTTCTACTTCTGGTCCGATGCGTGAAATAACGTTTAAAATATGGTCTGTTACTTTGTATGATGGGATCACAACTCCAATAGAGAGCGTATCGGGCATGTTTTTGTTATTCGCTTCTTCTGTTGTGGGGTTGGGATTATTTTTTGTCATTGTTCTTGGGGTCTTTTCCGGTATTGACCGGCGGCGGCAACGGCGCGTTGTCCCGGCCGGAATAGCGGTCGATAATCTGGCGGACAGCCCCGGCGGCTTCCTGAGCCGCCACGACGGCCACATCGCCCCAGTAGCTATCAAGAGAGTGCGCGTCGATATCATGCAACTGTGTGGCAGCCCCGGCTTCCTTGCCGGCCTTGTCCGTCACACGCCAGACAATTTCAATATGCTGCTGCGGGTGGCCGGTGCTGCCTACGGGGCCGGGCGTGAGGGTGACAGTCGTCGCCACTGAGAAATCCGCGTTTTCCGCTGAATTTTGGAGTGTATCAGGTGTATTGCGGAAGGACGCTGCGAAGGCACGGCTGAGCGAGATATCGCCATCCCCCGGCGCACCCGTTACGCCTTTGAAATAGACGCGGGCTGAGCGGTGCTTCAGGCTGTGCGGATCTTTTTCCATGTCATCCGCCTGAATACCCGTCAGCACAGCGGCAATTTTGGGGGCGGCATCCTGCGCGGCCAGACTGAGGGTTGCCGGATCCGCCGCTGTCCAGAGCTGGGCTTGAATCGGTTCACCCTGCTGCGTGGCGCGGATTTCATTTTTTGGGGTCATGACCATATAGATCGGCACAATCTGGTCCCCTCGCGTGTCAACCCGCATTTGCAGCCACCAGTCTCCGGGGCGGACGGGTTGTGCCATGGCCGGGATTGTCTGTTGCAGCAGTTCCGCCGCAACGTCCTTGCTCCAGAGTCTGGCCGCATCGGCGGAAAGCTGACTTTCGTCTGAGACGGGGATATCCAGCCGGGAAGGTGGCGCGTTGGCGGCCAGCCGGAGGGCTTCCTGACCCGGATTGGAAAAAGGATGCGGCATGTCAAGACAGCCGCTCAGCAGGATCAGCCCCGAAAGAGGCAGGACCGTGCGCCGGAACAACGCGCTCATCCGTTCGACACTCCTGTCGCAATGACTGAAATCTGGTGCCCGATGGGACCGCCTCCGGCCAGCGTGCGTCGCCGATGGCTGAAAAACCGCTTCTCGTCCGCCAGTGTGTCCACCCCTAGAGCGGCCACCTGTCCGACCCCGGCGCGTTCCAGCCGGAAGACGCACCAGCCCGCCAGATCAAACTGATAATGGCCCGGTTTGCCGGGAGTGAAGAAGCGGGCCGCCTGTGGATCAGCCGAGGTAACGGCGGCGTGCATATCCTCGCCTGTCTCGTAGCTTTCCTGCGCAATGCAGGGGCCGACCACAGCGCAGACATCAGCGGGTTGGACACCCAACGCCTGCATGGCGTCCAGCGTGGCTTCCATTACCCCGGCCAGCGCCCCGCGCCAGCCAGCATGGGCGGCCCCCACGGTTTTACCGTCCTGTGCTGTAAACAGAACGGGCGCGCAATCCGCTGTAATCACACCCAGCGCGACATCCGGCAGGCGCGTTACCATGGCATCGGCCTGTTCGCCTTCGCCCGGTGCCCAGGGGGTTTCTACCGTGATGACGCGCGGACAGTGGACCTGCGTCACACCCAGTAGCCTCTCCGGCGCAATGCCAAGGCTGGCTGCAACGCGGCGACGGTTTTCGGCCAGACTGGCCGGATCATCACCCGCGCGGGTCGAGCAGTTCAGGCTGGCATACGGGCCGGTGGAGACGCCCCCCCCCCGTGTAAAAAATCCATGGCGGGCCGGGGCCAGCAGAGGGCTGGTCAGCGGGGAAGGCTGTGTCTGGCCAGAGGTCATTCTGCGGGTCCTTTCGTAAAGCCGGGGGGGCATGGGGAGTGAGGGAGAGGCCACGGCCATAACCCGGAAAAGATGCCCCATCTTTTCCGGTGCGGCCAGTCTGTGCGCGCCGCTGCGCAGGTCATCGGCATCCTGCGGGCTGGCGTGAGCCGCAAGCTGTTCCGTGCGTTCCATCAGCCCTAAAGCACGTAAAAACGTCCCTTGTGTGACGGCCCCCCATATCGCGGCCCCGGCCTGCTGCGCGGCAGCGGCAAAAGCGGTAAAGTCCACATGGGCGGTCAGATCGGCCTCGCCCGCGGCCTCCAGCGGTTTTGCCGGGCGGGCGTGGCGCAGGGCCTGAAGGGAATCCCCGGTCAGACTGGAATGATGGCCATAATCCAGAAACAGCGCGGCTCCGGCGGTGCGGGCAAAACGCTGGCCGAGCAGACGGGCAACGTCCAGAGCCGGTTCACACAGTTCTACCACGCAGTCCGGGTCCAGTGCCCGGCCATCAGGGAGCGCGGGGGGCGGGCAGGGCATACAGCAGAAGGCGCCGTCCCGCACGTAATGCTCCTGCCATCCGTCCGGCGTGTGCAGAAACTGGCGGATGGGGAGTGCATCCAGAAACTCATTGGCCACCAGAATCAGGGGGCCATCCGGCAGGCTGTCCAGCGTGGCGTGCCATGTGGGGGAAAGGTTCGGCCAGCGTGCTCCGAAAGGTGCGACTGCGGCCGCCTGCGCCTGCCGCATGAGCGGTGAGGTTTCCACCAGATGCACCTCAAGCGCCTGTGCGAAAGCGGGCACGCGGGCGGTGATCAGCCGGAGCATGTCGGCCATCAGGGTGCCGCGTCCCGGTCCGGCTTCCGCCAGAATGACAGGGGCAGGGCACCCCATGCTGGCCCAGACGGTGGCTGCCCAGGCACCCAGAAGTTCGCCAAAAACCTGTGAGATTTCCGGCGCTGTCACAAAATCACTCAGCAATGGGTGTGTGGCGTAATACTGCGCGTTGGCTCGCGCCATGAAATGGTCCAGTCGCTCGGCCTGCTGCGTCTGGTCGGGCAGAGGCTGGCGCTGAGCGTCGGGCGATGGGCCGGGCATCAGGCGGCCCCCGTCAGGTCCCGGCATCCGGGGTGTTGGTGGGCAGGCCGGTATAAACCGGGCTGCGGGAGGCATGGACCATCAGCGCGACCCCGGCGAGCAGCATGGGCATGCACAGCACCTGCCCCATGGTGACACCACCGGGCAGGAAGCCCAGAAACGCATCCGGCTCCCGGAAGAACTCGCAGAAAGTGCGCGCACAGGAATAGCCCGCCAGAAACAGTCCGGCCAGAAAGCCGGGCTGTTCCCACACACTTTGCCGGCGGGAGGCGGCAAACATGATGATGAACAGCAGCAGCCCTTCCGTCAGGGCTTCATACAGTTCCGACGGATGGCGCGGGATCGGCCCGGCATTGGGGAAAATCATGGCCCAGGGCAGGGTCGTAGGGGCTTCCCGGCCCCAGAGTTCCCCATTGATGAAGTTGGCAATACGCCCCAGTCCCAGCCCGACTGGCACCGCAACGGTCACGCGGTCGGCAAAGGCCAGAAAATTGAGTTTATAGCGCCGGGTAAACAGCGCCATGGCGATAATCACGCCCAGTGCGCCGCCATGGAACGACATGCCGCCTTTCCAGACTTCCAGAATGGTCAACGGATGCGCGAGGTAAACCTCTGGCTGGTAGAACAGCACATAGCCCAGACGCCCGCCCAGTAGCACCCCCAGTGTGACCCAGCCCAGGAAATCATCCGCCTGCTCGACAGTGGCCACGCGGGGGACAAGGCGCACCAGCCTGCGCAGAAGAGCCACCCCCAGCACAATGCCCACAATGTAGGCCAGCGCGTACCATCGGATGGCAAGCGGTCCCAGATGCACCAGCACAGGGTCAAATTGTGGAAAAATCAGAACTGGCAGCATGCGTCAGGGTGTCCGGACAGTGGGGGGTCAGAGAGAGGCGGTCAGAGATACGGGTTATCCGTGGCAAGGTAGCCCTGCACATACTGGCGGATTCCGTCTTCAAGCGTCGTAAAGGTGCCCGTATAGCCCGCCGCCCGCAAGCGCGTGAGGTCCGCCTGTGTGTAGGACTGATACTGACCACGCAGGCTGTCGGGCATGTCGATAAAGTCAACACGGCGCGGGCATCCTGCGGCGTCACACACCGCATGGGCCAGATCCAGATAGGACCGGGCGATGCCGCTGCCACAGTTGAACAGGCCGGAGACGTCGGGCGTCTCATACAGCCACAGCATGACATTCACCACGTCTCCCACCCAGATGAAATCGCGCATCTGCTGGCCGTCGGCAATGTCCGGGCGGTCGGAACGGAAGAGGCGGGCGGGGGTGCCAGCCTTCACCTCGTCATACTTTACCTTCACCACAGAGATCATTTTGCCTTTGTGGTATTCGTTCGGGCCGTAGACGTTAAAGAATTTCAGTCCGGCCCACTGGGGCGGCTGCGGGGCGTGCTTCTTCAGCCCGGCCATGACGTGCTGGTCAAACGTGTGTTTGGACCAGCCATAGAGATTGAGCGGGGTAAGCTGATCCAGCTTTGCCGGGTCATCGGAGAACAGTTCCGGCCTGTCCGCCGCGCCATAGGTGGCGGCGGACGAGGCATAGATAAAGCGTGTCTCCGTGCGGGCGCACCAGTCCCACAGGGTCTGGGTCAGGGCCACATTGGTCCGCCAGACAAGGTCGGCATCCCGTGCGGTGGTCTCACTGATGGCCCCCATGTGGAACACGGCGTCCACCTTCGGGCTTGTGGCCAGAAAAGCCTCAAGCTCTTCCGGGGCCACAATGCGGGAGGGGGCATGGGCTGCCAGATTCCGCCATTTGAGGTCGGAGCCCAGCCAGTCCACTACCACGGTTTCCTCCCCGCGTCTGGCAAGGGAGGCCTGAAGGCATGAGCCAATGAAACCGGCGCCACCGGTAATGATAATCATGGCGTGAGTTATAAAGGGCGCGGCTTCTCACTCCAAGATGCAAGGGGGGTTTTGGCCGGTCTTTTTATCGGGAGAGGGTGGCTGGTGGAAATATTTGGCACCCTGCCAGCATTTTCGCGTAAAGAGACGGAACCCACGGAACCGTGAGGGATGGCGTGCCTTCCCTGAAACGGATCTGTTCTGATGCGTTTACGAAGGATATCCTGATGAAGAAGCTTCTCATCCCTGCGATTCTGATTGTCGGCCTGCTGGTCGTTTTCGGGTCCAGCTACAACCGCTTCATGGCGGCGGACCAGAACGTGCAGGAGCAGACGGGTCAGTTGCAGAATGAAGTGCAGCGCCAGTCTGACCTCATCCCCAATCTGGTCAACACGGTAAAGGGATATGCCACCCATGAGCATGACACACTGACGGACTACGCCGCCGCCCGCTCTGGCGAGACCCCGCTGAGCAGGATCGACCCGCGTACGGTGGACAACGCCACCCTCCAGCAGAAAATTCTGGAAGCCCAGTCCCGCAATGCGCAGGAAATCAAGGCAATCAACGCTGTTGTGGAACAGTCTCCGCAGCTTCAGGCCAATCAGGATTTTACCCGTCTGATGGTCCAGCTTGAAGGCTCCCAGAACCGGATTACCGTGGCGCGTCAGCGTTTGCAGCAGGCTATTCTGTCTTATAACCAGACAGTCATGCACTTTCCCGGCAATCTGGTGGCAGGCATTATGGGCTACCACGCCCGCGTGTACTATCAGGCCTCTCCGGAAGCGCAGACACCGCCGGTTGTTGATTTTTCCAAACACTGAAAACCAGCGTGTTGAGGCCCGGTGCCATGCGACAGTCTCTTGCCCTATGGCGGTCTCTTTCCGTCTTCCGCGCTCTGCTGTGTCCGCCGCGGACTGATCTTCCGCATACCGGAGGTCTGAGACTGTGGGCGGGTCTTGTGGCGGGACTGGCTGTGCGTATGGTTGCTGTCTGCGCCGGTCTGCCCGTGTTGCGCAGGCTGGTCGGACGGGGGCTGACACAGCCTGCCCGTGCGTTTGGGCTCGCTACAGTGCTGCTGCTGTGCTGCGGGGGCGGCGTGGGGCTGGCCGTTCCGGCAACGGCGGATGACGGCGTCGTCCTGCACCAGTGGGTGACAGATCCGCAGGGCCTGCTCTCGGCGGATGAAAACGAGGCCCTCTCCCACAAGCTCTATCAGCTTTCCCAGACTGTGCCGGGCAACCCGCAGATTATGGTTTCTCTGCCCGGCCATGTGGATGATATCAGCCTTTATGCTAACGAGGCTTTTCATAAAACAGGCATTGGCAGAAAGGGCGTGGATAATGGTCTGCTGGTGGTGCTGGATATTCCGGACCGCCAGTCCCGCATTGAGGTCGGGTATGGGCTGGAAGGCGTTCTGACCGACCTCCAGACGTGCCCAGATCCTGCAGGCCGCCAAACCCGCCCTTCAGGCGGGGCAGTATGCACGGGCCATCAACGGTATTGTGGATGCGCTGGTCGATGTGCTGACGCATGCGGACCCCGCCGACATTGGCGGTGGGGCCTCCGCCAGCACTCAGCCGGATTCCACAACAGATGCCATGGATGCGCTGATCGGTCTGGTTGTGGTCGGGCTTCTGTTTGTCCTGCTGCCGATCTGGCTGATCCGCCGCTCCCGCCGCCGCGCAGCGCTCTATCCGGGCGGATATGTGCCGCCGGAGGTGCAGGCTGAGCAGAGTGCGAAGTGGAGCTTCTTCCTGAATCTGGGCCTCAATATTCTCTCCGCCATTCTGCAAAGTCGCGGCGGTCGTGGTGGCGGAGGTGGGAGCAGTGGGAGCAATGGCGGCTTTAGCGGCGGCGGTGGAGATTCCGGCGGCGGTGGATCGCAGAGTTCCTGGTGAGGCTGGGAACCGGGTGTGCCCTTGCGCAGTCTGCGCGCCGGTATAATCTGAGGTCTGTGTTCAAGAGGCTGTATCAATCGTCGGCCAGGGTTGGTCTGGTGTGTCGTGGCAACAAAGCCCTCTGTTCAGTCATAACAATGTGCCGCCAGCCTGTGCATCAGCCCTCTTGAACAGTGTCCGGGACCGATCTGAGTAAAGGATAATCGACGTGAGTGAAGAAATTACCGTTGTCGCTTTTGTAAAAGCCAAGCCGGGGGCAGAGCAGCAGGTGGCGGACGCCATGAAGTCCTGCGTGGCGCCGACACGGCAGGAAGCCGCGAACCTCTCCTACGTGCCGCAGCAGGATCAGGATGATCCGCAGACTTTTGTGTTTGTGGAACGCTGGGCCAGCCGCCAGAGCCTGAACGAACATATGGAAACCCCGCACTTCAAGGCGTTGATCGCCAGTGTGCAGGACCTGCTGGCCGCTCCGGTCGCGGTGCATGTAATGAAACCTCTTGCCGGGGTCTGATCGGTTTCCGGTCGAGCGGTTACGAGGCCGTTTCAACAGGTCAGGTTGAGGACTGGCAGCGGGTTTTGGGACTGAACAGGCGATTTTGCGCCGTGCTGCGGTGGCCGTGGCGCAGGAAGGCGGACTATTCAGGTGCAAAAAGACCCGGTAGACCCACCCCCGGATGTCTTTTGAAGCAGCTTAAAAAAAAACCGGGAGGCCAGAAGGCTCTCCCGGTTTTTTATGTTCCTACGGGAAGATTTCCTCACACAGGCGCAGGATCAGTCCGTGCCGTATTTCACGGAACGCGGGCCGTAGAGCAGCCCGTCTGGCGGCCCGACATGCAGCAGGCGCTCGGCGGTGACATGGGCCACATCAAAGCCCTGGTCTGTCAGGCTATGCACGGCCTGTTTGACTGCGGCGCTGACAAGTGCGCCAATCAGGCCGCCAGCATTCACCTGGGCTTCTCCAATATCGCTGCTGTCGGCGGTGCCGCTGCCGCTCCATAGAACGCTGCCTGTTTTCAGGTCCACCAGTTTGGATGTCGCCGTGACAACCGTATTGCTGCTGATGACGCGATAAACGGACCCATAGGCCGTTATCGTGGTATACAAGGCGGCATCCGCACCAAAAATGGACTGCAATTTGGCGGCGGGCACCTGCATGATGTCATCAGGCGTATCCAGTCCGTTCTGGCGGAAGGTTTCAATTTCCACTGCAACCGGCATGACGTAATAGCCACTTTCGGCCAGAGGTTCCGTCATCTGCGCAATCATACCGTTGGATGCGTTGATGTCCGGGGTGTGGTTGACCGGTGGCAGAATCAGAATGGAGCGGGGTTTGGCAGAGCGGAACGCTGTGTAATCCGGTGCACTGGTCGATGTGCTGCAGGCCGTTACCATCAGCAGCGGGGTTGCACAGAGGCACAGGCGGGCGAGGTGAGAGAGTTTCATGAGGAGGGTTTCGCCTTCTGGCCAAGATTGTTCAGCAGGAAATTCATATAGGTGGCGGATTCAGGAAACAGCGTTTTTTCCTGATTGAATTCCTGCTGGGCCAGATCTGTCCGGCCAGTGGTGGCGTAGAGCATACCCAGATGGGCGTGAAAGCCTGGTGGCAGCGCCAGTCCCTTGGCCTGTGCCGTCTGTACATCCTTTTCCAGCGCAATAATCTGCTTCTGCGGGTCTGTCTGCCCCTTCAGATACAGATACTGCTGGGCGGGAAAATCCTGCCAGCTATAAAGAGGCCGTGTGCTGTTCTCGTCGGAGCAGGCCGTCAGCCCCCCCAGAAGGCCAAGGGCCGCCAAGGCTTTTTTAGATAAAAACATAAAAAATAAAATCCAGCTTCAAGATTAAAATAAGGAGAAGACAGTCCCCGGCAAGAGTTTATGTCAGACTGCGTCCAGAGTGGTCTGGCGGGCCTTTTGCGCCTGAAGGCTTTGTCTTTTGCCCTGATGCCACAGGATCACGGCAGCAA
Organism: Zaprionus nigranus; assembly: GCA_018903425.1. Classification (NCBI taxonomy): domain Eukaryota; kingdom Metazoa; phylum Arthropoda; class Insecta; order Diptera; family Drosophilidae; genus Zaprionus; species Zaprionus nigranus. Next base: position 2,042,612 of record JAEIGD010000013.1, on the reverse strand, counting down.
AGCCTGCCTGCTTCAGCCACAAAAACGCCCCGCCAGTTCTTACCTCTGGTTTTTGAAAGCAGCCCTCTTAACGGATCTGCCCCGCATCCACCTGCTGTGCAAGGTGATTGACCGCATCCTGCACAGCCAGATCAAGCACCTTGCCGTTCAGGGTGGAATCGTAGCCAGCGGTGCTGCCAAAGCCGATCACTTCACGGTCAGACAGGGCGTATTCCGCAGCGCCTTCACTGGATGTGACAATCTGGGATGTCAGCGGGTTGACAATCTGGAGGCTGACTTTGGCATAGGCAATCTGCTTGCGTCCGCGACCGGCAATTCCGAACAGTTGCTGGTCTCCCACTTCTTTACGGCCAAATGCGGTGACATCGCCCGTAATCAGATAGTTGGCCCCCTGAATGTTCTGGCCCTGTTTAAGGAAGCCAGCTTCCTGACGGCCTTCCGTCAGATTGTCACGGTCCATCACGTTAAAGCGGCCGCTCTGCTGGAGGCGGGTCAGCAGAATGGTGCGGGCCTGATTACCCAGCCGGTCAATGCCATCAGAAAAAATGCCATTCATGTAATTGGAGCGGTTGGCAAACTTGCCCGCGGCAATGTTGACGCGGGGGCCGTTATAAGCCGTCTGGGATACAGCAACCGGCGGAACAGGCAGGGGCTGCGTGAGGATTCCGTTGCGCAACCACCCAGCAGCAGGCCAGTCAGAGCGAGGCTGCCAATAGAAAAAAAGAAACCGCAAGTTTACAATCCTTTAAAATACTTCCTTAGAAGGTAGGTAGCAATATTTTAAGGGTAATGGAAATAGTTCGCAAGAAACCGCAAAATTTTTCTCAGATTTCAGTCAATCTGCATGGCACATGATCATCTCTTTTTATGGTTCTGGTCCTGCATTTATGTGGAAACTGTCTTACATTATGGCAGTTCTGTGTCGGTAACTGTGCAGGCTGAACAGGGTGCGGAGTGGTGGTGCTGCCAGCAACGGGACTGCATAGTCTCTCCGTCATTTCGCACAGTCGCATCATTCCTGATGGAAGCGGCCAACCGGCCCAATGTTCCGCGGTTGTTTGTCGTGCGCAGAACGTCTTCGCGTATAGAGTCTGATGCAGAAGCCAGGGAGGCCTGTATGGCCTCCCCGGTTTTATACTGAGTGGCGATATTCCTGAGAAGTAAGGCTTTTCAGGCGTTACAGATGAAGATTTACACCAAACTGGAACGAGCGGAGCACAATACCTTTCTGTGACCAGGATGCGTTGTAGAGATAAGAGCCATATGTTGCGAAGTCATAGGGTGAACGAAAGCCCAGCAGGTTGTATACGTTGGCATAGACCGACCAGCGTGGAGAAATCTGATAGTTAACAGTCAGGTCTACATCCCAGTAGTTTCTGACATGGCATTGCCCTGAAGGACTCTGGGCATAACCCTGTAATGCGTTGGCGCAGGATGTAACGCCCGGACCTTCTGCGTCCTGTGCAACGGTTTTGTAACCGCTGGTATAATAGACCGTGGGGGTTACGGATAGTTGACGCCATGTCAGCGTGTTGGACCAGTTGGCTTTCCACCGAGGAGAACCGGAGGCTGAGGTTGTGTTATAAGGCCCAATTGTTCCGGCAAACTGCTCTATGCCTCCTCCGCCAGGCAGGGCGACGGAAAACCGTCGTATATAGGTCATTTCGCCTTTGCTGTACCAGCGAACGTCGCTCAGGGCACCAGGTAGGCGATGGCTGGCTGAAAAACCAAGCTGCACACCGTCCGTCCGCATCCATGGGGCGTTAATGTAGCTATAGTTGATCAGCCCGGGGCGAGGCATTGCATTGGGAAAGCCTGCGTCCGGTGTGTCTGGTGTGACAGTGACACCGGAGGGAAGCTGCTGGCCGGACACATAGGCCTCAGTAATGCCGCCAACATTCTGCCCGTCCGGGTTCCCCATGATGTAGTTGGATTTCTTGATATAATAGTAGTCGGCACTCAACGTGATCCAGGGAAGAGGCTTGAAGACAGCACCCCCGCTGAAGTTTGTGGCGATTTCCGGCTTCAGAGCCGGATTGCCAACAGAGTTCAGCCCCACATTGTATGTGTTGGTGTACGCATCGTTATGATGTTGCGCCAGCCAGGCCGCATTGCTCACGGTATTGCTGACATATCCAACTGTCTGTCCGCCTGTTTCAGAAAAGCTGGGGTGCGGAACCCGCGAGAAAAGCTTCCACGCAGCTGGAAAGAGTCTGTGGGTTTGAAAACGGCTGTCGCCTGCGGTGTATAATGGCCATAACCATACCCGGTACTGCTTGAATAGTTATCATAGCGGCCAGCAAGGTCTGCCGTCAGCATTTTATGAAATGGAAGGCCCAGTTCCCAGAAACCGGATTCCACCCAGCGGCTGCCACGGGCGCTGACAGGGTTGATCTGCCAATACTGCGCGCCGGGATCAGCCGTGTTGAGCGGGTTATTGTTGGGTGCATTCAGAGCTTCCCAACGGATGTTCCCGCCGACGGCCACATTCACCATACCGCCAGGCAAACGGAAAAGGCCTTTGCTGGCTTTCATTTCATAGGAATATTCTTGCGTCCGGGAATTCACGACGTCACGCGGCGCAATCTGATTCAGTACAGATCTAGAATTTTCAGAAGGATTGACAAAATTGTATGTGCCATTCTCAACGGCGTTCGTAATGCCATTGATGGTTGGAAAACCTGTGTTGACCGTTTGCAGAACTGAATTCATGCCGACAAAATTAAAGTCGTAATTCCAGTCACTCCCCCATTTGGAAGCGACTGAACCGTTGTACCGCATGGAGCCGCGAAAATTCTGGTTAAATTCTGAGGTTGTCGGTATCAGGTCTCCAAACATGTAATACATGCTTGCGGGATACCCCTGTGCTGCAAATGGGTCGTTGGGATTGAGCTGACCGTCAGGCAGCATTGCCGGAATGAGAAGATTGTTGGTGTTGGCCAGTTTCGCCTGTGTCTGAGATTGCAGGAGTGCGGGCGTACCGGGATACCCTGTCAGCGATGTCAGAGTCTGGGAATAGGTGAACATGGTCGTAAAGTGCGAGTGGGGGGTGACATCAGCGGTAAAATGGACCGTGGCATTGATGCGCCGGATGGACGGGCTGATCTGATTATAGGCTTTCGTTGTATCAATGCTGCAACCGGAAAAATTGTTGCCGCTGCCCTGATAGTTGTTGACCGCTCCCAGAGTGCCGCTTGAAGGGGCACCGTATTTTCCGCACTGTGCTGACGGATTCAGCAAACGATAGGTGCCGGTGGCCTGACCGTTGATGACCGGGGCAACCATTGCCTCCGGGCTACCGGTTGATGCTGACGGGTTGGGGCCGTTGGTAATCCAGTTTGTCCCCCCGATGCCTGTCAGGTTCGATGTATTGTAAGGATAGCCGACATCACGGTTATAAACGGGATCATCCTGCTGATATTCCGCATTGACATAAACGTTATATCCATCATTTGCCAGATCGCCATGACCATATGTTGCATAGAGGCGCTGGTGTCCGGCAACTCCCAACTGGCTCAGGCCGCCCTCGGCATTTCCTTCAAATCCTTTGATCTGCCGGCGGGTGATGAAATTGATAACACCGCCGATTGCATCAGCCCCGTAAGTTGCAGAGCCGCCATCTTCTTTGACGTCAATACGTTCCATGATCGATTGTGGCATCCAGTTGGTGTCCACAAAATCACGTTCACCATCATCTGCCAGAGGATAATAGGACAAACGTTGTCCATCCATCAGAATCAAAGTGGAATCGGACGTCAGACCATGCAGGGACGGCGCGGACGCCCCTGCGGCAAATGCTCCATTGGCCCCAAAGGCGTTGGTCAGATTGCCCGAGCCGTTTGAGGAGAGTTGCTGCAACGCGTCGGTTACGGTCTTGATGCCACGGCGTTGCAGATCCCGGAATGTCAGTTCTTCAACAGGTGATGCGCTGGAAGCGTTAGGATCCTGGAAAAGTGTTCCTGTTACAACAATACTTTCAGGATTGCTCGATGGCGTCTCTGTGGATGCAGCCGCATGTTTCAGTACCGAGGCGTTATGTGTGGACGCCGATGTGCTGGATGCAGAGCGGGGAGGCTGGTGCGTTGTGCTGCCGGCTTTGCGCATCGCTCCAGTATGTTGTGGTGTGGCGGACTGCGCCAGAGCGAGAGGGTTACCCAATCCACTCATGGCTGTAAAAGCAAGCAAAATAGATATCCTTCCGGGGAAGGTAAGCCCGAATTCCCAGACTTTTTGACGCTTTCCCATGCGTTTCTCCATAAAAAGTGTAACAAGAAGACATTAAAAAAGTTTTTAATTGCCTTTTTCGTGGCACCTATTGTTGGTGTTTTCAGACTTTTAAGTAAACGTTGCTTTTCCGATTCTTAACTCTTCTTGAGAGTATTGGAAAATACGCACGAACATAGGGATTTTGTCGACGGTCGGTGCTTAATCAGAACATATTTTTCGGCTATTGTTGCTATGAAGCAACGTAATAACGGTCTTCTTCTGGCATACTATAGGCAGGATTACGATGTAAGGATCATCAGTGTAGGACGGGTGAGGGCCTGACAAAGGCTTCCAGTTCATTGCCAGAGAAATCTGGACAAAAAATCGGGATACCATAAAGGTGTTCCCGATTTTTATAGAATCACGATGCAAACGAGCCTGCGTAGAGTATGCAGACCTCTTCAGACCTGTTTGGCCGTTCCAGTCCGTTTAAGGATGTGTTGGGGGCGTTGTTGTGGCCGGTGGGTCAAAGGCTTCCGGCGTCATGACTGCGGGGGGATGGGTAGCAATCTGCTTGTGCAGATAATCCAGAGCCGTTTCGAGTTGCTGGTCGCGGCCATTAAATGTTGCAACAGGCATGTTTTCCACTTCGATATCAGGCGAGACCCCCTTGTTTTCAACAAGCCAGCGTCCCTGCATATCAAAATACGGGTTTTCAGCCGTGCGCGCGCTGCCCATATCCATAAGGCGTGTGCCATCAGACAGCCATACGCCCGCCCCAGCGGTGCGTTCACCAATTACGGGCGCGATATGCAGCGCTTCAACGCCCTGCGCAAAGGCCTCGCCGTCGGAATAGGTGCGCTCATCCGTAATCACGGCAATCGGCCCCTGAAATGCCTGCTGAAAATTCACGGACGGGGCGTTGCCATACCGGGCCCAGAACATCCATGGCCGCCGCATGAGCTGTGTCAGAACCCAGCTATCAATATTGCCGCCGTTATTGCCTCTGACATCAATCACAAGGCCTTTTTTATCAATGTTTGCATAAAACTCGCGGGTGAAGGATTCCATATCCTCACCGCTCATGCCGCCCAGATGCAGGTAACCAACCTGGCCCTTGCTGGCTTTGTCGACCGTGTTCGCACGGTCAATTTCCCAGTCCCGCGTGCGCAGATCATGCTCATCACTGACGCTCACGGCTTTGACGATCACCTTATGGTCTTTTCCGTTTCTGGCGAGGTTCAACAGAACCTGTTTCCCGGCCTGATCCGCCAGCATGACAGACAGGTCAGGAGCATTAAGGGTCGATTGTCCATTAACGGCGGTGATAATATCGCCATTCTGCGCATCGACACCGGGGGCGGCCAGCGGAGACTGCTGGTCCGGCAGGTCCTTATCACCCAGATAGATGTGCTCTATGCGGAAGCCGTTTTTCTCACGCACCAGATTGGCACCCAGACTGGCGACAACTGAGGTTGCTGGCGTTTCTGTGCTTTTTGCCGGAATGATCTGGGAGTGCATGGCCCCGATTTCCGCAACCATCTGGGCAAGAACGTCATCAAGGTCGGACCGGTCACCCGCCCGGGCCAGAAGAGGTTCAAAATGTTTGCGGACTGCGGGCCAGTCTACGCCATGCAGCGCATGGTCATAATAATGATCCCGATGAATGCGCCAGGCATCAAGAAACTCTTCGTTCCATTCCTGCACAGGGTCAATGCGTAACTGGAGGTCGGAAATATCTATGGTTTTTCCGGCAAGATCATCAGGTTTCTTGGCTGTCGTCGGAACGATATACGCGTCAGGCGCGTCTTTTTTGGGATCCATCGTGACAACGAGGATTTTCTTTCCGTCCGGTGTTACTTCAAAATGACTGACTTTGGGAGCAAACGTTTCAATTTTATGCTCGTTATTGTCAATATGGATGGACTTAAGCGGTCCTGTGTCGTCAGATGCATCGAGTGTGTAAAGGAATTCCTCCGTTGCACCCAGACCACGATAATCAGAAGCAGAAACAGGAACTTTGTAAAGACGACCTGCAAGGCCATCCCATTCTACAGCAGGCAGAGGCTTTTTTGGCTCTGATTTGCTTTTGTCATCCTTCTTTTTATCAGTGTCCTTGTTGTCGGCTGGGGCATCAAGCTCAGTGGACGGCTGAAACGGGAAATGGTTCGTTTTCTGTAAGGCGAGGGCATAAATCCCGGTTCTGTGCGGAAAAGTCGGGCCGAGGTTTCTGTCCCCCAGGGGGAGTTGTTGCCGAGTGAAAAATTGCGGTCTGACAGGAACCAGAGCCACTTGCCATCGGGTGAGAACGTCGGCGTAAACGATTCATAACGACCGTCAGTGACCCATTCCAGATGTCTGGATGTGGTGTCAAAAAAGGCAATCTGTCTGCGGAGATTGGTGCCCCGTGTCCGCACAAAGGCGAGGATTTTTCCATCAGCCGACCAGGACAGGCTGTCAAAACTGCTTGTGCCATCTGATGTGGCCGTATCAATCAACTGGTCTTTTTTCGTGGCGATATTCAGCAACCACAGGCGACCAGCCAGATCTGTATGGGCAATCTGCTTGCCGTCAGGGGAGACGGACAGGTCAACCGGTTCCGCGGCGACAGGTTCGTTAAGCTGCTCTCCATTTCCACTGCCATCGGCAGGGAAACGCCAGATGCTGGATTCTCCCTTGACGTCACTGAAGGCAATGACAGATTTCCCGTCCGCACTCAGTTGTGCATGCCGCAGGCGCACGGTATCCGGTGTCGCGATCAGGACCAGCCTGCGGGGTGCAGGCGCGGCAACAACAGCATGCCCCCGCATGGTGAAAACAGCCGCGTCTCCAGTTCCGGAAAGGGCCATGTCTGTCAAAAATTTTGCCGGTTTGGCCAGCCAGTAGGGTGTGCGCGGTGTGTGGTCCGAGATCATGTCCAGAGAGATCGGCTTTATCTCATTGGTGGACAGGTCATAATGATATAAGTCAGCGCCTTTCCGAAAAACGATATGGTCTCCGGAAATGCTGGCTTCCAGCACGCTGTAATCCGTAAAATGGGTCAGTTGCTTCGGGTCGGAACCGTCTGCCGCAAGGCTCCACAGATTGTAACGCTCATTTTCATCTGAAATGACAATCAGGCGGTCATGCCACGGCATGGGGCGGATCAGGTTGGCCTTGCGGGTGCCAATGCGCTCTGCTTCCTTCCCGTCTTTCAGGTCAAACCGCCAGAGCTGGGACATGCCACCACCCCGGTAGGCCCGCATGTTATCGCGCGTCATGGCCAGACCAAACCGGGTGAAATAGATCCACCGGCCATCGTCACTCAGTGCGGCATCATTTGCGTTGGCCAGAGGGTAAAGGTGCTTTTTGCCACTTTCCGGATCAACCCCGGTAACATTGTAAAAATAATACGGTCCCGTTGTTGCCGGGGCGGAGAATAAGACCCCTGCGTTCCTGTCCCATCCGATCAGGCGTATGCGGCTGTTTTCATATGTCAGCCTGCGCGGCACACCGCCTGTTGCCGGCATGATGTAAATTTCGGATGGGCCATCAAAATTAGCCAGAAAGGCGATCTGGCTTCCATCAGGCGAAAGGACGGGATGGGGGTCAAGCGTGTGCGGGGCATGGGGCGTGCTTGTCAGGCGTTGTGCCTGTCCCCCCGCAAGAGGTGCGCTCCAGATGGATTGTTCAGCATTGAAGAGGACAGTCTGCCCGGCAACGGACGGCTCTCTCACATATCCGGGGGAGGCTACGGCCTGTAGGGGGAGAGTGAGGCAAACCCAGGAACTGCACGAAAAAAGAATATATTTCGAACGTTTGGAGAGTTTTTTAATATTCGTCATCTGCGCGTGTATCCGACATCTCTGCAAAAGCTGATTGTGCTGCAATTTTCCTTATACAGCCGTACCATATTGTTATGCTGTTTCAATGATAAACTGGTGATGCCGATCTAAAATTATTCTCATCATCCCGCCTGCGGGAGCGATCATGCTGACCGGCCCGCTGTCATGACACGTCCGGTTTGCGGGACGGTTATGCTGGTCCACCTGTCTCTGGAGGCTATGGGGGGATGTGATCAGTCGGCAACAGTCTGTGTGAGTTTGTGCGAACAGGCGCGGAATTGCTTTTTTTGTTGGTCGAGGGATCAGAATCATCTTGATACAGCACTGTTAATCTGGCTGATATATCGTTCCGGTACCGGTTCTATGTTGCATGTCTGAAGGTACTGTTGCGGGAAAAACACAGTCCGGACCCGCAATGAGAGAGAGCTCAAGATTTATATTTGCGCACTTACGATCGTATAGTAATGAAAAATACGGTTATGATTTTGTAATCCAACCATAACACTAATCAAAAGGGTGGAATATGAATTTTTCCCGGCAGGAATTTTTTATTCCTCAATCCAGACGGCGTGCCCGCTCGATCAGCCTGAGGCTGGCACTTCCCATGGCTGTCTCCACTCTTCTGTTGTCGCCTCTTCTGCGCGCTGAAACGGTTCCTGATTCTGTAAAGCCTTCCGAACAGGTCAAGAAGGATAAAAAGGCAAAGAAGCAGAAAGATGCTGTCAAGACAGTCTCGGATCTGCAGAGTTCTGGCAGTGCGTCTACGGAAAATATGACGGTAACAGGCACCCGTCTGTCACAGACCCGGCTGACGAATGTCATGGCGGGCATTTCTGTTGGTGCTGGCTTTGTTGCGGAAATAGCTTGTTCCTGGATTCACGGAATGAATCCAGGGTGGTAGCTGATTGTGATGAGCAAGCCGCCATCCCCGATCTACCGCACGACGAACTGGCGTTCGTATAATGCCGCACTGAAGCAGCGCGGCTCCCTGACGGTGTGGTTTGACCCGGCCATGGTCTGGAATGGGCTCCCGACGGGACGCCGCGGTCGCAAACCCGACTATAGCGATGTCGCCATTCAGACCTGTCTGACACTTAAGGTTTTGTTTGGCATGGCCCTGAGGCAGGCAACGGGCTTTGTCGAAAGTCTGCTTCGTCTGGCTGGGCTTGCGTGGTCTGTTCCGGATTTCAGCACTCTGAGCCGTCGGCAGAAATCCCTGACGGTCGACATTCCCTATCGTGGCTCGAAGGAGCCTTTGCATCTCCTGATCGACAGCACAGGGATCAAGGTCGAAGGAGAAGGCGAGTGGCACACGCGCAAACATGGTGGCTCGAAACGTCGGATATGGCGCAAGCTTCACATCGGTATTGATGAGCGAACATTGGAAATCCGGGCTGCCGAAATCACCGGTAACGACGTTGGTGACGCACCGGTTCTGCCGATGTTGCTGGCGCAGATCCCCCAGGATGAAGAGATTGGCAGCGTGACGGCTGACGGCGCCTATGACACCCGAAGCTGCCACGACATCATCGCAAAACGAGGTGCCGATGCAATCATTCCACCCCGACGGAATGCAAAACCGTGGCGCCCGACAACGCCTGGCAGCCGGGCCAGAAATGAAGCCATACGGGCTTCAGAACGCTTCGGGGGGGGCGATCTGGCGACGGTGGAGCGGGTATCACCGCCGAAGCCGCGTCGAGACAAAAATGCACTGCATCAAACTGCTCGGCCAGCGCCTCACGGCGAGAGACTTTGATCGTCAGGTCTCGGAGTTCTACGTGCGTATCGCGATCCTCAATCAGTTCACCGCGCTCGGAACCCCTCTCACCGAAGCTATTCAGTAAATCATAAGTCCCAGAACGGGAGGTCCATAACCAAAACTCTATTTGTGCAACAGAGCCGTTGGTGCTGACCAGATCCGCAAGCGGGGTTATACAGACCTTGGTCTGGCTTTGCTGCGTGAAAATACGGCATTTTCTCCAGGAGACCAGTCTCCCATCGGCGCGCAGGGGCTTGGGGCAGGACAGTCCTTTGTGTCACTGCTTGGTCTGGGGTCACAACGGACTCTGACCCTGATTGACGGGATGCGTATGGTTGGTGGCGCATCCGCTTCCGTTTATGGCGCGGGGTCCGGGTCACAGGTTGACGTGTCCGCTATTCCTACGTCCCTTATCAAGAGCATGGATACCCGTCTTGGTGGTGCTGGCGCCGCTTACGGTGCGGATGCCGTGGCCGGTGTGGTCAACTATCAGCTGGACGATCATTTTACGGGCATGGATATGACAGCCCAGGGTGGCTGGACGCAGAGCCTGATTGCGCCTTCTGAAAAAATTACCTTCAAATACGGCCATACATTTGATCATGATAAAGGTGGCGCCGTGCTGGATATTGAATACCGTAATGCCGGATCCGTCGTTTATAACGACCTGCCGAATTCTCTGGGTTCAAACGCCACATCCTACCAGCGTGGTCCGCTGGGTGTCAGTACGCCTTATACCTATATGCTGGAGCCGTCTGCCAGAAACCTGTGGAGTTCGGTCACTGGTATTCCGGGGCTGACCGGCACGGATATTCCGATTTACAAAGGTGTGAATGACGGGATTGGCAACGCAGCGGGCCAACCGCTGATGTTCAGTCAGGATGGCAAATCCCTTGTTCCGGTCACATGGAATTATCTGACCAAAACAGGATACAATGCGTCTGGTGGCAACGGTCTGGCGACACGTGACTATAATCAGCTTTATGCGCCGTCCAGCCAGCTTAATCTGACCACGCTGGGGCATTATGATTTTACGGAGCATCTGCATGCAACCTGGCAGGGATGGTATGCCCGCAGTAGTGCAAGCAGCATGGTCGGGCAGGGCACATGGACAACACCTTATTTTGGTGATGGTCCGCTGGATATGGCCAGCTACCTGAACACGGATGGTTCCTACGGTCCAGGCTATCATAACGTCAACGGCGCTTATACGCTGAGCACGGACAATCCGTATCTGACAGATGCTGAACGTACAACGATTAAAAATGCGCTGGCGGCAAATGGCCTGCCGACAGATAAATTCTATCTGTCCCGTCTGAACCAGGATCTTGATGGCGGGATGTATCGCACAGACATGCAGATGTTCCGTTTCCAGGGTGGACTGGCGGGAGATTTCAACGGACTGGGCCGGCACTTCAACTGGTCTCTGCGTGGCCAGTACAGCAAATATATGAATGATACATGGCAGCCCTCAATCAATACGCAGAATCTGATCAATTCGCTTAACAGCACGAGAGATGCCAGCGGTAACATTGTCTGCGCACCCGGGTACCAGAATTCTCCCGCCGCGACACGGAGCGAGGCCTGTGCTCCATTTGATCCGTTTGGAACGGACCAGCTGACACTGGGCGCAAAAAATTACATTATCTCCGATGCTCATTACAAAAACAGCAACTCCCAGCGCGATTTGCAGGCGGAAATCAACAGCACGGTCGTGAAGCTTCCGGCCGGGGATGTCCGTTGGGATCTGGGGTATGAACACCGTCATGAAGGGTACACGTTCAACCCTGGCAGCTTTTTTGCGGGCCAGCCGCTGGATGATGGTACCCGGCGGCAGTATGGCAACGTAACGGCGATGCCCTACACATCCGGGTCTTACTATACGCATGAAGTGTTTGGTGAGCTTGATGTGCCGCTTGTGTCTCCTGCCATGAATGTTGCAGGTGTCTACAGCCTGTCGGCTACGGCAAACGGGCGTTATATTCATAACAGCGCAACGGGCAGTTACTGGACCTATATGTTTGGTGGTGCCTGGTGGCCGACGCAGGATCTGGGTCTTTCCGGGAATTATGCCCAGTCCGTTCGTAACCCGTCTGTGACAGAAATGTTCTCTCCGGAGAGCACATCTTATGAAACAGCCGATGACCCGTGCGATGCAGCATTTGTAAACTCTGGCCCCAACCCCACCGTTCGCGCATTGAACTGCGCCAAGGCTAAGGTGCCCTCCGGATTTGTGTCCAACATCACCAACGGTACGGTTGAGGGCAAGACGGGTGGGAACAGAAACCTGCAGAACGAAACGTCGCACAGCTATACCGGTTCTCTTGAGTTCCGTCCGCATTTCATCAGAGGTTTTGACCTGAAGGGGTCCTTTGTTGACGTCAAGGTCAATAATGAAATCACGTCCCTGACTGCTGAAAACCTGATACAGGCGTGCTATGATTCGCCATCCTACCCCTCAAACGCGTATTGCAACACGTTCTCACGTGATCCGTCCTCACATCAGATCACGACCTTCACGGATGGGTATTTCAATATCGCCAACCAGCATATGCAGGCTCTGCAGGGCGCTCTGAGCTACGTTCTGCCCCTGTGGCGTGCGGGCCTGTCAGAAAATGCGGGCACGGTCGCGCTGCGCGGCAACTATACCCATTATGTGAAAAATGCTCAGACCTATCTGGGGAACACCTATTATCAGGTTGGCACGACCAGCAACCCGAGTGACCTGTTCACTTTGAACATGAACTACACGCGTGGGCCGCTTTCAGTGCAGTGGCAGACCATTTTCTATGGGAAGTCACAATATGCCGTGCAGGTGGCAAAGACGGCCTATGAACATAATGATCGTCCGAGCTTTGCTTACTTCAACGCAACATTCGGCTACGAAATTACGAAAAACTTTGATGCGAATTTCATGATCAACAACATTACAAATGCCGTGCCCAAATATCAGGGTACGGTCAGTGTCACGCGTTATTATGAAGCTCTGATTGGTCGGTCTTTCCAGCTCAATCTTGGCGCACATTTTTAAAAATGGAATGAGGGGGCTTCTGGCCCCCTCATTTTTTATGTCAGATCTGGATGTGCTGCGGTTCTGTTTTTAAAAAACCGGCTTTTCCTGATCACCGCATGACAAACTGTTCCACGGCGATCATGATCCCGAGGCAGATGGTCAGAAAAAAGGCTATGTTTAAAGGTGCGGGCCAGCACAATACCTTCCTGCCCCTTGAGCGAAGTGACGGAAACGCCCGTGGTGATGTTCTGCGGGGAAATCATTTTCCCCATCACGCCGCCAGCGGAGTTGGCGGATGCAAACGTAACCGGGTCCAGTGAAAGCTGGTGGGCGGCGGCCACCTGCAGATTGCCGAACAGGGCATTGCCGGATGTGTCACTGCCGGTCAGGAAGACGGCAATCCACCCAAGGAACACGGACACAAAAGGGAATAGAACGCCCGTGGAAGCCACGGCAAAGCCCAGCGTGTAGGTCATGCCGGAATAGTTCATCAGAAAAGCCAGGCCAATGGTCAGCGCGACAGTGATCACAGCCAGCCAGCCCTGTCGGGCGGTGGTGACCAGTGCTGCCCAGATTTTGCGGGGAGCAAGGCGGGTGAACAGAGCCGTCAGAAGTGCGGAAACCAGAATGGCGGTGCCCGTGCCTAGTGGTTCAAAATTCCATACGGCTGCGTAGGGTTTCTGATACAGGGAGATAAAGACCTGATGGTCCAGCCCCGGCCATTTGATGGGTGTGGCGCCAATTTTGGCAATATGCAGGGAATCCCACACAATCACCACCAGCACGACCGTTATCCACGGAATCCAGCCCTGCCAGTGCGGGCCATTCCAGTCTCCGGCCTTGCGGGTGGGTTGTTGCAGGAAACTGGCATCAATTGCGTAGGCCGGGTCTGCGGCAGGCTTCCAGAGTTTCAGAAAGACAATGGTGGCCAGAAGGGAGACGCAGGAGGACAGCACATTGGTCAGGCTGTAGGTAATCCAGCTTGAAGCCACAACCAGTGTCAGCGCAAAACTGCCGCTGGACACGACGAGTACTGGCCAGAGCTGCCGGAGTGTGGACCAGCCTGCATACAGCACCATGACGTAAAACGGGATAAAGAACGCAAAAGGCGCAATCTGGTGGCCGATGGTTGCTCCCAGCGTATCGGCAGGCAGCCCGGTGATGGACGCCAGCACGGTCACGGGAATGCCCAGACCACCAAACGCCACCGGGGCGGAGTTGAAAATCAGCACATAGGTCAGGGCTTCCAGTGCTGGAAAGCCGAGCATGATCAGCAGGGCGCTGGTAATGGCGACGGGCGTGCCAAACCCGGCGACACCTTCCAGTGCGGCGCTGAAGCAGAAGCCCAGAACAACCAGCATGATCCGCCGGTCATTGGGCAGGTGGGTGATGATCCACTGGCGGAAGGCGTCAAACCGTCCACTTTCCTTGGCGATGTTGAAGAGAAACAGCGCGGTCAGCGCAATCCACATCACGGGCAGGAAGGAGAAGATAACGCCGTTACTGATACTGGCGACGGCCAGGGAGACTGGTAGGCCCCATACAGCAAGAGCCATGATCACACCCACAGTCAGACCACCAAGAGTGGCCTGCCATGCGGGTCTCCTCAGCACACCCATCAGGATCAGCGTGGTGAGAATAGGGGTGGCAGCGAGAAGAAAAGAAAGAACCAGCGAGTGACCTGCTGGCACGAGAGGCTGAATAAACATGATCGTCTCTTTAGATCAGAATTGATCCCCAAAATGGGTAGGTCCTATGCGTAACGTGCATACTGTCCGTTGCTGACTCACGTTTGAGTGTAGAAAATGAGGGAACGTTTTCCGGGCTGGTCATGAGGCGGAGGAGAGCCACTTTCATCAAAATGACATAATAGTAATATTAACAGCATTATCCCTGTTGCTCGGCGCAACAGGCGGTTTTTTCTGGTGGAAACAGAGGAAAACAGGCGCGTCGTACAGGCTGCACAGGGTTGGGCGCGTCGGGATGAAGGGGGCAATTGTGCGGAGTCGAACACTGAAAGCACATTCATTGTGTCTGTTGGCAACAGTGCTCGGGTTTGGGGCCGGCAGTCTGCTCCCTGCGCAAGCCGGTTCCTATCATGCTGTGTATGACCCCAATGCCGCTTATGATCCGGATGCCATTTACGATCAGGGGCACTGTGGAGACAACGCACCCGGCTTACCGTGCCCCCGGTCCGGCTAATGACCCGTGGGGGCCGTATGTCCGGCAGGCGGCCACACGCTTCGCCATTCCTGAGACATGGATCCGGGCTGTCATGCAGCAGGAATCCGGTGGCAAACAATATCTCAATGGCGGGCTGACAACATCCGGGGCCGGGGCCATGGGGCTGATGCAGCTTATGCCCGCAACCTATGCGGATATGCAGGGGCAGTATGGTCTGGGGAGTGACCCGTACAACCCGAAAGACAATATTATGGCTGGCGCGGCCTATATCCGCCTGATGTATGACCGCTACGGCGCGCCGGGTTTTCTGGCGGCTTATAATGCGGGACCGGACCGGGTGGATGATTACCTGAATAATGGCCGCCATCTTCCGGATGAAACAGTGAACTATGTGGCCGCCATTACGCCGCATCTGGGTGGTGGCGTGGCCGTGCGTGGCAAATGGGCACCGGTGCCGATCCAGAGCACGACGACTCAGGTGGCGGCTTCTGATGCCTTTTATGCCAAAGCAGAGCTTTCCCGCACGGCGGATGGCTGCCTGAGGGACCCGGATGCGGCGTATGACCCGTCTGCGCCCTGCCTGATGGAGCGGGATACTCCGCATCCGGACCCGGTGCCTCAGGCGGCAAGTTCAACGCAGATGGCGTCCGCCGCTCCGTCTGACAGCGCGGGCATTCCTGTACAGGCAACGCCTGCGGTCCCTGTCGTCCAGCAAGCCAGCTTCTCACCGGCGGCTCTGGTCGCCCATGTGCAGAATGCGGCGTATACAACGTCAGCGCCTTCTTCCTCCGGGCACGTCTTAAGATTGCCTGCGTCCTATGCCACCACGGCTGGCCGTAGCCGGCCGCCGGTGCTGACGGCCGCCGTGGCAACACAGCCAGTGCAGGCATCGCGCGGTGGAAAAGGCGGAACGGTTCAGGTTGGTGCGTTTGCCTCGTATGCCGAGGCACGGCGCGCTGCGGAAAGCATGACCCGTCTTCTGGCTTCCCGCTCCATGCAGGCAACGCCGACAGTGCAGCCTGTTTCTGTTTCAGGAAAACCTATGTACCGGGCACAGCTTGTCGCAAGCGGGAATTCTGCGGCCTCAGGCGTCTGTCAGGTCCTGCATGCCCGCTCCATGCCGTGTATTCCTGTGCGCAGTAGCTGAACAGGAATACACGGCTTTAGGGGGCTGTCAGGCCTTATTTTGCCGGATCATCCGGGTTGTTTTTGTGGTAGGAGGCTGTCAGCGCAGCAAGCGTTGCCGTATCCGGTTCGCCCAGCGGCATCTGATAAAGCGTTTTCCCTTCACGGCGGGACAGCAATCCCCATGCGGCTTTGCCATCTTCGGTAAAGACAACATCCAACTGGTGGTCGGCGCAGTCATGCGGTTTGCACAGATGTCCCACGACATAGGTTTTACCGTTCTGCTTCAGCGTTTCAGTCGGCACGGATGTTCCGGCAGCCTTTACAACCCATTCAGGGAGTTGTGTCATGCTCTGGTAAGCGTGATGGTATTTGGCGCTATTGGCCATATCCGCCGCAGTCTGTGTGCTTTGTGCAAAAGCCGGTGTTGCAAGGCAAATGGCCAGCGCCATAAGGGGGAGTTTTTTCATAGTTGTTTCTCCTGTTCAGAAGGCCCGAAGAGACTATCTTATAGAATATAATCCACTTAATCTCAAATTCAGAGAATAAAATACAAATGTATAACGTCTTATGAACAGAGATACGGGGCTTGTGGATTTTCTGAACACTCTGAATCTGCGCGCAAAACACATGTTTGATACAATGCGTTCTGGGTCATTCTGGCAGGCTCTGTCAGATATTACTCTGCCTGCTCTTCGGTCTGCCGCTCTGCTGATGCTGGTGAAAGATGTGGTGGAGACTATCGGGCTGAATTGATGGCATCATTACCGGCTGGGGTTCCGGCGCTTTTTTGTTCTGGATAACAACAGTACGGATGGCAGGGCGCAGGAAATTGACCTTTTTCGAAAAAATGCGTCAGGCAGACATTTTTTACGTTCAGGATTATCAGAAAACCTAGTGTCAGGCTGCAAAAATACGGGCTCGGCAACAGTTTGCAGAAACCGACCTGCGGCATGATGCCAGCCCGCCAGATGTCTTATCGGCTGACCTCCTTCGGGCCGTCCCTGGCGGAAACAGTATGACCGGTATCAGCATGAAGGGTCTGCTGTCCTGCGTGCTCTGCTCGCGCAACATCTGGCGCTGTGTCTGGCGTCCGACAGTGACATGTAATGCCCATTCCATTTCGCTTGAATTCATTGGCTACACGCCCAGCGTCCGAACCAGACTGGGGATTTACGCAATTTGGCGTGAGACAGGCATGGCCATCTACGCTGAATCTTACAAAGATCCATGCTGCCATTCAGATTTTTGGAAAACGTTTCAGCAGCAGGAGATAATATCTGTCCGCTTCTGCGGGGCAGGGAAAAGCCATTCTACAGGTCATGGTTTCAGAAGAAAAATCTGAAAATCTGCAAGGCTTTAAATTGGAAAAGGAAAGTGGTGCACCCGAAGAGACTCGAACTCCTAACCCCCAGATTCGTAGTCTGTGCTCCTTATGTGTTATTAAGACGCAGGGAGACGCAAAGAGGCGCAAAACAGCCAAAAATGAGAAGAGCCTGAAATCTGGTTCATGCAGCAAGACGCAACAAAACGCAGCGATTACTCTTTCCGTTCACTCCGGAAACGCTCCGGGAAAAGGCATCTGGTGCTGACAAGTGTGCTAGGTGCCGAGAACGGTTTTCCGGAAAACGAAAAAATAAGGTGTGTAAGGTGTGTAAGGTGTGTGAAACATATACTCATATATATAAGTTATTGTTTTACTTATGTTTTTTCTTTCTCATTTTTACACACCTCACGGCCCTGTGAGGTGTGTAGGGTGTGTGAAACTGGATAGGTATCTAAGTATCTGTTTTCATTGTCTAATGTTTACGTTCTTCCGGGCATGTCTGGCATTGGAAGTGCGTTTTGCCTGTGGATAAGTCGAAATGAAGCTTACAAAATCGGGAATAGACCTCCTCGCCTGCCCGCCGGGAAAGCGGGATGCCATGTTTTCGGATGATGAGGTGAAGGGCTTTGCTGTCCGTGTGACTGCCACGGGCAGCAAGGTGTTTGTGTTCAATTACAGCAAAAATGGCCGTTCCAAGCGGGTGAAGCTGGGGGCGTATGGTGATCTGACGGTAGCGTCTGCCCGCAAACTGGCGGAAACGCTGCGGGGGGCGGGTGATAGCTGGCGGAGACCCGGCTGAGGATAAAAGGGCGCAGGCTCTGGCAACTGAGGCCATTCTTGCGGCGCAGGCCGAGCAAGCGGCGGCGGATGCCCTGACATTAGGCGTCCTGATAGGGCGCTGGCAGGAAAACAGCCTGAAGGACGCCAGTGACAGTTACAGAAAGGAGGCACCCCAGCGGCTTAGGACGGGTCTGTCTGCCCTGCTTGGCCGTCCTGCCCATGCCCTGACAGTGGCGGAGGTGCAGGCGCGGCTGGATGAGGTGGCGCAAGATCACCCCACCAATGCCCGCCGTATCAAAGCGTATGGCCGAGCCATGTATGGGTGGGCGGAAAAACGCAACCTTGTGGAAGGCAATCCCTTTGCCCGCGTGATTGTTGAGGGCAGGGAGGTTTCGCGTGACCGGGTTCTGTCTGACCGTGAACTGGGAGAATACTGGCGGGCCGCGTCTCTCATGCCGTATCCGTTCGGGCCATTTTTCCAGCTTCTGGCCCTCACGTTACAGCGGAGAACGGAGGTAGCGGGCATGAGGTGGGCTGAGATTGCACCGGATTGGAGCGAATGGACCATACCGGCGGAGCGCACCAAGAACGGAAAGGCGCATGTGGTGCATCTGTCTGCTGAAGCGCGGCGTGTTCTGGCTGGTATCCACCGTCAGATTGATGCCAAGACCGGCCATACCTCTGAATTTGTGCTGAGCGGCACCGGCAAAACGCCTGTTTCCGGGTTTTCCATGGCTACCAAGAGGCTGAAAGCACAGATTATGCAGGAACGGGCAGAGACCGAGGCGGAGGGCCAAAAAATCGCGGGAAAGAAGCCCTCCGCACTGCCCGCGCCGGGGTGGCATCTTCATGACTTGAGAAGAACGGGTGTGACAGTTATGGCGCGGCTGAAGATCGGGCCGCATGTGGCCGATAGGGTGCTGAACCATGTTGAGGGCACTATTAGCGGCGTTACGGCGGTATATCAGCGCCATGAGTTCCTGACAGAGCGAGCGGCTGCGCTGGATATATGGGCAGCGCACGTGCTGCGGGTGGCGGAGAATTCAGGAATCGAAGGGCTGGGTGATAACGTGGTGCCGTTGTGGCGGTAGGAATAGAAAAGGCGTCCCTCTTCTTTAGAAGGACGCCTTTTCTGTATCTGCACCGCGCATAAGCTTGTCATGGCTTGGTTGCGCGGCGGCCTCCGGAGAGGTCTTTAGATGCTGATCTGCCGGTTAAGGCTAGAGAGCAGCGCACAGTGGTATATCTTGGTGTCAGACGTGTTTTGTCAATGAGAAAAGCCCCAATCCTGAGAGGATACACCGCCTTACGGTCGCAAGCTGTTCTGCTGAAAGGGTTTTCGTATAGTAAATTCTTTTGCCATTTTGTGGGTTCCTGCCTTCCCTAATCAGGTCCAGCCGATGAAAGCCAACTGTCATAATCAGGTCAGCTTTCACCCAGACTTCCTTTTGGCTCCATGGTTCAGGCGGCGGAGGGTCTAGTGTTAGAAGGCAGTGATATGGACGCTTGGGGTCTGGTGGTGTTGTGCTTAGAGCCACAACGGTATAAGCCGGGTCGCCATGATATTTGCGGGCTTACCACGATGACAGGCCGCCTCTTGACCATTTCTGGTTCTTTAAAGCCTTCCCTGAAATCGCATAGCAATATCTGTCCAAGGCTTGGACATTTCTCTATTGGCATACCCGAATTACTTCCTTAAATTTCCGTATCAGAACAGAGCGGCAAAACATGGCAGTGTTTTTTGCTACGTCAACCGATGGGTAGCAAACATTGAGTATGCTATATGCTTGCAAACCTTGCTTTCCCTCCGTCCATTTCAAGAAAAACTGAATAACTTTTTGAGGGATGCGCGCCGGTCAGGGGGAATTCCCCCCAGACCGGCGTTCCTCAGATATGAGGAGCGGGGTATTTCTG
This sequence comes from Zaprionus nigranus, assembly GCA_018903425.1. NCBI lineage: Eukaryota > Metazoa > Arthropoda > Insecta > Diptera > Drosophilidae > Zaprionus > Zaprionus nigranus. The sequence continues at coordinate 2,022,480 of JAEIGD010000013.1, read as the reverse complement.
CCAATTCCGAGTGTCTTTAGGGATGCAGAAATTCCTGCCTTGGGCGATGTGCGAATTTCCATATCGGTCGTTGCTCACATCTGAGCAACGGAAGAAAACTCCCGGAATCCGGGTAGTATGTGCCAAGCCCCGGCGCGGGATATTTCAGAAACAGATACCAAGTGTGCAGGCTCCGGAGGGTTCCGGTGCCAGCGCGATAAATGCGGCAACCAGCAGAAAAGCAATGGCAAACACGGAACAGGTGCATACAGCCAGCCCTCTCATTCTGTAGCATCCTTCCGCAACCGGACCCCAGCCCCTCCACCGTTTTCCGGGATGAACTGGACGCCTGCGGCTTCTAGGGCGGAACGGATGGCTGTCAGATTGTTTGGGTAAGGAGTGCGCACACCACGCTCAAAATCTTTGACCGTATGGCGAGATACACTGGCCGCGTTAGATAGAGCTTCTTGGCTCCATTCAATCAGAGCACGTGCAGCGCGGCACTGAGCTGGGGTTAAAGCCAAATCCGACAAACTGTAGCCTTTTTGGTTGATCTCGTGATTAAGTTCAACCATATTGGCTTAACTTGTCCCGTGAGGCAACCGACCGGATGAAAAGCTTGCACCCTTTCCATCCGGCCTAACCACAACCGCTCGCACTAGGAGACGGTAATGGCTGACCGCGCCTATACCATGCCCGGCACATGCTGGGCAGTGCTTACACCTGCTAGCCTGCATGGCGATGCTCTGGCCGCCTTTGCTGCGGCTGGTCTTTCTCTGCTGGCTCTGGCTGGCGTCCTGCACCCTGAACATCTGCACAGCCCCTCCGGAGGCGTGGCAAGCCACACGCACCACCACAGCAGCCCACACGCTGTTCTGGTGGCTTCTGCGACTTATGGGGCGGAACCGGCACGATGATAACTTCGCATAAAATCCCGGTAAGGCTCGGTGATAAAGAAAGACCATTACCGCCTTTCCCATGGCCGCTTCCGCCTAAGCCATCGTGTCGGTTCACTTATTCCGCTGTTTGGGGGCTATCTTAATGAACCGAGCCACCTTCACGCGCCGGGTCGCCTTAACTTCTGTCTGTGCCTTGGCGGCTGAGGCTACTGTTGGCTTTGCCGCCCTCAAATTGTCAGCCACAACCGACAAGGATTCTGCTCTATTTGCGCTTTCTGACGCATTCTGGCGGGTCCATAATGAAATACGGCCTGCTGATTATCTGGCAGAACATGAATACGGCTCTCCCGAACAGAAGAGGTTAGAGGCCAAGCTAGAGCAGCTTTGCCAGCAGGAAGGTCTGCTTGTGAAGCAGCTTGCCCAAATCCCTGCCCGCTCTCAGTCCGGCCTAAAAGCCAAGGCTGCTATCCTGCAAAGCCTGCTGCCAGACATAATGCGCGATTGCTACTTGTCCGACGACTCGGGAGAGTTCCTACTTGTCATGAGTCTTCTGGGTGATCTGACCGGGGGTGCTCAGATATGAGCAGGCCCTCCGTTTCCCGCCGTAGCGTTCTGGGGGCGACTCTCGCCGCCACGGCTGCTGCCGTGCCTTCTGTGGCTTCCACTCGCACCGCTCCGGGACCGGACGCCCTGCTTATGGATGTGCTGGCCCGATACTGGCAGGCAGAACGCGCCATCCTCGCTATGGAGGCCGTGCCTGAACCCTCTTTAACGGCTCCGGAGTATCCCGCATGGGAATCTAAGTTTGATGCCCTGATAGCAAGCCGTGCGCAGGCAATATCCCAGATGGCCGGTATCCGCTCCCTGACGGCGGAGGGCAGACGCGGTAAGGCTCTGGTTATTGAGCGGTGCTTGCCGGACAGCCTGCGCTGGGGTGATGGCGGTCTCGATACGCCCGAAATCAGGCTGGCCTTGTCTCTGGCGCGGGATGTGGCAGGTTGAAAAATGGGGATATCCATAAAGACCAACATAAATGTTGAACTTAAAAGTGAAATGCTGCTTAATGCTCCTACTGACGATTCGGAGCGGCTTTCAGACATGCTTAAACGCTATATCAAAAAATATCAGGCTGTATGGGCATGGTGGGAGACCAAGCGAAATGATGGCACTTTCGATAGAGCTGGACAGCCGAGTGCAAAATTCCAGAACTATTTCGATCGGCTTCATGTGGTGGATGCTCTGCTGCCAGAAAATGAGCGGTCTGGGCAGAGAGGAGAGGATAATCTTCTCAGTCCTGCTCATGTTTTTGTGGGTGCCGTTGCTCTCGACCTTTTGGATGCTGGAATCAATATCGGCGCGGTCGGTTTCTTTGTCACTCATGCAAGAGATATGCTCATGAAAACATATGAGCAAATAATGAAAAATCCACCTGTACGTGTCGGTAAAGGTGGCTGGAAATATGATGAGAATAGGAAAGATGCACGTGTTTATCTGACTCTTCGGTATTCAGATATTCATGAGCTATGGCCTCACCCGCCGAAGTCCGGTCCTTGTAAAGGCTGGAAAGGCGCAGGACCTCATCCTTTGATCGTAGACAGCAAGATCATCCGAGGAATGACAGCTCTCACTGAAGAACTGGATGGGCTGGGTATTGATGGTAATCATACCCAAAAGATGGTGTTTGAGCTCGCAAATGTTGCAAGAATAGTCACTGAAAATCTGGAAGTTGCACCAATCCGGAAAAGAGGACGCCAGTAGTGCGTCTGTTTAACCAATAGAACAACATATATATCGTATTTATAGTAAGGAGGATCATCATGTTACGGCCCGTCGATCATCAAAAAAACTTGGATGATCATGTCGTTTATACGGAAAAGCAGCTTTGCAGCTTTACTGGTATGTCTTCGCGCACAGCCCAGAAACATAGGCAGGATGGCACAGGGCCAGCCTATATTCAGCTCTCTGCCCGTCGGATTGGTTACCGGGGGCAGGACATTCGGGCATGGTTGGAATCCCGCACAGTCCGCTCGACTGCTGATGCAACAATCCGCTTTAAAGGTGCAGCATGATGCGTTCTATGTTCTGCGGAGGGTATTACACCTATGCTATTCTGGGGCTTCTGAATCCTCCTGATGGCATCATACGAAATACAGTAGAGCGTATGCTGTTCAATCGTGCGGCGGAGGAATTGAAAACATCCAGTGCTTTCCTGTTTGCAGATAAATATGCGGATCTTGCTGAGGTGGCCGGAATAGTTAATTCACGTCCCGGTAATTTCTGGCCTGTTGGTTATACGGATTGCACAAATGCCAATGGTTCCAGGCGTCAAGCCATATGCCTGGTGATGCCTATTATGTGGGGGGCCTTCTGGCTTGAGTCTTCTATTTGTGTTTGCGGTGATGATGGGAAAATTGAAAAAGCTCGGAAGAAGTTAGAAGCGCTTCGTCAGCAGTGCGTTTCCTATTTGGATGGTCTGGAAGAGGGCTTTTACAGCAATGGCCAGATCTATGAACAGGCACCTATCTCACAAGCCGTAGCAGAAGCATGGAAAGCCATCCGTTCTCTGGGGGCTGTCCTGCTTCTGACGACCCCTCCGCCTGTTCCAGCCCTTCGAGCAGTCCCGGAGGTGAGCCGTGTTGCTTGAAACAGCCATGATTTCCGTCCGTGAAGCCTGTGCAGACAATCTGGAAGCAATATGCCTCTGGACACCGGGCGAGAACTATAAGCTGCATGAACTGAGTATTTTTGAAGACCTGATTAGTGCAGCCTTCGAGTATCTCAATAATCCTGCCAACGCGGTGTGTCCTTCATCCGATCACATGAGGTCGCTGCATGATGTGGCAAGGCAGTTTCGTAAACGTCCCTCCGTTCCTGCGCTGACAGGTCTTCTGCTTGAAATGCTGCCCGTGTTTGATCTGTATGGAGCATTTTTCTCACACGAAGACCTGCTGCTGTCGCCACGCCCTCCGGGTGCTGAGGAACGTTGGCGCCCTATCAAGACGGGCCTGCTTCAGTTCAAGTCCTATCTGAGCAAAAACCCCATGGCGCAGGAAACAGCGCAATGGCTTGACCGTATCTGGCCCCAGCTTATGGCGCAGGCTGACCGTAAGGACCACGCCACCCGTGAACTGCTGGCAGGCAGGGCATTTTTTGGAGGTGAGGAATTGAGTGAAATCTTTGCCATACCGGAGGGAGTGAAAATTCATGAGGAGGCATAGTGCAAGTCAAATTAGCCAGATGTTGGCTGATAACATCGCACGCCTTGCCCCGGAATTGTTGCCATATGGGCGCAAGGACGGCCCGGAGTGGCGTTGTGGTGATCTGTCTGGAAAACCGGGGCAGAGCCTTGCTGTCAGGCTGAACGGACCAAAGCGGGGCGTCTGGAAGGATTTTGGCCCCGGTGGGCAGTCCGGTGATGCGTTAGACCTGACGGCGCAGTGCCTGTTCGGTGGAAACCGGCGTGACGCAATGAAGTGGGCAGAAAACTGGCTGGGTTTAAGCAATGCCACCAGTGATGCCCCTGTGCAGCGGCGTCCTGCCATTCAAGCAAAACCGTCAAGTTCTGTGGAGTTAGACCGTGAAGCCCAGCGGATGCGGGCCAAGGCACGGCGGCTGTGGCAGGAAGGCCAGCCGATACAGGGCACCCCTGCCGATGCCTATTTGCGGGGCCGTGGCCTCGATTTGCGGGCGCTCCAGCATATGCCGGGTTCCCTACGGTTTCATCCGGCTGTGTGGTGTGCAGAGGTGCAGAAGCCCTTGCCCGCCATGGTTGCGGCCATCGCCAGCCCGGCGGGCAAATTGATCGCAACACACAGAACATGGCTTGCGCAGACGCCCTCCGGCGCGTGGGTGAAGGCAGACCTTCGCGCTCCCAAAAAGGTGCTGGGCTCGTTTGCTGGTGGGTGTGTTCGCCTTACGCGGGGCGCGGCTGGCAAGGCGTTGGGTGTCGCTGATTTGGGTAGTTCCGTGGTCATTGCGGAGGGCATTGAGACAAGTCTTGCTGTTGCTCTCTCATGTCCGGAAATGCGTGTTCTGGCTGGTGTTTCGCTCTCCAATATAGGGTCAGTCGGCCTCCCTCCGGAAATAACGACAGTCGTTCTCGCGGCCGATAATGACGGCCCGCACAATCACGCGGCCCGGAAAGCTCTTGAGGCCGCATGTCAGAAATTTGCAGAGCAGGGCCGTGAAGTCCGTCTTGCGCTGCCAGAAAATGAAGGGGACTGGGCAGATGTCTTCAAAGCAGGACGAGAACACAAACAACCATAACGCAGTGCGTTCGGGTATTGAGGGGGCGGAGGTTGTCGCTCTGCCCGGCAAAAAAGAGTCTGGCAAGGCCAAGGCAGTTTATGCCCGTGTCGAGAGTGAGTGTGGTCGTTATTACCGTGACGCACATGGCTTATTCCTGAAGCAGACGGATAAAGACGGCAATAACAAAGACCTCCTTCTTGCCAGCCCTGTCTGGCTGATTGCTGAGGCCAAAACGCTATCTGGCGTATGGGGGCTGCTGCTTGGCTGGATAGATCGTGACGGAGAAGAGCAGAAGCGGATTTTCTGGCGTGACCAGTTCTCCGGAGATGTTGCAGAACTACGCGGGCAGTTGGCGGCAGGTGGTGTGACCTTCCCGCCGGGACCAGCTGCAAAAGGCGGATTTACCGGGTGGCTTGCATCATTGGTAACAAAACAGCGGGCTATCGTTGTCGAGCGCACGGGTTGGCATACGGTGAAAGACCGGAGGGTCTTTGTCTTGCCGGACGTGACGTATGGTGAGGCGGAAGAATTGGTCATTCTGCAAACTGCGGAACAGGAAACCACCACCTTTAATGTTTCCGGAACCGTGCAGGACTGGATAGACAACATCGGCCTGTATTGCAGGGGGAACAGCAGGCTGACCATGGCCGCTTCTGCTGCCTTTGGTGCCCCTCTTATCGGCCTGCTCAATCTCGAAAGCGGCGGTATATCATTCCGGGGTGGCGCACGTAGCGGTAAGTCAACAGCGTTGACTGTGGCAGCCAGCGTTTGCGGTGGGACACCTGATGCCGGTAGCAAGGGGTATTCGCGGTCATGGCGGGCTACCAGTAACGGGCTGGAAGGCGTTTCCCTTGCCCATTGTGATAACTTGCTGGTGCTCGACGAGATGGGCGAAATGGACCCAAGGGAAATTGGGGGCACTGTTTACATGCTGGGTAATGGTGTCGGCAAACAGAGGGCAGGCCGCAAAGGTGAGGCACGTATTCAGACCCGTTGGCGTGTTCTGTTCATGTCATCCGGCGAAAAAGGACTGGACGAAATGAACCGTGAAGCCGGTCGCATAACCAAGGCCGGGCAGGCTACGCGGCTGGTGGATATTCCCGCAGATGCCGGGCAGGGAATGGGGCTTTTTGAAAACATCTACCATTTTGATGTGCCCGGTAGTGAACCCCAGCCCGGTGCCTTTGCAGACTTCCTTGGAGAAAACTGTGGCCGATATTACGGCGCACCCCTCCGGGCGTATCTGGAAAAACTGATGGCTCTTATGACAGCGGAGGGCATTAGACCGTTCCGTGAAAGATTGCTGAATCGTCTGGATGAGATCACTGCCAGATATCTGGCTAAATGGCCGGGTGCGTCTGGGCAGGTTCGGTCTGTTGCTAGGCGTTTTGCCATGATTACGATTGGCGGAGAACTGGCAACAGAATTTGGTCTGACAGGATGGGATAGAGATGCGCCGGAAGTCATGGTGGGGCTGTGTTTTGATAGCTGGCTTCATGATCGGGGCACAGCGGGCTGCAAAGAAGATCAGCAAGCTGTGCAGGCGTTGCGGGAGTTCATAAGCCGCTTCGGTCATTCCCGCTTTCTGGACTGGGTGCCTAAGAGAGCGGGCGAGTATCCAGACGGATGGGATGATGGCAAGCCGCCTACTGAGCGGTTCCGTATCCAGAACGCGGCAGGCTGGCGGAAATGGAGCCAGATGCCTGATGGGGGCTGGTGCTGGTGTTATAATTTAACTCTGGATGGAATGAGGGAAGTTCTGTCAGGTCTGGATTTTGAAGACAGTATTCGCGCTCTGAGAGATGCGGGCCTGATCGTTCCAGATAGTCAGGGCAAGAACACACATGGTCTCACGCCACCCGATGGAACACGGGTGCGGCTCTATGTCGTATCTGCCCATATTCTGTCTGTGTCGGCCAAGGGTGGGTGACAAGGACCAGTAGGCAGGAGGGATGTGTGTGACCCTCTTTCTTATCATTCCAAGCAGAGGCCAGCATCACGCTGGCCTTTTCTGTATCTGGCGTGTTTTGTGTTGCCATGCGTCTGGTATAAGCTTGGATTGTTCCAATAGGGCAAGGTCTATTGGAACAAATGATGTGGAACACTTTTACCCCTGCTTTCTGTTCCAATAGGGTTGTTTTTCGTATTTTGGGACGATATAGGTCTAGGGTCTAGACCTTTTGGAACAGTTTTAGGAGCGCCCTCACATGAAAATTGGATACGCACGGACTAGCACCACCGATCAGTTGGCAGGGCTTGAAGCGCAAGCCCGTGACCTGTCAGCCAATGGGTGTGAACGTATCTTCCGTGAACAGGCGAGCGGTAGCAGCACAGACCGGCCTCAGTTGAGTGCGGCGTTCGATCACATGCGGGCCGGTGATGTGCTGGTAGTGACCAAGCCGGACAGGCTGGCCCGTTCCACTGCGGACCTGCTGCGGCTTGTGGAAGAGGTCAAGGCAAAGGGCTGCGGCCTGATCGTACTGTCTATGAATGGCATGACGCTGGATACCACCAGCCCCACCAGCAAGATGATGCTGACCATGCTCGCCGCTGTTGCTGAGTTTGAGCGTGACATTATGAAAGAGCGGCAACGTGAGGGCATAGCCAAGGCCAAAGCGGATGGCCGCTATAAAGGGCGCAAGCCTACAGCACGGAGTCAGACGGAGCAGGTGCAGGCACTGGCGGCTGAGGGTGTGAGTGCTACGGAGATAGCCAAGCGTCTGGGCATGGGCCGGACCTCTGTTTATCGCTGTCTGGTGGCTTCTGCTACGTCCTGACGAGGCATTGTGCCGTGGGCTGGGTGTGCGCGGGCAGCGCGCGGGTTTCTTTCCCGCGATTTTTGGTTTTTCAGGACGAAACGTGATAAAATTACTTTGTGTTATGCGATAAATGCATATCAAGAAAAGGCGGATTTAGCCTGTTTTTTGCAGCCATGAAGGGCCGAAATAGAGACAGAAAACTGAGGAATGGCAGAAAACAGACATTTCTAGTTCAAGTTTCACACACCTTACACACCTAAAGTGACATGGTGTGTGCGGAAGGTGTGTAAAAAATAATCATTATAAAACAATAACTTATAAAGTTTCACACACCTTACACACCTTACACACCTAAAAAAAGGTAAGTAGGGGAAAGTGTGGGGTGTTGTGCATAAGTAATGGCATGAGAAAAACGCATGGCTTGGTGACGCTGGCAGGCCGGGGGTGGGTTCAATCTTCACAGCCCCATAGGCTCCGCAACCGCACCAGTCTCATGCGCAGATTTTCTTTGTATTTTTTGAAAAAAATCAAGTTTTTCAAAGAGAAGAGAGGAAAAATCAGGAAAAATGGCAGAATACAGCCATTTTCACTCCGATTTAGGGTCAAATGCCCTGCAAGGGGTGGGGGTGTTAAATCTCTAAGGGCCATGAGCACCTGGACCGCGCCATAGGCAAATTTTCATACCCGCGAAATTACAGAGAAAAGCTACATGGGCGGAGTGAAGGGGGAGGGCGAGCAGGCAAAAGGGCTGCTCACTTCAGAATGAGCCGGGAAAAACCTCACTCCATGCCAGCATGAAATAATGTTTTTCAGTCACTCCGCAAACACTCCGGGAGGCAAAGTGCCCAGTCTTTCCTGAAGCGTAGATTTTGAATTCTTGTAGGAAAAATATGGTGCACCCGAAGAGACTCGAACTCCTAACCCCCAGATTCGTAGTCTGGTGCTCTATCCAGTTGAGCTACGGGTGCGCCTTGACGCGGTGTTTAGCCGAGGGTGCGGGGGGTGGCAACCCCCAAAATTCACAGGACGCGATTTTTTTTAATCCTCGCCCATAAAATTCTTCCATCTCCGGCCTTCCGGGCGCTTGAGGGTCACATGTGCGCGGCATTCCGGAGTGCCGTAAACGCCTTCAAACGTATCGCCCACAGGGTGGGCTTCAAACACCATGGGCAGCTTCTGGTGGTGCGTGTCCTGCAGGATAAGCTGCGCATGGTAATGCTGCGTCTTTTTATCCGGCACGCCACGCAGCACCAGCGCACCCATTTCCGGTGTGAAGGTTACGTAGCCGGGCTGGATCTGCATCAGGGAGACGGTATGCACAGGGCAGTTCTGGCCTTTCTCGGCGACCAGCGTGCCAATCCAGTCTCCATACGGGTCATCTTCCGCAGGACCTGCCGCGCCACAGAACAGGGCCAGCAGAGCGACACCCGCGATAGGCAGGGCACGCGTGGGCTGACGCATCGTTTTGCGGGGCAGAAGAGAGAAAAGAGACATGAACACGCTCCTGTCTGAGAGAAAATCCGGGCCGGTGGAGCCCGTCTCAGGGTCTCACCTGCGCCACACCGTGAGAAAATGATACCACGGAGAGTCTTATTATAGGGTGACGTCCGCGCTGCACCGTTTTATATGCGCTCTTTAGCATACAGCCGCCCCGTTCCGGCGTGTTGCCCGGTGGTGGCTGTCCGTCGTTTAGTAAGCCGCTCAGGCGCTGACCAGAAAGACAGTAGCTCATGCCTGCCGATGCCACCATCCCCGCTTCCTCCACCGCGCTGGACGAGTCCCTGCATCAGGACCGTATTCTGATCCTGGATTTTGGCAGTCAGGTGACACAGCTTATTGCCCGTCGCGTGCGGGAAAGCGGTGTTTATTGTGAAATCTGGCCGTTTACCGCCACCGCAGACCGTATCCGCGCTTTTGCGCCGCGCGGCATCATTCTTTCCGGCGGTCCGGCCAGTGTGACAAGCCCGGATTCTCCCCGTGTGCCGGAAGGGGTGTTTGAACTGGCTGTGCCGGTTCTGGGCATTTGCTACGGGCAGCAGGCCATGTGTCTCCAGTTGGGTGGTCGGGTTGAAAGCTCCGAGCACCGCGAATTTGGCCGCGCTTTTGTGGATATTGTGGAAGATTGCGCCTTATTCCGTGGCGCATGGGCGCGTGGCAACCGTGAGCAGGTGTGGATGAGCCACGGGGACCGCGTGACGGAACTGCCGCCCGGCTTCCGGATCGTCGCGGTGAGTGAAGGCGCGCCGTTTGCGGTCATCGCTGATGAAGGCCGCCGCCTGTATGGCGTGCAGTTCCACCCGGAAGTGGTGCACACACCGCACGGGGCCGCGTTGCTGCGGAACTTTACGCATAATGTGGCGGGTTGCTCCGGTATGGACCATGGCGGGCTTCCGGGACATGGAAATTGCCCGGATCCGGGAACAGGTCGGCACTGGCAGGGTGATCTGCGGTCTGTCCGGCGGGGTCGATTCCTCCGTGGCGGCTGTTCTGATTCATGAAGCGATTGGCGATCAGCTGACCTGCATTTTTGTCGATCACGGCATGTTGCGTGCGGGCGAGGCTGAGGAAGTGATTAAAACCTTCCGGGGCCGCTTCAACATCCGTCTTGTGCATCGGGATGCGTCCGAGCTGTTCCTACGGGAACTGGACGGCGTGACGGACCCGGAAATCAAGCGCAAGACCATTGGCCGCCTGTTTGTGGAAGTGTTTGAGGAAGAAGCCACCAAGCTGGGCGGCGCGCAGTTCCTCGCTCAGGGCACACTGTATCCGGATGTGATCGAGAGCGTGAGCTTTACAGGCGGTCCGTCCGTTACCATCAAGTCCCATCACAATGTGGGCGGCCTGCCGGAACGCATGAACATGCAACTGGTCGAACCGCTGCGGGAACTGTTCAAGGATGAAGTGCGGGATCTGGGCCGTGAGCTGGATATTCCCGAAGTCATCGTCGGGCGGCATCCGTTCCCCGGACCGGGGCTGGCCATTCGTATTCCCGGCAACATCACGCGGGAAAAACTGGACCTGCTGCGCAAGGTTGATACGATCTATCTGGAAGAAATCCGTGCCGCTGGGCTGTATGATGCGATCTGGCAGGCCTTTGCCGTCCTGCTGCCAGTCCGCACCGTTGGCGTGATGGGCGATGGCCGCACCTATGATCAGGCCTGCGCCCTGCGCGCCGTGACCAGCACGGACGGCATGACAGCGGATGTCTATCCGTTTGACATGGGCTTCCTCAACCGCGTGGCAGGCCGCATCGTCAACGAAGTCCGCGGCATCAACCGCGTGACCTATGACATCACCTCCAAACCGCCGGGCACGATTGAGTGGGAATGATCCTGCGTCTGACATAGGGTGGCATCACCCGGCATAAAAATGCCCTTAAAGCCCGCAGAAATGCGGGCTTTTTTGTTTTTGGGTCCGGCACTGTCTGGCACCAGATGGTATCGCCAAGCAGCAATTTTTTATGGCATGGTACGTGGCACTGATTAAGTCTGGTGCCATGATTTTTATCGATGCCATGTCAGGTATTCTATGGGTGTCATGGTATCGCTATTGGGAGTGCTATGAAACCGCTGCTGACTGATGCCATTGTTGGGCGTGGTGCTCCGGCGACTGCGGTGCATGCCCGAGAGGTGATGTTCCAGATCTACTGGTGGGCTATCGAACGCATCTGCACCCTCGAGGCGGGCGCCGGACTGCCCCCTTGACCCGACACCTCTCTTAGATGACTATAAGTAGATACAAAAAAGGTGTGTGCATGGGCCAAGTCGCTGAAACCGATATTTTGAGGCGTTACCAAGGCGTTTCTGCGACCAAGTCAAGTGGCGAAACATATACGCCAAAAGAGTTGTCTGATTTTGTCGCTCGTCACATCTGTAGTCTATTCGAATTTGACGGTGTCGGATCATTAAAATTATTAGATCCGTCAGTTGGCGATGGTGAGCTTTCCATTTCCCTTCTGAACGAGGTTCGGAAATTTCACAAAGGTCCTATTGAGCTATTCGCTTTCGATACCAATGCCGCTGCTCTTTCAATGGCTCGTGATCGAGTCAGCGTTGCGCACCCCGGTTGCATTTTACACTTCGCTCATAAGGATTTTTTGCAGTTTGTGATGGACGGCGATCAAGAGTCTGATTTGCTGTCAACAGGCAGTCATCAGGCTAAGCCATCGTTCGATCTGATTATTGCAAATCCTCCTTATGTCCGCACTCAGATCATGGGTGCGGACGAAGCTCAACGGCTTGCGAGAATATTCGGCTTGACGGGGAGAGTTGATCTCTACCAGGCTTTTCTGCTCGCGATGGCCAAGGTTCTAGCGCCTAATGGCTCGGCGGGGTTTATCGTTTCCAACCGCTTTATGACGACGAAGGGAGGCGGCGCTCTTAGAGCTAAACTCCGTGAAACGTTGACTCTCCGGGAAGTTTGGGATTTGGGCGATACCAAGCTCTTTGATGCGGCTGTCCTGCCGGCTGTGATTGTTGCAAACGGATTGCGTGGCAAAAATGGCGACGATGCCACCATCACGTTCACGTCCATCTATGAAACCCAGGATCAAACCGGTCTCAAGGCGACAAGTCCAATCTCAGCACTTGATTTGGATGGCGTCGTTGCTGTCAGTGATGGGCGGCGCTTCATCGTTAAATCAGGGGTGCTCGATACCTCGGGAGGTGTCGATGCGGTCTGGCGTGTCGCTACAGCGGCGGGTGCTGCCTGGTTGGCAACAGTGCAGGCGCACACGGCGTGCACCTTCGGGCAAATCGGCAAGATTCGCGTTGGAGTGAAAACCTGTGCCGATAAGATCTTCATTCGCCATGATTGGGAAACAGCGACTGAAGGTGATATGCCGGAGCTACTGCGCCCCCTTACCACCCATCATGGCGCGGGTCGTTTCCGTGCCACAAAGCCGAAAAAGGTTCGGCATATACTTTACCCTCATGAAGTGATTGACGGGCAAAGGCGGGCAATAAATCTCGATCTCTTTCCCAAGAGCAAGGCATATTTGGCAGCGAACCGGGCAGCTTTAGAAGGACGCACGTACGTTATTGAAGGAGGGCGCAAATGGTACGAAATTTGGGTGCCTCAAGACCCTGCCTCGTGGTCCTGCCCAAAGCTGGTTTTCCGTGACATCTCCGAACGACCAACTTTCTGGATCGACATGGATGGCAGCGTAGTAAACGGCGATTGTTACTGGATGATCGCCGCCAACGGGCGTGAAACCGAATTGCTCTGGCTTGCTGTCGCGGTAGCAAACTCCACTTTTATAGAAGCATTTTACGATCATTGCTTTAACAACAAGCTCTATGCTGGCCGCCGTCGCTTCATTACCCAATACGTTGAGCAATTTCCCATGCCTGATCCTAAGACGCCTTTGGCGCAAACGATTATCGCTAAAGCCAAAATTATCTACAAAGAAAATCATTCCCCAGCCGCCGAAGGATTGGAGCGGGAGCTGGATAAATTAATCTGGCAGGCTTTTGGCTTAGGCGAAGAAATTGTAGGGTAACGGGATTTGTAATTTTGCGTTCAGAACCTTTCCCTGAAATTGCGGGAATCTCTTGAAAAAGTAAGCCCCTGGTGACACGAAAAGGTGAGTTAGAGTGACCTGCTGGTCTTCTATCTGTGCGTAGAAAATCGCATACCGAACGTCACAGTGCCGCACCTGCGTACCATTGAGCATTGGAACGTCCAGCGGTTCGGTGCTTTCTGGCGTGACCAATCCCAGGTCGATCGTCGGGGATGTCTGTAGCTTCACCTCAAGCAGTTGGTGCCGAACGTCTGGAAACTGCCCGTCATCCTGATATGTGGTATAACCCAAGGCCTTGCAGACCAGGCGATGTAATGCGGCCCCGCGATTTCGTTCCTGGTCTGCTCCCGCATCAGGAAATTTCTGGCCGATCAAAGGAGCAAGCCGCTCAAAAAGCTCTGCCACTGGCAGCAAGGCGCCCGCATGCGGCTGCATGATCGGTGATCCGATTTTCGCTAAATCGATTCCAGGTTGAACGAATGGCGAAAGCTGGGCGGTATCAATGTCGCTAATAAGCTCAGTCTGATGAGTGCCGACAATGCAACGGGCCTGATATTTTTGTGTAAGGGTGCCTGTTGTATCGAGTATGGCCAGGGTATCTCCCGTCACAACCTTTACCCGCGTGATCACATCGGCCTCTGAAATCCTGATGATCACATATCGACGGGATGCCGAAAGTTCTTCGTTCCATATTTGTAAGTTGTTGGATTTCTGAGTGTATGTATCGAATAATTGCCCGGGGAATCTTGGCTGGGTCTTTTGAAAAGACCTGGGTGTGGGATAGCCTAGAACCTGGCAAATGCGTTCTTTCACGACTTTTGATCGCGTTCTTAGTGGTAATCCGGCTAAGGAAGTTCCCTGTAATCCCTTCTGCAGCAGCTGTTCGAGCTGCGGAGTTGGAATCCATAGGGTCAGGTCGCCCATCGGGATTTCATCGTAGATAGAAAGCCCGCTGACTTCGATTGCTGCTACGTAGCTTTCAGCGTTGTTTTGATTCTGTGTCATCGACCATCGGCATCAAAAAGTTGAACAACCGGCACGCCGAGAGCGTTGGCGAGTAACTCTAGAGTACTTAGCGTAACATTGCGCTCACACCGCTCAACAGAGCCAATGTAAGTTCTATGAATGTTGCACAGATCGGCAAGCTCCTCCTGTGATATGTTCTTAGCTTTGCGTAGGCTGCGAACATTAATTGCAAGAGTAGTTATTAGCTCTTTACTTGGCGATCGTAACTTTCCCAGGAACTCCCCCTGTACGCGATGGCGTATCGACAGCCATCTTTGGCGTGAGATGATTTTGGGTCTACAGACTTTGAGTAGAGTCGCCGGGTCGCTGCTTGGTTTCTCATTTTCACAGCCCGGCCCGTTTTGCCGTCCAGTCTCGGGAAAAGCGGGCGTGAGCCTATCAGCTTTCTGATGTGAGCGATGACAGGGTAGTCAGGACAGCGCAGATGCTGACGTTGGTCTGCAAAGGTAGGCGGAGCGGTAAGGTGAAAGAGGTTATGGAACCTGCTCGACTGGAAGAAAAGCGGGGCATTTTCGCGTTTCTTCCAGCCCGATAAGGAAAAAATTCAAAATCCTGCACAAGCGGCGCTGAGTGTGAGTCCTACAGACTCCTGCTGAAACCGCGCTTTGTAGCGGCTTCGGACAGTATCAAGCCGGGTGGCGATGTCCGATGTCGGTTCGGTCAGCACCATGACCAGTCTGGAGGGTTCCTGCGTCAGGCGTCCGGTTGTCGGGTCCTGCCACTGGCCCTGTGCGGACAGGATGGAAAGCCCGGTGGGGAAGGCGGGTGTCAGCGTGGTGTTGACAAAATCCCCCCATTCAGCGGCAGAAATGGCTTTTCCATGGGGCCGGGTCTGACCAAACAGCAGTGTAATCTTCAGCATCGGGTGCGTCTGGAAAGCGGAACAGAAGGCGCGGAACTGCGCGGCACCTGTTCCCTGTTCTGAAATGTTTGAACCCGTTTCCAGATTGGTTGTAAGCGGCGGCGTGCCTGTTACAGCCGGGGCGCGGGTGCTGGATGTCCCGACAATACTCTCGGAACCCGGAGCGACAAGTCCGCTCTCGCATCCGCATAGAAGAACAGTCATTCCAGCCAGCGCGCTCCACCGGGAGAGCGTGCGTGCAGGAAGCAGGGGGAAGCGGACCGACATGATGACGACCTCTTGTTTTCCGGTTACTGATCCAGCCAGGGAGCAACCGGCAGATTTTGCTCCGCAGGAAGGTGGGGTTGAACAGTTTGGATTCATACCGCGCGCCGCCATCGCACAGGATAGTCACAATACGGTGTCCCGGCCCGAGTTTGCGGGCTGTAAGGATGGCGGAGGCCACGTTGATGCCGGAGGAACCGCCCACGGACAGGCCTTCGTCAATCAGCAGGCTGTAGATGATGTCCAGCGCTTCCGGGTCCGGGATACGCTCGGCATCATCAATCGGAGCACCCTCAAGATTGCCCGTCACACGGGACTGGCCAATGCCCTCGGTAATGGAGGAGCCGGACACGGACAGGTCATTGTCCTTCACCCAGCCATACAGGCCCGAGCCTTCCGGGTCCGCCAGCACAATGCGCGGGGCCTTTACGCCTGCCCTGCTGGCGGCATCATGCAGGCCCATGGCGGTGCCCGCCAGTGTGCCGCCCGTGCCGCAGGCGCAGGTAAAGGCGTCAATCCTGCCCTCCATCTGCTGCCAGATTTCCGGCGCGGTGGAGTGGCGGTGGCCTTCCCGGTTGGCAAGATTGTCAAACTGGTTGGCCCAGACATACCCGCCTTCTTCCGCCAGACGACGGGAGACGTGCACGTAATTGCCTTCATCCCGATAGGGTTTGGCCGGGACCAGCCGCAGGTCCGCGCCAATCATGCGCAGGAAGCCTATTTTTTCCTGGCTCTGCGTCTCCGGCATCACAATAATGCATTTATAGCCACGGGCGTTCGCTACCAGCGTCAGCCCGATGCCGGTATTGCCCGCCGTGCCTTCCACAAGTGTGCCGCCGGGCTTCAGTACACCCCGGCGTTCGGCATCCTCGATAATGGCAAGGGCGGCGCGATCTTTGACAGAGCCGCCAGGGTTCATGAACTCGGCTTTGCCGTAAATGTCGCAGCCGGTGGCTTCAGAAGCCTTGCGCAGGCGGATAAGAGGCGTGCCGCCAACCGCGCCCGGCATGTCGGCGGACAGGGTGTGCCAGCCGGGGCGGGCAGAGGCATTTGCGCTGTCAGTCATCTGGTTGCACCTTCTCGCTTCATTCAACAGGCTCGGATCTGTCACATCTGAAATGAAGTCTGTCGTATTCAGAGCAGGATAACAAGATGGTCTGTCAGGGGTGGCTTCAAAAGGTCTGAGTTGAGAAAATGCGGGACATTTTTGTGACGGAACAGGCGGCTTTGCTGCTGTGATGTTATGGTTCTGCGCGGCAAAGACAGTCTCAGACGCAAAAAGAGTGGTCAGACTGATCCGGGCGACGTTTGAAACAGTCCCCAGATCTTCAGAATGCCGCTCTTACTGTCCTGCGTCCGGCTCGGCTTCCGCATCATACAGCACTTCCAGAATGGCGCACCACGGATAGCGGGAGTCATAGCTCTGGCCGCTGGAGTCAGAGATATGGCCGGTGGCGTCTGTTGGCACATGCGTCAGCGCCACGGCGTCATCAATATTGCCGCCGATAATGCTGAGCTGGCGGCCAAAAGGCTGGCCGTTCTGGTTGGTGGCGACAACATATCCGCAATGCGCCGGAAAGCCGTAGGAGGTCGGCAGGCTGGAAAAGCGCACGGATGTCTTGGCGCGGCCCCGGCCAACGCAGATCAGGTCGCCCTGTTTGGGTACATAGGTTGCCGGGTCCTGCGCATGCAGGATGGGAGACTGCCCGGAGGCGGCGGCATTGATATAAGTGGAGTGGTTGGGAGAATAGGGGAAGCGGCTATTCGCTCCGGCCACACGCATCACATAGGAGATAAAGGCGGCGGACCACGCATAATCCCCATCATGCACAAAGTTGGTCAGGCGGCCGTTGGCGTCATGCTTGCCGGTAAAGGTGGATTCCGTCACTTCCGGGTCCATTCCGATCCACCAGTATTCTCCAACCCGCTGCCACAGTCCCGGGGCGCGTTCGGGCTTGACGGAAGCAATCTGAGGCTCCGGGCGCTGTTCCGGGTCATCATCATTGACCGGGCTGCCAAACAGCCGCCATTCCCGCATGGCAATGGCCACAACGTCCTGCCGGTTGAAGGGCTCATAATTACGGGTGGCAAAGTCCGGCACATGGCTGGAGTAGCTGTAGCCGTAGCTTCCGGTGCTGGCTGTGGTGGTTGGGGTGGGCCGTGCCCCCGGAACCTGCGTGGGCTGAGCGGCGCAGGCTGCCAGACATAATAAAGGCGCCAGCAGGGCAACAGAGAGCTTGCGTGACAATCTCGTCTCCATCCAGACAAATCCCTCCGGAATGCCCGGAGCGTCAGGAGCCCTTGCCGTCAAGAGCTCTCCTGTTCTGCATAAGCTGCCCGGCGGCGGCGGAAAAGAGGGGCATGCTTTTTTCACGCTCCCTGCATCCTTTTTGCCGCGGGGTGTGGTGTCAGGCTGCGGGGTCTACGGTCATATCCGCAATCTGCCCCTGCACACAGCGCACGGCGTCTGCCGGGGCAAGCCCGACCACCAGACCGCGACCACCACCATTGATATACATGACATCCTGTTTCAGAGCACTCTGTTCGAACACCACCGCCACCTGTGTGCGGGAGCCAAACGGGCTGATGCCGCCAACCTGAAACCCCGTCATGGCTTCCGCCTTTTCCGCATTCAGCATACGGGCGTTTTTGCCACCAAACAGGGCGGCGACCTTTTTCAGATTCATTTTCTGATGCACGGGAATGACCGCGCACACCACCTGCTTTTTATCAATTTCGACCATCAGGGTCTTGAAGACCTTTTCGTTATCAATACCGATCCCTGCTGCAGCATGCAGGCCGATTTTGCCGGGGTCGGACACATAGTCATAATCATGCATGGTGTAGGCAATGCCATGGGCTGCCAGAAAGTGGGTGGACGGCGTTTCTATTGTCTGAGACATGCTCGGACCCTTTCAGAATGGCGTCATGGTGCGGACGACCATGCAGTGTGATGCGTTTATCAGGGGCCGGGTCAGGGGCGTCAATAAAAGTGGTGCGCATAGGGGTATGCATAAAAAAAACCGCACCAGCCGGACTGGCTGATGCGGCATGGAACAGGACCGCTCAGGATACAGCGCGTCTATCCTGTCCTATTGCTGGCCTGTCAGGGTGCTGGAAGGCGGGGCTGATCTTTACTGTTCAGGAAAGAGCGTGCGCAGGCCAGCTTCCGTGGCCGGGCAGCAGCCGCGTTCGGTAATCAGGCCCGTTACAAGGCGCGCTGGCGTGACATCAAACGCCGGATTGGCGGCGGGACTGCCATCGGGGGTAATCTGCACGCGGGTCTGCGCGCCGTCGTCACCTCGGCCCGCAACATGGGTGATCTCGGACGCCGCCCGTTCTTCAATGGGAATTTCCGTCACGCCATTGGCAACGGTCCAGTCAATGGTGGTGGAGGGGAGAGCGACCCAGAACGGCACCCTGTTGTCCCGCGCGGCCAGGGCTTTCAGATAGGTGCCGATCTTGTTGGCGACATCTCCGGTACGGGTCACGCGGTCCGTCCCCACAATAACCAGATCCACCTGCCCGTGCTGCATCAGATGTCCGCCTGCGTTATCGGCAATAACGGTATGCGGCACGCCATGGCTGCCCAGTTCCCATGCTGTCAGGGCAGCCCCCTGATTCCGTGGGCGGGTTTCATCAACCCATACATGCACATTCAGCCCTTCATCATGCGCCATATAGATGGGGGCGAGGGCAGTGCCCCAGTCCACGGTAGCAATCCAGCCTGCATTGCAATGCGTCAACAGGTTAATCTGCGAGCCTGCGGCGCGGTTTCTGGCAAGGTCCCGGATCAGTTCCAGTCCGTGGCGGCCAATGGCTTCATTCTGGGCGGCGTCTTCATCACAGATGCGGCCTGCTTCCGCATAGGCTGCGGCAACGCGGTCCTGCGGGGCAACCGGACGCAGGGCGTTCAGCATACGTTCAATCGCCCAGCGCAGATTTACGGCGGTGGGGCGTGTTGCCGCCAGCATGGCGGCGTTCTGCTCCATGGCGGCATCTCCCGCATCCTGCCGCAGGGCCAGCGCCAGACCATAAGCCGCCACGGCGCCAATCAGCGGCGCGCCGCGCACCTGCATGGTGCTGATCGCATGGGCGACGTCCTGTTGTGTGGTCAGGCGCAGGATGTCGAGCGAGAAGGGAAGCCGGGTCTGGTCAAAAATATGGATGGACCAGCCATCTTTCTCATTCACCCAGACGCTGCGATACGGCGTGCCGTTGATCTTCATGAAACCTGTTCCTGTCAGGATTGGGGATATGCAGTGATGATACCGGAGAGTTCACGGTCTCACCACCTCTCGTGCTTATTCTGCTCATCAGTCGGAAGGGCGGGAGAGGGCGGTCCGGGGAGGGGGAGGGAGAGGAGCGTCTGTAAAATGCCGGATATTCTTTTCGGTTCTAAAGTATTTTTTGCATTTTCTGCCGTTTTTGTTATGAATGGCAGAAGTTTCAGGTCATCGGGGCGCCTTTCGGGAGCCTTTCCTGAGAAGGTAAAAATAACGGTTCTATAATCCTGTTTGTATATCTTGAGATTTTCAATCGGGATTAAATGTGGAGTTTTAAATGAGCGAAACCAAAAAGCGCCGTGCAACGGCCAAGACCTCTGTATCCGTCGCCGCTGTAGCCCCGGCGACCACGCGCCGCACGCGCAAGACCCCTGCAAAAATTGCGGTGCTTGAAGAAGAAATTGCGCCGATGGCCCCTGTGCGTAAGGCCCGTAAAACCGCTGCTGTGCAGGTTACGGAAGCTGTGAAGCCGGCTCGTGCGCCTAAAGCTGCAAAAGCTGAAGCCGCTTCGAAGAAAAAAGCATCCGTAGAAGCCGCTCCTGCCAAACCGGTAGTCCGCGCCACACGCAAGGTTGCTGCGGAAGTAAAGCCAGCAACCCGCGTTGCCCGTCGCAAGGTTGTGGAAACCGTGGCGGAAGCCCCGGCCCCAGTGCGCCGTGGTCGTCGTGCTGCTGCCGTTGTGGAAGCAGCCGCACCGGTCAAGGCACCGCGCAAAACTGCGGCGTCCAAGCCCGTAGCGGCTAAGGCTTCCAAAACACCCAAAGCTGTTGCGGCTCCGGCCAAAACCCGCATGCCGCGCGCCAAAGCAGCCCCGGTAGAAAAGAAAGTGCGTCTCTCCGCTGTTGAAAAACTGCGTATTGTGCAGGAAACACGCCGCCAGAAGCGCTATGACCGTCTGGCAGCGGAAGCCGAAGAAGCCGCCGCCAAAACAGCCGCACCGCGCGGCCGTAAGGCAGCGAAGACGACCCGTAGCAAGAAATAAGTTTTCCAGTCTGGCTTTATTGATAGATGCCAGACCCGTTCTGCGATGTCAGCCGGGAGAGACTGTTCAGACAGTCGCTCCCGGCTGATTTTATTTTCAGCACTCTGGAGAAATTCTCTGCTGCTTCTGGCTGTTTGCTCGGGTAAAATGCCTTGCCCTGATGGCCCATATCCTGTCTGATCAGGTCTCAGTGTCTATTGTCAAAGTCTATTGTCAAAAGTGTTTAAAGAGGTGTCTGGCATGCCTTTTTGTGTCTGAAAGTGTTTTCCTGTTGCGCAGCAGCCACGCTATTGTGGCAGCAAAGTCGCTTGGTCCGTCATAAAAAAATTCAGTCAGTCTTTAAAGCTGAGTTTTAAAATGGCTTTTGAGACGAAATGGACAATCTTCCTTCAGATAGATAATTTTTTCACATTATGTTTCTGTTTTGTTCCGAAATTTCTTGTGAAAACAATGTGTTTTTACGTTCTTTTTATGGTTGCTAACGCGGTATGTTTCTGGCATTAGCGCAAGTTTTTTATTTTCCTCCTTGTAGGAAGAATTTTTATGAAATGTATCATGATCTCGATTCAGTAGATAACAAAAATTTTATGATTCCGTAATGAATATCTTGCCGGAAAGGTAAGATTTATCGGGGCGGAAATTTTTTATGACACGAGCTCTGTTTCCAGAGTTGTATGGGCAGAGTTGTCCGATGGTCAGTTTCCCGCAGTCTGTTGCCTGTGCTGGGTAAAGCCCGCGTCGTTCCTTTAGAAGGAGGCAACCTGACATCAATCCTGCGCGGAAAAATATCTGCCATGGCGGACTGACCCGGTTGGCTGGAATCCGGATTTGTATCCTGAGAGTGTCCAGCCTGATGTGCGCCTATCAGGCAACCGCAGCCGTCAAGTGGCGCGGTTGCAAGGCCAGTCTCTTTGTGGGTGGATCAGCTTGCCGCGTCTGGCAGTCTGTCCCCGGCCAGCGTGGGGGCGGCGCGGAGTTCTCCGACCACCACGCCGTTCCAGTTCTTCAGCGGACGCCGCATGAAGTGGTTCAGGACAGGGGCCTCCTCCCCGCCAAAGCGGGCAATCAGGGCTGCTGCGGCCGCTTCCGCAGCGCGTATGCCGCCGTCCCGACATTTGATTGCAATGCCGAGCCCTTTTTCCGGCAGGGCAGCAATCATCACGCCTTCCGCCCCCATTTTGGTCAGTACACGTGGGGCCAGATCCTGCATGACCAGTGTATCGAACTGGTCTGTTCCGGCAATCATGAACGGGTCGGAAGACATGGCCGCACGCAGGCGTTGGGCCGCAAGAGCGCGCTCCGCGCTCAGGCCGGTGCCGGTGGCAAACCGCGCATAGCCCAGAGCAAGGGCGGAAAGGGGAATGGCCCATGTCGGAATGGCGCAGCCATCCGTGCCCCGGTTGGCCTCCGTATGCGGGACACCGGTGATCTCGGTCAGCGTGCGGGCCATGGTCTGCATAATGGGGTGTTCCGGCTGGATGTAATTGGCCGGGTCCTGTCCGGTGGCGCAGGCAAGGCATATAAAGCCCGCATGTTTGCCGGAGCAGCAGTTATGCAGCGCGCAGGCCTGCTCTCCCGCCGCGGCCAGCGCACGGGTGGCGCGGGCATCCAGCGGCCAGTGTGTGCCACATTCCAGCACGCCGTAATCCCATCCCGTGCGGGCCAGCATGTCCGCGGCAACGGCAATATGGGCTGGTTCGCCCTGATGTGAGGCACAGGCTAGCGCCAGTGCTTCCGGGGGCAGGGCATATCTGTCCGCAGCACCTTCCGTCAGCAGCGGGAGCGCCAGCAGGGCCTTCACGGTGGACCGGGGATAGATGGGGGTGGTGACATCCCCGGTGGCGAACACTGTTTTTCCAGAGGCATCCACCACAACCGCCGCGCCATAATGGCGGGATTCCACCCGCCCTCCGCGTGTGACCTCAGCCAGCAGTGTGTCGCTTTGCGTGTGTTCCGTCATGGTCGCCTGTCAATCCTGTTCCTGTCTGCTTCCGCTCAGCAGATAACACGGAGCGGAAAATTCTGCGCTGTGGTCGGGGTCCGGTTCCAGCCATCCCATGATCATGGTGCGGCGGACGCGGAGCACCATAGGTGGTGCGTCGGACAGTCCCTCTGAATTTTCAGTCATTTTCGCCAGCCAGTGAGCAACACCGCCGCGCTCTGTCAGCAAGGGAGGCAGGGTTTTGCGCAGGGGGAGCCCGTGGTTCAGAAACTGGCTGGCTGCATCGGGTTCCGTCACCAGATAAAGCCAGCCATCCGGCGCGGCCTGTGGTGAAAAGCCTGATGCAGGGACTTCGGAAATCCGGAGTTCCTCCGCATCAAACTGCGTGCGGGGTGGTTTGGGGCGAGGTGGAAGCGGTCTGGCAAACAGATCGCCCTGCAACGGGTTTTCCGGCTTTGTGGGGGGCTTTCGGGCCGCGCGCTTCTGGAGGGAAGCCTTCCGACGGGGGAGCAGCGGTCTGTTTTTCCGGCAAGGCATGCGTGGGGTCTGGCGGGGTGGGAAACGCAGGGGGTGGCGCTCCGCCATGCCCGCCGGGCGGCGCACCCAGCAGGTCGGACTGCACAGGTGGACGGCCCGGTTTTACGCTCATGAAGGGGAAGAGGCTGCCTGTTTGCGGGATGTGGGGTCTGTGGAGCGTGCTTTGGCCACACAGTCGGCGCACAGGCCAACAACCTCAATGGAGGCCCCCTGCATGACAAAATTTTGCTCCCGACAGAGACCGCGCAGGGTTGTCAGCACGCTTGAGTCCGCAATTTCCGTCACACTCTTGCAGGATTTGCAGATAAGGAACTGTGCCGTATGCAGGCAGGCCTCATGGTCGTGGTGATGGCAATGATCGGGGTTATGTTCCGGGTCCTCCTGCAACAGATGGGTGCAGGGCACAAAGGCGGACAGTCGCTCGATACGATGGATCAACCCGTGCTCAAGCAGAAAATCCAGAGCGCGGTAGACCGTGGGCGGGGCGGGGCGCCGATCAGGCGTTTTGATTTTTTCCAGAAGGTCATACGCCCCCACCGGGGTTTTGGCGTCTAGAATCAGGCCAAGAATTTCGCGGCGCTGTTGCGTCATGCGTGCGCCCTGCCGGGTGCAGAGGGAATCGGCCCGGTCCAGTTGGATTGTGGTGGAGGGGGAAAATTGTGTGGGGGTCATGCGGGCAGTAGGGTGTGCGCGGCAGAAATCATGGTCAGTCTCCAGTCCGGCCTAGGGAGCCGGTCTATCTTACCCATGGCGGAGAGCGAACGCAAAACAGATCAGCCCTTCCGGTTCTGGTCAAACGTGTCATGTTATAATATCACATTTGTCTGGTGGCGATGTACGGTATCGTCTCCCGGTCCGTTTTCTGATGACCCAGCCGATCGACAAGGATCAGCCTGATGCGTTTCCCTGCTTCTGTTCTTTCCTGCCTGCTGACCGGGTTGCTGCTGGCAGGCGCTTCACAGGGCGCTGTTCTGGCGGCGGAGCGGCCTGTGGTTGTCGCTGCGGAAAATACATGGGGTGATCTGGCGGCACAGGTGGCGGAACCGGATATGCACGTCACGTCCATTCTGAATGCTCCTACCCTTGACCCGCATTTATATGAACCCACCCCGGCTGTGGCCCGGCTGGTGGCGCAGGCCAGCCTGCTGGTGGCCAACGGTGCGGGGTATGATGCCTGGCTGGACAGGCTGGCGCAGGCCCGGCGCGGTCAGGCCGCGCCCTTGGTCAAAGCTGACGGCTGGACGGGGTGGCATGAGGGTGATAACGCGCATCTGGCTTATAATCTGCCTGCGGTCGTGGCATTTATAAGCCGGTTTGTTGCGGCCTGTCAGGCAGCGGACCCGCAACATGCCAGCGGGTATGAGGCACGGGGCAAAGCCGTTCTGGCGGCGGTTCAGGGGGTGCTGGAGCAGGTGGCGTCTCTGCGTGCGCAGGTGCAGGGCCAGCCTGTGGCGGCCACGGAGCCGGTTTTTACCCCGCTGGCGGACAGCCTCGGGCTGGTGATGAAGGAACAGGCCTTTCAGGTGGCTGTCATGAATGATGTTGAACCCCCGGCTTCCGCCGTGGCGCAGTTTGACGCCGATATCCGCCAGCATGCCGTGCGATTTGTGGCCTATAATGCGCAGACGGACCGGCCCGCCGTGCAAAGACTGATTGCTCAGGCGCAGGCGGCTGGTGTGCCGGTTCTGCCGGTGCATGAGTTGATGCCGTCCGGCATGCACTGGCAGGACTGGATGCACATCACGCTGACACAGGTTGCGCAGGCAATGGACCAGCCTGCGCCATGAGTGCCCCCCATGTGATGAGACCGGAGGACGTGTCGCATTCCTCCGATGCCTGTGGTGCGCCTCACGCCGGGGGCGGGTTGCATGATGCTGCGGATGGTATCTGTCTGAAGGATGTCACACTGGCGCGGGGTGGCCGCGTTGTGTTGAGCCAGATCAGCCTGGCGATCCCGCAAGGCAGTTTTGTCGGGGTTCTGGGGGCCAATGGTGCGGGGAAGACCACGCTGTTTCATGCCCTGCTGGGGCTGGAACGGGCCGTGCAGGGGGATGTGTCTGTCATGGGGCAGCCCGTGCGGTGCGGGAATCGCGTCGTGGGGTATATGCCGCAGATGCGGAAGCTGACAGGCGGGCAGTTTACAGGCTGGAGCATGGTGGCATCCGCACTGCACGGGCAACGCTGGGGCCTGCCATGGTATGGTCGTGCAGCACGTGCAGCGGTGGATGCCGCCCTTGCTGCGGTGGATGCGCAAGGTCTGGCGCAACGGCCTGTGGGGTGTCTGTCTGGCGGGGAACGCCAGCGCCTGCTGCTGGCGCAGACGTTGCTGGATGATCCTTCCGTTCTGCTGCTGGATGAACCGCTGGCCAGTCTGGACCCGGCCCGTATGCGGGAGACGGTGGCGCGGATCCATGCCCTTGCGCGGGCTCGCGGCATGACGGTGCTGATGTCCGCGCATGACATCAATCCGCTGCTCGGCCTGATGGACCATGTGCTGTATCTGGCGCGGGGCAGGGCGCTGCTCGGCACGGTGGAGGAGGTGATTACCACCGAGGCTCTCACAGCCCTTTATGGCGCGCCGGTTGATGTGGTGCGGGCCGGAGGGCGTGTGTTCGTGGTGGCGGAAGGAGGCGGCGCAGCACTTGCAGGAGCATGACTGCGGAGGGTGTGGCGCGCATGCTTGAGTATGATTTCATGCGCACGGCGTTTCTGGCCGCGCTGCTGGTGGCGTTGGTCTGCGGTCCGGTGGGCTGGTTTCTGGTACTGCGCGGGCAGACGTTTGCCAGCCATGCGCTGTCTCATGTGGGGTTTGCGGGAGCGACTGGCGCGCTGATGCTCGGCCTGTCACCGTTTACCGGACTGGCTGGCGGTGCGCTTTCGGCTGGCGTTGTGATGGGTCTGGCTGGAGACCGTGTGGCGGGACGCGACGTGATGATCGGCCTTGTCCTGTCCGTCGCCATGGGGGTGGGGGGCGTTGTTTCTGCATCTGCTCACCCGTTCAGCTAGTGCGGCGACGGCGCTGCTGTTCGGGGATATTCTGGGTATCAGCCCCGGCATGCTGGGCTGGCTTACGCTGCTGTCCGGGGGCTGTCTGCTGGGGCTGGGGGTTATGGCCCGACCGCTGCTGTTCGCCACCCTGCAACCGGAAATGGCGGAAGCCAAAGGTGTGCGGCTTCAGATGCTGGATGTGCTGTTTCTGGCCCTTGTGGCGCTGGCAACGGCGGAATGTGCGCAGATAACCGGGGTGCTGCTGGTCTTCACCCTCATGGTGGCTCCGGCTGCTACGGTGCTGCGGCTGAGCCTGCCGCCGCTGGCAGGGCTTGCCGCCGCGGCAGGGCTGGCTCTGGCTGAAGCGTGGGGGGGGCTTGCTCTGTCATGGTATACAGATTGCCCGACATCCTTCTGGATCGCCCTGCTGGGCGGCGTGGGCTTTCTGCTGGTCGGGCTTGCGCAGCGCGTGCGGGGCTGAAAACCCGCTTGCTTATTACGGCAGGGACCAGTCCAGCCAGGCCCACAGCACAATAAACAGTGCCAGACAGACATGGATGATAATCAGACCACGGGCGGTAATGACCGGTACGTCATCTTCATGTTCCATTTTGGGGCGACGCGCCATGGTTCAGGGTCCTGTCAGATCAAGGGGCTGTATGTGGCAGCGCATGATAGGCGCGGTTGAAATAGACAAGCCCTCCCGCCGTTTCGTGCATGCGTAGGGCTTCGACCACCCCGAATAGCACACTATGTGTGCCCACTTCTACAATCTGGCTGATCCGGCAGTCAAATGTGGCCACGGCTTCTTCCAGCACCGGAGCCCCGGTGGCCAGTGTGGTCCAGTGCCCGATGGTAAAGCGCTCCGCCATGCTGTTGGGGCTGGCAAAATGGTTGGAGAGCATCTGCTGGCTGGCGGACAGGACGTTCACACACAGCGGGCCGCCCATCACAAAGGCATCCCGCGCACGGCTGGCGCGGTTCAGGCAGACCAGCAGGGTCGGCGGCGTATCAGTAACGGAACAGACGGCAGAGGCAGTAAACCCCACGGGGTCTTCCTGCGTTCCTGTGGTCACAATATTAACAGCAGCACCAAGTCTGGCCATGGCATTGCGGAAGGTACTGGTTTCCAGCGCCAACATCTGCTCTCCTTCATCATCTTCCAGACGCAGTGTTTTGTGCATGAATACAAGAGGAAAGCAATGACCGAAGCCGCCCTTTCCGGCACGTCAACCGTCAAAACAGAGCGCATGGGGCCGGTAGGCCGCATCCGGCTGGACCGTCCCGCCAAACTGAACGCCGTGGATCTGGAGATGGCGGAAGGCATAGCCCGTGTGCTTGACGCCTGGCGGGATGACCCGGAAGTCACGCTGATCCTGCTGGACAGCACAAGCCCACGCGCCTTCTGCGCCGGTGGTGATCTGCGGGCCCTGAGTGATGTGGTCCGTGCGGAGGGGCCGGAGGCCGGGGTGGCGAGAATCACCGCTGTCTATAACGTCATGCGGCGGATTGCGGCCTATACCAAACCGATTGTCTCCCTGCTGGAGGGGATCGCCATGGGGGGAGGTATCGGGCTGGGGGGGCATGTGCCCTATCGTGTGGTGACACAGCGTTCCGTGCTGGCCATGCCTGAAACCAGTATTGGCATTACCCCGGATGCGGGCGGGTCATGGATTCTCTCCCGTATGCCGGGTGTGTCCGGCCTGCGGCTTGCGTTGCTGGGTGAGTGGATGGACGGCGCGCAGGCTGTGAAGAACGGCTTTGCGGACTATCTGATCCCCTCGGAAAAGCTGCCGGACCTTATCCCGCAGTTTGCCAGCCAGCCGGTCAAATCCCTGCTGGAGAGTTATGCCCAGCCTGTTCAGCCTTATACCACGCATGCGGTGGAATTGTGCTACGTCGCGCCGGATCTGGATCAGGTTCTGCGCAATCTGGACGCGGACGGCAGTGCGGCCGCCCTACAGGATAAGGAGGCGTTGTCCCGCCTGTGTCCGTTTTCGCTTCAGGTGACGTGGGAAGCATGGCATCGGGCGCGTAATCTGACCTCACTGGATGAGGCTTTTGTGCAGGAAACCACATTGGTTACCCATCTGATGCATCGCGCGGATTTTGTGGAAGGGGTCCGCGCAAAGCTGATTGACAAGGACAATAAGCCTAACTGGCAGCCTGCGACACTCGCTGAGGTCAGTCTGGACGAAGTTGCCGGCTGCTTTCAGGATTTGTGAGGTTTAAGCGCCAGCAGCAGGCACACAAGTCCGGTGCTCAGCACGGCGCAGAGACTGCCCATCAGAAACACCGTGGCATAGCCGGTGCGGTCTGCCAGAAACCCGGCCAGTGGTCCGGTGGCGGCATAGGCCAGATCCTGAAAAGCGGAATATCCGCCCAGTGCCGTGCTGCGCATGGGGGCGGGGCACCCCGCTGGACGACTTCCACCCCAAGTGACGGGTAGACCATGGAGCAGCCAGCCCCCGTCAGAAACGCCCCGACCAGTGCGATTCCCGGGGTCTGGGCGCTCCAGATCAACGCCAGTCCGCAGGCTTCCAGTAGCAGGGAAGGTAGGGCGACTTTCAGCCCGCCAATCCGGTCCGGCAGGTGCCCGCACAGGGCGCGCATCCCTACAAATGCCGCGCCAAAGCAGGTCAGCCCCCACCCGGCCCATGGCCATCCCGCCTGTAAAAACCGCAGGGGCAGGAAGGCGCCAAGTGCCGCGAACCCCACGCCCTGCAACGCCACGGCCAGTCCCGGTCCCCGGATTTTGTTCAGAATGGCCCAGAACGGCTCCCTATGGCCTGAATGGAGCGGGGCGGCGGGCACGGTGCTGATCAGCGCCAGCCCAACCAGTGGCAGGACCGCACTCAGGCCCATCAGAACCGCAAAGCCGTCATGTTGATAGACAATCAGCCCCACGGGGCCGCCCACGGCAAACGCGCCATACATGGCGGCTCCCGTCCAGGCCATCACTTTGCCGGCCTTGGGCTGCCCGGCCAATGCAATTCCCCAGCCCATCATACCCACAATGCACAGGCTCTCCCCCAGTCCCAGCAGCAGACGTCCGGCAATCAGCACGGCATACCGTCCGGCGGGTGGCACGGTCGGCAGGGTTGAAATCAGGCATAACCCACAGGCCAGCGCATAAAGTACCAGCCCGCGCCGCATGCAGCGGTGCCCGCCAGCGGCATCAGCAATCTGTCCGGCATAATTGCGGGTGAAAATGGTGGAAAGAAAGGGAATGCCCACAGCCAGCCCGGCCAGAACATTGCTGAAACCGGGCCAGGAAAGGACATAGACCGGCACGGCGGTCAGAGACAGCGCCACGCTGAGATAAGAGAGAAAAAGGGCGAGTGAGAGGCGGGGCAGAAAGGTCAGATCGGTTTTCATGGATGGGGCAGACCGTATAACGACAGTGGGGGTATGGCCAGAGGGTCAGGTCTGTAAACGACAGGTCGCGGCTTTCAAGTCAGGTTTTTGTCAAAAAGGATGGCGGGGGCAGGGCGTCGGCTGTTGCGTGACAGGGCTGAAACCCGCATCACAGTCCTGTTGAGGGAGTAAGACCTATGGACAGAGTGGATATCCAGAACCTGCATGGAGTGCTTGTGGCGGATGTGCCCTCTCCGGCTTTTCATCTCGCTCCCCCGCGTGTGCTCAATCCGTCTTACATTCCGCCGCATATTCTGGATGCCATGCGATCGGGCTGGTTTACCGGGGCGTATCCCGCAGGCACCGTCCGGTTGACCAAGCTGCTTGACGTCTATGTCACCATGGAAGGACTGGTGTTTACGCAGGATAAAAAGCTGGTGCAGCAGAGCATTGCTCAGCACACACCAGAGGAATGTGCTCAGGGGCTGGCGCAGATAACGCAGGCGGAGCAGACGCAGACGGTGCAGATTGTCAGCCCGTCATCCCTGTTGCTGCGGAAACGCGGAGAACAGAATTACGGGCACTGGATGGTCGAACTTCTGCCCAGACTCTGGCTGGCGGAGGAGCATCTGCCGCTCTGTTCTCTGGTCGTGCCGCGTGTGAGCGGTCATTTTGCCCGTGTTCTGCGGGACAGCGTGGCCTTCACCACCGGCTTTCTGCCGCTCTATCATGATATGGGGGTGCAGGATGTGTCGTTTTTCAAGGAACTGGTGGTGGTGGATGGGCTGACCAGCCACGGCGTTTATATGTCCCCGCTGGTTTTTTCCCGTACCCAGAACATGGTGGATCGCGTGCCGGGGGGCTCAGGCGTGCAGGCTGTATCTTACCCGAAAGGGCCGGAGCAGAACCATCAGGAATGAGGAAAGCCTGATGGCGTTTCTGCAGGATCAGGGTTTTCTCTGTGTGGACACGGGAGAGTTGACACTGCTGGAACAGATCCGGCTTTTTAAACATGCCGAGTGTGTGGTGGGGGTGATGGGGGCCGCCATGACCAATATCATGTTCTGCCGCAAGGGCACGCGGGTCATCAATCTGGCACCGGGTACCATGCCGGATACGTTCTTCTACTTCATCGCAGGGCTGCGCGGGCTGGAGTATTACGAAATCCGTGGAAAACTGTGTGAGGACAGTGAAAGCTGGGATGTCCCGTTTGACATCGAACGGGACCATCTGGCGCATGTTCTGGAGGTTGCCTTTTCCGGCGGCCCGGCCTGAGCAGCTTCCGTCCGCTCATCCCTCCCCGTCTGTTTATCCGAAGACCACGTTCCGCTGCGGTACAAAGGCAGAGACGGGCGCATTGGCTCCCGGCATGTCTGCAGCCAGTTGCAGCGGGCCGTGCCTGTCAAAAAAGCCGGGTACAGAGCGGATGATATAGGCCGCCTGCTCAAGGCAGGAGACCATGCGGTCCCGCGCGAGCGCACTTCCGGCGTGGTCGGAAATGGCGCTGATCTTCTGTGCGGCAAGGCTCAGGCTGGCCGCGGTTTTCAGTGGAGCGCGATGCAGATGGCGGAAGGCGCGCAGGGCCTCTTCCAGCAGGGCATGGGTCTGACCATCGGGCAGGGTGTGGCCCACGTTCCAGCGCAGGCGGACAATCAGCCGCCCGAGCGAGAGAGCGGCAAACGCGGCATCCGTATACCCCGTCCGGTCCACATCATCCGTTATGAAGGAAAAGCGCATCATCAGGCGTGAGATTTTCTGAATCTGGTATCCTTCCCACGCCACCCACATCACGGTCCTGTTCTGCGGGGCAAGGGCCAGCCGCTGAACGCTACGGGTCAGGGAGGAGACCAGCCGCGCGGCATCCAGTCTGTGGTTTGCAGGCAGAATGACACGGAAAACCAGTACCCAGCAGAACACAGGCGACAGCCATGGTCATCCAGTTGTTGGTCAGCGTCATATCGTCATAGGTAATCGGGTTGTTCACCGCCAGCATCATGGTGAAAAACACCGCATAACCAAACGCACCAATGCTGTAGCGGGGGTGGAACTGCAACCACACGCCGGGCAGCAGAAACAGGCAGATGGTCAGCCACAAAAGCGGGTAGCCATCAATACGCGGCAGGCCCAGCGTGTGACACAGAAAACTCGCGGGGATGGCAAGGGCCGTGCCAAACGCCATCAGTGGACTGGTTTTTGCGGCGGAGGGCGTGGTGGACAGCAGGCTGGAGGCCGCCACCACAAACAGCATGAGCATGGGTCCCGCACTCCAGTGCAGGATGTACCACATCATCCCGGCCAGAAGTGCGATAAACATGCCCCGTGCGCCGTTCCGCAGCGCCATGGCCCATTCCAGATACGGGCGCAGGGGCATGCGGGCGCGGGGTGGACGGCGGATGGTCAGATCATGCAGGGCCTGATCCAGCTGCACCAGCACATCCCGCGTATTGTCCAGAGAGGCCAGAACGGAAGGGGAGGTCGTGTCCCGCTCCAGCCTGTCCAGTGTGTGCAATGTGGCGCGGATGCAGGCGGAAACGGGCTGCGGGTTGTCCTGCCAGCCGGGTTGTTCCGTCAGGTCCAGAATACGTTCAAGCGTGGTGGCCATTTCCTGATGCACGGCGCAGGACGCACCGTTGGCCAGAGAAATGTTCAGCCAGTGTGGGTGGTACGTCACAATCAGCCCGGTCAGGCGGCTCAGGCCTGTGCGCAGGCGGTTGACGCGGGCCAGCATGTCCCGGTCATCCGCGGCGGCGTATTCAATAGCGGGGTCAAGGGCCGCCATGCGGGCCAGCAGGCGGCTGCGGCTGTCATATAAGGGCGGAGGCAGGGCACGGAAGGTCGGGGTGGGTGGCACCGTGTCCTGCTGTTCTCTCTGCCGGGCCGCATGGTTCGTGGTATCGCCTTCGCCTGCATTCTGGCTCTCTGCCGTGTGGAAGGACAGGGCGTGGCGGACTGTTTCCCGGAACACATCGCCCAGTGCCATCAGCACACGGGCGGGTTTGCGTGGGGAGGTGATCATGAACACGAAGGCGGTTGTCACCACGCCGGTTGTCACGGCGGAAAGCCGCCCCATGGCCGCCAGAAAAATATGCTCCGGGTTGGCAAATGCAGGGGAGGAGACAATTACGATCGTATAGCCGACCAGCACGGCGGCATAGGCGCGGAACAGACGCAGGAAGGTGGCAACCATACACGCCAGCCCCACAAAAGCGGAAAGCGCCGCAAAATACAGCACCGGAGACTGCACGAACGCCGCCATCACGCCTACACTGATGGTCGCGCCGATCAGCGTGCCGATCACACGCCACACGCTTTTGGAAACCATGGCCCCTACAGTCGGGTTTGCCACAATCAGCACGGTTGTCGCCGCACTCATGGGGGACTGTAGCTGGAACATGAAGGCCAGAAACAGCGCGATGCCAATGCACACAAATACCCGCGCCGTATAGGCGGCGGTGCCCAGTGTGGCCTGCCAGCGGTCATCGTCCGCAAACATGGCAGGCAGCAGACGGCGGATCTGATCGGAAAAACGTGTTGGCATGGCGCAGGCTGTTCCGAAAGGGGGCTCAGGTGGGCAGAGCGTGGGCGTTGGTCAGAAGAGTATCCATGAGGGCCACGAGGTCCTGCATATCCTGTGTGGTGAAGTCTGCCTTCATCGTGTGTTCCACCTCGCCTGCAACGCGGTGGAAGAGGGCGCATTTTTCCCGGCCCGACGGGGTCAGGTTCAGGCATTTGGCGCGGCGGTCCTGCGCATCCGGCGTGCGGGCCAGAAGCCCGTTCTTTTCCAGCAGGTCCAGCACCCGCACCAGCGCGGAGCAGTCCATGGCCATTACCAGAGCCAGATCCCGCTGGGTGGTGCCTTCGGGCATCATCATCAGGTAGGCCAGAGGCCGCATGACAGCCACAGTCATGTCATGCGGACGCAGGGCGCGCTCCAGCCGCGTACGCCACGCCGATGCCAGCCGCATGACCCGGAAGGTGAGCGCGACGGAACTGAAGGCGGAATCATCCAGGGCGGGCATGCCGTGCCGGGTCACCAGAAACCTCATTTTTGCGGGTTATTAGCGTCAGAATGTTTGACATGTAAAATATATTAACGGCAATATAACAGACATCCGGAGGCGTCAATATGTCGGGATTTTCACGCTCCATCAGAAGGGTGAGAGGTGCGTCAGGCGGCCATTCGGCATTCTGCCTTGCGGACCAGATCTGTTCAGAAAGCGCCCCCCTTACGGCTTGAAAAATACCCCAGTTGTGCGATGGTCAGCCGCATGATGGTGTCCCGCAAGGGATGAAAAGGGAAGAACGGTGCGCGGCTTCGGTCGCAAGGCCGTCGCTGCCCCCGCAACTGTAAGTGATTGCAGGGTTTGCTGTGGTTCTGTCCTGTCAAAAAGGCAGAGCCACGCCACCGGTCCTACGGGCCGGGAAGGTGGGCGAACCCGCAGGCTGCAAGGTGATCCACCGCGCAGACCTGCACGACACAAGCCAGGAGACCTGCCATCATCCGCGCTGTCCGTCAGGAAGGCGCGGTGTCTGAGGTGTCGTGTCCGGCGGGGTGCCCGGAAGGCGAGGGTGCGTCCGGGTCAGGATTTGGACTGGGGCCTGCGCATCACTCCTGTGCCCGCGGGAGCACCGGTTGTGCACTCCGTATTCAGTGTCGTTCTGTTATGGAGCGGTGCCTGATCGGGAATTTTTTATGCCTGCGTCTGTCACGCATTCCATCCCTCCTTCTGTGTCTCCTCCTGCTGCGGCAGAAGGTCCGGTTCTGTATGTCTGTACCACCTGCCGCCGTGGTGGCCCCACCATGGAGCACCCGCCCGGCGCGCAACTGCTGGACCGCCTGCAAACCCTGCGGGCGGCGAGCCCTCACCCCATCACCCTGCGCCCCGTGGCCTGTCTGGCCGCGTGTGACCGTGGCTGCACGGCATCCGTCTCCATGCCGGGCCGCTGGACATGGCTGCTCGGCCATCTTGGTCCGGAAAAAGCGGAAGATCTTCTGGCCTACGTCCAGCTTTATGCGGCTTCCGCGAAAGGCACTGTCATGCCCTCGCGTCGTCCCGCCTCACTTTCTGATATGATTCTGGGCCGTGTGCCCGCCATTGAACAGGAGCCGTCATGACCGGTTTGCCCGCCCGTGTGCCCGTTACCATCATCACCGGCTTTCTAGGTGCTGGAAAAACCACGCTGCTGCGCCATATCCTGCAAAAAGCGCAGGGCCACCGCATTGCTGTTGTGGTGAATGAATTTGGCTCTCTGGGCATTGATGGAGAAATCCTGCGCGGCTGCGGCGTGGAAGGCTGCCGGGAGGATGATATTGTCGAACTTACCAACGGCTGCCTGTGCTGCACCGTGGCGGATGATTTCCTGCCCACCATGGAAGCCCTGCTGGACCGTGCCGACCCGCCGGAACATGTGGTGATTGAAACCTCCGGCCTCGCTCTACCCAAACCGTTGCTGAAAGCCTTTGGCTGGCCCACCGTGCGGAGCCGCATGACGGTCGATGGTGTCGTGACCGTGCTGGACGCCCCTGCCGTGGCGTCTGGCCGCTTTGCGGATGACCCGGAGGCCGTGGCAAAGCAGCGTGAGGCTGACCCCTCGCTGGATCATGACAATCCTCTGGCCGAAGTGTTTGAAGACCAGTTGAACGCGGCGGACCTGATTGTCCTGAACAAGACAGATCTGCTGGATGCGGCTCAGCTGGATGCGGTGGAAGCGGAGATCAAAACACTCTGTCCGCGCCCGGTGCGCATTATCCGTGCGCAGGATGGCAGGGTGGACCCCGCCGTGCTGCTGGGTCTGGGGGCGCAGGCCGAGGCCGATCTTCAGGCCCGTCCGTCCCACCATGACGCGGAAGATGGCGAACACGAGCATGATGATTTTGAAAGTTTTGTGGTCACCGTGCCCGAGCAGCATTCCGTGGAACGCTTCCTGACCCTGTTGCAGGATGTCGCTGCCCGATATGACGTGCTGCGAATGAAAGGTTTTGCCACCGTGCAGGGTAAACCCATGCGTCTGGCCGTGCAGGGTGTGGGCACGCGCTTCCGGCATGAGTTTGACCGCGCCCTGACACCGCAGGACACCCGGACTGGCCGCATTGTGGTTATCGGGCAGAAGGGGCTGAATGAAGCCGCCATTACCGCCGCGCTTGCGGCAGATCCCGCCGCCCTCTCCGCCGGTTAGCGGGTAGGACCGCCTCATGCACCTCCTTGTGCGGGAAAACAGGACGCTGGATGAGCAGGATGTGGCGGAAGAACTGGACCTGCCTCCGGCGGATCTTGTTGTTCTGTCCTTTACGGACAGCGACCTGCTTGGGCTGCTCCACGCGCAGGAGCGGCTGAAGGCCGAACAGGAGGCAGCAGGGGCAGGCGCTCCGCCATCTCTTCAGGTTACCAGTCTGGCGCGGTTACGCCACCCGATGTCGGTTGATCTGTATCTGGAAAGCACATTGGTGCAGGCCCGCTGTGTGGTGGTGCGGCTTCTGGGCGGGCTGGATTACTGGCGGTATGGCGCGGAGGAACTGGCCGCGTGGTGCCGGGTGCATCAGGTGCCACTGGCTCTCCTGCCCGGGGAGGCCATGCGGCAGGGGGCGGAAGCCGCAACGCAGACCATCGCGGCACAGGCTGCGTTTCCCACCATGCCGGATGACAGCCGTCTGGCAGAGCTTTCAACAGTCCCTGCTGAAATTCGTCAGCGCCTGAACGGATTTTTTCAGCATGGTGGCCCCCGCAACATGGCACACGCCCTGCGCCTGATGGGCTACATTGCCGGGCATGGGGCGGATAATGGCGCACAGCCTGAACCTTTGCCCCAATGGGGGTTTTACCGTGCGGTAGATGCCGCGCAGGGTGTTAAAACACCTGGTGCAGGCGAGGAAGATCAGGATAATCATTCTCTGTCTTCGGGGCACACTCTGCGGGCAACGCTGATCTTTTACCGTGCCCATCTGATGGTCGGGGACATCGCAGCACTGGATCTGCTGGCGGACAGCCTCGCCGCGCAGGGTTGCGCGGTGGAGATGCTGTTTGTCACTTCTCTCAAAGATCCCGCTGTTGCCAGAGGAATTGCAGACGTCCTGCATAAAACCCAGCCGGACATCGTACTGAACGCTACCCTGTTTTCTTCCCGAAACCCGCAGGGGGGAGGTCCGCGCTGACGGGGGCGGATGTCCCCATCCTGCAACTGCTGCAACCGGGGGCGACGCAGGCAGTGTGGGAACGCAGTCCACGCGGCCTCTCCCGGTCGGACCTCGCCATGCAGGCCGTGCTGCCGGAACTGGATGGCAGCATTGCCACTCTCCCCATTTCCTTCAGGCAGGACGCTCCACCGGGTCTGCCTGCCACCCGCCAGCCTTATCTGCCCGGCATCCGGCATACCGTCGCGCGGGCGCTGGGCTGGGCGCGCCTGAGGCATCTGGCACCAGAGCAGAAGCGGGTGGGGGTTATCCTGTCAGATTATCCGGGGGCAGGGCTTGCGCGGGAGGCCGGGCATGTGGCCCACGCCGTGGGGCTGGACGGGTTTGCCAGTCTGGCCTCCATCCTCACCCTGCTGCGGGCGGAGGGGTATCAGACCGGGCCTGATCCTCTGCCGGACGCGCAGAAACTGACAGCCCTTCTGGCGCAGATGGCCCCCCGGCCTCTCCTCAGTCTCGACAGCTATGGCGCTCTGGCCGCCGGGCTGGACGCCACCTTCATGGCCTCTGTCACACAGGCATGGGGTGCACCGGAGCAGGACCCCTGCGTGAAAGGCGGTGCGTTTCATCTGAGGGCGCTGGATCTGGGCAATCTGACTCTTGCCGTGCAGCCGGACCGGGGGCGGCAGACAGACCGCAAGGCCCTGTATCATGACCCGGATACCCCGCCGTGCCATGCCTATGTGGCGTTTTATCTGTGGTTGCGGCATGTGCGGCATCTGGATGCGCTGGTGCATCTGGGCACGCATGGCACACTGGAATGGCTGCCGGGCAAGGCCGCTGCTCTGTCCGCCGCTTGCGCCCCTGCGGTGCTGACGGGCGCTCTGCCCGTAATCTACCCGTTCATCATCAACAATCCGGGGGAGGCCGCCACAGCCAGACGGCGGCTGGGGGCTGTTACCATCGGGCATATGACGCCGCCGGTGCGGCAGGGCGATCTCTCGCCCGACATGCAGGCGCTGGAACGGTTGATTGATGAATATGCTGAGGCCGACGGTCTGGACCCGCGCCGGGGCGCGCTTCTGCGCAAGGAGATTCTGGAAAAAGCCGCGCAGACCGGTGTTCTTTCCGAAAGTGGCGTCCGCCCCGGCGAGGAAGATGAAGCCGAAGCCCTCGCCCGTCTGGACGCCTATCTGTGTGATGTCAAAGACTTGCAAATCCGTGACGGCCTGCATGTTTTTGGCCAACCGGCTCCGGCGGAAGAGGCGCTCATTCAGGCTATCTCTCAGGCCTGTCTGCCGGAAAGCCAGACGGTACAAAACCAGCCGCCATTCAGTCAGAGTTCCCCCAGCTACCCGCAACCGCAACCCGGCCCGCGACCAGAAAACCTGACGCGACAAAGCCTGAGCCCCCCACAACCAGTCGCACTCCAGCCCGCAACCGGAAAATCAGAAATCGGAAAGCCAGAGTCCTGAAAGTCAGCGACCAGAAGGCTTTCCGGACAATCAGATGCTTGGCCAGACGGTGGACCAGACAGTCGGGGCGGAGAGATGGAATGCAGAGGCAGACTCTGAAAAACAACCGGATCTGAAAAGGACAATCACAGACCGTATCCACCAGAGTGGCCCGGCAGAGGCCCGTGCGCTGGTTGCCGCACTTGCGGGCCGGTTTGTCGCGCCCGGTCCTGCCGGTGCACCTACACGCGGGCGGCTGGATGTGTTGCCCACCGGGCGGAACCTGTTCACGCTGGACCCGCGGGCGCTGCCCACGCCCTCCGCCATGGTTCTGGCGGAGAAAATGGAAAAGCTGCTCCTCACACGGCATCTGCAGGAGCAGGGCGAACCGTTGACCCGCCTGGTTATGGATCTGTGGGGATCAGCCAGTATGCGGACCGGGGGTGAGGACATGGCTCTCGCCCTGCGCCTGATGGGCGTCATGGTGCAGCGGGCCGCAGGCACCGGGCATGTCTGCGGGTTTGAGATTATTCCTCTGCCCCTGCTCAACCGCCCGCGCGTGGATGTTACCCTTCGCATTTCCGGTCTTTTCCGCGATGCCTTTCCAGACCAGATCGCCCTGTTCGATCAGGTTGTCAGTGCTGTGGCCAGCCGTCGGGAACCGGCGGAGTGGAATCCGCTGGCCGCCAGCGTTCAGGGGCTGGAGGGGGGAGGCCCGCACCCGCGCTACAGCCCGCATTTTTGGCGCGGCCTCCGGCACATATGGCACCGGCGTGGAGGACGCTTTGCAAACCGGCGCATGGGCGGACCAGTCAGCCCTTGGTCAGGCATGGCTGGAAGGCTCCGCATGGACATACGGCGGCGGGCGTGATGGGGCGCAGGACCCGGCCACACTCGCCCGATTGCTGGGGCAGGCGGACGCCGTGCTGCATGTGCAGGACCATGCGGAAACCGACATGCTGGAAAGTCCGGAAACCGCAGCGCATGAGGGCGGGCTGGCTGCTGCTGCTGCTGCACTCGGGGCCAGTCCGGCCCTGTGGCATGGGGATACGTCCAAGCCCGACAC
Source organism: Zaprionus nigranus (assembly GCA_018903425.1). NCBI lineage: Eukaryota > Metazoa > Arthropoda > Insecta > Diptera > Drosophilidae > Zaprionus > Zaprionus nigranus. Next base: position 1,983,184 of record JAEIGD010000013.1, on the reverse strand, counting down.
CCCTCGCCTGCGTGCCACTGCGCAGGAAGTGGCACGGATTGTGCGCGGGCGTCTGGCCAATCCGGCCTGGATTGAGGGAATGCAGAAGCACGGTTACGCCGGTGCTGCGGAGCTGGCGCGGGGGCTGGATGCGCTGCACGGTTTTGCCGCCACCCTGCCGCAACGGTTCGACCAGCAATTTGACAGCGTTTTTGCCGCCACTCTGGGCGATGACGCCTGTAACGCCTTCCTTGAGCGCACAAACCCGGCCGCGCGGGAAGCCATGCGCGCCCGCTTTGTGGATGTCTGGCAGCGCGGCCTGTGGCACCCGCGCGGGAATAGTGTGGCGCAAATTCTGGACAGCGGCGCGGCTCCCGCCCTTCCCGGACGTGGGGAGCAGGAGGCATGAGCGTCCGCGCCCTCATGGTCGCCGCGCCCCGGTCCGGTGGTGGGAAAACTACGGTGACGCTCGCGCTGCTGGCGGCGTTCCGGCGGCGCGGCATCCGGGTTGGCGCGGCCAAAACCGGCCCGGATTACATTGATCCCGCCTTCCACGCCGCTCTGACAGGCCGCCCCGGCCTTAATCTGGATAGCTGGTGCATGACCCCGGCTCTGCTGGCCGCCACGCTGGATGCCGCCCGGCAGGATGTGGACCTGATGGTGGTGGAATCCGCCATGGGGTTGTTTGACGGGCTGGTCGCGCCGGATGGAGCACGTGGCGCCCCCTCAGACATTGCCGCCCGCTTCAATATTCCCGTGCTGCTGGTGCTGGATGTGTCCGGTCAGGGGCAGACAGTCGGGGCTGTGGCGCATGGTTTTGCCACGTGGCGGCCGGATGTGCAGGTGGCTGGCGTGGTGCTCAACCGTGTGGCGTCTCCCCGCCATGCCAGACTGACGGAAGAGGCCATAAAGGCGGCCGGTCTGCCCGTCTGCGGCACATTGCTGCGCCAGCCCGGCACGCCTCTGCCGGAGCGGCATCTGGGGCTGGTGCAGGCGCGGGAACATCATGGCCTGACAGACTGGCTGGAAGATCTGGCGGACAAGGCCGAGCGTGAACTTGATCTCGACGCCATTCTCGCCGTGGCGCGGCCTCTGCCGGACGCCTTAGTGTGTTCTCCACAGTCCTCGCACGGATTGCCCGCAACCGCATCATTGCCCGCAGGGGGCAGTCCCGCCACCCGGTCAGCGGATTGCACTGGCGGATGATGCCGCTTTCTCATTCCTTTATGGTCATCTGGCCCTGTTCTGGCAGCAGGCTGGAGCGGAACTGGTACCATTTTCTCCGCTGGCGGATGAAGCGCCCGATCCGTCCTGTGATGTCTGCTGGCTGCCCGGTGGCTATCCGGAACTCCATGCTGGCAGGCTGGCCGCTGCGGACCAGTTCCGGCGTGGTCTGGCGGAGTTTGCAAAAACCCGGCCCGTGCATGGGGAATGCGGAGGCTTTATGGTGCTGGGTGAGGCGCTGGACGACGCACAGGGCATTCGGCATCGGATGACTGGTCTGCTGGGTCATGTCACCTCCTTTGCAAAGCGGAAGCTGTCATTGGGCTATCGGGAGGCCACGCTGCTGGCTCCATCCGTGCTGGGTGAGGCAGGCGCTCGTCTGCGCGGACATGAATTCCATTATGCGACGGTGCTGGATGCCGGGTCGGATGCCCCGCTGGCGCATCTGCGGGCGGGGGGATGGCACGGATCTCGGCCCATGCGGCGGATATCGCGGGAATGTGTCCGGTTCATTTTTCCATGTGTTGGCTTGTGGTGCTTCGGCGCTGCCCCCACATTTCCCTCTGTCTCATAGCGGGTCTGCCTGAGGAGAGGAAAATGGCGCAGTCTTTCCCTGTTTTGTTAGTGCGTCACGCGCCCGTTATGGTGCCGAAGGGTGTGTGTTACGGGCGGCAGGACGTCGCCCTGCGTCCGGGATGGGAAGGGGTGGCCGCAGGGCTGGCGGTGTTGGCGCAGGGCGCAGTCTGCCGGGTTCTCTACACGTCCCCCGCCGCCCGTTGCCAGCAGATGGCCCGCAAACTGGCGGACACCGCAGGCATGGAGTTGCGGGTTGATGCGCGACTGGCGGAAATGGACTTCGGAGAGTGGGAAGGCCAGCCTTGGCATGAGATTGATCGCAGTCTGCTGGATGCCTGGGCGGCAGACCCGGAAGGCTTCGTGCCGCCGGGCGGGGAAAGTGGCCGCGCCCTGTGCCGCCGCGTTCTGGCGTTCTGGCAGGATGTGCAGCAGGCGGGTACGCCGGTCTGTGTTCTGTCCCACGGTGGCCCCCTGCGGGTGCTGAGTGCGCTGGCCGCAGGGACACCGCCTGCCTTGCTCGCTCCGTCCATGCCGCAGGGGTTCGCCCGGCTGTTTATGGTCAGTGCCTCCGGTGGTCTTGTGCCGGAGGCGCAGGCACCTTCCGAGCCAGAAGTCCCGGCCATGTCGCCTGTTGTCCCGCTCTGGCCACGTGATACCCGTCTGACACAGGCCGAGCCTCGCGTCACATTTTCCCAATCCGATACAGGATCAGTCCACACATGACCTCTGCCGTGCCGCCCTCTCCAGAAAGTGAAGCCGACCGTCACCGCGAGAAAATGCGCAAGCGTAAAGCGGTGCAGGATCAGGAAGTGGCTGGCAAGCAGATCGAGAAAGGTCTGCTGATGGTCCATACCGGGCCGGGCAAGGGGAAATCGACCGCTGCTTTCGGCTTGGCCCTGCGCACGGTGGGGTATGGCCGCCGCGTGGTGGTGGTGCAGTTCATCAAAGGGGCGTGGGACACGGGGGAACGCCGGGCGCTGGAGCAGTTTGGAGACCTTGTGGCGTTTCATGCGCTGGGCGAGGGCTTTACGTGGGAAACACAGGACCGCGCACGGGATATTGCCGCCTGCCAGCAGGCCTGGGCCGTGGCGAAGGAGGCGCTTTCCTGCCCGGACGTTGCTCTTGTGGTGCTGGATGAGCTGAATATTGCCCTGCGGTATGATTATCTGCCTCTGTCCGATGTTCTGGCCGCTTTTGCAGCCCGCCCCCCTGGCAGCATGTTGTGGTCACGGGCCGCAACGCGAAACCGGAACTGATCGAGGCGGCGGATCTGGTCACGGAAATGGCTCTGGTCAAACACCATTTTCGGGATGGTGTGCGGGCGCAGCAGGGTGTGGAGTTTTGAGCGCACGCGTTCTCATGGTGCAGGGAACGGGCTCAAGTGTCGGCAAATCTACTCTGGTCGCCGGTCTGGCGCGGGCTTTTACCCGGCGCGGCCTGCGGGTAAGACCCTTTAAACCGCAAAACATGTCCAATAATGCGGCCGTTACGGCGGATGGTGGGGAAATTGGCCGCGCACAGGCGCTTCAGGCGCGGGCCTGCGGTGTTCGTCCGACCGTGGATATGAACCCGGTTCTCCTCAAACCACAGGGTGAGAGCGGCGCACAGCTTGTCGTGCGTGGGCAGGTGCGGAACAGCCTGGGCGCACGGGATTACCAGAACCGCAAGGACACACTTCTTCCTGTTGTTGTGGAAAGTTTTCAGCGCCTGGCCGAACAGGCGGATCTTGTTCTGGTTGAAGGAGCTGGCTCAGCCTCTGAAGTCAATCTCCGCGCACGGGACATCGCCAATATGGGCTTTGCGGAGGCCGTCACCGCGCCGGTTGTTCTGGTGGGGGATATTGATCGCGGCGGGGTTATCGCCAGCCTGGTCGGCACACAGGTTGTGCTGCTCCCGGAAGATGCGGCCCGGATTAAAGGGTTTATTGTCAATAAAATGCGCGGTGATCTCACTCTGTTTCAGGATGGGATGGATTTCATTGCACAGCGTACCGGCTGGGCGGCGCTCGGTCTGGTGCCGGACCTTCCTGCTGTCCATACACTTCCGGCGGAAGATGCGGCAGATCTGCTGACCAACCTGAAAACCGCAAGTGCCGCGCGGCCCGCTTCCTGCTCCGTGACCCGTCCAACTGTATCCCATGCCGCGCCCGCCACGGCTGAAAGCACACAGTCTTTTCTCTCAGCCTCTTCCGACGCAGCGCCTGTGTACATCCCTGTGTATAATGAGGATGAACGGTCAGAACGCCCTTTACGTATCGCCGTGCCGCTCCTGCCGATGATTGCAAATTTTGATGATCTGGACCCGCTCTGTTCAGAGCCGGGCGTGCAGATCCTTCCCGTGCAGCGCGGGCAGTGTCTGCCAGAGTGTGATCTGGTTCTGCTCCCCGGTTCCAAAGCTACATTGGCGGACCTCGCAACCCTGCGGGCAGAAGGCTGGGCGGAGGCGATTATGGCGCATGTCGCCCGGGGTGGGCATGTCATGGGCATATGCGGTGGGTATCAGATGCTGGGCCAGAGCGTGGCAGACCCGCATGGCACGGAGGGCGATCCCGGCACTGCCCCCGGCCTTGGTCTTCTGGCTTTGGAGACCGTGCTGAGCGGGACAAAACGCCTTCAGGACATGTCTGGCATACTTGCTGGCACGGACCTTCCTGTTTCCGGTTATGAAATCCATACAGGCCACACTACCGGCTCTGATCGCGGCCGCCCGCTGCTGGTTCTGAACGGGGTGGGGGGAGGGCTCACGCTCTGCCTCGGGTCAGGTTTATGGCACGTATCTACATGGCATTTTCGGACATCGTGCGGCCCGCCTGGCCCTGTTGGCCCGCGTTGGCGGGGCAGCGTTTCGGCCCGGTGGCGTCTGGTATCAGGCCAGCCTGCCCGAGCATCATGATGCGCATGTGGAGCAGGCGCTTGACAGGCTTGCAGACCATCTTGAAGCCCATATCAATCTGGATGCGCTGCTCTCTCTTGCGACCGTGCCTGACTACAAGGCACAGTTTCAAAAGTCATCGGAGTTGGTCTGACAGAGCATAAAAAATGCGACCTCTCAGGGATAGAGGTCGCATTTCAGAGATCAACGGATAACACGCCTGCCCGTATCTGGCCTCAGGCGTGTCTGTCTCCGGGGGTTACGGTGCTGACGCCGTGCGGGTAGTTGTGCCCAGACGATAACCTTCGCGCTTCAGAACCTGAATGGCTGCTTCTGAATATTTTCCTGTCAGCGGTGTGACATTGGCAGGAGCGCACCAGAAGCTGAGGGTGACAGAAATATTGGCGGGTTGTGGAAGAAAACCAACAGAAGGGGCTGGGGTTTTCAGAACCAGAGTATCATTTTCAACCGTGCTGAGCAGCAGCGCACGGGCTTTATCAATATCGTCATTATAGTCAATCAGCAGCGTGACGGAGGCCAGAATCCGGTCAGACTGGGAGCTGTTGACCACAAGATTGTTGGAAAGCGTGCCGTTTGGCACGTACACCATCTCATTTTTTGCATCACGTAGAACGGTGCGGAACATTTCGATGGATTCCACGGTGCCCGCGCTGCCACCGGCCACAATGGAATCCCCAACCTTGAAGGGGCGGAACAGCAGGATCAGAACGCCACCGGCAAAGTTCGCAAGGCTTCCCTGCAACGCCATACCCACGGCCAGACCGGCCGCGCCCAGCACTGCGACGAAGGATGTTGTGGCAATCCCGACCATGGAGGCCACGCTGATCAGCAGCAGCGCCTTCATCAGCAGGCCTGCGACACTCAGCAGAAAGCCCTGCAATGTTGGTTCGATATGGCTGGCCGCCATCATCTGGCCCATGCCACGGGTGACCATGTTGATAATTTTCCAGCCGACCAGCAGCACAATAAGCGCCAGTATAACCTGCCCCGCGTAGCTCAGTACAGTCGGAAGCCAGCTGTTAAGCTGCAACCATAATGAATTAACCTGTTGTTCCATAATATCTTCCCTGAATTCTCTGTTCATAACGAGTCCGCATCAGCGCACGTCCTGTCTTAGTTCAGGGTATTTAGGGTAATTTCAAGGTCAATAGCGGGAAGGCGGCCTTTTTTGGTGTGTCGTGTCATGCAGATCATCAGGAGAAGTCGGGAACAGATGGAACTTCCGACCGGAAGCCTGTAATGAATGTGCGGTGCAAGACCTCCCATCAGAAGAGTCATCAGATGAGTAAATATTATTTAAATGAAAAAAAAGGCTCTTCAAAAAAAATTATCTGCTCTCAAAGAGGCGTTGAATGGAACGGATATTAGCTATGTGTCAGGTTGTCTTTTGTCCGCCGATCTGGATCTTCCATTTTGTTTGACGACGCTGCCGGAAGAGTGGCTGAAATATTACCAGCAGCAGGAGTATGTCCATGTCGATCCTGTCGTCAGCTACGGGTTGAGTGCTCAGGACCCCGCATTTTTCTCTGATATCTCGTTATCCTACGCGAAAGCGAGGGACCTGCGGGCACAGGCCGAGGAGCGTGGTATTTTCCGGAGCGGCTTTGTCGTTCCGTTGCGTGGGCCCCTTGTGAACAGGGCGATGGTCTATTTTTCCAGCTTTGAAACGCCGGAACAGTGGACAGAAACCAGTCCTGAAGCTCAGGCGCATCTTACCCGGCTGGCGCACCAGTTGCATGAAACCATTCTGGCACTTGGCTATTTTCCGCAAACGGATGTCATGCTGACGGCACGGCAGAAGCAATGTCTGAAATGGGCGTCTCTTGGTAAGACTGCGTCCGAAACGGCAACAATTATTGGCATTACGGAGCGGGCTGTTCGGGCGCATCTGGTCGATGCCCGTGTTGCGCTGAATGCCAGCAATACGACACAGGCTGTCGCCCGAGCGATAGCGTTGCACGCCCTCTTTTAAGGTTCAATCTGGCGGATTGTACAGGTGCGGGGGAACAGGCGGCACGGTTAAATAAGGACCGAACAATCTTTTAACTCTCCGTGGACAGGCCATTTCGGGACGGCACGGGGAGCCATGTGAGAGGTGCCGCATGTTTGACGCGTGTCCAGATCAGAATGCATTCTGCTTTCATCAGGGAGCAGGGTTTTACAGATTTTCTCTTGGAGATCTGATGCTGACATCCGTCAGCGATGGTCATCTTGTTTTTGATGATCCACAGGCCGCTCTGGCACCCAAAGCCGATGGCACGGAATTTTCAGCTGTTCTGCACAAGAAATTCCTCCCGTCTGACATAGCGTACACGCATATCAATACCGTGCTGATAGAAGGCAACGGCCAGAAAGTCCTGATTGATAACGGGTGCGGTGACAGCATGGGACCGAAGACGGGTCTGCTTGTCAGACATTTGCAGAATGCGGGCATCAAGGCGGAAGAGATAGATTATGTCCTGATTTCCCATGCGCATCCGGATCATATTTTTGGAACGATCACGCAGGACGGCACGCATGTTTTTCCCAATGCCCGTTATATGATCGGTCAGAAGGAGTGGGACTTCTGGACGGACCCGGACGCGAAGGTAAGCAGTCCGTTTGGTGATGATATGGCCCGTCTTGCTGTTCTTGGGGCGCAACGGCATCTGAAAGCGATTGCAGATCGGGTTTCATTCATTGAGGGTGAGGACGAGGTTCTCCCCGGCATTCGGGCCATACCGGCCTTTGGGCACACGCCAGGCATGATGGCGTTCCTTGTGACATCAGGGAACAGAAGCCTTCTCTATACAGCGGATGCCCTGCATCATTTTGCGGTAACTCTCGCCCGACCGGAGTGGGAACTGGGTGTTGATCATGATCCGCAGGAGGCTGTGAAAACCCGCCTGCGTCTTCTTGAACACCTGACGGGAGGCACGTCCCCCCTTGCTCTCGTTCCCCATTTCCCGTTTCCCGGCGTAGGTCATATCCGGCAGGAAGAAAGCGGCTATGGCTGGGAACCTGTTGTCTGGGAATGGTGAGTGTCCTGCTCAGCTCCATAAAAAGGCGCGACCTATGCAAGGTCGCGCCGTTTTAAAACCAGACTGATTGCAGGCCAGTGTAGCAGACAGTTACTTGTGGCAGACAGTTACTTCTGCACGGCCCAGCCTGTTTCACGCAGGCGGAAAGACAGCAGGATAGCCACTACGATGCCAATCACCAGCGGCAGGAAGGCGCGGTGGAAGACTTCCATGGAATCCCCGCCGCCACCCATCAGGGCAGAGACGATGGGGGAGAGAATGCCCGTCGTGCCGAACACAAGGAAGTTCATCACACCTGCGGCTGTCCCTTTGACTTCCGGTGGGTTGACTTCCTTCATGGAGGAGAACGGGATCATCGCCGCGCCGGAGGCAATACCCATCACCAGCGGCACAGAGTAACGCGGCAGGACACCAATCGGCACATACAGCGCACACAGGGATGCGGCCAGCAGCACAAGCGCGCCGCCAATCAGCACGGGTTTGCGGCGGCCGATCTTGTCGGAAATCCAGCCCAGCAGCGGGCAGCCAATCACCCAGCCAATCGGCACCATGGAGACATCAGAGGCTGCGAAGGCCATGGAGACATGCTCGCCCTTATTGAGCATGGATGCCCCCCAGCCCAGTGCGCCAATGGTGGTCGGCACAAACAGCAGGCCGCCAATAATCCCGGCGTACCCAGCTCTGCGGGTTTCCAAAAATGATCTTGAACGGCTTTAGCAGGTTTTCCGCGGACAGATGGCCATGGTGGTCGGTGCTGTCCCCGGAATCCCGTGGCATGACAAACCATGTCGCCACGGCCAGACAGAGGCCGATGACCCCAAAGCCCAGCCAGACTGTCTGCCAGGGCAGGTGGAAAGACCCGGCGGGATCAATCAGAATACGGGTGGGTTTGGAGCCAAATGCCGCCCCTGCCATCCCCAGACACTGCGTGAGCCCCACAAACAGGGCCAGCGTGCGGGCTGGCAGATACCGCGCCGCCACGTAGGAAGATCCCACAAAGGCGCAGATCGCACCCAGAGCCTGAATGACATATCCGCCAACCCCGGCGGCAACACTGCCCTGCGCAAAAATCAGGCAGCCAACACTGGTAATGGTAATGCCGACCGGCATGGTGGCATGCGCCCCGTAGCGGTCCAGCAGAACGCCCACGGCCAGCGCGGCCAGTGCATAGACAATGTAGTAGGAGGCAATCATCAGGCCCAGATGGCTATTGCCCCAGGCCTGCGTCAGCTCATCCTGCATAATGCCGGGGGCAGAGCGGATGGCATACTGATAGAAGTAGAACAGAGCGCAAAGGAACCATGCCAGCACATAAAGCGGCTGTATCGTTTGCGGCTGGCCGGTCGGGGCGCCCTTTGGTGCACTCTGGGGCGGTGGGGCGGCACTGGGTGTGTTGGAAGCCGACATTGAAGATCGCTTTTCACAAGGTGCGGCTGTACCTCCGTCTTGCAGAAATACAGCCGCAGGTTGACTTATTTTGCAGGCGGACGGCCATTTGCTGTGGCCACATGGCGGCCCCAGGAAATCAGCTCGGACGTGCAGTCGTCACGCGGAATCACGCATTCGATCAGGGTCGGGCCTTCCTTGTTGTCCAGCGCGACTTTGACAGCATCAGCCAGTTCACCCGCTGTTTTTGCGCGCAGGCCAATGCCTTTGCCATCTTCAGCGTTGAAGGTCTTGATGATGTTGGCGTAATCCCAGTTCTTGATGTTGTTGTGCGGACCATCATGAATTTCGACTTCAATGGTGTATCCGGCATTGTTGATCAGGAAGATGATTACCGGCAGCTTGCGGCGGATCATCTGCGCTACTTCCTGCGCGGTGAGCTGGAAGGACCCATCCCCCACCATCAGAATGGTGCGGCGTTCCGGCGCGCCTACAGCGTAACCGAAGGCTGCCGGAACGGACCAGCCAATATGGCCCCACTGCATTTCCAGTTCCACGCGGGCACCATGTGGCAGTTTTGTGCGCATGACGTTAAACCAGCTATCCCCGGTTTCACCCAGAATGGTGGTGTCCGGTGTTACAAGGCTCTGCAACGTCTTCTGGATATCCGCACGGGTCAGAACGTCGTCCCCGCTGCCGGTGGTTTCCACTGTCTTTTCAGTATGGACGCGCTTGTGCTGGACCAGCGTGGAGTCTTTTTTGGGCTTGTTCTGGAAATAGGCGGCCAGACCTTCCAGCAGTTCCTTCAGATGGATATTGTCAAAGGAATAGCCAGCCACTTTGGAAATATTCTTGTCCAGAACAGCGACGTTGGGGCCTTTGGGCCAGGCTGTCCAGCCTTCGGTGGAGTAGTCGTTAAAGATGGGGGCCAGCGCGATGATGCTGTCCGTCCAGTTGAAGATTTCATTCACACCGGGGGTGGAGGCGCTGCCCCAGAACGTGCCCACATAAGAGGGGTGATCTTCCGGGAAGAAGCTCTTGGCCGCAGCCATGGTCGCGACAACACAGCCCAGAGCGTCAGCCAGCTTCACAGCGGCCTCTTCCGCACCGGCGGCGCGCAGGCGGCTGCCAACCAGAATGGCGGGCTTTTCGTGTTTTTCAATGAATTCCGCAACAGCTTTTACAGCGGCGTTCAGCGTGTCCTTATCGGAAGCCGGAGCATCCACAACCGCGCTGATGGGGCCGGGTGCGGCACAGGGCTGTGCGGATACGTTACAGGCAATTTCAATATAGGCCGGTTTCTTTTCACGCAGCGCGGTGCGGATGGCGTGGTCAATCTTTTCCGGTGCATCTTCAGCGGAAATGATGGATACGGCCGCACAGGTCAGCTTTTCAGCAATCTGGAGCTGGTAGGAATAGTCCGTTGTGCCAATGGTGTGGTGCAGGATGTGCCCGCTGCCATGGTCATTGGAGTTCGGTGCGCCGGAAATCAGGATAACCGGCAGGTTTTCCGCATAGGCGCCACCAATGGCGTTCAGGGCGGAAAGCGCGCCAACACTGAAGGTCACAACTGCGGCGGCGGCACCGTTTGCGCGGGCATAGCCTTCGGCGGAAAAGCCGCAGTTCAGCTCGTTACAGCAGTAAACCTGTTCACAATCCTTGTTCATCAGAAGCTGGTCAAGAAGCACGAGGTTGTAATCCCCGGCGACTGCAAAGTGATGCTTCAGGCCAATCTGGGCAAGACGTTCAGCAAGATATGTGCCAACTGTATAAGACATCGGATTTTCTCTTTCTTCAGGCAAGTGTTTTGCAATTCCAGATTATTGGAACGGTAAATATCGGAAGGTAACGTAAACCGTGTTGCCCGACGTTGCCGGGTAGACACTGGCGTCACTGCCATCATTGCCTCTGAAGGCAATCTTCCGGATAAAGGTGTATTGCAGACCACCCATTACGCTGCCGTAGTGGCCCTGCACAAAGTGCCACCAGCCTCCAGTGGTGAAGGCCGCCAGCGTACGGGTCTGGGCGTTGCAGGATCCGAATTCCACATCGCATCCGCCCAGATTAAGGTCATTCACGCCATAGCCATACTGGGCGCCATCAGCCCCCATATAGCGCTTGCGTCCCGCTGTCTCGATACCGCCATAGGTGTAGAGCAGGACGGACGAGGTCGGATGTCCGATAAGCCCGAGGGAGCCCATCAGTTCCGGCACGGGAGAAAGTTCCCCCCGGCCATTGGGTGTCGTGTCCGGGAGCTGGCTCGGCCCATAGCGGCCAATGCCCTTCCCGGCCAGAATATTGCCGGCGAGCTGGAGCCTTTTCTTAACCAGCGGCACAGTCATGCCAGCGCCCACGCCGCCACCAAATGAGGTGTGCTTGCGCGTGGTGGTCATGCCCGGTGCGACCGCGAGGGAGCGGAACCAGCGCGCCAGTCCGAACACTTCATAATGCCCGAAGGACGTATCCACAGCGCCTTTCAGGATAATGTCTGGCGCCGGGTTGTATGTGTATTGCGCGCCCGGATTCAGCAGCACGCCGCCACTGTTGGCGTAAAACATGCGTGCTCCGGTTTTCTGCCCATAGGCTGCGGGCAGCGTGCCCCCGGATGATAGCGGGGAGGAAAAGGCGACTGTCGCCTGTGGATCTTCCACAGACATGCCAAGCCAGTATTTTTCCTTCCAGTCCTTGCCAATACGGATCTGCGGGGTGCGGGTAAAGGTGATACCAGGAATCTGGTTGTTGTCCGTCACAGGAGGTAACTGTTCCTGACGTGGCAGAAGGCCCTTGGAGTAATTGGTGGCAAGGCTCCAGGCCTGTCCCATCAGGACATGAAACCCGATGTCCTTCTGGGAGAAAGTGAAATATCCCTGCCGCAGCCGGGGTGTGTGCCCGTTGATCTGCACGCTGTTCGTGGTGCCCCCGGACACGGCGAAGTCACTTTCCACATAAGCCTGCAACCGCACGACCTTGGGAGGGGTTGGCCTCCATCAGCAGGGACATACGGCTGAGCTGTGAGGACATGCGTTCCTCACTCAGCCCATGGTTGGGGCTGTTGGCGTAGGGGAAATTGTTCCAGGCTGTGGCCGGGCCACTGGTCATGTTGGAACTGCGCCAGATATTGGAGAATTCGACAAATCCGCCCAGCTTGAGGGAAATGCCACCAATACTGAAAATGGGAGGAAGACGGTCCACATCCGTCTGGGTGATGGAGGTGGGGCTGGAAGAACTGAGGTCGATAGCGGACTTGGAGGTGGTCTCTGCCTGTCCCTGCTCCGGCCGCCAGCGGAACCCGGCAAAGCCCGGTGTGCTGCTGGATGCCGGAGGCTGTGCATCCCCGACCTCAACGGGTTGAGCCCCGCCGGAGAAACGGATACCCGGGTCTGCCACGCCATCTGTCCGCAATCCATAAGGCGCATGAGGGGGCGCGCCCTGTGCGGTGGTTGTGGTATGGCCACTTTTTGCAGCCCCTGTGCCATGTGGTCCGGTATGCGTTGAAGCCACCTGATGCCCGCTTTGGGGATGCTTTAACGCCTGACGGCGTTCAATGGCTTCCACCTGCGCCGCCAGCTTGCGCATCTGTTCCTTGATGGCCGCCAGTTCCTGTGCGTCATCGGCCTGAGCGAGAGACGGTGTGCTCAGAACACAGGCCAGCGCTGTGCCCAGCAGAAGCCTGATCTCCGTCTTTCTGGTCTCGGAAGTATCCCGGGGCACAGGCGATTTCACACGCAATCCTTAAGAAAATTATCAAACTTTATTATAGATAGACCTGTTTTCTACGGAATGAGTAGAAGACTCAATGATGCATGTCAATATTACAAATCGTTAATTATATCAAAATAGCAGAAAATATCTCGTAAGATAGGATTAATGAAAACAGAGTATATACAGGGGAAACTTAAAATAAATTTTACGATCGGATGGGCTTTGAAAAAACAGGAAAGAGGAAAGATATGAGCGGATCAGGACATTTTCCAAGCCATTTTTCGGATCTGAAAAATACCCTGATTAATAGAGAATAGTAATAAAACGTCAAAAAGTGGTCATTTTTGCAAAAGGTATTGTTACAGCAGAAATCTCATATTTTTTTATGCGGAATCGTGGAAGCCTGAGCATGCTCTTGAAAAAAGTGCGCTTTATCCGGATATTTCAACGGCTGATCCAGCGCCTGCGGGCCGGGTTGCGCTGTTCCCATCCGCGGCGTTCCAGTTCTGGCGTGTCAGCCTGTTCCGCCGGGTAGCCCACGCACAGATAGGCCAGAAAATCCCAGTTTGGCGGCATGCAGAGTGTGCGGCTGGCCTCTTCCGGGTTCAGGATGGACACCCAGCCCAGTCCCACACCCTCCGCCGTCGCGGCCAGCCAGAAGGTATGGATCGCCATTACGGCGGACCATAGGGTGGTTTCCGGCATGGTGCCGCGTCCCAGTCCGCGCCCCTGCGCGGGATTGGTATCACAGAACACGGCAATCTGATGTGGGGCATCATCCAGCCCGGCCAGCTTGAGTGTGGCGTAACGCCGCGCATCCTCTCCGCTGTGGCCGGTCAAAGCTTCCGTATTGCAGCGGGCGAAATTTTCCCGGATGGCTGTTCTGCGGGCGGGCGTGTCCACACGCACAAAACGCCATGGCTCGCTCAGCCCGACAGAGGGCGCGAGGCAGGCGGTTTCCAGCAGGCGCAGCAGCACCGGCTCGGGCACCGGGTCAGTGCGGAAATGGCGTACATCGCGCCGCCATGTAAAAAGCTGATCCAGAGAGGCACGAAAAGCGGAGGAAAAGAGTGGGGCTGTCATGTCAGGATCATGAAGAGAAGCGCCCCTACCAGCAAGCCCCCCCATCAGAATAAGGCAGGCGCGCCGATACAGCACCAGCCCGCGGTCCAGATCCGTCACGGTGGCGTCCGGCGTGCCGTCTCCCATCCACGCGTCTTCTACACACACGCCTTTATAAAAGCGTGGTCCGGCCAGCCGGAGACGCAGGGCTCCGGCCATGGCGGCTTCCGGCCAGCCCGCGTTGGGGGAGCGGTGGCGTGGGGCATCCCGCTTGACAGCCGCCTGTGCGGCGGCGCGACGTTCCGCAGGGGCCGCCAGAATCAGGCAGAAGGCTGCAAGGCGGGAGGCAGGTAGATTCACGGCGTCATCCAGCGTGGCCGCAGCCCAGCCAAAGGCGGCGTGGCGGGGGGTGAGGTGGCCAACCATGCTGTCCGCCGTATTCACCGCTTTATAGAAGACCGCGCCCGGCAGGCCGAACACCGCCGCCCAGAGCAGGGGAGCCACAATGCCATCGGAAAAATTTTCCGCCAGACTTTCCAGCGCGGCGCGGACAATGCCGGCCTCATCCAGTGTAGCTGTATCCCGCCCTACAATCCGGGCTACGGCTTCCCGCCCGCCGGTCAGCCCGTTCCGTCGTAGGCCGGTGCCCACGGCGCGCACATGGTCCCATAAGGATTTCTGCGCGACCAGCGTGCAGGTCGCCACCGCCTGCACACCCAGCATGAGCGGGGCAGGCAGAAACTCATAGCCCAGATCCAGCAGGCCGCCGGTGATCCAGAGCGGCACGCCCACAATCAGGATCAGGGCCAACACCCCCATCCAGCGGCGTTTCCGTTCAGAGAAGTCCGGGCGGTTGAGGGTTGTATCCAGCCTGTCTATCAGGGTTCCAATCCACATGACCGGATGCCCGATAGCGGCCAGCAGAGCGGCTGAATATCCGCAGGAGGCTTCCAGAACGGCGGCAAGGGCTGCTACGGGGAACGTGACGGAGAGGGGGAACAGCATGCGGGCAGCAGACTCACTAAGCGGGCCGGTCGGACCAGAACGGGCCGGAGGTGTGCAGGCCAGTCCGCAGACTACCATGCTGGCCGCGCCTGTGGCCACCTCTTCCCGCGTCGTATCGCCTCCGTTTTCAGGGGTGCCGTCCTCTTCCGTGCCGGATGCTGCGGCTTTACGGTGTTCTGCGACTGATGCATTGCGAGTTCTACCGACGGCTCCACCGCCAGTTATGGCCTCGGTTCAGCCGTCTGCCATGCCGCTAAGCATGGTCCCGGTCACGCCGCACTCCCTGCCGCTGGAGAGTGTCTCTCTTCCCGCTCACGGTGGGCAGGTTCGCGCGGTCATGGCGCATTTTCCGGCAGCGCCCAAGCCGTATTATGATCTCTCCACCGGTATCAGCCCTTACACCTATCCAGTCAGTCTGCCGGAGCCAGCGGTGCTGGCGCGTCTGCCGGAAGAGGATGACGAGGCTGATCTTCAGGCCGCTGCTGCCTTCGCATATGGTCTGAGCAGCCCCGCCATGGTTGTGGCGGGGGCCGGAAGCCAGAGCCTGATTGCTCTGCTGCCCCGTTTGCTGGCCTGTCTGCTGCCAAGTCTGCGACCCGTGCGGCGTGTGTGTCTGCTGGGGCCAACCTATTCCGGTCATGCGCAGTCCTGGCATTTACAAGGGGTGCCGGTGGATCTGGTGATGGACCCTGCCGCACTGGACCACGCCGCCTGTCATCCCGGTACAGTCTGTGTGGTCTGTAATCCGAACAATCCGGATGGGCGTCTGCTTTCTGCGGAGTGGCTGCATTGTCTGGCTGATCGGTGTGCAGAGAACGAAAATTTTTTGATTGTTGATGAAGCATTCATGGATTTTGAGGAGAAGAGTGTCGCTCATCTTCTGCCTCACCGAGCACTTTTCGTGTTGCGCTCCTTTGGCAAAAGCTATGGCCTGCCCGGTGTACGTCTGGGATTTCTGCTGGCCAGCCCGGAGCGTGCCGCACAGGCGCGCGCGCTCCTTGGGTCATGGCCGGTGGGCAGTCTTGGTCTGGCTGCCGGACGGCAGGCGTTACGGGATGTCACATGGCTACACACCGCCCGCGCACAGGCGCGCGCCGCCCATAGCCGGCTGACAGGCCTTCTGGAGTGGGCGGGCCTACCCCATATCGGACAGGTCAGTCTATTTACATTGGTGCTGTATCCCGATGCCCCGGCTCTCTGGACGCATTTCTGTCAGTATGGGATTGTAACACGTATTTTCGCAGATCAACCGGGTCGCCTGCGGATGGGGCTGCCTGCGTCGGAGGCCGCATGGTTACGGCTGGAAGCCGCATTATGGGCATGGAGTGGCTTATGCGCTGGCACCACACCATGACCAGTTGTTCCGATTCTCGGACGATCCGGCTTGTCTGCCTGACGACCAGCCTGCCAGAGGCTGTCACTCAGGGCCGCATCCCCTTGCGTGAGGCCCGGAGCGTAGCCCACATTCCTGCCGGAGCAGAGGCGTTCTCTTTTCCGCATCTGCATACACCGCTGCGTTTTACACACATCATTCTGGCGGAGGATTGCGTAGGTACCGGTTTGTTCCATGATGCCTCATGCCGTGAGAGGCGTGCCGCGCAGGACGGAGATGGAACCGGGTCAACCTGTTTTTCATCTCTTCCATCGATGGATTCCGGGGCAGATCCAGCCATCTTGCATGCTGCATTACCCGTCACACGCATCGCGGCGTTGAAGGATCGTGATTATGGACTATGGCATGGGCAGGCTTTGCGTGACCTGCCGTCCAATGCTCTGAGCGCGTTGCTACAGGATATGGATTTTGCACCGCCGGAAGGAGAAAGCCTGCGTCAGTTCCAGACGCGGGTTGGCGCGTGGCTTACTTTCCTGACGCATCCCGAGCCAGGCGCGGTTCAGTCGATGGTAGAAGAGGCACCATCATCGCAGGCAACCACCTTACTGCTCATGGCTCGGCCCGTCGTGGTGCGTGCGCTGGCAACCCACGTTCTGCAGGGTGGCCCGGATATGGCCACCCGACTGGATATTGCGCCCCAGACGACCAGCCTTTTCACCCATCATGCCGGACGGTGGCGTGTGCGGATGCTGGGTGTGCCGTAAGGCAGGTTTCAGGTTTGCGCCGGAAGGACGCGCTCTCCTGATTCTGGATGAACACTGTTATTTTTTACGGGTTTTAGCGCGATAGAGAGACATGACCATCAGCATCTGCATTCCGGCCAGTGTTCCTTCAAGCAGGACTTTTCCAGATTCCGCGATTGGCAGGCTGGACACGGCGAGCATCAGCAGCGGTGCGAAGGTGACAGGCAGCAGGGTTTTCAAGGGCATGGCTTCAACAGCCTTTGCTTTGCACCGTGTACGCATTTTCCAGATCCCTTTCCGGTAAACGACTCACTGACAAACCGTAATAAAAACGCTGGCATATCCTGCCGTACGGCGCAAGATTATTTTTCTTTTCTCTGTGCTGGACCTTATACCAACCTGTTCTCGTTCAAACCTATCGTACCCCTGTTTCTGTCTGAATGCAGAAACAGGGGCCTTATACGATCAGGGAGAGGCGTGAGTTTATATGAAGGCTGGTTGGCTTTATGGGGTCGTCAGGCGTCATGCAAACCGGCTCCTCTCTGTCATGGCCGGACATAGCCGAACAAGGCATCATCATGGTGCGGCAGCAGGGCTGCCAGATGGGAGATGCCTGCAATGGCATTTCCAGAACAGATTGGCCAGAAGCATGCGCCCTTTTAGCTGCGGGCGGGTTTGACCAGAAGCGGTGTGGCCAGCGCTCCGAAAATCAGCCCCATGCTGCCCCACAGTACATTGCATGCCAAGGGCGGCCTCCCGAAAACGCCAGAGCACGACAGCGGGAAAGCCTTCCGGAACTTCATTGATATCCGGCAGGCCAACCTGCACCAGCGCGACCAGCAGGATAAACACGGCCCCACCGGACAGCCAGCCGGTCCAGCTATCGCGCATCTGCGCCACTTTCTGGCCAATCAGGCAGGCAATGGCCGCCACGCTGATGGAGAGGGCAATCATGACAAAATAGGTTTCCGTCCGCAGGGCGAGTGTTGCCGGGTTGCCCACGGCAGGCGGGTTGGGCGGATATTTCAGGTCCGGCACCAGCACGACGGTGACAAAACCGGCCAGTGCCAGCAGCAGGGCCAGCACGCGGGGCGAGGAGACAGCCAGCCGCCCATACGCAAAGGAAAACACCAGCGCAAACAGCCCGCCAAAGCCCGTGCCATAAAGCAGCGTGGCTGTGGCCAGACCATAGCTGGCCTGCACGGACCGGCTGACCAGTTCCGGCTCCGGCGCGGCGCCTTCCGCCGCACTTCGGGCGGCTTCAAAAGCAATGGCCAGCGCAACCTGAGGCTCCCCCGAAGAGACGGGCAAACACAAAGGCAAACGCAGCCGCAAGGCACCCGGCAATCATGCCGCGTGCCAGCAAACGTCCAGCAATCATCAGAAAAAACCCTGCGGTAGGAAAAAAGACGGTTCAGTGGCAGGGAAAGCCCAGCAGATGGCGGCCATCATGCACAAATTCATGCACTTCATGGCCGGAAATGAGGGAAACAGCCCCCTGTTCAGCGCCCACAAAATACAGCATCAGCACAGACAGCAGCAGACCGAACACGGCCCACGGCAGCAGGGCGCCAACGGGAATGGCAACGGGGGCAGGGGCCGCAATGGCCTGTACGCGGGGGGAAGAAGGGTGCATCATCAAACAGGCTCCGCTGGTAAAAACGCGTTCCGCGGTGGACAAAAATCAAGGCTGGAGGTCTGACTTCCCGCGTGCAGAACACGGATTACAGTGGCGCGACCGTGCCGGACTTGCACCGGCTTCTCCTCATTGGCCCGTAGTGTGGCGGTCGCCTGTCACACTGTCAAATCATTCGGCCGATCAGGTGTGTCGTGTTGCGCCTGAAGGTGCTTCCTTGTCCGCATACGATGCTTTGTAATTGCAAAATTGCCTGTTCAGAACAAAGTCTGCCGCTACTTCTCAAGACTGAAGTTTTGGAACATTTTTTAGCGATGATCCAGTCTCAGGCAGTCCGTTTCATAGCAGCGTCGTCAAACCGGCCAGCACAAAACAGTCTGTCAGAACTGCGACAGCCCCCAGCACGTCCCCCGTGTAGCCTCCCAGCAACCGGCGGGCTGTTCCGGCTACCAGCACGCAGGCCACCAGAGCGCTCCCTATCGTCAGACATCCGGTTTGCAGCAGCATCAGGCCTGCATCAGTCGGGCCCACGCTCACGCCGTGTAGCGTCTCGCCATATAACCCGACTGCGGGTGTTTCTGTAGCACTGGAGGCTGTCAAAACCGGCTCATGCGCTTTTATGCTGTTCTGAACAGCTAACTCTCCAGCTCTTTTTGCCAACATCCACACCAGCCCGGCAACGCTGCCCGCTGCCAGACACATTCCCAGCCAGAACGGTCCACGGGGCAACGGGCTGAGTGAGCGGGCCAGACCGTCAGGTCGGGCAGGGGGCAGGCAGGAAGGAAGCACCAGTAACGCCGCCCGTGCCAGACAGCCGGAGACCGCCAGCGCCAGCACGGCCATACCCGCCGGAAGGGCCACGACGGCAGAGGCGCGCATCAGCAGACTCAGGCTCAGGGCCAGTATACCGTAACTGCCAATCCGGCTATCCCGCATAATCTCCAGCCGATGCTCCCGCGAATGTCCGCCGCAGCCATCCGCCAGATCGGCCAGCCCGTCTTCATGCAGTCCGCCGGTCAGCACACATTGGGCCGCCAGCGCCAGTCCCGCCGCAGGCAGGGCGGCCACATGCCCCAGCCGCAGGAGCCAGAAAAGTGCACCCGTCAGGGCCCCGATTGCGGTGCCGATCAGCGGCCAGCACCAGAGGGAACGGCTCATCGGCCAAGGTGCCGTGCTGGTCCGTTGTGTGGGAGAAAGTAGCCAGCCTACGGGCAGGCGGGTTAGTAAACTCAGTCCGCAGGCCACATCCAGCCGGACTCGCGCAGGAAAGGGGTCTGCCGGGGCTGGAGTGTTCATGCGCGGCCGCGAAACCGCGGCCTGAGCAAAGGTCGCCATGCCGGTATGGCACGCCACCGCCGCCCGTAGCAGCGGCACAGCCAGTGCCGCGCCGGACGCTTCCCCCAGCCGAAGACCAAGGTCCAGCAATGGCACCATGCCAAGCTGGGCTGCCAGCCGTGCATGGCCAGCTTCGGCCGAACAATGGGAAAGGCGTGTATGGTCCAGCCCGCCAGACCTTGGTGCGGGGTGAGTGTCTGTCGTGTTTCTATCGGACGGTGCGATGCCTGCTGTAGTGGGTTCTGCGTGCTCTGTGTCACAGCCTGCATCCGTACCCGCGCCAGCGGGGCTACCGCCGCCGTGCAGACAAATCCGTCCAGCAGCACTGGAATGTTGCAATGCCGGGCCGCCAGTGTTGCCCCAAGTAGGGCGGCCAGTTCATAGCCGCCCAGTCTGCGTGCAATTTCTAGCGCATTCAACGGGTGCTGCACGCCATCCGCCGCCATGTCTGCTTTGTGGTAAGCCAGTGCGGTCTCAATCACCTGCGCCTTATGCGCCACACCGGGGGTGTCCAGCCCGGTGCCGCGTCCGGCCCAGTCGGTTCCGGTCCCGCCAAACAGGGCCGCCGCCAAGGCTGAGGCCGCGGTGGTGTTGCCAATGCCCATTTCTCCCAGACAGAGCAGGTCACAGTCACGCGGTACGCGTCATATCCCGTCCGCACAGCGTCCAGAAATTCTGCTTCTGTCATGGCCGGTGCTGTGGTGAAATCTGCGGTGGCGTCCAGTTCCCGCAGAGGGACCACGCGCAGGCTCGCTCCGGCCACACGGGCCAACTGGTTGATGGCCGCGCCTCCGGTTTCAAAATTCCGCACCATCTGCGTGGTCACGTCCTGTGGCCAGGGCGAAACTCCCTGCCGCACGACACCATGATTGCCCGCAAAAATCAGAATCTGCACCTGCTCCAGTCGGGGTTGTGCGCGCCTTTGCCAGCCGCCCAGCCAGTGGCTCAGGTCTTCCAGACGTCCGAGACTGCCCGCTGGCTTGGTCAGTTCGGCCTCGCGCAGGGCAATCTGCTGCTGTGCGGCGGTATCCGGCTCCGGCAGCGCACGGCACGCAGCCCGGAGGGCAGCAAGAGAGGAAAACGGATCAGACGGCTCATGCGATGAGGGTAGGGATGAGGTTAGGGATGGGGCGGGTGGCATGATCCGGACTATATGCTGTTATAAATGTCAGACTGATAGGGCAGCAGGAAAGCGGATAGCGCATGAACACCGTCACGCTCAAGGCAGACGCCATTCGTCTGGCGGAGGAACAGCCGTCATCCGCCTCTGCACCGTCTACTGGGCCGCTGGAAGTGGGGGCGGAATTTTCCGCTGGTCTGCCCGGGACAACCTTGGTGCTGGGCGGTGCCCGTTCCGGCAAGAGCCGCCATGCGGAAGCTTTGATAACAGCCCTGCCTTCTCCGTGGGTCTATCTGGCCACGGGCCGCGCGTTTGATGTGGAAATGCAGGAGCGTATCACCCACCACCGCACCAGTCGTGCGGAGGGCTGGCAGACGGTGGAAGAACCTTTTGCGGTAGCTGATGTGCTGCGGGTGCAGGCCAGTCGTCCAGTGCTGCTGGACTGTCTGACATTGTGGCTGACCAATCTGCTGCTGGAAGACCGGAGCATCCCGGAGGCGACACAGGCGCTTCTTGCCGCGTTGGCGGAACGTCGTGCTCCCACCGTTCTGGTGGGGAACGAGGTCGGTCTGGGGATCGTGCCGGAACATAAACTCGCCCGACAGTTTCGGGATGAAGCAGGCCTTCTCCATCAGCGTCTGGCGGCGCAGGTGGGGAAGGTCCTGTTTATTGCGGCAGGTCTGCCGCTTGTTTTAAAGGCGCCGCCACCGGGCTGAAGCGGCGCGGAATCTCAGATCTGGTCCACCGCCATGCGGCCAATTGCCGGATCATCGGTAAAAAATCCGTCCAGACCCATATCCAGATACCGGCGGATTTCCGCAACGGAGCCAGGCACATTGCGGGCCGTGAGCGCATCGCCATTACGGAGCTGGCGCGGCAGGAAATAGTTTTCCGGGCGGCAGGTATAGGCATGCACCAGCAGGCCCGCCGCATGAGCATCCGTCACCAGAGACGTCGGCTCAAGCCACTCGCCCTGTGCGTCACGCGGGATCAGATCGGTCAGGGATGGTCCAATAACATCGGCATAACGCCGCACAGATTTCAGGCCTTCCGGGGTCATCAGGTCCCCAAAGGTCGTTTTGTCACCTTTGGCCGCCAGATCCGGCGGAACATCCGTGCGTTCACCCAGCAACAGCATTAGTCTGGCCTGCGGGTTGATGGCGCGGACATCCGCACCAATGCGCTGGAGGTTTCCGGTTTCGAAGGACTGGACTTCCAGCGGGGCCGTGCGGGTGTATTCGTGCGCGGCAATGGTGCGGAGGAACAGGGCTTCCGGGTCAAACCCCAGCGCGTGGAAATGCGTGGAATGTTTGATTTCAGGAATAATGCCCAGAATCCGGCCTCGTGTGGCGGATTCCGCCGCGACGAAATCAATCATTTCCTCAAATGTCGGAATGTCAAAATGTCCGTCATAGCGGGTGTTATGCACACGCAGGCTGGCCAGACGTTCCCTGGCCCGCAGGGTTTTCAGCTCTGCAAGGGTAAAGTCGGTCGTAAACCAGCCGGTGGCTGTTTTGCCATCAATGGTCGCGGTGCGCTTGCGGTTGGCAAATTCCGGCCGCTGCGCCACGTCTGTTGTTTCGGCGATATTGGTTTCATGGCGGCAGATCATCACGCCATCTCTGGTCATGACCAGATCAGGCTCAATAAAATCCGCGCCATCTGCAATGGCTTTGGCGTAGGAGGCCAGCGTGTGTTCCGGCCGCTGGGCAGAGGCCCCCCGGTGCGCGAACACCAGAGGGCGCGGCGCGATGGAAGGGGCTGCGCCTGCCCGCCGTATCCTGCCGCAGAGGGCTGCGGCACAGGAGGCGACCAGAACGGAACGGCGAGAAAAAACGCGGCATCAGGAACGCCCTTAGAATGTTGTGCTCAGCGTCAGGAAATACATCCGTGGCGCAATGGGGAACGCCGAGTACTGGCCAGAGGCGTTGGTGGTGTTCAGCGTAGACCAGCCTTTTTCATTTGTCAGGTTGGTAATGTTCCCCTGCACATGGAGTGCGCGGATGTGGGGGATACCCGTAAAGTCATATCCGGCGTTCAGGCTGAACAGCGCATAGGCGCTGGCGTGCAGGTCGTTCGTGAAGGTTGTGTAGCGCTTGCCCACCACATCGCCCACAAACTGCGCGTCAAAATTGCCCCAGCGGGTGGAGGCCACGAATTTTTCCGTCCAGTTGGGCACACCCGCCACGTTCCGGCCAGCGGTCTGCACCGTTGTCGTGCCGTTCATGTAGTTATCGTTATAGGTCGATTTATTATAGGACAGAGCGTTGTAGAACGAGAAATGCGGGCCAAACTGTGCGGTGAAGGAGAAGTCCATCCCGTCTGTGGAGACAGAACCCACGTTGGTCAGTGTGGTGGCGCTGCCGATAATGGAAGAGAGCGTCTGCGTTGTGGCCACGGCCAGCAGACGGTTCGAGAAATGCACGTGGTAATATTCAAGCTGGCCGCTGATGTTGGTGAGAGGGCCAGCGTTCAGGTGGCGGTTGGTCCGGAAGCCTGTTTCATAGGTCCAGGATGTTTCCGGCTTGCCATTTTTGCGGAATTCATCAAACGCCTGCTGGCTGGTCACACCCCACGGGGTGGCGTTGCCATAGCCTGCGGCTTCAAAGGAGCGCATGTTTTCCTGAATATTGGCAAACCACTGTTCATGTTTGGTAATATTCCACAGTGCACCAAAGGCAGGCAGGAACGGCTTGACGGAGGCAATGGTGCCACCGGGCACGGTAATGGCGGTTTTGGGGGAGAGTGACCCCGGCAGACCCGCCACTGGCAGCGTGCCATTGGTATAGACCAGCTCGGACTTGAACCCGGCATTCAGCGCGAAATTCTTGCTCACCTGCCAGGTATCCTGCAGGTGCGTGGTCCAGGTGTTGGTGTAAAAATTGTTGGTGTACTGGTCGATCAGCGCATTCTGCTGGCGATCATACGGCGTGGTGGGGTTGCTGGCGTCAAACGGATACCACCGGCGGGCCTGCGTGTTGTTGTTGCGCTCGTACCAGCCGCCCAGTTCAATAGTGTGATGGCCAACATGGTAGTGGAGGTTGGTCGTGACCCCGCCGCGGTTATCCCAGTATTCCGTGGTGCGGGTTGCAATGCCGGAGCCGCCAAAGACGTCGGAAAGTTGGGTGGCGTTCTGGTTGGGGAAATAGGAGGAGAACAGGGCAGGGAGACCCGCCGCCGTAATGGGGCCAGCCACCACGCCTTCACCCAGATCATGATGGTAATAGATCTGTGTGTCCCATTTCAGATCCTTTGTGAAATCATGGGACCATTTGGCGTACATCAGATAGTCTTCGCGCTGGGCTGCGGAGTAATAATTTCTGTAGTTCAGGCCAGCATTTTTGTATTCTGGTGAGTTGTTGTAGTAATTGATCCCTTCCGACAGGTTGGGATACATGAAGGGGCGAACATACAGGGAGCCGCCATTGGGCATCACAATACTGTCTTCGTTCGGCTCGACCTTCTGTGCCCAGTCGAAAAATACGCTGATCTTGTTTTTCTCGTCTTCATGCACAAACTTGGCATTGACCTGATTGCCGCCCTGATGTCCGGCAAAATCCCATGCCCGCGCATCCTGACGACCCCATGAGACATAGGCCGAGTTGCCGTTGCCAAAATCCCCGGTATCAATCCGCGCAAAGGTGCGGAAGGTGGACCAGCTTCCGAAGGTCTGGTTCAACTGCCCACCGGCGTGATGCAGCGGGTCCTGCGTGGTAAACTGCAACGTGCCGCCAAGATTGCTGGTGGAGGCCGTGCCCAGCGCACCGGCACCCGTCGCCACGGAGGCCGAGCCAATGTTTTCACTAATGGCGGCGCGCTGCGGTGTCAGGCCGTTGTAATTGCCGTAATCCTGATCCCCCAGCGGCACGCCGTCCAGCGTGTAGCCGAGCTGGTTTTTTGCAAAGCCGTGGATGAACAAGGAGGAGTTCTGCTCGTTATTTCCCCACGGGTCCGCGTTGTTGAAGACAACACCCGGTAGAATTTCCAGCGCCTTGAGCGGATTGATGCCGGGCAGGATGCGTTGCATTTCCGCATGGCCGACCGTCTGTTCAGACCGGCTGTGGCGGCCGGTGGCAATAATCTGTTCCGAGTCCTTTGCGTGGGCTGGCCCGGCGGCTTTGGGCGCCTGCCGTGTGGTGCCGATCTTCTGGGGGGGCAGTGCCCTGTGTCGTGCCGTGTGTTATATTTCCGGCTTTGCTCCGGGCTGATACAGATTTGACCGCAGGGTGGTGTTTGGAAACAGGTGCGGCGTAACCGGCAGAAAAAGCCAGAGGAGAGCAGAAGAGCCACAGAGCAGCCCGACGCGAAACAGGGAAAAGGCGCATGACGGTAAGACGATCCTGGATGAAGTCGGTTGATCCCGGACGGTCTCTTAGGAGAAAAATTCACGAAAAAGTGTGACAGTTTTATTTTATAAAATACTAAAATTCATTTTATGAACTAATGGTTACGGAAAGACTCCATTTTTGTTTTTACCAAACAAGAAACGAGCTATAAATTCTCATAAATGAATGTTAATTTTCTTTATGGGTGTCCAATTAGTAATTTTTGGTCACGAATTTTCTGTCACCTTTGTTTAGGTATATCTGTCTTGTCCGAAACCGCAGTTTCCGTATCGTCCACCGCCTTTATTCCGCATGCTGACACTTCTGGCTCCCAGGCTGATATTTCGAGCGAAACGCCCCAGTCCGCTATGTTGGAGTCCGCCACGTCAGAGACTGCGGTGCAGTCCGGAGCAGTGCAGGTACCGGCAGGGAAGCCTGCGTACCTCTCGCCACCTGCACAACCCGTGATAGAGGGGCCACACGGCATTCGCTATGATTTCAATCTCGGAGCCCGGGTTTTCGTGCCGGAGCGGAAAGAAGGCAAATGGCGGATTGTTTTGCGGGATGCGGATACCGGGAATGTCCTCTTTACCCATGAGACCACCGGGGCCATGGCGGCTTCCAATAAACGCTATTATATCCGCTTCATTATTGAAGTGTTTGATATCGGGGCGGATGGCGTTGAACGACTGGTTTTCGAGCATGAGTATGATGCTCGCGGGAAGGAAGTAGTCATCCAGTTGCCGGTTGGCACGCTGGGCGATACGCTGGCATGGTTCCCCTATGTGGCCCGGTTTGCGAAAGAACGCGGCGCAAAAGTGACGTGTCTGCTTTCTGGCCTTATCCTGCCACTGCTCAAGGACGCATATCCAGATGTCACGCTGATGACGTCAGATGATGCGGAAAAGGCCGGGATTACGGGTAAAGCCTACGCCACTTACTGCATTGGTCTGTTTTTTGATGACAAGGACAGCGTCCAGCAGCCGACGGATTTCCGGTTTGTCGGTCTGCACCGTACTGCGGGCTATATTCTGGGAGTTTCTCCGCATGAGGAGGCTCCCCGTCTGCATCTGGTGGATGACAGCCGTCCCATTCCGGAGCCGTATGTCTGTATTGCCGTGCAGGCCAGCACGCAGTGCAAATACTGGAACAACCCCACCGGCTGGCATGATGTCATCGCGTTTCTGAAAGAAAAAGGCTACCGGGTGATCTGTATTGACCAGAAATCGGTGCATGGCACGGGTCTGGTCTGGAACCATATTCCGCATGGCGCGGAAGATGAAACCGGCAACCGTCCGTTGAGCGAGCGTGCCCGCTGGCTGAAACATGCGGAGGCGTTCATTGGTCTCAGCTCTGGTCTGGCCTGGTTGGCCTGGGCTGCGGGCACCAAGGTGGTGATGATCTCCGGCTTTACCCATCCGACCAATGAATTTGAAACGCCTTATCGTGTTGTCAACTGGCACACCTGCAATTCCTGCTGGAATGACCCGAAGGAACGGTTTGACCATCACAATTTCCTGTGGTGCCCCCGGCATGAGAACACGCCACGTCAGTTTGAATGTACGCGTCTCATTACAGTTACCATGTTATCAACGAGTTGAAAAAACTGTTCGCCTGACAGGATGCAGGGGATACCCCGCGTGTCTCTTGCATCCCTTTCCTGATGATGCTCTCTCCTTAAGGTTCTTAAGGCAACGCCATGGCGGCGTGTCTGTTGTTCCGGGGAGAGAGCGCAATGGCACAGGATTTTATCAGCACACAGCTTCTGGTAGCCGGGCAATGGCAGGATGCGGCGGATGGCCGCACCCAGCCGGTCTTCAATCCGGCGACGGGCGAGGAAATTGGCAGGTTTGCCCATGCGTCCAAAGTGGACCTTGCGCGGGTGGCCGAGGGGGCCGCGCAGGGCTTTGCGGTCTGGCGGGCGCTGACGGCGTGGGATCGCTTTGTCATCATGCGCAAGGCCGCCAACCTGCTGCGTGAGCGGGCGGAGCGCATTGGCCGTATCATGAGCCGCGAGCAGGGCAAGCCGCTTGCGCAGGCCATTCTTGAAATCAACGGGGCTGCGGGCGTCATCGACTATTTCGGGGAGGAAGGCCGCCGCCTGAATGATACGCTGATCCCGCCGCGTGTGCTTAATGTGGAACAGCGCGTCCTGCATCGGCCAGTGGGGGTGGTTGCGGCCTTTACACCATGGAACTTCCCCATCAACCAGATTGCCCGCAAGCTGGGTGCCGCTCTGGCCGCCGGGTGTGCCGTGATCGTCAAGGCACCGGAAGATACCCCGGCCTCCCCTGCGGAACTGCTGCGCGCCTTTTGTGATGCGGGCGTTCCAGCGGGCGCGGTTTCACTGGTCTATGGGGATCCGGCAGAAATTTCTGAGTATCTGATCGCCCATCCCGTTGTGCGTAAAATCTCTTTCACAGGGTCTACACCGGTCGGCAAACATCTGGCGGCTCTCGCTGGTGCGCAGATGAAGCCCGTGACTATGGAACTGGGCGGCCATGCCCCGGTGATTGTGTGCGAGGATGCGGATCTGGACCTGGCCGCCGAGCGCCTGTGCGCCGCCAAATTCCGCAATGCCGGGCAGGTCTGCATCGCTCCGACGCGGTTCCTGCTACATAAGAGCATTGCCACCAGTTTTGTGGACAAATTCAAGGCGCAGATGAACGCGCTCAGGATTGGTTCCGGCCTGGATGAGGGCGTCACCATGGGGCCTGTGATCAATGACCGCCGCGTGAAAGCCCTGAACGAACTCGTGATTGATGCGCGGGAGAAAGGGGCCTCCATCTGGCAGGCAGATGTGCCTCTGCCCAATAGAGGATGCTTCTTTGCCCCAACACTTGTGCTCAACCCCAGCCTGTCCATGCGGATGATGCAGGAAGAGCCCTTTGGTCCGATTGCCATTGTATCGGAGTTTACAGATCTGAAGGACGCTGTGCAGGAGGCCAATCGTCTGCCATATGGCTTGGCGGCCTATGCCTATACCCGGAATGAGCGGACGGAGCGTCTGCTGGGTGAACAGGTAGAGGCCGGGATGATTGCCATCAACCATCATGGTCTGGGTGTGCCGGAAGTTCCCTTTGGGGGGATCAAGGATTCTGGTTACGGCACGGAAGGGGGGCCGGAAGCAGTTCGGGCGCATACGCTGGTCAAATTTGTTTCAATGGACCATGGCGGGGCTATGCTGTAATCAGCACAATTCTGCTTTATTTTCAGCACAAAAAAGACCTCTTAAGACGTTATCCATACAAAATGAACGTGTGGAAGTGTCCTGTGTTTTATAAAATAGTCCTGCTGGTTTAAAATTATTAAAATCAGCAGGATTTTTTTGTCCTGGAAAAATCCTTACGAAGTATAAATTTCCTAGAGTATTGTCTATTCCCGTTATCAAACGATTTTCAAGGGGTTTGTGAGGATATAGAGAGTGGAAAGGGTAATAATTAGAGAGATTTTATCGGATGGTTTATATTTTTTCTTATAGTCAGCGAGATAACTTTCTTCCATTTTATGAAAAAATGCTTATCTCCCGGAAAATATTTTTTGGAAACCATCGTGAGTGGCATGAAGCTCTTCAGGTTGAGCCAGAAGAAGATTATTATGATCGGAACTGCAATCCTCTCTATATTGTTTCTACAGAAGAGGAAACCGGTGCCACGGCATCCGTTCGTGTTTTACAAACAACAGGACCGACCATGTTGCGGCAGGATTTTGCTCCCTATTTCAGGGGCTGTCCTGACATTATCAGTCCGGATGTATGGGAATTATCGTGGTTCTGTACCACGGCGGATACGGCGTCCGCAACGGGCCGTAATCTGATGCTTGATGTCATGAAGGCGCTGTGTGACTGCGCGCTCGTCAATGGTGTGAAGCAGATTATAGGCACATATCCCCGGTCCAGACTGCGGCTTTACCGGCGTTTGGGGGAGAAGCCGTCAGTTCTGTGTTCCGGAGATATCAACGGATATGAATTCTGTGTGGGGGTTCTTGATATAAACTTACTGACATTGCGGCGTCTGACAGAACTGAGGCAGAGGCCTTTTTGAGCAGTCCGACGTATTTTTAATGATTGAGCGGCGAGGGCAGGTTTATGCTGCTCGCGCGGTTGAGGACATGAGACCAGAGTCAGCATTATGGCAACATTTAAATATTCTGCGCCCACTTTCATTTTTCCAAAAATTTTGCAGGGCCTTGTCCGGGATATCACACAGGCGCAGACGCTCGGGCAGCTTTCCTCTGTTTTGTTGTCTATTCCTGAAAAATGTAATATGTTCCATGTTGTTTATTATTTTTCAGGGTCAGGGAAAGGGCTTCTGGACCCAGCCAATTTTATCAGCACGACCTATCCGTTGGAATGGCAGAAACGTTATGACGCACAAGGTTATCTGTGCGCGGACCCGGTCATGCAACGTGGCCTGCAAAGTGGTCTGCCGTTTGAATGGCGGGAAGTTGATGTTGAAAAAGGCACTCTTGGCTATCAGATTTTAAAGGAAGGACAGGAGTTCAGTCTTGGTCAGGCCGGGCTGACTATTCCGCTTGCCGGGGTGGATGGCTCACGCGGCCTGTTTGGCGTGACCAGTGCTGATCTGCATAAGTTTGACGGTGTTGCCCGTGTCAGCGCTGCGCGGGATTATCTGATACTGGCCAATTATGTGCATCAGGCTTATCTGCGTATTACGGCTTTTCAGTCCTCTGGTCTGGTGGATCTCTCTGATGAGGAAAGAGCGTGCCTCCAGCTTGCGGCAGAAGGTCTTCTGGGTTCTGCAATTGCTCATAGGCTCAGGCTTTCAGAACCCGTTGTGCGGCTCTGCCTGCGCGTGGCCAGCCACAAGCTGGGCGCTGCCACAATTGATATGGCGATTTTCAATGCCATCCAATCGGGTGTGCTCTAAAAAACAGGCTATGTTCCCGGTGTAGCCTGACGGAAAACCGGCTAGAAACGTGGCGTACATTCTTATTGATTGCCAGAAGAGAGAAGGGCTTTCCCGCATGACCCAGTCCTGTTCCCCCACCGGCTGCGGCCCGCTCACGCCAGAGCAGGAGCATATTCTGAAAGGCCACGGTACAGAATATCCGGGGTCCAGCCCGCTGAACCATGAAAAGCGCCCCGGTCTATATCATTGCGCAGGGTGTGGCCAGATTCTGTTTGAGTCCGGGACCAAATATGAAAGTGGTAGCGGCTGGCCATCATTTTATGATGCCGTGCCAGATGCTGTAGAAACCACGCAGGACACGCGCCATGGCATGGTGCGGACGGAGGTCCATTGCGCCTCCTGTACAGGGCATCTGGGCCACGTTTTTCCAGATGGTCCGCCGCCTACCGGTCTGCGCTATTGCATGAATGGCCTGGCGCTGGATTTTCGGCCTTCTTGAGGTCTTTCCCGGTTATTCATTGCCAGACCCTATAAAGGCGCAGGGCGTGGCCGGAAGCGTCTGCCGTATGCAGGATGTGGGGGCGCTCCGGAAAGGGGACGTTACGCCAGCTTTGCGCCGACACACCGGATAAAGAGCGTCCATGCCCGTTCAAAAAACGCATCCCGCTCGGCCTTGGTGTCCAGTGCGACCTGACCCAGCAGGTTCTGTCTTACAAGCCAGCCTGTCAGCATGCCTGTCCAGAGGTGCGCTGTCGTGTTGTCCGCATGTCCGGCCTCAATCTGCCCGGCAGACTGTGCGGCTTCCAGCAGGCGCAGAAAACTGGCCTGAAATGGCTTGTTGATGTTTTCAACCGCATGGTTGAGCAGGCTGGGATAGCGATATCCATCTGCAATCAGAATGCGATACGTCCCCAGCACATCAGTCTGCACCGCAAAATCCAGCATCAGCCTGCTGATCTGCCTCAGTTCCTCAAGAGGGTCTTTAAGGGGGGTTTCCGCTATCCGACGCAGCAGGGATGCTGAAAGGTTGGTAATAACGGCCTTGAACAGCTCTTCCTTGGACGGATAGCGCCGGTAGAGCGTCTGTTTGCTGGCGGCAGCCTTACGGGCAATCTGGTCCACGGATGTTCCGGCATAGCCATGCTCCACAAACAGACTGGCCGCCACCTCCAGCAGATGCTGGTCGAGTTGCTCCGCTCCATAAGGCGTGGGTCGCCCACATCGACGCTTCTTCCCCTCCAGGCAGGGGTGCGCCATGTCCAGATGACTGGCAGCGTCAGATTTTGTCATAAAGCAACGGACCTCAAGGAACAGACAGGGGGCAAAGCGTATCAGAAGCGTATCACAGGATAGGCCGGAAGACTGCCTCTTTGTATGTTTGCGTGTGAAACACAAGGCAGTGACAGTCCATTAGCCCCCTTCTCCTTTCGTGCCCGGATATGCCATGCTGGTAAAGTCTGTCCTCATCGCCCCCGGTATGTGTGACAGTCCGCCCTCTGGCTGACCAGCCTAAAGTGGCGCGGGATCACGCAAGGGCTGTCTCATGACCCGGCAACAGGGGCAGGAGCAGCGGGAGAAGCAGAGCATCATGGGATCGCCTTCCTCGGAAACACAGAATATGTCAGGCGGTCTGTCCGGTACCGCAGGTTTGCAGGCATCGTCGCATCCCCATCCACCAGCCGGAGAGCAACCCTATACGCCGGATATTCCGGCTCTTGCCGCCATTCAAACGCTGGAGCACACACTGGTCCGGCTTTTCCGGCTGATGGTTATTGTGACTGTACTGGGCATTCTCGCGCTCATGACCAGCACCGGCGGCCCGGTGCTGATGGTCATCTGCGCTTCGGCTCTGGTGGCGGTGGTGCTGCATGGCGCGGCGCGTGGCATTACCCGGCTGCTGCATCTGCCGGAATGGCTGTCCGTCATGCTGCTCGTGCTGGCTCTGATAGCAGGGTTCACCTCCCTCGTGCGGGTGTTCGGGCCGGAACTCATGGTGCAGGCCGGACATCTGCGCACGGCGCTGATCTCGCAGATCAGTTCCTTGCATGACCGCCTGAACAGTGAAGATTTCGGGCGACTGATTCTGGACCATGTGCCCCAATCCATGGGCGGCAACCAGACCGGGGGCAGCAGCCATACGCAGGGGCTGGATTTTGCCGGGTCCATGACCAACGTGCTGACCTCCACCTTCGGTTCCTTTGGCACCATGATCGTGATTGTCATTGCCGGAATCTATTTTGCGCTGTCTCCGCGCCTGTATGCCAATGGGATCATCAGGCTGACGCCGGAGCGGCACCGTCAGCTGACCCGTTCCCTTCTGCAAACCATTGCCCATACCCTTTCCGCGTGGGTGGCCGGGCAGATGCTGGATATGACGGTGGTTGGCGTGCTGACAGCGCTTGGTCTGTGGGCCATTGGTATGCCGCTGGCGCTTCCGCTTGGTATGGTGGCGGGTATGGCCAACTTCATTCCCTATCTGGGGGCTTTTGTCGGGGCTATTCCGGCGTTGCTGATAGGCCTGTCCGTCGGCACGCAGGAAGCGCTGACGGTGCTGGGTCTGTATACGGTTATTCAGGCGTTTGAAGGGTATGTCATGTCGCCCTTCATCCAGAAGCGCGCCGTCAGTATGCCGCCTGCGCTCACCATTCTCTCCCAGACCATTTTTGGGGCATTTCTCGGGATGTGGGGTTTCATTTTTGCGTCTCCCATCACGGCTGTTCTGCTGGCCGTCGCGCACCGCCTGACCACTCCACTTAAAGAAAAAGATAAGTTGTAAATCGCCCCTTTTTCCCCATGCGCCCATGCGGCATAGGATATGCCAGAGAGAGGCGGAAGGGATAAACAGGCATGACGACGCGCAGGCCGCTGGATGCAAAAGCGACCACCCTCATGGTTGGTCTCTGTTTCTGCTTTGGCCTGCAACAGGTTGCTCTCAAGGCGTCGGCTCAGGATATGGCACCCGTCCTGCAAATTGCCCTGCGTTCTGGCCTTGCGGCCCTGCTGGTTGTGGTGCTCATGCTCTGCCGAGGGGAACGTCTGGTACAGGTTGCGCAGACATGGAAGCCTGGTCTGGCCGTGGGTGTGCTGTTTTTTCTGGAATATCTGTTTCTGGGGCGGGCGTTGCAGTACACATCAGCCTCCCGCTCCGTTGTATTCCTTTATACATCCCCCATTTTTACCGCGCTCATCCTGCATTTTCTTGAAGCGTCGGAACGGATGGCGCCTCTCCAGTGGGCAGGTATTCTGCTGGCCTTTGGCGGGATTGGTACCGCTTTTTTCGGCCATGCCACAGGGGGTGGGTCGGGGGAGTCTCTCTCATGGCTGGGAGACGGTCTGGCCCTGCTGGCCGGAGCAAGCTGGGGGGTGACAACGGTCGTCATCCGCATGTCCGGCCTCGCCAGAGTGCCCGCCAAGCAAACTCTGCTTTATCAGCTTGTCGGAGCCTGCGTTTTTCTGCTGCCTGCCGCTGTCCTGTTCCGCCAGACAGACGTGACGGTAACGCCCGTCCTGCTGCTCAGTCTGGCCTATCAGGTTTTTGTCCTCTCCTTTGTGGCGTTTCTGCTGTGGTTCTGGCTGCTGCGTCATTATCAGGCATCCCGTATTGGTGTCCTGTCTTTCATGACCCCTCTGTTCGGTGTGCTTCTGGGGGCCGTGCTGCTGCATGAACCGGTGGAGCCGGGTTTTGTCTCCGGTGCGGTCATGGTTGTTGCCGGACTGGTGCTGGTCAGCGGCGCCGGCTGGATTACTCAGAGCCTGAAAAAAATCAGACCCGCCAGAAACGGCTGAAAAATTTCCATCACATCGTTGAGATGGGTCCGGAATTTTGCCTTATCTGTGCTCATAAAGGTGGCAGGCGGCACTGTTTTTGTGCATGTTTGCTCCCTTTCTTGCCCAGCCCCTGTTTCAGGAACCGGCCATGACCCATTCCTCCGACTATGAAAAATTCAAGACTCTCAGCCCGTTTGAGCTGAAAGATCAGCTTATCAGACTGGCGTCCGGCCGCGCCCAGCGCGCCATGCTGGATGCAGGACGCGGCAACCCCAATTTTCTGGCGACCCTGCCGCGTCAGGGGTTTTTCCAGCTTGGGCTGTTCGCCTCCGCGGAATCAGAGCTTTCCTTTTCTTATATGGCGGAGGGTATAGGTGGCTTTCCCCGCCGCGACGGGATCGAGGCGCGCTTCAACGCCTTTGTGGCGGACCAGAAGGACCAGCCTGGCGTTGCCTTTCTCCGTCGCGCCCTGTCCTACGTGCGCGATCAGCTTGGTCTTTCCGCTGAAGGCTTTCTGCAGGAAATGACAGCGGGCATTCTCGGCTGTGACTACCCCACGCCGCCCCGAATGCTGAAATATTCGGAGCAGGTCGTCCGTCATTATCTGCTGCGGGAAATGGCGGGTGGCACCATGCCCGATGCCACAACGGATCTTTTCGCGCTGGAAGGCGGCACCGCCGCCATCAGCTATATTTTTGCCTCCCTGCGGGAAAACGGGTTGATCAGCCCCGGCGATAAAGCAGCCATCGGCATGCCGGTCTTTACCCCGTATGTGGAAATTCCGGAACTGAAGGACTACCAGTTGCAGGAAGTGCCGGTTTACGCCGCGCCCGAAGCAGGTTGGCAGTATCCGGACAGTGAACTCGATAAATTGCTGGACCCGGACATCAAGGTTTTTCTGGTGGTCAATCCCAGTAATCCGCCCTCTGTCAAAATGAATGATGCCGGGCTGGCGCGTATTGCCGACATTGTCAAAACCCGACGTCCGGACCTTATTATCGTGACAGATGATGTCTACGGTACCTTTGCGGACGATTTCCGCTCTCTCTATAGTGTCTGTCCGGAAAATACCGTTCTGGTCTATTCCTTTTCAAAATATTTTGGCTCAACCGGCTGGCGGCTGGGTGTTGTCGCCATGCACACGCACAACGTGCTGGACCGTGCGCTGGCGGCCCTGCCGGAAGAGGACAAGGCGGCGCTGGACAAACGCTACGCCTCCCTCACGCCAGATGTGCGGGACCTGAAATTTATTGATCGTCTGGTGGCGGACAGCCGTAGCGTGGCGCTCAACCACACAGCCGGTCTGTCCACCCCTCAGCAGGTGCAGATGGTGCTGTTTGCCCTTTTTGCTCTTATGGACGGGCGGGATGTTTATAAAACGGCTCTGAAAAATCTGCTGCACCGGCGTGAGATTGCGCTTTATCGCGACCTCGGTGTGCCAGCGCCCAATGATCCCGGCAGTACGCATTACTACACGCTGATTGACCTCAGCAATGTCGCCACCCAGCTTTACGGCACCCGTTTTGCTCGCTGGTTGATGACGCGCGTGGATTATCAGACCATTCTGTTCCGCATCGCGGAGGAAACGGGTGTTGTGCTGTTGCCGGGGGTTGGTTTTGCGGTACGTCGCCCTTCGGCGCGTGCGTCTCTCGCTAATCTGAACGAATATCAGTACGCTGCGATCGGTGCTGCTCTGCGCCGCATGGCAGACGAGTATTACGAGCGTTACAAAAAAGAAAAAAAGCGCTGATTTCACGGGAAAAAATACACTCTGACGCGGTCTGCCTGCGCGAGTGGGCAGAGCATGCAAACCAGACGAAGAACAGGGGCGGCTGTGCCGCGTCATCATCCCATGACATAAGGCATCTGAAATAGGATAAAGAGAAAAAGGAAAATCAGGAGAGCCAGAAAGGAAAAATTCTTTCCCGTTCTGACCGGAAAGGCCAAAGCCCCACATCGGTCAGGGTGCGGGGCTTCTGGGGCTTCTGACGTCTCGCCTGGAGAACCTCGACAGTCTATAGTTCTGTCATGTCTCCTGCCCTCAACAGGGGCATCGTCAATGACTGGTAAAAGTGGAGAGAATTTCCGCGCCCTGTGTATGGCGGGCAATTTCTCCAAAGGGGTGTCGTGCCGCCAATCTTACGGGCGAGCGCGGCCATCGGGTCGGTCATGGTAAAAATCTGTGCGCTCTGTTCATCCGGCGGCAGAGGATAAACGCGGAAGCGGCGACCGATCATATTCCAGTGGAAATTCTTTGTTGTGAGGGAAAGCGAAAAAAGCACCGTTACAAACCGACGGCGCCAGCCATGCTTCCCGTGCAGGGTGGGGAGGCAGTTTCTGCCAGCCTTGCTCTCTACAGATCAGGCGCTCAGGAGATCAGGCTCTCAGAGCATCGGCCCGCGCTGCAACGGGAACAGGCAGGGATGCCGCAAGGGCACCGGCTTCAGCAGCCTGGCGCTGCCGCATCCGGAGTTCCTTCAGCATGCAGACCACACCCGGCACACAGTTGCCGCACTGGGCCTTGCAGCGCCTTGCCGCGTAAATTTCACTGGGGCGGGTGGCGCCATGGGCAACGGCGGATTCGACGTCTTTGTGTGTCAGGCTGTTGCAAGAGCAGATAACCATTCAGAAAGCCCCATGTCTCTGATGAGATCCGATTAAAAACACGAATGAGAACTATTCGCAACACTTTTTATATGGGGTGCTTCCTGTGTCGTGCAAGGTCCGGTTGTGATCTGTGCAAAGCCAGTCCCTGATGGGATGGCGCATTCTTGAACAGCGATCCTGCGCGGTCACTTTGGCTGATAGGGCAGAGTGCGGGAAAGAAGTAAACACGCTCTGATCTGGAGGGGATGTACCTCAGAAACCTCGTTTTATTACACGATTTCAGGAGTGATACGTCGTTGTTTTGCACGTTTAGACATAAACGTTTTGTATTATATAATAAAATAAGATAAATAACATTACTATTGTTGATATTCATAGTAAGAAGTGGAATTTTTTCTTGGAATTTCCTTAAAATTGGATTTAATAAAAATTTTTATAACGCCATAATATTTTTTTTTAAAAGATTTATGAATAACGGCAATTCTATCCTGCGCTGAATTCCATTGATTCCAGCGAGGAAGGAAACGCATGAATGCCATCGTTGTGACGGCGCTTAAGCGACCTTACACCTTTATTGTATTGTCTCTGCTTATTCTCGCTTTTGGTGTGCTGTCTCTCTTCAAAGCGCCGACCGACGTGTTTCCGAACATCCGGATTCCCGTCGTGTCTGTTGTGTGGACATACGGTGGCATGCTGCCGGAAGAGTTTGCCGGGCGTATCACCTATAACTACGAGCTTGCCGTAACCTCCACTGTGGAGGGGATAGAGCATATGGAGAGCAGCTCTTACTACGGTAGAAGCATCGTCAACATCTACTTCCAGCCGGGCACGGATATTGGGGAAGCCGAGGCGGAAGTCACCGCGATTTCCCAGACGGTCATCAAACAGCTTCCCGATAACATCCCGGCCCCTATGGTCATGAAGCTGGAAGCGTCCTCCGTTCCGGTTCTCGCC
The DNA here is from genome assembly GCA_018903425.1 of Zaprionus nigranus. Lineage (NCBI taxonomy): Eukaryota > Metazoa > Arthropoda > Insecta > Diptera > Drosophilidae > Zaprionus > Zaprionus nigranus. The sequence continues at coordinate 1,945,646 of JAEIGD010000013.1, read as the reverse complement.
CTTCAGATCACGTCTGAAAAGCAGACGCCGTCGGACCTGTATAAAATTGCCATGACCCGCATCCGTCCCGTTCTGGTGACAGTGCCGGGCGCGGTTCTGCCGCATCCGTATGGCGGCATGGACAGCTTTATCATGGTTTCCCTCAACCAGAAGCAGCTTCAGGCGCATCATCTGTCAGCCATGGATGTGCAGAATGCCCTGCGGAAACAGAACATCGTGCTTCCGGCAGGGGACCAGAAAATCGCAACAACCGACTGGATGGTGCAGACCAACGCTACCCCCCGCTCCATGAAGGAACTGGGAGACATTCCGGTCAAACGTGTCGGCAACGCCGTTATTTACGTGCATGACGTCGCCGAAGTGTACCGTGGCGGCCATCCGCAGACCAACCTCGTGCTGGTCCAGGGGCGTCAGGGCGTGGAAGTTGTGGTCATGAAGAGTGGTGATGCCTCAACACTGGATGTTGTGGCCCGCACCAAGGAACTTCTGCCCCGTATCCAGAAACTTGTTCCGCCCGATGTGCATATTTCCATACTGAGTGATGCCTCCATTTTCGTGAAAGACGCCATCAAGGACGTCGTGCGCGAAATGGTTACAGCCGCCGTTCTGACGGGTCTTGTGGTTCTGCTGTTTCTGGGGTCATGGCGGTCCACGCTCATCATCGCGACCTCCATCCCGCTGGCCATTCTTTCGGCCATTATCTGCCTGTTGATGTCCGGTCAGACCATCAATGTCATGACGTTGGGCGGTCTGGCGCTTGCGGTCGGTATTCTGGTGGATGACGCCACCGTCATGATCGAAAATATCGATACCCATCTTGAAGAAGGCAAGGAACTGGAAACCGCCATTATTGACGCCGCGAACCAGATCGTGGTGCCAACTCTGGTCTCAACATTATGTATCTGTATTGTCTGGACACCACTTTTCCGTCTGAGTGGTGTGGCGGGCTGGCTCTTCATGCCCATGGCGGAAGCCATTGTGTATGCCATGCTGGCCTCCTTTGTCCTGTCGCGCACACTGGTGCCGACCATGGCCAAATATCTGCTGGCCGGGCAGGTTCATCCGGGGCTGCACAGTGATGAACATCTTGCGCTGCCCAAAGGTGTTCTGGGGCGCTTCCAGAATAAGTTTGAACAGGCTTTCCATAACTTCCGTGCCGCCTATGGTCGTGCTCTGGAGCGGATCGTGGCAAGGCGGGGCCGGTTTGTCGCCGTGTTTCTCGGCCTGTCCGTTCTGTCTCTCGGGCTGTTTCTGGTCGCCGGACAGGATTTCTTTCCCGAAGTCAAATCCGGCATGATGCAGATGCATATGCGCGCGCCACTGGGCATGCGCATTGAAACAACGGGCCGCATTGTTTCTCTGGTGAATGACCGGATTGAAAAGCTTCTGCCGGGTAAGGTCTCCGGGATCATCAATAACTGCGGTCTGCCGGAAGGCCCTCATAACCAGGCCTTTATTCCGACCCCTTCCATCGGCACGCAGGACTGCGATCTGTCAATTTCCCTCAAGGATGAGGAATCTCTAGTCTGGGACTATCGCAAACTGCTGCGGAAGGATCTGTCCGAACAGTTTCCGGGCAGCACATTCACCTTCCAGCCTGCGGATCTGACTGACAAGATCCTGAATTTTGGCTCACCCGCGCCGATTGATATTCAGATTTCCGGCCCGGAACTCCAGAGCAACTACCAGTATGCCCGTCTGCTGGTGAACAAACTGCGGACCATTCCCGGCTCTGCGGATGTCGTCATCCAGCAGACCATGAAAACTCCGACACTGTTCGTGCAGGGGAACCGGACGTTCGGGCAGGCCACAGGCATGACGGAAGCCGATATTGCCAATAACGAGCTGATGACTCTTTCAGGTAGCCAGACGGTCGATCCGCAATACTGGCTGGACCCGAAAACGGGCATCACCTTTCCCCTCAACGTCTATGTCTCACAGGACCAGCTCACCCATTATAATGATCTGCTGACAATCCCGGTCGATAAAGGGGACAATGACCCCAAAGGCACGGATATGCAGCTTCTGGGCAGCATCAGCACGGTTACGCCCACCGGCACGCCGGGGCAGGTGTCTCACTATAACTCCATGCCGGAAATTGATGTTTATGTTTCAGTGGAAGGGAGTGATCTGGGGTCTGTTCTGAATCAGGTCAGAAAGGTTGTGGCGGATAACATGTCCGATCTGCCCCGTACAGCCGTTGTGGATGTTCGTGGTCAGGCCGTTACCATGCACGGCGCCTATATGGAGCTGGTCGCCGGGCTGGTTGTGTCCATTGTGCTCATCTACATGCTGATTGTGATCAACTTCCAGTCCTGGATTGATCCTTTCATCATCATCTCGGCTCTGCCGGGGGCACTGGCAGGGATCGCGTGGAGCCTGTTCCTGACGCAGACACGCCTCTCCGTGCCTGCGCTGACCGGGGCCATCATGTGTATGGGCACGGCCACGGCTAACTCCATTCTGGTTGTCTCCTTCGCCAAGGAACGCTTCGCCCTGCACGGCAATGCCCTTGTTGCCGCAGTCGAGGCCGGGTTTGGCCGTATCCGTCCCGTTATCATGACAGCATCCGCCATGGTGATCGGCATGGTGCCTATGGCGACCAGTAATTCGCAAAATGCGCCGTTGGGGAAAGCCGTTATCGGGGGGGCTGATTCTGGCAACGGTTTCAACCCTTCTGTTTGTTCCCTGCGTTTACGCAATTTTCCACAACCGCTCCCACACAAAAAACCGTACCGCGTCCGACGCGGGCCATGAAAATGGGCAGGAGGCCATCTGATGTCCACCACTACAAAAAAACGTCTGTTTATCGGCTCCCTGCTCTGTGTGCTTGTGGGATATGTGGCGTATCTGGAAGTGCAGCATCTGCATAACGAGGTCACATTGCAGGCTGATGCCGCGCATGCCAGCGTGCCCGATGTTGCGGTGGTGCAGCCCAAACCCGCGCCACCCACACTGTCCCTGACTTTGCCTGGCAATATCAACGCCTGGTATGAAGCGCCCATTTACGCGCAGGTCTCCGGCTATGTGAAAATGTGGTACAAGGACTACGGCGCATCGGTCAAAAAGGGTGATATTCTCGCGGAAATCAACGCGCCGGGTCTGGATGCGCAATATGCTCAGGCCAAGGCGGACCTTCAGGTCGCGCAGGCCAAATACGGGCTTGCAACCGTTACGGCCAATCGCTGGCGTTCAATGGGAAAATCACAGGCCGTTTCAGGACAGTCTGTTTCCGTTCAGAATGCCAATGAGCAGTCTGCCCGTGCGGCACTGGAAGCAGCGCAGCATAATGTGGATCATTATGATGCGCTTGAGCAGTTCAAGACCATTGTCGCGCCGTTTGATGGCGTCGTGACCGCCCGAAATATCAGTGTTGGGGATTATGTGGGCGCTGGTAGCGGCAACATGAATGCCAACGGCATGTCCAGCGAGCTGTTTACCGTGGCGGATACGCATGAAATGCGTCTCTTTGTCTCGGTTCCTGAAGTCTTTTCCTATGTTCTGAAACAGGGTCTGAAAGCCCGTGTGACAGTGCCGCAGTATCCCAACAAGGTGTTTACGGCCAACTTCCTGACCATCGCCAAAGGGTATGACCCCAATACCCGCACCGCCGTTACGGAATTCACCATTGATAATGGGGATCAGAAATTGTGGCCCGGTACCTTTGCGTCCGTCTCCCTGTCTGCCCCGGCAGAGGGTGGGATTTATACAATCCCGACAGGCGCTTTGGTTTTTCAGGAAAAAGGGATGCAGGTCGTGACTGTCGATGCGCAGAACAGGGCGCATTACAAGACCATCACCGTGGGGCGTATGTCTGATGCCTATACGGAAGTGGATGCAGGTCTGAGTCCGACGGACCGCGTCATCAACAATCCTCCGTCTGACCTGCTGGAAGGCCAGACCGTACGCCTGAGTGTGCCGGAAAAAGGCTATCTCACGCCAGCCAGCACCAGTGATGAGGAGGAGGATGACGAATGAGCATTGTCCTGACACACCCTGAAAAACAGCTTCGTGAGAACGGTCGGATGAGACGCGGATACAGGATTTTTGTTGGAAAAACTCTTTTCCAGCGTAAAAATCTGAGACTGGCAACGCTTGCGGCTCTCACCGCGCTGAGCGCGTGTGATCTTGCTCCTGCCTATCAGGCGCCGCATTTTGTTGTTCCGGCGTCATGGCACGGGCAGGGGCTGTTCCGGGAGGCCCAGCCGCAGGATACGGCCATACGGTCGGACTGGTGGACGGCGTTCGGAGACCAGACCCTCAACACGCTTGAAGCACAGGCCATGGCAGGCAATGCGGACCTTCAGGCCGCGGCTGAACGCTTTATTCAGGCCCGCTCCATTGTCATGGAAGCCCGGTCTGATCTGTTGCCGCATTTTGCGCTGGCCTTCGGGTCCAGCAATAACAAAAGCTCTTCTGACAGGCTCTTCCGGTATAAAGGCCCCATTACCGCGACGGATGAATATTACGGCGGCATGGCAAGCTGGGAGCCGGATATCTGGTCTTCCATCCGCAACCGCGTAAGGGCGCAGAAATATTATGCGCAGGCACAGGCTGCGCAGTATGCGTCTGCCCGCCTCAGCCTGCAGGCGGAACTGGCCACGGACTATTTTGCCCTGCGGGGGCTGGACGCCCAGAACGCCATTTATACCCAGTCCATCGCCTATTATCAGCAGGCTCTACGTGTCACGCAGACCCGGCTTGAGTATCAGGATGCCACGGGCATTGATGTGGCCCGCGCCAAAAACCAGCTTTACATGACGCAGGCGCGCCAGCTTGACGTGCAGGCGCAGCGTGAGGTGATGGAGCACGCGCTGGCCGTTCTGGTCAATGCGTCTCCCTCATCGTTTCATATCCCGGAAGTGTCCAATCAGGATCAGGCAGAACCTGTTTTCCCGCTCGGTATGCCATCAGAACTGCTGCAACGCCGCCCGGATATTGCCGTGGCTGAACGTGAAATGGCGGAGGCCAACCGGGCCATTGGCATAGCCCGCGCGGCGTTCTATCCGCATGTCTCGTTTAACGCCAATGGTGGCTTTGACGCCAACGGGTTTGATCTGGCCAATCTGGCAAACAGCTTCTGGTCTTACGGAGCTTCCGTCACTGTGCCGTTGTTTGAAGGGGGACTGCGCAGAGCCCAGCTTCAGCGCACATGGTCCAACTACCGGGAAACACGGGATCATTACCGCATGGCGGTCCTGTCCGCCTTTAAGGACGTGGAAAACGGCCTGTCCATGACAGCCCGCCTGCGCGCGGAAAACGCCAGACTGAAACAGGCTGTGGATGCTGCCATGCAGTCCCAGACCCTGACCATGACGCTTTATAAAGGCGGCGCTGAGGGGTATCTGGACGCGTTGATTGCGCAGGTCAACACGCTGGATGCACGGATTGAACAGGCTCAGGTGCAGTCCAGGGCGCTTCAGGCCACAGTCGGCATGGTGCGCGCCTTAGGTGGCGGCTGGAATGATAAGCTCCTCCCCACGCCGGATCAGACCATGACTTTTACAGGCTTCCAGTATGACGGCCTGCACCATCCTCTTCCGGTTGGCGGCATTGATATTCCCCAGACCCCGGAACAGTATGAAAACCTGAATACAACCGGCCCAGAAATGCCAGTATCCAGTAAGCCCTGACCCGGCGCGTTTACAAAGGGAAAGGTGACCCCGGTTGTTGAGACAGTTTTGAGACTGGATTGCTTTACGGGGTTGCTGATCATCTGGCCCGAGGAGCCCTCGGGCCAGATGATGTTTTATAATGGGTTTCATTGCACTTTGTGCCCGTCCAGAACTGACTGGATCTGGTCCTGTTATAATGGTTCATCCATACTGGTTGAGCGTTCCGGTTATGTTCATCTCCGGGTATTTGAGACGGAGCTCTTTTCAAGGCGCTCAAACGGTTTTCTGCCAGCGGTGCCCACACGGACAATCTGAATCACTTTTCCTTGCGGCAGTTCAATGCGCGGCATCATTCCGCTGAACGGGCGAGATGCGGTAGAGGCACCGGAAGAGTGTCTTTTTTCTGTCATAAAAAAAATCGGCGGGAAAAGAGAGGCTCATGACTCATTAAAGATAGGTGCTTTTGTCATGCAGGGTTGATGTCATGTTTTTTCCGGGTTGTTCCACTCCACTGGCTTTTGATTGTTCTTGCGCTTGCCTGCCTCCCACCATGGGGCGGCAGAGGAGGCCTGTCCCAATTTTTTACAACAGTTGAATCAGCCGTGATGTCTTTCGAAAAACTGCCCGGCCTATATGATGTCTCTGTGATCGGCCTGCTTTTGATCGTCGTGGCGATCATGTTCCAGATTGCGTTCTGGGCTGAGAAAGACAGGTAAGGTCTGATGGCATTGCGTGCGGCAACCGTTCAAGTGTGGCACCAAATATTGGGGAGCAGAGCGACCGAGTGGGGAAGAGTATGTCAGAAACTCGACCCACGAGCGAAGTTTTTCGGGGAAGATTATTCTGATTTCGCTCCCTTTCTGAACATGTCTCCTTATGTTCGTAATCTCTACGCTTCTCAGGGGCGGGTAAGGAATTTTGTACATCAGCTTTTCGAGCTTGAGAACAAGGGAGAGGTTTATGGACAGAACCATCAGAATGACAATTATTGGAAAAAAACATGTTGTGCTTTCCAAGTGATTGACCAGAGAAAATTTGTCTTTGGCGGATCAGTCGTGTGGTTCATGCCGCCAATGCAATGTGTGTTGCGTAGCGCTCTGTCCTACACTGAAATATCTGACAGATATTGGAGGAAATGACTGCAGCAAAGATTCTGGCATGGCCTTTTAAAACATATTCCGATCACTTCTGAAATGCAGAAATTAATCGATATAAACAGCATCTGCCGCGATGGTCTCTATCCGGGATGGATTGGCAAAATGGATCCGCGTATGGAAAATTTTAATTGAACCGTGATGGAAATGTAAAAATATGTTTTGTACCATGACATATTACCTCGTTGAGAGTGCGTGTGGATTGGACTCCATGCTAACCAATCCAGAATTTTCTTATAAGATGGGCGAGGGAACGAGGCAGTGACAACACGTAGAGATTTTTTGAAATACGCCCTTTTGTCCGGAGCCGCAGCGGGGACGGCTTCGGCGTTGCCCTCTTCTATCCGTCGCGCCTTTGCGATTGCGCCGGAGGTTGGTTCGACGTGGAAAGATGCGGATCACATCGTTATTCTCATGCAGGAAAATCGATCATTTGATCATGTTTTCGGCACACTTCAGGGTGTGCGAGGGTTTAATGATCCGCGCGCCATCCGTCAGCCGGACGGGGTTCCGGCTTTTGCACAAACCAGCCAATCGGGGGAGACCTATCTGCCCTGGCGGTTGAATATCAAGGATACACGGGTCACATGGATGGGCTCGATTCCCCATTCGCGTGATAGTCAGGTTGATGCATGGAACGACGGCGGCCATGATCGGTGGATTGACGCCAAGAAGTCGCATCACAAGGGATATGACAGATATCCGCTGACAATGGGGTATTATACACGGGAAGATCTTCCTTTCTACTATGCACTGGCGGATGCCTTTACAGTATGTGACCAGAGTTATTGTGGTGCGATGACCAGCACTACCCCTAATCGCCTGTTATTCATGACGGGAACGGTAAGGGACAGGCAGGATACTTCGTCCAGGGTGTATATGCGGAATGGAGAAATTCTGGACGGTGGGATGAGATGGACCACATTTCCGGAACGGTTGGAACAGGCTGGCATTTCCTGGAAATATTATCAGAATGAACTGAGCCAGACAGGGGGCATGAGCGAGACTGAACGTGCGTGGCTCAGTAACTTCAGTACCAACGTTCTGGAATGTTTCGACCAGTATTGTGTGTCCGCCAATCCGGGATTTGGAGACTGGGTGGAGGCACGGATCAGTGAGTGTCAAAGTCATATCGAGCGTCTGGAGAACCGGGAAATGCTCGTATCTGAGGCGCATCATGACCAGTTGGTCGAAGCAAGGGCTTTGCTGGATGTTCTTCTGCGGCGGCGTTCCCATGCGGAACAGAAAAAGGAAAAAGCTGACGCCATCAGAGCGTGCGCTTTTTGAAAAAGCGTTCGTTATCAACAGTGGCGATAAAGAGTATCGTAAGCTTGAAAAACTGACCTTTCATGATGGAGAGAAATCTCTGGAAATGGAGGCGCCTAAAGGCGACATTCTTTATCAATTTCGTCAGGATGTGAAAGCGGGCGCTCTTCCAACGGTTTCATGGCTTTCCGCGCCGGAGCATTTTTCCGATCACCCGACCTCCCCGTGGTACGGAGCGTGGTATGTGTCAGAGGTCATGGATATTCTGACTGAAAATCCAGATATCTGGAAGAAAACCATTTTTATCATCACCTATGATGAAAATGACGGCTATTTCGACCATTGCTGTTCCTATGTGGCGCCCGATCCCAAGCGCCCTGAAACAGGGTGTTCCTCGGAAAGTATTGGACAGGATGGGCTTGAATATACCACGGCCCAGGATGAAATGGAGAGAGGGGTGCCTGCGCATCTGGCGCGAAGCGGCCCGATAGGCCTTGGTTTTCGTGTGCCAATGCTTGTTGTCTCGCCCTGGAGCCGCGGCGGCTGGGTGAATTCACAGCTTTTCGAGCATACATCCACATTGCGTTTTCTGGAAACGTTCGTGCGGGAAAAATTTGGCAAAGTGGTTACGGAGAGCAATATTTCACCCTGGCGGCGTGCGATCAGCGGTGATCTGACGTCGTGCTTCCGGCCATATGATGGATCAATGCCGACCTTACCGTATCTGAACCGCAATGATCATCTGCATATGATCGAAGATGCGCGTGACCAGCCGATGCCGGGTGGCTTCCGTTCTCTGACCGTCGCTGAGGTCTCCGCGCTACGTGCCTCTCTCACCGAGGTGCGGAAGGCTGTCCAGCAGGAGCCCGGGACACGTTCTGCGAGCGCATTGCCGTATGAGCCCTATTGTGACGGTGGGTTTGACAAAAATGGCAGCCTCTTTGCTCTGCGTCTACACGCAGGAAACAATATTCATGGGAGCCGTGCGGCTGGTATGCCGTTCAATGTATACTGCTACGATGTTAAGGCCGGGTCCGGTATGCAGGCTGCGACCTATGCTGTCGCGGCGGGTGACACGTTAAGGACTGCTTTCGACCTCTCTCAGTTCAAGAATGGACTTTACGATATTGCAGTCCATGCACCGAATGGTTTTTACAGAGGATATAAAGGTCGATTAAACGGTCTTCAGTGTCAGGTGGAAGCCCATTATTTACGTGCGGGAAAGAAAGATCTTATTCTTCGCGTCATCAATTACAGCAGTAAGGCGCTGCATATTGTCAGTGTTCTGAAAGGTCTGGAGGGGCAGAAAACTGTCAACATCCCGTCCGGGAAGAATGTTGAGCTTGCATTCGACCTGAAAAAAGATTCGATGTGGTATGATATTGTTTTAACCAGCCCTGATGATGCCGATTTCCTATGGCATCTTGCCGGGCGGATTGAAACAGGGCATCCAGGACAAACCGATCCCGCTATGGGGGAAGTGTAAGTCGGATTTTCAGACCAGACGATACATGAGAGCCTTATCTGCTTACATCGGTTTGCGGATAAGGTGCAGGGTTTGAAAGGTGTTTGAAGCCGATAAGAATATCAACAGCTTATGTCTCTGCGGTAAGCGGGATAAAAGGGTTTTGAAACTCTCCGGTCGCTCTTCTTGCAGCGGCGGGCTGAAGGATGTTCGTCGGAAGGGATAGAAGCTATCTCGGGAGGTGGACGATAGAGAACCTGCGGTATGCAGGTTTTACGACGAGGCCGCTTATTCGAGATAGAGGTGAAGGGCGTCTTCCCGAACCCTTGCCCCCACGATGCTGTGAGCGGCCTGAGCAAAAACCCCCGGTTGGCGCAGATCGAAAATGCCGGAAAGCCTTTGATCACCCAGGCGAAAGGAGGGAATGATCTGCTGTACGTTATAGCGGTTGAAAATATCGGCGGCTTCGGAAATGGTTTCTGTTTCCAGCGCCACCTGTCCTGTTGTCCATGCAACGAGGCGGGCCAGTTCGTCCTTATTAAGGTGGCTGAACTGTAATGTGCCTTGCGATGTCCGTATAATACGAGTGCCAGTAGCAAGGTATTTGCGGTCGGAGAATTTGCGTGCCTTTACATACGCGCTTCCTTCAACCACAACGCCGCTTTCCTGATCCTGTGTTTGAGAAACCAGAAGGACGCCGTTGATCACAAATCTCAGATTGGCTGTTGTGACAACTCCGCGGTGTGCGGTGACAGAGCAGCGGCCGGATATGATTTTCGTTTCACAGGAACTGTCTTCCACTCTGGTATTGCAGTCGAGGATCAGCTTCCTGCGCGACGTTGCCGGACCATGCAGAATATCCCTGTGGGTTTCATAGTATATTTTTGCTTCCGTAGTGCTGACGGGTGCAAACATGGCGCAGATTGAGGCGGCAACAGCCGTTGAAAAAAGCACTCTTCTGGAAGGACCCTGTCGTCTCTGTTGCCAGACGAGTGCGGGAGACCTCAAGGCCCGAGCCCTGTTGGTGGCATGCCATATGGCCTGACCTCGTAGAAACGCACCTTTATGCCTTACATCTGCATCAAGCCACGTCTGTAGTCGGGTGTTTTCTTCTGGAGTGAGTTTTTGCCTGTCAAGACGTGCGATCCATTCTGAGGCAATCTGATCAGGAGTGTCTTTTTTTATCATTTTTCACACGTCGTGTTATAGAGTCTGTCCGGCTTTTATCGCGCTGGGCATAAAACTTTGAAATGGAATGCAGTGCGCGGGCTAATTGCTTTTCGACACTATTTTCTGAAATACCACGGATTTTTGCACAATCTTTCTGGGTAAAGCCATTGACCTTGCGGTCAATGAAGACATCCCGACATCGTTCTGGTAGGCTCTGGATAACAGAATTCAGGAATCTCAGCTCTGCGCGGGCATCCGCGACGTTTTCCAGAGACGGTGTATGATCGACCAATAACTCATTTTGTATGTCAGCCAGCGCTACTATTTCTACAACTCGTGCCTTTTTATAATGTTTTAAAACAAGATTACGACAGACGGTATAAAAATAAGCAACCGGATTGGAAATATTATCAGTCTCAGCTTCCGCCATAATCACGTAAGCTTCCTGAATAATATCATCCACCTCAATATGAGGAAAGCGAGCCAGCTTGATTCTGACAAGATACTCATTGGGCAAAATATGTCTTGCCAGCCAGTCAGTAAACCGTTGATCGTCACGCATCGAAACGCCCTGCCCAGAATGCGCCGGGAACTTAACACATTAAGATGCCTTTGTGGGAATCTTATTGCGGAAAGTTACCATTTTAGCTGGCGTGCTTTTGGGGGAGAATAATCGACTGATGCGGGATGCCGGGGAAAGTGCTGCTGAGCGGTGTGATATGCCAAAGGTGATGGTCTCTGATAGGGCCTCGTTTTTTATCTGCTGCGGGAGTTTATGGTTCAGGACAGGTCGATATTTGTCACTGTTGGCATATGTCCTTTTCGGTCGCCAGACAGCCGTGCCGTGTGCAGTGGCGGTGGCGGAAGTCATGTTTGCCGTCCCATGAACGCTGGAGCGTCCATGCGGACCAGCGGTGGCCCAGAAGGTGGCAGATCAGGCGTGAGCGGAACCACCTCATGGAGCAGCTTTTTCCAGAGCCCGTTCCAACCAGTTCGCTACAGCAAACAGACGGTCATCGCCCTTATGATGGCCCATGGCCATGAGGCCGACGGGGGCAGATCCCGGCTCATGGCAGGGGAGGCTGATGGCGCAGCGGTCCAGAAAATTGGTGACCGTCGGGTTGCGCAGAAGCAGAAGGTTGGTCGCGGCGTAATGGGCCTCATCGTGCAGATCGGCGATGCGCGGGGCGATGATGGGCACGGTGGGCATCAGAATGGCGTCATATCCGTCCAGTCTCTCAGTCGCCTGGGCCATCAGGGACTGGCGGCGCAATCTGAGGGTGATGTAGTCCACGGCACTTTGTTCCCGGCCGCGTAAAATCCGTTTTAGCACAAACGGATCATAAAGGTCCGCGTGTTGTTCAATAAGTTTTGCGTGCCATGTCAGGGACTCTGGTGCAGGAAACCCGCCCAGCGCGTTGATGTCTGGCAGGGTGTCCAGTTCCGGGAAGCTGACGTCCGCCAGGACGGCTCCGGCCTGTTCAAGCCTGCGTAGCGCCTGTTCGTAGGTGCGGGCTACCGTGGCATCCATATCTGCCGTTACATAAGTGCGTAAGATACCCAGACGCGGTGCGCTGCTCAGGCCCGGTGCCAGGGCGTCTGCCAGTGTCACGCTCTGTCCGGACAATGCGCGGTCCGCCGCCCGACAGCAGGAGACAGTGCGGCCAAGACTGCCAACGGAATCCAGCGTAAAGGAGAGGGGAACTGTGCCCTCTGTGGAAACGCGTGATGCTGTGGGTTTATAGCCGGTCAGGCCGGTCAGGGCTGCAGGGATACGGCAGGAGCCACCCGTGTCACTGCCAATGCCGAGCAGCGCCATGCCATCGGTCACGGAAATGGCGGCCCCGGAGGAAGAGCCGCCCGGAATACGGCGGTTTGCTCTGTCCCACGGGTTGGCGGGGGTGCCGGTGTGCGGGTTGATGCCAACGCCCGAGAACGCAAACTCGGTCATGGTCGTGCGGCCAATGGAAATCAGCCCGGCTTTGCGCAGGTTGGTAAGGGCTGGTGCATCCTGTCTGGCCGGGGCGGCGTGTTCCAGAACGCGGGACCCCGCTCTGGTTACGGACCCGGCCTCATCAAACAGATCCTTGATGGATATTGGCAGGCCAGACAGAGCGGGTAGGGGATGGCCCTGTTTGCGGTGCTGGTCGCTTGCATCCGCCGCGGCGCGGGCGGCATCAGCATGGATGGCGACAAATGTGCGGGAGCCTTCGCCTTCCGGGTCCGCTATGCGGTCCAGAGCCTGTTCCACCAGATCCCGGCTGCGGAGCCTGCCTTCTGCCAGGGCCTGCGCCATGGAGAGAAGCGAGTGAGGGGCAGCACACATGAAGGCAAACTCCGTCTTGAGCGCCGTATAGCCTGTGGGCGTTCGGCTGGGATACGGTCAGGCTACGCGGGAGCCGTATCCTTCAGGGTGACAATCAGCGGCACATGGTCGGACGGGCGTTCCATGGCGCGTTCTTCCTTATCCGGCACGGCATCAATCAGCCGTTCCGCAACGCGGGGGGAGAGCAGGGCGTGGTCAATCCGCAGGCCACAGTCGCGCTGCCAGGCTCCGGCCTGATAATCCCAGAACGTGTAGGCCGTGCCGGTGGGGTGGACAGCCCGCAGGGCGTCGGTCAGGCCCAGCCAGACCAGCCTGCGCCAGGCTGCGCGGCTTTCCGGCCGGACCAGGGCGTCATCCGGCCCCAGCGCGCCCGGTGCGCAATCTTCCGGCGTGGGGCAGACATTATAGTCTCCGGCCAGCACAAAATCGGTTTCCGCGTGCAGGAAGGTCTGGGCGCGGCGGGCGAGGGCCTCGAAAAAAGCCAGTTTCGTCGCATAACCCTCTTCCCCGCCAGAGTTTCCGTTGGGGAGGTAGAGATTGCCGAGCGTGAGACCCTGCGTGCGCACTTCCACGTAGCGGGCTGCCGGATTTTCAAAACCCGGCAGATGGTCAGAGGTGATCTCAAACGCACCGCGTACCAGTGTGGCGACGCCATTGTAGGATTTCTGCCCGACGACGGCGCAGCCATACCCGGCGTCCCGAAAGATCTCGGCAGGAAACTGCGTGGTCTCGCATTTGATTTCCTGCATCATCAGCACATCCGGCGTATGGCGCTTCAGCCAGTCCAGAATGAGGTCCTGCCGCTGACGGACAGAATTGACGTTCCAGCTTGCGATTTTCATGCGACGGAAAAGCTCGTACCACATCCGCAGGAGGAGGCCGCGTTCGGGTTGATCACCGTGAAATGGGCCCCCATCAGCTTGTCCGCAAAGTCCAGTTCGGCTCCGGCCAGCAGATCAAGGCTCACGGGGTCCACCACCACCAGAGCCTCGCCCTTGTCCAGCCGGATATCGTCCGGGGCGATGTCCTCCGGGCCGATCAGTCTGAACTGATACTGGAAGCCATTGCAGCCCCCGGCCTCCACCGCCACGCGCAGGGCGGCAGGCGGGGCTTTTCCGTCTGTGGCGGCAGAGGCGGTGCGGGTTGCGATAACGCGGGCAATGCGCGCGGCTGCGGCATCGGAGACGGAAAAGGGCCGGGGCTCGGTCATGCTCTGCTGGGTCATGCTCTCTAGATAGCGTGCGTGGGCACGAGTTTGAAGGGGCAGGGGGCGCACGCATGGTCAATTTTAACGCGATGTCCTAGTGTGCGCGTTCTGTGAGCGGGGATGCGGAACCGCCCACGTCAGAGCAAGCAGGACCGGAAGACTTATGGGACTACACGCTGTCGCACAGAAGTTTCTTGCCCCCCTATGCCGTGCAGATGGCGCCGGGGCGGGGCCGCCGCCTGCATGACGAAGAGGAATCACTGACCCGCTCGCCCTGGCAGCGTGACAGGGACCGCGTTGTGCATTCTTCCGGGTTCCGGCGTCTGCAATATAAAACGCAGGTCTTTATTAACCATGAGGGTGATTTTTTCCGTACCCCGGCTGACGCATTCTCTGGAAGTGGCGCAGGTTGCCCGTTCCATGGCGCGGTATCTGCTGCTGGATGAGGATCTGACGGAAGCGGTCGCACTGGCGCATGACCTTGGCCACACGCCGTTTGGTCATGCGGGGGGAGGAAGCCCTTGCGGCCGAGATGCAGCCCTGGGGCGGGTTTGACCATAATACGCAGGCCCTGCGGCAGGTGACATTGCTGGAGCGTCGCTATCTGGCGTTTGATGGCCTGAATCTGACATGGGAAACGCTGGAAGGGCTGGCCAAACATAATGGCCCCGTGCGCAACCCTTCGGAGCGCCTGCGTGAGATTGATGCGCAATGGTCGCTTGATCTGGGCACCTATGCCTCGGCAGAGGCGCAGGTGGCGGCATTGGCCGACGATATTGCCTATCATGGGCATGATCTGGATGACGGCGTGAAGTCCGGCCTGCTCTCGCTGGATGATCTGGTCGATGTGCCGCTGGTGGGCAAGGCTCTGTGGGAGGCACGCAGGCTGGCGGAGGATCTGCCTCGTGGCACGCCGCATACAAGACAGCGTATCCGGCATGAAATGGTCCGGCGCGTGATCCATGCCCTGACAACCGATGTGCTGGTCTGCACCCGCAAACGGCTGGCCGATCTGGCACCCCAGAGCGTGGAGGACATCCGGGCGGCATCAGAACCCGTTGTGGCCTTCAGCCCTGAGATGGCGGAGGCGAACAAGGGCATCAGGAAGTTCCTGTTTGCAAAGCTTTACCGGCACTGGCGCGTCAACCGCATGACCTATAAGGCAAAGCGCGTGACGGGTGAGCTGTTCACCATTCTGGTGGAGTCGCCTAAACTGCTGCCCGATGGCTGGCGTGAGCCTGCTCTGGCGGGGGATGAGGCCGGATTACGGCGGACTGTGGCCGATTATGTCGCCTCCATGACGGATCGCTACGCGATGGAAGAACATCGCCGGTTGACTGATCTGTCCATAGCAGGCTGAAAACGCGGTTCTACCGCTTTCTTTGGGATCTTGAGTGTAATGTCAGACTGTCTGTTCCAGCGTTATCGTCACCACGTTCTGGCCGCCGTACGGGCGATCCTGCCTGATGTGTCGGAAGAAACGCTGGCGCGTGTGGAAGTCACCCCAACGCGTGACGCGGCCCACGGGGATATGGCAACCAATGCGGCTCTGCTGCTGGCCAAGGCGGCCCGCCGGAAGCCCGCTGACATTGCAACGGACCTTGTGGCCGCGCTGGAAAAGGTTGACGGCGTTGCCCGCGTGGCGGCTGCCGGACCGGGTTTTGTGAACATCACCCTGACCCCGGATGTGCTGCGCGCCACTCTGCCAGCCGTGCTGAAGGCCGGGGAAGCCTATGGCGAGTCGCAGTCCGGCGCGGGGGTGCGGGTGAATGTGGAATATGTTTCCGCCAACCCCACCGGCCCGATGCATGTGGGCCATTGCCGGGGCGCCGTGGTGGGGGATGCGCTGGCAAACCTGATGGCCAAGGCCGGGTTTGACGTCACCAAGGAATTCTACATTAACGATGCCGGGGCGCAGGTGAAGGCGCTGGCCTGGGCGGTTTACTGGCGTTACCTGCAGGCGCTGGGCACCACGATGACGGAAGAGGCGTTTGACGCCCTCACACCGACCGGCCTGCAATATCGTGGTGAATATCTGATCCCGGTCGGGGAAGCGCTGATGGCCCAGTATGGGGACAATCTGGCCGAACCCGGCGCAAACCCGGCCCCGGAACTGACATGGCTGGACACGGTGCGTGATTTTGCCGTGGCGCAGATGCTGCTGGCGATCAGGGAAGATCTGGCGGCTCTGGGCGTGTATCAGGATGTCTTTACGTCAGAGGCGCAGGTGCTGCGGGCTGGCGTGACGGATGCCGCCATCGACACGCTGGAAAAGCAGGGCCTGCTGTATGAAGGCGTGCTGGAGCCCCCCAAAGGCAAGCTGCCGGAGGACTGGGAAGAGCGGGAACAGCTTCTGTTCCGCTCCACGCAGTTCGGGGATGATGTGGACCGTCCGATGCGCAAATCGGACGGCACCAATACTTACTTCGCCAATGACATCGGCTACCATGCGGACAAGGTGGCCCGTGGCGCGCAGATGATGGTGGATGTGTGGGGCGCGGACCACGGCGGTTACGTCAAACGCATGAAGGCCGCGGTGCGTGCCGTGACGAACGATACCGTGCCGCTGGAAGTGGTGCTGTGCCAGATTGTGCATGTTCTGCGCGATGGTCAGCCGGTTAAAATGTCCAAACGCGCGGGTACGTTTGTCACGCTGCTGGATCTGATTGATGAAGTGGGCAGGGATGCCGTGCGCTTCACCATGCTGACCCGCAAGAGTGATGCGCAGATGGAGTTCGATCTGGATCTGGTTATGGCGCAGAAGCGTGATAACCCGGTCTTTTACGTGCAGTATGCCCATGCGCGCTGCCGCTCCGTGCTGCGGGCCGCGCAGGAAGAGGGCGCGTATGGGGCCGTCACGCCGGAGGCTCTTGCCGCCGTGCCGCTGGATTGCCTGACTTCGGATGCAGAAATGGCGCTGGCCCGCCGCATGGCGGAATGGCCGCGTCTGGTTGAGGCCGCAGCCCTTGCGCGGGAGCCGCATCGCGTGGCCTTCTATCTGGCGGAACTGGCGGGTGATTTTCACGCGCTGTGGAACCGTGGGCGGGATGATGCGTCTCTGCGTTTTCTCCAGCCCGATGCGCCTGACGCCACCCGGGCGCGGCTGGCGCTGGTTGCCGCAACGGCAACCGTTATCCGGTCCGGTCTGGCTGTCATGGGCGTAGAGCCTGTGGAGGAGATGCGTTAATGAACGAAAACGACAAAGGGTCCTTTGACGAGCGGATCAACCGTGCGCGGGAACGGATGAGCACGGATTATGATGAGCCACCGGTTCGCCGTCCGGCTGCCCCTGCGGGTGGTACCAGCGGGGGGGTGGTTTCCCAGTTTCTGAGCAGCGATACCGGCACACGCAGGCTGGTGTATGGGGCAGCCGGTCTCGGTGGCCTGCTGGTGCTGGGCATCGGCGGATGGGCGCTGATGGGCCACCATCAGAGCGGGATTCCCGTGCTGGGACCACCGCCTGTTGCCGTGAAGACCAAGCCGGTTGATCCGGGCGGGATGCAGGTGGATGGCCTGAGCGCGCCGGACGCGGAGGAGGATGGGCAGGCTCACCCGGTTCCTGCGCCGGAAAAGCCTGATCCGGGGGCGCTGGCCGCGCAATATGGCCAGCAGGCTGCCAAAACGGCAGCCGCGGATGGCTCCGCCCCCGGTGATGCCGCGTCTGCCGATCCGGCAAAAGCGTCTCCCACTCCCGCTGGGGCAGAGGGAGAAGCCCCTGCCGGAACCGCACCTGCAGCCGGATCTGCTCCGGCAGGCGCGGGCGCTGGTGCGGCAGCGCAGGGGGGAGGCACCGCAGCAGCCCGAGAGCCTGCCTGACTCCAGCACAGGCGTTGCGGATGAATCCGCGGCAGGAGACGCCGCCGCCAGCGCACCCAAGGCAGCGCCGGAAGCTCCTGCGCCTGCCAGGACGGCGCCGAAACCCGCAGCGAAAAAGACGGCACCGGCCGAGGATGCTGAGGCTGCGCGTAAACCGGAGGAAAGCCGCCCGGTGGCCAGTGCGGGCACAGAAGGCAAATTCCGTGTTCAGTTGGCAGCGCTCCAGACTGAGGCGCAGGCCCAGCAGGAATGGACCCGTCTGAAAACGCATTATCCGA
The DNA here is from genome assembly GCA_018903425.1 of Zaprionus nigranus. Classification (NCBI taxonomy): domain Eukaryota; kingdom Metazoa; phylum Arthropoda; class Insecta; order Diptera; family Drosophilidae; genus Zaprionus; species Zaprionus nigranus. Next base: position 1,927,349 of record JAEIGD010000013.1, on the reverse strand, counting down.
CCCTGTTTGGAGATCGCACCCCGGTGATTGAAAAAGTGCAGCGGGATAATGCGGTCTTCTACCGTCTGCGGGTTGGTGGATTTGCATCTGTGGCGGACACGCGCTCGTTCTGTAGTGCTGTGCGTGAGCGTGGGCTGGGCTGCACGCAGGTCCATTAAGGGCAGACAGAATGGATGCCGCGCAGCCGCCGGACAATGTGCGGGAACAGGATGGAGTGGAGCCTCTGCCAGAACAGGCAGAGGCTTCTGGCGTTTCTGCACCAGTTGTAGCGACTGAGCCTGCGGAGGGCGGGGTGCCGCGTGTGCCCCTGCTGTCACTGGACGGGTTTGAAGGTCCGCTTGATCTGCTGCTGGACCTTGCGCGGGCGCAGAAGGTTGATCTGTCCCGCATTTCCATTCTGCAACTGGTGGAACAGTATCTGGCAGTTGTGGATTCTGTTCGCAAAGTGCGGCTGGAACTGGCGGCGGACTGGCTGGTGATGGCCGCGTGGCTGGCGTGGCTGAAATCCCGCCTGCTCCTGCCCGCTGAAGATGAACTGGCGGCGGAAGGGGAAGACGCCGCGGAGCTTTTGCAGGAACGGCTGATAGAACTGGCCTGCATGACGGAACTGGCCCGCTGGCTGGAGGCGCGGCCCCGGCTGGGGCGGGATGTTTTTGCCCGGGGCGAGGGTGAAAACCTGATTGAAATTGATCGGTCGGGTCTGGCGCTGGATATGCCGCAACTGATGCGCGCTTATATGGCGGCCATGCGGCGCACGGCCCGGAAGCGCATTTACGCGCCGCGCACCATCCGGTTCTGGACCGTGCAGGATGCGCTGGCCCGTCTGACACGTCTGCTGGGCAAAACCCCTCCGGGCTGGAACAGTCTGGATGCTTTTCTGCCCGAGCGGCTCCCGGATGAAGGTGTGGGGGAAGAGGCCATGCGCCAGCGGCGTGCCGCTGTGGCGGGCACTCTGATTGCCGGGCTGGAACTGGCTAAAAGCGGGCGTCTGGAACTGCGGCAGGATGAAATTTTTGGCAGGATTCTTCTGCGCCCGCAGGACGTAAAAGAGCCGTTGCCCGAGGATGAGGACACCGAAGAGACTCAGGCGGCTGGCCTGCACTCGGGTCCCTCTTCTGGCCCGGACACCAGCCCGGACACTGGTTACGCTGAGGTGACGCCGGATGCTGCGTTGCCCGACGTTCTCCGGGAACAGGCCCCTCCCGGTAAAGCCGGAGAACAGACCGACACTGCGCAGGACAATAAAGCCGGACGCAGGGTGCAGGGCATAGGCAGGGAGACCCGATGAGCGAAGAACCAGAACAGAACCCGCATGGGGTACAGGCTGAGGCCGGTGTTGATGCCATAGAAGTGCCGGAGGTCATCGCGGCGTTGTCCGGTATGGAAGGGCAGGGGGCTGGCATGACGTTTACGGTGCCGGGCGATGCCGTGCGTCTGGCGGAAGCCCTGATTTTTGCGGGCACAGAGCCGGTCAGCCTGCGTCGTCTGGCGGAATTGCTGGAATTGCGGCAGCTTGTGCCGGAGGGCGTGGATGATCTGGGGGCGTTTGTCGGGGCGGTCATGGCAGCCCTCGTTGCGCAGTATGAAGGGCGCGGTGTGCTGCCGGTGGAGGTGGCAGGTGGCTGGCAGTTCCGCACCGCACCGGATCTGGCTCCGGCTTTGACCCGCGTTCTGGAAAAGCCGCGCCGTCTGCCGCGTGCGGTGATGGAAACGCTGGCCATCATTGCGTATCACCAGCCTTGCACCCGTGTGGAAATTGAAGAAATTCGCGGTGTCAGCCTTGGTCAGACCGTGCTGGATACGCTGATAGAAGCGTCTCTGGTTGCCCCGCGTGGGCGCAAGGAAGTGCCGGGCCGCCCGGTGTTGTGGGGCACGACACCCGATTTCCTGCGGTATTTTGGCCTGCGGGCCTTGTCGGACCTGCCACGGCGGGAGGAACTGCTGGTCGACGTGCCCGATACGCTCACATCCAGCCGGAAGCCTGCGCAGGATGAGAACGCCGGAACGCAGGATAACGCGCCGGACGAGACGGCAGAAGACGGGGTGGAAGAAGAAGGCGGCATGAGCGGGCGCACCCAACCACCCGCCGAAGTTCTGTCCGAAACGTCACCCGAAAGGCCATCCGAAGATAATCTCTCGACAGACGATACGGTTCCTGCTGCCGTTGAGCCTGAGCCTGAGCCTGAGCCTGAGCCTGAGCCTGAGCCTGAGCCTGAGCCTGAGCCTGAGCGACAGGCGGCGGAAGAGTCTCTGGCGGGGATGGGGAGGGCGCGGCCAGCCAGAGGGGCACCTTGTTGGGGAGCGGGTTGAAGCGGACCCGGATTTAACCCCTGCGGATGGAGAGGATGAGACCTCTGATCTGGAACCCTGAGCGGATGCGGACTATGCCTCCGCCGTGCTGTCTGGCCCGTTTTCTGCCAGACTATTCGCCGGGTTGCAGACAGATGCTGGAGCAGCAGCGGTTCCCGTGCCGCAATGGTCGTGATAGATCTGCGTCCATGCTGAAGGATGGTCCTGCGGATGTTTGATTTTGCCTGGTCGGAAATTGCGCTGATAGGGGCGGTGGCGCTGGTTGTCATCGGGCCGAAGGACCTGCCTGTGGCAATCCGCGGGCTGGCGGGGTTTGTAAAAAAAGCCCGCAGGATGGCCAGTGAATTCCAGTCCCATGTGGATGAAATGGTGCGCGAGGCGGACCTGACCGAAGTGCGGGACCATGTGCGGGATCTGCGCAACCTGAACGTGCGCGGCCGGATCATGAAAGCCATTGATGGTGATGGCACGCTGGCGCGGTCTTTTGAGGAACCGCCCGGCGTGCGCCCCACGGGACCGCGAGGGCTGGATGGACCGTCGCGCGTGTCTGGTGTTGCCGGGGCAGGCGGTGGGTCCACCCCCTCTGCTGGAAGAACGGAGCGTGGGTCTGCCCGGCCTGCCGCCTGTCGCGGCTGGTGGGCATGCGCTGGATGATCTGAATCCGTTGGTGGAAGATGAGGTGGTGGATGCTCCGCCTGAACTCCCCCCAGCCATGTGCGGCGGATTATCAGGGAGCGGGAGCGGCTGTTCCCGCCCGCCATTCTGCCCCCCGTGCGGCTGATGCACGGGCAGCGGCGTGTGGCGCCGGGGCCAGTCGCAGCGGGATCAGTCGCACCGGAAGCAGCGGCACCCAGCCAGATGGATGACGGCACGGAGGCCGGACGCGGGCCATGAAGGAGAACGAACCCCTGCAGGATGATCCGATTCACGATCAGCCTATGCCGCTGATTGACCATCTGCTTGAACTGCGTCGCCGGCTGTTATGGTCGGGTGCGGCTTTTCTGGTGTGCTTTGCGCTCTGCTACCATTTTGCTGGGGATATCTATCTTTTTTCTGGCGCGCCCGCTGGGCGAGATCATGCGGCAGCAGGGGGAGCAGCCGCATCTGATTTACACCGCGCTCTATGAGGCCTTTTTTACCTATATCCGCGTGGCCTTCTTCGGGGCGGCGTTCATGTCCTTCCCCATTATTGCCATTCAGGCGTGGATTTTTATCGCGCCGGGCCTGTACCGCTCGGAAAAGCGGGCGTTTGCGCCGTTTCTGATTGCAACGCCCATCCTGTTTCTGCTTGGCGCGGCGCTGGCCTATTACTTCATTTTCCCCATTGCATGGCGGTTTTTCCTGTCTTTCCAGACACCGGGCAGCACCGGCGGGGTGCAGATTGAACTTCAGGCCAAGGTGTCTGAATATCTCTCGTTGGTGATGAAGCTGATCATGGCGTTTGGGGTCGCGTTTGAACTGCCAGTGGTGCTGACGCTGCTGGCGCGGGTGGGTCTAGTGACCGCCGATATGCTCAGACGGTTCCGCCGCTATGCCATTGTGGGGGCGTTTGTGATTGCCGCCATTCTCATGCCGCCGGATGTCATTACCCAGATAGGGCTGGCTGTGCCGCTTGTCCTTCTTTACGAAATTTCCATACTGGCGGCCCGGCTTGTGGAACCCAGAACCCAGCCGGACCCGCTGTCCGACCCGACCACTCCAGAGGAAGAGGCTTCCTGACCCATGCATGATATCCGCGCCCTGCGCGCAGACCCTGCCGCTTTTGATGCCGATCTCGCCCGTCGCGGGATTGAACCTGTCGCGCAGAAGCTTGTCTCATGGGATGAAGAGCGGCGTCAGGCCCAGACGGCGCTGCAGGAAAAGCAGGCGCGTCGCAAGACGCTGGCGCGTGAGACCGGCGCTCTGAAGCGCACGGGCGGAGACAGCAGCGCGCTGGAAGCTGAAGCCATTACCATCCGCTCGGACATGGAACATCTGGAACTGCGCGTGGCGGATCTGGATGGTCAGATTATGGACGTTCTGGCCAGCCTGCCCAACCGGCTTGACCCCTCCGTGCCGGACGGTCCGGATGAGACGGCCAACGTCATCCAGCATGTCTGGGGCACGCCGCCGGAGTTCAGCTTTCCCGCCCGCCAGCATTTTGAACTGGGGGAAGCGCTGGGGCAAATGGATTTTGGCACGGCCGCCAAGCTGTCCGGTGCCCGGTTTGTGGTGCTGCGTGGGGCGCTGGCCCGTCTGGCCCGCGCTCTGGGGCAGTTCATGCTGGACCAGCACACGGATGAAAGCGGCTATGTGGAAACACAGGTGCCCGTGCTGGTGAATGATGCCGCCATGTATGGCACGGACAAGCTGCCCAAATTTGCCGATCAGTCCTTCCGCACGGAAGATGGTCGCTGGTTGATCCCTACGGCGGAAGTACCGCTGACGGCCTCTGTTGCCGGGGAAATTCTGGAAGCCGCCACGCTGCCCCGCCGCATGACGGCGCTGAGCCAGTGCTTTCGTAGTGAGGCTGGGTCCGCCGGGCGTGATGTGCGCGGGATGCTGCGGCAGCATCAGTTTGAAAAAGTGGAAATGGTGTCCGTCACCACGCCGGAAGAGAGTGACGCGGAACATGAGCGCATGACGCGCTGCGCTGAAAGCATTCTGGAAAAGCTGGGTGTGCCCTATCGCCGGGTGCTGCTGTGCGCGGGGGATACCGGGTTCGGTGCGGCGAAGACGTATGATCTGGAAGCCTGGTTGCCGGGACAGGCGGCATGGCGTGAAATTTCCTCCTGCTCCAACACGCGGGATTTTCAGGCCCGCCGCATGAACGCCCGTTTCCGCCCGCAGGGCGGGGGAGCGCCGGTGTTTGTCCATACGCTGAACGGGTCCGGTCTGGCCGTTGGCCGCACGCTGATTGCAGTGATGGAAAACGGCCAGAATGAAGATGGCTCCATCACGGTGCCGGAGGTTCTGCGGCCTTACATGGGTGGCCTTGAGCGGATCAGCTAAACGCAGGTCTGTTTCTTTTTGCGCCGTAGTCTGCAAGGGATTTTGATCCTTTGCGGGCTGCGGCGTTCTGCTGTCGTGTTTCAGCCAGATGCGGCTGGTGCATGATGTGACTATACGGGATCAGGGTCTGCTCAGATGCGGGCCGGGGCTTTCTGAAAGGTCATCTGCACCATAAACCCGTCCGCCTGCCCCGGTATGGGGGAGAACAGATCCATGCGGATTGCCATCTGCCGGGCGATGGTTCGCGCAATGGCCAGCCCCAGCCCGCTGCCTTCCGTGCTGGTCGTGCCACGCACAAACGGGTCTGTCAGGCGGTTGAGCAGATCCGGGGCAAGCGGCGGGCCGCTATTCCGGAGCGTGACACAGACCCCCTGGTCAAAGAACGCCGCCTGACCGGACAGGGCTTCTGCCGTGCAGCACGGAGGGGTTGCTGAGCTGTCAGTCACAGACACCTGCACGGAGGACCCGTGTGGACTGTGGCGTAACGCATTTTCCAGCAGGTTGCGGAACAGGATGCCCGCCGCATCCAGATCACCCAGTACGTCCAGCGTTGTCAGCGGGCCCGTTTCAATCACAATACGCGGGCAGGCGCGGTCTGGCCGGTCCAGTTCATCCGCCACCACATGCAGCACGGCGAGCAGGTCAAACCGGTCCCGTCGCAGGGCAGTGCCCGCAACGGCGCGGGAGAGTTGCAGCAGTTTTTCCACGGTGCGGCTCAGGCGGTGGATCTGGCCGATCAGCGCATCCAGCCGTTGCGTGGTGCTGGCGGTGCTGGTGGTGTTCCGGAGGGTTTCCTGTTCGGGCCCGGCTCTTGTGGGATCGGGTGTTTTATGAAGTGTGCTGGCCCGCAGCATCTGGGCCTGTGCCAGCAGGGCCGCAATCGGGTTGCGGAGTTCATGCGCGGCATTGGCTGCAAAAGCACGTTCGGAAGAAAGGGCTTTTTGCAAACGCTCCAGAAGGGAATTCACGGCCACCTGAATGGTGGAAAGCTCCACGGGCAAGGCCAGTTCCGGCACCGGGGTCAGATTGCCGCTGCCGCGTTCACGGATTTCATCCTGCAACCGCACCAGTGGCCGCAATCCGCGCCGCACAATCCAGATAACCAGCAGCCAGATACATGGCACGGAGACCATAATGGGTAGCACCGCAATCAGAATGGCGCGGTGTGTGGCCTGTGTGCGGTGCAGGCGTGGTTCACCCACCAGAATAAACCGGTCCATCTGGGCTGTTGGCGAGACATACACCCGGAATTGCGGAACCATGTAAAATCCGCTGGCTAGTGGCACGTTAAAGCGCTCGGCGGGGGCATTGGAAGAGCGGAGGAGAACATGGCCCGTGGCGTCGGTAATCTGATAGGCCAGAGAGGTGGGTTTGATATCCGACAGATGCGCGACATCCTCGCCCGGCCCCTGCTGTTTCAGGGCCAGAACAGCAAACTGTAGCCTCTCTCCCACCTCCTGAAGGGAATCATCCAGCCGTTCCGTAATTTCGTATTTTGTAAAACCGGCTGTCATGAGAGCGACAAGGGCCAGACAGCCCACCACGACCCCGGTAACGCCACGGATCAGCCGTGTTGCCAGCCGCCAGGGGCGAACCGGCTTTTCCGGGGGGCTACTGCCCTGTGTGGCCCCTATATCCAGAGGGCGGGCTGGATGCGTCTCTGCTGCGCCCGTGTCAGGCGCGGTGTCCTGTGGGGAAAGCTGTGTCATGCGCTGGCAGGCTGTTCAAGGCAGTAGCCGCGCCCGCGCACGGTGCGGATAAGGTCCGCCCCCAATTTTTTGCGCACACGGCTGACAAAAACTTCTATGGTATTACTGCCAATTTCTTCTTCAAGGTTATAGAGCGCATCTTCTATCCGCTCCCGTGAGCAGATGGCCCCTGGTCTGCGCGCCAGCAGTTCCACCAAAGCCCATTCCCGTGCCGTGAGGTCTATCACCTGCCCATCCCGCGTCAGGCGGGAGCGTTCAAGATCAATCTCGATATCTCCCACTTTCAGCCGGTTATCAACCAGCGGGCGGTAGCGGCGGCCAACAGCAGTAATGCGGGCTACCAGTTCATCCAGATCATACGGTTTGGCCAGATAGTCATCCGCCCCCTCGGACAGTCCTGCAATGCGGTCGCTCACCTGATCTTCCGCCGTGGTGATCAGCACCGCGAGCGGGGAACTGGTCTGGCGGATTTCCCGCAGCAGGGTGCGGCCGCTGCCATCCGGCAGGCCAAGGTCCAGTAACAGGACGTCATACTGCACGGCCGCCAGAGCGGCGCGGCCATCTTCCAGCGTGGTAAACCAGTCTACCGTATGACCCGCCTGCCGTACCCGTTCCTGTATGGCGGCCCCCAGATGGGGTTCATCTTCAATAATCAGGATGCGCATACGGCTTTGGTATCCTCTTCCGGGCGGGTCTTCTGTTTCATAAAACGCCCATAGAGCAGAGGCAAAACAAACAGTGTCAGCAGGGTGGAGGTGACCAGCCCGCCAATGACCACACTGGCCAGTGGCCGCTCCACCTCCGCGCCGGCAGAGGAGGAAAACGCCATGGGGAAAAAGCCCAGACTGGCGACAAGGGCTGTGGCCATCACCGGGCGAAAGCGTTCCTGTGCGGCGGTCAGGCCAGCGCGGAGCGCGCCCACACCCCGGCGGCGGATCTGCTCTGCGGTGCTGACCAGCACCACGCCATTTAGCACCGCCACGCCAAATAGCGCGATAAAGCCGATGCCTGCGGAAATGCTGAAGGGCAGCCCGCGCAGAACCAGCGCAAAAATCCCGCCAGACGCTGCCAGTGGCAGATTACAGAATACCAGCAGCGCCAGCCGTACCGTGCCAAGGGCGGCAACCAGCAGCAGGAAAATGAGTGTGAGGGCGATCGGCACGACAATGGCGAGCCGTTTGGACGCGGACTGAAGGTTTCGGAACTGTCCGTCCCAGCGTATGGTATAGCCGTGCGGAAGGGTTACGCTGCGCTGTACGGTTTTCTGGGCTTCCGCGACGAAGGACGCCAGATCCCGCCCGCGTACGTTGGCCTGAATCACCACCCGCCGCCGGATCCCGTCCCGGCTGATGCGGGGGGACCATCCTGCTGGCGGATATCCGCCACCTGAGAGAGCTGGACTGAGCCGCGCCCGTCCGCCTGCGGCACGCGCAGGGCGCTGATTGTGGCGATGGACTGCGTACGGGCCGGGTCAAACCGGGCCTGCGTGGCGATAATGGCATTGCCCGATGTGGCTGGCCGCCCGATATGGCCACCAATGGCTTCCACACTCTCCAGAATATCCTGCACGCGGACATTGAGTCTGCCTGCGTTTTCCCGGTTGACGTCAATATGCAGGAACGGCACGGTGCCGTCATCCGGGGCCATGACATCTGCCGCACCGCGCACGCTGTTGAGCACTTTGACAACCTGCCCGCTCAGGGCGGCAAGGGTTGGCAGGTCCTCACCATAAATGGAGACGGCAATCTGCGTGCGGACACCGGCAAGCAGATCATCCATCCGCATCTGCACGGGCTGGCTCCAGGAATACAGCGCGTCTGGCAGATTGTCCTGAAGGCTTTTGTTCATGGCGGCGACCAGTTCGGCCTGAGAGCGCCCGATGCGCGGTTCCTTGAGCAGAATGAAGGTATCGGTCTCGTTCTGGCCCATCGGGTCGGTCGGGATGGCGCCGGTGCCGGTATTGCTGACAACGGTTTCCACTTCTGGAAAGCTTTTGAGCAGACGTTCCTGTTGCTTTACGGAGTTCAGAACCGTGGGCAGCGCCGCACTGGGCAGGCGCGTGGAGGTGACGGTCAGCGCGCCTTCTTCCAGTTGGGGGACAAATTCGCTGCCGAGTGTCTGGCTCAGCACCACCGCCAGAGCGCAGATGGCAAGGCAGCCGCCCACAAGAATTTTCGGGGTGCGGATACAACGGGAGAAGAGTTGCAGATAATGCCGCCGCAGCCAGGCCACCAGCCGGGTATCATGCGGAACCCGTGCGGTGCGCAGCACGGAAACGCACAGGATGGGGATCCAGACCAGACAGTACAGGAGGGAGGCCGCCAGCGCCATAATGACGGTCTGCGCCATCGGGCGGAACATCCGGCCTTCTATTCCTTCCAGCGTCAGCACAGGCAGATAGACCATGATGATGACGAGAATGGCGAAGCAGACGGGCCGGGCGACCTGCGTGGCTGAGGAGCGGACCAGTACGCCGAATGGCATGTCCGGTTCCTTCAGGCGCATGCTGAGCACATGCTCCACGACGACAAGCGAGCTATCGACAATCATGCCGAAATCTATTGCGCCAAGGCTGAGCAGGTTGGCGGAAATACCAAAAACACGCATGCCCGACATGGCGCAGATCAGCGCGACGGGAATAACCGAGGCAATCAGGAGGGCCGCCCGCAGATTGCCAATAACCGCCAGAAGCACGGCCACAACAAGGGCTGCGCCAATCAGCAGATTTTCCCGCACCGTGGCAATGGTGCGGTTGGTCAGCATGGCGCGGTTATAATAGGGAACCAGCGTGACGCCTGCTGGCAGGGACTGCGTGATGGCCGGAAGGGCCGCGCGGATACCAGCCAGCGTGGCATCGGAACTGGCGCCTTTTTCCATCATCACCACGCCGGTCACAATCTCTCCGGTGCCATCCCGGCTGACAGCCCCCAGACGGGTGCGCGGTCCCGCGCCAATTTGGCCCAGATCCCGCAGGCGGATTGCCACGCCACCCGACCCTGTTTTGACGGTAATGGCGCCAAAATCAGTGAGCGAACGCAGTAGTCCGCGCCCGGCCACGACCTGCTGTTCATCATGGTGCTCAATCCAGCCGCCGCCCGCCGCCGCGTTGCTGGCGTCAATGGCGCGATACACATCGCCCACGGACAGGCCATAAGCCAGCAGACGGGTCGGGTCGAGTGTCACTTCCCACGTCTCTTCCGCGCCGCCGCCAAGGTTGACGTCTGCAACACCCGGCACCAGCCTGAGTTGCGGGGCCACGGTCCAGTTCATCAGGCGGTTGAGGTCCATCAGGGACTGGCCGGAGCCTTTCAGCTGGAACTGAAAAATTTCCCCCCATGCCGGTGGTGAGCGGCCCCATGTTCAGGGTCACGCCCGGCACACTCATCATGGCGCGGGCCTGCGCCATGCGTTCATTGACGCGCGTGCGGTCCAGATTGATGTCGGTTGAATCTTCAAACTGCACATAGACAACGGAAACACCGGACCGGGAAACAGAACGCAGATCTTTCACGCCGGGAATCCCGGCCAGACTGCTTTCCACCGGAAATGTAATCAGTTTTTCCACTTCTTCCGTCGCCAGACCGGGGGCTACGGCGGATACCAGAACCTGCTGTGGGGAAATATCCGGCACGGCCTCCACCGGCAGGCCCAGGACAACAACAATACCGCCCACCATAAGCAGGACGAGAAAGGCCAGCAGCAGGAAGCGCGCCTGATTCAGTTTTTCAAAAAACGTCTGCACTGGCTTAATCCGCATCCATACCGGGGAGAAGCACCATGGCTTTCAGGGCCAGACTACCGTCACTGACAATCTGGTCGCCCGCTTTCAGCCCGGATAAAATGAGGGTCTTGTCGTTCTCCTCCATGCCGGTGCGGACGGGGGTGGGCTGGAAATGGCTCGGCGCGGTCTGCACAAAAACCAGTGTCTGATTGCCAACAGTCTGCACCGCCTGTGCGGGCACCAGCAGGCCGGTCCCTGTCTGGTCTGTTTGCAGCAGGCTGTTCAGCATCGTGCCGGGGCGCAACCGTCCCGCAGGATTGGCAATGCGGCTGAGCACACGCACCAGCCCGGTTGTCGGGTCGGCTACGGGATCAATGGTTGTAATGCTGGACAGAAGCGGCGGTGCGTGCGTGGTCTCATCAGGAGAGGTCAGAAATGTCTCCTGCCTGCCGCCCGGCACCAGCGTCTGGGCGTCCTGTGCGGGGACGTCTGACACAACCCAGACATGGGCGGTATCACTCACGGTCAGCAGGGGCACGGTGGGGGAGACATCCGCCGCAACAGCGGTTTCAACCTGCGTGATGGTGCCATCCACGGGGGAGATAATGGTCGAGGTTTCATCCTCGCCATGTTTTTCCGTGGGGGAGGTGTATTCTTCCTCAAGCCGATGCGCGAGCATGGCCAGTTCCGCCTGATGCGTGGCTACGGTGCTCTGCGCATCTTTCAGGAGTGCCTGACGCCTGCGTGCTTCTCCAACGGAAACGGTTGTGCCAGCCAGTGCCTGCGCGCGGGCATACGTTGCCGCGGCATTGCTCTGATCCGCTCTGGCGGCGGCAAGAGCCGCTCGCGTCTGCGCATCCTGCAGGCGGGCCATATGCAGGGCATGGTTCTGATACGTCAGTAAAGGCTGGCCAGTTTTGACGAATTCTCCGGGCAGGACCAGTACGGAAAGAACCTTTCCGTCACCCGCTGGATGGAGGGTGACGGTCCGGCTTGCATCCGGCAGCACACGGGCCATGGCAGGCAGCATATGGGCCAGTGTGCCTTGCGTGACGGGCACGACGTGCACCCCTTCATTCCGGATGGCCTCGGTGGAGAGGGTGAGCGGCGGCAGAGCGCCATCCTCCGCCAGCGCCGGAACAGAGAGACCTATCAGGACAGGCAGGGCGACAAGAAAGGATTTTGCAAAATCACAGCGGGAATTTTGCAGAAATGAGCGGGGCTTTGGCATCGAATCTCTTGCGCGGCAGGAGGGGAGAGAGCAGGGTGTGCGGTCATGGTAGGGTGCGCAGTCATGGTACTGGGGCTCCGCTGCTACGGGGGGCGGAGACCATTTCCGGAATACGGAGCGCTTCCCCCGGTTGCCGGGTGTGGGGGCCGGTGGTGTCCGGCATGTCGCCAGCCTCTGTGGAGGAGGGCACAACCAGTGTCGTGGCCTGCTGGTGTCCTGCCGTGGGGGACTGCTCAAGCCCCGGGATTGACCCGGCGGCAATCAGGGCGCGGAGAATGGCGCTATGCCAGAGAATTTCCGCCCGGTCTCTCACCAGATCCGCCGTATAGGCGGCCTGCCGGGCCCGGAGCGCATCATCCAGCGAGCTTTCCTGAAGTTTCCATGAACGTTCCATAAGATCCGCCCGGCGGTCCAGTTGCTGGGCGGCGGTCTGCGCGCTTTTCAGCGTGGTGGCGGCGGAGGCCAGCCGGGCGCGGATCTGCGCCAGTTCCTGCCGGACCATGCGGCGGGCCAGCGTTTCCTGCGTTTCCGCAGCGGCAACCCGGTTACGGGCTTCGGCCAGAATTGGGGCATTATGCACCGCACTGGGCAGTTGCATGGTGAAATTTACGCCCACGCGGGTATCCCACGGACTGCCATATTGTGATTCATGGATGGCCCCGACGCCAACCTGGGGGTTGGGCATGAAGGAGCGACGCGCCAGCACCATATCCGCCTGAGCGGCAACGGTTTCTTTATGTGCTGCGCGGACCCGTGGGTCATTGTCTTCCACCGTATGGGCGACAAGCCGTGTTTCGGCGCTTTCCATGGCGGAAAAAGCCTGAATGTCCGGCACAACGGGGCTGCCCAGCAGGGCGACCAGCCCGGCAGTGGCTGTCTGGGCTTCTTCCTGCGCCATGGCGGCATCGGTCTGGGCTGTGGCCAGTGCGGCTTCCGCCATCTGCTGGTCCGCCTGTGTCAGTTCCCCCGTGCGGGCGGCCGTGGCGATATGCGCATTCAGGCGTGCCGCCGCACTGGAAAGCGCCATGGTGGTGGCAACCCGCCTGTGCGCCAGCAGGACAGTGGCGGACGCATCCAGAAGGCGGACAGCAAGCGCCATATGTTCCGCATTGGCGCGTTCAGCCGCGGCTTCCGCGTCAGCCCGGGCCAGTTTGCGGGTGGCGCTGCCCTGCCCCGGTAGCCAGAGTGGGACGCTTATGCCGCCTTCATAGGTTGTGTAACCAATGTTGGTGCCAATAGCGTGGTCATCAAAATAGGAACCGTTGAGGGAGGGGCCACCGGCAAACCAGCTTCCGGCGGCTCTGGCGCGGGCTTCGGCGGAGTGGCGGTTGGTTCCCAGTTCCGAACGCAGCGGGTCCTGCGCCCATGCCATGGCAAGGGCGTCGGGAAAGGAAAGGCGGTTATGGGCACCTGTGGGTGTGTCGAGGGTAGAAGGAGAAGGATCACTCTGCGCGTACGCCGTGTTCAGAATACTGAGCGCCATCAACAGAGCAAGGCAACAGCGGGAGGCCTTCATCAGATATCATATACCCCGGTCTGAACATGGAACTTCTCCTTCTGGAGAAGCAGCAACGTGCCGGGGCTCTGAATACAGGCTGAACCTGACAGGAAGCTGAACAGGCCAGAGGAGGGTCTGTCCGGCTTTCTGCCCGGTAGGGGAATAGGCTTCTAGGGTTTAGAAGGAGGCCTCATCATTGTCTTTGCTGTCATGGTCCCTGTCGTCCCTGTCTGAGGGCGGCGTAAGGGGCTGGGAGGGTTTTGCGGCATCATGCGGGAGTGAGACGGAGCCGATTCCGTCAATCTGCTGTGTCAGGGACTGAGGAGTGTTGGTCAGTTTTACGGAGCCTGCGCCATCTATGGAGATTTTGACCTTGCCCGTTGGTCCGGCTTTGACGGAACCCGCGCCATCCATGGACACATCAAGGTCAGACAGAGTCAGGTCGGATAGATTGACAGACGCCGCGCCGTCTATGGTCAGCTTAAGGTTGTCCGTATGGCCATGGGCTTTGACATGCGCCGCCCCGTTAATGACGAGGGTCATGGCGGGCTGCTGGTAATCCTGCACATCAAGCGTGCCAAAGCCGTTCAGCGTGATGGTGTTCAGGGCTGGCGCGGTGATGGTGACGGTCAGAGAACTGTTCCGCCAATGGGTATGGTGGTCGCTGCTTTCGGCCATATCCAGCGTGTTGCCCTGTAGGGTGACGCGGTTCACCAGACTTTCGGACCCTTTGACCGTAATGCCCGGCCTGTCGCCCTGTGTGTAGATAATTCTGGCAGGCAGATTGAGGGTCAGGGCGTTGCTCCCCTGCCAGTCCAGAGTGCGGGTGGTGGTGGGGCCAGCGGGTTCCGTGCTGGCCCAGTCCAGCGTCCATTGTGTTGATGGAAACATAAGCGGCCCGCGGGCGGTTGCGATACCAAAGCAGAGGGCGGAAAGGGCTGCGCCGCCCAGCGCGATCATTGTAATGCCACGGATCATGGGGAAATTCCTTGAGGAAGCAGGCGGATCAGGACGGATTGGCCTGTGCGATCAGGCGGTAATGGGCGCGGCCATAGCGTATGAGCAGGTTGATGACGCCGATTGTAAACAGCGCACACACGGCCACGACGGAGGCTCCGCCACTGGCCATGCCAAGGCTGATCAGCACGCCCTGGAGCCAGTCTCCCTTAAATCCGGGCAGCAGGGAGATCAGCGCGAAAGGCAGCATGATGCTGCCCACAAGAGAGATGACAGCGCCCGCAATGAAAAACGCCAGATCAATGGAGCCGACCAGCAGCAGCACAGGCAGCACGACCAGCAGATCCAGCGCGGCCAGCCCCAGCACGCCGACAATCGCGCCGAGGGCATTGCTCAGGCTCCGTTCATCTTCCCACCGGCGCATGCCTGTTTCCGCCCGGACTTCCCGCGCAAGACGTGCGGGGTCTCCCAGTGCTGAGGCAATCTCGCTTTCAGAGCGTCCCGCTGCGCGACCTTCATCAAAATGCGTGGTATATTCGGCAAGAATATCATCAACAACAGAATGCGGGAGGCCTTTCAATCCTGCGCGCAACTGGTCAAGGAACCTCTGTTTGCTGTTCATGCCTGTGTGTTCCTTACGGTTTTCTGGACCGTCAGAGTGGTTGGGGTGGGAGAAGAGGCTGTCGGGGCAGGGGGGGCTGTCTCATCAGAGCCTAAAATGGCGTGCACGGCCTTGGTGAAGGCGGTCCATGCCGTGCGCTGGCTGTTCAGGCTTTGTCGCCCCTGCTCTGTCAGGGTGTAATATTTGCGGGGCGGTCCGGAGGGAGATTCCACAAAATAAGTGGAAACAAGGCCATCTTTCTGCATCCGCCGCATAAGCGGATAGATGGTGCCTTCCCCCATATCAATGGCGTCAGACAGGCGGCTGGCGATGTCATAGCCGTATGAATCTGCCTTCGCGAGAAGAGCAAGCACACACAGTTCCAGCACGCCTTTCTTGAACTGAACAAGGTTGGGTTCCACGGCTTTTCCTGTTCTGGAGGCACCTGAGGCCCGCACTGGGCTGGTGCGGACGACTCGCTGGTGGCTTTCGATAGCTATTTAATACAAACCAGAACTGATTATTGCAAGGTAGTGGTTTATAAAAAATTCTGCGGCCCCGGAGCATTCTGAATCCGGACCGACGCTCCTTTATGATTCTGCAGAGGGTGTTCCCGCAGGATCGGCCCCCGCGTGCAGCAATGCACGCAGGGTGTCCAGATACCGGAGGAAGGCAACGCGACCGGATTCAGTCAGAATGATGCTCGTCAGCGGTCTGCGGCCCACAAAAGTCTTGTCCTGCAAGATGTAGCCAGCATCCTCAAGTTTGCGTAGATGCGTCGAGAGGTTGCCGTTCTGCCCTTTCAGTCATCGCATTCTGTTTCCGTGGTGCGTAGCCGATGGGCTGTGCCGTCAAGGATCAGGGCAGGTTCCGTAATCGTGCCAATGGCAATTTTGCCGTTCAGCAGGGCAGCGCGCTGGGCCGTGCAGCGTGGGGGGCAAATAAGTATGAAATTCCCGATACCATGGCTGTTTCGGGCTATGCGTCACAATGTCAACATAGCCTGGTTTACTAAGGAAGATGATCCGCTGTCTGTCATCACCGGTGGTCGGCAGGACGATGGCCTCACACTCGTTGGTCTGTGAGAGTAAGCATGGAATCAGAGGGAACCCTGGCTTTGCCGCCGCAGTTTTCAGATCTTCCGGCAGGGTTGCCGACTGTGGGTGCATCCTGATGTGCTCGGAAGGCTGACATGCAAGCGGTGGAGAGGGGGATGAAGGAGGCTCGTGCGGTGAAAAGGCGGCATCCAGTGCGGCTTTCGCATACAGCTGCACGCCAGCGTTCTGCGGGGGGGATGGCGTTTTGGCAAGCGCGTCCAGGGCCTCGTAACCGTAAGTCCCATAGGTGTGGAGGAGGCTTTTGTAGGGAAAGGTCGCTGCCGGTATTCTGCCAGATCTGAGACGGGAAACCTGATCCAGAACCGCGAGGCGGCGCGGGTCCCCGACAGGGCTCAATAATGCCAGAAACACAACTGCGCTGAGGGCAGTGACAAGGATGTTCGTCGGGGCGATTGCCGCCAGCCATCGACCCGGCCAGACTGCGGCAATCAGATACCCTATGCCATACAGGGCCAGCAGTCCGAGCAGGGCTCCGGCCAGAATTCTTTCTACAGTCCAGCCATAGGCGGCGACACGCATCCCTAAGGGAACAAGAGCCAGAAGAATCAGAGGGAGAATGACCGCGGCCGCTACGCGCCCGCTGATCCGCATCAATTTTCCCGGCAGTTGAGTCTGGTCCCCATCCTGTACCAGCGCGTTGAGTAACAGAATAAGCAGGATAGCGGCGGATGACAGGCTCCAGCCGGTTGTATGGATTGTCCATGTTTCTGTGTGCGGGACGGTAATCACTGTGACCAGAAACACGGCGGATAACCAGCCTATGAGGGGAAGCAACCCTGAAAACAATGATAGGATCAGGCGCCGTGTTCCCTTGAGTATCGTTTCGGTATCAAGGCACAGGGCAATGGCGCATGCAAAAGTCATGCCGGTGATGGGGTAGAAGACCATTGGGCGGGACAGCAGATGCTCGAATGCGGGCAGCCCGATCGAGAGGAAGAGTTCCGCGGAGAGGTACAGGATACCCCATGTCAGGGCGGTAAAGAGGGACGCAAGAGCCAGCAGGATTGTCTGGTCCCATGCGACTTCAAACAATGTCGCGTAGCGTGGTATCCAGCGGCGGTCACGATCGGCTGCAAACGCCATGACCTGCACAATAAAAACAAGTAACCAGAAGAATATATCTATGAGACTGCTCAGTTCATACAGGGATGAGTCATGGAATGGGTCTTGCCATGCTTCGTGGAACATGGTTCCCCCGCCGATCAGCGCTTCGAGGATCATTAACAGGAGCAGGGATGGCCATCGCATACGTCCCAGATCAAGCAGCAGAATCAAAGGCAGCAGAAAGAGCAGTCTGGTTAAGGGCTTTGAGACCAGGGGGTCAATAAACGGCATGGTTCGGGACGAGATGGCAAGGGCAAGGGCGCCTTGCAGGATGCCCAGCATCGCCCCGATAACAAGCCGCCACTGCGTGGAGGGTAAACATAGACGATTTTTTGCGTCAAAATTTTGAAGAAAACGCATGTATTACCCTTATTCCATGTCAAATTTAAGGGTTTATAGGCTATAGGTGGTATGAAAGGAAGTCTATATGGAATACAGATATGGATATTGAGCGGTCTGTAGATTTATTTTTTTGCATGTAAGAAATTTGGTTTCTGTTTTTATTGTGGATTGCTGTGATGGTGTGTGTATTGGTAAGGCGAAAGGCTTCGGCGCGCCCGGTCACGTGGCGGAGTGGAGATGAAAAATCCTTTGGCCTGAAAGAGCTTATGCGATTCCCGTTGCCGAGGTCTGATGATGGGGGCGAGGGATCAGCCGGGATGGTTTGATATTGACGACCGCCTGAAGGACCTGTCGCCAAAGGGGGAGGCGCTGGAGCAGATCCAGTTTGGATGGATACATCCGAACTGGTGAATTGCTCTTGGAGAAGCGCATCTGCGGCGTTGATTGTGAACGGCTCCGTCTCTCCCTGAAACACGCAGGTCATTCCCTGTCTGATGATCGCACAGAATTTCTGGTCGCGGCTCTTCCTGTTGCCTTGAGATGGATGCGACTATGAACGAAATAGTGCGTGCAGCCCCGACGCGCTGTTATTGACGATGTGCCTGCTTCCGCAGGAAAGGGAGCGCAGGAACTGAAGTGGAAATCGTTTCAGAATAACATGGAAATTCACATATTCGTGCGGCGTCTGATTTTGCGGGATCAGCCTGCAACATTCTCGTGCTGGCATGCGTTGCCTGCAGGCTTTCCTCGTGGAGCGCTAACCAAGAAGAATGAAGGATCTGGTTTATGCAGATTTCCACAGAGACCCTGCTTCGGTCCTACCGTGCGATGCGTACCATCCGGGTGTTTGAAGAACGCCTGCATCGTGAATTTGCAACCGGAGAAATTCCGGGGTTTGTCCATCTCTATTGCGGGGAGGAAGCCTCCGCAGTGGGTGTGTGTGCGAACCTGACAGAGCAGGATACCATTGCCAGCACGCATCGTGGTCACGGGCACTGTATTGCCAAGGGCGTGGATGTTGGCGGCATGATGGCGGAAATTTATGGCCGTACTACCGGGGTATGCAGGGGCAAGGGCACCATGCATATTGCCGATCTGTCCAGGGGCATGCTGGGGGCCAATGGCATTGTGGGTGGTGGTCCACCGCTGATCTGCGGAGCGGCCCTGTCCCACAAGGTTCTGAAAGATAATGGCGTAGCTGTCGCTTTTTATGGTGATGGGGCCTCCAATGAAGGTACGACGCTGGAAAGCCTCAATCTGGCGTCGGTCTGGCATCTGCCTGCCGTGTTCGTGGTGGAAGATAACGGCTATGGCGAGGCCACAGGGGCGTCCTATGCCTGCGCGGGCACCCAGAAGGATCGCGCTGCCGGGTTTGGGATGCCGTATATCGCGTGTGATGGGTCAGACTTCTTCGCCGTGCATGATGCCGCGCGGGATGCCATTGACCACGCGCGGTCCGGTAAAGGTCCGGTGATGCTGCATGTGCATCTCCAGCGCTGGTATGGGCATTTTGAAGGTGACGCCATGAGCTATCGCGCTGCGAATGAAGTGGCCGAAGCGAAGAAAAACCATGACTGCCTTGAGAATTTCCGCAAGCGGGCGGAGCAGGACAGGCTGCTGGACCTCAGTGCACTGGATGAAATTGATGCGGCCGTTGCGGATGAGGTTGAAAGCGCCGTGCAGGCTGCCAAACAGGCTCCCTGGCCGGAAGAGGCGGATCTGATGGCGGATGTCTACGTCAAAATCTGACTGATTGTATGTGAGGCCACATGGAGTGCCATGTGTGTGAAAAGCCCGGATGGGAAAAGACTTATGAGCAAGAAGAGCTTTCGTCAGGCTATTAATGAAGCACTGCGTCAGGAAATGCGGCGCGACCCCACTGTCGTACTGATGGGGGAAGACGTGGCCGGTGGGCAGGGCGGTACTGCCGATGTCAAGGATGCATGGGGTGGCGTGCTGGGCGTGACCAAAGGCCTGCTGACCGAATTTGGGGAGCATCGCGTGCTGGACACGCCCATTTCCGAAGCCTCCTACATCGGGGCTGCTGCAGGCGCCGCGGCAACGGGTCTGCGTCCGGTGGCGGAACTGATGTTTGTTGATTTTGTTGGCAGTTGTCTGGATCAGATCATGAATCAGGCTGCCAAATTCCGTTATATGTTTGGCGGTAAGGCGCGTGCCCGCTGGTGATCCGCGCCATGTACGGGGCCGGGTTTAACGCGGCGGCGCAGCACAGTCAGGCGCTGTATCCGATTTTCACGCATATTCCGGGGCTGAAGGTGGTGGTGCCCTCTTCCCCTTACGAGGCCAAGGGCCTGCTGATTCAGGCCATCCGTGATGATGATCCGGTGATCTTCCTTGAAAACAAGGTCATGTATGATGATGAGGAAGAGGTGCCGGATGAGGCCTACGCCATTCCGTTTGGGGACGCGAACGTGACGCGTGAGGGCGATGATGTGACCATTGTGGCCATTGGTCGCATGGTGGGCATGGCGAATGAGGCTGCGGACCGTCTGGCAAAACAGGGCATTTCCTGCACGGTGCTGGACCCCCGCACGACCTTTCCGCTGGATGAACAGACCATTCTGGAGTGCGTGGAAGACACTGGCCGTCTTGTGATTGTAGATGAATCCAGCCCGCGCTGTAACATGGCCTGTGATATTGCCGCTCTTGTGGCCGAGCAGGCTTTTGGGGCGCTGAAGGCCCCGATCCGTCGGGTGGTGCCACCACATACGCCGGTGCCGTTTTCCACGCCGCTGGAAAAGCTCTATATGCCCAACGCGGAAAAAATTGAAGCGGCGGTCAAGTCCGTCATGAAGCAGAAAACGCCTGAGGTTGCCTGAACGATGACACATGCACTGACAGCTCTGACAATGCCCAAATTCGGTCTGGCGATGACCGAGGGCAAACTGGCCTCCTGGACCGTCTCCCCTGGTGATGCCGTGAAGGAAGGGGATGAAGTCGCGGATATTGAAACCAGCAAGATCACCAGCGGGTATGAAAGCCCGGCTTCCGGCGTTCTGCGCAGGCAGGTGGCGCTGGCGGGTGAGACCCTGCCGGTCGGGGCGCTGCTGGGTGTGGTGGCGGATGCCGGGGCTTCAGACGCCGAGATTGACGCCTTTATTGCCAGTTTCAAAGCGGATACGGGCGAAGAAGACGGCGCGGAAGCCGAAGTCGCCAGTGCGGATCCGCGCCCGATCAAGGCGGGGGACTACACCCTGAATGTGCGGGATGCCGGGCGGGGTGAAGGTGTGCCGTTGCTGCTGATCCATGGTTTTGGCGGTGATCTGAGCAACTGGATGCTGAATCAGGATGTTCTGGCCCGCACACAGCGCGTGATTGCGTTTGACCTGCCGGGGCATGGGTCTTCCTCCAAGGATGTTGGGGATGGCTCCGTTACGGTTCTGGCCGATGCGGCCTATGAATTGCTGAAAGCCCTCAAGATTTCCAGTGCCCACATCATGGGGCATTCACTGGGCGGTGGGATTGCTCTGGCGCTGCTGAGGGATCACCCGGATGTTGTGGCAACGCTGACATTGATCGCCCCGGCCGGGCTGGGTCGTGCGGTCAATGCCCCGGCTCTGAAAGACATGGTGGAAGCAGATCGCACGCGGGATATGCAAAAAGCCTTGCAGGCGCTGGTGTATGACAAATCCCTCGTGGGTCGCAAAATGGCGGATAATGTGCTGAAGGTCCGGCGGCTGGACGGTGCGCGGGAGGCATTGCGCACGATTGAGGCGACCTGTTTTGGCAATGGGCAGCAGTCTATTGATCTGCGGCCCGTGCTGGAGGCCGCCCGTATTCCGGTTACGCTGTTCTGGGGAGAAGAGGATGAAATCCTGCCTGCGGCAGAGGGCGCAAATGTTCCGCCGTCTGTGACCAGACACATCATGCCGCAGACCGGGCATATGCCACAGCTTGAAAAAACGGCCGAACTGAACAGGATGGTTGCGGCGTTTCTTGTCGATGCTCATGCCACGGCCTGACCGGCCTGAGGTGGTGTAAGAGCCACCCGAGGCGCGGTCTGATGCGTCTTTTTTCGGGTCTGAAGGCGTGGCCTTTGCAGCCTGATGTTTTACTGCGGTGATGGCTTGTTATCACCGCAGTAAAGCCGCCTGTTTCGTGACGCCCATATCCGGTTGGACTTCGCTGCGGGGTTTCTGGAGCCGTCTTTCAGAACACAGGCTCTCAGAACGCTTGTCTCAGAACGCTGGCCTCAGAATGCTGGCACAGGCGGCGTCGTGCGGGAGCAGCGTGCCGTAATGGCTTTTATAATGTTCGGCAAAGGCTTCCCGTTCCAGACGTTCACAGTAGTCCAGATAGCGGATAAGCGCACGCTGGCCGCGTAGCGTATTGCCGTAAGTCCGTTTGTAATGCTTCCACAGGATCAGCACATTGACGGACCAGGCATCATACGCATGCGTGGTGACCCGCTGCCGGACAAGCGGGGGGAGCTGGTCAAACGCCTGCCAGTCATCCCCCTTATAGCGTCGCCATATCTCATGGCGCAGAGTGCGTTCGTTGGAGGGGCTGGTGTCAGGCATCAGCATGTTGCTCTTCGGGCAGATCTTCCGGCTGGTGGTGCCGCCAGACAGGGGAAGGGGTCGGCAAGGCCGATGTAGCGTTCCGGCTGGAAGCGTTGGGCGTCCTGCTGTGGGACAAGGCAGAGGTCCAGCGCGGCGCGGAGGGCGGGTTCATCCATCTCCGCTGTGCCGATAAAGACAATTTCCTGCCTGCGGTCCCCGTACACCGGGTCCCACCTGCTGACCAGCATGGCTTTCCAGTCTTCATCTTCCGGCCAGTGCTGTGAGGGAATGGCGCACCACCACAGCCCCATGGCCTGTGTGCGGACGAGCGCCCCCGCCTGCCCGAGTTCTCCCACCCATTCCGGGCGTGTCGCCAGCCAGAAGTGCCCCTTGGTGCGGACAACGCCGGGCCATGAGGTGTCAATAAAGGCCTTGAATTTTTCGGGTATAAACGGTCGCCGCGCCCGATAGACAAAACTGCGGATGCCGTATTCT
Source organism: Zaprionus nigranus (assembly GCA_018903425.1). Lineage (NCBI taxonomy): Eukaryota > Metazoa > Arthropoda > Insecta > Diptera > Drosophilidae > Zaprionus > Zaprionus nigranus. The sequence continues at coordinate 1,904,749 of JAEIGD010000013.1, read as the reverse complement.
TCCGTCTCCGGCACATGCTCGGCCGCACCATAGAGTTCTTTATACCAGAGCGGGTGCTGTTCTGCCCTGGCGTGGTCAAACCGGCCTGTGTCCAGAACGCGGTCCAGAGGCACCCGGCCCATTTCCGCTTCCACCAGATCCGCATCGGCATTCAGGGCGCGGATAATCTGGCGGGCGGTCTCACGCTGTTCTGGTGTTGCTGTGGAGGCCTTGTTGAGAATGACAACATCCGCAAATTCAATCTGTTCCACAAGCAGATCCACCAGAGCGCGGTCATCCTCATCACCTGCGGTTTCACCCCGGTCTTTCAGAAAATCGGTGGAGGCATAATCCCTGAGCAGATTGACGGCATCCACCACGGTGACCATCGTATCCAGCCGGGCGATGTCCAGCAGGCTCTGGCCGTCTTCATCCCTGAAGGAGAAGGTAGCGGCCACGGGCAGGGGTTCCGCAATGCCGGTGGATTCAATCAGCAGATAATCAAACCGGCCTTCATCCGCCAGACGGCGGACCTCCTGTAGCAGATCATCCCGCAGGGTGCAGCAGATGCAGCCGTTGCTCATTTCCACCAGTTTTTCATTGGTGCGGGAGAGGTCCGAGCCGCCGCGCACCAGATCGGCATCAATATTCACATCGCTCATGTCATTCACAATCACGGCCACGCGGCGGCCTTCACGATTGTTCAGAATATGGTTGAGAACGGTGGTTTTCCCGGCTCCCAGAAAGCCGGACAGGACAGTGACGGGCAGCCGGTTGGGCATGGTGTTTTTTCCTTCGGGTGAGGGTTCCGGTCCATTATATGATACGTTATATCATAACATACAAGAACCGGAAAGCGAATGTCCATGCTGACTCTGACCACGCCGTTTTATCATCCCTCGCCAGACGCCGCGTTTGGGGCCATTCCACAGGCGGACTGCCATATTGCGCTTGCAGCCCGCGCTCTGGGGCTGGAGCTGGAGCAGGCGGCACGGACGTATCTTGCAGAAGGGCCTTCCCTGATTTTGACAGCCGGAACACCGCACGTGCTGCGGCAGGAACTTGCGCCACATTTTACCGAAACAACCCGCTTTCTGCTGGAAGATGCGCTTGGGCTGGTGGAGCGGTATTGCAGGGCAACGGAGATGGAGGCCGTGCGCTTCCGGCTGGAGCGGATCAGCCATGACAGTTGCCGTCACTTCCATATGGATCATGTCGTGCTGCGGCTCCTGTGTACCTATGTGGGGCCGGGAGTGCAGTGGCGGCTGGCGGGTGCCGCAGAGAATATTGCAAAAAATACCGAAGAGAGTGCCATAGTGTATCAGGCCGAAGCTGGAACGGTGGCCTTGCTCAAAGGGGGCTGTTACCCCGGCTGGCAACCGGAGGGCGCTGTGCTGCACCGTTCTCCGCCGCTCTCTGCGCTGGCCACGCCGACCACGCGGCTGTTGCTTACGCTGGATGCGCCGCAGGCCTGCGGGATGTCGGACGAGCAGCGGCGGGTTGTGCGTGTCTGACCATCAGTTGGCATGCGCGGGATGTTCTTTGACGCAAAATGTTTGATTGATACGAAAAATTGTAAAATCAGCCGTTGTATGGACCTGATGAACGGGATTGAAGCAGTCGCGGGCATCAGGTGAGGGGTGATCTGTATGCTCAGGGCTTTCAATGCCGCGGCTTCTTAACATGGCATAGCCGAAATATGAATCACCATGAATGGCCAGTTCGGGCTTCAGGCGGGCCAGAAGAGGCATGGCTTTGGTTGCGTTGGCGACGATGGGGGACAGAGGTTCGTCGCCAGAGAGATAAAGGTCATCACCAGAGCGAAAGCCTGCGTCGTCTAACGCGGTGGCAATGCGCTGGATGTGGTACAGTTCGAACCGTGAATTTTCCGCAAGGACATTGCCGTAGCTGTAGGCGATGACAAAGAAATAAAATAGAGGCACCAGCGCAAGCCAGCGAATTTTTTGTAACCGGGGTTTCAGGAAGAAAAGATTTACAAAAATGACGCAGGCTGAAAAGGATGTCAGAATACGTGGAACATATTCTACATTTTTCAGAATCAGGAGCATGCCGGACAAAAATACCAAAAGAATAAAGGGGGTGAGGAAAAACAAGATGCCAGCGCAGGAATCAGACAGGTTTCTTTTGCGGCAATAATGAAGACCACTGGCAAAGGCTCCCAGCGTTGCCGCGCCATACAGGCACAGCAGTAACGGTTTGGCGCCCTGTGTCAGTAACGTGGAAACAAGGTCCAGAATATTGACCATGTTTTCCGCCATGGCGCGGAGCGGGAATGTTTGTAAATCCAGCGTCACAGAGAGGTGGCGTTCAAACGCACCGTGAAGGGTCGCGGGGATGATGATCTCTTTATAGACGAGCGCGGAGACAGAAAAGGCAGCTATTTTTATGCCAAGATCGCGCCAGATCGCCGGGCTGCCGTCATGCTGGTAGTCACATAAAAAAATGAGCAGGGATAAGGCCAGAAACGTGTTGACCCCGGTCTGATAGAAACCCATGGCGCCGATCAGCAGGGCAAAGCACACGCCAAATTTTTGTTTTGATGACCACTGCAAGGGTAACACACAGGCAAACACCGCCAGCGCCTGAGCCATGAGCATGGGGAGCGCATCAAATTTATAAGACAGGTTTTGCAGGAAAAACGGTTGTACGGCCAAGGGTAGCCCACAGAGGGATAAGGCAAACCAGTCTGGCTGCGTGGTGTGCGTGGCTCTTTGCGTAAAGCGGACTGCGGCAAAGGCGAGAACCAGACACCCCAGAATATGCCCCAGGGGTGACAGGTCCAGAATATTTCTGAACCGTAAGTCCAGCAGGTTCATCAGGGCCGTTGAAAATATACGGCCATTTTTGCTCCATGTGGCTCCGTAGAGTGCACGCATATTATCATCGTTATAATAAACATTTGCTAAAAACAGAGGGAGACAGAAGAGAAGAAAGGCGCAGAAAACAAATAACACCGCCGCTGAGTGGCGATTGTTTTTAATTAACAACATGATAAAATCCATTGTGTAATCGTGCGACGTTTAAGGTCCGCCAGATATCGTGGACAAGACACGGAAGACGTAGAAGCAGCGGCTCGGGCAAGGAACGTCGATTCTCAGAAATGAAGTTTGTGCAGGGACAGGAATGCCTGAAGAACGAAAATTCAGGAACTGGTAAAATTTTAAACTATTTTTAAGAATATTGTGCTGGGTTGCGCGGAACGCATGCATTGCTGTTACCCGGCATCAGACGGTGGGATTTTGATCCAGATCATGGGCTGGCGAGGCAATGCCGATGACACTCATCTTGGAGCGCAGAAGGGCCATCGTGGCTGCCCCTCAGTGGGGGCCATAACATAAGGGCGGACGCTGTTTCGGGCCAAGGGGTGGTGCCGGGCTGCGCGGGAAGAACCCTGATCCTCAGCATGGCCAATGGCGTGCTGAGGCATGGGGCGCTGGAATCGGACTGGCCTGATGGCAGAGTGCGGTTGTCGGCGTGGAGTGACTGTTTGTTGAAAGCCTGTTGTCCTGCGGAAGGAAAAGACCATGACTGCAAAAACGAACAAGACTGTGGAAATTGCCGGCACCCGTTATGAAATGCTGGGCACCATGAACGATGGAGACTGCAAGGTCCGCCTGAAAAATTCCAAAGGAGAGGTCGAGGAAATGACCTGTGACTCCTTTATCAACCAGTTGAATGACGGGACGGCCCGCTACCTGTAAAAGGCTGCGTTAGAGGTCCGGCGTTGAGGCAGGGCAGTTCTGTAACGGAAGAGTTGGCTTTGCATCTGTAATGCCGGAGGCACCACACCCCCTGTGGTCAGAAGCCGCAGGGGGTGTGGTGTGTCGGCGGAGCGGGACTCAGTCCATCCGCACAGAGGGGCGGACAAAGCGGTCCAGCCAGTCTGTCAGGCAGGCAATGGCTCCGCGTGTGACCCCGTAAAGTTCAAACTGATGCTGGCGGTACAGTGCGGTATGGCCCAGCCGTGCGCTCAGGCCGCGCAGGGCGCCGCCGCCAAAGGTCTTGCCATCGGCAAAAGCGCCCCAGCCGTTATAATTACCCAGTGCGACAATCGCGCCCTTGTTGTTGAACCTGAAGGGCGGCACGGGCTTCTGGTGCATAATCCATTGCGGTAGATATTTTGCCAGATGGTGCGCTTCCTGCCGTGCGACCTGCGCCGTGGGGGGGAGCGGAGCTTCGGTGATGAAGGAACAGTCCCCCACCGCAAAAATCCGGTCATCCAGTGTGGTTTGCAGGTTGGGCCGCACAACCAGTTGCCCGCCACGGGCACATTCCAGACCGTCCATCTCCCGTGTGACATCCGGGGCTTTGACGCCCGCCGCCCAGACGCGGAACTGGGCGTCCACGCGGGAGCCGTCCTTGAGGATGAAGCCTTTCTCATCCACAGCGCTGACCATGGCTCCGGTGCGGACGGCAATGTTCAGGGCTTCAAGCTGTTTGCGGGCTTCCTCGGACACGCTTTCCGGGAAGGAGGGCAGGATACGCGGCCCGGCTTCCAGCAGGGTAATGTGCATGTCCGGCGGTGTGGGTGTGAAGTTGTACAGAGCGCCGATGTCCAGCGCCTTGTGCAGTTCGGCCGCAAGCTGCGTGCCGGTTGCGCCGCCGCCGACAATGGCGATTTCCAGCGGTGTGCCGCGCCCGTAGGATTGTAGAATGGCGTGCCGGAAGTCTTCGTTAAACTTGTTGGCTTCCACCACATTATCCAGAAAAATGCAGTGGTCCTTCACGCCCGGCGTGCCAAAATCATTGGCGCGGCTGCCAATGGCGAAAATCAGGGCGTCGTATTCCAGATGCCGTTCTTCCAGAATGATTTCATCATCATCCTGTTCTGTCAGCGGGGCGAGGGTCAGCCTGCGGGCGGCGCGGTCCAGGCTGGCAATTTCGCCATAGCAGAAGCGGAACCCGTGCGAGGCAGCGTGGGAGACAAAGGTAATGCGGTCATTGCCATTGTGGGCGGTGCCGGCGGCAAAGCAATGGAGCATGGGCTTCCAGACGTGGCTGAACCCTTTATCCACCAGGGTGATGTCCAGCTTGCCGGAGCGGCCCAGGCTGTTTCCCAACCGGGTCGCCATTGCCAGGCCCGCAATGCCACCGCCCACAATTACCAACCGAAACCGATCACTCATAACGTCACTTCCTTTCGTGTTCCGCAAATATCGGCGGCGGAACAGATCTGCGCAACACACCGCCTCTTGAGGTCACGCAAATGTCTTGAGTCAGACTGCTGAATTTTTTCAGCCTGCGGAAAGATCCACAAGGCCGATCAGCCCTTCTTCCGTGCCAAATCCCAGCAGACATCCGTCGGGGCTGTAGGCCAGCGCACTGATGGCGCTCCCGCTATGCAGGCAGACAGGCAGAACCCTCTGGGTTTCCATCTCGATGAGGATGACAGACCCATCGGCAAAGCCTGCCGCCAGCATGTCCTGTTCCGGATTGCAGGCCACACGGGTGCAGAGCGCCCCCCCATGCCCGGCAGTTCCAGCGGCGGTTTGCCCATGGGGCCACCCCCCAAAGAACGGCCACAGGATGACGACATCCGCACCGCTGGTGGCCAGCCATTTTCCCGTGCGGGAGAAGGACATGGATCTGACCTTGGTGGGATAGCCGCTCATGCGGATATTGTGCCCGTCCGACAGCCGCCAGCCATGCAGATCATTGTCCTGCATGGAGGTAATCAGTGCTTCACCACCCGGATGGATTGCAATGCCGGTGTGGCTGCCTTTCCATTCCAGCAGGCGGACGCTCTCGCTTTTGGGCTGGGTAAACCAGACGGACGCGCCGTTATAGTGAGAGGCCGCAATGCGCTTGCCTTTGGTGTCAAACACAATGCCTGTCACGGAGGAGGGGTGCTCCAGCGTTTTCAGTGCGGTCTCGCCCCGGCCGTCCCGCAGTTCCACCTGCTTGCCGGAAGCACTGGCGATGTAGGCGGTCTTGGCGTCCACGTGGCTTGCGACATGCTCCACCCAGCGGCGGGTCTTGCCGAGTTCCTCGATCTCCCCATGCCTGTCCAGACGGCACAGGCGGCCGTCATCCCCGCCGGTCAGAAAGCCGCCGGGGTCCGTATCCGGTGCCAGCGCGAGGGCCGCGCCATCATGCACGGCATAGGTGGCCCAGCTTGCAGGCTCCGTCAGATCCGCCCGGTGGGCGACAATCACGTCTCCTTCCGCGGTGGTAAAGGCAAAGCGCAGATTATCGCGTGAGCCAGCGCAGGCGGTAATATGGCCTTCAACCGTGCGGGAGGCTCCGCGCTTTTCAATCAGGCCGCGCAATGTGTTCGGAATGCTCATGATGCCACGCAGCTTTCAAACCCACGGCGGAGCTGGGGCCGGTTGAGGTTGCGGCCGATAAAGACGAGGCGGGAGTCCCGGCTTTCTCCGTTCTTCCATGGGCCGATGGAATTGCCATCCGCCATCATGTGCACAGCCTGAAACGCAAAGCGGTCGGGCTGGCCCTCAAAATTCAGAATGCCTTTGGTGCGCAGGATATCGGCCCCTTTTTCCTGCAACAGCGCGCTGATCCACATCTGGAAGCGGCCTGCATCCAGCGGTGCTTTGAGGGTTAGGGAGATGCTGTTCACGTCTTCCTCATGATGGTGATGCGTGTTTTCCAGAAAATCTGGCATGGTGGACAGCGTGCGCTGGAGGTCAAACCCGCCAACATCCATTACATCCGTCAGCTTCACATTGCCTTTCTGCGCTTTGTGAATGGGGGCGAAGGCGTTGATCCTGCGGATGGCGTCTTCCACCGCTTTCAGCTGCGCCTCATCCACCAGATCGGTCTTGTTGAGGATGATGACATCCGCAAAGGCAATCTGCTGGTGGGCTTCCGGGCTTTCCTTCAGCGTTTGCAGGAAGTTCAGCGCGTCCACCACCGTCACCACGGCGTCCAGCCGGGTTTTGGCACGGACGTCCTCATCCGCAAAAAAGGTCTGGGCGACGGGGGCCGGGTCTGCCAGACCGGTGGTTTCAATAATAATGCCGTCAAATTTGTTCCGGCGCTTCATCAGGCTGCCGAGAATGCGGATCAGATCGCCACGTGCGGTGCAGCAGATGCAGCCGTTGTTCATTTCGAACACTTCTTCATCGGCATCGACAACAAGGTCGTTATCCACGCCCAGTTCGCCGAATTCGTTAATCACCACAGCATATTTGCGGCCATGTTCTGCGGTCAGAATATGGTTGAGCAGGGTGGTTTTGCCCGCACCCAGAAAGCCCGTCAGCACCGTGACGGGGACCAGCGTATTCGCAGGCTCGGGGGAAAGGGACGCGTCAGACATGAAGAAGGGCCTCCGTTGGATTGCACTCGTGTCCCTTCATATAGGGGGCCGGAGCGCGGAGGGCCAGAGAATGGCGGGCGATTTGCGGCTGTGCCTGTTTAGCGCCTTCCCATCGTATCCGTTGCGGGGTTGGGTGCGGTGGCGCTGTCGGGCCGGGGGTCGGCGGAGCGCAGGAAGCGGACGGCCAGTGCGCCATAAAGCGCGTGGCTGCACAGGGCGCGGGAGACGCCAAATGCCAGAAAGGCGCTGGCCAGCAGGGCCAGAGTGATCTGCTGGTTGTCACACATTTCCATGACAATGACGGTGGCGGTCAGAGGAGCCTGTGTCACGGCGGAAAAATACGCCACTGTGCCCAGCAGGACCACGGCACCCGGCGTGGTGTGGGGCAGATATTGCGCCACCCAGCCGCCCATGCCCGCCCCGACGGAGAGAGACGGCGCAAAAAGCCCGCCGGGAATCCCGGAGCAGTAGGAGACGATGGTGGCCAGAAATTTCAGCACGAAATAGGACGCGGGATAATCCCCGGACCCCATGATGATGTCCCGTGCCTGCACATAGCCCGTGCCATAGGTCATGCCGCCGGACAGCAGGCCGATAATGGCCAGAACCAGCCCGCACAGACTGGAGAACAGAATGGGCCTGCGCGCAATGAAGGCCCCAGCGCGGCCCGGAACACCGCGTGAAATACGGATGAGCAGGGCGGAAAAGGAGCCTCCGCTCAGGCCGCCCAGAATGCCGCAGATCAGCACGGCCAACCAGCTTGTTCCGACCGGCACTACGGAACTGGTATGGCCGAAATAGGTGTAGTTCCCCACCATGGCGATGGCTGTCACACCGGCAATGACCACACAGGTCAGCATGGTGCCGCTGGTGCGTTGTTCGTAGGAATGGGCCAGTTCTTCAATACCGAACACAATGCCAGCCAGTGGCGTGTTGAACGCGGCCGCGACCCCGGCGGCTCCACCGGCCTTGATAAGCGCGCGCTGTTTGATCGGGTCCTTCACCCCCATGAAGTGCCCGACCGTGTGCATGATGGAGGCGCCGACCTGCACTGTCGGGCCTTCCCGCCCGATGGACCCGCCGGAGAGCAGCCCGAGGCAGGTGAGCAGGATTTTGGCGAAGGCGATTTTCAGCGCCAGCACTTTATCCACAATGCGCATGTCATTCAGGTGCATGCAGGCAATGGCCTGTGGGATGCCGCTGCCCTGCGCCCCGCGGAACCATTTGCGTGTCAGCCAGGTGGATAGCGCCAGTCCACCGGGGGTGACGACCAGCATCAGCCAGGGGCTGATGGCGATGATCTGGTTGCGCAGCCCCGCCGCCTTGTCCGCCAGAATGGCGAAGGCGACCGCGACCACGCCGACCATAACCGCGCCGGACCAGTAGATCAGCTTACGGCGCCAGTTGACCGTGCCGGCTTTGGCCTGCTCGCGTAACTGGCGTAGCTGGGCGGACGTGACAGGTACGCTGGCAGACATGAGCAATCCTGATCGGCTGGAAAATGGTGGGGTCTTCTAGCACGTCATGACAATGAGAAAAGCATTGTCTGGCTTTATACGCACTCTGTATTGATAAAATGCATGCCGGGGGCGAGTAATATGCGTCAGGCGGGATGCTGGATGCCCAATTTTCCTTTGACCTCTATCGTACAATAGGAAGCCGGGAGAAATCCGGGCTGGCTGTGCGGCGTGGCCAGCCAGAAGGTCCGGTTTTTCAGTGCGTGACGGACTCGGTCGTGGGGCGCGGCCAGAACACAATGCCTTCATGCTTGGCCATGTTATCCGGCTCTACATGGATATGCACCAGCGTATCGCCCATTCTGGCGCGGAGCCCGGCTTCAATTTTATCACAGATGTCGTGCGCTTCCTCCACCGTCATGCAGCCGGGCACGACCAGATGGAATTCCAGAAACGTGACAGCCCCCACAATGCGGGTGCGGATGTCATGGGCTTCAATCGCGCCGCGACCGTTGGTGGCGATAATATCGCGGATATCATCCAGTGTTTCCGGGGCGGGGGCTGCATCCATCAGGCCCGCGATGGACTCCCGCATCATCTCCCAGCCCACGCGCAGCACGTTAAGGGCGATCAGCCCCGCAAGGGCGGCATCCACCCAGACCCAGCCTGTGAGCGGAATGAGCAGCATCCCCACGACCAGCCCCGCGCCGGTCCAGACATCTGACAGCACATGCTGCCCGCCTGCCTGAAGGGCGGGGGAGCGACGGCTGCGCCCGACCTGCACAAGGGTCAGCCCCCAGACCAGATTGACCACCGTGGCGGCGGCGTTGAGCAGAATACCAACATAAGGCGCGCCAGTGGGGTGCGGGTGCAGCAGGCCTTCCACGGCTTCCCGCCCGATGACAAAGGCGGTGACCAGCACCAGAGAGCCTTCCGCCACGGCGGAGAGATATTCCGCCTTGTTGTGCCCGTAGGTATGGTTGTGGTCTGCCGGGCGTTCAGCAATGCTCAGTGCCCATAATCCCCCCAGAGCGGAGACCACGTTGATGATGGTTTCCACCGCATCGGAATACAGCGCCACGCTGCCGCTCGCGGCATAGGCCGCGTATTTCAGCCCGAGTGCGACCAGACTGACAGCCAGACTGCACAGGGCGATGCTTTTGTTGCTTTCGGGAAGCGGGAGCTGCATGGGCGGTCGGTCTCAGACGGAGTGGGGGTCTGCCAGATGGCAGGGGGAGTGGCAGGCCGCGTTTTCTATCTGTACGGTGGGGTGCACGATACCAAAACGGGTGCGCAGGGTTTCCACCGTGTTTTGCAGCAGCAGGGTTTCCGTCTGACCTGCGGGAAGGGCGGCGGCGCGGACCAGATGCACGGTCAGGGCCGTTTCCGTCGTGCTCATGGGCCAGATGTGCAGGTCATGCAGGTCCGCAACGCCCGGTTGCGCGCGCAGGAATGTTTCCACGCCGTCCCGGTCAACGGAACGCGGCACACCGTCCAGCGCCATATCCAGTGAATCCCGCAGCAGGGACCAGGTCGCCAGCACCACAATAAGGGAAATGGCGATGCTCATGGCGGGGTCGATCCATGTCTGGCCCGTCATCAGCACCAGACCGCCCGCAATCACCACAGCCAGCGAGGTCACGGCGTCTGACGCCATATGCAGGAACGCCCCGCGAATATTGATGTCATTTTTCTGGCCGGATGCAAACAGCAGCGCGGTGCCGCCATTCACCAGAATGCCGATACCGGCCACTATCATCATGGTCTTGCCTGCAACCGGGGCCGGGTTGAAAAGGCGCTCGATTGACTCCCACGCGACCCCGCCCGTCACGAGCATGAGGATGACCGCATTGGCCAGCGCCGCCAGAATGGAGGAGCGCCGCAGCCCGTAGGTAAAGCGGGTGGAGGGTGATTTTGCAGAGAGGTGCTGCGCCAGCCAGGCGGCGGCAAGTGCCAGCACGTCAGACAGATTGTGCCCGGCATCGGCCAGCAGCGACAGCGAGTGGGACAGGACACCCCACAGCGCTTCCGCGCCCAGATAAACCGTATTGAGCGCAATCCCGATGGCAAAGGCCGGGCCAAAAGAGGCCGGGGCATGGGCGTGATGGTGGCCGAACCCGTGGGAGTGGTCATGTCCATCGTGATCATGGTCATCATGTCCATGGTCACTGTGCCCCTCATCACCATGATCATGTCCGTCATGGCTGTCATCATGCCCATGGTCCTCAGGCCCGCTAGGGTCATGACCGTCGTTCCCGTGCCGGGAGTGGTCATGATCATGCCCTGCATGGTCATCAGGCATGGGGTTTGCTGCACTGTAACCAGCGTGGTCCTGTCCGCAGCCAGCGGCGTCCGTGCCGGAGGGAGCCGGGGTGGCCGTGCCGGAATGGTCCTGCGCGGTGCAGGCGGCATGGTCCGTATGCGGGCCGGAAGAGGCTGACGGCGGCTGAGACATGGTCTGTCCTTGCTGGTTGGCGGGGGATGCCCGTTGCGTCCGGACGCTGTCCGGCATAGGGAAGCCCCTTGATTGTCTATCACAGGTGATAAAGGTCGCGCCATGCTCAGACTGACCGAACTGCGGCTTCCGCTGGACCATGCCCCCGAAGCACTGGAGGAGGCCATCCGGGCGCGCCTTGAGATCGCGCCGGATGCGCTGGAGCATTTTACCGTGTTCCGGCGTGGGCATGACGCACGGCGGCGGAGTGCGATCATTCTGGTCTATACTGTGGACTGCGCCGTGCGGGATGAAGCCACCGTGCTGGCGCGCTACCGTGCGAAGCACCCGAAAGACCCGCATGTCAACGTTGCGCCGGACATGCGCTGGCACCCACCGGTCACGGATGGAGCTGCTCTGGCCGCTAAACCGGGTTACCTGCGCCCTATTGTGATTGGCGCGGGGCCGTGCGGCTTTATGGCGGCTCTCACGCTGGCGCAGATGGGCCTGCGCCCGCTGATTCTGGAACGCGGCAAGGTGGTGCGGGAACGTACGGTGGATACGTTCGCGCTCTGGCGGCGCGGTGTGCTGACGCCGGAGAGCAACGTACAGTTTGGTGAGGGCGGGGCCGGGACATTCTCGGACGGCAAGCTTTACAGTCAGGTGCGGGACCCGCGCTTTCTGGGCCGCAGGGTGCTGGAAGAGTTTGTAAAGGCCGGTGCGCCGGAAGAAATCCTGTATCTGGCGCATCCGCATATCGGCACGTTCCGGCTGGTGTCCATGGTGGAACATATCCGGGCGGAAATCGAGGCCGCTGGAGGGGAGTATCGTTTTGGTACCCCGCGTGGACGGTCTGGTACTGGAAGAGGGCACGCGGCGGGTCAGAGGCGTACGCACAGCAGACGGTGAGGAGATTGCCGCAAACCATGTGGTGATGGCCGTAGGCCACAGCGCGCGGGATACGTTCGCCCTATTGCAGCAGGCGGGTGTGCAGATGCAGGCCAAGCCGTTTTCCATTGGCGTGCGGATTGAACACCCGCAATCCGTGATTGATACGGCCCAGTTTGGCTCAAGTGCTGGCAACCCGCTGCTGGGGGGCTGCGGAATATCGGTTGGTGCATCATGCCAGCAACGGGCGTGGCGTCTATTCCTTCTGCATGTGTCCCGGTGGGACCGTGGTGGCCGCGACATCGGAAGAAGGGCAGGTGGTGACCAACGGGATGAGCCAGTATTCCCGTGCGGAACGCAATGCCAATTCCGGCATGGTGGTGGATCTGCGCCCCGGTGAGGATTACCCGGATGACCCGCTGGCGGGCATGGCCTTCCAGCGCCACTGGGAGCGCAAGGCGTTTGAGGCCGGGGGCCGCTCCTACAAGGCTCCGGCCCAGCGCGTGGGGGATTTTCTGGCCGGTCGCCCGTCCACAACGCTGGGGGATGTGGTGCCGTCCTACAAACCCGGCGTAACGCCAGCGGACCTGTCCACCTGCCTGCCGGATTTTGCCGTGGCCGCCCTGCGGGAAGCCCTGCCGCTGTTTGACCGCAAGCTGAAAGGCTTTGCGATGGAAGACGCCGTGATGACCGGGGTTGAAACCCGCACATCCTCCCCTTTGCGTATGCCGCGTGGGGCAGATGGCCAGTCTCTCGGCACGCCCGGTCTGTATCCGGCGGGCGAGGGGGCCGGATACGCCGGAGGGATTCTCTCCGCCGGAATTGACGGCATCCGGATTGCGGAAGCCGTGGCGCTGGATCTTGCCGGAAAAACGGTGGACGGGCTGGGGCTCTAGGAGCCTTTACGCGCGGATAAGACGGCGTTTGCGCTGTTTTCCGGCCCGTGGCGTCACGCCTTAAGGTTGAGGCGCGGCTGGCACCGGCAGGCTGTAAAGCCCCGCGCGGCCAAATGCCCAGAGTGTTGTGTTGTCCGTGCAGAGCTGGGCGTCCTGCAAGGCGGCTGGCAGGGGAATGGGCTGCCATGTTTGTCCTCCGTCATGGCTGAGGGCGGGCTCGGTGCCCCGGACCCTGACGGAGCAGAATGACCCCGTCCTGCGCCTGAACCGGGACGATTTTCTGCGCTTTTACGGCAAACATTCTCAGGGACGAGGTGCCGTGGCTGTCAAACTGGCCGGTGAGATAAAGCGTGTTGTCATGCCATGAGGCGCTGGGTGGCCCGGCCAGACGGAGCGGCAGCACACCGGCAGGCAGGGGGGATGTGTGCGGTGCTTCCTGAAACAGGGTCGGGCGCTCCGGGTATCGTGTGGACAGAAACAGCGCCTCGCCGTCTGGCGTTGTGGTGTCCAGCCAGATCATGCTGCTCAGACTGGCGGGTGCTGGACCATGCGGCTGCGTGGGAGTGGACGACAGGAAGGAAATTTGCAGGATGATGGCAACCCACCAGACAATATCCGAAGCTCTCAGCCATCGGTAGGTGGATGAGGGAACAGGTGGTGCGAGAACAGGTGCGCGCTGCTCGGCCGAGACAAGGCCGAGGGCCGTGGCCTGTGCAATGCGTTTGCGGGCGAAAAACGTGGCGAATGTAAAAATGAGCAGCCAGGGAATGACATGGACGGCCAGTGTAAAACCAACCAGCACCGGGGCCAGAGTGGTATTCGGGACATGGCACAGCGTCTGTAATGCCTGAAGGAGAGTCTTGCCAAACGCAAAGAAGGCCGCAAGACATGCCGCCATGGAGTGTGCCATCTGATAAAAAGCTGCAGGCTACAAAAAAGGCAGTTGCGGAGAGCGCGGCTGTCACAGTGCCGAGCCGTAAAAGATGGCCTGTGGCGGCCGTGGTCGCTGGTAAAAGCAGACTGATCAGAAAAAATTTGAGGCCAGACAGAAAACGCCTGAAAAGCGGGATGCTTTTTAAAGGAGAGACCCCAGCGTAGCGCAGGGGAAAAAGTGCCAGCAGATGGAAACCGGACGGCAGAACAAGAACCCAGTCGGACCGGGAGACTGTGCCGTCTGCCGGTGTGTTGCGGTCCTGTGCCAGTGTAACCCAGTCATTCCATTTATAGGCGCATTGACGGTCCGTGAGCCTGCTGATGGTGCGGGTATCAAAATCATAGCGTTGCTGTGCTTCGCCAATAATGTGGAGCAGAAGAGTATAAAGCGGCTTATTGTACGCAATATGATATGGCTCAGGCAGCGCGGGCATGAGATGTCTGCACAGAACATCCTTCATGCGGCTTTGTTCAGTAAGACTGTTCTGGTCGATGTCATTAAACATTGCGATCCAGTCCTGTTCTTTCCAGACTCTTTCCGGTTGTGAAAAAAATCTGGAAAGCCGGGCGTCCAGCTGGTCAGCCGGTGTGCCTGAGCCGGTTACGCCTGCCTCCGCCGGAGGCGGGGGCAGGCGGGGTGGGGTGGGATGGCCCATGTCCGGATTAGGCGCGCCCGGTTTTTCGTCAGGCTGTTCCGTGTCTGTCGCGCCGGGGGCTGCCGGGGCGAGGGGGGAGGCGGAGCGGCGGAGTGTTGTCCGCATCGGGCTGTGTGTTGTCTGTTGGTTCTGCTGTTGTTTCAGCCGGTGTGTCTGTGCCGGCTACGCCAGACCCAGCCGGCGGTTGATCCCGGACAGGAGGGGCTTCTTCCTCCGGCTCGCCCTCAGAAAAAAAGGGAGTGCTGGCGGCTGCGAGTGCGCAGGCGCGGGCCTTTACCAGACGGGCAAACCCTTCCGGGTCTTCATCAGGGCGTGTTTCACGCAGACGTCCGGCATAGGCCTTATTGATGGCGCGCTTGTCGCTGGTAGGTGTCAGGCCGAGAATCTGCCAGGCGGTCATGATATGCATGTAGTGGAAAAACCATACTTAAAAAGAAGAAAGTTTAAAAAAGAAGGAAAACGCTCAAAAGTATCAAAAATGGCAGAAAAAATTCCGTCGTGTTTCCGTGTGATCTCGCACGGTGGGATTGTTGATGGCGGCAATGAACAGGGATAGATGCCTGTGGATGTCCTCACGTTTCTGCCCGACGGATTCTGCAAATATCCGTTCGGCCCGGGCAACCAGCGTCTGATTGGCGGCCTGGTCCCGCGGGGCAAGTTTGATTTCCTGAAGGGCAAGAAAGCGGGTTTCAATTTCTTCCGGGCTCAGGCCGCTCTGGCCTGCAAAAAACTGGCGTATGACCTCGCCTGTGTTTTCCAGCGTGATTTCCACTTCCAGCGCGCCGCTGATGTCATAGGTAAAGCGGACTTTTGCCGGATCATTGCAACTGGAGTTGGGGGGCAGGGGCACGCGGATCTCGCCCAGTTGGACATTCAGGTCCGGACGAATATTTTCGCCCTGAAGAATGGGGAAGAGAATGGCGCTCTGGTTGTCCTGAGCAGGCGTGTAATATTTTATTCGGCTGGTGGGGATAATGGTGTTGCGCTCGATGATCGGGTCCATGATGATCTCGCCCGAGATATGGTCCCGGCAGGCCGCCCCCAGCGTAAACGGGCAGACGTCCGTCATCATGATGTCTTCCAGCGCGGCATCCCGCTGGGTCAGTCCGGCCTGCACGGCGGCACCCAGCCCGATCAGATGGTCGGGCTGCGGATGGATCTGGGGAAAGCGCTGGAACAGGCGGGTAACCAGACTGCGCATCAGCGGCATGCGGGAAGCCCCGCCACCATGATGATCTCATCAATCTCTTCCGCCGGAGTGGCTGAATCTGTAATCACCCGCGCAATGGGCGCGCGCAGGCGGGTGATGAGGGGGGCTGCACTTTCTTCAAACCGGTCGCGCGTCAGCGTCCATGCGTGGGGGGTGCCGTTGAGGACGAGGGTTTCAGCGGCGCTCGTCGCGGTGGTCAGGGCGCGTTTGATGGCTTCGGCATTTTTCAGCAGCCGGTTGTAGTCCTGGAGTGTCAGCGTTTCGGGCTTCAGCTTTTTATCGTCAAGGAACAGGGCTGCGATCAGATCCCGAAAATCATTGCCGCCCAGCTGGGAATCTCCAGACGAGGCGCGGATTTCCATAATGCCCTCAAATTTGTGGAGCAGAGAGACATCAAACGTGCCGCCGCCAAGGTCCAGCACCAGAAAATGCCCTTCCTCCCGGTTTTCCAGCCCATACGCCAGAGCGGCGGCTGTGGGTTCATTCACAAGCCGCAGGGCGTCCAGCCCTGCGAGGCGGGCGGCTGTCAGGGTGGCGCGGCGCTGGGGTTCCGCGAAATAGGCGGGCACGGAAATGACGGCCTGCGTGACGGGCTGGCCCAGACAGGCTTCGGCATCCTGTTTCAGGCTGCGCGCAGGATAAAGGCGGAGAGTTCTTCCGGCCGGAAGGATTTGCGTCCGAGGGGCAGGGTGGTGCTGGTGCCCATCAGCCGTTTGAAGCCCGCGGCGGAACGGTCCGGGTGGGTAATCAGCCGCTCCAGCGCGGCCTGTCCGGTGAGAATTTCTCCCTCGTCATTGAGGCTGACGGCGGAGGGGGGCAGAGTTTCCCCACAGGCGTTGGGAATGAGTGTTGGAACGCCGTCTTTCAGGTAGGCTGCGACGGAGTTGGTTGTTCCAAGATCAATGCCGATACAAACCACGAGCTGATTTTACCCCCTGAAGACGGCCCCAAAACTTTATGTCTGCAACGCCGCCTGTCTGTGCGGTAATGTGCAACATGCGGGCATCCGAGGAAAGAGGGGGATGTTATCGCGAGGCAAACGTCTCCACCAGTTCGGTAAACCGCTTGGGAGCGTCCACATGCACCCAGTGTCCGGCCCCGCTGATGGTCTCCAGCGTATAATGTGGGAACAGGCGCAGCATGGCGGGATAGTTCTTTGGCTGGATGTAAGGGGAAATCTCACCCCGGATAAACAGGGTCGGACCCTCATACTGCGTGCCCGGTGGCAGGTCCGGCCAGCTCATGATGGTGGGCAGGGCCGACATGATATCCGCAAGGCCAATGCTCCAGCCGGGATTATCCCCCAACCGCAGGTTCTGCACCATCATCTGGCGAATGGCTTCATTGGGGATGAGCGGACGCAGGAGGGCATCCGCTCCGGCGCGGTCCAGATGGGCGGGGAAATCCAGCTTTTCCAGTTCGACAGGCACATCCATGCGGGTAAATCCACCCTCGCCGGGGGCAATATCCACCACCAGCAGGCTGTGCACGCATTCCGGATGGCGCAGGGCCAGCATCATGGCTGTCTTGCCCCCCATGGAATGGCCCAGAAGCATGGCGGGCAGGGCATTATGGTGTTCCAGCGTTTCCCGCACATCGTCCGCCATAAGCTGGAAGCTCATGGGGCCATGGGGGCTGTCCCCGTGGTTGCGTAAATCCAGCGCCAGCGTGCGGCGGGTGGCGGCCAGCCTGCGCTGAACAAAGCCCAGATTGCGGGCCCGGCCAAACAGTCCATGCAGCAGAACAACAGGGGGAAGGTTCTGTGCGTCCGAGGACGCTTCGGGGCCCAGTTCAATCACGTTCAGCAGCACGGCGTGTTTTATCCTTTCAAAAACAAGGCTCTGGAGAGCCGGTCCAGCCGGACTCTCGCCCATCTTTTCCATGAAGGCGAGGGGGCGGGCGTGGTTTTTTCTTCACCTTCCTGAGAGACCAGCCGGCTTACGTGTTACAGGCTGCACGACCGGGAACTTTTGTGCCTATGGTGGCTTGAAGCGAAACCGTCTCTCTTCAGCAGTGCCCTATACTGCATCCAGATGTCTGAGGCGGGACAGAACAAGGACGGTTTTCATGCAACGCTGCCTCGTTATTCTTAACCAGCCCGATCAGGCCGTGGTGCTGCTTTCTCAGGCAGCATCCCTTATCAAACGGGTGGGGGGAGACCGGATTGACGTTCTGGCGGCGCGTGAGCCACCGGCAGACGGCATCGGGCCGATGGCGCAGACGGATGAGGGCATTTTTGTCATGCGGCAGGGCCAGCGAGAGTGGGCGGATACGCTGCATGCCATTTTTCATCAGTGGCTGGAGCAGGAATATGGCTCCCCCGCAGACCGGCTTTCTGCGGTAGAGGTGAACTGGCTGGACCCGGAAATCGCCGTGGACCGGATTATCAGTGGCTATGGCAGGGATGCCGGACTGATTCTGCTCAGCTTTCCTGATCGCAGGGATAGTGAGCAGAAACATCGTGCGATCCGCGCAGCGATTTTTGAGACAGACCGTCCGCTGCTGTTGGTGCCGCCGTTCTGGGATCGTCCGTGTGGGCGCAGGGTGATGATGGCCTGGCGGGAGTCCCCCTGCTGCCGCAGAGCGTTCTCGGCATCCCGCGTGCTGCTGGCACATGCAGAGTCCGTGACTGTCCTGTCATCCGAAGGCGAGACAATGCCTGCCGACCTGCTTCCCGGCATTTCCTATGAGAGCGCGCATCTGCCGCACCGGCAGGGCGCGGATGGCGTGGCGCAGGAACTGCTGGACATCGCGCATGCTGAAAGGGCTGATCTGCTGGTGATGGGCGGCTATCAGCACGGCAAGCTGTATAACCGGATTATGGGTAGCGTGACGGACTATATTCTCAGCCATCCGGCGGTCCCGGTTTTTCTGCACCATTAAATGACGGCGTCCTGCGGTTAAAAGCGCAGGTTTGCGTGTAGGAGAGCGGGCCACTTTTTGCTAGAGCAGGCCTAATGGACAACGCTTTTTCCCGTCTGGCTTCACGCCGCTGGCCGTTCTGGCATATCGTGCTGCTGGTGCTGCTGCCTGTTCTTGTGCATCTGCCGGAACTGATTGGTCCGTTTCTGCCGGGGCGGACCACGTCTGACCCGCTTTCCGTGCTGTCCGTGGCGACCACAACCCGACGGGACTGGCTGGAAGGCGGCCTGCTGCCCGGTCTGCCGGGATGGATTGACGGATGCGCGGGTGTCATTGTGCAGGCGTTAGGTCATCTTGTCGCATCGGACTGGCGGCAGGGTATCGTGCCCTGGTGGAACCCGTATAGCGGAGTGGGAATGCCTCTGGCGGGCGAGTATCAGCCTGCCGCGTTTTTTTTCCCCTTTGTGCTGCTGCTGGGACTGCCCGGTGGTCTGCTGCTCATGAAAATTGCCCTGCAAATCGTTGCCGGGCTGGCGATGTATGCGTTTCTGCGGGCCCTGCGACTGGACGGACGGGTGGTGTTGGTGGGGGCGGTTCTTTATGCCCTGAATGGCACCTATGCCTGGGCTTCGGACGGTCCAAGTCAGCCGCTGGCTTTTTTACCACTGGTGCTTCTGGGTATCGAGCAGGCCAGAACCCATAAAGGAGTCGGCGGCTGGGGCTGGCTGGCCGTGGGGCTGGGGTATCTGCTGCTCGCTGGTTTTCCGGAAACGGCGTTTCTGGTGGGCACGTTGGGTCTGTGCTGGGCGGTGCTGCGGCTGGTGCAGCAGCCTGCATCAGAGCGTCTTTCCTTTGCCCTGCGTATTCTGGCGGGGGGGAGTGCCGCATTGCTGCTGGCGGCTCCGCAGCTTATCGCCTTTGCGGATTTTCTGCGGGAGGCATGGGTTGGCCCGCATGCGGGCGTTATGGATGGCAGGCTGCCGGAAGCAGGCTGGCTTATGGCATTGTTCCCTTATGTAAACGGCCCCTTTTTCTACGGGCATGCGGAGCAGTTTGACGTCTGGTGGTCTATGGGCGGCTATACCGGCCTGGTTGTGCCGTTCCTTGCGCTGGTTGCCCTGTCTGGCGCGCGCGAGCGTGCGGCGCGATGGATGCTGGCCGCGTACGTGCTGGTGTGCATTGGCAAGCAGGCCAGCCTGCCGGGCCTTACCGGACTGGTCGATCTGCTGCCCGGCGTGGGGCGCACCGTATTTTATCGGTTTTGCTTTCCGGCGGAGGAGGCCGCTCTTCTTTTACTGGCCATGTTCGGGTTGGATGATCTGTGCCGCTTTGCCTCGGCCTTGTCAGCGGAGCAGGTTCGGGAGCGTTTCAAACGACCAGTGCTGCGGGCCGGTGGGATTCTGGGCGGGATTGTGTGCTGCGGGTGGTGGTTGAATGCTCCGACACGTGCGGCCCTGCGCGATTATCGTCATGGGCCTGTGCCGTCATGGGGGTATGAGGTCGGGTCCATTCTGTTAGGCTGCGTAGCGGTTGCTGTGTGTGTGGCGGGCCTGGTGGGGCTGGGCCGCCGCGAGACCCCGCGGGCGCGCGTGGCGCTGGTCAGCGCGGGACTGCTGGGGAGGCGCTGCTGCTGTTCTGTGTTCCGTTGCTCAGTATACGTCCAGCCTTGCCGCGTGATGTGCCTCTGCTGCAAACGGTGCAGCGGGAACTGGGCCTGCAGCGTTTTGTGTCCATGGGTGTTATTGCGCCTAATTATGGGGCTTATTTCCGTCTGCCGTCGCTCAACCATAACGGCGTGCCCATGCCTGGCGCATGGGTTGCGCGGATGCAGCGCGATTTCGGAAAAGATGTCAATCTGGTAACGTTTGATGGCATCACGCCCAACCGCCCGGATGGACAGTTTTTTCTGGCGGAAACACTTGCGAAGAGACCGGAGGTTTTTGAAAAGCTGGGTGTGGCGCTGGCTCTTGTGCCGCATGGTTTTCCGCTATCAGGTAACGCGGCGCTTGCGCCTGAAAATCGTCTGACGCTGCTCTATGCCGATGCCACTGCCGATGTGTATCGCCTGCCGTATGCGGCCCCTTATTTTGAGGCAGGATCAGGATGCCGTGTAATGGCGGAAAGCCAGACCGAGGTCCACACAGACTGCGCGGTACCGTCTTTCCTGATACGGCGGGAATTGATGATGGCCGGCTGGACCGCCACCGTAAATGGCCAGACTGTCATACCGCTGTTTGAAGAGGGTCTGTTTGAACGTATTGCCCTGCCTGCGGGGCAGGCGGAAATCCGGTTTGGTTTTACCCCACCTTTTATGGTGTGGGGTTGGGTTTGTTCCTTTGCCGGTCTGATTCTTCTGGGAATGGGGTTTGTAAAAAACACACGTCTGACACGGCAGATGTAAGAGGGCGACAGGAAAGAACGCTTGATGCAAGCGGGCCTGCTATGCATAATCTAAAATTGCGAATCATTATCATCCGCTGTTAGTGGACACCATCTTCAGACTCTTCATTTGCAACAGGCTGCTTTCCCCATGCGCAAACACACATTCCGGCGTCTTTCTCCAGCACCTCTGGCTTTTGGTCTGGCTTTGGGATGTGGCTCGGCCCTTCCTGCCATGGCCGCGGATGATTCCGTGGGAAAAGACCCCGTCCCACCTCCACGTACTCCGGCAGATGCGGCAAAACTGGCTGCGCATCCTCAGGCTGTTCTGGCAAACCCCAAAGGGCATGGCCCGAATATGGTGAAGGAGCAGGATGGAACGGAGTCAGAACAATGGGTGGTGACGGCCTCCCCCATGAATACGCTGCGGACCCCCATTGGCATCAGCCGCATGCCGCAGGACGTGCTGCACACACCGCAGACGATTGATGTGGTGCCACAACTCCTGATGCAGCAGCAGAACGTCAAATCTCTGGACGAAGCCCTTAAAAACGTGCCAGGCATTACCGCGTCCGTGGGAGAGGGAGAAGGAGGGATGGCGGGGGATCAGTTCCTCATCCGTGGCTTTGCCGCCCAGAACGATATTTATGAAAATGGCTTGCGAGACTTTGGTGTTTATACACGAGACTCCTTTGATTATGACCACATAACCGTCATCAAAGGGCCGTCTTCTCAGGTGTTTGGGAACGGTACGACCGGGGGTGCCATTAACATCACCACCAAAACCCCGAATGACCAGAACCATATTGGCGCCAGTTTCTCCGGCGGCAGCGGCGCGTATTATCGCGGCACACTGGATGTGACCCATAAGATTACCGACACCATTGCTGTGCGTCTGACCGGCATGGGGAACGAAAATAATATGGTCGGGCGGGATGCTGTTTCTTCCCATCGCTGGGGGATTGCGCCGTCCATTATTTTCGGTCTTGGGAAAAAAGTTAATTATACAATAGAATATTTTCATCAGACTGATAACCGTGTTCCGGATTACGGTGTGCCCGTCGTGACAAAACCGGGTACGGCTTATGGCAGGCCTGTTACGGAATATGGTGTGCGGCGCACTAACTGGTATGGCACGACCTTTGATCAGGACGATTCAAACGTCGATATGCTGACCGGTCGTCTGAAGTGGGAGGTGAACCCGCACGTGACGGTTTACAATGATACGCGTGGCGGGTTGTATAGTCGGTATTTCTCGGCATCTCAGGAAAGCTGTGACGCAAACTGCACAAATGCGCTGTTCTCATCCCACCCGCAGACGGCGCAAGTGTCCCGCATTGGTGGGGTTGGTGGTCCCAACCCGTACCAGCAGGATGACTGGTCCGTGCAGAATGTTTCCTCCATGGTGGCGAATTTTAATACCGGCACGGTCAGACATCAGATGATTGCTGGAGTGGATATCGAGCATGTTTATGATCGCCGCCAGAATTATGCCTATAACAATCCTGCGGCGCGGCGCTGGGCAAACCTTCTGAACCCCGTTGCCTATATTCCGGGGCTGGATGTTGGTGTGGGGTCTCTGCACCCGCAAAATCTGGTCAATATTCCCAATGGTGTGGGGCGTAAGGAATGGAAGACGAGTGCGGCAACGGATGTTGGCGCATTCTTTTCAGAACAGGCCTGGCTGGCACCGTGGTTTTCGATCAAGGCCGGTTTCCGGTGGGATCACTGGAGCAGCAATTACAGTGCCACAGGCGGTGTCGCCACAACGGCGGATACGCATCTGAGCCAGCAGCAGGATACGTTCAACCCGAATGTCAGCCTGATGTACACCCCGGATGACCATACGATGGTGTATTTTAACTGGGCTGAATCCACCACGCCGCTTGGCCTGTATGTGACCAACAGTTCTGAACCGCTTTCACCCAAAAATTCAAAATTTGCACCGGAACGCAGCAGATTATATGAGCTGGGCGCCAAATATTCCGCGTTTCATGACCGGATCGGCTTTACGGCATCTGTTTTCCGGCTGGAGAAGGGGAATTCCCTGCTGACAGACCCGAGCAGCGGGTCAGTTATCAATTCCGGTGATACGCAGCGGAACCAAGGTCTGGAACTGAGTGCTTCGGGTCAGATTCTAAAAAACTGGACCATGATTGCGACCTACGCCCGGTATGATAGCGAGACGACGGGTGGTACTCCGGCCGATATTGGTAAGCAGGTGCAATATGTGCCCCGCAATCAGGCAACGGTCTGGAGCACGTATGAAATTGCGCCTAAAAAGCCGTATAACCTGACAGTCGGCGGTGGCGTGACGTGGCGGGAAGGCGTGTTTCTGGACCCGGCCAACACGGCCCGTGCTCCGGCCAATGTCGAGTTTGACGCCGTTGTCTCCCACCAGTTTGGTCCGCGCTGGAAAGTTGCAATGAATGGCTACAATCTTGCCAACCGCCTGAATTACGGCAATCTGTTCGCCAACCGTGTCACACCCTCCATCGGTCGCGCGTTTCTGTTCAATCTGTCCATGACGTATTGAGTGTCCATACCTCCTGTGTCCGTAAAAACGCATGACTTCTTCCCTGTTGCGAGAACCAGACACGCAGGAGGGAAGGACGTGTGGACATAGGGGGGTGCGGATACCATAAGGCGATGGTTTTTGACCTGTGGTTTTTCAGGCTTCTGTCCTGAAGTCCAGAAAGGACAGGAGGCATTGTCTCCTCGGTTATCAAGAACGGTTTACAAAAGGTCGCGCGCTTGATCCGGTCCGAAGATCATCTCTGATAGGCGGAGTGTCGTCCAGTCGTAGGCGCGCCGGGAGGGCGAGAGCGGCGAGGCGCTTGGTTTCCGCCGGCCCAGCGCCACACTATCCAGAATTAGACCGCACCCATGGAGAAGGCTGAAAATGTAGTCAGTTGGAGACCTCCAAAAACCCCTTGGTTTGAGAGGGCAGATATGATTCTCTTTATTCCTGTCATCTGATGGGATTTGGCGATGAAACAGCCGGGATTTTTTGACATTGACGACCGACTGAAGGCTCTGTTGGCTAAGGGTGATACGCTGGAGAAGCTCAGCGGTCTTGTTGATTTCGAACGGTTCCGCCCCTTGTTGGTTCAGGCGATCCCGCGTTCGGATGGCAGCAGAGGAGGCCGTCCAGCCTATGATCTGGTTTTCATGTTCAAGGTTCTGGTCCTGCAGGCAAGCCATTCCCTGTCGGACGAACGCACGGAATTTCTGATCAGGGACCGGCTGTCCTTCATGCGCTTTCTGGGGCTTTCATTCGCAGATCCCGTGCCCGATGCGAACACGATCTGGACCTACCGGGAGGCTCTGACACGCGCCGTTCTTGACGGCGTGCCTGCTCTTGAAGCTCTGTTTTCTCTGTATGAGGCCACGTTACGTGAGGCTGGATTTCTGGCCATGAGTGGGCAGATCATTGATGCCACGGTCGTCGCCGCCCCCAGACAGCGCAACACGGATGCGGAAAAGGCCATTCTGAAGGCCGGTGAGATCCCTCAGGACTGGAAGGACAAACCGAAAAAACTTGCACAGAAAGATCGGGACGCACGCTGGACGATCAAATATTCCAAAGAAAAACCGGCGGAAAACGGGGCAAAACGGGTTGATTTTGCTGTGCCCGCGTTCGGCTACAAGAACCATGTGGGTATTGATCGGCGCTATGGGCTGATCCGCAAATGGAAGGCAACTGACGCTTCCCGCCATGATGGGGCACAGCTTCCAGCACTCCTTGATCCGAACAATACAGCCAGCGATGTCTGGGCCGATACCGCCTATCGGTCACAGGCCAATGAGGCCCATCTGGAAGAAAAAGGTCTGCGCTCGCAGATCCATCGTAAACGAAAAGCCGGCAAAGCCCTGCCTCGGCATATCTCCCGCGCCAACGGTCGCAAATCAAAGGTCCGCTCCAGTGTCGAGCACGTCTTTGCTTACGAGAAGGGACCGATGGCGCTCATCATACGGACGATCGGTCTGGCCAGGGCAACAGTGAAAATCGGCATGGCCAATCTTGTCTACAACATGAACCGTGCAGTCTGGCTTCATAAAAAATACGGATCCATCGCCTGATCCAGCCCAGAGGCCCATCGTCGTAGGTCCTCAACACACACCATCCTGATAAAGGTCATCAGAGCCGTAGCCAGCCCGCGCCTACTTTATACAATCAGGCACATAAATAAGGAGTTTTTGGAGGTCTCCAGTTCGGTGGCCAGAACCGCCGTGGGCAGGCGTGGCACCAGCCCGGTATGGAAGAAATCCAGAACAACAGGAAGGCCAAGCCCAATCCCGCTGAGCAGCATGACGGCACTGATGATGCTGAAAAACATCAATGGGCGTTCCACGTAGCGGGTCGGGAGTTCTCCAATAGGCATATCCAGTTCAAGCGCATGCACTGTGAATTCTGCTTCCGTTTCAAAATCGGAGGAAAAGGCCGGAAAAGATTTCACAAACCTGCGGGAAAATACCCGATAGGCGGAGAGCATGTCGGAAAGTCTCCGACCGAAGACACTGGTTACGAGACCGGGCAGCCCGGGTTGCCTAGGACATGGCCGCGCCTGTAGGCGTCCGTACGGTCTGTGATCCGGGCACCATTGACCATACCCAGCCTGTTTTCCATGGCTCAGTCTGGGCATGGTGGAGGCTGCCGTGGCGTCATAGGTCGCATCTCTGTCCACCAGAATATAAAAATCGGCGTTAATATCAGAGAACATGCTGCGGATGACATGATCTTTACCCCGAGCAACTTTGTCCGGACAATGGCTCCTGCTACGCACGCACGTGCTGCGGTCATGGATTGCATAAAAATGGTCTATGTCTGTAATTTATTAATATGACAGATGATGTCCAAATACCCTTGGCTTCCTTCATCTCAAAGGGCATCGTCACTGGCGGGTGTGTGACGTGATGAACGGCACCAGAACTGCCTTTCCTGTTATGGAGGATTGGTCTGATGATGGTGGTGATGAATCGATTTTTGGGGAATATATGATTCTTGAAATATTTGAGAGTGATTTAGTCTTTTCAATAAGTTTTTCTTATTAAATATAAGGGTCTTTGTTTTGCTTCCATATAAATTCGGCCTATATATTCTCCCAGCATGCCAATACTGATAATCTGGATACTGCCAAAAAATGTCACAGCGAAGAAGAGAGACGCATAGCCTGGAACGGCGTTGCCCAGAAAGAGAGTGCGCAGCACAATAAACAGTCCATACAGCAGCGCGAGCATAGCACCGACACACCCAAGATAGGTCCAGATCCGAATGGGAAGAGTGGAAAAGCTGGTCAGACCTTCAAGCGCGAAGTTCCACAGGGCCAGTCCGGAGAACTTGGTTTCTCCTGCATTGCGGGCAGCACGGATGTAATCCAGCGTGACCGTGTTGAACCCGACCCAGGCAAACAGTCCTTTCATGAAGCGCTGACGCTCCGGAAGTTGCTGGAGAGCGTCCACCACACAGCGGTCCATCAAACGAAAATCTCCGACATTGGGGGGAATTTTGATCTTGGAAAGCCTGTTATGCAGGGAATAGAACCAGGAGGCTGTCAGCCGCTTGGCAGCACTATCTGTTGAGCGGTCAACACGCCGCCCCAGCACAACTTCAGCCCCCTGCTTCCACGCGCTGACCATGTCGGGGATAAGTTCCGGGGGATCATGAAGGTCCGCATCAATGATGATGACGGCGGCTCCGGTCGCACTGTCCAGTCCGGCTGTCATCGCGGCCTCTTTGCCGAAATTGCGGGACAATTCAATAACTCTGAACCGGCTGTCCTGAGAAGAAAGGGCGATCAATCGTTTAAGGGTATCATCCTTGCTTCCATCATCAATGCAGACAATCTCCCATTCTGTATCCGGTATGGTGGAGAGTACAGGCAGGATGTTCTGCGCAAAGAGGTCAACGCTTTCTCCTTCGTTATAAAAAGGTACAACTAAAGAAATGAGACTTGGCATTGACGACCCGTTATCCATTCAAAATGTGATTGTCCCAGAATAAGAATTCTCTGACTTAATCAGTCAGATTCACATCTGTGGATTTTTTAAGACTATGCAGTAACAAGGCATCAAGAGCAACCTGAAGGGATTGAAAAATCTTATCATGATTTTTGAGTAGGGCATATTATCAAGGTGTTATCAATTGGTAGGAACAGGAGGAGGACTTTTTTGAGCCCTCCCGGTCTTAAAAGGATCTATCTTAAAATAGTATTTCAGAAAAAATGGCGTGTTCAGAATATCAGATGATCAAGACACATTGCACAGGTGTTTTATTTTTCTCTTCATGTATTGATAGAGTGGAATATCAAAAAACACGGCAAAAAGATAGGAGACAATGATGGATAAACCTGCCGCCATGGCAATGGCGATCAAAGAATTATCAGTTCTGTATTCAAGGCCAATGATAATGGCGGATGAATGTATGAGGTATAAAGGGAAACTGATAAATCCAAAAAATTGAACGGGCTGAGAATGGAAGACTTTTTTGATAAGAGAGGAATCTGGTTGAAAGTCGATCAGCATAAGGGGAACAAATGGGAAAATGTATAAATAATCCAGTTTGTTGTGGCTCTGCCCGTAAATTCCGACCATGCAGGTGGCTAAACAGATCCAAAGAAAAAATTCAAAACTGTTGGCCTTGTTGATTTTGGCAATTCTTTCCGGTGTCAAAAGTGAGTAGATGGCAGAGCCAAGCATGATGGCTGATGAGGCAAGAAAGAAAGGGAACATGCCGTCAAATGATGTATCAACAAAACCGGCATAAGACTTGATGCATAAAATGACGAGGAAGAGACTGGCAATCAGAAATCGTTTAAAAGGCGTTATTTTTATGAAAATCAGGGGAATCAGCAGTGAAGCCCAGAATTCAATGCTGATACTCCATGAGGGATCGTTTATGAGCGGAAACTGGTGTGGCGTAACACCATGCAGGAAGAGCAGATTCTGCAGGATAATTTTCCAGTCAAAGACATAAGGTCCTGCAACGTATCCCATATGTTTATTATTATAGAGATAGATTGCAATCATCATGAGCGTTGTAACACAATGTAGAGGCCATAGACGCGCCAGCCTTAAAAAGGAAAAATATATAAATTTATGCTTTTCTTTATGTGCGTAAGTCAGCACAAAACCAGACATGATAAAGAAGTAAATTACGCTGATATAGGCACCAATCAAAGGGCGATGTTCAGACCATCCGGTGACAACGCCAATCATATGACTGAGCATGACTGTTAACGCTAAAATTCCTCGAAGGCCGTCTAAGGCATAAAACCGCGCCGGAAGTTTTTGTTCCAGAGTCAGGGGCATAATGTAATGATATCCTAAATAATATAACAGTCAGTATTGCATGGTATAGTAAAATTTGGAAATTCCAATGAGGAAAATGCCCCCGCAAATAGCGTGGTGCGTGTGAATACGTTTTATCGGGCTGAGCTTTTTCATGAGAATTATTCACAAAAATGAAACAAAAAAAACGGAGGAAATGCCATATTTTTGAATGGGTAATAGTACTTAGTAAAAAATAGCTAACAAATATGTTGTCATTCTATGATGGGATGTATATGGAGGACGAGTCATAAAAAACTATAAAATGGACAAATTATGATCGGCCAGACTAACGAAGCCACAAAAATAACGAATGGATATAAATGTATATTT
Source organism: Zaprionus nigranus (assembly GCA_018903425.1). Classification (NCBI taxonomy): domain Eukaryota; kingdom Metazoa; phylum Arthropoda; class Insecta; order Diptera; family Drosophilidae; genus Zaprionus; species Zaprionus nigranus. The sequence goes on along the minus strand of JAEIGD010000013.1, from coordinate 1,876,096 downwards.
TTATTCCTATTTGTTACAATATGTTATTCGTGTGTTTTCATTAGAAATTATGGTTTTTCAGATGATTATGCAGTCATATATTACCATTATATTAATCCCGCTTGGCATATAGAGTGGGAGACGATGTCTGGCCGTCCTATTGCTGGGGCGTTGCGGCAGATTATGACGTGGACCGTGGGAAAGGTCGCTACGTTTTCTATTTTTCGGTTTGTTTCTGTGCTTTTCATAGCACTATATTCTGTATTGTTTTTCCTGTATTTAAATAAAAAGAATATTTTTATGTCAAATGCCATGCGCTTTTGTGTGGCATGCTGTCTGGCGTTTCTCCCGGCTTTTCAGATATATGCGGCTTGGGCGGTGACGTATCCGTATATTTTATCCGTTCTTCTTGCATTTGGTGCATTTGTTGTTCTCAATGAAAATGAGAGCATAAAGAATTTCCTTGTTAGTTACATTCTCCTTGCTGCAAGTTTTTTTATTTACCAGCCTACAGGGATGATGTTTGTATTTTTTGTTTTTCTTGGAGTATTTTTTAAAGAGGATAATGTATTCAAGTTATTGGTTAGGAATTGTTCTGTTTTATTTTTTAGTTTGCTGACAAATTTTGGGTTTATAAAAACGTATACCCATTTGTATGGCTCAACCGGCCGGGAAGAGTTGGATTTTCATCTCTTTGAAAAAGTATTATGGTTTTTCAATAGACCCTTTGTCCAGTCAGTAGAGAATTATAATATCTATCCTTCCATTTTCTATACTCTTGTTAGCCTCTGTCTTATTCTGGTTGGTATATGGTTTACTCCCAGAAAATGGAATTTCTTTGTGAAAATCGCCATGGTCGGGGCATTCTGTTTTATAATATATGCACCGAATACTTTCCTGGCGCAGGCATTTTCACCATACAGAACTCTGGCTGGAATGGAGAGTATTCTGGGAGTGCTGTTTTTGAATGGCATCTTCCATATAGTTTCCAAATTTCTTTCAGATTATAAATATGTTTCCTGTTTTTTAATGGTATCTGTCGCGTTGACGGCTATCTTTAATATTAATCGTTATATTATTGATGTTCAGCAGGAGCAACTTGCGGATATGGCTGCGGCATTTAAGTCTATTCCACGAGGGAAGACGATAGATTTTGATATTCGTGGCGTTGATGATCGTTATTATTCTGATTTTATGAGATATGAATATGGCGCATTGTCCATCAACAATAGCTGGACACCCAAGGCGATGGCGATGGATATCATCAAGAATAATGGACTGAATGATGTAAAAATGACAGATGGTATTCTTGTTTCTGATCCTGTCGATGGTGATATTTATTATATGAAAATGTCATAAATTAAAAACATGAAGTATTGATATATTGAATTATTTCTTGTTTTGATAATTGTCAGTCTCTGTTTCTGTTTGCTATGTGAGTGCTATCTGGAAAAGCGCCCGATGAAGCTTTCTACATGAAAGTGCGGGCGCTTTTTTGTTTCCAGATAAATCTTGCCAATATATTCGCCGATAACGCCCAGTGAGAGCATCTGCACGCCGCCCATAAAAAATACGGAAAGGATGATGGAGGGCCAGCCTGCTGTGGTGGTGTGATTCAGTTTTTGCACCAGCACGTACAGGGCCGCAGCCAGTGACAGCAGGCAGATGAACAGTCCCAGTGCTGCAATGAACTGCAAAGGGGCTGTGGTCATGGAGGTGATCCCTGCCAGAGCGAGAGCCAGCATTTTGCGGATCGGGTATTTGGAAACCCCTGCCGTGCGGGGCGTTCTGACATAGCTGATTTCCGTGGAGGGGAAAACCCAGGAGGGGGACAAGGCCCCGCAGATAGGTGTTGCGTTCTGTATAGTGGAGCAGGGCTGTCAGGGCGCGGTGGCTGAGCAGGCGGAAATCTGCATGGTTAGGCACCTGCTGCACCTTCATGGCGGACATTAGTCGGTAGAAGCTTTCTGCCGTGGTGCGTTTGAACCATGTGTCGGTCTGGCGGCATTCCCGCACGCCGCACAAACGTCATAACCGGCCAGATAGGCCGCAACCATGCGGGGGATGGCCTGAATGTCATCCTGAAGGTCGGCATCAATGCTGATAATGGCGTCGGCCTGCGGTGCGGCAGCTTCCAGTCCAGCGAGGAGGGCTGACTGATGGCCGACGTTGCGGGAAAGCTTCAGGCCCTGCACAAATCCGGTTTCAGAGCAGGCCGTTCTGATCTGCGTCCATGTCGTGTCCCGGCTACCATCATCGACAAACAGCAGAAAACTGTCGGGGTGAACTGTCTGTTCCTGCACCATGGTGGACAGCAGGGTGCCGAGTTCCCGCACACAATACGCAAAAACCTCTTCTTCATTGTAGCAGGGGCACGACAATGGCAAGTTTTGGTTCTGTATGCGCTGTTGTGGACATGAAAACGTAGCTTTCAGTTCGCTCAGACAATAAAATCTCTTGTATAGTTCAGAGTATCATTCTTTGCACTGATTGGCGATGTTCTCTTTTCCGGATATTCCGTCGGGCAGACCTTTGTGATGAAAGAAAATATAAGCGCTTGATTTGCAGATTTCTTCTGTTGGGAGATGTTTTATTTTTGCAGGGTTTTGCGTGAAAACCAGAGACAGGCGGCACAGAACGCGATAACGCCGAGCAGGACCGGCGTTCCGGCAGGAAGCCAGCGCGCGAGGGAGAGGGTGTCATCCCGCCCAAGTGTTCCGGACAGCACAGCCAGAGCAACGCCGGTCAGGCTTTCTCCCACAATAAAGCCGGATGCAACCATGGTGCCGATGCTGGCATCATGCTCGGTCACGGCTTCTGGCAGGCGGTCAGCGCTACCAAAGCCACCCGTTGTGCTACGGCGGGCCTTTAGCCTGCGGTTCAGCACCCAGCCCAGAACGGCGCCGACGGCGAGCGTCACGCTGACAGAGGCGGGCAGGTAGATCCCCACTGCCACGCCCAGTGGCGGCAGGGCCAGATGGCGGCGGCGGAGCAGCAGGTCCACCCCGATCAGAACGGCCCCCAGCCCGAACCCAATGGAGAGCATGCTCCAGTCCAGCGACTGGGTGAAAATACCCTTTGCGATCATGGCGATCAGCGCAGGTTGTGGGGCCGCAAGCGCGTGGGCCGGGTCCATGCCGGGGCGCGGCATGGGGGCTCCGGCAAATCCGTAGGCCTGATAGAGTAGATTGAGCACTGGTGGGATAACGGCGGCCCCCACTACGCATCCGGCAATCAGTGCGACTTCCTGCTTCCAGGGCGAGGCTCCTACAAGCTGGCCTGTTTTCAGGTCCTGAAGGTTGTCATTGGAAATGGCGACTGTGGCGGTAATGGCGGATAGCAGCAGGATGGTGAAGCCGGTCGCCAGAGTCTGGCCGTCCGCCATCATTTCCGCAGGCATCAGGCCGAGGGATTCCAGAGCCAGAATCATCAGCGCACATAGCACGGCGGCAATAATGATAATGCCGGAAATAGGGGAGGAAGAGGAGCCGACAATGCCTGCCATGTAGCCGCAGGCTGCGGCCATGACAAATCCGAACACGACGCAGAACAGTACTGCTGCACACACGGCGAACCAGATGCCATGAGCCATGGGCGCGAGAAATGCTGCAAACAGACTGCCCAGTAACAGAACGGTCACTGCGAAAAGGCCAATCATGGCACGGGGGGGGAGGTCACGGTCCGCATCCGGTACCGTAGAGCTGCTCCGGTTCCGGAATACGCTGCTCAGGCCGCGCAGGACGGGGCCCATCAGTTCGATCAGGGTCCACAGTGAGGCAATGGCAATGGTCCCGGCCCCGATAAACCGGACCTTATGGAGCCAGATGGCGCCGGCGAAGGCGGCCGCATCCAGATGGTCCGGGTTGGGTGTGTGAGCGGTCAGCCAGGGAACGCCCAGCCCCCATGCCAGAATACAGCCCAGCAACATGGCCAGTCCGCCTGCCAGCCCCACCAGATAGCCCGCGCCAAGAAGTGCGAGGGACAGGCCGCCGGAAAAACGGAACACCGCCGCCCCGACGGCTCCGGTTACGCTGACGGTATCAGCCAGAATTTGCAGACCGCTACAGGCGAAGGAGAATAGAGCGGCGACGACGCTGCCGCCGATCAGGGCGGAGAGGCTTTTGCTGTTCCCGTTCTCTCCCCCCGCACGCAGAATTTCTGCCGCGGCCACGCCTTCCGGGTAGGGAAGCGCGCTTTCTGTCACCAGTGCGCGGCGCAGCGGAATGGTGAACAGCACGCCCGCAATGCCGCCCGCCAGTGAGAGGCCGGCTGTCTGCCAGAAGGGGAAGCTGTGCCAGAAGCCGGTCATGATCAGGCCGGGGAAGGTGGCAAACACGCAGGATAGCGTGCCCGCTGCCGAGGCCTGACTTTGCACCATGTTGTTTTCCAGCAGGGTGCTGCGTCCCAGCGTGCGGAGCACGGCCATGGAAATGACGGCGGCGGGGATGGAGGACGCGAAAGTCAGCCCGATCCGCAGCCCCAGATAGACGTTGGAAGCGGTGAAGATGATGGTAATCAACGCTCCCAGAATCAGCCCGCGCACGGTCAGTTCACGCACGGAAGGGGTGCGCAGGGGGGATGGAGCGGTCATACCCGGAGCCTCGTCATTGTATCAGACATCATCCGTCTTTCGATACGCTGCCTGATGCGGCTTGTCTTCCCTGAATGAACCGGAAAGGTAATGACAGGATAAAAAAGACGACGGACCTGCATTCCGAAAGATACCGTCCGGGGTGATCCCCTTTATGAAAAAGGCCTGATGACCGGGCACGGTGCCGGGCATCAGGCCTGTCTTTTTACTGTACAGGTCCGGCTCTCAGAACGTGAGTTCCAGATTGCTCTGTACATATGCGCCTGAGGAGGCACCGGCTTTGATCATAGCGCGGGAGGCGAACGCATATTCGCCATCAAGGCTGAACGAGACGTGTCGTGTGGCGCGCCAAGTAAAGCTGGCCTGCGGCATGGTGGCCGTGTAGCCGCCTTGCGGTCGGAAACTATAGGCTGTTGTGGAGTTGGCATAAATGGCGTCATTCGTGCTGTTACGCCAGATGACAGGCACCTTCAGCAGCAGACTGGTGTTGCGGCTGGTTGTAATGGTCGCCAGCGGGCCGACGTCAATCAGGTTGGCGTTGCCGATATAGGTGCTCATATCCAGATAGTAGGCGCTGGGCACGAAGGGGGAGAGGAAGCTGCCCCAGCTACTGGTCTGGCTTTTATGGACATTCCCGCCGGAAATGGCGTCAGCCTGAAGACCGATGGCGGGTTTGCCCCACCATTTGGCAAAGCGCCAGGACACGGTTGCATCAAAGGAATAGGCGGAAACGGGCCGTGTCGGACCGTTTTTAGCGGCATAGAACGTGCCGCCCTGCCACATGCCCCCCAGGGAAAATTCAATGGGTCCGGCATTGCCCCAGATGCGCATGCCGGGTGTGTCACGATGCGTGGAGCCGGGAATGGTGCCGGTTGTTTTGGCAATGGGACTGCTGGCCAGAGTGTAGCCCAGATAAAACGTATCCACAAAAATCTGGCTGTTTCTGTCCAGAAACTTGAAGTTCGGCACAGCGTAGGAGGTGTAGGCGCCAAACAGCCGGGTTTTCCAGCCCACCTGATTATGAAATGCGATGGGGGGGGCTGTGTTGGTCAGGCTGAGGTCGAAGATATCCACCCGGAAGCGTTTCCAGAAGGCGTAGCCCCGGAGGCCGTTCCATGAATAGGGGATGCTGGGGTAAACGCTGCCTGCCGTGACGTAAGGCGGCGCGTCCAGAAACGACATGCGTCCGACCATGGCTCCCATATTGGCGCCCAGCAGATGGCCTTTGACTTCCAGAAAGGCCTGCTGAGCGTCCAGCTTGCTGCGCCACCTGCCGCCGGCATAGTTGTAGTAGTTGATGCCCCCGGCCTGTCCGCTCATCAACTCCCCATACAGGCGGACATGCTCGCCCAGATGCAGATCGGCCCCTACATTCCAGCGCAGGTTGGAGCGGTAGGACGGGTCTTTCTTGATGGTGCCAAATCCGGCGCGCTGATCATAAAATCCGTGATGACGGAAGTTGCCGCTGAGCGTGAGGTAGATCGAGCCGCTATTGTTCAGCGGGATATATTTCAGCGGATCGGCCCAGTCGATGCGGTTTTTCTTGTCACGCAGGTTGGACCAGTCTTCCGCCCAGCGGGAGACTGCGTAGTAACCGACTGTTCCAAACCCGGAGGCCGCGCCGGTATTGGTATTGAACACGCCCCACGGCCCCTGATGCAGGAGAGAGGCTGGGAGCGGCTTGAGTTCCAGAGACTGCGGCTGGCCGTAGGCTTCCGGACGGCTGGAAAGGGGGGGCAGCAGCATATTATCCCAGAAGCCACCAGTGGTCGGGGTCGTTGTGGGGTGGTGCGCCGGCCCGTTGGGCACCGCCGGTTCCCTGGGCTTTTTGGCGACGACATCTGTGAGTTGTGAAGGGCCGGTGTCATGGATGACCGTGATGCTCGGGCCAGACTGTACGGGCGTTGCCGGAGGGGTATGTGCCGCACTTTGCGCGCAGGCCGCTCCCGGTGGCACCAGCGCGACAAGAAGCGCACTGACAGGGGCCAGCCAGACAAGGCCGAAAGGCCGGAGGGTGGACAGGCTGCTGGAAAAGCAGAATCGGGGAGAACAGGCGGATGCACAGTGTGCAGGGCCTGTGCCGACGATGCGGGCGGACAGGTGCTTCATGACAGAACACTCTGAAAAAAGGGAAACCGGAGGGCGGCCATAAAAATATGGGCTGGATAAACGCCGAAGCTTAGGTGAGGGCGCTCAGGAGGATGCCCGGGGCCGCCCTAAGGGCTGTGGCGAGGTGCACAGAACGGGCACGGCGCGGCGAGAGCCGCGGATGTGATGATCCGGGTGCGGTAAAGGGCGGAAAGACAGTGCCCGAAGCGGGGCAGCAGAGCATCAGCATGACAACACGACCTTGTTGTCGCGATGGCATGCCTGGGGGGGCTTGCCATGCGTTTTTTGTTATTCTGGAGTGCGCTATAGGTATAACTAAATGCGTGTGCTGTCTGCTCTCGTTTGCGTGTAACACGAAATGTTTAAGAGACTGTTTCAAAAGTTAAGCGTGTTGGGCCTGCTCAAGACTTTTGTTTCTGAAAAAGCGGATTTGCAAAATTGGGTCGGGAAGGACAGGGCCAAAAGCCAGCATCGTCAGGCGTGAAAAGGTCGATCAGCCCGCCTGCGGCAGGCCGCCCAGCCGGGTCAGGCAGTCCCGTGCACGGGTGATCAGATGGATGTCATGTACGTTTGCGACAGCCCTGCGTGCATTGCTCTGCCATGTGCGGGACATCCCGTGTGGGGAACAGACGGCGCGGGCACCAGATAACGGACCGTCAGTCTGGTCCATGGCGGCCAGTACCGCAGCAGGGTGCGTGGGCAGGGCGCGGCGCATGGCCGTGCGGAGGGATTGCGCTGTGGCCGGGTCTGCCTCCGGCATCAGTGCTGTCAGCATGGGGGCGGCTTCCGGCTGGCCGGTGGCCACAGCCAGACGGACGTCCGACCATTGACGATTTTTGGTCAGGGTGCGGGCAGTCTGTTCCGGTCCATCATTTGCCAGCATGTGGAGCAGATGTGTGGAGGACTGGCTGACGGTGCTCTGCGCAGCCGGCGGGCTGGAGGCGGGGCTGGCCTGCATGGCGGCGCGAGAAGGCTGTCCGGCCGGAGCCTGCTGTGGGGCGGAAAATGCCTGCGCCAGTGACGTGCCAATGGACGTACCAGTGGACGGGCTGGCCGGTGCGGCGCTGCCGGTGATCGTCTGCGCCGGTGCGGTGGAGGGTGCATTTCCCGGCGCGGCAGGCAGGGCCGCCCGGTGCCTGTCCGCGACCAGAGGCTTGGGCGGGGTGTGTGAAAATGTGGACAGGCTCAGGGCACCGGCTACCAGAGCGGAAAGGATTACAAAACGGGGCATACGCATAAGAAATGTCTCCTTTCCTGAACAGGCGGCCCGCTCGGAGGGGCCGCGGATAAAAATGACTGGGCTGATTGAGGCAGGCAGAAAATGGCGTGGTGAAGGCAGGGGCACGGAAAGGTTGCGGCAGAGGCGGCCTGTGTCCTATAGCGGGCCAGATTGGTCAGAGTTGGGAGGCTGTTTTAAAAGTCCGGACCGATCCTGGGCGACTTTTGATGCAGTCTCTTACAAAACGTCTGTCTGTGTACCCTTACTTACCCCTTGAGGATTGTTTTCCCATGAGCAGCACGTCTCCTTCTTCTTCCGAAATCGCCCGTCTGCAGACAGCACTGCGCCGCCTGCTGGGGGCCAAGGGCCTGTCCGTCAACCCGCCGCCGCGTGCCGGCATGTCGGTTGAACTGGCTGTGGATGGTGAAGTGATCGGCACGATCCATCGGGATGATGATGAGGGCGAAGTCTCCTACGCCATCAACATCATTCTTCTGGAAGAAGACCTGCCCGCAGAAAAATAAGCCGCCGGTTTTTCAGGCGTTGGAGGGTGTCGCGGAGGCCTGCATGATAGGCGTCCGCGGGGTGGGGAACTCCACCTTTGTCACCTTCCAGCGCCAGTTCTGAATCCGCATTTCAATTTTCAGCGGTGTGTCATGCTCGTGGCCGGGCAGGGGCACTTCCACCTCGAACTGGTCCAGCCGGGTGAAGCGTACCGAGGCTTTCTGCGCCAGAGCCGCGAAGGACGGAGCCTGCTGGTTGGCCGGAATGGCGGCAGGCACGGCCTGATCCACCAAGGTGCCCAGATTGGCCTGTGTCACGGTGAAATCCACCGCGTTGGACACGGCTGTGGTGGCAAAGGATGTGCCGAAGTCCGGCAGGTCATCCGATACCTGATCCAGATGCAGGCCAGTGAGTGTCTGGTGTTTGATGGAGGCATCCAGTTCGGACCAGTTGATGGCCTGACCAAGCGCCTTCATGTCATGCGTCTGGATGGCGGACCCGATGGACCACAGGGCCACAAACGGAGAGGCCAGATACAGAGCCAGTGCAGCCGCGGACGCGCCGACACACACTCTGCGTGCGGCCTGGAACGGGTTCAGACTGGCACGCCGGGCAACAGGCCCGGCAGAGGTGAGGGCGGTCATTGGTTGCACTCCTCGTATGTTAAAATTGCACTTCACATATAACAGACGCATGGCACCCATGCAAAGTTTCATGAATATCTGGTCATGGCATCACGAAAACGTGAAGTCTAGCGTTTTGCGGCTTGCTGAAGCAGGAGAGAGCGCGGAAAACCCCGGCAGGATCGGGATAGGCCAGATCACGGGGCTGTGCCCGAAGCAGTCAGATTGTAATCCGCAGAGGCAACTCCGCCCGTAGCAGGAAGGTGCTCAGATGGCGTTTGATTTCACGGAAGACGAAATCCAGCGATATTCCCGCCATATTCTTCTGCCCGAGGTTGGTGGCACCGGGCAGGCGGCCCTGAAGGCTGCGTCCGTGCTGGTGGTGGGGGCCGGGGGGCTTGGCTCTCCTGCGGCTCTCTATCTGGCCGCTGCCGGTGTCGGGCGTATCGGGCTGGTGGATGATGATGCTGTCGAACTCTCCAACCTGCAACGCCAGATTCTGCACACGACGCAGGCTGTGGGGACGCCGAAAGTGGAGTCCGCCCGCGCCCGGCTGGAGGCGCTGAACCCTGAGGTCACGCTGGAAACATGGCCCATGCGGCTGACGGCGGAAACGGTGGACGATCTGGTCAGCCGGTATGATCTGGTGTGCGATGGCTGCGATAATTTCGTGACCCGTTATCTGGTGAACGCGGCCTGTGTCCGGGCCGGGAAACCGTTGGTTTCCGCCGCCGTGCAGCGGTTTGAAGGCCAGATCTCCACCTTTCATCCTGCGCGGGGTGGCCCATGCTACCATTGCCTCTACCCGCAGACCGATGGTGTGGCGGAGGGGGTGACCTGTGGAGAGGCAGGCGTGTTCGGGGCCGTGACCGGCGTGATGGGCACCCTGCAGGCTACGGAAGCTCTGAAGGAAGTGCTGGGGCTTGGGACGTCACTGGCCGGACGGTTGCTGATGTGGGATGCTCTGAGCACACGCTTTACAACCATTACCCTGCAACGGGACCCGACGTGTCCTGTGTGCGGGACCGTGAAACGGGAGATATCCGATGGCTGAACTGTCCGGAAATGTAGGTGGCGGCGTTTTTGCCGGGACGTCACTCCCTCCTTCAGCGCCGTCTGGCCGCACAGATTTTTCCACGGCTGTCGGGGCGTCCGCCTTCCCGCCGTGTGATCTGGCACTGATGATTGTGGAAGCCCGCTATGAGCGTATCCACGCGGCTCTGATGCTGGCGGCAACAACCTGCGCGTTGGGCCAGAGTGTGGTGCTGTTTGGCATGGGGGCAGGTGTGGCGGCCTTTTGCACCCGGTGGGACGGGCTGGAAGATGGAGGGCATGAAGACTGGCGCAAGGCCGCCGGCGTGGCAGGGCTGGAGGATTTACGCGCCGCTCTGCGGGAGATGGATGCGACACTGATGGTGTGCGACTCCGGGGTGAAGACCATGGGGCTTTCCGCCGGGGCCTTGGTAGAGGGCGTGGGAGTTGTGGGCCTGCCTACGTTTCTGGACAGGGTGGGTGCCGCGCGCGTGGTGGTTTTCTAAAAACCGCTTGCTCCCGCGTTTCTCTCTTGGCAGGGATGCTGGCATGATGTTCACATTGCCTCTGACATTCCGGTTCCGACTGCTGTCCTGCCTTGCAGGGTGTGCGGTCGCTCTGTCTGGCGCGGCTGCCGCCGAGAAAAAGCCCACCGCGCACAAGCACCATGCACACCATGCTGAAGCAGAGCATGCTGCCGCTAAAAAGAAGGCGGCAGACAGGCCTGCGAAGAAGAAGGCGACTGCCGCGGCGGATGGAAAAAAAGTGCACCATCCGCATCATGAAAGTGCTGGTAAGGCGCATCATGCGGCAGGGCAGGCTGCGCACACGTCCGCAAAGCATAAACCCGCAGCAGCGGCCGCCGGGGTTGCCGCTGGAGCCGCAGCAGGTGCTGCCGCCGGTGCTGCTGGTGCGGACCAGCCCGTGCCGCCAGCCGCCGCAACACCCGAGGAGCCGCCAAAAGGCAGCGTGACGGGTCTGCCGCTGCCGCGTTATGCGGCCCTGCGGGCTGACGAAGTGAATATGCGGGCGGGGCCGGGCCGCCGCTTCCCCATTCTCTGGGTCTATCATCGCCGTGGCATGCCCATGCGGATTGAACGCGAATTTGATGTCTGGCGTCTGGTGGAAGATTCAGGCGGCCAGAAAGGCTGGATCCAGCAGGCGACACTGGCGGGCGGGCGTGACTTCCTCGTGCCGGGAGAACCGCCGGGTGATGAGGCCCCGCTTGAGGTCAAACTGGATAAAAACGGCAATAAGGAGCCGTCTTCCGGCCATATGGATACCCGCGTGGAGGCGACAGTCTCCACCGTTGCGGATGCGAAAAGCATAGCGGGCGCTGTTGTCATGCGCAGCACGGCCAGCAACGATGCGCCTGCGGTTGCCATTCTGAAACCCGGCTCTGTAGGGTCTGTTAAGGAATGTGCAGCCGGATCAGAATGGTGCAAGGTCTCGGTCAAGAATTATACCGGCTGGGTTCCTCGCCGTGCGATCTGGGGCGTGGATGCGGAGGAAGTCATCGCTCCCTCCTGAACCCCGCAAGGTCACGTAAGGAGAAGGATTGAGGATGCCGACCGCAAACGCGCTTATCTGCCGGACCAAGATTGTTGCGACACTTGGCCCGGCTTCCAGTGAGTACGAGATCATCCGGGATCTGGCCGCAGCCGGGGCAGACGTATTCCGCTTCAACTTCTCCCACGGCACGCATGAGGACCACGCCGCCCGCCACGCCATTGTGCGGCGGGTGGAAGCCGAACTGGGCCGGCCTATTGGCATTCTGGCCGATATGCAGGGTCCCAAGCTGCGGGTGGGCGTGTTTGCCGAGGGGAAGGTGATGCTCAGACCCGGAGCACCCTTCCGGTTTGACCTGTCGGACGCGCCGGGGGATGAAACCCGCGTCTGTCTGCCACATCCTGAAATTATTGCCGTGGCCAGACCCGGCAGCCGCCTGCTGATGGATGATGGCAAGCTGGCTGTCGTGGTGCAGGCTGTCGGGCCGGACTGGCTGGAAACCACCGTGGATGTGGGGGGCGCGCTCTCCAACCATAAAGGGGTGAACGTGCCGGACGTGGCGTTGCCTATTCCGGCCCTGACGGAAAAGGATCGGCGGGATCTGGCGTTTGCGCTTGATCTGGGCGTGGATTACGTCGCGTTGTCCTTCGTGCAGCGGCCCGAGGATGTGAGCGAGGCCCGCACTTTGGTGGGGGACCGCGCCAGTCTGCTGGTCAAGCTGGAAAAACCACAGGCCATTGATAATCTTGAAGCCATTCTGGAGCTGACGGACGCCGTGATGGTCGCGCGTGGGGATCTGGGCGTGGAACTGCCACCGGAAAACGTGCCGCTTGTCCAGAAGCGTATCATCCGTCTGGCGCGCCGCCTTGGCAAGCCAGTGGTGGTGGCGACGCAGATGCTGGAAAGCATGATCTCTTCCCCCACGCCAACCCGCGCGGAAGCATCGGACGTGGCAATGGCGGTGTTTGATAGTGCGGACGCCGTCATGCTTTCTGCCGAATCTGCCGCCGGGCAATATCCGCGTGAGGCCGTAAGCATCATGAACCGGATTATCTGGCGCATTGAGCAGGATGCGGAATGGCGGAGCATGATGGCACGTGCCCGTCTGGCCCCGGAAGAGTATGTGGCGGATGCCATTGCCGGAGCAGCCCAGCAGGTCGCGGATACGCTCAAGGCACCCGCCATTGTGGCCTATACGCATCGGGGCGCGACGGCTTTCCGCATTGCGCGGGAGCGTCCATGCTGCCCCATTCTGGGTATTACCCCCACGCATGAGGCCGGACGCCGCATGGCGCTGGTCTGGGGTGTGCGGGCCTTTGTGAACGAAGGCCGACAGGTGATTAATGTGGAGGATATGGTGGAGTCCGCGCTGGATGTGGTGCGTCGGGCCGAGATCGGCAGTTCCGGCAATTCCATCGTGATCGCCGCCGGGGTGCCGTTTGGGGTGAGTGGCTCCACCAACACGTTGCGGGTTGCCCGAATCCCCTGAAGCCAGAATTCCCTGAAGATGGCCCGCCATGCCTGTTCTCCGTCTGGACATATCCCCCGAGTAAGGGCACTGGAAAGGGAAGAACAAAGCGTGCCCGGTCGGGGGGGCGCCTGATGAGGCGGGAGTCAGACACAATGGCTAAGGCAACAGGCTGCAACACGGTGCCACGTCGCGCGGTTTTGCAGGGGCTTGCCTGCGTTCCGGCAGGTGTCGCGGCTTCATCCGGTCTTGCGCAGGCAGCAGACCGTGGTGCTGTCGCGCCGCCTCAGCCGGAAACCATGCGTCCGGCGGATGTGACAACCACGCCGCCCCGCCAGTGGGGACCGGGCGCACCGCCTGCCTACGCGCCTGACCCGGATGTGATTGTGATTGATCGCACATTTCGGGATCTACTGTTCAGTGCGGCTACCATCCATAGGGTCTGGGACAAGGGCACATGGCTGGAAGGTCCGGCCTGGTCTGCCGAAGGCCGGTATCTGCTGCTGAGTGATACGGTCACAAGCCGTCAGTACCGCTATCTGTGGGAAACGGGAGAGGTCACGGTCTTTCGTCCGGAATCATACCATGCGAACGGCAATACGTTTGACTATCAGGGGCGTCAGATTTCCTGTGAGCACTTCCTCCGCCGCGTGATCCGCTGGGAGCATGACGGTTCCGTGCATGTGCTGGCTGACCGGTATGAAGGCCACGCCCTGAACTCACCCAATGATGTGGTGGCGCACCCGGATGGGAGCATCTGGTTTACCGACCCCGGCTATGGTGATGGTTTTACCGAAGGCCACGCGGATGAACCGGGCGGGGAGGCCAACCCGGACGGGCGTATTCGCTGGCGGATTGGTGAGGAACTGATTGGCGAACTTGGTGGCGTCAAACGGCAGGCGGACCATACATTCCGGATTGATCCGTCCGGCCGGGTTGAGTGTGTGCTGACACAGGAGCAGTTACCCAACCCCAACGGGCTGTGCTTCTCACCGGACCATTCCCGCCTTTATGTCATTTCCTCCGGCAAGCAGCCCGGCGGGCATGGGCATGAGGGAGATCAGGCTGTGCATGTCTATGACGTGCATAAGGACAATACCCTCTCCAACCCGCGTCTGTTCACCAACATGCATTTTGAGGGCGTGCAGATGGGGCCGGACGGGATGAAAGCTGATGTTTTCGGGAATCTCTGGTGCGGTGCCAGCGGACCGCTCGGGCTGTGCGGCGTGTTTGTGTTCAACCCGGAGGGGCAGTTGATCGGTCGTATCCGTCTGCCGCATGGGGTGTCCAACCTGACCTTTGGTGGCCCCAAGCGGAACTGGCTGTTTATGTGCGCAGGGGAATCGCTCTATCGCCTTCAGGTCAACACGCAGGGCGCGGGAGCGGCCTGAGTCTGGGTTGTCAGAGGGCCGCGTAAACGTCGATGAGCGCCTTCTTCGCTTTTTCCGGACTGAACTGATCGGCTGTGTATTCGCCCATACGCAGCATGTTTTCCAGAACAGGATTGCTTGCGGGCAGGGCGGCGAGGGCCATGGCGAGCGTGTCCACAATTTCTTCCAGTTGTTCGGGAGAGAACCAGAATCCGTTTTGAGAGGTTGCATATTCCAGTCCGCCGGAGCCGTGAAATCCGATGACAAGACATCGGGCGGACATGGCTTCCAAGGGTGTTAACCCCAGAGATTCAAGACGACTGAGCGAAAGAAAAATGCTTGACGCGCTGAGGGCATCAACGACCTCCGTCTGGGGGCAGTCTTCGAGTTTGATCCAGTTGATATCTTTAAATTCCGGATATTTTAAGCCCAGCATCGTGCGTATCAAATAACTATAGGCGGGGATATTGGTTGCGGGCAGCCATTTGCGCGAGGCTGTGACAATCTGGTTTGTTTTGACCGGCTGGCTTGTAAACAGTTTACGGTCCACCACGCAGGGCACAACGTGGACATAGGATGGTCCAACACCAAGAATGGACATCAGGTTGCGCTTGCAGATTTCACTGGGGCACAAAATCCCTTTGACCCCCATTTTTTCAAGGTCTGCACGGGAAATTTTGGTCATATAAAAATAATACTGATTCTGGCAGAAGATATATTTATTCGGAATTTCTGGTTTGTGAATGAAATCATAGAGGAAATCCCGAATGGTTTCAGGAAAAACAGTGATCGTGTCTTTGCCTGTATCAAAATGGGATGTGACGAGGTGTGTGTCTTCTGACGGAAGGGAGTCAGGTGCCCCATCAGGCTGAACAACTCTGACATCAAACCCGTTCTCGTGAAGGACCTTTGCGTGATAATACGTCGTTTTGATTCCACCAGTCCATAAAGAATGCACATAGGGGTTAATAAAGCAGATTTTTTTCATGGAATTTTATGGGAGTTGCATGAGTGATGAGACTGGAACAGGTTTTAGATTGTCTCAATTTATGCGGCACACAAACAAATACTTTCGTATTAATGGAGAATTATCATGCATTACGAAAGAATAAGCATTAATGTAACAGATGAGGCCTGTCGGGATGACTGGTTATACGACCTATTTAAAGAGTCGATGAAGAAAAGGGTGTAAACCCTGAGGATCTTCGTCTATGCGGTTTTTTTTCAAAAAAACTGGCAGGAGTGTAAAAAGTCCGCAGGCGATGGCGACAAAAAGCGGCAGGCCGCTGGAGGGGGAAAGGGTCATGGAAGAACCTGCCATGCCCGGTCCGGCAAAGGAGCCAAGCCCCCAGGCCAGTGAGGTCGCCGCGTAAACGGATACAAGGTCTCCCCCGGAAAACCGGCTGCCGACGACGGACATCGCAACGGTATAAAGGGCGGCAAACAGGCCATCCCATACAAACAGCAGGGGGTATGCCAGTGCAGGCGTGCTGATGGCGACCGGCCAGAGCAGGGCTCCCAGTGTCGAGGCTGTGCCAAGGCCGATCAGCAGGGCGCGCGGGTTTTTCAGCCTGTCCGCCAGCCAGCCCAGCGGGGTTTGTAGCACAATGGCCCCCAACAGCATGACGGAGAGAAGCAGTGTGGCCTGTCGTTCTGTCCAGCCCATATGCAGGGCGTAAAGCGGTAGAAAGGCAGAACTGGCTGCTTCCAGCATGGCCATGAGCAGCGTGACGCAAATGGCAATGGGAGCCAGTCCGATATAGCGCCACAGGCTGCTATGTGCCGGACGTTCCGGTCTGGGGGCCTGCATCCACGGCATGTTGACCAGCGTAAAGGCCGTCAGCACAAACAGGGGCACAGATGGCAAACGGGGCCATGCCATGTCGTCCGACCAGTGTCAGGATAATCGGGCCGGAGGCAAAGCCGGTGGAGAGCATGGCGCTGTAAAACCCCATGGTGCGGGTGCGGTTGCTGTCATCCGTGCTCTGGTTCAGCCAGCTTTCCGAGAGAATGAGCATGCTTTCCGTTGCCATGCCCAGCACCAGCCGGAGCGGGAACCAGAGCCAGATGGAGGGGGAGAGGGGAAACAGCATCAGTGTGACCGCCGTGCAGGCCAGTGCGGCCAGCAGAACCTTGCGCGGTCCGGCCCATCCGGCCAGCCGGGGCAGGAATGGGGCAATGCTCAGCACACCCACGCCGTGCATCATGGCCAGAGCGGCGATGAAACGCGGACCATGGCCCTGATCGAGCAGGGAAAAGGTGAGCAACGGTGTGCTGAGTCCGTAGGTTAAGCCAAAAATCATCCCGACAGAGACCAGAGACAGTACAGGCAGGCGGGGGGAGCGCAGGGGAGGAAGCAGGAAGGGACACAGCAGACCAGACAGTTTCGGGCAGGAGGCCAGCATGAGCGCACACCGGCAGGGGGTGTTGAATAGCAGAATTCTGGCCGCGGATGGCTTTTTGCGTTTTTTTTTTGTTTTGCGGTGGAACATTACCGGAAATATATTGCGAATAATTCTCAGTTGCGTTTTATGATGGGCTAGCGATATCAAGACCGATATTCAAGGGGGAGGCAAATGACAAAGACATCCAGAACGTATCTCACGCCCGCATCTGTTGCGGGAGTTCTCTTTTTTTCAGCTCAGGCCTGGGGAGCAGCGGCAGATGGGCTGCATGAAGACGGAAAAAAACACCCAAAACGCGAGAATAAAGGCCCTAAAGCCGGGACGCAGGCCATCATGCCCGCTGTCGTGCCGGTTGACAGTGTGGAGTCCACTGATGAAGAACGCCTGATTGTCAAAGGTCATGGCTTCAACACCATGCATGAGTCTGTTGGCCTTTCCCGCATGCCGCAGGATGTGATGCATACGCCGCAGAACATCAACGTCGTGCCTCAGGCCCTCATGCGCCAGCAGAATGTGAAGTCTCTGGATGAAGCCCTGCGGAACGTGCCCGGCGTGACCTCTTCCATCGGGGAAGGTGCGGGCGGCATGAACGGGGACCAGTTCCTGATCCGTGGCTTTCAGGCACAGAATGATATTTATGAAGACGGATTAAGGGATTTTGGTGTGTATTCCCGTGATGCCTTCAATTTTGAGTCTGTCTCCGTCATCAAGGGACCATCCTCGGAAGTGTTCGGGAACGGGACAACGGGCGGGGCGATCAACATGGTGACAAAAACGCCTGGCCTGCATAACCGGTACAGCACAGAATTTACAGGCGGTTCCGGCAGCTATTATCGCGGCACGCTGGATATCAACCAGAAGATCAACGATACAACTGCCTTCCGCCTGACCGGCATGGGGGACGAGCATAATGTTGTCGGGCGGGACTTCATCTATTCGCATCGCTGGGGGATCGCGCCCTCCATTGCGTTTGGTCTGGGCCAGCGTGCAACGCTGGTGCTGCAATATATGCATCAGCAGGAAAATTCCGTGCCGGACTTTGGCGTACCGGTTGTGACAAAACCCGGTGCCGCCTACGGTATGCCGATTACGGAATATGGTGTGAAGCGGACCAACTGGTACGGGACAAATAACGACCAGAACGCCACGAACGACAATATGGAAACAGCCCGTTTTACCTACAAGCTGAACAACCATATCACCTTTTATGATGACCTGCGTGGGGGGAGTATTACCGCACCTTTGCGGCGTCCAAGGCGACGTGTGACACAACCTGTGTGAATAACTACTTCAATGGAGATCCTGCGGCGGCTCTTGTCGCCCGTTCCGGCCCGACGGGTGCTGGCAAGGGCACGGGACCGGGGACCTTCATGGCGCCGCTGCCGTATGAACAGACAAGCTGGTCCGTGCAGAATGTGGCCTCCATGGTGGCCAACTTCAACACGGGGTTTCTGCGACATCAGCTTGTGGCCGGGTTTGATATTGAGCGTGTGAATGACGTGCGCTCACAATCGACCTATCTGAAGCCCAAACCCTATGCCAGCCTCATTAACCCCAACCCGTATGTGGGCAACCTTGAGCTTGTGGCGGGGGATAGTAATCCGGGAGGACTGGTGTCTCTGGGGTCGCTGCATGCCAAGGATCATACCAGCGGCTACGGGTTTGACACTGGTTTGTTCCTGTTTGACCAGATCTGGCTGACAAAGTGGCTCTCCGTCAAAGGCGGCTTCCGCTGGGACCGCTGGCAGACCAGCTATAATCTGACTGGTGGCGATGTTGCGAAAAACCCTGACAGCCACTTCCATGATGTTACCGGCGTGTTCAACCCGAATGTCAGCCTTGTGGCGACGCCGGATGACCACCAGACCTATTATTTCACATGGGCCAGTTCCACCACGCCTATGGGGATGTATGTCACCAACGGGTCTGTGCCTATTCGCCCTGGCACGAATTCCTTTGCCAGCCCGGAGAAATCCCAGCTTTACGAACTTGGGGCAAAATACAGCCTGTTTCATGACCGGATTGGCGCGACAGCCTCCCTTTTCCGGCTGGATAAGGGGAACGCCGTCAATGCTGACCCGGTGACGGGGCAGGTGACGGGGTCATCTGACAGGCAGCGCAATCAGGGGCTGGAGCTCTCCGTGGGCGGGATCATTCTGCCGAACTGGAACGTCACGGCGACCTACGCCCTGTATGACAGTGACACGACCTATTCCGCCACCGCAGCCAATCGCGGCAAGAATGTGCAGTATGTGCCGCATAATCAGGCCACGCTGTGGTCTGTCTATAATGCGTTTGCGCACACGCCGTACAATGTCTCGTTTGGGGGCGGGGTTACATGGCGGCAGCATGTCTGGCTGAATGCGTCCAATACGTTGCGGGTTCCGGCCAATCTGGATTTCAGCGCGGTTATTTCCCATCGCTTTGATGAGCATTGGAAAATTTCCATGAATGGCTACAACCTTGCCAATCGCCTGAACTATCAGAGCCTGTTTTCCAACCGCGCAACACCTTCCGCGGGGAGAATGTTCCTGGGTGAGGTCAGCTTTACATACTGATCACGCCAACTGATCACGCGGGTCTGTGCGCCTGAATCCAGGAGAGGATGAGGGCGCTGACAGACTGTTCAATCCCGTAATAGCCATGTGCTGAAAGCGAACTACAGGGCTTTGCGGCATCATCCTGCGGGCCGCCGCTGACAGAACGCAGGATGACCTCGGGAGCCTGCGTCATGGCCAGCGCAATGCGCGGGGCCATGCGGGGAGACGCGACCGGGCAGGCGTCATCCTGATTGGCGATAATCAGCACGGGAACACGCACATTTTGCGGATGTGCGTCAAAAACGGTTTCCGTGCTGAGGTGCCCCGGCAGAGAAACAGTTTCTGTCAGCACCAGTCCGGCAATCAGCCCGCCCGGCGCATGGGCTGCGCCATTGGTGGCGGCAATGGTGCCCTGGCTTGTGCCGATCAGAAAAACCGGTGCCTGAAGCTGTGTGCGGGCGTAGCTGGCCAGTGTGTCAACCAGATTGCCATAAAACGTGGAGCTTCGCGTGCCGCGCAGGCTGGTGTGATTGAGCGTGTCAGGCACCAGCACGGCAAAGCCGTGCGCGACCCAGTCCGTCCGCATCCGTAAAAGAAAATTCTCGCTGTGGCGCAGAGCGCCGTTGCGCTCGATGCCGATATCCCCCGTGCCGCCGGGCAGCAGGATGAGGGTCGCCAAAGGGGGAGGCTGAGAGGAAGCTGGCGGGTGATCTGGCCGGATGA
Organism: Zaprionus nigranus; assembly: GCA_018903425.1. Classification (NCBI taxonomy): domain Eukaryota; kingdom Metazoa; phylum Arthropoda; class Insecta; order Diptera; family Drosophilidae; genus Zaprionus; species Zaprionus nigranus. The sequence goes on along the minus strand of JAEIGD010000013.1, from coordinate 1,856,024 downwards.
ACAGAACCCGCTGTGTGAAGCCGTCTTTCAGGGGCAGGTCCAGCACATCGCTCTGTATGGCCTGTGCAATGGCCTGCGTAGGCGGTGCCGTCGTGGCGTGCGATGCAGCTGGAGCCATCAGCGCGCACAGTGCCGCGATGAAGGGCGCGATCTGTCCTGGTCCGCGTCTTGATCGGGGCCATGATCCGGGCCGCAATGCGGTCAGGCCTGAGGCGCTCAGGCGCCGGGAGAGGGGCATTCCCGAAGTGTTCCGGACTCTCGCCCTCAGTGGCAGCCGCCCTTTCCGCCGTCACAGTTTTTGCAGGAGCCGCAGCCGGTGCGCAGGCCGCCGGGTGTCGCCAGCCGTTCCGCGCGGGCACGCAGGCCAGTGAGGTGCCGGGTGTTGTGCAGCAGCCCCGCCAGAGTGCGCCAGAATGGCACAAGGATGGCCGGAGCCAGCTTTTGCAGCCAGTAGGCCGCGCAGACAATCACGATCAGGGTAACGAGGATAATCTGTGTCACAGGTGTCCTCCTGTTATCAGCCGCCGGGGTGTCAGCCGGTGAAGAAACGGGTGATGTGATACGTCAGGAAAGAGGCCAGATAAGCGAGGCCGAACAGATAGGCCATGGACGCCCAGACAAGCCGCCAGGACCCGGTTTCCCGCCGTATGACAGCCAGTGTGGCAAAACACTGCGGCGCATACACATACCATGCCAGCAAAGAGAAAGCCGTTGCAAGGCTCCAGTGGGCCGAGAGCAGCGGGGCAAGCTGGGTCGCGGCATCATTTTCCGAAGCCCCCACGGAATAGACCGTCGCCAGACCGCTGACAGCGACTTCCCGCGCCGCCAGACCGGGGATGAGCGCCACACAGATCTGCCAGTTGAAGCCGATAAAGGCGAAGAGCGGCAGCATGAGGTGGCCGATATGGCCCGCGAGACTCCAGTCGATTGCCGGGCCGGTGGCCCCTGCCGGCGGGCTGGGGAAGCTGGAGAGCGCCCACATGATGACGCTGAGCGTCAGGATGATGGTGCCCACGCGGGAGAGGAAAATGCGTGCCCGCTGCCACAGCTCAATGGCCAGACTTTGCAGTCCGGGCACGCGGTAGCTGGGCAGTTCCATCAGCAGGGGATGTTCTTCCGTATCCCGCTTTTTCAGCACACGGGCTACCACGAGCGCACTCAGCACGCCTGCGGCGTAGAGGACAAACAGTACCAGCCCATGCAGGTTGAACAGCCCCAGCACCGAGCGGGCAGGTACAAAAGCGCCAATCAGCAGCGCATAGACCGGCAGGCGGGCTGAGCATGTCATCAGCGGGGCAATCAGGATGGTCACCATCCGGTCCCGCGGGTTCTGGATGGTGCGGGTAGACATGATGCCCGGCACCGCGCAGGCAAAACTGGACAGCAGCGGGATGAAGGAGCGGCCGCTCAGCCCGGCGGAGGCCATCAGTTTATCCAGCATGAAGGCTGCGCGGGGAAGATAGCCGGATTCTTCCAGCGCGAGAATCCACAGAAAGAGAATGAGGATCTGCGGCAGGAAGACGATCACTGTGCCTGCCCCGGCAATCACGCCGTCCACAATCAGGCTGCGGAGAATGCCCTCAGGTAGCAGCGTGCCAACAAACGCGCCAAGCTGGTCCATGCCGTCCTGCAACAGGTCCATGAACGGCTGTGCCCAGGAAAACACCGCCTGAAACATGATGAACAGCAGTGCCAGCAGGATGACCATACCCCAGACGGGGTGCAGCACCCAGCGGTCCAGCCGGGCATCCAGTTGCGGGTGGCGGTCGGTTGTGCGGCGCACGCACAGCGCCATCAGGCGACGGATTTCCGCATGGAGATCGGCATCATCCGGCAGCGGGGCCGGAGGAGGAGGGATGGTGTTATCCAGCGCGCTCAGAATTTTGGCCGCGCCCCCGCGTCTCACGCCAATGGCGGTGACAACCGGCACACCCAGTTCCGCCTGCAGGCGTGGGACATCAATGTCCAGCCCCTGTTTGCGCACGGCGTCAATCATGTTGAGCACGACAATCATGGGGCGACCAAGCTGACGCAGTTCCAGCGCAAAGCGCAGATGCAGGCGCAGGTTGGTGGCGGCCACAACGCTGATCAGCAGGTCCGGCGCGGGTTCACCCTTGTAAACGCCCCGGCAGACATCGCGAGTTACGGCTTCATCCGGGCTGGTGGCATTCAGGCTGTAGGTGCCCGGCAGGTCCAGAATCTGCACGGAGCGGCCAGAGGCGGTGGTCAGGCGGCCTGCCTTGCGCTCCACCGTCACGCCCGCATAGTTCGCCACTTTCTGGCGGCTGCCGGTCAACTGGTTAAAAAGGGCGGTCTTGCCGCAGTTGGGGTTTCCAACCAGGGCCACGCGCTGGGGTAGGGGAGCGGTCATGCCTCCTCCGTCTGTGTGGGGGGGCACTGTGTGGAGGGTCGGGTCCGGCGTGCCGGTGGAGTCCTGCAGCACTTGCAGGACAACCCGTGCGGCCTCTGACCGGCGGAGGGCAAAGCGCGTAAAGCCGATCTCCACAGCCATCGGGTCTCCCCCAAAGGGGCCAAAGGCGACAATTTTCACAGGCTCACCAGGAACAAAGCCGAATTCTTCCAGCCGCCGGGCAATGGGGTCTGCCGGAGTGGCGGGGGCGATGTGGTCAATAATGCCCTGACACTCAAGGGGAAGCTCGTTCAGGCGCAAGGCTGCATGATCCTGTTTGTGACAAAGGGAAGACGCGATGTTGAGAGTGATCCTTAATTCCATTTGGCGCGGCTGTCCAATGCCACAACCCTGTGATCTGGGTTGCTGAAATGCTCTGGCTGGCTGGAACTGCCTGGGGATTACGCCGCGCGGCATGGAAGAGTTGCGGACCTTGAGAGGATTTTACGTGCAATATTCCGCGCTGGCGATTATCAACAGGCCAGTGAACTTATAGACCGTGACGAACCGCCCCGACAAAGAGACCGTCGGCGGCGGCACAGCGCGTAGGGAAAATCAGGCCTTTTTCATGGATATCCGCAATATCGCCATCATTGCTCACGTCGATCATGGCAAGACGACTCTCGTTGATGAACTGCTGAAACAGTCTGGCTCGTTCCATGAACATCAGCACGTTGCTGAGCGTGCGATGGACAGCAATGATCTGGAACGTGAGCGTGGTATTACCATTCTTGCCAAATGCACGTCCGTTGTCTGGAAAGACACGCGCATCAATATTATCGACACACCCGGACACGCCGACTTCGGCGGGGAAGTGGAACGTATTCTGAGCATGGTGGACGGCGCTGTGGTGCTGGTCGACTCTGCGGAAGGCGCTCTGCCGCAGACCAAGTTCGTGGTGGGCAAGGCTCTGGCCCGTGGCCTGCGTCCGATTGTTGTGGTCAACAAGATTGACCGTGGCGATGCCCGTCCGGACGAAGTGCATAACGAAGTGTTCGATCTGTTCGCCGCCCTCGGCGCGAATGACGCACAGCTCGACTTCCCGATGCTGTATGCGTCCGGCCGTCAGGGCTGGGCCGATGTGGAACTGGATGGTCCGCGCAAGGACCTCAGCCCGATGTTCGACCTGATCCTCAAGCACGTTCCGGCTCCGGCGCTGGACAAGGACAAGCCGTTCGCCATGACGGCCACCATCCTTGAAAACGACAACTTCCTCGGCCGCGTGCTGACTGGTCGTGTCGAGCAGGGCCGCGCCCGCGTCAACATGCCGGTCAAGGTGCTGCGCGCTGATGGCTCCGTAGTGGAAACGGGCCGTCTGACCAAGCTGCTGTCCTTCCGTGGTCTGGACCGCGTGGGCGTGGAAGAAGTGGAAGCGGGGGACATCGTGGCCGTGGCCGGCCTGTCCGAAGCGACCATTCCGGACACGATCGCTGCCCCGGAAGTGACCGAGCCGCTGCTCGCCATTCCGGTTGACCCGCCGACGCTGTCCATGACCTTCCGCCTGAATGACGGCCCGCTGGGTGGCCGTGAAGGCAAGAAGGTAACGTCCCGCCAGATTCGTGACCGTCTGTTCAAGGAAACGGAAAGCAACATCGCCATCCGCGTTTCGGAAAGCCCGGAAAGCGAAGCGTTTGAAGTGGCTGGCCGTGGCGAACTGCAACTCGGCGTGCTGATTGAAACCATGCGCCGTGAAGGCTTTGAGCTGACCATTGGCCGTCCCCGCGTGCTGTTCCGCACGAACGAGGAAACGGGTGAGCGCGAAGAGCCGTTTGAAGAAGTCACCATTGACGTGGACGAACCCTATTCCGGCGTGGTTGTGGAGAAGATGTCTCTCCGCAAGGGCCAGATGCAGGACATGCGTCCGTCCGGTGGTGACAAGGTGCGTCTGACCTTCATCATCCCGTCCCGCGGGCTGATCGGCTACCATGGTGAATTCCTGACCGACACGCGCGGCACGGGCATCATGAACCGTCTGTTCCACGGCTATCAGCCTTATGCGGGCAGCATTGAAGGCCGCCGCAACGGGTCCCTGATCTCTGCGGAAGATGGCAACACCACGACGTATTCCCTGTTTTCGTTGCAGGACCGTGGCACACTGTTTGTTGATGCTGGCGAGAAAGTCTATGTCGGCATGATCATCGGCGAACATTCTCGTGAGAATGATCTGGAAGTGAACGGCGTTCGCGAAAAGAAGCTGACCAACATGCGTGCGTCCGGCAAGGACGATGCCCTGTTCCTGACACCGCCGCGCCGGATGTCTCTGGAACAGGCGATTGCCTACATTGAAGATGACGAACTGGTGGAAGTCACCCCCTCCGCCATCCGTCTGCGCAAGCGTTACCTTGACCCCAACGAGCGCAAGAAGCGCGAACGCTCAGGCGACAAAGCCTGATCCTTCCGCGTTACAGCGTTAAGATGTGCATCCCTGTCCTGCCGGTCTGCCCGTAAGGGAAAGCAGGCAGGGATCTTTCTCTTCCGTTTTAAAAAAATCCTGAAAAACAATATGGCGAGATGAAGGTGTCTGGGTGTCAGGCCCACGGCAACCTGCTGGTATTTCAGAATTTTAATTCGAGACGTGAAAGTACTGTCATGCTATCAGAATGGCCAGCCAGACGGATGCAGCACGTCATACGGACTTCTGGTGCACTGGTCTGGACCCCTGACGTCTCAGACATTTTTGGAGACATATTATGATTTCTCGCCGCCTTCTCGCAGTTCTGTCCACCGTCGCTCTGATGGGGGCTGCTGTTCCGTCCTTCGCTCAGGAAGCCCCTGCTGCTGCTCCGGCTGCTCCCGCTGCCCCTGCTGTTGAAGCTCCTGCTGCTCCTGCCGCCCCCGCTGCTGAAAGCGCTGCTCCTGCTGCTCCGGAAGCTGCTGGTGAAGAAGGCTCCAAGAAGCATCACGGCAAGAAGCACCATGGCAAGAAGCACCATGGTAAAAAGGGCAAGAAAGCCGCTGCTCCTGCTGCTGACGAAACGTCCGCTCAGTAATTCCGGCAGACAACGGAATACCGGCACAGGGCCTTCGGGCCTTGCGTCAGGAAAAAAGGGCCGGGGGATTCATCCTCTGGCCCTTTTTCTTTGGGGGCTTCCTGCAAGGGTTCGCGTCTCTTATGGAAGCGACAGGTTAATGCGCATATTTTCTAGAGATAAGGAAAATGTGTGGATAAACCACGTTATGCACCATTTACCAAAGCCACTTTTGAAATCGCGGAACGCTCTGTGGTCATTTCTGGTTTCTACGCAGCAGCATATGTTATGAGAAACTCTATGGGCCCTTTCAGCAGGCAAAGCGGGGTGTTTCTTTCAATGTTATCCGCGCCTGAAGCGGGCCGAGACATAAGGTTCTGGTGTCCAGCTTAAATCCGCGACCCATGGCCATGTTGGTTTGCGACGGTGGTTGCCGATATGCAGGATGTCCTGATCAATCGCTCCGGGGGAGAGGGCCATCAGGGCCGGATTGGCCAGAGCCTTCATGGTGGGGTGCAGATAGCCGCATTTCAGCACGACAATCCGGAACTGTGCCGGGTCTACGCCCAGATCCCTGAAGGATTCAGCAGAGTGGTACAGGCGTCGTCGGGCCGAGAGGGTGGCTGTAATGCCCTCAAATTCAACGACGGCTTCACCCTCGTCTGGCCGTGTGACGGGTGTCAGATGCTTGACGGTGGCCTTTTTCACGTGGACCGGATGGCACATGATCGGGTCAAGCGTCGCGCCGATTGAAAGGGGCAATGTTGCGCCAACACCGGCTTTGTAACAGGCGTCTGTTGCGGGTCGGTCAGTCATCCCGCCAAGCAGCACATTTTTCACGCCGGCTTTCAGCAGTGCCTGAAGGAAAAAGGTCTGGTCCGAATTGCCTCCGCCGCCCGGATTGTCCCCGGAATCGGAAATGACAACCGGATGGGTGGAGGAGGCCATGGCACGGGAGAGACATTCCTCAATGGTTCCGGTCGGGCTGCCGAATTTGAACGCGCGCCGGGCATCCCAATAGCGGGTGGCCAGTTCCGTCACAACGCGCTTCTGCTCCACGATATCCGTGCCGGTTGCCACGACGGAGGCCGCGGCCCGTGGTTCATCCGCCCACACGTAGCCAACCAGTTGTGAGACATCAAGGATGCCGGGCAGGCGGTTATATTCGCTCAGGTCTGCCCAGAGGCGCCGCCCCGGTTCCCATTCCGTGCTGCTTTGTTCTCCCGGCAGCAGGGCTGGAATGCTGGCCCACACAATGCCGGGGCGCAGGCCGTAGCGGAGGCAGTGCGTGAGCATATCCGTAGCCCGCATGACGTTTTCAACCCGGTCCACATGCGGGGCGGTCCGGTAGGCCGTCATGGCGTCCAGCGTATCCACGGCCCGCTGGCTCAGATTGCCATGCAGGTCGTAATAGGCGGAAATCAGACAGTCCGGCCCAACAACGGCACGGGTTGCTTCGTGCCAGTCTCCTTCGGCGTCATCCATGCCTTCCACGCTCAGCGCGCCGTGCATCATCAGATAAACGCCGTCCAGCGGCAGGAGCTTTTTCAAACGGTCCAGATAATCCGCTTTTAGCGTCTCATAGGTCCTGCGTTCCACCGGGCCGCCGGATGGGGCTGTGGCCTCCAATGTGGGCAGGAACGGGACTTCATACCGTTGCAGGGGCAGGGAGAGGGGGGCTTCAAAAATCTCCTGTCCGCGCCGGATGGTAAAATCCTCCATCCGGGCACGAATCCGGCTGTAGGTGCTGCATTCCGAGGCAATGCCGCCGACTGCAATCCGGGGTGTGCCCCTAAAGTCGGGCACCAGTCCGGCGGCTTCTGCCTTGCCGGAAAACGTCGGTAGTCCTGCAAGAAGACCTGCTGGAAGCATTTTGAGAATCAGTCTGCGCCGCACAGGAAGGCCCTTAATCTGGTGTTACCGTTTATTGTTCCTCATGAGTAACGATAAAGCGGCGCGTTTTCCAGCCCCTGCATGCAGGGGGTCTCTTTTTTTTGACGTAAGAGCTTTTTATGGAAGAGCAGGGAAATCCGGTCCAGTGCGCGCCCGCTCGCCTTCTCCTGCCGGGGCATAGAGAGGGCGGCACTACGCTTGGTGGCGCAGCCGCCCAACGGATCAGTCGTTTTTAGCAATAGCGGCTGATGGAGAGGTCCAGTGCCGGAATATCCGGTTTTATGCCGTGGATCATATCCGCGAGAATCCGGCCGGAGCCGCAGGCCATGGTCCAGCCCAGCGTGCCATGCCCGGTATTGAGCCACAGATTGCTGAAGCGGGGAACAGGGCCGATTACCGGGGTGCCGTCCGGTGTATTGGGGCGGAGGCCGGTCCAGTAGGTTGCGGCGGAGAGGTCGCCCCCACCGAACAGTTCCGAGAAAGAGAGTTGCAGTGTTTCGCGCCGGTCCGGGCTGAGCCGCAGGTTATAGCCTGTCAGTTCCGCCGTACCGCCGACACGGATGCGGTTGCCCAGACGGGTGATGGCGACCTTGTAGGTCTCATCATTCACCGTGGAAAGCGGGGCGTGGCTTTCATCCGTCAGGGGGAGTGTCAGCGAATAGCCCTTAACCGGGTAGACCGGCAGATGCACACCCAACGGCCTGAGCAGTAACGGGCTATAGCTGCCCATGGACACCACATAGGCATCCGCCCGCAGGTGGCCTTTGCTGGTGCGGATGGACATGATCTCATCCGCTGCCGCGTCCATGCCCTTGATGGTCGTATCATACAGGAAGGTCACGCCCTTGGCGGCGGCCATTTTCGCCAGACGCTGGGTGAAGATATGCGCGTCCCCAGACTGGTCCCCCGGCAGATATAGACCGGCCTTCAGAAGGCCGCGTGCGTGGGACAGGCCGGGTTCGTGCTCCAGAATCTGGTTCACGTTCAGCAGTTCATGCGGAATGTTGCTGTCGGAGAGCAGCTTCATGTCATGATGAGCTTTGTCGATCTGCTTTTCCGTGCGGAAAAGCTGGATCAGCCCGCGCTGCCGGTCATCATAGGTCAGGCCTGTTTCTTCCCGCAGGGCATCCAGACAGTCACGGCTATACTCGGCCACCCGCAGCATGCGGCCCTTGTTGATGTCGTAGGCATGGCTGTTACAGTTTTTGAGAAGCTGCTCGATCCACCGGAACATCGCGAAATCAATCCGCTTGCGGATTACCAGCGGGCTGTGCCGCTGCATCATCCAGCCTATGGCCTTAAGCGGCAGGCCGGGGGCGGCCCATGGCGTGGAATAGCCCGGAGAAACCTGCCCCGCATTGGCGAAGGATGTTTCCAGTCCCGGCTCCGGCTGCCTGTCTACAACAGTCACTTCATGACCCAGGCTGTTCAGATACCAGGCTGAGGTCACGCCGATAACGCCAGCGCCGAGAATGATGATTTTCACGCTTTCATCCTTTCCGGGGATCGTAATGGAGACGGTGGTCGCAGACCCCGAGGTCCGTCAGAAGTTTCGTAGCCGATGGTATCCGCCAGATGCGCGACCTCATCAAGAGGCGCATGTGGACCGATCAGGCCCAACACGACCCATACGGGCGGCTGTGGCGTGCCGGTTGCAATGAGGGGAGTGAGATTCACGGCCCGCGAGTCCATGGAGATACGGCCGATTATTGGTAATTTGATGTCAGGCCTGTCCCGGCGGATCACAAAACCGCGCTGGTCCGGGCCAGCGGGAAAACCATCTTCAAAGCCAGTTTCAGGCAGCGCGATGGGGGGGAGGTTGCGGGGTGGCACATGTCCCGCTCTCATAGCCCAAGCAGGCTCCGCTGGGTACCTGTTGGGCTTGGATGACACGGGTCAGTAGGCGGTGTGCAGTGTGCGGAGGGTTGGGCTGCCCTGCGTTGGGTGCAATGCCACAGAGTGCTGCTCTCCATCCCGTGGACCCAATATGGGCGCAGAGGTGCGCATAATTTTCGGTGATGGTGGCAAGAGTGACAAGTGACTGATCAGCTTCCCTGCTCTTTCTCTCCATGCTCCGTCTCCCGACTTTAACAGACAACCTCTTTATCATTTTTTAGACGATGCTGGCAAAAAGTCCGATGGGAAGCCAGGGCCCGCGGGCTGCCTATGAGCCGCGGTGATCAGCTTTCAGGAAGAGCAGAGCCATCCCGTTTGATGTGGTGCATGTTCTTATGGCTGTGGTGGAGTGGGCGCAATGTTGCGCTTTTTTTGTGTCTCGGTCCCTTGTGATCATCGGGGGGACTATCCTCTACCGACGGTGTCGAGATGATCAGGCGTGAAGGAGAGGCAGACTGTCGAACCAACTTTGGACTTTATCAAAGGCGCCATAAACGCTGCCATTTTCGTCATACGTCAGTCAAAGAGTGCACAGCCCGACAGTCTGCTTGCTGGCGATGCCGTCGGGGTGTCAGTCTTTAAAAGGGATTTCAGGGCCATGGAGAAATGCAGAGGCATTTCGGTTCATGATGATCCGTCCTCTTCCACTCTGCTCAAGTGTCCAGCGATAGGACTGCCCATTTTCAGTCTGAAGAGTTCCGATTGCAGAGCATTATGTCCAATTCAGATCTTCCTGCCATGTATGCCTGTCAACTTCTTCAGAAGTCCGCATCCCTTTGCCAAAGCCCCACTTTTTCTACATGAACGTCTTTTACAGAAAAAGACTGAGGTTGTGCGTATGTTTTGCCGGGAAAGGCATAAAAAACAGGAATGAGATGAGACTGATCACAAGGATCCGCTTCGTTGTCATTAGGATGAGTCCGTTTTATCGGGCTTGGTTGGAAACCTGTGAGGGGTGGAATACGTCTGCTTGGGAACCGCAAAAGGCTTCCAGCAGGAACAATTTTCGTGATGGATTATGTTTTATATGGAATTTTCATAAATTATATAAATAGGAGTGGTCGCTGATTTGGGGATTTCTTCTGGAGGACTTGTCTTTCCGGCTCAGGATAGGCCAATGCCTGTAGTCTTTGAGACTATGGATTTTTTACACATCATGCACCAACAAGAGGTGCAAAACTATGCTGTATAAAAAGCCAGAAGGAAGAAAAGTATCATGAAAAAGAGGGGTTTCATATAGTCCATTCTGAATGCCATGGACTATATGAAGTCAGATGGTTTTAGTAAATCTCTGGAACAATCATGGATGCTGGTGTCGGCTGCCGCTCATAATCCGGATGGAAGATGCGGGGCGGCAGAACGACTTCCTGATGGGAAACAGGCTCGTAAGGCACCAGAGACAGCAGATGGCTGATGCAGTTCAGACGGGCTTTCTTTTTATCGACACCCTGAACGACCCACCACGGGGCTTCCGGAATGCTGGAGCGTTCCAGCATGACTTCCTTCGCCAGCGTGTAATCTTCCCACCGTTTGCGGCTTTCCAGATCCATGGGGGAGAGCTTCCACTGCTTGAGCGGGTCGTCCATACGGGCGCGGAAGCGGGCTTCCTGCTCATCATCCGTAATGGAGAACCAGAACTTGATGATCTGGATTCCACTGCTGACAAGCATCCGTTCAAATTCCGGCACGGAGCGGAAAAACTCTTCGTATTGCTCGTCCGTGCAGAAGCCCATCACACGTTCCACACCCGCGCGGTTATACCAGCTACGGTCAAACAGAACGATTTCCCCGGCTGCGGGCAGATGCGCTACGTAACGTTGGAAATACCACTGGGTGCGTTCCCGGTCGTTCGGAGCGGGGAGGGCGGCAACGCGGCAGGTGCGCGGGTTGAGGCGCTGGGTAATGCGTTTGATCGCACCTCCCTTGCCTGCGGCGTCTCGTCCTTCAAACAGCATAACCACGCGGTGGCCGGTCGCCTGCACCCAGTCCTGCAATTTGATGAGTTCACCCTGCAGGCGAATCAGTTCATGAAAATAGAGCCGACGGAAAGCGCGGCCTTCCGCGTCCAGCCCACCCAGACCTGCGGCATCATCTTCCAGAGAAAGTTCGAATTCCTCGTCAAGATCGTCAATAATCTCACGGCGCATCTGCACGCGTTCACGTTCTTCTGCTGTCAGATTGTTCAGATCGTCCATTCTTTTTACCTTATATTATCGCAGGTCATGATCTGCGCTGTGGAGTATAAAGACTGACGGAATGAGCCAGTTTGAAACTTTCATGACATTGAAGAGCCGTCAGAAGGTTGTAGTGACGTTCAGACCCATGACTACCCCATTGCGGATATGTTTGCCAGTATTCGGGTTGAGTGATGTGCCGCCTACATTCCAGAAATACTGGAAATCCGGCTGTACAATCAGCCAGGGTGTGGCTGCGGCCTGATAGGTGAATTCCAGATGGTGCTCGGGCACCAGCATTCCAGCCGTATTGGTGTTCAGGCGGAAACTGTCCTGTGTGTTTTCCTTGGCGCGTAGGCCATACAGGCTGGTGCCCCATGCAAGACCCAGCGTGTCATCCGGTCTGCCGGGCAGCAGTTCATCAAACGTGAAGCCGCTCTGGATTTCTGAGGAAAACCGGCTCCGCGTGCCGTTGCTGAGCGTGGCGCGGGCAAAAAAATTGATGGTTTTGCCGGAACCTTTTTCCTTGCGCCAGATCATCTGGTCGATGACGCAATACATCATCCAGTTACCGTGATGATAGAAGGGGGCACCGTTGCTGTCCGGGCTGGCCAGAAGGCCGTGCTGCGTATCATACCGCTGGTCCGGGAAGCGTCCGGTGTCATAGAGCCCGCCTATTTTCCATACGCCCGGCAGCGCCAGCGCATCCTGCCCGCCAATCTGCTTTGCGGCGTCCAGCCAGAGCTGGGCTTCCCCTATGAACAGCGCGCCGCCTCTGGTGGAAAACAGTGTACCGGAAGGGTCGCGCTCGGATGCGCTGACGTCACTGTAAAACGGTCCGTGGGTCGGGTTGTCATTGGTAATGGCGCCCATCAGCACAAGGGGGGAGGCGGGCCGCCATTTTATGCGCCCGCCAACGGCGGAATACGGCCATGATGGTCCACCGGAATACAGATTGCTGGAAGTGGAGAGTGGCCAGCCAAAGCTGGCGTTCAGAAAAAATGAGGCGTTCTGGCTGACAAGAAATTCCGTATCCAGATCCAGCGTGCCCACCCGGATGTCCAGTGTGCTGTTCAGCAGGCTCTGGCCGTACCAGAGTTCAAACAGGCGGGTAGAGCGTCCGGCATCATACCCGCTGACGGTGTTGAGCGCGCCCAGCCGCTCTCCTGTCAAGGACCGTCCGCGAATCTGCAACGCGCTGACATTCAGCAACCCGCCCTGCCAGCCAAAAGCCTTGCCTGTATCCAGCAGGAGCGCCACGGCGGTCATGCCGTCATAGGTTGCTCCTTTCTGTGTTCCGCCGGAGGTCAGCCCCCAGACTTCCTCCACATCCTGTATGGTGATCCGCACACCCTGCCTGCCCAGCCATGTTCGCGCTCCGCCCATGGTGCCGAGCAGTTCGGTATGAGGGTCTTCCTCCGGGGCTGTGAAGGTTGGGGATGGTGCCGGAAGTGGCACACCAGAGGGCAGAATATCAGTGGCGAGCGGTGCTGTGGCGGCCTGAGCCGGGGCTGTCTCTGGCAGGCAGGAGAGCAGGCCGCAGAGCATGGACACGAGGCCGGATGCCCGTGAGAGGGCCTGTGGCGCGGCACGCTTCAGCATGCAGGGCGCAGGGGGGCGTTGGGCGTTATAAGGCGTGTGAAGGCTGACTTGTCGGGAGTGCGGCACGTCTTGACCTCATCGCGGAATGCGCGAAGGATTTTGACGATCTACGCGCTGATTTAAAATGACGTTATCATGACAGCGAATACTCTGGCGCTGCCCGCGTGAGACGCTGGTCAGGGGCAAGGCCGTGGGACGCTGAAGCTACTCGGTTTATGTTCTAACGTGGGGAGCGTCTCTCCGGTTCAGTCAGACTGTACCTGTCGGGTTGGTGACGCTGCCACCAATGGCGATCACGCCGGGCATGTCACGTCAGTCCCACAGAAGGATGATGTCTGTGCCCTGGCGGGTCTTCAACGCCGTATGTGACACCGTCAGTCGGATGCGGAGTGAAGAAGAGCTGGAGTTCCTACAGGCCTGTCTTTCGTCGTTCATCCGATTTATCTAAGGTTTTTTAAGAATTGTGATCGTGATCCTCTGATGGGGTGTAAAGCCCAGTGACTGATATAACGCGATGGCGGCTGTATTATCCGCATAAGTGTGAAGGAACGGTGTCTCGCCCCGCTCCAGAATACGCTGGGCAACAGTACGCATGAGAAAACCGGCGTATCCGCGCCCGCGATGGTGAGGGTGTGTGCAGACGCCGCTGACCTCCGTAAAATGTCCCGGTTTCATGCGTTCTCCAGCCATGGCGACCAGTTGCCCTTCTTCGCGAATGCCGACAAAGCCGCCGAGTTGCCATGTGTCTGCCAGAAAGGGACCGGGCGCCGTGAGTGCTGCAAGCGCCTGCATTTCAACCGCGTCATTGGCTCCGAGATGACAGAAGGAAAAATGGCGTGGGCTCCCGGACAGATGCGATGCTACCATCTGGAGACATTCAGCAGTTTTGATAACTTTCAGGCCGGGTGGGAGTGGACAGCCCTCTTTTTCCACGAGCCAGATTTCTTCATCAGGGGAGAGCAGGTCTTCAAGTGCCCGCCAATCAACGTCTTCAGTTCCGGCACTCGCGCCGAAAGGGGAGAGTGTCCTCTTGTAGCGCAAGGCATGACTGTTACCGACAGCAAGCGCGTTCTGGCGTCCGGTCAGGGCATGCCAGACAGGGCGGTTCAGAACATCTAACGGGGATGCGGCAAGCGGCCGGGTTAACAGATGCCGGACTGAAGTCAGAGCCTGAGCGAGTGTCTGCCGCTCGGTTTCATCAAGCTGTAACAGGGTCGCTTGAATGGCATCGTGCTGCTTCTGATCAACATTTTTGAAAACACTCTGTCCCTTTGGGGTCAGTTGCATGGGACGTGAACGACCATCTTCCGATGAGCGGTCCCGTGTTATCCAGCCCTTATTTTCGAATTGACGGATCATGCGGCTCAGATACCCGCGATCCAGTGCCAGAACCTCTTGCAGGACAGTGGCCTGAACGGGTGCCCGGTTTGCGATTTCCAGAAGAAGGCGCGCTTCTGTCAGCGTCATGTCGCTCCCCAGAAAGCGTGCGTCAAGTGCCCCGACATATCGCGTGTAAAAGCGGTTGAAATCACGGATTGCCGTTATCGTCTGTTCCATAACCATCCAGCCGGGCCATGTTGTTGCTTGAGGCAACTATATGCCGGGTGTGGGGAGAATGCACGCTTTTTGAGGACTGGCGGCATCCGGGAGGGATGCCGCCAGTCCGGTAAAGGCGCTTCAGGCGGCAGGGACGCCCTTGCTGGTGGAGTATTCGAAGTGCAGGGCCTGATCCAGGTTGACGATCGGGTAGATGGAATGGGCAGCCATTGCCCCTTCACTAAAACCTTGCAGGATCAGTTTGAGCTTGCCGGGGTAGGTAGCGATGTCACCAATGGCGAACACGCCGGGTAGGCTGGTCTCACAGGAGGAGGGGGTAACCGGAATGGTGGAGCGGATGGTGTCCATACCCCAGCGGGCAATGGGGCCGAGGTCCGTGGCCAGTCCGAAGAACGGCAGCAGGGTATCGGCTTCCAGATGCCGGGTTGCGCCGTCCAGATCTACGACTTCCACACTTTCCAGCGCGCCGTTCGTGCCGTGCAGCGCGTGGAGTTGGTAGGGGACAATTTTTTCAATCTGTCCAGCGGCTACGGCTTCATCCAGCAGGCGGAGACTTTCCGGCGCGCCACGGAAGCGGTCCCGACGGTGCACCAGATACAGTTTTGCGGCCTTGTCTTTCAGGGAGAGCGCCCAGTCCAGTGCGGAATCTCCACCGCCAGCGATCACGATCCGCCTGTTTTCAAAATCGGCTTTGCGGCGCACATAATATTGCACTGCGCCGCTTTCCTCAAAGCCTTCCAGCCCGTCCAGCGGTGGCCGGTTGGGGCCGAATGCGCCTGCACCAGCGGCAATAATCACAGCTTTGGCGTTGACGGTCGTGCCTTTATCCGTCCCGAGCGTGAACGCGCCACGATGACCGCTGAGGCTTTCAATCCGGTGTTTGAGCAGGCGCGGAATTTCAAACGGGGCAATCTGCTGTTCCAGATTGGCGATCAGCTGTGCGCCTTCCACCGCGGGGCAGGCGGGAATGTCATAAATCGGCTTTTCAGGATACAGCGCCACACATTGCCCGCCCACTTCCGGCAGGACATCAATCAGGACGCACCGCAGGCGCAGCATGGCGCACTGGAAGGCGGCAAACAGCCCGGTGGGGCCAGCGCCGATAATGGCGACATCAGTCTCAATCGGCATATCCGTCATGGCGCGGCGCATCTCCCTTTTTGCCCGTGTGATCGTGCCTGTGTTTTTGCGACAGGTCGGCAACGGGCGCAATAGGGCACGGGTCAGGAGTCTTCTGGTCCCGGATATCCATCCACGCGAAGCTTTTCGAGGCTATTGGGAAAAACGGTTCAAGACACGTCATTTGCTCGTCCGTTAACCGATACAGGGCACTCGTCTTCCGTCTCCATATTGCACTATTAAAATTGTATAAAAAATAATAAAACAAAAATAACGAACGAATCGCAATCCGCGAATTGACGTGGTGGTTTGTTCCCGATATTTCCTACCCTGTAAAACACTAAACATGGTAGTGCTATGATAATATCACCAAGGCGAATAGTTTTTATTGGGGCTGTTTTGTCGTCTTGCGGGATGAGTATGGCAATCGCGCATGCGCAGGACACTGCGGGTAAAACACCTCTGGAACTCCGTAAAGCGGGCAGGAAAAAGACCTCCATCGCACCTGCATCAGCGTCAGGCACTCTTCGGCATGGCACGCCAGCCCCGGTCAAAGCCGCTCGCGCCAGACGGGAGGAACTGGAAGTGCATGGCAACGCAACCCCCGTATTTTCAGGCGGCGCACTGGGCAATAAAAGGCCGCTGGATACGCCATTTTCCATTCGCACCGTCACCAGTGCGGAAATACAGGAACGTCAGGTGAAATCTCTGTCCAGATTGCTGTCTCAGGACGCATCCGTCGTGACAAACGGGGATACCTATTCTTTCAACGCCTATAGCGTGACAGTGCGTGGCGTCCCGCTGGATGATTATAACGGCTATAAAATTAATGGTTCACCATTTTACATGACAACGGTTGAGTTGCCTCTGGAAAGCTTTGAAAATGTTCAGCTTCTCAAAGGTGCATCCGGCTACATGTACGGTTTTAACGCGCCTGGCGGGATTATAAACTACCAGACCAAAAAACCGACGGCACAGAGAACCCTGTCTGTCGATGCAGGCTATAGTTCCGCTGCCATTGCCAGTGAGCATATTGATACCGGCGGTCGCCTGTTCAACAAGGTTTTCGGATATCGCCTTAATCTGACGCATGAAAAAGGCGAGACCTATAACGGTTCGCATGTAGAACGTTATTCCGGTTCTCTGGGCGTGGATGCCCGCATTGCTGAAAATCTGCTCTGGACAGCGGACGCCATTTATCAGGACCGAAAAATACGCGGTCTGGTACAGGATTTTTTTATCGACCCCACAACCTACCCTTCCAACAGCCTTCCTGCCGCCATCAGTGGCAATAAAGATCTGAATTCCTATCCCGGTTCCATGTTCACATCACACGTTCTGTTTCTGACAACAGGGCTGAAGTGGGATATAAGCCGGAACTGGAAATTTCATGTGGATTACAGTCATAGTCAGGACTGGCGTTCTTACCAGAGTGAGTGGATGTCCCTGAACAACAGGCAGGGGGATTATGACTCCTACCTGTCCACAGACCCGCGGAGCTGGTCTGACTATAATCAGGCACAGGGTATTCTGGAGGGCAGTTTCCACACCGGGTTTGTTAAACATGATGTGTCACTCGGGGCAACATGGCAGGGGTTGACCAAATATCTTCCCACCAGCAGTGAATATGTGAATATCGGTTCACAAAACATGTATGCCCCGATCATTCCGCGCCCGTGGAACATCAATAACGAGTCCTCGGCCTACCGGAATTACCGGTCTGATCAGGTTGGCCTGTTCCTGAGCGATACCGTTACCTTCACCCCGCAATGGTCGCTTCTGGCGGGGGTGCGCTACACCAATTTCCAGCAAAACAGCTACAGTGCGGCGGATGTCAGAACGGCGGCCTACAAGGTTAATCCCGTCACCCCGACGGTCGCGTTGCTGTATCACCCGGTCCATAATATGACGGTCTATGCCAGCTACGTTCAGGCGCTGGAAAATGGCGGCACAGTTGGAGATACCTATAAAAACGCTCGCCAGACGTTGCCGCCCATCCGGTCTGACCAGGTGGAAGTCGGGGCAAAAATCACCCGCCGCACATGGGATCTGACGGGCGCGCTCTATCGCATCACCCGTGGCGCACAATATGCCAATGCGGATAATTACTATGTATCCAACGGGACACAGGTTTATCAGGGGTTTGAACTGAACGGGCATGTGGACCTGCCGCTCGGCTTTGTCGTGACTGACAGTCTAGGGATTGAGTCTTCAAAATACAAAAGGACCGACCCCTCCATTCAGGGGAACACGGCGGAAGCTATTCCCACGTTCCAGAACATGTTTACGCTGACAAATAATATTCAGGCCGTTCCCGGTCTCTCGGCCTCAGCAGAAGTGCATTATACTGGCAGGATGTGGGGGGATGCCATGAACGTCTACCATATTCCCGGCTATGCCCTGTTTAATCTGCGGGCCAGCTATCGCACCCATATCGGCAAACATCGCGTCACTTTCCGGGCGGAACTGGATAACGTCGCCAACACGCATTACTGGGGCGTCCTTGCTTCGGATTACTTCTATGTCGGGACGCCCAGAACCGTTTATCTCAATGCCCGGTTTGATTTATAAACAGACCAGTCAGCATATTTCCTCTTTTATCTGGATAATGGCTTACGCGGAGCGGGCCAGTGCCTGAGCAGCCAGATCGGCTGTAGTCAGCGGCATATGAGGAGTATCCTGTTGACGCGTATGGAATGAAAAAAGGGGACTGTGTTGCAGACTTTTCGTCTGTCACACAGTCCCCGTTTCAGGCGTCAGATCGCCTTGGATGCGCTTCAAGCCTGGATTTCAGGCGGTTTTAAGAGTCTTTTTCAGGCCTGCGTCCAGCACATCAAGGAAGTCCTGTGTGTTGAGCCATTTGGTGTCCTTGCTGACCAGCAGGGCGAGGTCCTTGGTCATCTGGCCACCTTCTACGGTTTCAATACACACGCGTTCCAGTGTTTCCGCAAAGTGGATTACGTCCGGTGTGTTATCAAACCGGCCGCGGTAAGCCAGCCCACGTGTCCATGCAAAAATGGAGGCGATGGGGTTGGTGCTGGTGGGGCGGCCTTTCTGATGCTCGCGGTAATGGCGGGTTACGGTGCCGTGGGCGGCTTCCGCTTCCACAACGTCACCCGTCGGGTTGAGCAGCACGGAGGTCATCAGACCAAGGCTGCCAAAGCCCTGTGCGACGATGTCACTCTGCACGTCGCCATCATAGTTTTTACAGGCCCACACGTAACCGCCCGGCCATTTGAGCGCACAGGCGACCATGTCATCAATCAGGCGGTGTTCGTAGGTCAGACCGGCTTTTTCAAAGTCCGCCTTGAATTCCTTGTCATAAATTTCCTGGAACACGTCTTTGAAGAGACCGTCATAAGCCTTCAGAATGGTGTTCTTGGTGGAGAGATAGACCGGCATGTTGCGGTCCCGCCCGTAGGAGAGGGAGGCGCGGGCAAAGCCTTCAATGGAGGCACGGGTATTGTGCATGCCCATGGCTACGCCGGGGCCTTTGAAGTCATGCACATCCAGTGTCAGGCCTTCTCCACCGTCTGCGGGCGTGTAGACCAGCTTGACGGTGCCGGGGCCGGGGATGCGGGTTTCTGCTGCGCGATAGATGTCACCATAGGCATGGCGGCCAATCACGATCGGTTTGGTCCAGTGCGGCACAAGGCGCGGGACGTTGGAGCAGATGATGGGTTCCCGGAAAATGGTGCCGTCCAGAATGTTGCGGATGGTGCCGTTGGGGGAGCGCCACATTTTCTTCAGCCCGAATTCCTTCACGCGGGCTTCATCCGGCGTGATGGTGGCGCATTTTACGGCCACGCCGTAGCGTTTGGTGGCTTCGGCAGCATCCACTGTCACGCGGTCATCCGTGGCGTCACGGTGTTCAATGCCCAGATCATAATATTTCAGGTCAATATCGAGATAAGGCAGAATCAGGCGTTCACGGATAAAGTGCCAGATGATGCGTGTCATCTCATCACCATCCATCTCGACGATGGGATTTTTAACTTTGATTTTTGTCATGGTGAAATACTCCTTCATCCCCGCACGGGACCGTAAAAATCCACATAAAGCGTATAAGCATCATGCGGCAGGCGGAGGGATGGCATAAGGGGTTCGGGCGGGTCTGTCGCTTCACATTCCAGATAGGAACAGCAGGAAGCAGGGGCGTTTTTCGTAGTTTTATGCCATCGGAGGTCAGATTTGCGCCGGGTATGTGCTTATGGCGGAACTGGTGTAGGAGGGAGTATCACAATATGGTCAAGGCTTTATGACAGCATCAGCGTCTTCTCCTCCGGTGTCTCCCTCGGCCCGAACCGGGTCATTTTCTGTCGTGCTGGCGATAGAGCTGTGGGAACGGTTCGGCTTTTACGGCATGCAGGGCATCCTGCTGCTTTACATGATCCAGCGTCTTGGCTTTTCCGATGCGCAGGCCAACATGCTGTGGGGCACGTTTTCCGCCGTCTGTTACGCGGCTCCCGCTGTGGGCGGCTGGGTGGGGGATACCCTGCTGGGCTCCCGTCGCACCATGGTGATGGGGGCTGTGGTGCTCACCGTGGGTTATGCCCTGCTGGGACTGGATCTGGGTGGCCAGATGGCGCTGTTCGCAGCGCTGGCCGTGATTGCTGTGGGCAACGGGCTGTTCAAGTCCAACGCCGCCAATCTGGTCCGCCGGATTTATGAAGGTGATGATGCCCGGATTGATGTCGCCTTTACCATTTACTACATGAGCATCAATGTCGGCTCCACGCTGTCTCTGCTGCTGACGCCATGGTTGCAGGAGAATTACGGCTGGTCTCCCCCTTCTGGGTCTGTTCGGCGGGGCTGGCGTTTGGTGTGGTGTGTTACGCGCTGTTCCACAGACGGCTGGCGCATATTGGCTCCAGTCCGGATTTTCAGCCTCTGATGCTTTCCCGGTTTCTGGCGGTGCTGGGCGGCACGGTGCTGGTTCTGGCGGTCATGATCGGGCTGCTGCGCTACCCGGCGGCGGGCCGTGCCTGCGTGTGGGTGGCGGCGCTGACTGTGGGCTGTGTGTGGGTGGTGCTTTATCGTCGGGCTTCCGCAGAGGTGCGTCCCGGCCTGCGGTTGGCGTATCTGCTGATTGTGCAGACCATGCTGTATTTTGTGTTTTACCAGCAGATGGTGACATCCCTGACCCTGTTTGCACTGCGGGATGTGGATTCAGCCTTCACGCTGGGTGGCGTAACCTTGTTCCATATGTCTGCCGGGCAGTTTCAGGCGCTCAACCCGGTCTGGATCATGCTGGCGAGCCCGCTTCTGTCCTGGGTTTATAAATCCATGACGGATCGGGGCTGGAATTTTCCCATTGCCGAGAAGTTCATTGTCGGGTTCTCGCTGGTGTCACTTTCCTTCCTGATCTGGTGGTGGAGTGCAGCGACGGGCGGGAACCATCTGGTCTCCCCCTGGGTGATGTTCTGGGCCTATGGGGCGCTGTCCATCGGGGAGTTGCTGATCAGCGCGCTCGGGCTGGCCGTGGTGGCGCGTTATGCGCCTGCCAGCGTGGGCGGATTCATGATGGGCAGCTACAACGTGTCCAACGGTGTTGCGATGTATCTGGGGAGCGCGCTGGCCAATCTGGCGGCTGTAGGGCCTGCCGTGGCCTCGGCGGATCCGGCCCAGACCCTGCCGGTCTATGCGGGCCTGTTCCGGATGCTGTTCCTGCTGGGTCTTGGCTGCACGCTGCTGTTTGTGGTGTGCCTGCCTTTTACACGCCGATGGGATGCGCAGCACCGGGCGGCGCAGGGGCTTCAGCCGTAAGTGGCAGCATTTTCATGCCGGGTGAGTGTGTTGCGGGGCGGGGGGATGATCCTCTGCCCCGTTTGCGTTTCTGCACACTGGCTTCTGCGTAATGGTTTCCGCGTGCTGGGGTGTAGCGGAGGTCTGGTCTGCTTCGGGGCTTGCAGATAATGGCGGCCCGGTGCGGCGCGTTGCTCACCGGTTGCGGAGTATTGCACGGCAGATGGCAAAGTGGCTGTGCGCCGGGCGGTGGGCGCGTAACGGAACAGGCCCGCTACATCGTGACGGGCCTGCTCTTGCGGTCATCTGGAAATCTGGAAAAACTGTTCAGAATTCAGCAGAGAGTGTGAAGTGATACACGCGCGGCAGGCCGGCGTAGAGGCTGGAGGATGCGCCGGAGGTGCCGCTGGGAGCCCCTGTGTAGACGGAAGCCCAGTAGCGTTCATTGGTCACGTTGCTCACCCCGAAGCGCAGGACCATCGGGAGTTTTTTCGTCGCACGGAAGGCATAGCGCGTGCCAAGATCCAGTGTGGTGTAGGACCCGGTGTGCAGTGTGTTGGTCACGTTGGCAGCCCGGTTGCCCATATAATGCACGTTGGCGTTAAAGGCCCAGCCGTTCGCAAAGCGGCCAAGGGAGGCGGGCAGGCGGTAATCCAGCAGCAGATTGGCCTGAATTGGCGCCGCGCCGACAATTTCCTTGCGGTTCAGTGTGGGGGAGGCCGCGTCAACCAGTTCCGCATCCAGCCATGTCATACCCGCCAGAACGGACAGGTTTGGCAGCACCTCACCGGAAATCTGGGCTTCCACACCATAGTTTCTCTGCGTGCCGCCATATTGGTACGTCTGGCAGTTGGTCATGGCGGCGCACCCGGTATGCGGGTTGGCGGCGGCGACATACATGGCGTAGGGCGATGTCATGCGGAAGCCCGCCACGTTAAACTGCATGGTCTGGTAACGCAGTTTATAACCAACCTCATATTCTTCGGAGTGGGCGACAGGGAGTGCAAGGTTCGTATTGGTGTAGCTTGTGCTGTTGGGTGTGACCGGCCCGGCTTCCACAGAGCGACCATAGGTGAAGTAAAAGGTCTGGTTGTCCGTCGGCTTATACATGATGCTGGTGGTGGGGCTGAAGGCAGCAGACGTCTCGAACGTGTCGCGCAATGCACTTTTGGCATTCAGGGCGCCGCGCTGATGGATCCAGCCCCATGAGAGTGTGCCCATGATGGACAGGTGTCTGGTCAGTTGCAGGGTATCCCCCACAATAAAGGACTGGCTCATGATGCTGCTGGATTTGTAGCGGCCATGATAATAAGGCTGCGTGCCACCATTCGGGCTTGCGCCATACATGGTATGGATGCCCAGATTCTGCGCCGGAGTTGAGCCCCCGACGGGGTTGAAGTTACCCATCATGTAGCCGTTGGTGCCAATCACCAGATCATGCCGGATGGGGCCGGTGTAAATGCGGCCATTGAGATAGGCCATGTTGCTGCCGACGCGGAAGTCGTTTGCGGTGGTGGTGGCTGTGGCTTTGGAGCTGTACCAGCCATCACTGCCGCGCAGGCCGCCACAGGTCTTGCCACCATCGCACAGCGTATCGGCTACGCCGAAGGCCTGCCGGGCTGCGTCCTGATACAGGCCGCCCAGCGTGAAGCTCCAGTTCTGGTTGAACTGATGCTTGATCTTGCCAAGAAAAGTGTTGGTTTCCATGTTGTAGCCGCTCCATTCAGGAGCCAGCCGCCTGCCTAGATCGGGGGCTTCAGGCAGGCTTCCGCCACCAACGCCGGTCGCCAGAATGCCAAAAGCGGGGGCGTCGCCGCGCTGGTCATAGGTGTAATGGCTGGCGTCAATTTCGATAACTGTCCTGTCATCCAGATGGAAATCGAAATCTCCGCTGACCATGTTCCTTCGCAGGGAGGTGCCCTGCGCATAGCCTGTGCCATCCGCATGCAGCATGTTCAGGCGGTAGCCAAACCAGCCATTGTGGCCCAGACGCCCGGAGATGTCTCCGTTGACTGTGGGCGTGCCGACAGAATCAACTCCCCCGGAGAGCCGTTCCGTGCGCCGGTCCGTCGGGCGTTTGAGGGTGTATTCAAACACGCCCGCCGGGTTTTCCGGCCCATACATGGCCCCGGCCAGACCGTTGAGCACCTGAAGATTGTCCACCCATTCCGCCGGATATGGCGTGGTGGACACCACGTTCAGCCCGTCCAGACGGGAGTTGGCAATCACATCAGCTTCAAACCCGCGGGACTGCGGGCGTGACGTGTTGGGGTCGCCTCGTATTTCCAACTGCACGGAAGGCAGATACTGCGCCATGTCATTGATGCTGCGGATCTGCTGGTTGACCACAACGTCATGCGTCACCCCCATGACGGAATAGGGCGTATTCAGCGTATCGCGATTCCCCAGCGGGCCGAGATAGACAACCTTGTTCATATAGCGGGCGGCAGTGCCGTCAGCGGCGTGATGTCCGTGGACATTGATGGTCTCCCCGTTGGAGCCATCCAGAATTCCGGCAATGGGGGCGTCAGTGCGTTTGTCAGATGCAGTGGTCTCAGGCTTTTGATGGCTGACTTTTTTTGTCGGTGCGGTGTTCACATTGGCCTTTTTATCAGCCGTGGCATACGGAGTGGGGGGCAGGTGGCGCGGCCAGAGCGGACCCTGTCAGCAGAACCGCGCCGAATGTTCCGGTAGCGACGATAAAATAAAAACGATCATGCATGGCTCAGGCAGGTCCGGGCGGAAGAAAACATCAGATAAGCTGCTTCTGCCGTGTCAGATGGGTGTTGTCTATATATAGCCATGCATAAATCCATATACGAAAGAATATAATCAGGAAGTGATGCTGAAATAAGACAGTTCGCCCGTCTGGCCGCATGGCGGGCCTGCATGATGTGCCCGCATGGTATGAAAGACCGCCGACCTGTGCTCTGGTCCGCCGAAACTTTGGCCGGGCTGCATCGTTTCAGATGCTCTTTGAGAATCACTCTTTTGGGAGAGCGGGGACATAATTTAGGTGAGTTGGGTCTATCTATTAATGAGTGGGTTGCTGGAAATTGGTTTCACAACCTGTATGCGATTTGCAAAAGGCTGGCAGGATATCGGGTGGTTTCTCGGTCTGCTCGCCTGTCTGGTGGCAAGTATAAGCCTTGTGCAGCTTGCCACGCGTACCATTCCTCTGGGCACGGCCTATGCCGTCTGGACAGCTCTGGGAACAGCCGGAACTGTTCTGTTCGGGATGGTGGTTTTCCATGAACCCGTTTCCATCATGCGGCTGGTCTTTATTGCCGGGATCGTTTTGTGCGTGGTGGGTCTGAAAATGTGCGGAGGCTGAAAGGGCCGCGCGGGCCTGATGGGGGTGCTCCGTTCAGGCCGCCCGTGATCAGAATTTTTGATCAGATACGGCGTGATGCGCATGACAGGGCATAGCTCTGGCACAGGCAGGCATCACGCAAAATCTGAATTTTCAGAAGAGGAATGCTGGGGCGAATGACGGGGCTCGAACCCGCGACAACCGGTACCACAAACCGGCGCTCTACCAGCTGAGCTACATCCGCCACACAGCAAGCGCTCATGTAGAGAAGCGCGGCAGGCACGTCAAGGCCGGGATGCCGCGAGAGGGAGAAAAATTTCAGGGTGCCACTTCTAGTGCTGCCTCTCCGTCCCGGCGGGGTTGCTCTGCCGGAGGGAGAGATGCTGTCGGGATGGCTCCCTGATGTCTCGTGCCGGATCAGTCTGGCCGGTTGCTGGCCCAGCGCTTGATGCGTGCCACGGCGTCCTGCAATACGCTCTCCTGCTTGCAGAAGGCGAAGCGGACCAGATGGCGCGGGGTGGTGTGCCATTGGCGGGGTCATAAAAGGCAGAGGCCGGAATGGTGGTAACCCCGGCTTCTTCCGTCAGCAGGCGGGCAAAGGCCGCATCATCCAGCCCGTTGGCCAGCGGGGTAATGTCCGCCATCACGAAATAACTGCCATCGCACGGCAGCACGTCCAGCCCGACGCTGCGCAGACCTGCGGAGAGGATGTCGCGCTTGCGGGCCATGTCGGCGGCCAGTTCCTGAAAATAGGCGTCATCCTTGTTCAGGCCAAACGCCACCGCCCGTTGCAGGTTGGGGGCTGTGGCAAACACGAGATTCTGGTGCGCCTTGGCCACCACAGCGGCCAGTGGGGCCGGGGCGGTGACATAACCGACCTTCCAGCCGGTGAGAGAGAAGCTTTTACCCGCACTGCCAATGCGCAGGCAGCGTTCGCGCATATCCGGGAGGCTCATCAGGGAGACGTGCGGGGTGCCGAAGGTGAGGTGCTCATAGACTTCATCACACACGGCATAGGCATCATGCTGGCGTAGCAGGCTGGCGATGAAGTCCAGTTCCTCCATTGTGAACACCTTGCCGGTCGGGTTCATGGGTGTGTTGAGCAGAATGGCCTTGGTGCGGGCGGAAAACGCAGCCGCCAGAGCTTCTCGCGGCAGTGTCCAGCCCGGTTCTTCCAGCCGCACCAGCCGGGCAATTCCGCCAAGCTGGCGGACCATGGGCAGGTAGGTGTCATAAAGCGGTTCAATCAGCACCACCTCATCACCGGGTTCAATCAGCGCTATCAGGGCGGCGGCAAGGGCCTCCGTGGCGCCGGATGTCACCACCACTTCCGAGTCTGCATCAATGCTCAGCCCCTGGAACCGGGCATTGGAGTCTGCCACCGCGCGGCGCAGTTCCGGCAGGCCGGTCAGCGGCGCGTACTGGTTGCGGCCATCCAGAAGGGCCTCCGCCGCCACCCGCACCATATCCTGCGGGCCTTCCGTATCCGGGAAGCCCTGCCCGAGATTGATGGCGTCATGCCTCCGGGCCAGTTCTGACATCACAGTAAAAATGGTGGTGGGCAGCGCGGCAATCTGCCGGTTGAGCGGTTTTGTCATGGCCGTATTCCTGAGGGCTGCCAGGGGTGTGCCGGGAGTGATGCCGGGGCATGAGGCAGCAGAAAAGCAAAAGTGGCGGGCAGACTGCCACGGGTCACCGGGGGGGAGAAAAGGGGGGAGATCAGTGCTGGATCGTTATATTTCGCACAAGGCCGATTGCCCGCGCGGCCAACCCGTGCAAGTTTGGGGCTGTTCGCTCTGAGTCTTCATGCCCCACGGGCACGTTGCGCACAGGAAGAACTCCCTCTTGTTGAGTGCAGTACCCAGAATATTGATGACGTGACATGAGAAAGATCGAGGCCATAATCAAGCCGTTCAAGCTGGACGAGGTGAAGGAAGCCCTTCACGAACTCGGCCTGCAAGGCATTACCGTGATCGAAGCCAAGGGCTTCGGGCGGCAGAAAGGGCATACGGAACTCTATCGTGGCGCGGAGTATATTGTCGATTTTCTGCCCAAGATGAAAATCGAGGTTGTCTGCCCGGCCAGTCTGGTGGAGCGCGCGGTGGAGGCCATATCCGCCGCCGCCCGGACCGGACGAATCGGGGACGGCAAGATTTTCATCCTCCCGGTGGAAGACGTGGTACGAATCCGCACGGGAGAAAGAGGGGAAGACGCTATCTGAGGTGGCCCGGGCTGAGGCAGCTCGGGGTGACCCGGCGGCAAACGCGAGTTTTATAATCCTAGACGTGCCGCAAGAGTGCGGTGCGCAACAGGTTGTAGGTGAAGACATATGGTGAAGAAAACGACCACTGCGGGTGACAGCAAAGCCGCAGCAATTGCTAAGGTTTTTGACCTGATCCAGGAAAACTCAGTCGAGTTTGTTGATCTGCGTTTCACGGACCCGCGTGGCAAGTGGCACCACACCACGCAGTACGTCACCACGATCGAAGAAGACACCTTTACCGAGGGCTTCATGTTTGACGGCTCATCCATCGCTGGATGGAAAGCCATCAACGAAAGTGACATGGTTCTGCTGCCGGACCCGGAAACAGCCGTGATGGACCCGTTTACGGCGCGCCCGCAGCTGATTCTGA
Source organism: Zaprionus nigranus (assembly GCA_018903425.1). Taxonomy (NCBI): domain Eukaryota; kingdom Metazoa; phylum Arthropoda; class Insecta; order Diptera; family Drosophilidae; genus Zaprionus; species Zaprionus nigranus. The sequence goes on along the minus strand of JAEIGD010000013.1, from coordinate 1,828,713 downwards.
TCTGTGACATCATCGAGCCGTCCACAGGCCAGCCCTATAACCGTGACCCGCGCTCCACCGCCAAGCTGGCCGAGCAGTATCTGAAGTCCTCCGGTCTGGGTGATACCGCCTTCTTTGGTCCGGAAGCTGAATTCTTCATCTTCGACAACGTGCGCTTCGGCACCGGCCCGAACTACGGCAAATATCAGCTCGACAGCATTGAAGGCCCCGGCGCGTCCCTGAAGGACTATCCGGAAGGCAATATGGGCCATCGTCCGGGCGTGAAGGGTGGTTACTTCCCTGTGCCGCCGGTGGATAGCGAGAACGATCTGCGCGCTGAAATGCTCGTCACCATGGGTGAGATGGGTCTGCCGATTGAAAAGCAGCACCACGAAGTCGCCCAGTCCCAGCATGAACTGGGCACCAAGTTCGACACGCTGGTCCGCTCTGCCGACTTCATGCAGATCTACAAATACTGCGTGCACAACGTGGCCCATTCCTATGGCAAGACCGCCACGTTCATGCCCAAGCCGATCTATGGTGATAACGGCTCCGGCATGCACGTGCATCAGTCCATCTGGAAAGACGGCAAGCCGACCTTTGCAGGCAATGGCTATGCGGATCTGTCCGATACGGCTCTGTACATCGGCGGCATCATCAAACATGCCAAGGCGCTGAATGCCTTCACCAACCCGTCCACCAACTCCTACAAACGCCTGATTCCGGGCTTTGAGGCTCCGGTGCTGCTGGCTTACTCCGCGCGCAACCGCTCTGCATCCTGCCGTATTCCGTATGCCACCAACCCCAAGGCCAAGCGCGTTGAAGTCCGCTTCCCGGACCCGACGGCCAACCCGTATCTGGCTTTTGCCGCCATGCTGATGGCCGGTATTGACGGCATCAAGAACAAGATCCATCCGGGCGATGCCATGGACAAGGATCTGTATGACCTGCCGCCGGAAGAGCTGAAGCAGATCCCGACCGTTGCAGGTTCCCTGCGTGAAGCGCTGGAAGCTCTGACCGAAGATTATGAATTCCTGCTGGCGGGTGGCGTGTTCACCAAAGACCAGATCGACAGCTACATTACGGTCAAATGGGAAGACGTGTATCGCTTCGAACACACGCCGCACCCGGTTGAATTCGAAATGTACTATTCCGTCTGATCCCTCCGTTCAGGGTTTCAGTCGCTCAGGAACGCGGCCTTCTTCGGAGGGCCGCGTTTTTTGTGCCTGTCGTCCGGCCGGGTGTGGCAGAGCCGCTACGCCCACACGGTTTCAGGCATTGTGTGTTGCCCGGTGGCTGCATTGTTGCGTGTAGGAATTGACTCGAGGAGGCAAGGCGATATGACAGCTGAGAGTGATGGTTTCCCCTGTGTGGGGAATGAAAAGGGAACCGGGTGCGGGCTATCGGCCTCAGTCCCGGGCTGTCCCCGCAACTGTAAGCGGTATGCGTGAGCCTATCCGGACGTGCGTCGTCCGGCCCACTGGAGAAGGATTTTCCGGGAAGGGTCTGCTCAGGTGAGACACCGTAAGCCAGGAGACCTGCCATCCAGCAAGTGGTTGCAATCAGGAAGCGCCAGTCGGGGTGTGCTGGCGTACGTGGCTGAGGTCTGCTTCTGCGTCTGATGCAGGGGTGGGTCAAAGACGCGGTCCTGTGGCAACGGCTGACCACGGGATGAGTAGTAAGATGACCTTTTTTCGTTGCGTGCTGACCACCTCCACCATTCTCGCGGTGGCGGGCGGTCCTCTGGCAGGCGCGCAGGCCGCAGCCCTTCCTGAAACACAGACGCCTTTTGGCAGGAGTCAGGCGCATACAGCCGCGCCGACACAGACGCGGGCACCGACGACACCAACAAAGCGCCTGAGCAGCAGCCGTGGTGGTGTGCATCGCGCCGGCGGGCGTAGTCTGTCCACAGGGCAGCATGGTACTGCACAGAAGGCAGATGTCTCTAGCCAGACAACCGGTATTGCGCAGCCGGGTGGCACAACGGATGCTGTGGCGGAAGGGGCTGTGCAGGCGGGTGAGGTCGGCACGTCACATAAGGGTACAGCGGGAACAGGGCAGGCTGCCGTCCCGACTGCACCGGCAGGCCGTACCGTTGTCTCGCTCAGTCCGTCTCAGGGCTTGCCGGAAGTCATCACGGTCAGTGCGCTCCGCAGAGCCATGCCTGTGGAGGATGTCGGCTCCAGTGTGACGGTGGTGACAGATAAGGAGATCGCTACCCAGCAGCGCCGCACATTGCCTGATATTCTGGCGCGTCAGCCGGGGCTGAATGTCGTGCGGTCCGGTGGGTTCGGGGGTGCGACTTCCATTTTCATGCGGGGCGCGAACGCGAATGATGTGAAGGTGCGGATTGATGGCATGGACATCAATGACGGCAGTTCCGCCAGCAACGCGTTTGATGCCGGACAGTTTGTGACGGATGGCATTGGCACCATCGAAATCCTGCGTGGTCCCCAGAGTGGTCTGTATGGCGCGGACGCCATGGCCGGGGTGATTGATATCAACACGAAGCAGGGAGAGGGACGTTTCAAGCCGTTTGTGCGGCTTGAAGGCGGGTCTTACGGTACGTTCAATCAGGCCTTTGGCGCATCAGGCAGCACCGGGCGCTTCCATTATAATGTTGTGCTGTCCCATTACCGCACCGACGGGTTTCATGAAGTTCCGCGCTATATCGAGCGGTATAATGATGCCAACCGTGCCCAGCGCCGCGCGGGGGACCGGAATGATAACCGCAGCGCGAACGTGAAACTCGGTTATGATGTCACGCATAATTTTGATCTTGGGCTGACGGCGCGGCTGATACAGGCCAATTATCACACCTTTACATCCTATAGTGACGCCTTTACGCCGTATGACGGTGACCAGTTGATAAGAGACCAGAATACGCAGAATGAAGCCATTGTGCGCGGGACGGCGCATCTGTCCTCCTTTGGTGGGCGGTTTGATCAGGTTCTGGGGCTGGGCTACATGACCAACCGCCGCCGCTATATGCAGAACGGGCTGTATGCCGATGGGTCTCCAGCCATGACGGACCCTGATTATTACCGCTCCACCCGCCTGAAGGTGGATTGGCATGGTGCGGTGGATTTGCGGAAATTCGGCACGGTTCTTGTTGGCGCCGAGCATTTTCATGACAGTATCAATGTCTCGACGGCTGACCCGACAGAGCCTTTCCGGACCACCGCAGGCATGGATACCACGGCGGGATACGGGCAGTATGAGGGCAACTGGAACCGTATTCTCTATGGTGCGGCCAACGTGCGGTATGATGCCAATTCCCGCTACGGCAACCATGTGACATGGCGTGTGGCTCCCGCCATCCACGTGCCCAATAGCGGCACCATTATTAAAGCCAGTGCCGGATCCGGCTTCCATGCGCCCTCACTGTATCAGCTTTTTGTCAATCAACGCGGTGCTGGCTGGGGGGAAGAGGGCAATCCTGACCTGAAAGCCGAAACCATGATTGGCTATGATGTGGGTGTTGAGCAGAAACTGCTGCATGACAGACTGCATTTTGGTGCGACATGGTATGACAACAAGGTGCGGAACCTCATCCAGTCATCCTCCTATGTGTTGCCGGTGGCGGGGAGCGCGTGGGGGGATTACATCTATTCCTATGACAATGTCGGTCATGCGCGGATGTATGGTGTGGAAGCCTTTCTGGACTGGAAGGCGCTGGAGACACTCAGCTTCGCGCTGAACTATACCTGGACCCATGCGCGCGATACAGATAATGACCTCCTGCTACAGCGCCGCCCGCAGCATAAGTTCAATTTTAATACCACCTGGTCTCCTGTGAAGAACCTCACACTGTCCGGGAATATTCTCTATACCAGTGGCTGGCGGGATTATCCTCTGGTGGGCGAAAACTATTGCGGCACCTGCGCCAAGGGCCATGGCTATTTTACGATTGATCTGGCGGCCAATTACAAAATTAACCGCTATATCTCCGTTTTTGCGCGGGCGGATAATCTGCTGAACCGGCAGTATGAAAACCCGGTTGGCTATCTCCAGCCCGGCCGTGCAGGGTATGGCGGCTTTACGTTGAATTACTGAGGGCAATACGGAGCACAGGCCAGAGGCCGTTGTGGCGGGACACTGTTCCCACCACAATGGCCTTTTTTCAAAGGGGATGCGCTAGAGTGGCAGGGCAGAGCGTTTCGTCCTTCAGAAAGGTTTGTCCCCATGATCATGCAGCAGCCAGCAAGACAGTTCATCCCGCGCCAGTCGTTGCACCGCACAGTTCGGGCTGTGGCACGGTCCGGCCTGATGGCGGGGTTGTTCTGCGCAACCGTCTCTGGTGCGGCGATGGCGGAAGACAGCACCGTGCATGACTGGTGCTCCAGCGGGAATGTCACGGTGGCTGATCGCTTCCCGGAAGTGCAGCCATCCGGCATTGCACGGCTGCCGGATGGGCGGATTGTGCTCTCCCTCCCCACCAGCGCCCAGAGCCATAAAGGCCCGGTTCTGGTTACATGGGAGCCCGGAAAGCTGACCCCTTTCCCGGACAAATCCGCGCAGAGCCAGATGATGTCCCCGCTGGGCATGACGGTGGATGCCAACGGTCAGCTCTGGGTGCTGGATGAAGGCATGAGGCCCGGCAGCACGGCACCGGCAAAACCGGCCCTGCTGCGTATTGACCCGAAGACGAATAAAATTGTGCGTCGCTACGCCTTCGATGAGCCTGTTGTGCGGGCGGACAGCCATGTGAATGATGTGCGCATTGACCTCACGCATGGCCGTGCGGGCACGGCGTTTATCACTGACACCTCCCAGACCACGCATCCCGCGCTTCTGGTGGTGGATCTGGCTAGTGGCGCAGCGCGGCGTATTCTGGAAGAAACCGTATCCGTCAGCCCCGTGCCGGGATTTGTGATGGAAGCGGATGGACGGCTGGGCCGGTATGATGCCACCCACCCGACTGTCCCGCAGGGTGGTGCGGATGGTATCGCACTCAGTGCTGATTCTTCCCGCCTTTACTGGTCCCCCCTGTCCTCCCGTCGCCTCTATAGCGCGCCAACCGCGGTGCTTGCGGACCCGAATGCGACAGAGGCGACGCTGGAAGCTGCTGTGAAGGATGAAGGGGAAGTCGGCATTATGGATGGTATGCTGACGGCTCCCGATGGTAGCCTGTATGTCACGGATATCGAGCGTCATGCCGTGGTGCGCCGCGCGCCGGACGGAAGCCTGTCTCTCGTGGCGCAGGATGCCCGTCTGATTGCGCCGGACAGCATGACGTTTGATGGCAGGTCCATCCTGCTGACGGTCGGCCAGTGGGCGCGGCTGCCCGCCTTCCATAATGGTAAGGACAGGCAGGAGCGGCCTTATATTCTGGTGCGTATTACGCCGCGGGAATGACCTGCGCGGCCTGATGTCTGTAAAATCTGCGTTCAGTCCCACGTCTGATGAAACTGTCATGCAGTGGGCCGGGAGCGTTCTTTTATGAGACGTTTCTGCGAAGGCGCCAGTCTGACCGGATCAGATGAAATTGGGGATTTTGAGGGCCTTCCCTGAACGCATTTTCATGAAGGCACAGCAGGCCAGAGCAAATCGGGTGCGCGGGAAGCTTTTGCAATATCCATAAAGAAACAGAATATCTTCGTTTGTCATGGCTTCGATATTTTCTGGGAAAGGAATGAGGTTTTCAGGATTGTCTTTGTTTGCAAAATTCCAGCCGCTGATAAAGCCCAGGCAGGCCTCGTAATAGACAACAACAAACTCACGATTATTCTCTTCGTAGAATTTGACAAATGTCGAGCATGGAGCCGCCGTAGGACCGTAGACAGGGACACATCCGGACGGAACGGGGGCCTTTTTGATGAAATTCTTTCGAGCCTCTTCTGAAAAAGAAGCAAAATTTTCAGCCAGATAATCCGGGATCAGATTGAGTTCTTTGAGCTGCCCTATGGTGTTGATTGCATAATGGGTTCCTTTGTCACCGATGATGATAAAATCATCTTTGAGTTCAGGGTGGTGCGCCATGACGCCATCGCTGTTGCAGAAAGAGACAAGGCTTCCGTCATCAAGCAGATAGGCGTTGAGTCTGACAGACAGGTCGAGCATTTTTTTTACAAGGGCGTCGCTCGGATTTTTCGCAGAAAGCGTTCCATCATCAAAGCAGATGGCGCTTTCACCCTTTTCAAATTCTTCCCGCTTGGGATTCCCACTATAAATGATGGTGCCATATTGCGGATTTTTTTCATCAGGTTCAAAGGTCAGAGTTGGGTCAGCGTCAATAACGGTATGTACAGTCTTCGGCTGAAATTTCAGGAGGGGACGCCCTGCGGATTCTTCCGTGAAGTATCCGGGTTCGCGTGAGACTGAAAATGTAAATGCCACGGCCGTCTTTCCCGTTTTCTATGCGTCTGTTGAAGAATATCTTGAAAGGCAGAAGAAATTATTGTCGTTCCATGCGCATGGAACGAAGCGCCATGCAGGCTGAAACGAAGATATCCTCCGGGTTGCGTGTGCAGTAGGCGTATAAAAACGCAATATCTTCATTGACGATATTGGGAGATGTTGCATGACGGAGGCTTTTTTCCGGACAATCCTGATGGCCAAAATTGATGCCGCTCAGAAAACTCAGGCACCAGAAATAATAGGCGTGGATAGAGATTTCGACGTTTTTCTGATAGGCTTTTGCAAAAAAGCGAACATTTCAAAGTGCCCAGCCCTGCCAGATGAGAGGCCGGGGAAGGGGTTTTTTTCTCATCTGTGCTCTCAGCGGCCTTCGTCTGGAACGAAAATTCGTTTTCAAGCAGATAATCAGGTAATTGGGAGGTGTCTGCCAGAGCGCCATCGGGTGTCACGGCGTAGCGTGTACCTTTGTCTCCGATGATATAGCTTTTGGCGTTCGGATCTGTTGTGATGTTCAGTAAGCCGTTTTCCTCTTTGTAATAGAGGCCGCCATAGTCATTCAGAGCGTGGGCGTTCAGCTTTGTGGCAAGTTCAAGCAGTTTGAGGACAACAGGCGCATCCGTACAGGTGCTGAGAATGCCTTTTCTGGTAAATGTAAACCTGTGCCGGGTTGTTGCTTCTGTTTTCTCTTCGCGGCTGTTGCCATCGGGGGCCGGGGCTTTATAGATAATGGTTCCGTAACCGGGCTGAGAGCGGCTTTCTTCGAACGAAAGCGAGGGATCGGTAACGATCAGCGCGTAGACGGTATCCGGCATGATATGCAGGGCCGGGCGGGCGTCGTCCTGTATTTCAAACGGTTCCCGCGTGATGAGAAGAGTCCTGCCCATAAAATCAAGCCGCCTGAAATTGTAAAAATGTTTTTATTATTTATAGAATAGAGTGTGAGGACACAAGGGCCGAAAGCAGCCTCAGGACCGGAGGGGCGGTGGTTCAGAAGGAATGGGCGAAATTTGCGCCAGAGCCGTCAGGCACATGCAGAGACGTTATCTGGCCGCTTGTCGGGAGAGATCCGCATAAGGGCGGCACGGCATGAACTGGCTGGCCCTCAAAGGTATCCTGATTGGCAGGGCCTGCCAGGAGAAGAGCCGGGAAGGGCTTTGAGAGGGTCTCCTGTCCGGGAGAAGATAGTCGAGAGACGCTTTTCCGTCGTGTGGACAGGCAGAGGGCTACGAAGGGCTTGTCCGTTGGGCGGTGTCGCCGGATTTCTGGCTTTCTGAAAGGAAAGAGGAGCCAGCGATTTTAAGAGACTGTCTGCCGGAATTGCGGTCCGGCAGACAGGTCTCGGCATGTTGAAAAATCTCAGTCTGGCTTGACGCCAAAGGCAAAGACTGTGGTGTAGTCAAACTGCTCACCCGGTTTGAGCTCGGTTGACGGGAATTGCGGGTGGTTGGGAGAGTCCGGATAATGTTCGGCTTCAAACGCAATGGCATCCGTCTGCCGATATGCGCGGCCGGATTTGCCCGCATATGCACCATCCAGTGAATTGGACGTATAGACCTGCAGGCCGGGCTGATTGGTGAAGACCGTCAGGGTGCGTCCGGAGGCCGGGTCCGTCAACGTTGCCGCCTGCCGGGGTTCTTTCCCGTATTCTCCATTGACAACCCAGTTATGGTCATATCCCCGGGCATACATCATCTGCGGCATGTTGCTGCGCAGGCGTTCACCAATGACGTGCGGCGTAGTGAAATCAAGCGGTGTGTCCGCGACAGGTGCAATTTCGCCAGTGGGGATGGAGGTGCTGTCTGTGGGCGTATACTGATCGGCGTTGATTTGCAGGATCTGATGCTCAATGGAGCCTGATCCTTCACCGCTCAGATTGAAATAGCTGTGGTTTGTCAGATTCAGAACCGTTGGTTTGTCCGTTGTGGCTTTGTAGTGCAGAGTCAGATGGTTTGAATCATCCAGAATATACTCCACATGGACGGTCAGTGTGCCGGGAAAGCCTTCTTCTCCATCCGGGCTGACCAGTGTCAGTTCTGCGCCTGTGGCGTGAGAGAGGCCGGAGAGGCGGCGGACGCTCCAGAGCTTTTTGTCAAAGCCCTGTAACCCGCCATGCAGGGCATTGGGGGGCGCTGTGATGGCGACGTGATAGTCCTTGCCATCCACACTGTAGGCGCCCTTTGCAATTCTGTTGGCGTAACGGCCAATGAGTGCGCCGAAGAACAGGCCGCCCTTGGCGCTATCCTGTGTGTAGCCCTTCAGGTCTGAAAACCCCAGGACAATATCACCCGGTTTTCCATTTTTGTCAGCCGTTGTGATGGAGGTGATGATGCCGCCATAGGATGTGAATTTTACGGTGGTCCCCTGTGTGTTCCGCAGGGTGTAAAGATAGACTTTCTGCCCGTCAGGCATTTTGCCAAACAGCGTTTTTTCAAAAGCAGGGCTTGCGTGGGCGGTGCTGGCCAGTGCGGAGGATGTCAGCAGGACGGTGGCCAGCGCCCGGATTGTCTGGCGTGAGAGGAAACGGGACATGAAAGCACTCCTTGATACAAACAGGACTATGGTGCCGGTCTGGGAAGACGGGGTCGGGGTAACCTTAAGATGTCTGGTGAACCCCCAAGGCAATATCTTTGTTCTTCAGAACGTCAGACCGGTTTCAAAATCCAGAATATAGGCGTTGGGGTAACGGTTTGTGCCGCCAGGATGCCAGAGATACTGCATGCCCGGACGGATGGTGGCCCAGGGGGTTGGCCGCCAGCCATAGTTCAGTTCAAGCGAATTTTCCTGACTGGGCTTGAAGGCAGGCTCGCCCATTGACTGAAGATAGCGGGCGTAATCTGTGATCTTCGGGTTTACGACAAGAAACTTGCCACCAAAGCTGACCGTGTCATCCGGGCGGGACGGAAAGGTGCCTTTGCGGATGATGCCCCATGTGGCGAAGTAAGGCGCGAAGGCGGTGCGTGGGTCACCCCAGATGAAGCTGCCGAAAATGACAGTTCCCTGTGAACTGCCGTCATGGTCGCGCTGGATCATCTGGTCAGCTTCCACCCAGCCGCCGTAGCGGCCCCGGACGGATTCCTGCGGAAGATTGATGAGGGCGACATTGGCTGGTTCGAAGGATGTGATCTTTGTCGTGACGATCTTGACCTCGGATGTATCCCAGTATCCGCCAATTCTGATGTTGCCGGGCAGGGTGCCATGTTCGTCCGTATCGCCGTTTCTCCAGCCAAGCTGGAAGGGCAGATAGGTGCCTGTGGAGTCCCCTAGGCCCAGCTTCCAGCCATTATGGGTGTTTGAAATGGTGTTATCCACGTTGTAGATCCCGGCAGACACAAGCAGTCTGTCCGTGCCAAGGGGGTAGAGCTTCAGATAGGCGCCAGGGTGGGCGGTGGGGTGCCAGCCATACCCCGAGTTCATGGCCAGAGACTGCGGCATGCCGCAGATCGCATTTGACTGAAACTGGCAATAGATTGACAGGCCCCAGTGTTTTGTGGATTCCGCGAAATCATTTTCCGTGTTGATCCAGCCGGCTTCCATATCCGCATATTTGCCGAAATGATGCTCAAGGGACCATCGGGTCAGACGAACGGTTTCGCCAGACCCGAAGATCTGCTGTACGGAGTCCAGGGCTGGAAGCATGGATGTTCCGAGCCCAAGACCTGCGCGTTCGGTAATCAGCAGATGCATGGTGCCGATGTCATGGCCGGTCAGTTTTTTAAAATCGATATCGGTGCCAAGACCGAATTCGTGCGCGTAACGCACACCTTTCGCCTTGCCTCCGACGGGGTTGCCGGATGTATCTTCCAGATAATGACCCTGAATGGAAATGCCACGGCTTTCAAGCCATTGGCGGCGGCCACCCCAGTCGCCCGTCATGGTGCTGCCGTGAATCCATTCGTCGTAACTTTGTGGAAATATGCCGTGGAATGTCTGCGGGACGGGTGCTGGCGAGGTGTGTGCTATCTCGGGATCGGACACGGCGGCAGGGGCTGGTTGTGCCAGTGGTTGGGTGCGCGCGGGCACGCGGGATGCGTAACCGCCAATCTGGGGCGGGCGTTTTGTAGATTTCTGGGACGTAATGGAATCCGCCTTTGAAAAAGAAGTCTGAAGCAGGACCATGGAGAGAGAACCAACCATGATCTGAACTGTCTTTTTCAGCAAAATACGCGCTCCACGAAATAAAAAAACACAAGGAGGAAGATATGACCGCTTGAGAGATGGGAGTTTTTATTCAGTACAGCAATAGTCCTGCTTTGTCAAAAATAAATTTTCCCTTGTTGCTAAAAGGAAAAATCCGTTTCCTGAGTGATTATCACGAAAATATCATAATTGTGACAGGGGTGAATCAAAGCGTCCCTGTACTGCGAAAATACACACTCTGAACAGAAAGACATTTTTTAAGGAAAAATTTTATTGACAAAATCTGTGTGGCTCTTCTTTTTTCCACAAATGTAATCACCTGCATTTATCCTGAACTGGAAATTCATTTCATGGGCACACGAGCCGACAGGCCAGGGATTGTTCTGGCTATAACTGCAATTGTGACGGGGCTTCTCGGACTGATACTGGCAGGAGGAGGGGCCTGGCTTGCAGTGCTTGGCGGCTCTGTTTTTTATGTCGTGTGTGGTCTTGCGCTGCTGGCAACCTCTGTCCTTCTGTGGAAGCAGCGGGTTGAGGCGCTGTGGCTTTACGCAGGCATTGTTTTTGCAACACTGATCTGGGCCGTTGCCGAGGCCGGGTTTGATTTCTGGACGCTGGCGCCGCGTGGCGACATCATCCTCCCTCTGGGTGTCTGGTTGCTGCTGCCGGTGGTGGTGCGAAAGCTCGGGCCGGCCTCCCGCTGGGCGCGTGTGCCGCTGGCCGCAGGTGTGGCGGCTGGTGTTGCCGTTTTCGGGTTCGCGCTGACGCAGGACCCGCAGGATATTGCTGGTGTGTTACCCCCGGTCGCGCAGCAGGGCGTTGTGCCGGGTGATGCGCCGGATGCGGTGGATGCGGACTGGCCCGCTTATGGCCGTACCCAGTTTGGGGATCGTTATTCCCCGCTCAAACAGATTACCCCCGCGAACGTGGCCGGGCTGAAAGTGGCATGGGTGTTCCGCACGCATGACCTCAAGACCCCGAACGATCCGGGCGAAATCACGGATGAAGTCACGCCCATCAAGGTGCGGGACACGCTGTATCTGTGTTCCCCGCATCAGATCCTGTTCGCGCTGGATGCGGCAACGGGCAAGGAGCGGTGGAAGTTTGATCCGAAGCTTCAGTACAACCCGACGTTCCAGCATATGACATGCCGTGGCGTATCCTACGCTGAAGCGCATCCGGGTGATCTGACGATTGATGGCTCTCCTGTGCCGACAGAGTGCAGCCGCCGCGTGTTCCTGCCGACCAATGATGGTCGTCTGTTTGCGCTGGATGCGGAAACAGGGGAGCGTTGCCACGGTTTTGGCAATGATGGCGAACTGGACCTGAAAACCGGCATGCCGATGCAGAAGGCCGGGTTCTATGAGCCAACCTCTCCGCCGGTGGTGACGCAGAAGGTTGTGATTGTTTCCGGCGCTGTGACGGATAATTATTCCACGCATGAACCGTCTGGTGTCACGCGCGGGTATGACCTGTATACGGGGCGTCTGGTCTGGGCGTTTGACCCCGGTAACCCCAATCCCAATGAACTGCCGTCCGCGACGCATCATTATGTGGCGAATTCTCCCAATTCCTGGATCACGTCGTCTTATGATCCGCGTCTGAATCTGATTTACATTCCCACTGGCGTTGCTACGCCGGATATCTGGGGTGGGAACCGTACGCCGGATCAGGAACGCTATGCGTCCGGTATTCTGGCGCTGAATGCGGATACGGGTGAGAAGGTCTGGTTCTATCAGACGGTGCATCATGACCTGTGGGATATGGACATTCCGTCCCAGCCGAGCCTTGTGGATATTCACCAGAAGGACGGCACGGTCATTCCGGCACTCTATGCGCCCGCCAAGACCGGCAACATCTTCGTGCTGGACCGTCGCAACGGGCATCTGATTGTCCCGGCTCCGGAAACGCCTGTGCCGCAGGGTGCAGCCCCCGGTGACCATGTGGCGCCAACCCAGCCTTACTCCGAACTGACGTTCCGTCCGAAAAACAGGCTGACAGATGCGGACATGTGGGGCGGCACCATGCTGGACCAGATGGTGTGCCGCATCATGTTCAAGAAGCTGCGGTATGAAGGGCCTTTCACGCCGCCGTCCCTGCAGGGTACGCTGGTGTTCCCCGGTAATCTGGGCATGTTTGAATGGGGCGGTCTGGCGGTTGACCCAGTGCGTCAGGTGGCGTTCGCCAACCCGATTGCCATTCCGTTTGTGTCCACTCTGGTGCCGCGCGGGCCGAAAAACCCGGCGCAGCCTGATACCAGCGCCGGACCGTCCGGCTCAGAAAGTGGCGTGCAGCCGCAATATGGCACGCCGTATGGGGTGGATCTGCATGCGTTTCTCTCCCCGCTGGGTATTCCGTGCAAACAGCCGGGCTGGGGGTATGTGGCGGGCATCGACCTGAAGACCAACAAGATCATGTGGATGCACCGCAACGGCACCGTGCGGGACAGTTCTCCGCTGCCGTTGCCGTTCAAGGTGGGTATCCCCTCTCTGGGTGGTCCGCTGACCACGGCGGGTGGCGTGGCGTTCCTGACCTCCACGGCGGATTATTACATCCGTGCGTATGATGTCACGACAGGCCGCCAGCTCTGGCAGGACCGTCTGCCCGCAGGGGGGGCAGTCCACGCCCATGTCTTATGAAGTCAACGGTCGCCAGTTTGTGGTGACAGCCGATGGTGGCCACGGCTCCTTCGGGACGAAACTGGGTGACTATATTGTCGCCTATGCCCTGCCGGAGGGCGCTGAAAAGCACTGATCTGGCAAGTCTGTGCCGGATCAGTTTCCGGCGTGGCAGGATATGGGGGCGAGCCGGGACACTGGCTCGCCCCTTTTTTATGGTGCCGCCAGGATCTGCGATTTCAGCAGTCATGTCGCAGAATCTGGCCTGAACAGAGAAGTCACTTGCATTCCCTCTGGTGATTGATGATCCTGCGTGCCATGTGGAATGAACCGTATCTTGAAACCTGTTGTCGCTCTGCTCTGCACCGTCTGTGTCTGGCGGGTGCGGTGGGGCGTCCTGCCGGGCAGCGGGATGACCCGTGTCTGCTGCGGATGGAAGGTATGGGGTTTGTGCGGGATAACGGGCAGGGTCGATTTTTTGTGACCGACGAGGGCACAGCCCGCCATGCACGGGAAGTGCTGAAAGTGGCAGACGGGCTGAAGCCTGCCTCTGCCCGGTATGGATGATTCGTCCGGCTGATCTGTGGGATGCGCTGGATGCGTTGGCGCTGGAACGGGGGCTGACCCCCTCGGGGCTTGCCCGGGCTGCCGGATTGGACCCGACAACCTTTAATCCGTCCCGCCGGTTCAGCCCCCCCAGGGGGACATGCGCTGGATGGCGTTGCCCACCCTGTTGCGGGTGCTGGAGGTTCTGAAAATGTCCCCTGCCCAGTTCATGCTGGGGCTGGAAGGGCCGGGGGGCGGAGTGGGGCGTGCCCTGGGGCAGCGCGTGCGTGGTCTGCCGCTTTCGCGCCTGCGGGATGCGGGCCTGTTTGACAGTGCAGGCCACCCGACCGGCGTGGTGTGGGAGGATATCACGCTTCCCTGCGCCATAACGGGAGAGGCGTATGCGGTGCGCGTGGATACGGATGTGATGGAGCCGCTCCTGCGTGCAGGCAGTTCTCTGGTGGTCATGCCGGATATCCCGCCCCGGCGATCAGACCGTGTCTTGCTTGTGCGGCATGACAGAGAACCGCTTATTGGCATTCTTGTGGAAGAGAGCGCGGCACGGGAAGGCCGGTCTGACAGGGAGGGCTCGCTTCTTTCCTCTCAGGCGGCTGGAGATGTCGGCCCGATCAATGCGCGAGGGACTATGCGCTGGGCGGTCTTGCCCTATAGGCGGGCCGGGCAAGAGGATGGGCCGGAGAATTCCGGTGCGCGTGTCGTGCCAGTGGAAGACGGAAAGGCTGGTGTGGTGTTGCATCGGATCATTATGGCAACATCTTAAAGAAAGAGAATTTTCAATCTGTTTTTATAAAACGCCGCATCGAAAAACTGAAATATAAGTCAAGTTTTTGGTGTGGTCTGGATGCCATAAGGTGCGCAGATAAAATTTCTGAAATTTTACGAAATTCAGGATGGTTTTTAAAAATATTAGTTTTTTTTGAATCTGTTGCCGATGGAGACTGTGCGGGACAGATTGCTTCCTGGCATTTTCCTGATTGGAGCGCCTTGTGGTGCTTCGACCGGGTTGTGAAAGACCTCTCCCGCGTGTTGTGCCCTATTCTCTGTCAGGTCATGGAAGGCTGGCGTGAGTGTGTGGCGTGTGATCGGGCCGCGTTACTGTGCCGGGCAGGGGCGGTTGCCCGAGCATGGGCGGGGCTCCGGGGTGCGTAGGGGCCGGGGAAGGGGCGAAATATTTTTTAGAGAAATAGCGCCCGGTGATGCTGTACTGGCTGACAAGTCCCTCAGTATCGCTTAAAGGGAGCAGCATGACCGACACACCCCTTTCGCTCATCCGTAATTTCTCGATTATCGCCCATATTGACCATGGGAAATCGACACTGGCCGATCGCATGATTCAGGCTTGCGGCGCGTTGACTGCCCGCGAGATGACGAATCAGGTGCTCGATAATATGGAGCTTGAGCGTGAGCGCGGCATCACCATCAAGGCCCAGACCGTCCGGCTGACCTATCCGGCCAAGGACGGCAAGACCTACGTCCTGAACCTGATGGACACGCCCGGACATGTTGACTTTGCCTATGAAGTCAGCCGGTCGCTGGCCGCGTGTGAGGGGTCTCTGCTGGTTGTGGATGCCTCGCAGGGGGTGGAAGCGCAGACACTGGCCAACGTGTATCAGGCCATTGATGCGAACCATGAAATCGTGCCGGTGCTGAACAAGGTCGATCTGCCTGCGGCGGATGTTGAGCGCGTCAAGGCGCAGATCGAGGAAGTGATTGGTATTCCGGCGGATGACGCGGTGGAAATTTCCGCCAAGACTGGCTTGAATATCGAGGGTGTGCTGGAAGCCGTTGTCACCCGTCTGCCGGCGCCCACCGGGGATGCGGACAAGCCCTTGCAGGCTATGCTGGTGGATAGCTGGTATGACCCGTATCTGGGCGTTATCGTGCTAGTGCGTGTCAAGGAAGGTCGTCTTCAGCGCGGCATGAAAATGCGCATGATGTCCAGCGGAGCCGTGCATCAGATTGATCAGGTGGGTGTGTTCTCACCGCGCATGACGCCGGTGGACAGCCTCGGGCCGGGCGAGATGGGCTACATCAACGCCGCCATCAAAACCGTGGCCGACTGTAATGTGGGTGACACCATTACGGATGACCGTCGCCCGGCGGAGAAGGCTCTGGCTGGCTTCAAACCCTCCATTCCGGTGGTCTGGTGCGGGCTGTTCCCCATTGTGGCGGATGATTTTGAAAAGCTGCGGGACAGCCTGTCCAAACTGCGCCTGAATGATGCCTCTTTCCATTATGAGGCCGAGACCTCAGCCGCGTTGGGCTTTGGTTTCCGCTGCGGCTTCCTTGGTCTGCTGCATCTGGAAATCATTCAGGAACGTCTGTCCCGCGAGTTCGATCTTGATCTGATCGCCACAGCCCCCTCCGTGGTGTACCACATCACCCTGACCAACGGGAAAGAGGAAGAACTGCACAATCCGGCGGATATGCCGGACCTTTCCCAGATCGAGCGGATTGATGAGCCGTGGATCAAGGCGACCATCATGGTCCCTGATGAGTATCTGGGCGCTGTGCTGACGCTGTGCACGGAGCGCCGTGGCGTGCAGGTGGATCTGACCTATGTCGGCAATCGCGCCATGGCTATCTATCGCCTGCCCCTGAACGAGGTGGTGTTTGACTTCTACGACCGGCTGAAGTCCCTGACACGCGGTTATGCCAGCTTTGACTACCAGATGGACGGGTATGAGGAGAGCGACCTCGTGCGGATTTCCATTCTGGTCAATCAGGAGCCGGTGGATGCGCTGTCCTTCATTGCGCATCGGTCCGCGGCGGAAACCCGTGGTCGCGCCATCTGCGCCCGTCTGAAAGACCTGATCCCGCGCCAGCTCTTCAAGATCGCCATTCAGGCGGCCATTGGCAGCAAGGTGATCGCGCGTGAGACGATCGGCGCACTGTCCAAGGATGTGACGGCCAAATGTTATGGTGGTGACATCTCCCGTAAGCGCAAGCTGCTGGAAAAGCAGAAAGAGGGTAAAAAGCGCATGCGGCAGTTCGGGAAAGTGGAAATTCCGCAGAGCGCCTTCCTCGCCGCTCTGAAAATGGATAGCTGACACGAGGCAGGCAGACCTCCGGTGGCGTTAAGCGGACTTGATCTGTCCTGTTTTCGCTCCTATGTCGGAGGTCTTCCAGCCGGAGTGGGGATCACCGTCATGAACAGCACAGCGCCCCTTGATGTTGGAGACCATCAGCATGCCACGTTCGCCGAAGGGCTGGATCTGGAATGCGGGATGCATCTGCCGTCACTGGATGTGGCCTATCGGACCTATGGCCAGCTTTCCCCCCGGCGGGATAACGCCATTGTGGTCTGCCATGCCTTTACGGGGGACCAGTATGTGGCGGAAACGCACCCCCTGACCGGCAAGCCCGGCTGGTGGGAGCGTATGGTCGGGCCGGGGCGGCCTATTGATACCAACCGCTTTTTTGTCATCTGCACCAACGTGCTGGGCGGCTGCATGGGCAGCACGGGGCCGCGTTCGCTCAAACCCGGTAGCACGGAACGCTGGGGCACGGATTTCCCGCCTATTACTGTGCGCGATATGGTGCGGGCGCAGTATAAGCTGGTCGGCGCTTTAGGGATCGAGCGGCTGTTTGCTGTTGTCGGTGGTTCCATGGGCGGTATGCAGGCGCTGGAATGGGCGGTGACATACCCGCACATGATGCTGGCGGTCATGCCGATTGCCACGGCTCCTTACCATTCTGCCCAGAATATTGCGTTTAACGAAGTGGGGCGTCAGGCCATTTTCGCGGACCCTGACTGGTATGGTGGCCGCTACTGGGAGCATAATGTCGTTCCGGCCCGTGGGCTGGCCGTGGCGCGGATGATGGCTCACATCACCTATCTGTCCGAAGAGGCGTTGACCCGCAAATTTGGCCGCCGCGTGCGGCGGGACCCGAATAATGCGCAGGCGCCCGAAGCGTCACTAGCCATGTTCGGGGATATTTTCGAGGTCGAGTCCTACCTGCGCTATCAGGGGTCTGCCTTTGTGCGGCGGTTTGACGCCAATTCCTACCTGAGCATTACCCGCGCCATGGACTGGTTTGATCTTGCCGCCGAGCATGACGGTGAACTGCCAGCGGCGTTCGCCGGAACGCCGGTGCGGTTCTGCGTTGTGTCCTTCTCCTCCGACTGGCTGTTTCCCACCTCAACGTCCCGCTATCTGGTGCGCGCACTGAATCAGGCGGCAGCCAACGTCTCCTTTGTGGAGATTGAAACGGATAAAGGCCATGACTCCTTCCTGCTGGAAGAACCGGATCTGGACAGAACGGTGCGCGGGTTCCTGTGCGGCGTGGCAGACCATGCGGGGTTGGCCTGATGCGTCTTGACCAGCGTCTGATTGCAGAGATGATCGAACCCGGTACGCGGGTTCTGGATGTGGGCAGTGGTGATGGTGCGCTGATTGACCATCTGTTCCGCCTGCGCGGGTGTGACGCCCGCGGCATTGAAATTGACATGCGGGAAGTGACCCGCTCCGTAGCACACGGTCTGCCAGTTGTGCATGGGGATGCCGACCACGATCTGGCGCATTACCCCGATGATGCCTTTGACTACGTGGTGTTGCAGCGCACATTGCAGGCCGTGGAACGGCCGCGGGAAGTGTTGCGGCAGATGCTGCGTATCGGGCGGCATGCCATTGTGTCCTTCCCCAATTTCGGACACTGGCAGCTCCGGCTGAAGCTGCTGCTGAGCGGGCGGATGCCCATGACCGCCGTCTGGCACACCCAGTGGTATGAGACACCCAATATCCACCCCTGCACCATCCGGGACTTTATAGCCCTGTGTGAGGAAGAGGGATATTGTGTGCAGCAATGGATGGCCGTGGACGAAGAGGGGGAGCGCGCTCCCTGGCGGCGTTCCATCCGGCTGGCCAATCTGTTTGGTGAGCAGGCTCTGTTCCTGCTCCGGCGTGATGGGGACCAGCGCGAGGAAAATTGTCCGTCTGCTTCCTGACAGGACGGACCGAAAAGAAAGGGTAGCACAATGGATGTTCTGGATGCTGTCGCCAAGCGGCGCGCTGTGAAACAGTATGATCCGGATTTTCAGATTCCAGAGGCGGATCTGACAAAAATTCTGGATGCCGCCCGGATGGGGCCAACGGCCTTTAATCTGCAGAACTGGCGCTTTGTGGTGGTGACTGACCCCGCGCTGCGCAAGCAGATTCGGGCTGCGGCGTGGGATCAGGCTCAGGTGACGGACGCGTCTGTCCTGATTGTTGTCTGTGCGGACCTTGCGGCATGGACAAAAAATCCGGTGCGCACCTGGCAGGACGCGCCCAAGGATGTGCAGGACCTCATGGCCGGAATGATTGACCAGTATTATCGTGGCCGGGAACAGGTGCAGCGGGATGAAGCCATGCGCTCCTGCGGGCTGGCGGCGCAGACGCTGATGCTGACGGCGGTTTCTCTGGGGTATGAGACCTGCCCGATGGACGGATTTGATTTTGATGCCGTCGGGAAACTGATCAACCTGCCGGAAGATCATGCGATTGGCCTGTTTGTCGCTATTGGCAAAGGCAGTGCCCCGCCCAAGCCCCGTCCGGGAAGTCTGCCAAAGAACGAAGTTATTTTTACGGATTATTTTACGAACTGAATATTTCTTCTTAAAAATTTGTTAGGTCATGAGGGGAAAGGCACCTTGTTTTAACAGCGGGGTGTCTTTCCTGTTTTTGGAAACTTCCTTTAAAAATGGGCGAGCGTCCTTTTTGTAAATTTTCCGGTTCCGTCTTAAAATTGAGATTGAGTGACACTGTAGCAATAATACCGAGCTTTCTTTTCGGACCAATATGGTACGGAAGGCTTGCGGGGTATGGAAACACCTCCTATATACCATTCCAAGGCAGGGTTTTCAGACTGATTTTTCTGAAAAGACGTGACGCTGCCAGTATTGTTAAAAAAAGTTCATGGATGCGGATTTGGGACTGCTTGCAAGCGTCAAATGTTAATCCCATCCTGACACGATATGGTGCGTAACTGAAAAAGGGTGTTCCCGTCTCGTTTTTCAGGCTGCACGAAAAGGTTTGCCCTGATGACTACATTCTCTGATCTGAATCTCGCCCCCCCCCTCTTTTAAAGGCTCTGGCTGAGCAGGGGTATGAAACCCCGACCCCTATTCAGGCCCAGTCCATCCCGCATCTGCTGCAGGGCCGTGACCTGCTGGGTCTCGCCCAGACAGGCACCGGGAAAACCGCAGCATTCGCGCTGCCCATTCTCAACCATCTGCATG
The DNA here is from genome assembly GCA_018903425.1 of Zaprionus nigranus. Lineage (NCBI taxonomy): Eukaryota > Metazoa > Arthropoda > Insecta > Diptera > Drosophilidae > Zaprionus > Zaprionus nigranus. The sequence goes on along the minus strand of JAEIGD010000013.1, from coordinate 1,808,832 downwards.
CGCATCCCGGGGTTGCCGGTCCCAAAAAGCCGCGTGTTCTGGTGCTGGCTCCCACACGTGAACTGGTTTCCCAGATCAGCGACAGTTTCAAAGCCTATGCCCGCCATATGAAGTTCACACAGGCCGTTGTGTTCGGCGGCGTGGGGCAGGGGCGTCAGGTGGAAGCCATGCGCCGTGGTGTGGACGTGCTGGTGGCGGCGCCCGGCCGTCTGCTTGATCTGATTGGGCAGGGCTATATTGATCTGTCCGCTCTTGAAGTGCTGGTGCTGGACGAAGCCGACCGCATGCTGGACATGGGGTTTGTGCGCGACATCCGCCGCATCATGACCTATCTGCCGGAAAAACGGCAGACGTTGCTGTTCTCCGCCACTATGCCGCGCAGCATTGCGGATCTGGCCAACTCCCTGCTGCATGATCCGGCCAAAGTGGAAGTTACTCCGCCGTCCAGCACGGTGGACCGTATCCAGCAGGCCGTGATGTTTGTGGACGGCACGGACAAGCGTGATGCGTTGCTGACGCTGGTGGAATCTCCCAAGGTTGCCCGCGCCGTGGTGTTCACCCTCATGAAGCATGAGGCCAACAAGGTTGCGGAGTTCCTGAACAAGAACAGCGTGGTGGCGGAAGCCATTCATGGGAACAAGTCTCAGGGTGCGCGGGAGCGGGCCATGAACGGCTTCCGTACCGGGAGCGTCAAGGTGCTGGTGGCGACGGATATTGCCGCGCGTGGGATTGATGTGGATGATGTCAGCCACGTCTTTAACTACGATCTGCCGAACGTACCGGAAAGCTATGTCCATCGTATTGGCCGTACGGCCCGTGCCGGGCGTGACGGTTGGGCCGTGTCCTTCTGTGACCCGGAACAGCGCGCCTGGCTGCGGGATATTGAAAAGACGATTGGCAAGCCCATCCCGGTGGTGCGTGACCATCCCTGGCATTCTGAAAGTGCCGAGGCTTCCACCATGCGTCCGCCCGTTCTGGGTGGCGGTGGCCGTGGGCGCGGTGGTCCGCCGCGTGGTGGGAATGGCGGTCGGGGCCGTGGTGGCCCGCCGCGCGGCAACAATGGCGGCGGCGGTGGTCGTCCGGCTGGTGGCGGTCGCGCCAGTGGGGGCGCATCGGCTGGTCGTAGCCGCAGCTTCTGAAAACCGGCCGGATAGCTCCGGTTTCTGGTGACTATGGAAACAGCCGCTGTGGTGCATGCCACAGCGGTTTTTTTTATGGAGTCAACCGGACTGAAACGGCGCAGTGGTCGGAGAGTGTGGCAGGCAGGCTTTCCGGCCGGTAGGTCATGACGCGCAGAGAATGGGGTTGCAGCCAGTTCCAGGCTGCGCCGCCGAGTAGAATATGATCTATAAAGTAAGACCCGTTTTCACAAGGACTTGCCCAGCCGGATGAGGTCAGGGTGAGCGGGGGAGGCCTGTGTGAGGAGATGGTAAAATGGGTCATAAGCCGTCAGGCGGCGGTTGAAATCTCCCATGAGCACGAAGGCTTCATGTGCGGCCACACGGGCATTGATCCAGTTCTGTAACACGGCGAACTGTTGCAGGAGCGTGGGGCAGTTATGCTGTCTGTCGGAAATTGCGTTATCCCAGCAGCCAGTTTTGAGATGCAGCACGAGAACACGCAAAGGGAATGTGCCGACTTCTATTGTAACATCCAGTCCGCGACGCAACTGGTGCGGGGCTGTGGGAGCGGAAACATCCAGAGCCAGCACATCCGGATTCTGATGGGCCTTTAAGGAGGTCCGCACAGCGAGTGCCGGGTGCTGGAGAAGCGCATCGCCCGTTATGAAAATCTGATAGGCGCGGGCGGGAAAAAGTCGTTTCGCCGTGGCGGGGGAATCCACTTCCTGGAGCCCGATAATGTCGGCATTCAAATGCTGCGCGTAGGACGCCAGTTTTGCAAAATCAGCCTCCGTGCGTCGTGGCCGGTCGAGTGGGGCTGTAGCGGCGAGGGGGCCATTCTCGGCCATCAGCCATTCCATATTCCACGTTGCCAGTTTGAGCGATCTGGCTGGAATGGATGCTGATGCTGATGCTGATGCTGATGCTGATGTCGAGGTGGCAGCGGGTGTCTCTGCCGGTTGTTCGGGGTGTGTTGCAGGGGCGGCGGGAGTGGGTGGTTCGAGCGCGGGCGTCGACAATCCGTGCGTATCCGTGCCGTTGGCATAGGCTGGGAGAGGGGATGTGCTGCCCAAAGTCGCAAGGCAGAGAACAGTGGCGGGGCGCAGTAGGTCTTTGAAAATGCGGCTCATGAAATGAAAAACCGGCAGGGCCTGAGCCCTGCCGGTCTCGTTCTGACGGAACCGCTATCCATTCCGCCCGTCAGGCGGGCACGGCTTCCAGTTGGGCGATGGCATCCGGAATACTGCATGTTTTGCGGGTCCGTTCATCAAAAATGGTGATTTCACCAGTTCCGATGTCATAAAACCAGCCCTGCAGGAACAATGTGCCGCGCGCCATGGCCGCAACCACAGACGGATGCGTCTTGAGGTGAGCGAGTTGCAGCAACACGTTCTGTTCGGACATGGTGCGGACCATGGCTGGACCGGCATCTTCCGCCTTCAGCTCACCCAGCGCCGCACGGGCCGCTTCCGCGTTACGCAGCCATGAGCGGACGGTTGGCATCTTGTCCAGCTTGCTTTCTTCCGGGGCCAGCAGGGCCTTCATGGCGCCGCAGTCGGAATGGCCGCAGACAATAATGGTGGAAACGCCCAGTCCGACAACAGCGTATTCCACGGCGGAGGACACACCGCCCAGCATTTCGCCATAAGCCGGGACAATGTTGCCGATGTTGCGCAGAATGAACAGATCGCCCGGCTCTGTCTGCGTGATCAGGCTGGGGTTGATGCGGCTGTCTGCGCAGGCAATGAACAGGGCGCTGGGCGACTGACCATCAGCCAGAGAGGCAAACAGGTTCTGTTTGGCGGGGGAAAACCTCAGTGTTGAAGTGCTCAACGCCACGCAGCAGTGACAGGAGATCAGCGCGGGCTTCAGAACAGGTTGGCATAGGCTTCTCCAGAAAGAACTCAGGTTGGTGCAGGATTCGGGCCTGACCAGAGACCTCGTTTCCGCACATTAGAGTTGAATGAAACGCATGGCACCGGCTTTTTTTCCTGAGTTTGAAATTTTTTTTATAAAAATTCAGGGGGTCCTCAGAATTCAGCCAAAAAAAGCCTCCTGTCCAGAGTAGCCGAAAAAAAAACGGCATCGTTGGCGCAGGAGGCTTTTGGGAGGCTGTGTCTGACGTGCTGTCAGACGGAGGTGGCGGCGCTTAGAGGATGTCATCCTCTTCCAGATCAGGCTCGCTCATCTGGTCGGCCGGGTGGCGCACAGGGGCGGGATTGTTCGTGCGTGGGCGCTGGTTTTCAGTCTGCTGGCGACGTGTGAAGTTATTGGCAATGGTGGCCAGTTCCATGAAATTGTCAGCCTGACGGCGCAGATCATCGCCGATCAGTGGCGGAGAGGAGCGCATGGAGGAGACAACGGACACGCGAGTGCCCTGACGCTGTACGGCTTCCACCACACGGCGGAAGTCGGAATCGCCAGTGAAGAGAATGGCGTGATCGATATGCGGGGCCATTTCCATCATGTCCACGGCGATCTCGATTTCCATATTGCCCTTCACGCGGCGTTTGCCGGTGGAGTCCGTGAATTCACGGGCAGGTTTGGTCACCAGAAAATAGCCATTGTAGGATAGCCAGTCCGTCAGCGGCTTGAGGGGAGAATAGTCTTCGGTGTCCAGAATGGCGGCATAATAATAGGCGCGGATGATATGTGTCTGGGATGTGAAAAAATCCAGCAGCTTCTTATAATCGACATCAAAGCCCAGGCCGCGGGAGGTGGAATAAAGACTCGAGCCGTCAATGAAGAGGCACGTCCTTTCTTCTTTTTTGAGATTCATTGGGGTTCATTTCCTCTAAATGATACGAACGATTATGTGTAATGCTGTTAAAAATCTATCGCATTCAGGGGGTTAGGGCTAAGGTTTGCGGATTATACCCGTGTTCAGAAAAAAAGATACATCAGCAATGGTCAATATATCAGCGCAGGCAGATTCTTTCGATATCGCACAGATCGTGCTGATCGCGATAGGAGCAAACCTACCATATGCCGGACAGGCGGCGCGGGATACATGCCAGAATGTTGTCGCTGCGCTGCGGGAGGTGCCGGGGCTGGATATAGACGCCGTTTCCGCCTGGTATGAGAGTGCTCCTGTGCCACCGTCCGGTCAGCCTCCGTACATCAATGGTATGGTTCGGGGACGCGCCTGGATCGGGCCGGAAGCCCTGCTTGACGCGCTGCAGACTCTGGAAACGCGGTTTGGCCGTGAGCGTTCCATCCCCAATGCCGCCCGGACGCTTGATCTGGATATTATCGCGTTTGGCAATATCTGCCGATCCGATCCCGCCCTCACTCTGCCACACCCCCGCGCGCATGAGCGGGCTTTTGTCCTGCTGCCTCTGCGGGATGTGATGCCGGACTGGGTGCATCCGCTGAATGGAAAGGCGTTGGCTGACCTCCTGCCGGATGTGGCGGGGCAGGAAATCCGCCGGATTGAGGAATAAGGACTTCCTAGTGCTGAGGCGATGCGTTACAATGCTCTTTCTGTATTTTTTTAGCTGAATTGTCTGGAGGCTCTTCGTAATGGCACGTGTCACGGTCGAAGACTGCGTTGAGAAAGTCCCGAACCGCTTTGAGTTGGTGCTGTATGCGGCGCAGCGCGCCCGTAACATCTCTCGTGGGGAAGAGCTTACCATTGACCGGGATAATGACAAGAATCCCGTTGTCGCCCTGCGTGAAATTGCGGATGAAACCGTCAGGCTGCCTGATCTGCGCAATGATCTGATCCGCTCTCAGGCCCGTGAGCCCGAGCCCGAGCCTGTGGATGAGGAAGTGCAGGATCTGGTCCCGACGGAGCAGAATATCTTCGGTCTTCAGGAAGTCTCTCCTGAGGAAGAAGCGTCTGACGATGCTGGTGCGATTGAAGCCGCCCTCAGCGGGCGTGCGCGTCGGTAAGAGCGTGTGACGCAGGCGGGGGGCGATAACAGAACCGGAACTCTTGTGTCTGATGCAGACGCATTGGCTGGTTCCGCGCTCCTGCCTGCCGCATTGGGAGGAGGCCCTCCCGTGCCGGTTGCCCCCGATGCCTCCGGGCGCGGGCATGTGACCTGTGAGCGGCTGGTTAATATTGTGCGCGGTTACGCGCCTAATGCGGACCTGGAGACAATTCGCCGTGCGTTTGACGTAGCGAAGAAGGCGCATGAAAACCAGCTTCGCGATAATGGTGACCCCTATATAACGCACCCGCTGGCGGTGGCGATGATTCTGGCCGGTTTCCGGCTGGATGTACCCTCTATTGTCACGGCTCTGCTGCACGACACCATTGAAGATACCGGCGTGACGCAGGACGATCTGCGGGCGCAGTTTGGTCCGACGGTGGCGGATCTGGTGGATGGTGTTACCAAGCTGACGCGGCTGGAACTCCAGTCTGACCGTACCCAAACAGGCCGAAAATTTCCGCAAGCTCGTGCTGGCGATGTCCAAGGACATTCGCGTGCTGCTGGTCAAGCTGGCGGACCGTCTGCACAATATGCGTACGCTGCATTTTGTGGAGCGTGTGGACCGCCGCCAGCGCATTGCGCGGGAGACGCTTGATATCTATGCCCCGCTTGCCGAGCGGATCGGCATGGATCGGGTCAAGACCGAGCTACAGAATCTCTCCTTCGCGCAGCTTGAGCCGGAAGCGGATGCCACCATCCGGGCGCGCCTGAACTATCTGCGCGGTCAGGGCGCGGATGTGATTGAGGAGGTGCGGCGGGAACTGCTGCGCCTGTGTGAAGAGGCTGGGCTGAAGAACGTCCATGTCTCCGGGCGGGAAAAATCACCCTATTCCATCTGGGAGAAGATGCAGCGCCGGAATGTGGCGTTCGAGCAGTTGTCTGACATCATGGCGTTCCGTGTTGTGGTGGACACGCGTGAGGATTGCTACATGGCGCTGGGCGCTGTGCATGCGGCCTATCCGGTAATAGCCGGACGCTTCAAGGACTACATTTCCACCCCCAAGGCCAACGGATATCAGAGCCTGCATACCGGGGTGACGCTGCGTTCCCCGCGCAACCAGAAAATTGAGGTGCAGATCCGTACCGAAGCCATGCACGACATTGCCGAAAACGGCGTGGCGGCGCACTGGGCGTACAAGGAAGGCGAAGGTGATGGTGGGGGCGGTATTGCCGGTTTCCGTCGTCCGCGCTGGGTGCAGGATCTGCTGGAAATTCTGGAAGCCTCCTCCGCGCCGGATGAGTTTCTGGAAAATACCAAACTTGAACTCTATCAGGATCAGGTTTTCTGCTTCTCACCCAAAGGTCAGCTGATCTCGCTGCCACGTGGGGCGACGGCGGTTGATTTTGCCTATGCCGTGCATAGCCAGATTGGCGATTCCTGTGTTGGCGCCAAAATCAATGGCCGCCTGATGCCGCTGCGGCATGAGTTGCAGAACGGGGATCAGGTCGAGATCATGACCGCGCGCGGGGGCGCGCCCTCTCCCTCGTGGGAGCGGTTTGTTGTCACCGGAAAGGCGCGGGCGCGTATCCGCCGTTACGTGGCGGCCCAGCAGCGCCAGACCTATCTGGACAGCGGTCGTGCCGCTCTGGCCAAGGCCTTCCGTCAGGAAGGGGTCGATGGGTCCGAAAAGGTTATTGAAACCACACTCAAGGCGCTGAAGCAGAGTTCGCTTCAGGATCTGTATGTGGCGGTGGGGAACAACAATCTCGGGGCGCGGGATGTTGTGCATGCGGCTTACCCGGAACTGCGTCGCGCCACGCGCGCGCCGCGCATGGTGGCCGGTCTGCCCGGTGTTCTGGGGACGGCCGGGCCGCGCCCACGGGCGACAAGTGGTGCTGGCCATGGTCGCTCCGGGGGCGCGATTCCTCTGGTGGGGCTTGGCCCCGGCGTGGCCGTGCATTTTGCCGCCTGCTGTCACGCTCTGCCGGGGGACCGGATTGTGGGCGTGGTTGCAACGGGCAAGGGGGTGACCATTCACACCCGGACCTGCCCGACACTGGAAAGCTTTGCCGCGACGCCGGAGCGTTTTCTGGATGTGGACTGGGATTATGACGCCATGGCCCGCTCCGGTAGCGGGGAACTGCGGGTCGGGCGGATTAGCATTGTGGCGGAAAATGAATCCGCCGTGCTGGCGGCTATTACCAACACCGTGTCCAAGGCGGATGCATCTGTGGTCAATCTGAAAATTGTGCATCGGCAGCTCGACTTCATGGAAATCCTTGTGGATGTGGAAGTGCGGGACCTGCGCCATCTGTCGTCCGTTATTGCCGCTCTTCGGGTGGCGCAGGGCATTTCTCAGGCGGACAGGGCGCGGGCGTGAGTGTGATTGCTGTCGGGGTGGATCTGTGTGACATGCGCCGGATCGAGCGCGTGATCGAGCGGTTCGGAGAGCATTTCCTGACGCGCGTCTTTACGCCGGCGGAGCGTGCCCGGGCGGAGCGGCGGAGTGGCCAGGCACGGATTGGCGCGTATGCCAAGCGCTGGGCCGCCAAGGAGGCCTGTGCCAAGGCGCTGGGGACCGGGTTTTCTGGCGGTGTGGCGCAGAGCCAGATTGGTGTGGAAAATCTGCCCTCCGGCCAGCCGACACTGGTGCTGGCTGGGGCGGCATTGCTCCGATTGCGGCAGATGGTGCCTGCCGGGCAGGTGCCGCATCTGGTTCTGAGCATGACGGATGAGCATCCTTATGCTTTTGCCGAGGTTCTGATCTCGGGGCGGCCAGCTTGACATCGTGCGGGGTGCGCGGCTTGATCCCGCCGGTTTTTCTTTTTTTTCCTAACGACGCAGACAGGCGGTGCAGGACATGACCAACCCGAACCAGACTCCCACGGCATCAGGCGCAGGGGAGCCGGCAACACTCGGGCATCTTGTGCTGGACTATGCCAGAACCATCATCAGTGTCGTGTTGCTGGTCACATTGTTCCGGACCTTTCTGTTTGAAAGTTTTGTTATTCCGTCCGGTTCCATGATCCCGACCCTCCAGGTGGGGGATTACATCATGGTGTCCAAATATAGTTATGGTTATTCCCGCTTTTCCTTTCCGTTTTCCCCCCAATCTGTTTCAGGGACGGGTCTGGGGAGCGGAGCCGCACCGGGGGGACGTGGCCGTGTTCCGCTTCACCAAGGATACGTCCATTGATTACATCAAACGGGTTATTGGTCTGCCAGGGGACCATATCCGTGTGACGGACGGGCATCTGTATCTGAACGACCAACCTGTGCCCTGCCTTGACCCGCATCCCTACACCGCAATGGATGAATCCCGTGTGCCGATGGAAGGCGAGGCGTGCAATGAGCAACTGCCTACGAGTGGTGGCAACGGGGTTGTGGCGCATCAGGTGCTCAAGCTGATGGAGGATGGCGACCAGAATAATACACCGGATTATGTTGTGCCGCCGGGGCATTTCTTTGCCATGGGTGATAACCGGGATAACAGCGCGGACAGCCGTTTTATGGGGGATGGTCCGAAGGATCTTGGCTTTGTGCCGATCGAAAATCTGGTGGGTCGCGCGCAGTGGGTGTTCTTTTCTGTCGAATCCGCGCATCCGTTCTGGCAGGTGTGGTACTGGCCCGCGGAAATCCGCTGGGCCCGGCTGTTCCGGAGCATCACGTGAAACGCCCCACTTTTTTTGCTGGCGAGGCCTCGGCCGTGACGGCTTTGCAGGACCGGCTGGGGTATCAGTTTGCCAACCCGGCTCTGCTGCACGAGGCGTTGACGCATCGCTCCGCCGCGCATCAGAACGGAGGGGGGCCGGCGTCGGCCACAGAAGGCGCGGGGCATGGGCTCCAACGAACGTCTTGAATTTATCGGGGACCGCGTTCTTGGCCTGCTGATGGCGGAATGGCTGCTGGAGCGTTATCCGGCGGAGCAGGAGGGGGCACTGGGTTCCCGGCTGGCGCATCTGGTCTCCCGCACGATTCTGGCCGAAATTGCTGAACGGATGGATTTGCCCGCCAGTCTGGCGGTGGCGACGCACGAGGCGCGGGTTGGGGTACAGAGTACCGCCAATGTGGTGGCTGATGCGCTGGAAGCCGTGCTGGGTGCGGTCTTTCTGGATGGCGGGCTGGACCCGGCCCGTATGATTGTGCGCACCGCGTGGAAGCCGATGCTGGATGCGCAGGCCCGCCCACCCAAGGATCCGAAGACGGCGTTGCAGGAATGGGTTCTGGGCCGGGGGCAAAACCTGCCGATGTATGAAACGATCGGGGCTGATGGCCCCTCCCACGCACCGCTGTTTGTGGTGCGGGTGACTGCGGGTGGCCGCAGTGGAGAAGGGCGGGCCGGGAGCAAACGGGCCGCTGAAAGTGCCGCTGCGGCGGATCTGCTTGAACAACTTGGAGGCCCTGACCATGGGTGAGACAACACGCTGCGGGTTTGCCGCTTTGGTGGGGGGCGCCAAACGCCGGAAAATCCACGCTGCTGAATAAGATGGCTGGGGCCAAGCTCTCCATTGTCAGCCCCAAGGCGCAGACAACGCGCGCCCGTGTGCTGGGGATTCTGATGCGTGGCACCACGCAGATTCTGCTGGTGGATACACCCGGAATATTCCAGCCGCGCCGGATGCTGGACCGCGCAATGGTGGCGGCGGCCTGGAGTGGGGCTGAGGACGCGGACATCACGCTGCTGCTGGTGGACGCGCGGTCCGGCCTGACTGAGGCGGTGAACAGCATTATCGAGCGTCTGGCCAGTACGGGGCGTACGGTCTGGCTGGTCTTGAACAAGACCGACCTTGTCTCCCCGGAGCGGCTGCTGCCGCTGACGAAGGAGATTACGCAGAAGCTGACGGTCGAGCACGTCTTTATGGTCAGCGCCCGGTCCGGCAGCGGGGTGGAAGACCTGCTCGACCGTCTGGCGGCAAGCCTGCCGGAAGGTCCGTATCTCTATCCGGAAGATGATCTGACGGATCTGCCGGACCGTCTGCTGGCGGCGGAACTCGTGCGGGAGCAGATTTTCCTGCAGACGCATGAGGAGGTGCCCTACGGTGCCACGGTGGAGACGGAAAGCTATAAGGAACGCCCGGACGGGTCCGTGCGGATTGATGCCACCATTTACGTGAGCCGTGCCGGACATAAGGCGATTCTGATTGGTGAGCGCGGGCAGAAAATCCGCCAGATTGGCGAGCGCGCCCGCAAACAGCTTTCTGGTCTGCTGGAACGACCCTGCCACCTGTTTCTGAATGTCAAGGAACGGTCCGGGTGGGATGAAGAGCGCGCCCGTCTGCGCGCCATTGGTCTGGATGATGTGCCATAAGGCGGGTCTGACCGCTTGTGGCCGCGCGTCATGAAGGATAAGAGAGGGGCGACTTGCCCTGCCCCTTCCCGGAGGCGGGGTCTTTTTCAGACGATCTGCGTGATTGAGGGCCAATGACTGCTTCCACTGGCGAGATGCCACCCCGTAAACGCGTATTGCTCAAAGTGTCCGGCGAAGCCCTGATGGGCAGAGGCGACTATGGCGTCGACCAGCAGACGGTTGAGCGTATTGCCGCCGATGTGGCTGAAGTTGTGCGCAGTGGGTGGGAAGTCTGTCTGGTTGTGGGCGGTGGCAACATCTTCCGTGGTCTGGCCGCTGCCGCCAAGGGCATGGACCGCGCACAGGGGGACTACGCCGGGATGCTGGCGACCGTGATTAACGCGCTGCTTCTGCAGAACGCGCTGGAGCGGGAACAGTTGCCGACGCGGGTGATGTCGGCCATTGCCATGTCCGCCATTGCGGAACCCTATATCCGTCGGCGTGCCGTGCGGCATATGGAAAAAGGCCGGGTGGTGATTTTTGCCGCAGGTACCGGGAACCCCTTCTTCACCACGGATACCGCCGCCGCTCTGCGTGCTGCGGAAATGGAATGTGATGTGCTGCTGAAAGGCACGCAGGTGGATGGCGTGTATTCGGCTGACCCCAAGCGTGACCCGTCCGCTGTGCGCTATGAAGAACTGACCTACATGGATGTGCTGTCCAGACAGCTGAACGTGATGGATGCTGCGGCGATCAGTCTGGCGCGTGAAAATCGCCTGCCGATTATTGTGTTCAATATTGGTGAGCCTGGGTCTTTCCCGCGTGTGATGCGCGAAGAAGGCCCGTACACGCGGATTGTCGAAACCGCGTAACGTCCTGCGAAAAGCCATGTTCGGCGTATCATGTCGCCGGACCCTGTTGTTGAGAGTGTGAGGCGGGCCAGTGTGCCCGTCCGGGAAACGGGAGAAAGACCGTGTCTGATCTGAATGCCCTTCTGGAGGACCTGACGCGCCGCATGGATGGTGCGTTGGAAAGCCTGCGTCGTGACTTTGCCGGTCTGCGTTCCGGCCGGGCCAGCCCGGCGCTGCTGGAGCCGGTACGTGTGGAAGCTTATGGCGGGGAAGTGCCGCTGACCCAGGTTGGCTCCATTGCCGTGCCGGAAGCGCGGATGATTACCGTGCAGGTGTGGGATCGTGTGCTGGTGGGCGCTGTCGAGCGTGCTATTCGGGATGCAGGTCTGGGCCTGAATCCGGCTTCTGATGGTCAGTTGATCCGCGTGCCGATCCCGCAGTTGACGGAAGAACGCCGCCATGAACTGGCCAAGGCCGCCGCCCGTTATGCGGAAGGGGCCAAGATCGCCGCCCGTGGCGTGCGTCGGGATGGCATGGATAAAGCCAAGGCGTTTGAGAAAAAAAGGTGAGATCAGTCAGGATGACGTCAAGACCTGGTCTGACGCCATTCAGAAGCTCACGGACCAGTATGTGAAAAAAATTGATGACATGCTGGCTGACAAAGACCGCGAGATTAAGCAGGTCTGACGCCAGTGGCGTCGGGATTCCTCTCTCTGGCCCGTGGTGGTGAAGCCGTGCCAACAAAATCCTCCGGGAGCCCGGACAGGAAATCTGTCGTCCCCGCGCATGTTGCCGTCATTATGGATGGCAACGGGCGCTGGGCGCTGGAGAGAGGTCTGCCACGCCTTGCAGGTCATAAGGCGGGAGCGGAAGCGGTCTCCCGCTGCCTGAGGGCCGCCATGAATCGTGGCGTGCGCTATCTGACACTCTATGCATTTTCTTCTGAAAACTGGTCACGCGAACCCGCCGAGGTAGCGGATCTGACCAGCCTGCTGCGCTATTACCTGCGGCATAAGGTGGCGGAACTGCATCGTGAGGGTGTCCGGATTCGTTTTATTGGGGATCTGACACGGTTTGACGCCAGCCTGCGGGAAGAACTGGCCCGTGCGGAAGCTCTGACAAAAGACAATGGGCGGCTGACCCTGCTGCTGGCGCTCTCTTATGGGGGGCGTGGGGATATTGTGCAGGCGGCGCGTCGGCTGGCGCAGTCCGTGGCGCAGGGCGACCTGAAGCCTGAACAGATTGATGAGTCTCTGTTTGCGGACAGGTTATGGACCGGCGGTGTGCCTGATCCGGATGTTGTGGTGCGGACGAGCGGGGAGTTCCGGCTGTCCAACTTCCTGCTGTGGCAGAGCGCTTACGCGGAACTCGTTTTTCTCGATATTTTCTGGCCCGACTTCAATGAAGGGCATTTTGCGACCGTGCTGGAGGCCTATGCCCGCCGGGAGCGCCGGTTTGGCACGAGACCATCCGCATCATGACACAGCCGAGTGCTTCTGCCTGGAGAGACCTGCGGACCCGCCTGATGTCTGCCTGCGTGCTGGTGCTGGTGGCCGGGTTGTGCATCGGGATGGGTGGTCTGTTCTATGACGCGCTGATTCTGGGCGTTATGGGCGGCATGGCGGCGGAAGCGGCTTTGCTGTTCGGCCTTTCTCCCCGGTCATGGCGGGGCAGCGTGTATGTGCTCTGGGCTATCGGGGCCGGGTTGGCGGCGGTGACGGGCCGGTGGGATGCGTTCCCGGTATTCTGTCTGGCGTCCATCGTGTTCGGGGCGCAGTTGTGCGTGGTGATGTGCGTCATTGTGCTGGCAGGGACGGCTCTGGTCTGGTTGCGGCTGGACAGTGTGTGGCCGGTGCTGTTCGTTGTCGCAGTTGTGGTGGCGAGTGACAGCACGGCCTATCTGACAGGGCGGCTGTTTGGCGGCCCGAAGCTGGCTCCGCGCATTTCTCCGGGAAAGACATGGTCTGGGTCCGTCGGCGGTCTTGTCGGGGCTGTGCTGTGCGGTTGCCTGATCGCCGCACTTTCCGGTCTGGGTGGTGTGGCGACAGCGGCGGTCTGGGGTGGTGTTCTGGGTGTTGTGGCGCAGGCGGGCGATCTGGCGGAAAGTGCCATGAAGCGCGCGCTGGGTGTAAAGGATTCCGGCACCCTGCTGCCCGGACATGGTGGCCTGCTGGACCGGTTTGATGGTCTGGTGGTCGCGGCCCCGGCGGCGGCTCTGGTGTCTTTATGCGTGGCGGCTCCGGCCCCGTTCTGGGTGGCGGGTGCCCACGCTGTTTTTGCTTTTCTGGCAGGAAAGATGCCGGGGTGAGTCTCAACAGGCGGCATGGCCCTGTGGGGGCGCTCCGCCTTTGTCTGGTTTGGAAGAAAGCGCATGAGAACCGTTACCGTTCTGGGAAGCACAGGCAGCATTGGCTGCTCGACCGTGGATCTGCTTGAGCAGGCGCGTGACCAGTTCCGGGTCCGGGCGCTGGTGGGCGGTAGCAACGCGGCGCGTCTGGCGGAGCAGGCCCGCGGTCTGAACGCCGAACTGGCCGTTGTGGCGGATGAAAAGGCGTTTGAAGAGCTGCGTTCCCTGCTGGCAGGCAGCGGAATCGAGGTCGCCTGTGGGCGTGAGGCTGTGATTGCGGCGGCGGCCCTGCCCGCGGACTGGACCATGGCGGCCATTACCGGTGCTGCCGGGCTTGAGCCGACGCTCGCGGCAGTTAAAAATGGCCGCTCCATCGCACTGGCCAACAAGGAAGCGCTGGTCTGTGCGGGGGAGGTCATGCTCCGTGCCGTGGCGGACGCCGGGGCGACGCTGCTGCCGGTGGATTCCGAACATAATGCCGTGGCACAGGCCATGGCGGACAGGCAGGCGGATCAGGTTGCCAAAATTATCCTGACGGCTTCTGGTGGACCGTTCCGCAAGTCCTCCCTGCAGGAGATGGAAGCAGCGACCCCCGCGCAGGCGCTGAAGCACCCGACATGGAGCATGGGTGCGAAAATCAGCATCGATTCCGCGACCATGTTCAACAAGGGTCTGGAAGTGATCGAGGCTGCCCGTATTTTTGGCCTGACGGAAGACCGGATTGACGTGCTGGTGCATCCGCAGTCCGTTGTGCATGGGCTGGTCCAGTATACGGATGGCAGCCTGATTGCGCAGATGGGGTCTGCTGACATGCGCATCCCCATTGCGCACACGCTGGCCTGGCCGAAGCGGATGAGCACAACTTCCAGCCATCTGGATCTGGCTGCGTTCGCCACGCTGGAATTCAGCGCGCCGGATATGGTGCGTTTCCCGGCCCTGCGTCTGGCGCGGGAGGCTCTGCGGAGCGGGGGCGCTGCTCCGGCCATTCTGTCCGCGGCCAATGAAATTGCGGTGGAGGCCTTCCTGAAGGAACAGATCGGCTTTCTGGACATTGCCCGTGTGGTGGAGCAGACCATGACGGCTCTTGGTGCGCCCCCGGCCGATACGCTGGAGGCTGTGCTGTATTGGGATGCCGAGGCCCGCAAGACGGCCGGTGGCCATACTCTTGCCCTGTCTGCTTGAGAAAAGGGCTCACTGAGCCGATATCCGGATTATCATGATACACGAATACCTCCGTACACTCATCTCCTTCGCCTTTGTGCTTGGCGTGCTCGTGACCATTCACGAACTGGGCCACTATCTGGCCGCGCGCTGGCGGGGGGTGCATGTGGAAGTGTTCTCTCTGGGTTTTGGCCCGGCCCTGTTCCGCTGGCATGACCGCAGCGGAACTGAATGGCGCGTCTGCCCCATTCCGCTGGGAGGGGCACGTCCGCCCGCATGGGTTTGAAGACCCGGAAGACGCTACGCCGGAACAGAAAGCCGCGTGGATTCCAGGGCGCACCTTCCATGATAAATCTGTCCTGTCCCGGGCGATTGTGATCGTCGCCGGGCCGGTGTTCAACTTCCTGCTCGCCATTCTGCTGTTCACCATCATTTTCGCATCCGTGGGGCAGCCTTCGGTGCGGAACGAGATTGCATCCGTCCTGCCGGATGGCCCGGCAGCGGTGGCTGGCGTGCTGCCGGGGGATGTCATCCGCAGAATCGGCACCCATCAGGTCACGGATGCGCAGGATGTTCAGGCGACCGTTCAGGGCGAAGCAGGGGTCAAAACCACGCTGACAGTCCGCCGGGCCGGGCTGGATGTGGACCTGCCCGTGACAATCGGGTCGGTTACGGAGTCGTCCTCGGCTGCGCCTCATGGTCAGCTCGGTGTGATGTTTGCAACGGAAGCGGGCAAGCCACTGTCCGTGCCTGGTGCTGTGGTGGCCGGGGTCAAGGCGACGTGGACAACATCCGTGCAGACGCTGGATGGCGTCTGGCAGATCCTGACAGGCCGCCACACGGCCAAGGATCTGGGCGGCCCGCTCAAGATCGCACAGCTATCCGGGCAGGTGGCGCAGTATGGTTTTGCAAGCCTGCTTTCGTTCATGGCTTTGCTTTCTGTCAATCTGGGTCTAATAAATCTGTTCCCGGTACCGCTTCTTGATGGCGGACGTCTGGTTTTCTATGGCATAGAGGCTGTGCGAGGACGTCCGGTTTCAAAGAAGATTCAGGAAATCAGTTTTCAGGTTGGTTTTGCACTTCTTGCAGGTCTGTTCTTGTTTTCGACGTTTAATGACCTGTCTGGTTTCGGACTGTTTAAGTGGATTGCATCACTCGTAAGCTGAATTACAGCCGGGTTGGAACGGAAGAACTTGCGTGAGACGGGTTATATCGGATACGTCCCCCTGCGGGCGACAGAACAACAGGGGATGGTCTCCTGAAATGGGAACGACCCGGATGGAGGATGGCAAATCTTGACGGGTAAGCGTTCAGCCCTTTTTGTTTCTGTCTGTGTGCTGCCTTTCTTTCTGACGGAAGGAAAGGGTGCGCGGGCCGCGGCTACGGAGTCTGGTGCACAGGTACCTGTATCCGTTTCTGCCGCGCGGCAGGCCAGACTCTCGGCGTCAACCTCCACGACCTCCGTGCGGTCTGGCGGGGTGATTGAAGATATTTCGGTCTCCGGGAATACCCGTATCGAGACCAATACCGTGCTGTCCTACATGGTGGTGCGTCCGGGGGATTCCTTTAATCAGGATGATCTGGATCGCTCCCTGAAGACGCTCTATGCCACGGGGCTGTTCAAGGATGTGTCCCTGAAGCGCGAGGGGGTGTCCTCCATGTGCGTCTGGTGGAAAATCCGATCGTCAACCGTATTGTGTTTGAGGGCAATCACGCCGCGAAGGATGAAGACCTGCGTAAGGTCATCGCCCTGCGTCCGCGTGCCGTGTTTTCGGCTGAGACCACGGCGGATGACCGGCAGAAAATTCTGGATGTCTATGCCCAGAAGGCCCGTTACGCGGCTGTGGTGACGCCCCAGATCGTGCGGCTGGCGCATAACCGCGTGGATGTTGTCTTCCAGATCAATGAAGGCCCGCAGACGCTGATCCGCAAGATCAGCTTTGTCGGCAACAAGGCGTTTTCCGAAGCGCGTCTGGCTGGCGTGGTTTCCTCCAAGGAAACCGCCTGGTACCGCTTCTTCTCCTCATCTGACGAATACAACCCTGACCGCCTGAAGTATGATGCGGAGCTGCTGCGCCGCTTCTATCTGGCGAACGGGTATGTGGATTTCGAGATGAAGAACGCCACCGGCGAGCTTTCTCCGGACCGCAAATCCTTCTACGTGACCTTCACGCTCAATGAGGGGATCCGCTACCGTCTGGGGAAAGTGGATATCCGCTCCAGCCTGCGTCACGTTCCCGCAAAGTCCCTGCGTAAATATGTCGAGCTGTTTGCCCATCAGTGGTACGACGGTAAGGCTGTGCAGGATAACGCTACGGACATGGAGGAAATCCTTCAGGCACAGGGGCATCCTTTTGCCATGGTGCGTCCGGAAATTGCGCGGAACCCGGAAAAACACACTGTCAATCTGCTGTTTGACGTCAGCGAAGGTCCGCGCCGGTATATCGAGCGGATTGATGTGAACGGGAATACCGTCACGCAGGATAACGTCATCCGTCGTCAGTTGCCGTTTGCCGAAGGCGATCCGCACACCCCCCAGCTACAAGAAATACGCCAAGCAGAGCCTTGAAGATCTTGGCTTCTTCAAAAGCGTTGATCTGGCTGAAAGTCAGTCGGTCTCGCAGGACCGGACGAACGTGGCGGTTAACGTGGTAGAAAAGCCGACCGGCGAATTCTCACTGGGTGGCGGCTATTCAACGGACGTTGGCGTGCTGGGGAATATCGGCCTCAAGCAGCATAACCTGCTGGGTACGGGGATTGACGCCGGTCTGTCCGGGACCATGTCCATGTGGCAGAAACAGGCTGATTTCTCAGTAACGGATCCGGCCTTCCTGAACCGCAACCTTGTTGCCGGGATCGATTTATGCGGGATTGAGAACAAATACCAGACCTATCAGAACTATTCTGAAAGCCGGTATGGTGTGACCCTGCGTATGGGGTATGCCTATAACCGTTATCTGTCCCAGTCCTGGAACTACAGCCTGATCCGCCGTAACGTTGGCAACACTTGGGATCAGTCCTCCTGGTACGTGCTGGACCAGAAGGGGCATTCCACGCTGTCCCAGCTCGGCACCAACCTGGTGTATGATACGCGTGATAACCATATGGTACCGCATAGCGGTTACATGGTTTCCGTTGGCGGCGATTTTGCGGGTATTGGCGGGGTTGAGCGTTATCTGCGCGGCAAGGTCAACGGAGCCTACTACATCCCGCTGGATGACCTGACCAACAGTCATGAATGGACCGTGGCACTTCGTGCCGGCATGGGTTACATGACGGACTGGGGCGGTGGTCGCCATAATATCATCGATAACTTCTATCTGGGTGGTAATAACCTGCGCGGCTTCCTTGATGGTGGTGCGGGTCCGCGCAGTGTCGGCTATTATGGACATTCGTCTGAAGATCTGCTGGGCGGCCGTTTCATGTATACGGCTTCCGCCCAGCTCAACTTCCCAATTCCATTCCTCTCCGACATGGGTGTGAAGGGGCGTGCGTTTGTTGACTCGGGCAGTCTTGCCGGTCTGCGCGTCCGCCGTAACCTGACCAACCGTATTACGGACCAGCCGGATTATACGCGCGTCACTGGTGATACGCTGCGGCCGCGTGTCAGTGCGGGTGCGGGTTTCTCATGGAAAAGTCCATTTGGCTTGCTGAATATCGATCTTGGTGTGCCTGTCATGCGCAGCCACAATGACCGCACACAGCTCCTACGCTTTGGCTTCGGCCAGCAATTCTGAGGTAATGATGCCTAAATTTAGCAGAACAGCCGCTCTGTCCGCGGCTCTCCTGTCAATTTCCGTAGCGCTTGCACCGTCTGCCATGGCTCAGAATGCTGGTGGAGGCGGGTGGTTTGTGCCCAAAGCTGCGCAGCAGCCTGCACCTCCTGCGGCTCACGCCCAGCATCGGGCTGCGCCGTCCCCTGTTCCGCTTCCGGCACCTCCGGCGGATAGCAGCGAAGCAGACCAACAGACCCCGCCGGTTCTCCCGCTACCGCCTATTCCCTCCATGCAGGATCTGCCCAAGGGCGTAGCGCCGCCTGCAGCTGTTATCGGCGTGATCAGCGTGTCTGGCGTCATGCGTCAGTCCTCAGCCGCCATGCAGGTGGAACGCACACTGGGCGGGCGTCGTGATGCGCTGGCGCAGGATCTGCAGAAAGAGCAGGCAGGGTGGCGTGATGAGCAGCAGACGCTGCAGTCACAGGCCAAATCCATGTCGTCTGACCAGATTCAGAACCGTGAGCGCAGCCTGCAGAACCGTGTGATGAAGGCGCAGCGTGATTTCCGCAACCGGAACCGGATTATTCAGGAAGCAGCTCAGGTTTCTCTGGGGCAGATCGAGCGGGAACTGGTGCAGGTTATCCAGAAGGTTGCGGCCTCTCACGGCATGAATCTGGTGCTGCATAGTGAGCAGATTGCCCTGCATGTTGATGGGCAGGACATTACCAACGAAGTTGCCAAGCAGTTGAACACCGTTCTGCCGTCCGTGTTTATTCCGGATGCCAACGTTTACCCGGAAGTGCTTGCAAAATCAGGCAAAATGCCGACCACGGCGGATGGGGATCAGACTATGCCTGCAACAGGTCCGGCTCCGGATGTGGCTCCCGCGGCTGCCCCGGCACCGGCGGCTCCCGTAGCGCATAAGTAAGAATGACCAGCCATCAGGAGAGTTCCTGGCCAGCAAACCCCCGGTTCTTTATGCGCTCTGGTCCGTTTGACGGGCAGGCTCTGGCGGACGCCGCCGGGGCCGAGTTGGTTCTGCCGCGGGAAGGGGCTCTTTCCGCGCAGGGCTATGTCGGAATTGCTCCGTTGCAGAGTGCTGGCGCTCAGGATGTCAGCTTTCTGGATAATCGCCGTTATGCGCCCCTTCTGGAGGGCACGAAGGCGGGTCTGGTTATTGTCGCTCCGGCTTTTGTGGACAAAGTGCCACCTCATTCCGCTGCTCTGGTTTCTGCCACGCCGTATCTGGCCTGGTCGCGTGTTGCGCGCATGTTCCATCCCAAAGCACCAGCCCAGCCGGGTATTCATCCTCTTGCTGTTGTGGATGCAACGGCTGTGGTGGACCCCTCTGCTGAAATTGGTCCGTTTGTTGTTATCGGAGCTCGGGCTGAGATTGGTCCGCGTTGCATCATCAACGCGCATGCAGTGGTGGGAGACGGCGTGGTGCTGGCGGAGGATTGCCGCATCGGCTGCCATGTGACTCTTTCTCACGCCATGCTGGGTGAGCGGGTGATCATTCTGCCGGGTGCGCGCATCGGGCAGGATGGCTTCGGTTTTGCCGTCGGGCCAAACGGGTTTGAAACAGTGCCTCAGTTAGGACAGGTGGTGCTGGAACATGATGTGGAGATCGGGGCGAATACCACAATTGATCGCGGTTCTGTTAATGATACCGTTATTGGTGCAGGTTCCCGGCTCGACAATCTGGTCCAGATCGGCCACAACGCCCGGCTTGGACGGTGTTGTATCGTGGTGTCTCAGGCCGGGATTTCCGGGTCCACTGTGTTGGAAGATTATGTGACGGTTGCAGCACAGGCAGGTCTTATCGGGCATATCCGCATTGGGGCCAAGGCCCGTATTGGGGCACAGTGTGGCGTGATGTCCGATGTTGAGGGCGGCGCTGATGTGATTGGCAGTCCTGCCATGCCGTTCCGGGAGTTTTTCCGGAATGTGGCGGTGTTGCGCAAACTGTCCAAAAAAGCGTCTGGACCGGCAGAAGGCGGTTCGGGCAAAGGGTGAACAGGTACCGGGCTCTGTCCGGCGGAAACTAAGGTGGTCTTGGGGACGTGGAGACGAAACACGAATCGCAGCAGGACGTTCAGACAATCGACGTGATTGACATCACGCGGATTATGCAGGCGATTCCGCACAGATATCCTTTCCTTCTTATCGACCGGATGGTGGATATCAGGCTGGGGGAAGAAGCAACCGGCATCAAGAATGTCTCTGTTAACGAGCCGTTCTTCCCCGGTCATTTTCCCGTGCGGCCTGTCATGCCGGGTGTGCTGATTGTGGAAGCCATGGCACAGACTGCGGCGACACTGGTGGTGCTGACGTTGGGCAAGGCCTTTGAAGGCAAGGTTGTCTATTTCATGACAATCGAGAACGCCAAGTTCCGCAAACCTGTGGAGCCGGGCGACCAGTTGCGCATCCATGTCGTGAAGGAACGTCATCGGTCCAACGTGTGGAAGTTCCGTGGTGTGGCCAGAGTGGACGGCGTTTCCGTGGCGGAAGCTACCTTCAGCGCCATGATCATGGGCTGAGCCTCATCATTTTTTAAGAGTTAAGTGTTGAAAATAATCCTGATCTGCCCGGAAAACGCCTGTTTTCTGGGGCAGATGGTCCCGTGTAGTCCGTATAACGCACGGGAAGCAGACAGGTGAAAGAGGAGTGGAACGGGTGCATGCTGTAGGAGACAACGGGGAGGCGCGTGTTCATCCTACCGCCATTGTTGCACCGGAGGCTCAGCTTGGACGGGGCGTGGTGATCGGCCCGTGGTGTTCCGTCGGCCCACATGTGGTGATTGAAGACAATGTGGAACTGATTTCCCACGTTGTGGTGGACGGGCACACGCGGCTTGGTGCCGGGTCCCGTTATTTTCCCTTCAGCACCATCGGCATGGCCCCGCAGGATCTCAAATACAAAGGTGAGCCGACCCGTTGCGAGGTCGGCGCGCGTACGGTCGTGCGTGAGCATGTCACCATTCATCGTGGAACGGCTGTTGGCACGGGGCTGACGCATATTGGGGACGATGTGCTGATTATGGCCAACGCCCACGTGGCACATGACTGCACGCTGGGGAACCGGGTGATTATCGTCAATAACGTCGTGATGGGCGGCCATGTGACGATTGAGGATGATGCGCGGGTCATGGGGTCCGCAGCCATTCACCAATTTGTGCGTATTGGGCATGCCGCGCTGGTTGGTGGCGTGGCGGGTGTTGAGGCGGATGTCATTCCGTACGGGAGCGTGCTGGGGAACCGGGCGCGTCTTGTGGGGCTGCACTGGATCTGGCTGCGTCGGAATGGCGTGTCCTCGGCTGAAATTCACCGGATGCGGAAGGCGTTTCTGACACTGTATCCCAAGGGTGCCTCCGAGGATGGGCCGTTTGCGGCCCGCCTTGAAGTCATGCGGGACGAGTTTGGGGATGAACCCCGGGTGCGGGAAATTCTCAACTTTATTGATGCACCCAGCAGGCGCGGCCTTGTGCGCGTGGCGCGCGGTGATTTCAGCACGGCGGAAACCGAGGGCGCGTGAGCGCGCAGTCCGGCGCTGTTGGTATTCTGGCCGGAGGCGGTCCTCTTCCGGCACGGGTTGCGGAAGCAGCGGCGGCAGCGGGACGACCGGTTTTTATTCTTGGATTTGAAGGGTTTGCGGAGCCAGAGGTCATCAACCCCTGGCCGCATCAGTGCGTACGCCTTGGCGCAGCCGGGCAGATGCTCGCTCTCCTGCGGGCGCATGGATGCACGGACCTTGTGCTGATTGGCCCTATCCGTCGCCCTTCTCTGCGGAGCCTGTACCCAGATGCGGAAGGCGCGCGTATTCTGGCTCGGTTGGGGCGTGCGCTGTTTGCGGGGGATGACGGGTTGCTGGCCGCTCTGGTCCGCATTCTGGGCGAGGAAGGATTCTGTGTCCGGGGGGCGCATGAGTTTCTTGCCCATGCTGTTGTGCCTGCGGGTGTGCTGGGCCGAGTTGCGCCAGATGCGCAGGCCATGGCCGATATCCGGCGGGGGGTTGAGGTTGTGCATGCGCTGGGCCGGATGGATATCGGGCAGGGCTGCGTGGTACAGAACGGTCTGGTGCTGGCGGTGGAAGCCATGGAGGGCACGGACCGTATGCTGGCGCGGGCTGGCGAGTGCCGGCAGCCGGGCGAAGGCGGGGTGCTGGTCAAGCTCCTCAAGCCGGGGCAGGACAAGCGGGCCGATATGCCCACCATCGGGCCCGCGACCGTGCGGAACGCCCATCTGGCAGGCCTGCGGGGTCTTGCGTTTGAAGCTGGCCATACGCTGCTGACGGACCGGGACGCCTGTGTGCGGGAAGCCGATCAGGCCGGGTTGTTCCTGATTGCCGTGACACCGGAGACACTCGCAGGCTAAAAACAGGAGCGAAACAAAGGAGACGCAGTGCGATGGCGCGCTATCTGCATACAATGGTCCGGGTTAAAAATCTGGACGAGAGCATCGCTTTCTACAAACTTCTGGGCATGCATGAACTGCGGCGGCGGGATGTGCCGGATGGCAGATATACGCTCGTTTTTATGGGCTATGCCGATAATGCTGCGGGTGAGGCCGAAATCGAACTGACCTATAACTGGGGACAGGATGACGGCTATGAGGTCGGCACCGGCTTTGGCCATTTTGCCGTTGGCGTGCCGGATGTGGCGGCTGCGGTGGAGCAGATACGCGCCGGGGGGCGGGAAGGTCACGCGGGAGGCGGGGCCAGTCAAATTCGGCACGTCCGTGATCGCGTTTGTGGAAGACCCCGACGGGTACAAAATCGAACTGATCCAGCGGCCAGACTGAGCGGCCAGACGTGCCGGACTGGGGGTGAGTCCGGCGTTGCGAGGCTCAGGATTGCGGCTTCTGCTTCAGGCGGAGCAGGGCGCGGTCCAGAGACTCGTCAATGGTTCCGGCAGCTTTGCGCACCAGAGGGTCCGTGCTGGCGCTCAACTGTTCGGCAGCCAGCATGGCCGGTGAGAGAATGTTCCGGATATCATGGCGCAGTTTGGGGTCGGCATCTGTTGCTGCCGGGGCGGGCGTGCCGTGTGCGTTCGATTCTGCAGGATTCGGAGATGTTGGCTGGAGAGAGGACAGGCCGGGAGGCTGAGCCGGGGCCGGAGGCGTGTGCTGGCAGGTGTGTTGGGTAGCGGGGCGAGCCGGGTCGGCCGCCGCCTGAGGCCGGAAGCGTATGCCCAGCCATGCGCCGAGCCCCGCGGTCAGCGCGACGGGCAGCAGTCCCAGCGGGAAGGAAAGGTCTAGTAGACCCGCGGTTAAGGCCCCGAGAAGCGGCAGGCAGAACAGAAGCAGCACGATGCCGAGGGGGGGATTGTGAGGTGCTCATGGAGAACCAGCCCTTCTTTTTGTCGGAACAGAGTGTGCCGGGACTCTGCCGATGTGATTGACGTTCTCCTTTCTGAACATTATAAGCCGCCCCTTCAAGACAGGTGGCTCTGGGCTGCCTGCATATCTGTATCAATGAAGGGAGTGCCGTAATGAAGCGCACTTATCAACCGTCCCGGCTGGTCCGCAAGCGTCGCCATGGTTTCCGTGCCCGTATGGCAACTGTTGGTGGCCGCAAGGTTATTGCCAACCGTCGTTCCAAAGGCCGTAAGCGTCTCTCCGCTTAAGCTTTTTCTGGCTTACGGACATCATGCAGCCGCATGACGGTCTGGAGGGAGCGGGAGCTTGGGCCGAGCTTGGGCCCGTTCGTTCCCAACGCCTGAAAAAGCGGAAAGAGTTTCTCTTTCTGGCCGCGCGTGGGCGTAAAGCGCCCGTGCGGGGGCTGGTGCTCCAGCTTTTTCAGCGGGCCGACTCCAATGCGCCGCGCATTGGCTTTACCGTGACAAAAAAAGTTGGAAATTCCGTGGTTCGCAATCGCGCCCGCCGCAGGCTGCGCGAGGTTGTCCGCGTTGTGGAAGCCGAAACACCTCTTAACGGCCTTGATCTGGTTCTTATCGGCCGCGCTGCAACCCTGACCCGCTCTTTTGGGGATCTGGTGGCAGATTTTCGCAAAGCCTTGCGGCAGTGTCTTTCTCCGGCTGACCAGAGTGCCAGGCCCGGCCAGAAGTAAGATTTCTGCCTGTCCCGGGGGCAGGAAGATGCTTTCCCGGCTTGCATTCCTGCTCATCCTGCGCTGGAAACCAGAGTGTCGTGAAGACTCCGTGTTTCGCGGTTGAATTATCTGTTCCGTTTCGTGCAGGGGGGCCAGCAGGCCAGCAATGGATACAAGACGTCTGATACTGGCAACACTGCTGTCAGCTGCGGTTCTCATCGGGTTTGATTATTTCTTCCCGCAGGCGCCCAAGGCTCCCGTCACACAGCAGACAACGCAAAGTGTTTCTGCGCCGCCGTCTGGTGCCGCGCAGCCTTCTTCAGCAGCCTCCACCCAGTCTGCCGCACAGTTGTCCGCTGCCGACACGGCGGGCGGGACCGATGGGCCTGACGTCCATCTGGCGATTGATGCTCCTGCGGTACAGGGGTCCATCAATCTGCGCGGTGCGCGGCTGGATGATCTGATTCTCAAAAAATATCGGGAAACCGTAAAGCCGGACAGCCCGGATGTGCGGGTTCTGTCTCAGGGTGCCAGCGGCAAGCCGGATTATATCGATTTTGGCTGGCGCGCGCCGTCCGATGTGTCTGTGCGTCTGCCTGACGCCCACACGCTGTGGAAGGCGGACAGCACAAAGCTGGATTCCACACATCCTGTGACATTGTCCTGGGATAACGGGCAGGGCCTGACGTTTGAAATCGCTCTGGCGGTGGATCAGGACTTCATGTTCACCGTCACCCAGAGTGTGCATAATGCCACGGGTCAGACGGTGGCGCTGTATCCCTACTATCGCGTCAACCGGGGGTACACGCCGGAGAAGAATGGCGGGATGCTGGTGCATGAAGGCCCCATTTCCGTCATTGATGGCCGCCTGAATGAAGGGTCCTACAAGGCGCTGCGGACCGAAGGCGTGCCGCCGGACAATGTCTCCTGGAGCCATCAGGGCACGGGCGGCTGGGCTGGCATTACTGATAAATACTGGCTGATGGCGGTTCTGCCGGACCAGACCACGCAGGGTGTGGGGGCCTATACCTATCTGCCCGGCCAGAACCTGTATCAGGTCGGCTTTACGGCTACCGCGCCGGTGCAGGTGGCGGCGGGGCAGACGGCGTCTTCCGTGGCGCATGTCTTTGCTGGTGCCAAGGAAGTGCGTCTGCTGGACCGGTATGAGCGGGACCTGCATGTGCCCATGTTCTGGAAAGCGGTGGATTTCGGGTGGCTGGCGTTCCTGACGCGCCCGGTGTTCTTCGTGCTGGACTGGCTCTACACCATGATCGGCAACTTTGGTCTGGCTCTGCTGACCTTTACCGTGATCGTGAAGCTGCTGTTCCTGCCGTTGACTATCCGGCAGATGCGCATGACGTGGAAGACCGCCCGCCTGAAGCCGAAGGTGGACCAGATCCGCGCCCGCTACAAAGACGACCCGATGGTGATGCAGCAGCATATCATGGGGCTGTATCGGGAAGAGGGCGTGAACCTGTTTGGGGGCTTCCTGCCGCTGTTTATTCAGGCTCCCGTGTTCTGGTGTCTGTATAAGGATCTGTATGTCACCATTGAAATGCGCCAGGCGCCGTTCTTTGGCTGGATTAAAGATCTGTCCGCACCGGACCCGACGAACGTGTTCAACCTGTTCGGGCTGATTCCGTTTGATCCGTCACATATGCTGTCCATCCTGTCTCTTGGCGCATGGCCCATCCTGTATGGGGCGACCATGTTCCTGATGCAGAAGATCAGCTCCAGCTCCGCCAATATGGACCCGGCCCAGCAGAAGGTGATGGCGTTCATTCCGCTGGTCTTCACCTTCTTCATGGCGCATCAGCCGGTTGGTCTGGTGATTTATTATTCATGGAGCAACCTGCTGACGGCGTTGCAGCAGTTCATCATTCTCGGGCGCTTCAAGGCGGCTGATAAAAATGCCAATGGCAAGATAAGCGGCAAGACAGATGGCAAGACGACCGGGGTGAGCAAACGCTGATGCCTGAAGCTGGAACCGATTTTCGTGACCTGACGAATGAGGAGCAGATTGCGGCCGCCCTGGAAGAGGGGCGGCTGCTTTTTGCCGGGTCTTGTGATTTTATTTTCGGGGCGCAGAAGCTGGGGCAACTGCCGCCGCAGACCCTGCCTGAAATTGCCTTTGCGGGGCGATCCAATGTGGGCAAATCGTCCCTGATCAATGCGCTGACGGGCCGGAAGGCTCTGGCCCGTGCCTCCTCCGAGCCGGGACGCACCAAGCAGCTGAATTTTTTTGACCTCGCCAACCGGCTGATGCTGGTGGACATGCCGGGCTACGGTTTTGCCAAGGCAGCCAAATCGGTCAAGGAAGACTGGCAGGAGATGATGTTTGACTATCTGCGTGGCCGGCCCGGCCTGCGGCGGGTAATGCTGCTGCTGGATGCGCGGATTGAAATCAAACCGCATGATCTGGACATGATGAAGCTGCTGGACCGCGCGGCCGTCAGCTTTCAGGTGGTGCTGACCAAGTGTGATGCGGTGAAGCCGACAGCCATGGCCCGCAAGGAAGAAGAGGTTCTGGCGTTAACGAAGCGCCATCCCGCCGCGTGCCCCTTCCTGTCCCTGACCAGCAGTGAGACCGGGTTGGGGATTGAAGCGCTGCGTGCCGAACTCGCGGCCTTTGCCGAGCCGCCGCAATAATTTTCCGGCAGACTGACCAAGCAGGATTTTCAGCCCATGACAAACCCTCCTTCCTCCTTGCCTGATCTCCAGCATGAAGCGGCTGTGCTGGCTGGCGCCCTGCCGTATCTGCGCCGCTATGCGGGTGATACGATTGTGGTCAAATATGGTGGACACGCCATGGGAGACCCGGAACTGGCGCTGACCTTCGGACGGGATATCGCCCTGCTCAAGCTGGTTGGCATCAATCCGGTGGTGGTGCATGGCGGCGGCCCGCAGATCAACCAGATGCTGGAGCGGCTGGATATCCGCTCCACGTTTGTGGATGGCCTGCGCGTGACGGATGCCAGCATGGTCGATGTGATCGAAATGGTGCTGGCCGGGTCCGTGAACAAGGAAGTGGCGGAACTCATCAGTCAGGCGGGTGCGCTGGCCGTGGGGATTTCCGGCAAGGACGGCAAGCTGATTACCGCCCGCAAGCTGGCGCGTACCGTGCGGGACCCGGATAGCCAGATCGAGCGTGTGCTGGATCTGGGCTTTGTGGGGGAACCGGTTAAGGTGGACCCGCGGGTGATTTATGCTCTGTCCGGCTCAGGCCTGATTCCGGTGATCGCGCCGGTGGGTCTGGGTGAGGATGGTGCCACCTATAACATCAATGCTGATACCGCTGCCGGGGCTGTAGCCGGGGCCGTGCATGCCACGCGCCTGCTGATGCTGACAGACGTGCCGGGTGTGCTGGATAAGGATGGCAATCTGATCCCGGAACTGACCGCCGAGCAGGCCCGTCAGGCCATTGCGGATGGTGTGATTACCGGCGGCATGATTCCCAAGGTGGAAACCTGTATTCAGGCTGTGCAGGCCGGGGCGCGGGCTGCGGTCATCATCAATGGCCGCACACCCCACGCCTGTCTGCTGGAACTGTTTACGGCGTCCGGCTCCGGTACGTTGATCCGCGCGGAGTGATCTGCGCGGGCTGATGGCAGGTGTCCGGCCCCGGCGCGTTGACAGGAGCGTGCCCTGTCCGCATGGTTCCTTTCTCTTTTTTGCTGGTCGGCGGGCTGCCCCGACCATCCTGTTCATCCTGTCTGACGGTGTTGTTGTATGACTGAAGAAACTCTTCGCGCTCACATTGAAACCCTGTGGGAGGCGCGTGACCGGATTTCCTCCGCCACGACCGGCGCGGACCGCAAGGCGATTGAAACCGCTCTGGAAGCACTTGATTCCGGGCGTCTGCGCGTTGCGGCCCCCAGTGAAAACGGCTGGGTCGTGCATGAATGGCTGAAAAAGGCTGTTCTGCTTTCTTTCCGTCTGAATGACAGCATTGTCATGCCCGGCGCTGCAGCGGGTGGTCCGGCGTTTGACAAGGTTCCCGTCAAGTTTCAGGGCTGGGATCAGGCGCGGTTTGACAAAGCCGGTTTCCGCGTGGTGCCGGGTGCCATGGTCCGTTATTCCGCCTACATCGCACCGGGTGCGGTGCTGATGCCCAGTTTTGTGAATGTCGGCGCCCATGTGGGCAGCGGCACGATGGTGGATACCTGGGCGACCGTTGGGAGCTGCGCGCAGATTGGCAGCAACTGCCACATCAGCGGCGGGGCAGGCATTGGCGGTGTTCTGGAACCGTTGCAGGCCGCTCCGGTGATTATTGAAGACAACTGCTTTATTGGTGCGCGGTCCGAAGTGGCGGAAGGCGTGATTGTGGAGCGTGGGTCCGTGCTGTCCATGGGCGTATTCCTTGGGGCGTCCACCAAGATTGTGGACCGTGCGACGGGTGAAATCTTTATGGGTCGCGTTCCGGCCTATTCCGTGGTTGTGCCGGGCACGCTGCCGTCCTCCAACCCGGTTGGCGCTGATGGCCGCCCGAACCCCCATCTGGCCTGCGCCGTAATTGTAAAGCGGGTGGACGAGCGCACACGGTCCAAGACTTCCATCAACGACCTGCTGCGCGACTAAGCAGAGACTTCCCGGGTGGACACGCATGACCTCTTCAACGCCGGACCAGATCACGCCCACCGGACTTCAGGCCGGGTCTTTGCCTGACCTGACAGACCCGGTGGCCGTGACACAGGCGCTGATCCGTCATGCCTCTGTCACACCCGATCCCGGTCCGGCCCAGCAGGCTCTGGCATCCATGCTGGAGGCTCTGGGCTTTACCGTAGTCTCCCTGCCTTTTGGGGAGGGAGAGGAGCGGACCCCCAATCTGTTCGCCCGTCTGGGCACAGACGGGCCACATGTCTGTTTTGCGGGCCATACCGATGTTGTGCCCCCCCGGTGCACAGAGCGCCTGGACGCACCCGCCTTATGCGGCGGAGTGTGACGATGGTATTCTGTACGGGCGTGGCGCGTGTGACATGAAGGGCGGTATTGCGGCGTTTGTGTCCGCCGTGGCGCGCTGTGTGCGGCAGGAGGGGCTTCCCGGTTCCATCAGCCTGCTGATTACCGGGGATGAAGAAGGCCCGGCTACTTATGGCACCTGTAAGGTGCTGGAGTGGATGGCGGCGCAGAATCAAATTCCGGATTTTTGCGTGGTAGGTGAGCCGACCAACCCTGCCGCCATGGGGGATATGATCAAGATTGGCCGTCGTGGCAGCCTGAACGCCCATATTGTGGTGGAGGGCGTGCAGGGTCATGTGGCGTATCCGCATCGGGCGGATAATCCGGTGCATCGGCTGCTTGCCGTGCTGAACGCCCTGCGGGAGACGCCGCTGGATAACGGTTCTGACTGGTTTGAGCCGTCCAGCCTGCAGATTACCAGTATGGATGTGGGCAATACCGCCACCAACCTTATTCCCGCGACAGCGGAAGCGCGGCTGAATATCCGGTTTAATGACCTGCATACCGGCGCGGGCCTGACGGGCTGGCTGGAAACCCTCTGCCGCCAGCATGCGCCCAATGCGCGGGTGACTGTGCGGATCAGCGGGGAATCCTTCCTGACCGCACCGGGCCCGGCAACGGACCAACTGGTGCGGGCTGTGCAGACTGTCACCGGCCGCGTGCCGAAACTGGATACGGGTGGAGGCACGTCTGACGCCCGCTTTATTGCAAAATATTGTCCGGTAGCGGAGTTTGGTCTGGTGGGAGCCAGTATCCACAAGGTGGATGAACACACGACACTGGCTGATCTGGAAACATTGACGACGATTTATAAGACCTTTCTGGAAGGGGTCATGGCGTGATTTCAAGTTCGGGTTCTGGCAAGCAGGGTAACGGCCGTAGAATTTTGCAGGGGATGCTCCTGCTGGCCAGTGGACGGCGTGAGGGGATCAGCTGCTTTCAGGGCACGCCGGATTCTTTTATCGCGGCACTGGCGCCGCAACTGGCGTTGCTGCTGGTCGGCATTTTTCAGGCTGTGATGCTGCCCGACAGAGTGCTGGGCTTTACCAAGCTGCTGCTGTCTCTATGTGTCGTGCTTCTGCCTGCGGTGGTCTCTCAGTTCTATGCCCATAAATGGGGGCGGGATGCGCTGTGGCTGCGCTATATCACAGCGGCGACGTGGTGTAGCTGGGTGGTGGTGCTCATTTCTGTGGTAGCTACGGTGCTGGCTGGTGTGCTGTTTCCGCCGCTTCTGCATCAGCCGGGCTTCATGGCTTCATTGATGGTTACGGTGTCTCTCTATGAGATGTGGCTGCAATGGTATGTGGCGCGCGTCGGATTGGGGCTGAGCGGGGGCCGTGCTTTTCTGCTCTATGTCTCGGTAAGCTTCTTGCAACGCTGGTGCTCTATGGCCTCGCAGCTCTGCTGCCGCCGCATTACATCGTGATGCAGGATCTGCTTCAGCCGATGATTTCCATTAAACCGTCCCACTGACCACAAGGGGGGGGCGGCAGAAGCGGCTGGGCTGCAACGTTCAGTGTTTGAAAAAACTGCGTCAGGTAGAGGGATTATCTCACTGCCTGACACAGGTTTTTTTATGGACGGTGTCTGGCGGTTGATACCAAAGGTGATGGCTGCTGCCCTGTGGATTTTTCAGACGTCTGTCCCGAAGTCCGAAGGGGGTGGCAGTGTTCCCCGGTGATAAAGAACGGTAACCAAGGGGGCGCTCTGTATCGGTCCAGGGAGAGTCCGCTTCAGGACAGGTCTATGTCTGTACCCCTTTGGTGTGGCGCTGCGAAGTGTATCGGGGCGCGGTGCTCCGGGCTTATTGCAGATGTATGAAATCCAGCAGCAGCAGGCTTAGTACAAGCCAGTCCGGCCAGTGAAAAAATGACAGCCAGTGTCACGCGGCCTCCGGCTTTGGTGACTGTTCGGGCATCCACGCCAAGTCCGAGGGCGGCCATGGAGATCACGGTCAGCACGGTGGCCACCTGATTGATCGGGGCGAGCAGCACCATCGGCACCAGCTCAAAGCTGCGGCAGAGCATGAGAGCCAGAAAGCCCAGAATGAACCAGGGAACAAACTGCGCAAAGCCGGCGCGTGGGGCGGGCGCTGGCCCTGCGGTGACATTGCTTCCATCAGGCTTTTCCGGGGCCATGCGGGGCGCGAGCAGTGAGAGCACAAAGCAGACCGGACCCAACATGAGCACCCGCACCAGTTTGACGACGGTGCCTGTCTGCACAGCCACTGTGCCGAGCGGGGTTGTAGCCGCCAGCACCTGCGGCACAGCATAGACGGTCATCCCGGCGAATACACCAAAGGACAGGCCGGTCATGCCAGCGGCAAGTCCCAGCAC
This sequence comes from Zaprionus nigranus, assembly GCA_018903425.1. NCBI lineage: Eukaryota > Metazoa > Arthropoda > Insecta > Diptera > Drosophilidae > Zaprionus > Zaprionus nigranus. Next base: position 1,777,127 of record JAEIGD010000013.1, on the reverse strand, counting down.
AGGCAGGCCCAGCACCACCACCACGCCAACAACGGCGGTAAAAGCGATGGAGGCTGCGACATCTTTTGCGTCCGCCCGGATAACGGGCGCGACGGCGGCAATGGCGGAGTTCCCGCAAATGGCGTTCCCGCAGGCCACAAGCAGCGCCATACGGGGCGGCAGGCCCAGCAGCGTGCCAAGGCCAAAGCTGACGAGAATGGCGGCTCCCACGACGGCGGCAATCCCTGCCAGCAGCACAGGGCCTAGGGACACTACGCGGGCGGCGCTGATGGACGCCCCCAGCAGCACAACGGAAACTTCCAGCAGGGTACGGGCGCTGAAGGTAATGCCCGCATGCCAGCCTGCATCCGGGGTCCATAGACTGCGCACACAGGTGCCAAGCAGAATCGCCAGCACAAGGGCTTCCAGCCACGCCTTGCCAAAGATCTGCACCTCAAACGACTGGAGCGCGTAAGCCGCCGCCGTGATGGCGACGCACAACCCAACGCCGGGTAGGAGCGTTCTAGGAGTGTGGAGCAGAGTGGAACGGGCAGTGCGGGTCATTTCAGTTTCCTTCTGCCGTCTGCTCTACGGGGAGAAAACCGATCAATCCAACGCATTGTTTTTCTTATTTCAATTGATAATAATGATGAATTGAGGGGGAGTAGGGTCGTGACACTTGAGCAGCTTCGTATTTTTTTATGTGTGGCGGAGCGTGAGCACATGACGGAGGCTGCCCGTGTTCTGCATGTCACGCAGTCTGCTGTATCCGCCGCTATTGCGGCACTTGAGGCCAGACATCGGGTCCGTCTGTTTCATCGTGTCGGGCGTGGGATTGTGCTGACGGAAGCCGGAACCCTGTTTCTGGCGGAGGCCCGCATTATTCTGGACCGCGTCCGGGCGGCGGAAGCGATGCTGGATGATCTGAGCGGTCTGAAGCGCGGGACCCTGCGTGTGGTCGCCAGCCAGACCATTGCGGCCTACTGGTTGCCGCCGGTGCTGGCAGCTTTCCGGGAACGGTTCCCGCACATCGCCATTACGCTGGAAATTGGCAACACCATGCAGGTGGCGGCCCATGTGCAGGCGGGCCAGTCTGATCTCGGCATTGTGGAAGGTCGGGTGGATAATCCGGTTCTGGCGCAATGGCCGATTGCGCAGGACCAGCTTGTGCTGGTGCAGTCCACGCCGTTCGGGGCACAGGACTTCACGCCACAGGCTTTGCGGAAAGCCCGCTGGATCATGCGGGAGCAGGGGTCCGGCACCCGCTCCACGCTGGATGAGTGCCTGCGTCAGATTGGTGTGGAGCCGGAGACGCTGGATGAGGCTCTGGTGCTGCCTTCCAATGAGAGTGTCCGGACAGCGGTGGAAGCCGGGGCGGGGATTGCTGGCTTGTCCGCTCTGGTGGTGGCTCCCGCGTTGGCTGCTGGCACGCTGCATGCGGCCCCGGTTACTTTTGGGCCACGTGTCTTCTTTGGGCTGCGGCATAAGGAGCGTACCGGAGCCAGGTGGTTGAGGCTTTGACAGATTTTATGGCGCAGTATTCCGTGGAGCAGCGTCTTCCGATGGATGCCGGGTGTGAAAATCCGGCGAAATAACGCTTATTGTTGGTAGTTCGTAATGGTGATGGTGTGTTTGTGAAAATACCCCATCATTCCATTGATGAGCCAAAGGTTTGAGGGGTCACCATTGTTATAGATGCCCGGAGGTAATTGTAGAGAGCCGGTAATGGGGGCATTGGGAGTATTGATGAAAATCATGCTCTCAGAACGTCTGAGTCCGGATTGCCAGTTATTGTTATGAATGGTGTAGAGAACACCGTAAATTTTATAGTTTTGGACAAGTGCGTTTATATTCCAGGAAAAAGGAACGACCACAGCCCCCAGTAAAAGTAAAACGGGATAATAGGATGTCCTGAGTGATGGCTTTTTTGAACGCCATGCTGCAAGGCTGGCTGCGAGTGCGGCTAATCCAATATAAATCAGACATTGCCGTAACGTGACGTGGCGTGGAGAGCCTTCCATACCAAATTCATAAAAGGAGGCAATCGCGATGGAAAGAGCACATGAAAGGCAGGATAAGCCAAGCAGGAAAAGAGCGGAACAGGAGCGATGTGTCGTCCTGTCGGTATTTTCCGGGTTAAAAATGAAATAGATCGACCAGAAAAACAGGATTTTTGAGAGAAGAGCGCCGTAAAAATGGCCAGTTCCCTGTCCCCATCCATCAGGATAGGGTGTGATGATTTCAGAGAAAAACTGTGTGCAACCAGCGCTCAGGGCACGAAAAATATGGTGTGCAATCAGAGGATTGCTGATTTCCCCCAGAAGAGCCGAACCGTCCTTTGCTGAGAGCGTACAGGATCAGAAGGGATGAAAGAACGGGTAGGAACCAGATAAGGTTGTATTTTGGAGAGGCTGGCCGAATGAACTCTTTCCAGTTTGGCAGAGCGTGGCAACAGCAGAAGAGGATGGTGAATAAAGCTCCGCATTCGCTGCATAAAGACGAGAGTGTAAGAATGAGCGGAATAAAGCACTGGGAGGATTTTTTGTTTTCAACCGGGAAGAGGCAGGATCCCAGAATAAACGATGCGGCTGCAAGAACCGGCATGTAAGCGAATGAAGAGACAGGCCAGTAAAAAAACTCCGCAGGCGGGGAGCAGGTTAAAAAAAAGGCAGAATAAAGCAGGGGGGAAGAGGATGCAGGAGGAAGGGAGAGTGTTGCCTGATTGTTTCTGATACCTGAAAACAGGGGAGAGCAGGCCGAAGATCAAGGTGATCCACATGACTGCAAGAGCTTCAGAAATCATTTGACGGTGTGAAACGCGGACTATTTCCGCATATAAAAATATAAGGGATTCAGAGACAGGTCTGGGGCTCCAGTGGACGATCCGCGAGATAAAATGGTGGTTCAAGGTTATAATGTCATTGAACGTATAATACTCATCCTGCCAATGGCCGATTGGAATGAGTGCCAAGTATAAAAATGCGATAAAATAGAAAATTAAAGATACTGGGCCGTAAATTTTATGTCTGAGCATTGCTGTCGCCTTGGGGCGCGTTTGAATTGTTTCTGATTTTTATCATCTTTTACGGTATTCCGGCCATAATATTTTTCAAGTGGGGGAAGGCCTTCCGCCGTCTGCCGCTCAGGTGTGAAGATGGATTTTCGTTCCTGTGTGCGCAATCGCCAGACTATCCAGCGCGCGGATGGGGACAGCCTGACGGGCATACAGATCTTCCGCTTTCCGGTTCAGGCAGGAAGGAGGGGGGCTTACTGGATGGTTAGGGCATACCTGTTTTCAGGACGTTGTTCAGGACAGTGTAGGAGACGGCCATCCCAAGACGTAAATGCCGTTTTTCATCGTAACGTCTGCCAAGGTTAATCCCCACAACTTCGCCCTGCGCATTGACGATCGGCGCTCCGGATGTCGCCCGGAAATTTGTTGTGTTTGTATCGTAAGAGAAGAAAATCAGACCATCCTTCTGCTCCACGAAGCGTGCCGGGTGGACGACGGTGTCTGAATCGACGACGTCAGAAATCAGCCAGACCCTGTCTCCATCATGCAGGGGTGTCTGCGCGATTTTAAGGGCAGCTTGATGGTTCTCGGGAACAGTAAAAGCCGCGACATCTCTGTTTTCTGCATCATGCCGCACCGGAGAGTCGAAGGCTATGGCACCGGGAATGGCCAGCGCCGTGGCTGCGTGCAGGGGAGTGTTTCCAGTGATGAGGTCACAGGACAGGATATGGGCGTGTGCTGGCATGGCCTGCCACGGAATGGATCTGGTTAATCCACCGTCAGGGCCAAAAATATGCTGTGCTGTCACCAGAAGCGTGGGCTGGCCTGCGACCAGAAAGGCGTGTCCTGCAAAAGATGTTTCGTGATCAATCGCAATCTGGGGTGAGCAGACGGCGTTGACGGCGCTCAGGACCGGTGCCGGTGTTGCGGAAGCAGGCAGGCCTTCAGCATGGCAGACGGAAGATACGGAGACTGAAGACAGCAGGAGAAAGAAAAGGGAGAACTGCGAGCGGAAGGTGCGAACTATCCTGAACATGCGTGACGGTGTCCTTGCTGATGTGTCCGGACAGGTTACGCAAACGGGTCCGGGTTGTAGCCAACGCCGGTCAGATACAGACCTTCCGGCGGGGCTGTCGGGCCTCCGGCAGTGCGGGAGCGGGCTGCCAGCGCTGTGCTGATGCGCTCAGGGTCCCATCGGTCTCTGCCGACAAGCACAAGTGTGCCGACCATGTTCCGCACCTGATGATGCAGGAAAGACCGGGCGCGGGCGCGAATGTGAATTTCCTCCCTCACACGCTCGATTGTCAGGCTGTCCAGCGTGCGGACGGGGTTTCTGGCCTGACAGGCGGCGGCGCGGAAGGATGTAAAATCATGTGTACCCCACAAGCTTCTCGGCCCCCTGCCGCATCCGGTCCAGATTCAGGCGGGCGCGGACATGCCACATATGGGTGGCCCCAAGGGCTGGCGGGGCGGGGCGGTTGATGATGCGATAGAGATAGGAGCGCCATGTGGCGGAAAACCGCGCACTCCATTTTTCCGTGACCCGCGCGGCCTGAAGCACGGCAACCGGGTTGGGTTTGAGATGGTAGCTCAGACCATCGCGCACGATATGGGGGGCGAGAGTCATATCCGCTGGAAAATCCAGATGCGCGACCTGCCCGGTGGCATGCACCCCGGCGTCTGTCCGCCCGGCGGTGATGCTGGCAATGCGGCGTCCATTGGCCATGCGGGTCGCCGCGGCTTCCAGCAGACCCTGTACGGATGTGCCCTCATTCTGCTTCTGCCAGCCCACCAGGCCGGTGCCGTCATATTCGATTTTCACGGCCCAGCGCTGGAACGGAAAATCGGCTTCATGGGCCGCATGCGGATCAGACGGGAAGAGCGGCGAATGTTCCGAACAGAATGGCGGCTGCTCTGTCATGCGGAAGCAGGGGTGGGTGGCAGCGTGTGGTACAGGCGTGTGCCCGCTGGCATGGGCTGGCCACGCAGGAAGGCGTCTGCCTCCATCATGCCGCGTCCCGGCTTCTGCAGACGGGTCAGGCGGAGCGCGCCGGTGCCGCAGGCAATGGTCAGATTCTCATCCAGTACGGTGCCGGGGGGCGGCGCTGTGTGGGTGGTTGGGCAGGGGGTGGCTGCGCCGATTTTCAGCACGGTGCCGTCTGCCAGCGTCGTGAAGGTGCCGGGCCAGGGGGTGAGGGCGCGGATACGCAGATCCAGCGCGGTGGCGGACTGGGACCAGTCCAGCCGTCCATCCTCCCGCGTCAGCATCGGGGCGTAGGTCATGCCCTCTTCCGGCTGGGGCGTGGGGGCGGGGTGTTCTGCCAGAACGCGCACGGCCAGTTGCCCGCCAAGGGCGCTCAGCGCGTCATGCAGGCTGGTGGCGGTGGTCCGGGGGGTAATGGGCACGGCTTCCCGCAGTAGCATGGGGCCGGTATCAAGCCCCGCTTCCATCTGCATGATGGTTACGCCGCTTTCCGTATCGCCCGCCAGAATGGCGCTCTGGATGGGGGAGGCCCCGCGCCAGCGCGGCAGCAGGCTGGCATGGATGTTCAGGCAGCCAAGGCGGGGCGCATCCAGCATGACCTGCGGCAGAATGAGGCCGTAGGCGGCCACAATGGCGGCGTCAGCCTCAAGGTCTGAGAAGGCGGCCCATTCTTCTGCGTTTTTGCGCAGTTTTTCGGGGTGCCGCACGGGCAGGCCAAGGGCTTCCGCCGCCTGCTGCACGGGCGAGGCCCGCAACGCCTTGCCCCGGCCAGCGGGGCGCGGGGGTTGGGAATAGACAGCGACAATCTCGTGCCCTGCGGCATGGAGGGCGTGCAGGGCAGGTACCGCAAAATCCGGTGTGCCCATAAAGATAAGGCGCATAGGCTCCAGCCCTCCGGCTTATTTCCGCTTCTGTTCCTTGGCCAGCCGCCGCAGGATCATGTTCCGGCGCAGCACGGAGAGGTGGTCCACAAACAGGATCCCGTCCAGATGGTCAATTTCATGCTGCATGCAGGTGGCCAGCAGGCCGTCCACTTCCCGCTCCATGGCCTCACCCGTCACGGTGCGCCACTGAACGCGCACCTTTTCCGGTCGGGTGACTTCCGCATACTGGTTTGGCAGGGAAAGACAGCCTTCCTCATGCACGGACAGGGTTTCCGTCTCGGCAATGACTTCCGGGTTGATCATCACAATCGGCTCACGGGCGTCTTTCTCGCCCAGATCCACCAGGGCAAAGCGCAGGCCGAGGCCGACCTGCGGGGCAGCCAGCCCGATTCCGGGGGCGGCATACATGGCGGAAAACATGCTGGGCAGAACCCGGCGGATGTCCGCCATATCTTCCGGCTTTACCTCACGTGCCTTACGCCGCAGCACGGCATGCGGGGCAATGAGAATGGGCATGGGGGCGGCGTCTGCCGCCGCAGCGGAAAAAAGCTGCGTCTGTCATGGCTGCGTCTGTCATAAGCCCGATTTAACCGTCTGCGCGGCGTGACGCCAGAGGAAGATGTCACACAGAACACAAAAAGCGTGGGAAATATGCCGCACTTCCATCTGAATTGATGGGGGCGGCGGCTGTAAGGCCTCTTCAGGCCCGTGTCCTTCTCCGTGCCGTCTTGCGTTTTTCGGGGTCTCTCCCATATCGTGAAGCAGATCGGGTGCCATGCAGGGCCCGGTTTCTGTCTCGCTCAGAGAAAGGGGAGGCTTTATGTCTGGCAGAGTATTTGGCTCACCAATGTTCCTGGGGTTTGACCATCTCGAGCAGATGCTTGAGCGGGCCAGCAAAGGGAACGGTGATGGGTATCCACCATATAATATTGAACAGATTGCCCCCAATGGTCTGCGCATTACGCTGGCTGTAGCCGGGTTCCGTATGGATGACCTGCAGATTACGCAGGAAGACAACCAGCTGGTGATCCGTGGCCGACAGGTGGAAGACGGTGAAGAGCACGTCTATCTGCATCGTGGCATTGCCTCCCGCCAGTTCCAGAAGGCGTTTGTGCTGGCGGAGGGGATAGAAATTGGCGGAGCGTGGCTGGATAACGGCCTGCTGCATATTGATCTGTTCCGTCCGCAGCCGGAAGTGCGCGTGAAACGGATTGAGATCATGCAGCCTGGCAGCACGAAAACGGCTGCCGCCGCAGGGAGTGGCCTGAAGTCGCGTTCGTCCCGTATGCTGCATACGGTGGTGGAAGACTGAAAGGCCCGGAGTTGCCCCGTGGATTTTTCGCAGGGCTGCTTTGGTTTTCTAGAAACGGAAAGGAGACATCATGAAAGTCACGACCCGGAACGGACGTGTTGTCCTTGCGTCTGACGACTCGGATAAACTGTTGGATGTCTACAGGCTTTCTGAAAAGCAGTTTCGGTCCCTGGGTGTTTCCAATGTGGCCTATGTCCGCCCGGCACTGACGGAAGATGGTGAGGAAGGATGCGCGATTCACGCCGCCGATGGCTCACCTCTGGCCGTGGTGGAGGATATGGAAACCGCGTGGGGCGTTATTCTCCAGCACGATATGGTGCCAGCCAGCCTTCAGTAACCCGCTTTCACAGCATATAACTCTTTTTTTGACGGAGACGAAGTCCATAAAAAACCCTGCCACGGAGGGGATGTTTCATCCGGTCCGTGGCAGGGTTTTTATTGAGAAGGGCGGTCCAGGCCGTCCTTCAGGACGGCCCCGTATCGACCCAGCCGATATTGCCGTCATCCCGCCGGTAGACCAGATTGATCTGCTGGTTTTTGCGGTTGCGGAACAGCAGGATATTGCTGGAGGCCAGATCCAGCCGCATGACGGCTTCACTCACGCTCAGGGCAGGAATATCCGTGGCCTGTTCAGCAATAATGGCGGCGTAGGTTTCGGCTTCCTCCTCGGCGTCATAATCAGCGTCACTGTCATGCCGGGCTTTGGCGGCGGGTGCCGGAGGTGGAGATTTCAGCACATAGGACCGCCCGGTTTCCGGCGTTGTGTCCGCCTTGCTGCGGGCGTGTGTGGTCACGCGGCGGTGGTAGCGGCGCAGGCGTTTGGCAATGTGCTCGGCGGCATCATCAAAGGCTGCGTTGGCGTCTGCGGCCTCGCCCTCACCGCGTAGGGTCAGGCCCCGGCCTGCATGCACGTTGATGTCACAGGTGAAAAAGGAACGGGCTTTGCTGAAAGTCACTTTAGCTTCCAGCGCCTTGTCAAAATAGCGTTCGGCAAGGCCGCCCAGGTGCGTGTTGACCCGGTGCTTGAGGGCATCGGACAGAGCAATCTGTTTACCTGAAACATGAATATGCATCGCATCTCGTTCCTTGCTGGTGAAAAGCAGGACCGTCTTTGCCTGAGCGGGGAGCCGTAACAGATGCAGCCCGTTCTCAGGCGCTGGCGGTTTGACTCGTCAGACACGGGGCGTGACCCCGCGTGTCAGCTGGTATCAGGGCATGTTCCGGGTTGGTCTGTCTATGGTTTTATGACAGTTTCAAGAAGGAAACCCGTGGCGGTCTGATGCGTTGCGGGGGCGCGAAAAAAGGCGCGCTTCCAAAAAACAGCGTTATTCGGGGTTGCTGAGCCGGAAAGCTGGCGCATACAACACAGGACAGAGTTGCCAGTCAGACAGGACGCCATGCTTTTAAGATCAAGCCCGCCCGCCAATATGCCCAGAATGCGTCACAAATGGCGGGTCAAGATCATGATCCTGCTGGTGCTGCTGGCCGCCTACGGCAGCATCATGTGGTATGACGACGCACTATAAGCCCCCCATGGAAAAAGTGGTGATTCCGGTTGAGGTCGTGCGGCAGAAGCCAAAGGCGGAGGCAGCGCTTCCACCCGCGCCGCCGATTGAACTGGAGCCCGCCCCGCCTGTGCCGGACATGGCCCCGCCACAACTGGTGGTAAAAGGACGGCGCTGAGCGCGGAGGAGGGCCCGGCTTCAGAGTGAGAAGCTGTCGCCCAGATACACGCGCCGGACGTCTTCATGCGCCACGATTTCTTCCGGCACGCCCTGCATCAGCACCTGTCCGCTGTGCATGATGTAGGCGCGGTCGATCACTTCCAGTGTCTCACGCACGTTATGGTCGGTAATCAGCACGCCAATGCCGCGATCTTTCAGGTGTGAGACCAGATCACGGATTTCCCCCCACCGCAATGGGGTCAATCCCGGCCAGCGGTTCATCCAGCAGAATGTAATGTGGCTGGCTGGCCAGTGCGCGGGCAATTTCCAGACGCCGCCGCTCACCGCCCGACAGCGCGAGGGAGGGAGAGCGGCGCAGATGGGTGATGCCGAATTCGCTCAGCAGGCCATCCAGCATCACTTCCCGCTGGTCGGGGTCCCGCTCCACCACTTCCAGAGCGGCCATGATGTTCTGCTCAACATTCAGGCCACGGAAAATGCTCGCTTCCTGCGGCAGGTAGCCAATGCCCAGCCGCGCACGGCGATACATGGGCAGTTGCGTGATGTCCGCGCCATCCAGCGTGATGGCTCCCGTATCGGGCTGCACAAGGCCGACAATCATGTAAAAGCTGGTGGTCTTCCCGGCACCGTTCGGGCCAAGCAGGCCGACGGCCTCGCCCCGGTGGACCTCGATGGAGACGTTCTTCACCACCTCGCGCTTTTTGTAGGATTTGCCAATGCCGTGGGCAAACAGGCCATGGCCCGGTGCATGCGGGGTGTTCAGAGCGGCCGGTTCAGGACCCGGCCCGATGACCTGATCGACCACCGTTTCGTCCGAGGTCCAGCTGATCTCCTGCGTCATCCGTTATTTCCTGTCCGATCCGTCGCCACTGTTGGGCACAACCAGACCGCTCACGCGGCCGCCGGGGCGTTCTGTCATGGTTGCCAGACCTGTATGCATGTTGATGATGGCCGCAGCGCCCTGAATCTGGTTGGGGCCGCGGGTGATATGCACATTCCCCACAATGCGGGCAATACCGGTATCCGGTATAGACCCCACGATCCCCGGTGACGGTTTCCGTCTGCGTGCGGACCCAGACATGGCCGAACGCGTTGACCTTTTCCAGCTTGCCGGAGCCGTTGGCCAGAGGGTCGGACGATGTCTGGTTTCCGTCCTTCTTCTTGTCCGCAGGCTGGGCGGACTGGTCCGGCGGGGCGCTGTAGCCAACCAGCACATCCGCGCGGATCTGCCGACTGTCATTGGTGGTGACGGTCGCATTGCCGCGCCCGATGGAAATACGCTGCTGCGAGTAATATTCCATGGAGTCCCGCGCTGTCAGAATATCCTGCGGCGTTGTCAGCTTCAGGGCTTTGCCGGTCATGACCAGCACGGCCTGATCCATGTCATACACGGCCTTGTCGCCCCAGCCCTGATCGGTCTGGGTGTAGATATGCACATGGCCGATGGCTTCCAGCCGGTAGATTTCATTCGCGCCGGAGGCATCCGGGTCATTACTTCCGGCATTGCCGTCCGCAGGTTTGGTATCCGCCGGGGCGGAGGTGCCGGGCGGCGCGGGGGGGCTGCCCCGTGGGGGGGACCTGTGCATCTGTGCCCGGCTTGGCGCTGGCGGCTGTGCCGGTGACAGCCCCGGCCGGCTGTCCAGCGGCGTCCTGCCCTGCCGGGGCACCACCGGCAGGCGTGGCTTTCTTGCGGTAATAGGCAATCAGCTTGTCCGCCGTGACGGTTACGTCACCCCGGACAGCTTTTGCTTGATCATAGGCTGTTACTTTTTTCTGGTTCTGGTCCCAGTCAAACCCGCCAGCAGCGGTGACCGTGATCTGCCCGCCGTGGGAGAGGTCGATGGACTGCGCGTGGACCGTGCCACAGCACAGGGCGGCCAGCAGCGGCAGGGCAGCAAGGCCGCACGCTGCGTCCGACAGGGAGCGGCGCAGGACCCGTGTGGGGGACGCCGGATGCTGCGGGCTGGAGGAGGTCAGAGACATATCAGGAGGCCTTCCCATCAGCCGGATTGCTGCCGCGGTCATCATTCAGGATCAGTCGGCCCGGCCCGCGGAACTGGGCAATGCCTTCATGCTGAGACACCAGATATCCTTTTGCATCAAGCACGCCAAATGGCCCTTCGGCCCGCACCCAGGAATTGGACGTAATAATGCCGGTGCGGATATCCACATCCGCCACGGGGCTACGCATCATAAGGCCATCATCACGATACAGGGTGACTTCTCCGGTCAGGTCAAGAATCTGTGCATGCTGCATGTAGACCCCTTTTTCCGATCGGACCAGAAGCCAGCTTCCCCCCTGACTGAGGATGTCAGCCACAGGCATGGTCAGATCCATCCGTTCCGGGTTGACCTGATGGGCGCTGTCGGCTGTCACCATAAAGGGGCGGTTATGTTCATCCACGCCCCGGTAGGTCGCGCCGATCAGATTGCCGCTTTCAATCCTGACTTTGGAGATTTCCCGCAGCGCCGCCTTGTTGGCGTTGATCAGCCGGTCCACTTCCGGCCAGACGGCAATGGAACTGAGCAGCAGCAGGGCCGTGGCGGGCAGAACCCACTTGGCCCAGCGCAGCAGAGTGCGCCGACGCGCAAGTTCCGCCGCGTCGGGCGGCAGGCGGCGCACCATGGAGGGAGACAGCCGTTCGCGCTGGATGCGGACCGTGTCATCCGAACGGGCGAAGTCATCTCGTTGCGGGGGGCGGTTGGTGGGGTCTGTCATCCGACACCCGCCCGCAGCAGATCATGCACATGCACAACGCCAATCGGGCGGCGGTCCGCATCCAGAATAAACAGGGCTGTAACAGGGCGGTCGCGTTCGTTCATCATGCGCAGCGCATCGGCGGCAAAGATGTCAGGCCCTATGGTCAGCGGGTGACGGTTCATGACGTCCTTCGCCTGCGTGGTTGTCAGATCATGGTCCAGCGCGCGGCGCAGGTCACCATCCGTGATCAGCCCCGCCAGACGCCCATTATGATCCAGAATGCCGATGCAGCCTAGAGCCCGGCATGTCATTTCCATAATCACGTCCCGCATGGGGGTCTCTTCATGCCCCAGCGGAATGCTGGCGCCGGTATGCATCAGGTCCCGCACGGTGCGCAGGCGGCTGCCCAGACGGCCGCCGGGGTGATAGGTGCCAAAGTCACTGGCGGTAAAGCCGCGCTGGCGGAGCAGGACAACGGCCAGCGCATCCCCGAAGGCCAGTTGCATCACCGTGCTGGTGGTGGGGGCCAGACCCATCGGGCAGGCTTCGGGCATGGCGGGGAGGGTCAACGCCACATCCGCAGCACAGGCCAGTGTGGATTCCGCCCGGCTGGTCACGGCCAGCAGGGGCAGGCCCGCGTTGCGGGTGTGGGCGGCGATGTCGCCCAGTTCCGTTGTCTCACCGGAGTTGGAAAAGGCCAGCACGGCATCCCCCCGGCTGCACCATGCCTAAGTCCCCGTGCGAGGCTTCGGCCGGGTGGACAAACAGGGCGGGGGTGCCGGTGGAGCAGAGTGTCGCCTGAATTTTCCGGGCCACATGGCCGGATTTGCCAATGCCCGTCACGACCACCCGACCGGGGGTGCGCAACAGAGTATCCACAGCACGGGCAAACGCGCCGCCCAGCCCTTCGGGGTTCTGGAGTGCGGCGGTCAGCGCATCCAGCCCGGCGCGTTCCGTCTGGATAACGGACGCGGCCTCACCCGCAAGGGCGGCGGGCAGGTCCAGGGTTGCGGGGTCAGTCATGCCGTGCAGGCTCCAGTCCGTGCGGGATCAGGCGCGGTGAGAGAAGATATCCGGGTCTTCATAACCCAGAAGATCAAGGCGGGCACGGGCTGGCAGGAAGTCAAAGCAGGCCTGCGCCAGGTCCCGACGGCCTTCACGCAGCAGCAGCGCGTCCATTTTCTCCCACAGCGCATGCAGATACAGTACGTCCGATGCGGCATAGGCCAGTTGTTCGGGCTTGAGGGTTTCCGCTCCCCAGTCCGAAGTCTGCTGCTGCTTGCTCAGTTCTACCCCAAGAATATCCCGGCACAGGGCGGCCAGACCGTGGCGGTCCGTAAAGGTGCGGACCAGACGGGCGGCAATCTTGGTGCAGACCACGGGGCTGACCGTAATGCCCAGAGCATGCTGGAGAATGGCGACATCAAACCGCGCGAAATGCATGATCTTGGTCACGGAGGGATCGGCCATCAGGCGCTTGAGGTTCGGGCAGTCATACCCTTTGCCCCCAAGGGATTCCGGGATGATCTGCACCAGATGCGCCGTGCCGTCTCCCGCGGAAAGCTGCACGAGGCACAGCCGGTCCCGATGGGGGTTGAGGCCCATGGTTTCTGTATCCACGGCAACGGACCCGGTGAAGGTCAGCCCGTCGGGCAGGTCGTTGCGATGAAGGGTGATGCTTCCCTCGGAAGAGGTCCGGGATGCGTTCATGGCCCGCTCCTGCCTTGCTGTTGATCAGGCTCAGACGGATACAGCCGGGAGGGGGGAATGTCCATTCCGGAGGCTCTGCCCGAACTTTCGGGCGATTTGATGGTGGGGGGCAGATGGGTTCCGGCGCACGTCCGGCCAGAGCCGGAGGGGCCGGATCGTGCGCCGGATTGGAGAGCGCGGGAATGGGGCGGGGTAGGCGCTTTCAGGACGTGGAGAGTGTGCCGCACCGCGCTTCCTGAAGGGCAAGCTGCGTCAGCCGGATCTCATTTTTTTCAGGAAGCGGCCAAAGGCGAGGAGCACACAAAGCGTGGTCAGACCGATCACGACGCCTGCCGGGCCGGAGACTTCTGAAATCTTGCGGCCCAGCATATAGGTGCCCAGCGCGTAACCACCCGCCCAGCAGGTGCCACCCAGCGCGTTGCACAGCATGAAACGCGGCCAGTGCATCCGGCAGGCTCCGGCCAGCACGGCCACAAAGACGCGCATCACGGCAACAAACCGGCCACAGAAGACAATGGCGCTGCCATGATGATGGAACAGATATTGCCCCAGAATCAGCCGGTCGGATGTCAGACCAAAGCGCGGACCATATTTTTTCAGCAGTGGCAGTCCGACCTTGCGGCCAATGAGGTAGCCGAAATTATCCCCGATAATGGCCCCTGCTATAGCGGCGACCGCAACCCAGCCAATGTCGAGATGGTGGGTTTTCAGGCTGTAGAGGGACGCTGTGATGATACAGGTTTCGGCTGGCACAGGTAAGCCCATGCTCTCCATCATGACGATCAGAGTGACAATGCCGTAGCCGTAATGCTGAAGCAGCGTGTCCAGATAATGCAGCAGGGGTCCATTCTCCTTGGCGGCGGCGGCCCGCAGGCCCTCATCGCGCGATGGCATACCGCGCGAGCTGATTACGGCGTGGGCAGACCATGCCGCAAACGGATGTGGACCAGAAGCGAAACAGGGGCATGGCAGTTCCGCGACAGGTCTGGGATGAGTGCGCTTTTTAGAGACTCCGCCCACCCGGCGGGGCGGCGAGGCGGGCGGCCAGAAGGCTTCCGGCGGCCTGTTTCTTACCGCGTACCACGGCGGTATCCAGTGCGGAAAGAAAGGTCGAGCGGTCTTTTTTTGTAAAGCTGCGTCCGCCGCCTGTCATGGTGCCGGTGGAGCGGAGGTCTTCCATCAGATTGCGCATGGCCAGTGCCATGCCGATGGCGTTTTCATCCAGAATGCGGCCCGTGGGGTTCAGCACGCAGGCCCCTTTTGCCACGCAGCGGGCCGCCAAAGGGATGTCGGAGGAAATGACGATGTCATGCGCCTGGACATGCTCGGCAATCCAGTCATCCGCAACATCCATGCCGTCCGTGACCACAATCCGTTCAATCTGCGGGGAGGCCGGGGCCGCCAGCAGACGGTTGGAGACCACATAGGTTTTCAGCCCGTGACGGGTAGCTACCTGATAGGTCTCATCCCGCACGGGGCAGGCGTCGGCATCTATAAAAATACGTATCATGCTCCTTGTCCTATGCTCTGCCGTGACAGGCTGGCAAGCCGGATGTGCGCCCGATATGCGCCAGACATACGCTGGGGGGATAGCCCGGCGGGGGCAGTTTGCGGTAGGGAAGGGGCTGAACAAGACAGATCAGGGTTTTTCATGCGTCCTCCCCGTTCCAGCCGTCCGCCCCGTCGCTCGCGCAGCTCTTCTCTCGCAGGGCGTGAGGGCGCAGCACCCGTCGGGGCCTGCTGGCTGTTCGGCACCCATGCCGTGGCGGCGGCGCTGGCCAACCCGCGCCGTGTGTTCCAGCGCCTGCTGGTGACGGAAGCGGAGCATCCGGCGCTGCTGGCGGCAAAAGAGGCCGGAGCCGTTATCCGCATCGAACCTGAGATTGTGCAGCGTGCCCGGCTGGATGACATGCTGGGTGAGGACGCGGTTCATCAGGGCGTGGCCGCTCTGGTCAAGGCGCTTCCTAACCTGACGCTGGAAGAAGCGCTGGAACGCCCCGGCCCCGTGCTGGTGCTGGATCAGGTGACAGACCCGCGCAATGTTGGCGCAATCCTGCGCTCTGCCGCGGCCTTTGGCGCGGCCTGCCTTGTGGTGCAGGACCGCAATGCGCCGGAGGAAACCGCCGTGCTGGCCAAGGCGGCTTCCGGTGCGCTGGAGACGGTGCCGATGGTGCGGGAAGTCAATCTGTCCCGCGCGATCGAGGCTCTGCAGAAAGGCGGCTGCTGGACGGTCGGGCTGGATGCGGGGGGTGGCCTGCTGGATGGTCCGTCCTTTAAGGGCCGCCGTGTGGCGCTGGTGCTGGGGGCGGAAGGCAAGGGCCTGCGTCGTCTGACGCGGGAAAGCTGTGATGAAATTGCCGGGCTGTACATGCCCGGTGAAATGGAAAGTCTGAACGTATCGGTGGCCGCAGCCGTCGGGCTTTATGAACTGGCGCGGGAACGCATGCCCAGCACATACCAGCCTCCGGCGACAAAGAAGCCCACGTAAGAGCCGATATCGGCGCCATTCAGCCAGCGGGCGATGGGGCCGGTGTAAAGCTGGCTGTCTGAAAACAGCAGGATCGTCAGTACGGAGGTCACGGCAAAAATCGTGGCCCCATAGGTCCAGCCCGGTGGCACCGGGCGCGGCTGGCGGGTGCCGCAATACCAGTCGGCCAGCACAATGCCGATCCACGGTGCAATCCAGTATAGCGTGACCAGCAGATAATCGGTGTAGAGCGAGGCGTAACGCCCCGCCCCCGCCACGGCCAGACCGTAGCCCAGCAGGGCGGTCAGAATGGCGGCGGTCACACGTGGCACATGCAGGCCAGCGGAAATCAGGCTGTAGCTGGCCGTATTATCGTTAAATGAATTCCCGGTGATGGAGGAAAGGGCAATGGCCGCCAGCGCCATAGCCCCCAGCGGCCCCATGGCCTGCTGGAGCGAGGCAATAACGGCGGTGGGAGACGGATTGGCCACACTCCCCGCACTGATCAGCCCCAGAATCTGGAAAGGAATGGCGGAACTCAGCAACCCGGCCAGCGCTAGCCACACCACCTTTTTCGGGCTGGTGTCGGCAGGCAGATAGCGCGTGTAATCCGAGGAATAGGACGCCCATGAGAGGTTGAAGCTGACCAGTATCCCCATGGCCAGCAGGAAGGTGGACAGGCTGACCGGATGATGCGCGGCAATGGGGGCGGCCCCCCGCATGGCAAACACCACGCCCATCAGAATGAAGACGACCAGCAGCAGCCCACCCAGATATTTCTGCACGGCCTGCACCACATGGTGCCCGTAAATGGAGGCCACCATCTGCACGGAGGCCAGAACCGCCAGCGCCAGCCAGAAGGGTAGGGCAACGCCCGCCAGCATCAGCAGCGCCATCAGGGCGGTGGCGGCGGGGCGCGTTGTTCACCGCGTCCCACCCCACGCAGTAAATCCAGTTGAGAAAGGCCGGAGGGCGCACACCCAGCCGTCCGAGCGCACGGCGGGAGGCTTCCATCTGCGTCAGGCCCGTGGCCGGACCAATGGAGGCGGCAAGGGCGACTGGCAGCGCACCAATCAGATTCCCCAGCAGCACCGCCAGCACGCCGGTCCTGAAGTCCAGCCCCAGACTGACCAGCAACGCCCCCGTCACCCAACCGCCCGGCCCCAGATTGGGGGAAAAATGGCTCCAGAACACCTTGTCCAGCGCCATTGTCTTCTGGTCCGCAGGGACGGGTTCGCGCACGGAGGCTTCGGAAAGGTCCTCCATCAGGCCCGACCGGGCGCGGGGGTGAGCCTGCGTCTGTCCTTGGGGCGGCAGGCTGGAGCCTGAAGAGTGGGCTTGGCCGGAAGGTGCCGGTGGCTGGGTCATGCCGAAGACGTCCTGAAACAGTTGTCCTGAAAAAACGTGTGGGACAGCGGTGGTTCAGGACAGGTCCGGTTCCGGCATGCTGCCCGCTGCCCCTGTGGGCTGGTTGGTGTAATAGGCTTCTGCCAGACGGATGGGCAGAAGGTCCATCAGGCGTGACCCGACCACCAGCCAGCGCGGGAACACAATGCGCCGTTCATTGCGCCTGAGTCCACGCAGAATACGGCGGCTGGCGTTATCCACATCCGTCAGCCCCGGCATGGGAAAGTGGTTGCGCGCCACCATGGGCGTGTTGAGGAACCCGCACACGACGGAGGTGAGCAGAATGCCCGCCTGCTTCATGTTCCCGCCGGTCGCCACCATAAAGCGGTCCACGGCGGCCTTGGACGCACTGTAGGACGGTGTTCCGGGATAGGAGACAATGCCCGCCACGGAGGAAATGGCGCAGATCCGCCCGCGCAGGCCATCCGCCGCGCGGGGCTGGCCCAGCATGACAGGCAGGGCGGGCAATATGGTATTCAGCACCCCCTCCACATTGGTGGCGAACATCCGGCGGATCTGCGCGTCCGGTTCATAGGGCGCGCTGTCTGGCGTGGGTGCGCTGCGGGTGCCCCCAGGTAATTCCGGCACAGGCCAGCACCATGTCCAGCGGGCCTGCGCCGCGGACCCAGTCTTCCATGCCCGCGCGGTCGGTCACATCACAGAATCGGATCTCCGCCGCCGCACCACGGGAGATGCACAGGCGGGCGGTGTCTGTAAGCCGGTCCCTGTTGCGGCCGCCCAGAAACAACCTGCGGCCGGGGCGGGCCAGTGTGAGAGCCAGCGAGCGCCCCAGGCCGGATGACGCGCCGGTAATCAGAACAGTATCGTGTTTCATGTCGCCCTCTTACCCTGAGACTGTTAGAAGATCTCCCCATTATGGCACCCGGACGGCACTTGTGGCAGAGACGCCGGGTAGCGTGTGAGTTGAGACTACGGAACAGGATGGAACGGCAGGATGTCTGACGCAGCGGCTGAACAGGGTAAAACCATCAAGCGGCGGGGGGTGTGCTTTGTGATCTCCGCGCCGTCAGGGGCCGGGAAATCCACCATTGCCAATGCGTTGCGGGCGTCTGAACCCAGGCTGCGCCACTCCGTGTCCGTGACGACACGGCAGCCCCGCCCCGGTGAGAAAGAGGGCGTGCATTACCATTTTCGCACCATGGAACAATTTGAGGAGATGGCAGCCCGGAATGAACTACTGGAATGGGCGACGGTCTTTGGCCGGGGCTATGGCACCCCCCGCACCCCGGTGGAAGAGGCGCTGAGTGCCGGGCACGATATGGTGTTTGATATCGACTGGCAGGGCCACCAGCAGATTCGCGCGGCGTTGCCGGGTGATGTGGTCAGCCTGTTTGTGCTGCCGCCCTCGCTTGCAGAGCTGGAGCGCCGCTTGAATTCCCGTGCCTCTGACCACCCGGATGAAATTGCCCGCCGCATGGCGGCCGCCCGGGATGAAATTTCCCATTGGCGGGAGTTCGATCATGTGGTGGTGAATACAGAACTGGATCGTGCGATTTTTGAAGCCCGCGCGGTGCTGACAGCCGGACGCCTGCTTACGCGGCGGCAGATAGGGCTGGAGGCGTTTGTACAGACGTTTGGAGCCTGAGCTTTATGGATTTTTCGTCAGTTTCGGTCCTTTGCCTCGGGGATGTGATGCTGGACCGGTTTCTGTACGGAACCATGGAACGCATCTCACCAGAAGCTCCGGTGCCTGTGCTGTTGCTGGATTCCCGGCGGGAAATGCCCGGCGGCGCGGGGAACGTCGCCAATAACATCATTTCTCTGGGTGGCCGGGCCATTCTGGTCGGGCTGGTGGGGCAGGATGATGCCGGGGCCGTGCTGCGCAATGCTCTCGTGCAACAAGCGGGCGTGGTGGATGCGACCGTCTGTTCCGCCACGCGCCCCACCATCTGCAAGACACGGTTTATTGCCGTGAACCAGCAGGTGGTACGTGCGGATGAGGAAAGCCGGAGCCCGCTTCAGCCGGAAGAGGCCGAGGCGTTGTGCCGCGTGATTGACGAGCGGATTGATCAGGTTCAGGCCGTTGTGGTGTCCGACTACGGCAAGGGTGTGTGCAGCCCCACCGTGCTGACACATATTTTCGCTGTCGCCCGTGTCCGTGGGATTCCGGTGTTTGTGGACCCCAAGACGGCGGATTACACCCAGTATCGCGGGGCGACCTGCATTACGCCCAACGCGAAGGAACTGGCTCTGGCCTCCGGCATGCCAGTGGGGACGGAAGCGCAGGCGGAACTGGCCGCCCGTGCTGTCATGGCGCAGGCGGATGCCACGGCCATTCTCGCCACACGGTCTGAAAAAGGGATGATGCTGGTGCGCAGGGACGCCCCGGCTCTGTCCGTTCCCGCGCGTGCGCGCGAGGTGTTTGACGTCTCCGGCGCGGGCGATACGGTGATCGCCACCATGGCGCTGGGCGTTGGGTCCGGGATGTCGTTCGAGCAGGCCATGCGCGTAGCCAATGCTGCGGCGGGTGTCGTCGTGGGCAAGCTGGGCACGGCCACGGCGGACATTCAGGAAGTGCTGCACGAGCTGGAGGAACAGTCCGGCCCGGATGACATGCCGCATCTGCTGCCTCTGTCCGCTGCCTGCGCGCAGGTGCAGCGCTGGCAGGCGCAGGGGCTGAAAGTTGGTTTTACCAACGGGTGTTTTGACATTATCCACCCAGGCCATGTCGGTCTGCTGGCGGAGGCCCGCGCGGCGTGTGACAGGCTGGTGGTCGCCCTCAATACGGATGCCAGCGTCAGCCGCCTGAAAGGCCCGACACGGCCCGTGAACGGACTGGATTCCCGCGCCCGCGTGATGGCCGCCATCCGCTATGTGGATGCCGTGGTGTCCTTTGATGAGGATACCCCGCTTGAAACCATCCGGACACTCATGCCGGATGTGCTCATCAAGGGCGCGGATTATAAACCGGAGCAGGTGATCGGCGCGGATATTGTGGTGGGGAACGGCGGGCGACTGGTGCTGGCCAATCTGGCGCACGGCCATTCCACAACAGCCACGATTGGACGGATTCAGGGATCATGAGCAGCGCATCTCCTCCCAGCCCCCCGACCGATGCCCGGACAGATGGCGCGCTGTTGCCGCTGGTGGCGGCGCGGGACCGGTTTTCAGGCTGGCTGTTCCAGAAGGCTCTGCCGTTCTGGGCCACAACGGGGTGTGACGGTACCGCGCAGGATATGGCGGCTCTCGGCGCACAGGAATGTCTGACACTGGAGGGCGTGCCCGCTCTGCCGCCCTTCAAGCGGTTGCGGGTGCAGGCGCGGCAGTTGTTTGCTTTCTCATGGGCTGCTTTGCAGGGGTGGGAAGAGGGCGTGTCCCGTGCCCACGGTATTTTCCGCTTCATGTTGCGCGCGCGTGGCGAGGACGGCAGTTGGGCGCGGACCCTCACGCGGGAAGGCGCTGTGCTGGACAGCACGGCAGACCTGTATGACCTCGCCTTTGTTGTGTTCGCGCTGGCCTGGTACGGGCGGCTGGAAGGTTCTGGCCGGGCGGAAACGCTGGCGCGGGACACGCTGGACTGGATCCAGCGGCATATGGCGACAGCGGCAGGCGGCTTTCTGAACTGCCTGCCCGATGATGGCACAGCGCGGCAGCAGAACCCACACATGCATCTGCTGGAAGCGGTGCTGGACCTGTATGTCACGACGGAGCATGAGGCCGATCTTGCGCTGGCGCATACGCTGTATCGGCTGTTCCATCAGCGCTTTTTTGAGCCTGTCACGGGTACGCTCGGGGAGTTCTTTACAAAGGACTGGCAACCCGTAGCGGGTGAGGACGGGCAGTGGGTGGAACCGGGGCATCATTTTGAATGGGTCTGGCTGCTGGGCGAATATCATCGCCTGACCGGGGTGGACACGTCAGAACCCGCCATGCGGCTGGCCAGCTTTGCTACCCGTTATGGCCTTGTGCCGGAAACGGGCCGGGTGCGGGATGTGCTGCTCCGGGATGGCACGGTCCTGCGGGGCGGTTCGCGCCTGTGGGTGCAGGGCGAGGCCCTGCGTGGCATTCTCTGTCAGGACAGGCAGGACAGTCGGGGGCTGGCGGCGCGTCTGGCAAACACTCTGCTGGATCATTATTTTACCGGCTGTCCTGTCGGTATATGGGTGGATCAGCTTGATGCGGCGGGCACGCCTGCGGTGACAAAAATTCCCACCAGTTCGCTCTACCACATCATCACCGCGTTTGATTCGCTCAATCAGGCGGCAAATCTGGCCACAAAGCCCGCCCATTCCGGGCTTCAGGCTGGTTTGAGCGCGTGATACTCTGGTCTGGCTGCGGCCAGACCTTTCCCCCATGCAGCGGGGGCACATGCGTCCTGCCGGTAATGCCGCAAGACGTGTGTGTCAGGATCTGATAGAACCCATGGCGTGAGCATGACCCAGACCCAACCTGCGCGACAGGAAGAAGAAACGCTTCTGTCGCTCTCCCTTCGCCATCCTCCTGCCAACCTTGAAGCAGAGCAGGCCCTTCTGGGCGCGCTGCTGACAAACAACCGGGCGTATGACCGTGTTTCGGACTTTCTGACTGGCGCGCATTTCGCCAATCAGGTCAATGGCCGGATTTATGATGCCATTGCCCGCCGGATTGAAAACGGCCAGTTGGCGGACCCTGTGACCCTGCGGGCGGAACTGGAAAACTCCGGTATCCTGAATGATGTTGGCGGCATGGCCTATCTGGGCAAACTGCTGACCTCCATGGTGGGCATTATCAATGCCGGGGATTACGGCCGCGCCATTCATGATGCGTGGATCCGCCGCCAGTTGATTGATATTGGCGAGAACGTGGTGAACAGCGCCTTTGGCGCCACGTCCGACCTCTCCGGCCCGGACCAGATTGCCGCAGGGGAAGAAGCCCTTTTCCGTCTGGCGACGGAAAAGGGTCAGGATGGCGGCTTTGTAGTGTTTGACCGCGCCCTGACCGACGCCATTAAAACGGCTGAGCTCGCCTTTCGGCGGGAAGGGCATGTGTCCGGCCTGACGTCCGGCCTGCGGGACCTTGATAAGAAAACCGGTGGCCTGCATCCATCGGATCTGATGATTCTGGCGGGGCGTCCTGCCATGGGTAAAACCGCGCTGGCCACGAAAATCGCCTTCTCCGCCGCCCGTGCGCTGATGATCGAGGCGGAAGACAAAGGGCCGGGGGTAGAGCCCACAGGCACCGTTGCCATTTTCTCACTGGAAATGTCCGCCGAGCAGTTGGCAACCCGTATTCTGTCCGAGCAGGCGGAGGTGTCCGGTGAGAAAATCCGTCGCGGTGACATTGGCCAGAAAGAGTTTGACCGCTTTGTGCGCGTCAGTCGTGAACTCTCCCGTCTGCCACTGGTCATTGATGATACACCGGCCATCTCCCTGTCCGCCATGCGGACGCGCTGCCGCCGCCTGAAGCGGACGCGTGGGCTGAGCCTTGTGGTGGTGGATTACCTCCAGTTGATGCGGCCTTCCGTCGGCACCCGCCCGGAAAGCCGCGTTCTGGAAATTTCCATGATTACGCAGGGGCTGAAGGCCATTGCGAAAGAACTAGAAGTGCCGGTCATCGCTCTTTCCCAGTTGTCCCGTCAGGTGGAAAGCCGTGAAGATAAACGGCCCATGCTCTCGGATCTGCGTGAATCTGGCTCCATTGAGCAGGACGCGGACTCCGTGATGTTTGTGTATCGTGATGAATATTACCTCCAGCAGCGTATGCCCAAGGAAACAGCTTTTGATTCCATGGAAAAATACGGCGCGGCACTGGATGACTGGCAGCGCAAGATGAGCCTTGTACACAACAAGGCCGAACTTATTCTGGAAAAACAGCGCCACGGCCCCACCGGCGTCGTGCATCTGTTCTTTGAAGGTGAGTTCACACGCTTTGCGGATCTGGATGTCGTGCATGAGGACCCGCATCATTAAGATGTCGGGCTAAGAGACGGGCTTGTGATGGGTAAGGCAGGGCTGCGGAAGACTTCGCCTCTGAAGATCTGCCATGGCTGGTGGTTATTGCGGCAGAGAACGCCGCAGCCGTCTGACCCCGATGATGAGTCCGGATAAAAACACACAGAGCATACCCCCCAGTAAAGGCAGGGCGATACGCCAGTGTGGGGGTTTTGCGTAGCCACGCCTGAAAGTCCAGATCATGAAACCCGTAGACCAGCCAGCGGGACTGGCGGGCGGGGCGGTCCAGAATGGTCAGCACCGCGCCGGACTGGCCGTCCAGATAGGTGCGGGTGCCATCTGCGGCCTGTGCCCGCCAGACGGGGAAATGTCGTTTACGGGTCGGGCGGTTGAAGTAATAGCTATCTTCTGCGGTCAGGTAGGTCAGATCATCCGGTGTGGCGAGCAGGGCTTTGGCGCGCAGGGTTCGCACGATCTCTTCCCGCGTGAGCGGGGCGGGTCTCAGGGTGTCATCAAGCCGCAGGGTGAGGGGCTGGGTGCTAGGGAGCCGGTCGGTCAGGACTGAAGAGGAAGCCTGCATAACCTGCATAAAGAGATGCCCGTCCAGCAAAGCACTTTTTACACCCGTGCAATGGGCGGGGGCGGCTTTGATAAGACGGGAGACGACCCGCGCAATGTCCGCGCTGGTTACCGTGCCGGTGACACGCAGGGGGCTGGTGGCGTCCGGATTGCTCTGAAACAGGCCAGCGGGAGACATGGTGAGCAGCCCGGTGCCAACCCACAGCAGAGCAAGCAGGCCAAAAACCGCGCCGCTGAGGTGGTGGACACAGTGCCACCCCCGATAGGGCGTGAAAGGAGACCGGCGACGGAGCCGTAACACGCCCACCCACAATCCGGTGATCGTCAGAAAAACTCCCGTGCCAGACAGGAGAATGACCACATCTTTCCATAAGGGCGGATGTCTGCGCAGCACCGCCGGATAGAGCCAGTGTGGAATGGCCCCAGCCCATGCCCACAGGCGCGTGGCACGGGTTGTGGCCTGCACCACGTCTCCTGTCAGGGAAGAGACGTAAACCTGCGTGCGGCCGGCGTCTGGAAACAGGAAACGGTAAAATCCCTCTTCCCGCCCGTGTGTATCCAGAACCCACTGGTCATCGGTTGTCAGGCCGTCGTAAATCGGTTGGCCCGGTGTGTTCGTGGCGCGGGCGTAGCGCCGGGCGCTGGATGCGGCATCCTCCGGGGTGATGCGGCCCGCCAGCCCTGTGCGCAGGTCCAGCGTGAAGGGGTGTCCGCTTTGTGGGTAAAGGGTCAGAGCCGGTTCCTGCCCCACCATGCTGATGCGGAAAGCCTGAAAATGCCTGTTTGGGTCTAAAGCCTGTAAGTCCGGCACGGACGCGGGCCAGTGAATTTCCGCGGGAATATGGCGCAGGGCCTGTTCCTCCGGCTGCGGCCATGTGTGCCAGAGCATGACAATGCCGGATGCGCACCAGCCCGCCATCAGCAGACCCAGGCCAATGCCCAGCCATCGGTGAGTCAGATACAGCGCCCTGCGCAATGCTTTCATGTCAGAGTCATGCTCAAAGTCATTTCGAGAGCCATGCCCGGAATCACACCCGGAAGTACATCCAGGATCACGCCCGGAGTCACGTCAGGCTGCTATACAGCGCCATGGCGGCGGTCTGTGCGCCACGCGCCCAATGAATGGAGACATAGGCCCGCACAATACGTTCGGCGGCTTCGGGCGGCATGGTCGCGCAGAGGGCTGGCATGGTCTCAAGCGCGTCAGTGGCAAGGAGAAGCAGGGGGCGGAAGGCCTCTTCCAGCAGGGTGCCTCGTTCCCGGTGTGTGGCGGGTAGGGTGGGCATCAGTTTCAGGAAGAGGTCATGCCCGTTGCGGGCAATCTGTTCTTCCGGTTCCGGTGGTGGAAGCAGGGCCAGCCGGGCGGCCTGCAGGGCATGGGTGCGGGACGGGCATGTGTGGAGAAGTCGGGCAAAGGCCGGGTGATACGCCTCAGCCGTCCGGGATGGCCGGGACAAGGCTGAAAGAGGCAAGGGGGCAAAGGGGGGCACAGGGCTACTCCTGCCTCCGGTACATCCCGCCCGGTGGCATGGTCTGGACGACAACAGCAGGTCTCCTGGCTTGCGGACATGCGCCTGAGTCCAACCTTCCCGGGTTCCCCCAGTGGCTTGCCGTAAGGCAAAAAGGCCCAGACAGACCGCCTACAGTTGCGGGAGCAGCGACCGACTGAGCCGTGTGGGACAGCGTACGGTCTTCCCTTTTAACCCGCTCGCGCGGGGCTGTTGACTGACAGGACGAGAGTGTGCAAACGCCGGTTTTGCGCAACAGGGGCCGGGTCATTCCGCGTTTGGGGAGCGGAGATCTGGTGCTGAGTCGTTGACAAGGTTTTTCAGACCCTGTTTACGCTGGATCACGCAATGGTGCTTTCCGGTTGCAGC
Source organism: Zaprionus nigranus (assembly GCA_018903425.1). NCBI lineage: Eukaryota > Metazoa > Arthropoda > Insecta > Diptera > Drosophilidae > Zaprionus > Zaprionus nigranus. The sequence continues at coordinate 1,751,638 of JAEIGD010000013.1, read as the reverse complement.
CGCAACCAGAGGGCTAAGAGGGAAATCGGTGCAAGCCGATGCTGCCCCCGCAACTGTAAGCTGAGAGGATTTGCGGCATTTATGCCACTCTCCATGCCGCGCATGGGGGGGAAGGCGCTGCAGACGCCAAGGACCAGCAAGCCAGGAGACCTGCCATTGCCCCAAAGTCACGGACGGAGCTGCCATGCGGGGTGATGTGGCGGCGAGGCACGGTTCCGCCCGCTGCTTCCACCGCGGTGACGTTGTTTTGGAGCGAACCCGTGCGTCCACTCTCTTATGCCCTGACTGTTCTGCTGGGGCTGAACTCCGTGTCCGTGGCCTATGCGGCAATTCCCGATGATTCGGGAAATCCGCAGACAGCATCTTCTAAAAAGGGTAGAAAAACCGGGGGTAAGGACCAGAAAGTCCCGTCCTCGGCCCGACCCGCCGCCAGCGCGGAATATATCACAGCCCATGGTCGAACCGCACCCTTGCAGGCTGTGCCGGTTGTTGGTGGAAAGCTTGGCCTTTCCATCCAGCACACGCCGGGCACGATCAATGTGATCTCGCATGATCTGATGATGCAGCGGGGCTATGCGCAGGCGGAAGAGGCGGCGGATAGCGCGCCCGGTGTCTCATCCGGTGGCTCTCCGGGCGCTCCGGCCCAGTTGATGATGCGCGGCTTTACTGGAAACCAGATTCTGATTCTGCATGATGGTCAGTATTTTGGCCCCACCACCATGGTCAACCGGCCCCAGAACAGTTTCAATCTGGAAAGTGTGCAGGTGCTGAAAGGCCCGTCCTCCGTGCTGTACGGGCAGGGGGCTGTGGGAGGCACGGTAGATATGCGCACCAGAACCCCGACATTTGATGGTCCGCATGCCAATGCCCTGATCTCCTACGGGAGCTTCAATACATGGAACGCGGGCGTTGGTGGGTCTGTGCCCATTACACAGACGCTTGCGCTGCGTACGGATTTCAGCCGTACATCCTCTGACGGGTTTGTCAAAGGGGCCGATCCACACTCGGATGATTTTACGACAACCCTGCTCTGGAAGCCGACGTCACGCTTCACGGCGCGGCTGAGCATGGATTATCTGACAGACCGGCTTTCCACCTATTACGGCACACCGCTGGTGGATCTCTCCCAGACTGGTGGGCGAGTGGGCGGCCTGCTGAGTTCGGAAAAAGGGCTTGGCATCACCCGTGCGTCTCTGTGGCGTTACTATAACGTGCGGGATAGCAAGGCAGGGTCAGTCAATGCCACACCAACCCTGCATCTGGACTGGCGCGTTAACAGCCATGTTCTGTTTCATAATAGCAGCTACTTCATTTATTCCAAACGGCGCTGGAATAACGCGGAGAGCCTGAGCTACATCAGCCACCCCGGCAACACGGACGCGGCAGGGAATGTGATTGCGCCCGGCAGCATCGGCCGGGACCGGTTTTATGTGTATCAGAACCAGCATCAGGTGGGGGATACGCTGCACGGGCAGTTTGATTTTTCCATTTTTGGCATGAAGAACCGCTTTGTGCTGGGGGGAGACGCCTATTACCTGCGCTTTATCCGTAACCGGGGTTTTCCATCTGCGAATTATGCGGACAGTGTTTCTCTTGTCAGTCCTGCCGCAACGCCGCTCGGCTCCTTTGCCGGGGAATATCCGTATATGAAATCTCCCACCACCATGGTTCAGGCGGGTCTGTTTCTTGAGGATGTTCTGACCATACGGGATAATCTGCGTCTTGTGGGTGGGTTCCGGTATGACTGGCTTTCTCTAAACCGGCAGAACTATCGGCAGAATGGCCAGTTTAATGCGGCCACAAGTTTCAAGGGCCATTACAACCCGGACAATTTCCGGATCGGGCCGGTGTTTGATCTGACAAAAACGATCAGTCTCTACGGTGTTTATACAACGGGGGGAAGACCCTCCGGGCTCCAACCTGTTTCTGACCAACCGGGGGCAGTTTACAAAGCTAAGCCATTCCCGGCAGGGGGAAATTGGTGTGAAGGCCAGCCTGTGGGATGGGCGGCTGACCACCACGCTTTCCCTGTATGATATCCGCCGGACCCGGATGCTGGTTTCAACCGGGCCGGATACGGTCGCGACCGCCGGTGTGCAGAAATCACGCGGTGTGGAATGGCAGGGGGATCTTGTCCTCAATCGCCACTGGAGCCTGTCAGGCAATGTGGCGTATACCTATTCCCGTTACGGCTCTTTCCATCCCAGTGTGTCGGTTGATGCTTCGGGCAATCAGGTGCCGAACGTGCCTGCTGTTACGGCCAATCTGTGGGCAATCTGGTCCCGTGTGGAGGATCTGCCGCTCGATCTGGGGGCCGGAATGCGGTATGTCTCAGCGCGCAAGGGGGACTACGCCAATACGCTCTCTCTGAAAGATTATGCACTGGTCAATGTTTTTGCGGGCTGGCATGCCTATAAAAATATTACTGTCTATGGCCGGATTGATAATATTGGCAACAAGCGGTTCATCCAGTGGGCTGATACCGGCTATGCCGGGCAGGTCATGCTGGGAGCGCCCCGCTCCTTTTCCATCAGTGCGCAGGCAGATTTCTGATGGAAAAAAGCCGGGTGAAACACCCGGCTTTTTTTATCCTGTCAGTTTTTACGTTATTGGGGCGCTGTGATCAGTGTCGTGCCGACCGTCACCGGAATTTCGTTATCCTGAAAAGCCTGCCACAGGGCAAACAGCGCCTGACTGCGCACGGTGGCGGTATCCATCCCCACGCGGGCGCGGGCGGTGCCGGTCAGGGTGGCGGAGCCATCTTCAACAGAGGTGATTCTGGCAGTCGGGACAGGCTGAGCCTCCACATTTTCACACTCTGCCAACGTGCTGGTCATCACATTCATGGCCTTGTGCAGGTCAGACGTAAACGGCACCTGCAGGGGAATGGTGAACACACCCGGCTTTTCCGCCCGCGTGGCATTGCGCACAGCGGATGTGATGAACTGGGAGTTCGGCACGATCATGGTGGAGCCATCGGCCAGTTTGATGTTGGTGGAGCGCACGCTGATCCGCGCAATCTCCCCATGCGCCCCGGCAATATCCACCACATCACCAATGGAGACGGGGCGTTCGGCCATCAGGATAATGCCGGACACAAAGTTCTGCACAATGGATTGCAGACCAAAACCAATCCCGACGGATAGGGCGCTGACGACCCATGTCATGCTCTTGACCGTAACCCCCAGTGCGGCGGCCATGCACAGCCCGATGATAATCCATGCGCTGTAGGACAGAATATTCAGGATGGAGGCCTGCGCGCCAATATCCAGCCGCGTGGTGGGGAAAAAGCGCAGACGGAACCAGCTTTTGAGGATCCGGATGGCGTAATGCCCAAGGATGGGCAGTCCGGCGCAGAGCAGCACGGCATCCAGCGAGAGGTTGAAGCTGCCTTCCGTGGCGGCCTGTCCTTTGAAGATGGACAGAATGCGGCGGCTGACCTGTGTCGGGTCAAAATCCGCACCAGCCGTTGCGACGGAGAAAGCGACGATCAGCAGAAAAACGCTGATCAGACCGGGAATAACCACACTGGCCTGATCGACCAGCCGGGCGGGCAGCCCCAGCCGGACCAGATGGGCGCCAACAGGCGCTGTGGAGGGGAACACACTGTTCCCCAGCGCCGTGGTCAGCAGGGACACGAGCAGCAGGCCCGTCATGCTGATCGCCATGGCGGAGACCCACGAGATAATGGTGTAGCCCAGCGGGATATAGCCCGTCAGCACAGCACTCCAGCAGACGATGGCGATGGCGGTGACCAGTGTGCGTAAAAACGGGGCGATCGTCGCGGAGCCGTCATCCTGATCGTCTTCCTGTGTGGACAGGCGCAACTGGCGCGGGATGGCGAACAGCAGGGGGCTGACGGCCAGCGTGTAGAGTCCGTCCAGAAGCTGGATGGGCAGAAGCCCCAGCCCGCTTTGCGTGTCCACATAGCGCAGCACGCCGCGCACAAGCAGGGCGGACGCAAACCAGAAGGGGAACAGGCGGAGGTTGCGCGCCAGCGTGTCCGGCATGGGGAAGACGCGCCATTCCGGCCGGCGGGAGAGCAGGCTTATCCCCAGTTCCAGCACAAACCCGCAGAGCGGCACCTGAGCGGCCACCATTTCGGCCAGTGAGGACAGATCATCCGCCACGGCGTCATTATCAAAGCTGATGGCTGTCCAGAGGATCTGAAAGGCGCCACCCCAGGCGATTACGCCAATCAGGGAGCACAGGACAGCCGCCGTAATGGGGCGGATACGGCCCGTGGGCAGAATGCGGGAGACGAGCATTCGCAAGGGCGTATGGCAGAAAAAAATGCAGGGCCAGCAGCAGGCCGGACAGCACGATGGCCCCCAGCGTGAGCAGGGCATGCTTGCCGGTAAAGGCGTTTTTCAGCACCTGGCCGGTTTCGGAAAACAGGGAGGTGACGCGGTTTTTATCCTGTTCCGCCGTGCTGGAAAGCTGGGACCAGAAAGTGACGCCCAGTGGCGTGGGGAAGCGTTGCGTCAGGGTCGCCTGCTGGATGGCGGTGCCATGCTGGCGCAGTTCCTGCACCAGTTGCTGCGCTTCCAGCTGGTAAAGTTTCAGGCGGGTGATGCGGCCGGAAATATCGCGCTGGCGTGCCGTAATCATTTTGCGCTGCTCAGTAATGGCGGCGGGTTCAGCCGGATCCGGTTTCCCCAGAATATCGACAAAACTCTTGTAAACGGCGTCATACGGCTTGATCTGCGCCAGCAGGGTATCGGCTTTTGTGGCGACTGCGCCCGCGCGGCGTATCAGCAGGCTTAGCGCGTTGGCGTTCTCTGTGGCGGAGTAATCTTTCTGGCTGCCCTTATAGATAGCGTGGATTTCATCCGCTATCCCATTGAGCGTGGCATCAGACACAAAAAGGGAGATATCCGCAATCAGCGGGGCCGGTGTCGGGGTGGCGGGCGGTGTCTGCACCGCAGGTGCCGGTGTGGAGGAGGCCGGGGGGGGCGGAGGTTGGCGTGGCGGACGCCTGCGTCGTCGGTCGCGGGGCATCTGCCGCGTAAGCCGCCGGGGCAGGGAGTATAGGGTGGAAAAGCCCTGCCATGACCAGAAACAGAACAGGAAAAAAAAACGCGGAACGGCTGGCAGGTCATAAGGCTTCTCTATACTCCGGCACGGGAAAGATATGGTCCAAACGTGCCAGAGAACAGGGTGGTTGCGAAGAGAAGGCGCTGTGATGGGACGGAAGGGGGTGGTGCCTCGCCGTCAGGCGGTTATCAGGAAGAAGATTTCTTTTTCTTCTTGGCTTTTTTTGCGTCCTTGCTGTCGTCCTTCTGCTGGTGCAGCGGGTCGGCATCATCCGGTGTGCTGGTTCTGGCAACCTGCGCGGTGTCCTGCAGATTGTCCCTGTAGCCGTATTTTTCCCACTCTGCCGGTGTTGTCATGTGGCGCGGCTCACCCTTGCCGAACATCCCGCAGGAGCAGAGCGTAAAAGCACATACCAGCATCAGAACCGCGTGTTTCATGTCTTGTTCCTGTATTTCAGTCCGGTTGTGCTTCTATCTCACCCGCCGGGGAGGGGAGCAAGTGGAAAAGCGCTGCCCCGCACCCCCGATCAGCGCCGGAGTTCCATGGTAATGGGACCTTCACGCCGCCCGTGGGTAAACTGGTCCACCATGGCGTTTCCGCTGTCCATCAGCGTGCCCGCAGGCCCCTGCCAGATCAACTGGCCTTTATAGAGCATCGCGGCTTCATCCCCGATCCGCTGGGCAGAAGCCATGTCATGCGTAATGGCAATGGCGGTGGAGCCGAGTTTTTTCACGCAGTCTACAATCAGCCCGTCAATCACAGCGCCCATGATGGGGTCCAGCCCTGTAGTCGGTTCGTCAAAAAACAGGATTTCAGGCTGTGCGGCAATGGCGCGGGCCAGCCCGACGCGCTTCTGCATGCCACCGGACAGTTCGGAGGGGTATAGATCGCCAACCGTGGGGTCCAGCCCCACCTGCGCGAGAATACTGCCTGCATGGCTGCGGGCTTCCCTGCGTGTCAGGCGGTTCAGGGCCAGCAGGCCGAAGGTCACATTCTCCCACACGGGTAGACTGTCAAACAGGGCCGCGTTCTGGAACAGCATGCCAATCTTGCTGCGCAGGGCATCCTGCCTGCGGGGGGGAGGCGGTGATCATGTCCTCGCCATCAATTTCAATACTGCCGGCGTCGGGCGTGATCAGCCCCAGAATACAGCGCAGCAGCACGGATTTCCCACTGCCGGACCCGCCGATAATGACAAAGGAGGTGCCGGGCATGACATCCAGCGTGACGCCATCCAGCACTTTTTTGGAACCGAAGGACTTGTGAAGGTCCCGGATACGGATTTTGGGGAGGGTGCCGGTCATTGTGAGAAAAACAGATCCGTCAGAAGGTAATCGAACGCCAGAAGCAGGATGGAGGCCACGACCACGGCGGAGGTTGTGGCTGTGCCAACGCCTTCCGCGCCCCCTTTGCTGTTATAGCCGTAATAGCAGCCCATCAGCGCGATCAGGAACCCGAACAGGGCGGCTTTCACCAGCCCGACGGTTACATCCATGACCTTCACGGAATTGAGTGTGGCGGTGATGTAGGCATGCGGAGAAAAGCCGAGCTTGACGACGGAGACGGTAAAGCCCCCGGCAACGCCCAGCACGTCCGCCACCAGCACCAGCAGCGGCAGGGCAATCAGGCCCGCCAGCAGGCGCGGAGCTACCAGATATTTCATGGGGTTGGTGGAGAGGGTGCTCAGCGCATCGACCTGATCTGTCACCCGCATGGTGCCAATTTCCGCCGCCATGGCAGCGCCCACGCGGCCCGCGACCATCAGCCCCGCCAGAACCGGCCCCAGTTCCCGTGTGACAGCCAGCACCACAATGCCCGCAATGGCGCTCTGCACATGGTACTGCGCAAAGCCGGTGTAGGATTGCAGGGCGATCACGCCGCCGGAGAACAGAGCCGTCAGCGCCACCACTGGCAGCGAGAAAAATCCGGTCTCCAGAAAGGTGGAGAGGAACACGCGTCCGTAGAACGGAGGCCTGACGATATGGGACAGGCCGGAGAGGGCAAAGAGGGTCAGAGACCCCGCAGCCCGTATCAGGCTGAGGGTGGTTCGGCCCAGTCTGGCCACAAGATCGAGCAACATATCCATACGGTCAGGTGGTCCGGTCCTGTTACTGAGTAAATAATTGGAAAGGTTCAGCCGTAGCGTGAAGTCCCGTCTCCGTCAAAGGGTGTGTCATCCGGCCGGAGTGGTGCCGGAGCCCTGCCGAAGCCCTGTCTGGTGGCTTCTGGCAATCTGGCCTGTGCGTTTTAATGTTGTAAATCGGCGGCGCAGGCATTGCGACAATCGTCCGCTGAGGGCATTGGTGTGAGCCAGTTTTTGAAGTCCACCCCAGTGGTGATGAGGAAGGCAGGAGGGCAGCGAATGCGCATAGCCATGATTGGCGGCGGGGTACGTCGGGCTTGTATCAGGCGCGTGTTTTGCCGAGTTCGGTATTAATGTTGCGATTGTTGAAACCAACCCCGAGCGCCTGTCCGCCCTGCGGGAAGGCCGTATTCCCATTTACGAACCGGGGCTGGATGCGCTGGTGGCCTCCAACAGTCAGGCAGGCCGCCTGACGTTCGGGGATGATATTGCCAGCGCCGTCGCCGGGTCCGAGGCCGTGTTCATTGCCGTGGGCACACCGCCCCGCAATGGGGATGGCGCTGCGGATATGCAGTATGTCCACGCCGCCGCCCGCCAGATTGCGGAAGCGTTGACCGGCTATGCCGTCATTGTGACCAAATCCACCGTGCCCGTGGGCAGCAGCCGCCGCATTGCCGAGATTATCCGGCAGGCGCGCCCGGATGCGGATTTTGATGTCGCCTCCAATCCTGAATTCCTGCGGGAAGGCAGCGCGATTGGAGATTTCATGCGGCCGGACCGCGTGATTATCGGGCTGGATCAGACCCGCCCGGAACGGGCCAGCCGTGCGGAAGATGTCCTGCGGCGCGTCTATCGCCCATTGTCAGTCATTGAAGCGCCGTTGCTGTTTACCGGACTGGAAACGGCGGAACTGACCAAATATGCCTCCAATTCCTTTCTGGCGATGAAGATTTCCTTCATCAATGAAATGGCCGACCTGTGCGAGACACTGGGTGCGGACGTGCATGACCTGGCGCGGGGCATGGGGCTGGATGGGCGTATCGGCCGCAAGTTCCTGCAACCCGGCCCCGGCTATGGCGGCTCGTGCTTCCCCAAGGATACGCTGGCCCTCTCCCGCATTGCGCAGGAAGCGCATAGTGCCTGCCGTCTGGTGGAAACCACAGTGCAGGTGAACGAGGCGCGGAAGGCAGGCATGGCCGGGCGTATTATCGCGGCCTGTGGCGGGTCTGTCGCCGGTAAGACGGTGGCCGTGCTGGGGCTGACCTTCAAGCCGGAAACGGATGATATGCGCGAATCCGCGTCGATCCCGATTCTGCATCGTCTGGCGGAAGCCGGAGCCGAGATCCGGGCGTATGATCCGGTGGGGATGGGTGCTGCCAGACCGCTTCTGCCGGAGAATGTCATCTATTGTGCGGATGCGCTGGATGCGGCGGAGCAGGCCGACGTGCTGGTGGTGCTGACGGAGTGGAATATATTCCGCGCACTCTCCCCCGTGGAACTGCGCCGCCGGATGCGGACCCAGACCATTGTGGACCTGCGGAATATTTTTTGACCCCGCCGCCATGCGGGCCGCCGGGTTTACCTATGAATCCGTGGGGCGTCCGTAACTGTCCGGCTCTTGAGAACCGGGGCGTTAACCCCCAGAGTCGTGACAGGATTGCGTGACAGGATGATGGGGGAGAGCGCTCTTGGCTAAACGACCAGCCCGCCAGTTTGCATGTCGGGCCTGCGGGGCGGTGTATCCCAAGTGGATGGGCCAGTGCGAAGCCTGCGGCGAGTGGAATACGCTGGAGGAAATAGCGGTTGAACCGCTGGCGGCGTCCTCCCCCGCGCCAGCGGCAAGGGGCGACGGGTCCAGCTTGAAGGGCTGGACGGCATGGCCGCGCCGCCACCACGGATCAAGACCGGTATTGAAGAACTGGACCGCGTGCTGGGCGGGGGGGCTTGTTCCGGCGTCCGTTGTGCTGGTGGGGGGCGATCCGGGGATCGGGAAATCGACCCTTCTGCTTCAGGCCGCCTGCAGGCTGGCCGGGAAGGGTGAGCGCGTTCTGTATATCTCGGGCGAAGAAGCTGTGGATCAGATCCGCCTGCGTGCTCTGCGCCTGGGGGTCGGGCAGGCTACGCTGGATCTCGCCGCGTCCATTAATGTCGCGGATATTGTCGCTACACTGGAAGCCGAGCCGGATGTGCGGGCGGTGGTGATTGATTCCATTCAGACCATGTGGCTGGAAACGGTGGAAAGCGCGCCGGGCACGGTCTCTCAGGTGCGGGCCTGTGCGTTTGAGCTTATCCGTCTGGCCAAGCGTAAAGGCTTCAGCCTGATTCTGGTGGGGCATGTGACAAAGGAAGGCGCATTGGCTGGCCCGCGTGTGCTGGAGCACATGGTGGATGCCGTTATGTATTTTGAGGGCGACCGGGGGCATCAGTTCCGTATTCTGCGCGCGGCCAAAAACCGTTTTGGGGCGACGGATGAAATCGGTGTGTTTGCCATGACAGACCGGGGGCTGGAGGAAGTTTCCAACCCGTCCGCTCTGTTCCTTGCAGAACGGCGTGGCAATATTGCCGGGTCCGCTGTTTTTGCCGGACTGGAAGGCACGCGGCCCGTTCTGCTGGAAGTGCAGGCGCTTCTGGCTCCCAAAAGTGGTGATAACGCACCGCGTCGTGCCGTGGTGGGGTGGGATAGTGGCCGCCTGTCCATGCTGCTGGCCGTGCTGGAAACGCGCTGTGGTGTGAAGCTCTCCGGCATGGATGTGTATCTGAATGTTGCGGGTGGCCTGAAGGTGGCGGAACCGGCGGCCGATCTGGCCGTGGCCGCGGCCCTGATTTCCGCCGCAACCGGGATGCCGACCAGCGCGGGCGAGGTCTATTTTGGGGAGGTTGGCTTGTCTGGTGAGGTGCGTCAGGTCGCACAGGCTGACGCCCGCCTGAAGGAAGCGGCCAAGCTGGGGTTTGATAAAGCCGTGCTGCCCCGCCGGATTGCACGTGGAAGTGCCCGTACCAAACCGCCGGAAGGTCTGACCCTGCGTGAAATCGGGCATCTGTCCGATCTTGTTACGGCGGATATGGAAGCCGAATAGGTAGTGCCGGTAACCCTTCCCGTTACGCATGCAGGCAGACAGGCAGACAGAAGACAGAGGCGGCGGATAAAACATAAAAATCGTCTCATGCCGGATTGTCAGGCCATTGGGATCTCGTTATAGTGCGCGCCACGGTATGCGGATGTAGTTCAATGGTAGAACGGCAGCTTCCCAAGCTGCATACGGGGGTTCGATTCCCCTCATCCGCTCCAGATCCCAAAAATCCAATAAAATTTACGACGGATGATCACCGAACAGACGCGGTTGAGGCCGTGTCGGTAGTCGTTCAGCAGTAGTCCTTATGGTCAGGAAGAAATCCGCAAGGGCGAGCCGGAGAGCGCTGAAATGTTTGGTCTGAAGCTGACAGGCACAGGACCTTATTCCGTCCCTGCCCAGTGTCACGCAGTCGTCTTGGAAGGCCTTCTCTCTCAGGTGCATGAGAAACTGACGGCTGGTAGCAAGTTGGTCTTGATGAGGTGCAGCCTGAAAAGCGGCATGGTGTTTTTGACATCAATCATCTTGTCGTCCTGTAAGATCATCGCGCTATTCTGAGTGGAAAGATAGAATGGTTCATCTGCACTTTTTATAAATGCGGTGCAGGATGGAGTTCTACGAGTGGGTTTGCGGTCTTCAGCAACGCAGTGCCGGTCTGTGTGTGGAAAGTGTGGAAACCCCGTACATCGGTCTCTATATCATCAGTTCAAGAAGTAATTTTTCCTGATTTTGTGTTGTCAGAATATTTTTATTAGATTTAAACGGAATTTCTGCAAGAATCTTATCCAGTCATGGTCGTTCACGAATAAGGTGCTTACTCCCTGTTCTGTGGCTCGTTTTATTCTGCAAGTCGGTTTTTCTTGAATGAAGAATGTTCCTGAATCTGGATCAGGATATTCCGAATAATGGACTTTGCCATGGAACGTCAGTGTCTTCTGAATGGAAGGAGGGGGCAGATAAGGCGTCTTTTTTCCGTTGTATTCAGAACGATTGTTGCCAGAAGCGGGTGGGCGCTCACGGATCTGTGATGAATGGTGTCAAATGCTGTGATGTGGATAGGTGATTCTGGTGGGAGAATTATAGAATAGTGGAAAGAAATTTTCATGTTTTGTTCTGTATGGAAATATATCAGGAGAAAATGGATTTTTATAATAAATAAATAGGACAAAAGAAGATATTTTGTTTCGATTTCGTATGATAACAAAGAGAGGATGACTTATTTTAATTTTATTTCAAAATTACGTACATTTGCAATATAATTTTATTACTTGCCATTTCGTAATCTGACGTGCTAATAATTTTCCAGCACGAAAACAACCAAGAGCATCTCATGCTCGAAAATAATATAATAACGTGCCCAATTTATATCACCACGCAGTGATCATAGGCTTTCTGGCGTCATGTCTGGTTTTCGCCATTTCCGTTGCGGGATTGTGGTGTGAGATCGGCAGTTCCGTGCAGAAGCTGCATGGAGAAAATTTCTTGTAAAATAATGAATTTTACAAGGGTCAGGAATCCCCCCTGTTCTGCTGTGCAGCCGGGGCTGCGAGTGAGAAGGGTATGTGGTGCAGAGGATTGCGCCAGAAGCTCTTTATAAAACTGATGGAGTTTAAGGCTTGAGACAGAATGTGGCTGCCTGCCACCGTGGTGCGTGTTAAATCAGCATGCGTAAAACAGTAAAATCTTTTGTTATGGGGAGTGTCTTCCTGTGTGCGGCTTTTATGGCGTCTGTTGCAAAGGCGGATACAACATTGGTCTCCCTGCACGGGCTGACCCTGCAAGGCGGTCTTGATATCGGCGGTTCGGCTTTCTTTGTGCCTAAAGCCAATTTTGGCGCGGGTTCCTTTGCGCCTCAGAAAAATGGCACCTTTGAACGCCATAAAAATCCCGTTTATGGTGAATTTTACGGCAAACCTATTCTGACAGGCCAATGGGCGCTGGGGCATGGGTTTACCGTGATTGGCAAAGCTTCGGCCATTGGTGCGACCACTCTGGGAGACGGGGACGCCGAGGAACAATCCCAGACATCCGGCACACCGCGTTCCATTTATCTGGAAGAAGCGAATCTGGGGGTGGAAATGCCAGTAAAACTCTTCGGAAATCCGAATAAGCTGACGGTGCTGGGTGGACGGCAGGCTTTTGCTGTGGATGATGGTTTTCTGATTGGCAAAGGCACTTACAGTGCGGGTAATCGCGGTGCGTGGTGGTATGCGCCCCGTTTTGCCTTTTCTGGTCCGGGGGTAATCAAGCTGGAAGGTAATCCGGTGCGGGCGGATGTCTTCATGCTGGAAAGCAATTCCGATAATGATATTGATAAAGGCTATGACAGGCCAAAAACAAAATTTGTCGGGTTTGATGTGAGCTGGTTTGTCAATCGCCCCGGCGGGCATGGGGAAAATACCTATGCGGACCGTGCGGCGTTTGTAACACTCACCTATTTTCATATCCGTGCGGCGGATACGTCGTCTCATTATGACTATTCCACGCGTGGGGACAGAGACGGCATGAATGTGGCTTCCCTGAGCTGGGGTGGTACGCTGTTTCCCATAAAGCCGCTTGGGATTTCAAAAAACTTTACGTTTTATGGAGATTTTGTTTCCGAGCAGAACAGTCACGCCGGAAATGGCTATAAATCTGTGGAAGCCTATGCGCTCTTTCTTGAGCCGGGCTACAGATTTTCCATGCTGCCCTGGAAGCCCGGCGTGTTCTATCGCTACACGCGCTTTGGCGGGAGCAAAAACCCGGAAGGCTCCGTCAAGCGGAGTTACGACACGCTCTTTCTGTATGACGGGAAACGTTACACCTATGGCGGATACTGGCCGGGGGAAATTGTCGGTATGTATCTGGCTCCGCTGTCCAATCTGGAGGTGAACCAGATTGATCTGACAGCGACGCCGCCAGTGCATCTGTTAAGCCCGGAGGACAGTCTGAAGCTGGGGGTGCATTATTATAATCTGTCTCTGCTCTATGCCACGGGAGCCGGGCTGAAACCCCACACCGGGCGGCATGTTTCGGACGAGGTGGATTTTTCCGCCGAATATAGCCTCAATGCCACCACGTCTGCCGCGCTGGCCGGGGGCGTTGCGTTTTCCGGCCCCGCCGGGCGGGGGTTGGCGCGGGCTGGCGCTCCGGCGGGTTACGCCCTGCCGGATCTCGGGCACCATGCCGGGATTATCGAAGCCTACTTCTTCAAGCATTTTTAAAGGAACTTTCCTCCTTCTTCCGTGTGCGTAATAATAACCTCAATAACATCAACACAGGATGCCTCTTATGGTTGATCAGGATCACACGCAGCCTACCGCACACTCCGCGGGATTAAAAAACCGGCATATCGCCATGATTGCTCTGGGCGGTATTATTGGTGCAGGCCTGTTTGTTGGTAGCAGTGCTGCCATTGCGGAAACGGGTCCAGCCGTGCTGCTTGCCTTTCTGGCCGTGGGGATTCTGGTCATTCTGGTGATGCGCATGCTGGGGGGAAATGGTGACAGCCGATCCTGGCCGTGGGTCTTTTGTGGAATATATTCGTGCGGGACACGGGGACAGGCTTGGGTTTACGGCGGGCTGGCTCTACTGGTTTTTCTGGGTTGTGGTGCTGGGGAGTGAGGCCATCGCCGGGGCTCTCCTGTTACAGGACTGGATTGCTCTGCCAGTCTGGGTGTTGTCCATCGCCCTGATTGTGCTGCTCAAACTGGTGAATTTTGCAGCGCCACGGGTGTTTGGCGAGTGTGAGTTCTGGTTGTCCCTGATCAAGGTGCTGAGCATTGTCGCCTTTATTGGCGCGGCATTGCTCTATGTTTTCCATGTGTTCGGTCCGGGTGTGCCCGTGCGTGAAAATCTGTTGGGGCACGGAGGCTTTTTTCCACACGGGTTTGTGGCCGTGCTGTCCATTATCCCTACGATCCTGTTCACCATGATGGGGTCTGAAATTGCGACGGTGGCGGCTGCGGAGTCTCCGGAGCCGGGTCGGAACGTGGCGCGTGTCACACGCAGCATCGGGACGCGTGTCACCCTGTTTTATCTGGCGTCTGTCGCCATGATCCTTATGGTCGTGCCATGGACCTCCATTGTGCCCGGTCGCTCTCCGTTTGTGACGGCCATGGATGTCATGGGTGTGCCCGGCGCGGGCCTGCTGATGCGCATTGTGGTGCTGAGCGCCGTGCTGTCCTGCCTGAATTCCAGCATGTATATTACCTCCCGTATTCTGACAGAGCTGGCCGGAAGTGGGGACGCGCCTGCCATTTTTGCGCGGACATCCACCACGCACCCGCCGCGTCTGGCGATCGCGCTCAGCAGTCTGGTGGGGACGCTGGTGGCATTCTCCTCCATCCTCGCACCGGACACTATTTTTGCGTTTTTGCTGAGCTGTAGCGGTGGCGTCATTCTGGTGGTGTATTGCCTGATTGTTTCATCCTATGTGCAGGCGCGGTATCGTGCGGAAAAATCCGGGCAGGGTGAGAATTATAATCTGCCGCTGTTTCCGGTCTGTAATTATGCGACGCTGCTGGCCGTCGCCTGTGTGTTCATTGCCATGATGTTCAACCCGGCGGAGCGGATGACAGCGATTGCCAGCCTTGGCACGTCTGTCTTTTTCTTCCTGCTGGCTTCTGTCAAAAATAAGCGCGCGTCAGCGTCTGCCTGAAAAATGGACAGGGCGCTGGCGGGTGTTTCAACACGACCGGTGCCCGTCTTTATGGTGCGTCTGGCGCGGAGTGTTCTGCGGCAGACTATGCGGGCAAGGGAGAATGCCGCGAAAGTTTCTGTCTCATGCCAGTCGCCGTCGTGTTTTCAATGCACTGTCATCTGGTCCAGACGCGCCAGAAGTTTGTGGCCGCGCATATGGAGCAGCACACCAGCCGCCAGAATGGTCGTGGCAGCGATGGCAATGGCGAGGGAAATACTGTGGCTGGATGTGAGCGTGCCAATAACGGCCCCGACAAACAGACTGCTGATCGCCGCCAGTCTCCGCGCCGTGCCGGGGTTGGTGCCGCCGATAAGGGTGCTGTTATGCGCCAGGCCGTGCATGAGCATGGTGGCGGCGGGCAGGCTCATATCCGCCACTTTGGCGTGGCGTGTGGCGGAGGTCTGCAACCCCATGGCAAAGGCCAGCATGCCGAGCGTGATATAGATGCAGCCCGGCGGTTGCACGGCCCATTCCACGGCTGTCAGCCCCACAAGGGAGCCGACAATCAGCAGAATATCTCCAACGGCAAGGCGCACGGTGCGGTCCCGTCGGACAAGGCGGCCTCCCGTTAACGCCCCCAGAAGATATAGGCCAATGGCCTCAAACCCGGAGAGCACGATGGTCTCTGATGTCGCGATATGCACAGCCATCAGAAGCACTGTGGCGGTCATGTAGCCTGCAAAAATTTTGAGATGCACCAGAGAAATCGCGTCCAGCATGCCCATGGCCATGGTAACCAGAATAATACTGACAACCAGTCGGGGGTCATGTCCTGTACGCGTGCTCATTGGCGCTCCACTCAGAAGAGAAATGCGGGAAAGAAACGATCAGCCGGGTTCCATATCACTGTTTACCCGGCTTGTGTCATTCTCTTCTTCATGTTGCGGGGAAGAAGGGGCAGTCTGATAAGATCAACCCAGTGTCATCAGGCTGGCGTTGCCTCCTGCCGCAGTGGTGTTGATGCTGCGGCACTGTTCTTCCACCACGCTTTCCGGGGCGGGCAGACCAGCCGCTGTCAGCCATGCGGAGGCAATGGGGCGGTTGCCGGTGCTGAGCGTCTTGCGGGCTTTGGCAAAGACGGCTTCGTCCTGCTCGCCCAGCACAATGGCGCAGGGTTCTTCCGTTGCCGTGCTGACAGGGCGGATAACCTGTTGCAGCGCATCCGGCAGGGTTGCAATCCAGCCGGTCAGGCTTTTATCCGCCAGAACAAGAGCCGTATTGTCTCCCGACAGGGCCAGAGAAATCTGGTCATACAGCCCGGCTTTTGTCTGGGCGATGCACAGGATGTTTCCGCGCCGTGTCAGGCTGTAGAGGTTGTTTTCTCCCACGGGACCGGGGAGGGTGATCTGCCCGCTCACCAGGGTTTGCCGGGTGAGGGAAGCCGCAGTGCAGGCAGCTTTGCTTTCCCCCTGTTCCCGTAGCCAGTCCGTCCAGCGTGCCATGGTGGCGGGAATATGCCCGCGCACCAGCGGCGGCAGGGCCGGAGCCTGCGCCAGCAGACGGCGCAGGATGAGCGGTCCGCCCGCCTTGGGGCCGGTGCCCGACAGGCCACGTCCGCCAAAAGGCTGCACACCGACAACCGCGCCGATGGTGTTGCGGTTGACGTAGAGGTTCCCGGCATCCACGCGGGAGAGCACATACTGCACGGTGGAATCCAGACGGGTGTGGAGGCCGAAGGTCAGGCCGTAGCCGGTTTCATTGATTTCGGAGAGCACCCTGTCCAGCGCGCTGCGGGAATAGCGCAGCACATGCAGGACAGGGCCGAACACTTCCGGGCCGATTTCCCGGATATTGGCCACTTCGATCAGAGTTGGAGCCACAAAACTGCCGTTGGTGCAGTGCACGGGCAGAGGCAGCGCATAAACAGGCGCTTTTTTCTGGCGGAAGGTTTCAACGTGTTGTGTGATGCCTGCGGCCGCTTCAGCCGTAATCACTGGCCCGATGTCGGTGGAAAGCAGCGCGGGATTGCCAATACGCAGCTCCCGCATGGCCCCGCGCAGCATGGTCAGCACATGCTCGGCGCAGTCTTCCTGCACACACAGCACGCGCAGGGCGGAGCAGCGCTGGCCCGCACTGTCAAAAGCGGAGGCGACAACATCCATCACCACCTGCTCGGCCAGAGCGGAGGAATCAACAATCATGGCGTTCTGGCCACCTGTTTCCGCAACAAGCGGGACAGGCTGGCCGGTATGGGTGCGACGGTTCTGAAGCTGGCGGTTGATAATCTGGGCAACAACGGTCGAGCCAGTGAACATCACGCCGGAAACGCGCTCATCCCCCACCAGAGCCGCGCCAATATCCGCTTCTCCCGGCAGCAGTTGCAGGGCTGAGGCTGGTATTCCGGCCTCATGCAGAAGACGTGCGGCCAGGGCGGCAACCAGCGGTGTTTCTTCCGCCGGTTTGGCCAGAACCACATTGCCAGCGGCAAGGGCTGCGGCAATCTGCCCAAGGAAGATGGCCAGCGGGAAGTTCCACGGGCTGATACACGCCACCACACCCAGCGGAGTGTGAGTTGCGTTGTCAAAATCCCGCGTAATGGTGGCGGCGTAATAGCGGAGGAAGTCTACGGCTTCCCGCACTTCCGCAACGCCATTGGGCAGGGATTTCCCGGCCTCGCGGGAGAGCAGGGCCAGAAGTTCATCCCGGTGCGCTTCAAGGCTGTCGGCAGCCCGGACCAGACGATCCGCCCGCGCCTGCGGTGTCAGGCCGGACCAGTCTTTCTGCCTTTTGACGGCTGCTGCCGCTGCTTTCTGCACATGACCCGGTGTGGCGTATTCAACTGTGCCCACCACATCCTGCCGATTTGCCGGGTTGGTGACGGGCTGTGTCTTTTTTACCGGGTTTAACGCCCACAACCATGGGGCCAGCGTGCCACGGGCCGGGGGCCTTGTTCAGGCCAGCCAGAAGGTCTGAGAGCACGGCATCATCCGCCAGATCGGTTCCGGCGGAATTGCGGCGTTCCGCGCCAAACAGGGCCGGGGGTTTCCGGATATCAGGGTGAGAGGCACCGTAGGGGGGTGAATTTGTGCGCGACCTCTACAGGGTCCTGCACCAGACTGGCGACCGGAATGGCGGCATCCCCAATCTGGTTGACGAAGGAGGAGTTTGCGCCGTTTTCCAGCAGGCGACGCACCAGATAGGCCAGAAGGGTCTCATGCGTGCCCACGGGCGCGTAAATGCGGGCCGGACGATTGAATTTGTCTATCCCCACCACCTGTTTGTACAGCGGTTCCCCCATGCCGTGCAGGCACTGGAATTCATAGGACCCGATTTCAAATTTCTCGCCAGCCAGTGTGTAAATGGTCGCAAGAGTGCGGGCGTTGTGCGTGGCGAACTGTGGGAAAATGACATCCCGCGCGTTCAGCAGTTTGCGGGCGCAGGCAATGTAGCTGATATCCGTATGGGCCTTGCGCGTATAGACAGGGAAGTCCTTCAGACCTTCAACCTGTGCCTTTTTGATCTCGCTGTCCCAGTAAGCACCTTTGACAAGGCGTAGCATGATGCGATGGTTGCTGCGGCGCGCGAGATCAATAATATAATCCAGCACATAGGGGCAGCGTTTGCCGTAGGCCTGCACCACAAAGCCAATGCCGTTCCAGCCTTCCAGACCCGGTGTGTGGCACAGGGCTTCCAGCAGGTCGAGCGAGAGGTCCAGACGCTCGGTTTCTTCCGCATCAATATTCAGACCGATGTCATAGGTGCGGGCCAGCAGGGTGAGTTCCTGCACAACCGGCAGCAGTTCCGTCATCACCCGGTCATGCTGGGCGCGGGCGTAACGCGGATGCAGGGCGGAGAGTTTGATGGAAATGCCGGGGCGTTCATACACATTGGCCCCCTGCGCACTGCGGCCAATGGCGTGAATGGCTGTCAGGTAATCCTGTTTGTAGCGTTCTGCGTCATGGGCGGTCAGGGCGGCTTCACCCAGCATGTCGTAAGAATAGGCAAAGCCGATTTCTTCCAGCCTGCGGCTGTTTGCGCGGGCTTTTTCAATGGTTTCACCCAGCACGAACTGCTCGCCCATCATCCGCATGGCGGCATCCACAGCCTTGCGGATAACGGGTCTGCTGCCACGGCTGACAAGCCCGAGTAGGGCAGATTTCAGGCCTTTGTCATCCGGTAGGGTGACAAGTTTACCTGTCACCGCAAGGCCCCATGCGGCAGCGTTGGCAAAAATCGGTGTGGTGCGGGAGATGTGGGAAAGCCAGTCTCCTTCCCCGATCTTGTCACGGATCAACTCATCCCGCGTTGCTGTATCGGGGATGCGCAGCAGGGCTTCCGCCAGACACATCAGCGCCACGCCCTCGGTGGAAGACAGGGCGAATTCCTGCACCAGACTCTCCACAATGCCGGGGTTGCGGTCAGCCCGCAGTGCGGTGGCCAGACCGGATGCAAGATCCGTGACGCGACTGCTATCTGCGGAGGACAGCGTGGCGTCGGGCGTGAGAGCGGCCATGCACTGCTCTTCCGGCTGACGCATGGCCCGGATAATGGCCTGACGCAGAGGGCTTCGGGAGGCGAATGCGGGCGCAAAAGAGTCAGAGAGGGACATGGCATGAATTCCGGACAGGATAAGCCTGACACCGCTGAGCATGGGAGACTCAGGAAGTTTTGGCTCCATAACGATTTCGCCTCGATACACGATAATATATGATTTTCAAAATCATATATTCGTACGTGAGGTAAGCGGATGCTCTGGCCGGATTTCTACGGTGCGGGGTGGTTTATGGACACGCGATGGGAAGAGGGTCTGACGCAGGACAGAGAGGCTGTTTCAGCCAGTCTGATCCAGACTGTTTTTCCTGCGGAAGATTTCCACGGAAATATTGGCGGCTTCCAGAATATGGGCGCGGGTCAGGCGGGCGGCGAGGTCGGCATCACGGGCACGGCAGGCTTCCAGAATAGCCAGATGCTCTTCATCCGTGACGGTTTTGCGGCCTTCCAGCACCAGATGGAAGCGGATATAGCGGTCCAGTCGATTATGCAGGTCATCAATCATGGCCAGCAGGCGCGGCTTGCGGGCAGCGGCGTAAATGGCGTTGTGAAAAGCGCGGTTCAGCGCGCCGGACGGGCGTGTGGTGTCCGGGTTGCGGGTACCTGTACAAAGGCTTCGTAAGCATCTTCTATATGGGCAAGATCCACGCGGGTCAGATTCGCAACGGCGTCTCGCGCAGCCTGTTCTTCCAGCAGGGCACGGATTTGCGAGTATTCCAGAATATCCGAGGCATCCAGCCCCATGACCATCGCTCCCCGGTTGGGCTGGAATGTCACCAGCCCTTCGGCTTCCAGATGTTTCAGGGCTTCCCGCACGGGAATGATGCTGACGCCGAACCCGGACGCGAGTTCAGACTGTGGCAGTGCCTGCCCGGCGCGCAGCGCGTCCGCCAGAATGGCTTTGCGGAGAGCGTCACAGATGGTGTCTGCTGCCTTGCCGTGGCCTGTAAACTCGGTCTGGCGGAATAGACTGGCCGGCAGCATGGATGACGGATCCCTTCAGATCATTTCTGACTCGTGCCTATCCATCATAGTCCGCGGCGGCCCTCTGTCCAATCAGTTTGCAGAAAGCTGTTGGAACGGGGGAATGGGGCTATAGTCACACTATCGTGATCGTTCGACGGCTCATGGGGGCAATCAGGCCGGAAAATAAGACGGAGACAGGCAGCAGGAGTGGGTAAAAACAGCGGTGTGAGGCAGGGCAGGTATGGTGCGGGCCGGAAAATCCGGCGCGGGAATACGGGCGTGCTTATGGTCGGGAAAGGATAAAAGCGACGGTACTGTCGTGATATTTTGTGACCGTTCCGGATTGTTGGGTGGTCTGAGTATGGGCGGGACTGGGGCCTGCCAGCATCCCCGCCGCCCGCCGGGCCGCTAGGGGCAGATGTGCGGGTTTGTGGCGTCTGGTTGCTGCCACATTATGCATCCGCAGGAACACGGCGGATGATCTGTGGTCTGCCATGCTCCTGCCGCGCAGGGGGCTGGCTTGATCTTTCGTGAATTTACAGGCCATTTTGGCGCACATTCCGCTAGGGAGATTCTGAATGAAACTGATTTCCGTACGTGCCCTGTCGGCGCTTGCTGTCACAACACTGTTGGCTGGTGCGCCGCTGTTTGCTCATGCTGCCGATCTTCCGCAGCAGGCTGAGGCTATGTCCAGGGTCGCTACGATGTCCGATACGGATCTGTCCGGTTATGTCGGTTCCATCGCCCCGGTTGAACTGGCTGGCCTGCTGAACTACTGCACGCAGGGCAACTACGTTGATTATGACGACGGCTTCAAGGTGCTGCAGTCCTATAATCAGAAAACCAATGCCGTGCCGGACGGTCAGGAAGGCAACATGGACTACGCCCGTGGCACGGCCGGCCAGATGCAGGTCAGCGGCAAGAGCTATTCGGTTGCTCAGTCCACGGTTCCTGTGCGCCAGAAAACCTGTAAGGCTGTTCTGGATCGCGCCAAGGCCGCTCTGTAAAACCGGAGAGCCTGAGCCTCCTGTCCGCGCCGTGCTGCTTTGCAGCACGGGTGTGGGGGTAAAGAGATGGGAAAGGTCAGTCGTGTTGCGGCTGGCCTTTTTTGTTGTTGTAATGAACGAAGTTTAATGGCTCCGATCAAGCCTCTGTGCCTTTCCCCTTTGTGCCTGATGTGGTCAACATCTTTCTGACCCTGCAACAGACAGGACAGGGGAAAAAGATAAAAAGGAGCGGAGAGAACGTGCCAGAAGCGTTTGAGGCTCAGGCTGACGCAGGTCTGATTGCCGGACACTATGAGGATATGGTGCAGAAGGCCCGGCAGGATCCGGAAACTTTCTGGCTGGATCAGGCCCGTAAGCTGGATTGGCATGTACCGCCTCAACAGGCGTCCCGCTCCGATTTTCACTCTGATGTGCGTATTGACTGGTTTTCTGATGGACAGCTGAATGTTTCGGAAAATTGTCTGGACCGGCATGTCCGCACCCAGCCGGACAAGGTGGCGCTGATCTGGCAGGGGCAGGATGAAGACAA
This sequence comes from Zaprionus nigranus, assembly GCA_018903425.1. NCBI lineage: Eukaryota > Metazoa > Arthropoda > Insecta > Diptera > Drosophilidae > Zaprionus > Zaprionus nigranus. The sequence continues at coordinate 1,729,773 of JAEIGD010000013.1, read as the reverse complement.
CAAGGAAAGCCTGACCTATCAGGACCTGTATGACCGGGTATGCCGGCTGGCCAACGTGCTGCGGCGTCTGGGGGTCAGAAAGGGAGACTGCGTGGCCATCCATCTGCCCATGGTGGTGGAAGGCGTGGTGGCCATGCTGGCCTGCGCCCGTATTGGCGCGATCCATGTTGTGCTATTTGGCGGCTTCTCTGCCGAGGGGCTGGCCGAGCGCCTGATTGACAGTCGTGCTGTGCTGGTGCTGACGGCGGATGTCTCCCGCCGGGGTGAGAAGCGTATTCCCAGCAAGACCACCATGGATGAGGCCATTCTGCGCTGCGGAGCGGAAAGCTGTGTGCGAGCGGTGCTGGTTGTGTCTGTCACAGGGGCGGATGTGCCCATGCTGCCGGGGCGGGATCTGTTCTATACGGATGAAGTCGCGCAGGAAGTGCCGGACTGTCCGGCGGAAAGCATGAGCGCGCAGGACCCGCTTTTTCTGCTTTATACATCAGGCAGTACCGGGCGGCCCAAGGGGCTGGTGCATGGCTCTGGGGGGCTATCTGGTCTGGGCGTCCTTTACGCATGCCGTTGTGTTTGACCATAAGCCAGACGATATTTTCTGGTGCACGGCGGATACAAGCTGGATTACTGGCCATACCTATGTGGTGTATGGCCCGTTGAGCAACGGTGGCACCATACTGGTGTATGAAGGTCTGCCCTCATGGCCCGCACCGGGCCGCTGGTGGGATGTGATCGACCAGTATGGCGTGACCGTTTTTTATTCTTCCCCAACGGTGGTCCGCGGTGTCATGCGGGAAGGGGATGACGTGGTGCGCAGCCGATCACTTGCCAGCCTGCGGGTGATTGGCACAGTGGGTGAGCCGATCAGCCCGGAGGCCTGGCAGTGGTTCCATAGGGAAGTCGGCAAGGGCCGCTGCCCGGTGGTGGATACCTGGTGGCAGACGGAAACCGGCGGGATCATGATTACCGCCGCCGCAGGCTCGGTCGCACCGCGCCCCGGTGCGGCCTGTCTTCCGTTGCCGGGTGTGGCGGCAGCACTTCTGGGCACGCAGGGTCATGTTGTGGAGGGGGCGGGCGAAGGGCTGTTGTGTATGGCCGGTTCCTGGCCGGGGCAGGCCCTGTCCATCTGGAAAGATCATGACCGTTACCGCCAGACTTATTTTACCACCTGTCCGGGCTATTACTTTACCGGTGATGGTGCCCGGCGGGAAGCAGACGGCTATTACTGGATTACGGGCCGTGTGGATGATGTGGTCAATGTGTCCGGCCACCGTATTGGCACAGCGGAAATTGAAGATGCGGTGGCGATGGACCCGGAGGTGGTGGAGAGTGCTGCTGTCGGGATTCCACATGACCTGAAAGGTCAGGCGCTGGTGGTTTTTGTGGTGCCGAAGGATGAGAGCGTGTTTCACGCCTCCGCCGTCAGCCGCGCTGTGGAAAGTGGGGTCGGGCGCTATGCCATTCCCGAGAAAATCTACAAGGTGAGGGATCTGCCCAAAACCCGCTCTGGTAAAATTGTCCGCCGTCTTCTGCGCAAGATTGCAACGCATGATCTGGAAGGGCTGGGGGATCTGTCCACGCTGGCTGACCCGGACATTGTGGCGGAGCTGATTGCTCAGGTGAAAGAGCAGAACGCCTGACTGTGCCTGTTACACAGGGCGGCATTCCATATTTGAGGTATCCCTGATGATGGAAAATCAGGGGTATCACTCAGCCAGAACTGCGCGCTCCTCATCTGGTCTTCCTGCTTTGTTCTGAATGTCATTTGATGGAAAAATCTACAACATATGAGGATTGTCCTCCTTCCTGAAGGGTGACAATCATTAAATATTCTCCGTTATCAGGTAAAACGCTTTTAATTTTTCGATGTCCTGAAAATTTTATTTCGTTTCCACTGTAGTCATTGATTGGAAATTTGTCATTGCCCCAGCTGGTTGTATATTTGTCTTCATTATCATAATTTCCATAGTTGATATGATAACCGGGCCTGTAAATATAAATTATGGAGTATCCATTTATATCTTCAAGATTTGCTGAAATATGTTGTCCGGATTCTGCTTTAAATACATAACATTTTTGTACAAATCTTTGTATGTACCCCGAAAGTGTGACGTGAGAAGTTCCGGGTTTAAATGCAATTTTCTCAGGTGGGTTACACGGGACTGGATGTTTTATAATATCATTACAAAATCCAGATTTTGGGAAAGCCAAAAAAAATAGACACAATAAAGAAAAAAGAAAGTGCCTCTTCATGGCATCGCTCCACAATGGAATGAGACTATATTTTATACTTCATATTACTTCATGGGGATAGATGTTCTTATATTAAATAATAAATGAGAAATATGGTGTTAAAATATTTCTCAAAATAGGTCTGTTATAAATAACTATATGTATATTTTTTGATGTAAATATGGATCAAGGGGGCTTATTTGGGATCGAGTCTGTAATTTGTGAGAAATAGTAATAATAACTCCATAATTGTATAAAATTATTCTATTGTATTATTACAAATCACGCCTCGATCAGTTGTTGGCTTTTAAGTTTAAAAGGATGCGGTGATGGCAACCGAAGAAAATTATTCTTCAGCCAGTGGCATGATGGGCGCAAATCGGGGGACGCCGTTTACAGTTTCCTGCCACATTGCCAGAGGGCGCACCCAGTAATCTCCCCGCGCCTCACTGCGATAGGTCACGAGCCATTCTTCTGTCTCGCTGTGGCGTCCTACGCAAATCACGGTATAAAGTCCGCCTTTGTAATGTCGGTACGGGCCGGGGCGCGGATGGTTCGGGTCAGGGGTATCGAGCGTATTGGGATCGTGTGTTTTCATGGTAGTCTTCTGTTCCACAGCTTGCGGGGGGATCGCAACCTTGAACCGACATGTTCTTTCAGGACGGATGCTGGCAGTTCTGGCCGTGCTGGCCCTGGGGGTCGCGCCCGGCTCTGGCGTGACGCAGGCCATGGCCACAACGCACAAAAGCAGCGCGCACAAAGGCCATGCTGGCAAAGCGGCGGCATCGCAGGGCGGAGAGCCTGTTGTCATGACCAGTCAGCCGGGGAGCGAACTGGATAAGGAGGCCCGTAAGCTGAATGCGGATGATCTGGCTTCCGCCGCGCGGCATCATGAAAAACCTCTGGTACTGATTGGCTCCGCGCCGCTTTCTGTTAGCGGGAAGAGCATGGGTCTGTTTGTGCAGGTGCAGTCCGCCAGCCTGTGTGGCTCTGCTGGATGCTCCACGGATGTGTATCTGCAGCAGAAAGGGGGCTGGATTAAGGTGCTGGATTCCGTCAGTGGCCCCATCACGCTGCTCCCTGCCACGCACGGGCTTATGAAAGATATCGTGGTGGATGGGTCTGATCGCTGGGTCTGGAAAAAAGGCACCTATGTGGATACGCTGGTGGCGACCGATCTCCCGGGTTTCAAGACCTCTATCCGTCGCCATCAGGCGGCCATGAAAAAAAGTGGTCATCCTGTTTCTGAATAAGCAGATTGTCTGAAATGTGCGGTCCTGTCACGAAGAATGGGTGGCAGGGCAAGCTGGAAATTGCGGAGACTGCATGCCGGATAAAAGGCCACCTCCGACTGTGGCGGGAAGTATAGGGCGCACTGCGCTGAAAACAGTGCTGACTGTCGTCCTGACTGTAGGGTTGATAGTTCTGCTGCGTGAAGGGTTGGGTCTGCTGCCTTCGCTGGATCGTGCGACCGGCCTGCATGGCGGTGCTGCGGTGCTTCAGATTCTGGCCGCTGATGGCAATGCCAGCCAGCAGCAGATGATTGCCAGTGGATTGATGGTGCTGTGCTTTCTGTTTGCGATCGTGTTGGTGTATTGGGGCGAGAAAATTTTAGGGACGCTTTTGAAAAAGAGTGTCAAAAAATAAACTATTCGGAAGTGAAAATGGAGATTTGCAAAATAATGTCTGACGCAGGAAAATAAAAAATCGGCCTATTTGTCCTTGTAACAGGCTCCGGGGCCGGAACTGCGAAAGAGCAGGCAGCCTCCTAGCCTGCATCAGCCTGAGACCAGAAAAATGTCAGTTCGTGCTTGTTATGGGCCAGATGGCGCAGGCTTCCGCCTGGAATGGCTTCAAAGGCGGAGACGGTCTCATGGTCCGTTTCTCCCTGAAATTTAACCGTCAGCACCATGTTTCGGGTGCGGCCTGATTCAATCCAGCGTCTGGCCAGTGCCAGCAGGCGGGCCGGGTAGGCAATAATATCGGAAAATACCCAGTCCACCTCCGGGAAGGAGGATGGTTCCAGCCCGAAGGCACTGCCCTGCTGAAACTGCACATGCGGCATGGCGGCGACAGACGGGTCGAGCGGTGCGCGGTCAATTGCCGTGACATCCGCGCCAAGCTGCGCAATGGCCCATGTCCAGCCGCCGGGGGTGGCTCCAAGGTCCAGACAGGTTTCACCCGGTTGGGGCCAGCGGCGGAGCAGGGTGCAGGCTTCCCACAGTTTCAGATAGGCGCGGGAGGGTGGGCCGGTCCGGTTTTCCACAAATTTTGGCGCGCCGTTGATAAACGGGCTGCTTTTGCGGGCGGAAAACAGCATGGTGTCCGGGGTGAGCAGGGTCCATGCGCCGAGCGGACTAAGGGGCGCCGCTGTGGGGAAGGTGAGCGGGGCGGCTTTGATTGGTGGCAGGTTATCTTCAATCAGCGCAGCCCGGCGGAAGTAATCCGCGGCATACAGCCCCCAGTTCCGCTGGCGGGCGCGCAGGATTTTTGCTGCACCTTTGATGGAGGGAATGGTGACCAGTTCCGGCTCTTCCCACACATCCAGCGCCCAGGGTGAAAACACGGACGGCTGGCGGGAGAGGGCAAGCTGCCCATGCCAGCGGTCCACCGTGATACCGCGCCGCTGTAAATCCTGCTCCAGAACAGCTTCCAGCCCTTCCGGTCCGAGCCATGCGCCCCGAATGTTCTCCGTCATGGGCGCAGCCATCCGGCGGCAAGGCAGAGCCATGAGAAAATGAGAAGGCTCCCGCCTGTGGGTGCGATATGGGCAGCATGCTGGCCGGTCAGGGCGGTGTAATACACCCCGCCGCAGAACAGCAGAATGCCCAGGAGCAGACCGCAGCCGCCCAAGGCTAACGGCTTTGCCGGTTTGTCCCGCGTGGTCAGACCAAGCGCCAGCAGGGCGAGGCCGTGCCACATCTGCATTTCCATGGCACCGTGCGCCATCAGGCGACCACCGGGGCCGAAATCAGTGTCCGGCAGATGGGCGATCAGCGCACCAGCAATTGTGCCGGAACCGGCGAGTAACGCGCCGCAGACGCGCCATGAACGGGGAAGACTGGATAGAAAGGGCATGATGACGTCTTATAGAGGCAGAACCGGGCAGGGAGGAAGCACAAACCTGCCTGCGGGAATAAGGTGTCGGCAGGGAAGGTAAGTGATGAGTATTCGTATTGACCGTGTTGTAACCCGTGGGGGCGATGCCGGGCAGACGTCTCTGGGGGATGGCGCCCGCGTGGCGAAGAACAGCGCCCGGATTGAAGCCATGGGCTGTCTGGATGAACTGAATGCTGTGGTCGGGCTGTTACGCAGCCATGTTGAGGCGGGCGGTCCGGATGCGGGCCAACTGGCGCAACTCCAGAACTGGCTGTTTGATATGGGGGCTGTACTATGCCAACCGGAGGTGGATGCGCAAAAGGTCAGTCTGTTGGGTGATGGCATTGTTATGGAGATGGAACGTTGGATAGAGCAACTGCTGCAGGCACAGGCGCCGCTGACCAGTTTTATTCTGCCTGGTGGGACTCCTGCCGCCGCATGGGCGCATATGGCGCGGACACAGACCCGCACGACAGAGCGGCGTGTGGTGGCGCTGGCGCAGGAAGAGGCCGTGCCGCCGGAGCTTTTGAAGATACTCAATAGATTGTCTGACTATTTCTTTGTCATGGCCCGTCATTTTAATCAGGACGGTAGAGCGGATCTTGTCTGGACTCCGGTAGTGCTGCGTGCGGAGATGTAAAGCGATGGCGCGTGGAGCTGTTTTTTGAGGAATGGCAAAGCCATTCAGAAGGAGGATTGCGTGTGGGAAGCAGGGTCTTTTTCTGATCTGGGCCTATTTGAACAGGATGTGCCTGTTCTCTAAAATATTTTTAAAGTAGAATTTATTTTTGAAGAAAATTGATGATTTCTTCTTGGATCTGTTCTGGGTGGTTGGACAGGGTGCGGGGACATAAACCGGATCTTTACAGAAAATAAACCTTAAACTGCCCGGAAACTGTTTGAAAACTGTGAAATACATGATAAGCACTCTCCAGAAACCGGCTTTAGCGCTTTTTAAAGCTAAGGCGGGTTGTTACCAACAAATATCATGGAACCTGTTGGGGTATTGCCCGCCTTGCCACTGGTAAGGAAGAACGCTTTCCGGATGTTCTGACAGGAAACAGGTGTTGCGTGCATCTTGTTCTGTCTGGTCAGGCCGGTTTTTACGTTTAACAGAGTCAGGAAAGTATAAAGACGCGTGACGTCCGAATTTATGAAGACCCCCTCATTTTTATCCACATCAATGGGCGATGAAAAACGCGATGAGGCTTCTGAAGAAGCCTCTCTGCGCAGCGCTCTGGAACGGTTGGGTTCTCCGTCCCGCGCACGGGGCGGGGCACCGCGTCCCGTAGCTGATCCCACGCAGGGGAAGCGTCGCCGTTTTGCGAAGGATGGCGAAGTGCTGGTCGAGAAACATTCTCTGGCTCGTGCAACCCCGCGCACTCTGGCCATTCCGCGTGCCGCCAGCACATCCCGCGCCGTGCATTTTTCTGATGAGGATGCAACGGAGATAACCAGACTGCGCCGCCAGTTGGCGGATGAAAAGCTGCGGTTTGAAGAGGCTGAGCGCCAGATTGAATCTTTGCAGACCGCGCAGCGCGGACTGGAGACCCGTCAGGCACACGCGGACATCATGGTGCGTGAGCTGAAAGGCAGGTTGGCCGAGCGTGAAGAAGAACTGACAGAAGCTGGACGTGCCCTGCGCGGTGCCCAGCGTACGGTCGTAACGCTTGAAGAAGAAATACAGGCTCTCCGTAAAAAGCTGGAGGCCCGTCCGCGTGGCCGCCCGCGTCTGAAGCCGCTTGAAGACGAGCTGGATGATGACATGCTGGTTGCTGACGCGGATGAACCGCAGCCCGTCAAATGGTGGAAAGACTGAACTCCTGACCTGTTTTGCAGTAGGGTGTGGGTATGAAGAATAGTTCTGTCACACCCGCGCTGGTCTTTCTTGTGGTTGATGTCGCTCTGGGGGTCGCCTTTGTGCTACTGCCGCCTGTGGTGATGAGCTTCCTGATGCTGCTCAAAGATGTTTTTGGCGTGCTGATTCTGCCGTTCAGCTTTCTGTTTGGGCTGGCTGGATGGTCGTCTGACGCATCATCTCTGGACAGCGTGATGGGGGGGCTGACGCCATCCATGCTGCGCCATCCGTTTCGCGCGATCATGGCAGCGGCGTTTATTGCTGTGGGTGGACTATGCTCGGTTCTGGCCTGTGGTAGCCCGCGTGCGGCTCAGGTGGAACGGATTGTTGCACCGCTTCTGACTGTGGCCGCCATTGGCCTGATGGGGCTGGATCTGGCCATCATTCTGTTGCCGGCGTTGCTGCTCCAGCTTTCCGCCCTGCGTTATCCGGAAATGGATTTCTTTACGCGCCGGAAATAACGGGTGCTGCGGAAGCAGGCGTGTTTTTCTGACTCTGATCTCTGTGTAAAAGCAGCGCCATTCTCCTGAAATATTGCGGAGAGGACGCTGCTTTTTTTATCAGACCTGCGGGAAAATCTTGCCCGGATTCATCAGGTTGTTCGGGTCCAGCGCTGCTTTGATCCGGCGCATGGCATCCAGTTCCGCGCCGCCGCGCCAGGTGGGCATCATGTAGGTTTTGAGTTGCCCGACACCGTGTTCGGCAGAGAAGGACCCATCCAGCGCACGGACAATGTTGGTCACGGTGTCCATCATGGCATGATCCTGCGCCAGGAATGCTTTGGGGTCCATCCCTTCGGGCTGCACCAGATTGAAGTGGATGTTGCCGTCCCCGATATGCCCGAACGGGGCCACGCGGATGCCAGGGATCAGGGCCTCACACGCTGCGGTGGCTTTGGTGATGAACTCGGGAATGGCGGAAAGGGGAACGGACACGTCATTCTTGACGGAAGCGCCAGCACGTTTCTGCGCTTCTGCATGTTCCTCACGGATCATCCAGAGCGCCTGACGCTGGCTCTCGCTTTCCGCCAGCACGGCGTCTGTCACCAGACCATCTTCCAGCGCCTGTCCCAGCACCTCTTCCATCAGGGTACGCAGGCTGTCATCCGCGCGGGGGCTGCCCAGTTCCACCAGAGCGTAGGCTGGAGCCGGGTCTGAAAGTGGCAGGGAGGCGCCTTCAATCAGACTGTTGACCAGCGCCATACTGGTGCCGGACATATATTCAAAGGCCTGAATGGCCGCGGGGTCCTGTTTGCGGAAGGCGGCGAACAGGGTCAGCACAGCCTGCGGATCAGCCAGCGCGCAGAGTGCGGTCTCACGCGAGCGGGGGGCGGGCTGCAACTGAATAATGGCTGTAGTGATCAGCCCTAGCGTGCCTTCCGACCCGATCAGCAACTGCCGCAGGGCGTAGCCGGTGTTGTCCTTGCGCAGGCGGCGCATCAGGTTCAGCACCTGTCCGTCTGGCAGAACAGCTTCCAACCCTAGAGCCAGTTCCCGCGCGTTGCCGTAGCGCACCGTATTGTTGCCGCCCGCATTGGTGGCCAGAATGCCACCAATGTCGGCTGATCCTTCGGATGAAATGGACAGCGGCAGCATCAGCCCTTCCGCCGCTGCGGCATCCTGCGCGGCTTTGAGTGTCACGCCGGCTTCGACGGTCATGGTCAGGTCGGCGTGGTCAATGGCGTGAATGCGCGTCATGCGGTGGGTGGAAATCACGATAGCCCTGCCGCTTGCATCCGGCGTGGCGCCGCCCACCATGCTGGTATTGCCGCCCTGTGGCACCATTGGCACGCCGTGTTCCGCGCACAGGGCGATGGCTTTGGCACAGTCTTCTGTTGTCGCCGGACGGAGGACCGCCGCGCAGCGGCCGTGGTAGAGCATGCGCCAGTCTGTACAGAACGGGTCTGTATCCGTGGTGTCCGTCAGCAGTCCGGAGGAACCAAGCAGTTCAGACAGAGCAGTCAGAAGGGCGGCGGGAAGGGTGGTGTCGGACATGGGATAAGCCTTGGTCGAAGTCAGGGTGGCATGGAGCGGGCAGCTGAGTAATGCTCACGTGTTTTGCTTAATAAAGGTAACGTGCGTTGTCTGTTACGGGATGAAAGATCCCGTAAAAAAGATGGAAGAGCTGTGTTCCGGCAATCCCGGCCAGCAGACCGGCGATGACGGCGACAGAGATGATCATCAGCCGGGGGTAGCTGTTGTTCATCATCTTCATGCCCAGCATGTGGTTGGCTTCGGCAAAGGCCGTCTGCGCAACATGGAGCTGGGATTTCAGATTTTCATTATTTCCACGTACAATACGCAGATTATGTTCCATCCGGTTCAGAATTTCTCCCCCGGTCATGCAACTGGATGCGCAGGGTGTGGACGGTGTTTTCCAGTGTGCGGATTTCCGCGGCATCCGCTGCCGTGCGGGGCGTATTCTGGGCGTCAACATCCGGTGCGAGGCTCTGGAACAGGTTTTTCAGTGCCCCGCCGGTTACGCCGTCCCGGCGCGCCCGGGTTTTGATGGCTTCAAGCGCGGTCTCGGATTGTCCTGACTGTTCTTCCAGCACCAGTGCCAGAATATCAGAGAGAATCTTGATTTCTCTTGGGTCCATCTTGCTCATGGTCTGTCTGCATCCGTTGGCCGGGGTGCTGCGGCGCGGCGCAGACGGTCCTGAATGGCAAGGCCCAGCCCCTGTGTGGGAATGGGCTGGACGGCAAGGCCTGTCAGGTCAAAGGTTGCCTGCTGGCTGTCCAGAAAACGCAGGCCAGCAAACAGGCGGGCGGCGGCTTCTTCCAGATTGCCGGTGGGGCTGAGGTTCCAGATTACGGCCGCCCCCGGCAGGAGTTCCGGGCCAAAAGCCAGCAGCCCTTCCTGCGGGCCGACGCTGGTGGCGTTCAGGCGTACGGGCAGGTCTGGCGCATAATGGGAGAGCATCCGGCCCGGAGAAAGTGGGGCGGTATCGGTCTCTGTCTCAGGGTGATGGAGGGGGCCGCAAAGGGCTTCCAGGGCTTCAGCCGGAACGCCGCCGGGGCGCAGCAGGCAGGGGCGGCTGGGATCGGTCAGGTCCAGCACCGTGCTTTCCAGCCCGACGGTGCAGGGGCCGGTGTCCAGCACGGCGTCAATCCGGCCTGCCAGTTCTTCCAGAACATGGCTGGCGTCTGACGGGCTGATGCGACCAGAACGGTTGGCGGAGGGGGCGGCAACCGGCCGCCCGACGGCCTGTAACAAAGCCTGGACGGCGTGCCCTTGGGGAACGCGCACGGCAAGGGAAGACAGACCATCCGCCGCCAGATCACTCACCGTGCTGCCGGGGGCGCGGGGCAGCACCAGTGTCAGGGGGCCGGGCCAGAATTTTTCCGCCAGTTTCCGTGCCAGCGCGTTGGCCTGCACCTGAGTAAAAGCGGCATCCGCATTGGCAAAATGGCTGATCAGCGGGTTAAAGCGCGGGCGGTTCTTGGCTTCAAAAATACGGGCGACGGCTGTGGGCTGAGTAGCATCTCCCCCCAGCCCGTAAACGGTCTCCGTTCCAAAGGCTACCAGCCCGCCATCCCGCAGGATGCGGGCGGCGGTGGCAATGCCGGTGGGCGTGGCGGCAAGGCGTTCGGTCATGGAGGTTCAGAGTTTTCCGGTGCAGACAAAAGGGGGATTTTTCCAGTCAGGCTTTCCATACAGCAGCGGACTGCCATCCAGCAGGGTGACAAAGCCCCCGGCAGCTTCCACAATGGCCTGAGGCGCTGCGGTGTCCCACTCCATGGTGGGGCCAAGGCGCGGGTAAAAATCCACAGCCCCTTCCGCCACGCGCGCAAATTTCACAGCAGAGCCGATATTGCCCACGGAGGCCACGCGGCGCTCGCCCAGATAGGCGGACAGGCGTGGGTCATCCGCATAATGGCGGGAGGCCAGAACGCTCAGCCCCTCGGCAGGCGGTGTGCGGGTATGGATGGGGGTGGTGCCGTTCTTATCCCGGCGTCTGGCGGGGAGGCCCTCGCCGCCAGTATAAAGCTGGTGATAGGCGGGCAGGGCCATGGCCCCCAGCACGGCCCGGTTGCCACGCACAAGCCCGATATTGACCGTAAAATCATCCCGCCCGGCAGCAAATTCCCGCGCACCGTCCAGCGGGTCCACCAGCCAGTAGATGTCAGATACCGTATGGCGCAGACCGGCCGCCATTTCTTCTTCCGCGATAACGGGGATGTCCGGCACAGCGGCCCGCAGCCCCTTGAGGATGTGTGCTTCTGCCGCATGGTCCGCTTCTGTCACCGGCGAGGAGTCGGTTTTGGTCAGCGTTTCAAAGCCGCGCGCACGGATCGTGCGGATAATTTCGGCGGCTTCATCCGCCAGTCTGGCTGCAAGGGCCAGCAGGTCTGCGTCGGTATGGGTGTTCATGCCGTCATCATACGCCAGGAACGGCGGCGCGTCATGTCCTGTCGGTTTTTTTCAGAGCATCCCGGCCGTGCTCTTGCCAAGGGGCGAGGCGGGACGTACCCAAGGATAAGGAAAAGCAATAAGATGTTTATGGAGGCCAGTTGTCATGCTGCAGATTTCATTTTCTCCCGAAACCCTGCCTGAAGGGGGCGCGCTGGCTCTTCTGCTGGCGGAAGGGCAGGACCGTCCCGCCATTTTTGCAGCGGCAGACAAGGCGACTGGCGGTGCGCTGAGCCGCGCGGCTGAGGCTGACGAGTTTACCGGCAAAGTGGGTTCCACCTGCGTCGTGCTCGCGCCGGGTGCTGGCTTTTCCCGCATTGTGCTGGTGGGCGTTGGCAAGACGGACGCTTTTGGCGCGAAGGAAGCGGAAGCCGCTGGCGGTGTTGCGGCGTCTGTCCTGAGTGCTCAGGAAAAGGCAACGGTTGCGCTGGGGAATGTGCCGCAGGGCTTTGCCGCCTCTGTTGCGCAGGGAGCCGTACTGGGCGCGTATCATTTCTCGCTGTATCACAGTGCTCCGGCTGTTGAGAAAAAGCACCGTCTGGCGACGGTTACGGTTCTGGCGGCGGACCCGGCTGCGGCGGAAGCCGCTTTTGCGCCGCTGGCCGCTGTGGCGCGCGGTGTGATCCTGACGCGTGATCTGGTGACCGAGCCTGCCAACGTGCTGAATCCGGAAGAATTTACTGCCCGTGTCACCACGCTGCGCAGCCTTGGGCTGGAAGTGGACGTGCTGGACCGTGCAGACATGGAAAAGCTCGGCTTTGGCGCGTTGCTGGGCGTGGCGCAGGGCAGCGCGAATGAACCGCGTACCGTGGTGATGCGCTGGAACGGCGGCGCGAAGGATGAAGCGCCGCTGGCCTTTATCGGCAAAGGTGTGACGTTTGATTCCGGCGGCATTTCCATCAAACCGGCTGCCGGAATGGAGGAAATGAAAGAAGACATGGCCGGTGCGGCCACTGTCACCGGCCTGATGACCGCGCTGGCAGGCCGCAAGGCGAAGGTGAATGCCGTTGGGGTGATCGGCCTTGTGGAAAACATGGTGTCCGGCACAGCCCAGCGCCCCGGTGACGTTGTGCGCAGCGCCTCCGGCCAGACCATTGAAGTGCTGAACACGGACGCTGAAGGGCGCCTCGTTCTGGCAGATATCCTCTGGTATGCGCGGGACCGTTTTGCACCGAAGCTGATGGTGGATCTGGCCACGCTGACAGGGGCCATTATCGTCAGCCTCGGGCATGAATATGCGGGTCTGTTCTCCAATAATGACGCCCTGTCCGCCGGTCTGACCGCCGCAGGGGATGCAACGGGTGACAGATTGTGGCGGATGCCGCTGGGCGCGGAATATGACGCCATGTTGAAATCCGACATTGCGGATATGAAAAATATCGGCGGCCGTCCGGGTGGTTCCATTACCGCGGCCAAGTTCCTGAAGCGCTTTGTGGGGGAAACCCCGTGGGCACATCTGGATATTGCCGGAACAGCCTGGTCCAAGACCGTGCGGAATGGCCAGCCCAAGGGCGCGACCGGCTTTGGCGTGCGTCTGCTGAACGAGTTTGTGCAGAAGAACTACGAAAACGCCTGAGTGTCTGAAAACATCAGAGTGTTTCAGGACTGAGTGTTTGGAAAAGGGCCTCTTGCGAGGCCCTTTTTTGTGGTCGTTTCGACCTTCACATCTGCTGGTGATAATGGCATGGTGCGCGCCAGACCTGATGTTCTCAGGCTTGATGTTCATAGTATGGAAGCTGGATTTATCGCCCCGAGCCTGAAGCGCGCCTGTTTGGCTGTTGCGCAGACAAACGCAGCCTTTGCCCGTCTTCTGAAGTGGCAAAGGCCAGCCGTTGGCCTGTTGTCCTGCGGGGCTATCCTTCTTCTCTGTCCGGTGTCTGCGCACGCAGGCCCTGCCGGGTCTCCCATGTCTTCAGAAGAAACCGATACGTCAGACAGCCCCGGTCTGATCAACAGCAAGGTGGTGGCGTTGCATGTGCAGTCCACTTTTGTCTGGCAGGGGCATGACGGGTTTCATGCGCCCTATACCGGCCCCCAGAGCCTCGGGCGGGCTGCCCGTGGGAATGAGACATGGGATCTGACCCTCTATGGCGGGCTGCATCTCTGGAAAGGCAGTGAAATCTGGGTGAATGGCGAGGTCGATCAGGGCTTCGGGATTGGCAATACGCTGGGTATTGCCGGGTTTACCAGTGGTGAAGCCTATAAGGTTGGCCGGAGTGTGCCGTATTTCCGGGTGCAGCGGGCGTTCTGGCGGCAGACCATCAATCTGGGGGGCTCACGGGAGGATGATATGGCCGACCTCAACCAGTTTGCGGGCACACATGCCGCCAACCGTGTTGTCATTACGGCAGGCAAGTTTGCGGTTACGGATATTTATGACGGGAACGCCTACGCGCATGATCCACGCGCGGATTTTCTGAACTGGTCTGTCATTGATACCGGCACGTTTGATTATGCGGCGGATGCCTGGGGCTATACGACGGGGGCCGTGGTGGAGTGGTATCAGGGGCGCTGGGCGTTGCGCTCGGGCGGGTTTCTGATGTCCAATGTGCCGAACAGCCCTGATATTGACACAAGTTTTCGTCAGTTTCAGATTGATGAGGAACTGGAAGAACATCACACGCTCTTCGGGCAGCCCGGTCAGATTCTGATCACCGCTTTTGCAACCCATGCCCGGATGGCCAATCTGATGAATGTCGTGCGGCTGGGCAGACAGGCCGGGGTACCTGCGGATAGCGCCATGGCGCGTCGTTTTGCCAACAAGCCCGGTGTCAGCCTCACGCTCCAGCAGGATCTGACGCATGCCATCGGCGCGTTCATGCGGCTGGGCTGGGTAGATGGGCGGTATGAATCCTATGAATTCAGCGATATTGACCGCACACTTGCCCTCGGCCTGTCAGTGGGCGGACAGAACTGGCATCGCCCGGATGATCGGATTGGGCTGGCTGGCGTCTTCAATGTCGCCTCCCACCAGATGAAATCCTACCTCGCAGCGGGTGGAAATGGATTGCTGGCTGGGGACGGCAAACTGCCCCATCCGGGCAGCGAACATATTGTTGAACTTTATTATGACGCCGCCGTCTGGCGTATCGGTCATATCGCGCTGGATTATCAGTGGGTGAAAAATCCCGCCTATAACCGGGACCGTGGGCCTGTTTCCGTCATTGCGGTCAGGTTGCACGCAGAATTTTGAGAAATCGGCGTTTTCAGCTAGTGTTTATGTCATTTTTGAAGGATTGGGCTGCGGTGTCCGACGCTCTATGCGTAGCTTGACCGGAACGTGGCTTCCCATCATGTCTGCCCGTAAGAGATCTGGAAACATGATGGGAGTATCGCAAAAAATCAGGATTTTTTCTTGCGGGTCGGAGGAGTGTCCTTTACCACTTTTCCAACCTGTGTGGAAATCTGTCCGGCTTTGATGGCGGCGCAGAAGGCTTTCCAGTCCGTATCTGTCTGGTCGGCATAGGCGACGGAGAAGCTTGCGATGGCGTCCGCAAAGGCGCGGCCTGCGCCGAGATAGCCGGACAGCAAGGCAACGTCGCCTGTGCGGGCATGGGCACGGGCCAGTGTGCGACCGCAGAGCAGCGCGTAATCCGGCAGGCCAACCTGCGCGAATTCCGCTCCGATGGCAGCCAGACGCTGGTCTTTCAGGCGGCGGACATAAAACTGCCGCTGGCCTGCGGGCTGGGTGCCGGTTTCCCCATCCACTTCATCCGTGCCGCCGCTATGTGTCCAGCCCAGAAAGGCATCCGTGGCGGTCTGCATGATGCGCTGACCGGTAACAACCCGTTCCCCCTGATTATGGAACGGTGAAGGTTCAAGGTGCGGCGCGAGAACGGAGGTCTGTGCTTCCTTGATCTGGAGCAGCAGGACATCATTATCCGCTGTGGTAAACAGGCCGATGGCGCAGAACGTGCCCACGCTGCCCACACCGACAACCTTGAAAATAACGTCCTGCAATCTGTAGCGGGAAAGCAGAATGGCGCGTTCTGGTGGTTGCGTGGCGAGATAACGGGCAAAGGCAGCGCGGATGGTGTCATCCTGTTCCGGCAGACGCACGACCAGAGGCGGCTTTTCCGTCAGGCGGGGGGTGCCGCAATCTTCCGCCACCAGGCCGAAATGGCTGCGGGCGCTGGCAAGGCGGGCATCCAGCAGGCTCTGCACTTTTTTGCGGGCCTGCTTGTCCTGAAATCCTGCGATGGCGGTGGCCAGGTCAATCCGTTCGGCCCAGATGGCCAGCGGGTTGAGGGGAGCCAGAGTGGCCATTTCCTGCGCATAGGCCTGCGCCATGTTGCGGGCCAGCGCACGGGCGGCGCTGCTGGACAGGCCGCCTTCGCGCCCCGCCAGCACCAGAGAGGCCCCTAAACGCTTGATGTCCCATTCAAAGGGCGCAGACAGTGTTTCATCAAAATCATTGATGTCAAAAACAGGAAGTCCTTCGGGTGAGGCATAGCTGCCGAAATTGGCCAGATGGCAATCCCCGCAACTCTGCACCTTGGGGCCTGCGGCAGGCGTTCCGGCCAGATCCGCCGCCATGACAGCCGCTGCCCCGCGCAGGAAGGCAAAGGGGGAGGCCGCCATGCGCGCATATCGCACCGGCAGCAGCGCACTGATGCGGTGCGTGCCCTGTTCCACAAGAATGGAAACCGGGTCCTTTCTGTTTTTCGGGGGTTGCCAGTCCGCCTGTCTGTGGCGGGGAGCACTTTTGCGAAGCTTCACGCCCTCGGCATGGCGGAGGGCGCGGGGGCGGAGGCTGGCAGTCTGGGCCGGAGAAGCTGAAAGCATAAGGTATTTTTAGGCACAGGCAGCCGGTTGTGCCAACACACTAATCTGAAAGTTGGCGCAAAAGATGCCCAGCTATGCGCCCGTATCATTTCTGACACGGTTTGACGCGATATCTGGAAGGGTTGAGAATATCAGCCCGAGATTCTGATATTGACGTAGAAGTTGCGTCCCTGTTCCGGGTAGCCGCCAGTCATCTGATAGTTCTGGTCCAGCAGGTTGGAAGCATTGACGCCAACCTGCACGTTGGGGGTGATCTGGTAATCCACGCGGGCGGCAATGTTCACGTTATGACCCGTGCGGAAATAGGTTGTCCCCAGAGAGTTCATGGTCCAGCGGTTGGACGAAATAGTCACGTTCGGTACAAAGCGCAGTTTTTTGATGGGTGACCACTCCACATAGGCAAACGCTTTATGAGACGGTACATCCATGGGCCGGTAGCGCGGGGTGGAGCCCGGCGCGCTGACGTCCTGATGGATATAGGTATAGTTGCCGCCCAGCAGAAGATTTTTGCGAACCGGAATGGCCAGGGAAATCTCCGCCCCGGCATAATTCCCGCTGTTGATGTTCCGGCTCTGGGAGACCGTAACGCCATTATAATGGACGGGGAACGAGGCGATGAGGTCTGTCGGGTGGGAATAGAAAAGTGCTCCAGCAACCTCGATATTTCCAAAAGTGTGGGAACCGCCAAGCTCATAGTTCTGTGTGCGTTCCGGGCGTAGGCCGGGGTTGGAGACCGCTCCGCCAAACCGGGTGCTGAAACGCTCGAACAGCGTAGGGAAGCGTGCGCGGTCTGACACGCTGATATGTAGTTCAGACAGTTTATCCGGCCGCCAGCTCAGCCGCGCCTGTCCGTTTGGTGCGCCTCTGTTGCGGGTGGGATAGTGGATAATGCCGTTCGCATAACCCTGCGCGTGGTCCAGCACGCGCCAGTCGTAACTGACGCCGGTTGTCAGATCCAGCGTGGGCAGGAAGCGAAACACGTTTTCCCCCGCGATACTGTAACTTTCCTCAACGGATGTTGTGGTGGGCTGATAGGTGCCACCGGGAAAAACCTGTTCACGTTCGGCATGTCCGTCCCGTCGACCATAGAAGGCAATGCCCAGCGTGTCCCGGCGGGAAAGTTCCGCGTCCAGACGGACGTTTCCGCCCCAGGCCGTGTCATTGTAATAGCTGTTGAAAGCTTTGGGGCGGGTCTGGGTATTCAGGCTGGCGTTATCAAAACTTCTCAGGAGATTATAGAATGTATTGCGATACAGGCGGGAGCGCAGGGTCAGCCTGTCGCTCAGTCTGGTGCGGGAGGTGAGGGAGAGACTATCCAGATCCCACGCGGGCCATGTCCAGTCCTTCTGAGCGCTGACAGGGTCCGTCACGCTGAAGGGGGCCCGTTTTTGACCGCTCTGGCGTGTATAGTTGACCGTATATTCGTCTGTTGCGTTTGGTGTGTAGCCGACTTTGAAATTGACGCGCCAGTCAGCAGAATCGGTCAGAAGCCGCTGGCCTTTACCTTGTGAGGGCGTGGGTGTGTAGTTGGAAGACAGGTCCGTATGGTCCACGTTATTGATGGCAAAATTGGCCTGTGCGTACCATTTTTCATGTTTGGTGCCGATCAGCCCGAACACGTTATAGCCTGAATATCCGCCATCATGCCCCAGCATCGTGCCGCCGCGCAGTTCGCCTTCCAGCGCCTTATGCGGTTTTCTGGTGACAAGATTGACCATGCCGCCCATGGCGTCCGGGCCATCCAGAACGGAGGCGTAGCCTTTGGCAACCTGAATTTCCGCAATGTCGGGTGTCAGAAAGCGTCCGTAATCCAGCCGGTTGTCAGCAGGCAGATAAATGCGGATGCCATCCACCATCAGCGGCACCTGAAAGCGGTTGAAACCACGCACCATAAGGGTACGCTCATTGCGCGCGCCGCCAGTGTTGGCCGCATTCACGCCGGGGATGAGGTTGGCGGCTTCATCCAGCGTGTTCTTGTTCAGGGTATAAATGGCGTTGGCAGAAACGGTGGACGTGCCCACAAGCGCCTCCCGATGCGGGGTGCCATACACCGTAATCTCGCCGGGGCCGTAAATGTCGGAGCCAGAGCGATCAGCATCCACATTTTTATAACCGGGCGTTCCGATAGTCAGCGCATCGTGCGCGCTGTCCGCCCGTCTCTGCGGTGTGGAAGTGGGTGGGGTGGATGCGGGTGGGGCAGCCTTCTTCCTGACCTGCCGCACGTCCGGCGTGTTCGTGCGTGGAGCAGGTGTGGCAAAGGCTGTCCCGGCTACTGTGGAGAGCAGGCTGGTCAGTGTCATGGCAGAAAGCCTGCGCAGGCTTGTCGGGAGAAAGGCTTTCATTGTGAGGGATAGTCCTTTAACAATATATAATCATATATAGTATCCCACGGTATATAGATGGAGCATCAAGCCAATGGCAATCAGCACGCAACCTGCGTTGAAAACTGTTGCAGTTTTATCACTCGGTCTGGTCATGGCGGGCTGTCCGGGGGGCGCAGCATCCTTCGCGGCACTGGCAGCGGAGCCGGGACACAATCAGGCCGGAGGCGCAGACCACGGGATGCAGAACTGCCCGCAAGGGACAACATCTTTGCCGGATGCGCTGAAGAGCTGGGCTGAGCCGGTACCCCGTAACAGCGGCGGCAACCCCGCAGGAACTGGACAGCGTCATGCTGACCGCCGGGAAGGCTGTTGCCGCCCGGCTCCGTTCCACGGCGGAGATGCAGTATGTGGTGCGGTCCGAGCAGCCGGGCGGCAAGGTGAGTTCGGGCGGGATGTTTATGTTTGATGTGCCTGCGGCAGGGACTTACCGCGTCATGCTGGGCAGTCGGGCATGGCTGGATGTGGTGCAGGATGGCAAGACCATCCTGTCCTCTGGTCACCATCACGGGCCTGCCTGTAGCGGGATTGGCAAGATGGTGGATTTTCCACTGGCAGCCGGGCGGGCTGTGATTGAAGTCAGCGGCAGCGGCAGCGGCAAGCCGGACATGACGCTGATGGTCCTTCGCACGCCATGAGGTCACGCGGGTCTGTGCTGCGTCTGCTGGCTGGTGTCTGCCTGCTGTCCGTGGTCTGGGGGCTGGTGGACGGGTGTGGCGCAGGGCAGGCGGCCCCAGTGCCAGTGCCAGTGCCAGTGCCAGTGCCAGTGCCAGTGGCTGTTGTGCGGGACGCGCCAGTGAAGGACGTCTCGGTGAAGGACGCCCGCGCCGCAGCGGGCGCATCCCTGTCGGATGAGGAGGCGCGGGTCCAGCTTGGTCGGCGGCTGTTTTATGATGCTGATCTGTCAGGGGATGGCAGCATGGCCTGTGCGTCCTGCCACGAACAGCGGCACGCCTTTGCGGACGGCATGGCAACGCATGCGGGCATTACGGATGAGCCGGGGGTGCGCAACGTGCCCTCATTGGGGAATGTCGGCGCATTCAGAACGTTGACCTGGATCGACCAGCATATCACGACATTGGAGCAGCAGGTTGCCACGCCGGTTTTCGGGCATGATCCGGTGGAAATGGGCATGCCGGACTGGGCGACGCTTCTGCACCGGGTCTCTGGAGATGCCTGTTACCGGAAGCTTTTTGCGCGGGCGTTTCAAAACGAAAACGGGCGGATTGATGCCCGGACCGTGCCGGAAGCTCTGGCCGCGTTTGAGCGCACTCTTACGTCTCAAAACAGTCTGTGGGATCAGGCACAGAAGAAAAAAGCCATTCTTCCGGGTCTGGCGCAACGCGGGGAGGCTCTCTTTTTCGGGCAGGCTCATTGCGCCGCCTGCCATAGTGGCCCTTTGTTGAGTGACCAGTCCTTCCACAGCATCAATACAGCCCGTCCGGCGCGGGTCAGAACGCCGTCACTTCGCAATGTGGGGCTCACGGCTCCATATCTGCATGATGGCTCCGCGCCTACGCTGGGAACTGCCCTTCAGGCCCATACCGACAGCCCGGTTTTATCTCCTGAGGAGGAAGCGGCGCTGGAAGCCTTCCTCCGGACGCTGACGGATTCTGATTTTCTGCATAATCCTGCGTTTGCCCTGCCTCCGGAACCTTGCCCGGTCTAGCATTTTCGGCCGGACTTGCGGCCACCGCCCCGATCTTATGCCCTATGCTGCGTGCGGCATTTCATACTGTCTGGCCGTGAGAGTCATGCAACTTTCCGAGGGATTATGCGTCCCACATAATACCTGCTTATCATGACATGATGAGAAATGCTTTGTCGTCTGTTCAGTTATCAGGCATTTACATAAGTAAAATGTGGTAATGTTTTAGGCAGGCATGCTGGAAATATTGCGCAATGGAACCACGTTCGTGTCGTCAGGACCAGATTCTGCGGGGCACGTACGTTCTGAAAATGGAGCACGGGCCTCGTGGGCGCACTGGATTCCTTATTTCTGGCACGATTGCAGTTTGCATTTACTGTCGGATTTCACATCGTTTTTCCCGCCTTTTCTATCGGACTGGCGGCATTTCTGGCTGTTCTGGAAGGGCTGTGGCTTAAAACCGGACGGCAGGTCTATCTGGACCTCTTCCGCTACTGGCTACGGACATTTTCCATTGTCTTTGGCATGGGCGTGGTTTCCGGACTGGTCATGGCTTATGAATTCGGCACCAACTGGGCGCAGTTTTCCCAAAAGGCCGGGCCTATTCTGGGGCCGCTGCTCGGGTATGAGGTGATGACCGCCTTCTTTCTGGAGGCAGGCTTCCTCGGCATCATGCTGTTCGGCATGAATAAGGTTGGCCGGAAGCTGCATTTCTTCGCCACCTGTGTGGTCTCTCTGGGCACACTGATTTCCATGAGTTGGATTCTTTCCGCCAACTCATGGATGCAGACTCCGCAGGGCTACACGATCGAACCCGGAACGGGCCGCTTTATCCCCGCTGACTGGTGGGCGATTATCTTCAACCCCTCCTTTCCGTTCCGCATTGTCCATATGGCGCTGGCGGCTTTCCTGTGCGTGGCGTTTGCCGTGGGCGGTGTAGGGGCCTGGCATCTGCTGAAGGCCAGACGTGAAGGGCGCGGGCCGACGGAAGCGGTGAAGGTCATGTTCTCCATGGCCATGTGGATGGCGGCCATTGTCGCACCGGTGCAGATTCTGGCCGGGGATACGCAGGGACTGAACACGCTGAAACATCAGCCTGCCAAGATTGCCGCGATTGAAGGG
Source organism: Zaprionus nigranus (assembly GCA_018903425.1). Lineage (NCBI taxonomy): Eukaryota > Metazoa > Arthropoda > Insecta > Diptera > Drosophilidae > Zaprionus > Zaprionus nigranus. The sequence goes on along the minus strand of JAEIGD010000013.1, from coordinate 1,708,238 downwards.
GACTGGGTCAGCGAAGGTCGTGCGCCGGAACTGCTGTTTGGCATTCCGGACATGGAGCAGGAAACGACACACTATAAGGTGGGCATTCCACTGCTTGGCTCTCTTATTCTGACACACAGCCTTGATGGCAAGGTGCCAGGACTGAAGGATTACCCGAAGAACGAGCGTGCGCCATCGCCTGTTCTGTTCTTCAGTTTCCGGATCATGGTGGGGCTGGGGATGCTCATGGCGCTGCTGGGCGTGTATTCGCTCTGGCTGCGCTGGCGCGGGCGCCTGTGTTCGGATGTGCTGTTGCAACGTTTTGCGCTGGTCATGGCTCCGGCCGGGTTTATTGCCCTGCTGTGCGGCTGGGTGACGACGGAGGTGGGGCGGCAGCCTTACACCGTTTATGGCCTGCTGCGCACGGCGGATAGTGCTTCACCCGTGGCGGGTGGCACCATTGCCGCGACGCTGGTCATGTTTGTCATTGTGTATTTCATTGTGTTTGCGTCCGGCATCAGCATCCTTCTGCGCGGGTTTGCGCAGGAGCCGCATGTGGGTGAAGTCGGGCCGGATGAGCGCGCCCCACAGCGGACGGCGTCCATGCACGCGGCTGTGTCCAGCACCGTTGGTGCCAGCCTGACAGAGAAGGATAACTGAGCATGGATCTGATCGGTGCGGCCTATTGGCTTCCCATTGTCTGGTCGCTTCTCGCGGCTGTGGCAATTTTCATCTACATCGTGCTGGATGGGTTTGACCTCGGGTTGGGGATTCTCTTCCTTGCCGAGCGGGACAAGACCTATCGCAATATCATGGTGCAGACCGTCGCCCCTGTGTGGGACGGGAATGAGACATGGATGATTTTTGGCGGCGCGGCGCTCTATGGCGTTTTTCCCAATGCCTATGCCACCATCCTGTCCGCCCTGTATCTGCCTGTGTTTATCATGCTGTTTGCCCTGATCATGCGTGGGGTGGCGTTTGAATTCCGTTCCCGCATGCATACACAACGGACGAAAGATCTGTGGGATATCGGGTTCTGTGGTGGTTCGCTTGTGGCGTCTGTCATGCAGGGTATTATTCTTGGTACTCTGGTGTCGGGCATTCATGTTGAAAACAATGCCTTCGCGGGCGGCGCGTTTGACTGGCTGACTCCGTTCCCGCTGTTCTGCGGTCTGGCCGTGGCCTGTGGGTATGCGCTGCTGGGAGCCACATGGCTGGTCTGGCGGACGGAAAACGCCTTGCAGGAAACCATGCGCAAATGGTCCGGCATTCTCGCTGTGACCATGCTGGTGATGATTGCATGTGTTTCCGCATGGACCCCGGCGCTGCATGAAACCTATCTGCGGAACTGGGCGGCATGGCCGCGTGTTCTCTTTGTGGCTCCCGTGCCTGTGGCGGTGCTTGTGCTGGCGGTGGTCATGCTGCGGGCGCTGCGTGGCAAGGAGTCCCGCCGCGTTCCGTTTTTCTGTGCGCTGGGCTGGTTCTTCCTGTCCTTCTCCGGGCTGGGGATTTCCATCTGGCCGTATATCGTGCCGCCGGGCATGACCATCTGGCAGGCTTCCGCTCCGCCATCCAGTCAGGCGTTTCTGCTGGTCGGGGCCGTGGTGCTGATCCCGCTGATCCTGTGTTACACGGCCTTCGCCTATCATGTGTTCCGGGGTACGGTGAACGAGCATAGCGAAAACTATCATTGAGGGTGAACACCATGCAGCAGACAGCAGAACGTCCGCTCTGGCTCCGGCTTCTCTGGTTTGTGGGGTTGTGGGTCGGTGGTGTGGCGACATTGGGTCTTGTGGCCGGTGTGCTGCGGTTGCTGATCCATCCGTGACCTGAGCCGGAGCGTTCAGGTTTTAACAGGGCGTATGCGCTTTGACCGGCGTATGCGCCCTGTTTGATTCGCGGTGTACTGTTGCCTTATGGAAACGGTGCTGACTATTGTCAGGACCTTACTTTACTCATCCGGATGCAGGACACCGCAGAATGTGCAAAACAGACAGAGCAGACCCGTGTAAGGCAGAGCGTAACAGAGGCATCCGCGCTCTGCGGCGGGGCCTGCTGATCTGTGCTGTATCGGCTGTGGCGGTTGCCTCGGGTATGGGGCCGATGGTGTTTGCGGGCGTGGCGCAGGCCGGGGAGGTCTCGCCTTCTGTCTATGCGCCCATCAGCCCGCAGCGTATGTCGGACACCATGAAGGTGCTGGGGAGTGATGCGTTTGAGGGCCGTGCTCCCGGCACCCCCGGCGAGGCGAAAACCGTTGCCTGGCTTATTGAGCAATATAAGCAGATTGGTCTGGAACCAGCCGGTGAGAATGGGGGCTGGACGCAGCGTGTGCCGCTACAGCACACCCGCGTTGGCAGGCCGGACCTCCTGCAGGTTGCCTATGGCAAAAACACGCTGAAGCTGGAGCATGTGCAGGATGTCTATTTCACCACCGCGCGCGGGGTGGACCGTCTGACAATCCGCAATGCGCCGATGGTGTTTGTGGGCTACGGTGTATGCCCCGGAGCGTGGGTGGGATGATTTCAAGGATGTCGATCTGAAAGGCAAAATTGCCGTCTTCCTGATTAACGATCCTGATTTTGATGCAAAGCCGGGTGAACCGGTTGCAGGCAAATTCGGGGGCCGCGCCATGACCTACTATGGTCGCTGGACCTATAAATATGAGGAAGCTGCCCGCCGGGGCGCCATTGGCGCACTGATTGTGCATGACACGCCGGGCGCATCCTATGGCTGGTCCACGGTGACGGCTCCTGGCGGGGAGTCTTTTGAGATTGTCCAGAATGATGAGAGCCGACCTGTGCTGATGCAGGGCTGGATTTCCACCCCTGCCGCGACAAGGATTTTTGCACAGGCCGGGCTGGATCTGCCGGCTTTGCGCGTGCAGGCGCGGCAGGCGTCTTTCAGACCGGTGACGGTGCCAAAGGCGCTGTTTTCCGTTGACGTGCCGGTTGATGTTTCGCATCTGGAAAGCCAGAACGTGCTGGGCAAGCTGACAGGCAGCAAACACCCGGAGGAAACAGTCATGTTTGGCGCACATTGGGATGCGTTTGGCATGAGCCGGGATGCGCAGGGCCAGACCGTTATCCGTCATGGCGCGATTGATGACGGGTCGGGCGTCGCAGGGGTTCTGGAAATAGCCCGCGCGTTTAAAGCAGGCCCGCAGCCGGAACGCACGGTGATGTTCGCATCATGGACGGCTGAGGAGCGCGGGCTGCTTGGCTCCGCATGGTACACCATGCATCCGATGGCTTCTCTTGAAAAAACAGCCGCCAATTTCACCATGGATGTGTTGCAGATGGCAGGGCCTGCCCGCAATGTCTTTATGGTGGGAGCCGGACAGGACAGCGTGCAGGATGATATTGCCGTTGCTGCGGAAAAACAGGGCCGGGTGATGTTGCCGGAAGCCATGCCGGAGCGCGGAGCCTTCTACCGGGCCGACCATCTGCCTTTTGCCCGTGCCGGTGTGCCGGTGGCGGCTCTGATGGACATGGCGGGCTACCCGGATCTGCTCAAGGGTGGCGTTCCTGCCGGGCGGAAATGGTTGCAGGACTATATGGTCTGCTACCATCAGGCCTGTGATGCCTGGAGCCCGGACTGGGACGTGCGGGGGGCGGCGGAAGATGTCGCTCTGCTGTACACTGTTGGTCATAATCTCGCATTTTCGCAAAATTGGCCGCAGTGGAAGCCAGGTTCGGAATTTGCGGCTGTGCGTGCGAAAAGTGCAGCGGTGCGAGACGGTCAGTAAATCTATCTGAATGCTGACAGACTGGCTTTGTAGCAGGTCTGTCAGCCGCTTTTAAAGGTGGTCAGTCAGGGCGGATCTGTTGGCTAGAGCATATTCACCAGTTCGAATGTGTCCATTCAAACTGGATCTGCTCTAGCGGGAAGCGGCCTTGTAACACTCATGCTTTCAAAGGCCGTTGCGCGCCTGCAAATACGGTGAGTCGCCGGACTGGGCTCTGTTTCGGTCAATCTGCTATGGCATAAGCACCTTACAAAATCAGACTGATCCTTGGCGGCTTCCTTTTGATCTCATGAAAAATGAGGCATCATCAAATCTGTTGTTCAACACTTGAGCTTGCGGGATTGAACGGATGATGTCCCGATGCACTGGCTCTGTAGCCAGCCTGTTACCCATCGGGGCGGAAGAGAACGTCTGTCTGAGCGTTTGTGTTGGGAGTTTCGGGGGGATGTGGCCACGAAGCGCACACTGTTGCAGGCCCCCACGCTTTACTGGCATTTTCCGTCCAAGTAGAACCTGTTTGACCAGATGGCCGATGTCCTGATCGCGTTTGTGGCGGGAATGGTGGATGGCACGGCGGAGCCAGATGACGTGTTATGGTCGCTGGCAAAAGCGTTGCGTGCGGCGTTGCTGTCGCAGCGCGATGGTGCACGGGTTTATGCAGGCACCTATGTCATGAGTGAAAACGTTCTGGCTGTAGCCGAGATTGCGCTGACAGCCTTGCTGCGGAAAGGACTGCCCCGGCAGGCGGCGGTTGATGCCCTGTTCAATCTCGTTTCGTACGTTCTTGGTTTTACGATCGAGGAACAGGGCTTTCGTGACCGGTGACAGGGCAGGGAGAGCGTGGAGGTCGTGCGCGATCAATTTTTTCTTGCGATGAACGATAGTTTTCCAGTTTTAACCCAAAGTCTCGACGCTATTTTGACCTGTGATTTCGATGCCCGCTTTGAGCGGGGGCTGGCTGCGTTTTTTGGTGGTCTATTCTCGTCCGGTTGATTTTTCTTAAGTCAGATCCGTCATTTTTCATGACGTGGGGCGGAACCATCCGATGCGCTGACAGGCCATGAAAACATGCCGACCGTTGAGGCTGATCAGGATCATGACCCCCAGACTGCCCCAGCCTGTCAGTGTGCGCAGGAGAAGCGCGCTGGAGAGTGAGGGCCGCTGCATGATCCAGAAAAACACAACGGCACGTAAAAAAAATAAGCCGCCCACAGCAGCGTGAAGGCCCGGAAAAAGCGCATGAGTTCCGGCCGGTCCGTTGGAATGGTGGCGGCATTCGGGGAGCGTTGGGCAAACTGAAGGACGAGGGGCTTTTCGCCAAAAGCACCAGCAGCAAAGAAAGCCGCCGTCAGAAGATTGGAGACCGTGGCTTCATAACGCAGCATGAAGGGCGTGTTGGCATAGAGATCAATCGCGCCAAAAATTAGCGCCATACTGTTTGAAAACCACCATAAAACCGGAAAAGGCCGGCGGGTGGCCAGACGCCAGCAGCACTCCGCCACGATAAAAACCAGCGTGACAGCAATGGCGGGTTTGATACCAAACATGAGGAGCACGACCCAGTAGAGGATCAGCCCGCCAAACATATGGAACAGGCTGACCAGCGCTCCGGATAATCGTTTCATTTTTTCTGTCACAGGGGTTTTCCATAGTCTCCAGACTCTGTGTCTGAACTGCGTGCTGGAGTATGGCAGAGCTTTTATGCCCGGACCCGTTAAAAAATGGACTTATCGTGCGCGCTTCCAGCCCCGGTCTTCCTGCCGCCAGTAAGCCAGATTATGCCCGGCGGCTTTCATGGTCGTCCAGCGTTCCCGGGCTGCGGCGACTGCGGTTTCATCATGCCCGTCAAACAGGTCAAACACGCGCTCAAACGCTGGGGCGTCCGGGCAGGCGCGGCCTTCCAGCAGGAAGAGGAACGGGGCGGCGTTGGGCACGTCATCCCCCTGGGTCAGCCAGATGGGTTGCAGGTCCGGGCACGGAATCCCCGCGCTGCCATGCGGGAGCCATGCCGGGTCGGAGACTTTCCACAAGGCTTTATCCACCGCATCCAGCAACGGCTTGCCTGCGCACCACACCACGGCCTTCTGCCCGCTGGCCAGTGTGCGGGCGAGCAGTTGCGGCAGGGCTTCCTCCACACTGCTGCGGGTCAGATGATAAAAGCCAATCTGCGTCATGCGGGCCGGGTCCTGTGTTCTGGCATGGGGTATTCTGGCGTGGGGCGTAGTCTAGCAGCTTTCGGCAGGGATGGCAGAGGTCAGGGTGGATAAACCGGCAGGAGACAGGCTGTGGCCTGCACGCGCGGGCTGCTCTGTGCTGGGGGCATGAGCGCCTCCCGCTGGGGAACGCTTGTGGTGCTTTGGCGCTGGCAGGACTATCAACAGAGTAGAGAAGAGGGTGCCTGACCTGATGCAGGATATGGCCTTTCGTGCCGTTCGGCCTCTTATGGAGCCGGTCGGGGTGGAGGGCTGCGGCAGGCGCTGTATGAAGAAGGACGCAAAGACGATGGCAAAAACAGTCACGCTGCCTGATGGTGCCACGCTGCCCGCATTGGGCATGGGAACATGGAACATGGGAGAATCCTCCGCTACATGGAAGGAGGAGGTCGCCGCGTTGCGCTACGGTGTGGAAGCCGGGCTGAAGGTGGTGGACACCGCCGAAATGTATGGGCAGGGCCGCTCGGAAAGTCTGGTGGGTGAGGCCATGCGCGATGTGCGGGATGATGTGTTTCTGGTCACAAAGGTTCTGCCTTCCAATGCCTCGGCGGAGGGGGTGGCCAAGGCGTGCCGGTCTTCCCTGCGGCGGCTCGGCACGGACCGGATTGACCTGTATCTGCTGCACTGGCGCGGCACTGTGCCGCTGGCCGAAACCATTGAGGCGTTCCGCAAGCTGAAAGAGGAAGGGCTGATCCGTTACTGGGGCGTGTCCAATTTTGATGTGGAAGACATGCAGGATCTGGACAGATATACCCGCTCCTGCGAATGCGCGAGCAATCAGGTTCTCTATAGTCTTGAGCATCGGGGCGCGGAGTATGACCTGCTGGATACCAACCGCTTCCGGCATGTGATGACCATGGCCTATTCCCCCATCGGGCAGGGAGGAGCCCTGCTACGCAATCCGGCGCTGAAAGCCGTGGCCGCCCGGCATACCACGAGCAGCGGCCCGGCCAGTCCGGCGCAGATCGCATTGGCCTGGGTGCTGCGGATGACCAATGTGATGCCGATCCCCAAAGCCGCCACGCTTGTGCATGTCAGGGAGAATGTTGCAGCACAGGAGATTACGTTAAGCGAGGATGATCTGGCCGCTCTGGACGCAGCTTTTCCGCCGCCTACCAGCCGGACACCGCTGGAGATGATCTGATCCGACCTTCTGACGCCCGGTGCGGGCGGGTGTCAGATACCGGCGTATTTCAGACAGGTTCAGACACGGGCGCGTGTCAGGCACAGGTGGGGAAGACACAAAAAAAGCCGCCGGGCAGAACCACGGCGGCTTTTTTTGACGTCAGTCAGATAAAGTGGCGCTGAAAAATCAGACGCCGTCTTTCTGCATGTTGTCCAGAATATAGGTGGCCATCAGTATGACCGGCAGGCCGAAGGCCAGAGAGAAGGTCAGGAAGTTCATCTCGTTCAGCTTGAGGCCGGTAAACAGCATGTCCAGACCCAGCAGTGTCAGAAAACCATAGAGTTGCATGGTAAAGCCCTTTCGGTGGCGCATGATATCAAAAAGCAGTCCGCCTGCTCCGGGAAGGTTAGGGGCGGTGTCATTCAGATATTCGGTCTCTTTTCCAACGCATTTTACGCTGACAGCCGATGGGGTCAATATTTATTTGGCTTGCGTAAGTAATGGACCATTCTGGTCTTGTTTCATCGCCCGGTAATTTCAATCATATCACCAGATGGCCCCGATAATTTATTTGTTTTTTAAATATAACGGGACTGAGAAAACGGTGCCGATGGTCTTCAGTCTTCCGAACGTGGACGATGGCCGACATGGATGGTCAGCGTCAAAGGCTGGCTCTGGCGCTGCACGCTGATCTGCACTGTGCTGTTCGGATGGGCGGCGGCTACGGCACGGATCATGCTGCGGGCCGTGTCCATATGCTCACCGCTCATGGCGGTAATAATATCCCCGCGCTTCAGCCCGCCCTGTGCGGCGGGGCCGTTGCGGTCCACTTCCGCCACGCGGGTGCCGTTACGGGTGGTAATGTCTTCCAGCGTGGCGCCCAGCCAGCCACGGTCAATGCGGCCATCACGTTGCAGCGCGTTGACAACCGGGATGACAATTTCAGACGGAATGGAAAAGCCGAGCCCCACGGAGCCACCGGTGGGGGAGACAATGGCGGTATTCAGCGCAATGACCTGCCCCGCCAGATTAAAGGTGGGACCGCCGGAATTGCCGGGGTTTATGGGGGCGTCCAGTTGCAGGAAATCATCAAACGGGCCGGTGCCGATATCCCGCCCACGGGCGGAGACAATGCCTGCGGTCACGGAGGAGCCAAGGCCAAACGGGTTGCCTGCGGCCATAATCCAGTCCCCCCACCTGCACGAGGCGGCTGTCCCCCCATTCCACAAAAGGTAATGGGGTCGGGCTGTCAATTTTGATGACGGCGATATCCGTCAGGTCATCAATCCCGATCAGGCGGGCGGAAAATTCCTTGCCGTTGACAAGGGCCACGGTAATCTTGTCCGCGTCCTCCACCACATGGCCGTTTGTGACAATCACGCCGGACGGGTCCAGAATAAAGCCGGAGCCAGCGCCCAGCACTTCATCCCCATGCTTGCGCATCCGTTCCCGGAAGCGGCGCTCCAGTGGAGTGCCTTTGACGGCGGAGGGCAGTTTTTTGCGGGTGCCGGAATCTGAATCCCGCGTGACGGCAATATTGACCACCGCCGGTACAACCTTGCGCACCAGCGGGGCAAAGCTGGTCGGTCCGGGGGGCGCGACAAGCGGGGTGGGGGGGCGCAGGAACGGGGGCCGGGTCAGCCTGCGCGGCAGTCAGGCTGATGAAAAAGCCGGGCAGACACAGGGCAGTCAGGGCGGGCAGGCTCCGCATCAATGTCTTCATGAGTCTGTGATCTGCTTTCCGGTCATATGGACTTGTGACCCCGTTTCTCAACTTTACGCAATGATTCTATATGTAAACGGGTGGGACTGGTGCTGTTTTGTATCAGGACTGTGATGCAGAAGTGACGAAACCGTAATCCGTGGTGTCCCGCCCAGCCTATCGTGTGGGCCTGCGTGGCGTGGCCGGGTTGAGGGCGGGGTTTTCCGGCCATTCATGCCGGGGATAGCGACCCCGCATATCCCGGCGCATATCGGCCCATCCGCCTTTCCAGAACCCGGCCAGATCCGCCGTAATGGCCTGCGGGCGACCAGCCGGGGAGAGCAGGGCCAGCCGCAGAGGCACCCGTCCGCCTGCCAGCCTTGGGGTTTCCTCTGTGCCGTAAAAGACCTGCGCGCGGGCGGAGGCAACGGGCACCGGCTGTGTATAGTCCACGCTGGCTTTGCCGCCGGGGAAGGCCAGGGCAGTGGGCAGTTCCCTGTCCAGCCAGGCGTTGAGCGTGTAGCCCAGATGGTTTTTCAGCAGCGTGGTTAAATCCAGTCCGTGCAGATCCGCCAGAGAGGTCAGGCCTTCCAGATACGGGGCGAGCCATTCCTCCATCCGCGCGGCCAGAGCCGGGGTGGTGAAATCCGGCCACTCTTCCCCCACGCCCCCGTCCTCGGGCAGGGCGCGGGCCAGTTCCACACGGGCCTGAAGCTGGCGGGCGGCATCCGGCCAGTCCAGCGTGGTGTCCGGTGCGGCTTTGGCCTGTGCCAGCAGCAGCGCGGCAGCGTTACCGGCCTGCACTTTTTCCGTCAGATCGCGCAGCACAAGGCAGCCGATGCGCGTCCGGCGACGTGCCAGAATATTGCCCGAGACCGGGTCCAGAGACGTTTCAACCTGCTCCTTTGTGCGGTCCAGCAGAGCGGGCGGCAGGGCATTGAGGTCCAGCGGGGCGGCAAGACGGATTTCGGCGGAGGTACGCAAATGCAGCCCGGCTACGGCGAGCAGTTTTTTTTCCGCCAGCCCGTCATCCCTGCGCAGGCGGGCATTGCCGCCATTGGACATGCGGAAGGAGCCAGCCTCCCCGCGTGAGAGGGCGATCCGGTCTGGAAAGCCAGCGGCAATCAGGGCGGCCGGGTCTCCTTCGGCCTGCTGGCGCGCACGCAGGCCAAGCCGGAGGCGGAAGCGCGAGGCCGCCTGACGGATGCGGGCCAGCGCGCCCCGGTCCGCCTGCGCATGGTCGCCCCCGGCAATAAGGTCCAGTCGCAGAGAAATGTCTGAGGGCGGAACAGGCGGTGGGCCGGCGCGTCCGGCAGCGCGGGGGCGCAGCGGGTCCCGTTCCTCCAGCAGGGCCGCGAGGTCCGCTGCCAGAGCGGCTTCCTCCTCCGTGCGGGCGGCGAGCATCATGGCGGCAAGGCGCGGGTGCGTGCCCAGCGCCGCCATATCCCGTCCGTGCCGGGTAATCTGGCCGTCCTCATCCAGCGCGCCGAGCATGATCAGCAATGCACGCGCCGCAGCGACTGCACTGCCGGAGGGCTGGTCGGGCAACGGGAGGGGGGTGTCGGACTGACCGACCGTATCGGCCCATAACGCGGTGGCCAGAACAAAATCGGACAGGTCTGCTTCCAGAATTTCCGGCCTGTCATGCTGTGGCAGACCGCGTTCCGTCGCGGTGGTCCAGAGGCAGAAGGCCGTGCCGGGGGCTTCTCGCCCGGCGCGTCCGGCCCGCTGGCGGGCGGCGGCGCGGGAGATACGCAGCGTTTCCAGCCGGGAAAGACCCGCTCCGGCATCAAAGCGCGGGGCGCGACGGAAACCGCAATCCACCACAACGCGCACGCCGGGGACTGTCAGCGATGTTTCCGCAATGGAGGTGGAGAGAATAACGCGCCGCTGCCCCTGCGGGCCGGGGCGTAGCACCAGGGCCTGTTCCGCCGGGGGGAAGTTCCCCATGCAGGGGCAGGACTGTGGCACGGCAGTCTTCCAGTAATTGCGCCGTGCGGCGGATTTCCCCTGTGCCGGGCAGGAAGACCAGAATATCGCCTTCCGTTTCCGCCAGTGCCTGCCGCACACCAGCCGCCGTGACGGCGGGCAGATCCCGCAGATGCGGAATATCGCGTTTGGCATGCTGCACGGTGAGCGGATACATCCGCCCCTCGCTGGTCAGCACCGGGGCGTTCATGAGCCCAGCAAGCCGTTCGGTTTCCGCCGTGGCGGACATGGCGACCAGCCGCAGGTCCGGCCGCAATGTGCGTTGCAGGTCCAGACAGAAGGCCAGAGCGAGGTCCGCGTCCAGAGAGCGCTCATGCACTTCATCAATAATCACGCAGGCGACGTTTTCCAGCATCGGGTCACCCAGCAGGCGGCGCAGGAACAGCCCTTCTGTCAGCACCTCAATACGTGTGCGGTCCGAGACAACAGACTCCAGCCGGGTGCGGAAACCGACAAACCCGCCGGCCTCTTCCCCCATCAGGGACGCAATGCGCATGGCGGCGGCCCGTGCGGCCAAACGGCGCGGCTCCAGCATGATGATGCGGTCTGCTTCGCCCCGCCAGGAGGCCGCTGCCAGAACCGGTGGCACCGTCGTGGTTTTTCCGGCTCCCGGAGGGGCGACCAGAATGGCCGATGCGGGCTGTCCTTCCGTAGGTGTGCGGGCAAGTGCGGCGCATAGCTCTGGCAGTATGTCCTGCACGGGCAGGCCATCGGCAATGGCAAACGGGGAGGGCGAGGGCATCTGGTTCGGCATAAGGCTGTTATGGCGGGGGCGTGGGCTGGCTGCAATTTCAAATATCTGACCTGGAGCAGGAAAGCCGCCTGCTGCTTTGCTGAGAGTGTCCTTCGAAATGCTCCCGAAAAAATAGTGAGCAATCAGGTCGTGTTTCTCTTGTCGTGTTTCACCGAGAAATGTTAATGCGAATAATTATTAATAACAGGAGCGGCGGAAGGGATCATGCCTGCGGCAGGTGATCATGCCGATAACAAAGCGGGACTAACGATGATGTGTTTGAAAGCAGGATTATTTTCCTGTTCGGGCCTGATGCTGTGCGGTGCGGGTATGGGCTTTTGTGGCGCACCGGCCTTTTGCGCGACAGCAGCCGAAACGACGGACAAGGCGGCACAGTCTGCAAAAGTCACGCAACCGACAGAAAAAAACGCACAGAGCACGGAAGCGGGGCGGTCCGGAAAAGATGCGTTTTTGGAAAAACCTGTACAGTTAAGGGACGATAATACAATTCCCGGTAGTGTGGAAAAACTTCTGGTACAGGGGCAGCGGCATAGAAACGCCACCACGGATGGTACGGGCAGTTATGTGGTGAAGGCTGTCTCCATGACCAAAATGCTCCTGCGGCTGGATGAAATCCCGCAATCTGTTTCCGTTGTCGGTCGCCAGGAGATGCATGATCAGAATCTGACAACGGTGGATCAGGCGCTCAAACAGGTGCCGGGCCTGAATGTCAATCTGTATGGAGATGGCACGGCAGGGTTTACGTCCCGCGGCTACGCTGTGCAGCCGCAATATGATGGTGTGCCATCCAGCGGCGGGATGAATTTCAGCCAGCAGTTTGACCTTGCGGTTTATGATCGTCTTGAGGTTTTACGGGGTCCGGACGGATTGTTTCAGGGGTCCGCGCCGCCGGGTGGCAGCGTAAACTTTGTGCGCAAGCACGCGCTGGACACCTATCGGGCACAGGGGAGCTTTACCGGTGGGTCATGGGACACGTTCCATGCGGATGCTGATGTGACCGGCCCGCTGACGGGTTCTAAAAAAGTGACGGGCCGGTTTGTGCTGGCTGGGGGAGACCGCAATTTTTTCTATAAGAAAGCGCATGATACCCGCTGGACAGCCTATGCGGATATTGATGTGCATATTACGGAAAAAACCACGTTATCCGTTTCCGCCATGGGCCAGAAAAATGACACAACGCGCTTTATGGGGCTCCCCCATGGCGGGGTCGGGCGCGGACCTGCATCTGGCGCGGAGCAGTTTTGTCGGCGCAAACTGGGGCTGGACCAGCAGCCCGATGTATGAGTTTGACGGCGAACTGGAACACGAGTTTGGCGGCGGCTGGCGCACCAAGCTGACGGGCCGTCACCGCCAGACCGATAGTGCTTTGCATTACACCTATCTGAACAGTGTGGTCACGCCGCAAAGGACCGGCAATTTTATTGTGGCGCGCTATGATGGGCGGGAAATTTACGATGGCACAGACCTGTATTTTACCGGCCCCGTGCATGTGTTGAACCGTAAACATGATTTGCTGATCGGGGCTAATTATGACTCGGATCTGCTGTATGATGGTGGTGCGACCGTATCATGGCGGACCATGCCGGGGCTGAGGGGGCTGGATATTTTCTCAACCCCTATTTCTGATACCATTGAGCCTACCATCACCACCCGCTATCGCGAACCAACGCAGCAGGTTGGCGTGTATGGGTCTGCGCGGATACAGCTTCTGCCGTCTCTGGATCTGATGCTTGGCGGACGGCTGAGTTTTTATCAGTATAAATATAAAAACCTGTATAAAAATACGCCTTATGTCACCAGCCAGAAAAACAATGCGGTGCCAACACCGTATCTGGGGCTGGTGTGGCATATTGTGCCGGATGTTACGGCTTATGTCAGCTTTACGGATACGTTCCAGCCGCAATCGTCATACAGCCATGCCGGGCGGTTGAAGCCTGTGCTGGGGCAGCAGATTGAGGGTGGGTTTAAAGGGTCCTTCTTCCACCGCAATCTGAGTGTGACGCTGGCGGGCTACCATATTCTTGAACGCAACAAGGCCATGGAGGATCAGGATGGAAGCGAGACCTGCGGTCTGTCCGGTACAGCACCTGCTACCATGCCGCTGGCAAGGTGCGCAGTCAGGGTTTTGAGTTTGAAACGCTTGGGCGTCTGCTGAGCGGGTGGGATGTCAGTCTCGGCTATACCTTCAATGACAACAAAATTCTGAAGGATGACAGTGGTCTGACCGGACTGCCGTATACCCCCAATTCTCCCCGTCATTTGTTCAAGTTCTGGTCACATTACCGCTTTGCCGCACCAGAGGTGACACGGAATGTCTGGAGCGTTGGGGCGGGAGTGAACGCTCAGAGCAGCACATTTGGCACAAATCGTGCCGTTCGGCAGGGAACGTATGTGGTGGCCAGTGCGCAGGTTGGCTACCAGTGGCGGCCGGAACTGAATATGACGTTTACCGTCAACAACCTTTCCAACACACGGTATTATCAACGTCTGGGAAGTGTTTATTACTACAATTATTACGGGGAGCCACGGAACTTCATGGCGTCCGTGCAAAGTAATTTCTGAAAATTTCTTCATACCACACGGCTGTTTTCTCCAGCGGTGTGGCATGAAGTGGTCGCTTTACAAAGTGCGCGGGCCGGTCCTGTCGGTTGGACTCAGCTCTGGAATTTTGAAGCAGCCTTTAAAAAATATGTGCTTACTGTTTGGGAAGTTTCAGAACACCCGGCTCAGGGGAGCGGGCTTTTGGGGCGGCAGGGGGTGAAGAGGCGTCATCCTCACCGGCCGGAAAAACCGGGTCTGGCTCGGAGGATTTTGCCGGAGTTGCCTGTTTCGCTGCGGTGCTGGCTGGGGCGGTCTCTGTGGTGGGTGCGTTTTCCGGCACGGTGGCGGAAGGGGTTGCATCCGGGACAGAGACTGTCGGCGTGGTGACGCTGGGCACTGTGACTGTCGGGGTGGTGACGTCTGGCGATGTCACGGCAGGTGTGCTGCTCAGGTCCGTCGCCGCAGCGGGCACGGTGGCAGCGGTGGCGCCTTTGGCGGCTGTGCGGCCTTTGGCTCCCGGCGCGTCAAGGGACTGGCTCTGAATGGCGGAGCCAACCGGCGTGCCACCAGCATCCACCATCCAGTCTTTCATCGTTTTGCGGACCTGATACTCAAACTCCACATTCATGCGCTGCATCATGTCATTGGTGAGTTCGTACAGGTTGGCCGGGCTGTCCGCATCGCCTTTGGACAGGTCGGGGCGCATGTTTTCGGACACATGGGCTTCCGCCCGTGCGGCCTGTTTGCCGGTGCTGTTCAGGAGTGTCAGATGTACATCCATCTGTCCGGCAAGTTCGCCGCCGGGATTATGCAGGATGGAGGCGCGATCAATGACAAATTTTGCGGTGCCGGATGAGCCTGCTGCGACCAGTCGGTCCTGCGCCATCTGGCGGAGCGCCTGCGCGGGGGGCGTTGGCGCCTGAGAGCCGATATCCCCTGCAACCGGGTTCTGCTGCGTAGCGTCCTCAATATCCAGTGTGCTTGTGTTCAGGTGGATCACGCTCAGATAATCATAGCGCAGGGGGGCGAATTTTGTCGGCTGCGTATCGCCCGAGCAGCCTGCCAGAACAGCGGGCAGGAGTAGAGCGACAGAGCATGTTGCACGAAGCGGGCGAAAAAACAGCGACATGGAAACATGGTCCTTCAGGCACGGTGTCCGGATATGGCAGCCAGAATCCTGCCTGCCCGGACAGATGCGGTCAACGGGGCTGTACCGCGCCCTTTATGGGGTGCGCGGCGTAATGTCCTTACGCGGGAAGCGGAAATCGTGATTGCAGAATTCGCACGTCATGACAATCTGCCCGTCATCCTGACTCATATGGTCCAGATCATCCGTGTCAAACCCCTGGAGCACACTGGCCAGACGGGCGCGGGAGCACCGGCAGCCATAGGCCAGAGCGCGTGGCTGGCTGACATGCAGGTCTTCCTGATGGAACAGGCGGTGCAGCAGCGTGGCGGATGGCAGGGTGTCATCCAGCACTTCTTTTGTGGACAGGGTAGAGGCAAGAATGGTGGCGGTTTCCCAGCTTGCGTCGGCGTTTTCCTCACCCACAATAGCGGTGCCACCTTCACCGGCAATGCGTTCCAGCACAAGGCCGCCAGCGCGCCAGCCAGCGTCCGTCATGGCGCAGCAGAGGTAAATCCAGCAGGCATGCTGCTCACTGGTGTTGAAATAATGCACGGCCATTGTGGCAAGGTCATCCCCCGAGAGGTCCACAATGCCCTGATGCCGCTCCATGTCCGCGCCCTGATCCACCGTGAGGGCCATATAGCCATCACCCAGCAGTTCGCGGTCGGTCGGGTTCGGGGTTTCCTCAAGCAGCGCATCCAGAGCGTCATCATCCGTGCGGGCGTAAAAGCGCAGCGCGCCGGTATCCGTGCAGTCCGCGACCAGCATGGTAACGGGCCCGTCGCCCTTGATCTGGAGGGAAAAAGCTCCCTGAAACTTCAGCGCGGAGGCCAGACCGGCCACCAGCGCCAGCGCCTTGCCCGCCAGACGGTTCACGACGCCGGGGTGGTCATGGCGGGTCAGCAGGACATCCGTCAGCATACCAACGCGCACCAGCCGCCCACGCACGGGGCGGCCTTGCAGATGGAACGGGGTGACACCGCCGGGCACAACCAGATCCGGCACGTCCGGGCGGTCACGGTCAAGAAAAGCAGGAGTTTCCATAAAAAACCTTAAGTGCGATCAGTGCCGAGGATATGGGGAGACGCCCAGCACAATAACAGGGGGCCTTTCTGCTGACGGATGCAGGTGTCTAGACGTCTGAGGAAATGGACAGTTCCAGTTGTTCAAGTTTCTGTTCCAGCGTGCGGAGAACGCCCGCATCCAGTGCCAGACCATCTTTCAGCGCGCGCAGGAAACCCTGACGGCAGGCGTCATGCGCCTGATCCAGATCCGTCGTGCGGCCACAGCCTGCCAGACACTCAAGGTAGGAGGCGCGGAACGGCGCGAGCTTATCCGCCGCTGCGGGCAGGCTGGCCAGAATACGGTCCAGACTGTCTTCCACCCAGCCCGGTGTGGCGGGCGTATCTTCCGTGCCGGTGGGGGTTGCTGGTGTGTCCGCGCCGTTCATACGCTTATTCCTTCCTGAAAGAGGTCCAGTTCTCTCCGCCCATGGTCCAGGCCAGCAGGCCTTTCTGGGCATGCAGACGGTTTTCGGCTTCATCAAACACAACGGATTGCGGGCCTTCAAACACGTCCTGCGTCACTTCCTCCCCAATATGGGCTGGCAGGCAGTGCATGAACAGGGCATCCGGCGCAGCCAGAGCCATCAGATCCGCATTGACCTGATAGGGAGAGAGTTTGGCGAGCCGCATGGCGGACTCTTCTTCCGAATCCGACATGCTCAGCCATGTGTCCGTCACCACACAGTCAGCCCCCTTTACGGCGGCGCGCGGGTCTGTGGTCAGCACGACATCCCCCCCTTCCTGTCTGGCCCAGTCCAGCACGGCCTGCGGTGGCGTCATGTCCGCAGGCGTTGCCGCACGGAGTTTGAAGCCGAAGCGTACAGCCCCTTCAATCAGGGAGACCAGCACGTTATTGCCATCCCCTGTCCAGGCGAAGGTGCGGCCTTTGACCGGACCGCGATGCTCTTCATAAGTCAGGATATCGGCCAGAATCTGGACCGGGTGGGAGGAGGGCGTCAGGCCGTTGATGACCGGCACGCTGGCCGCGCTGGCCAGTTCATGCAGGGTTTCCGTGCGGCCTGTGCGCAGCACCAGCGCATCCACAAAGCGGGAGAGGACGCGGGCCGTGTCCGTAATGGTCTCGCCTCGGCCAATCTGCATATCAGAGGGGGAAAGGACGACGGCATCCCCCCCAAGCTGACGAATTCCGACTTCAAAGGAGACACGGGTGCGGGTGGAGGGTTGGGACAGGATAATGCCCAGAGTCCGACCAGCCAGCGGCACACGCGGATGCAGCGGGAAGCGACGGCCCTTCTGCATTGCCTTCATCCCGGCGGCGACATCCAGAATCTGGCGCAGCGTGGCAGCGCTCAGATCCTTCAGGTCGAGAAAGTGGCGCGGCCCGGCCTGTGTGGAGGAAAGGGAGAGGGAAGACAGGGCGACGCTCACAGGGTGGACTCCAGTGTTTTGGTGGTCTTCTGGGTTTCAGTCAGGATCTGGACCGCTTTTTTCAGGCGGGTTGCGGCCTCCCGACACTCGTCTTCGGAAATGGTCAGAGGCGGGACCAGACGGAGCACATTGTCTCCGGCGGTCACGCACAGCAGGTCAGCCTCCTGCGCGGCAGCCTGCACCGTGCCGACCGGCAGCACGCAACGCAGGCCGATCAGCAGGCCAAGGCCGCGCCGCTCGGCAAAAACGGACGGCGCATTCCGCACCAGATCATCCAGCAGGCTGTCCAGCAGGGCAGCCCGTGCACGGACCTGCTCCAGAAAGCCGGGAGCCAGCAGAACATCCAGCACCGCATTGCCTGCCGTGCAGGCCAGCGGGTTTCCACCAAAGGTTGTGCCATGGGTCCCTGCCGTCATGTTTTTCGCGACGGCTTCCGTCGCCAGAACGGCCCCGATGGGGAAGCCCCCACCCAGACCTTTGGCGGCGGACATCACATCCGGCGTAATGCCCGCCCATTCATGCGCGAACAGCCTGCCGGTCCGGCCCACGCCACACTGCACTTCATCCAGTGCGAGCAGCACGCCGGTTTCATCACACAATGCCCGGACCGCTTTGAGGTAGTCGGGGCTTGCGACCTTGATGCCGCTTTCCCCCTGAATGGGTTCCAGCATGATGGCGGCGGTCTGCGGGGTGATGGCGGCTTTCAGGGCGGCGATGTCATTAAACGGCACATGCACAAAGCCGGGAACCGGCGCGCCAAAGCCCTCCAGATATTTCGGGTTGCCCGTGGCGGAGAGCATGGCCAGCGTCCGGCCATGGAACGCGCCATCCATGCAGAGAATGTCCGTCCGTTCCGGGTGGCCAGCCATGGCCTGCGCCCGACGGGCGAACTTTACCATGCCTTCATTGGCTTCCGCGCCGGAGTTGCAGAAGAACACGCTGTCCGCAAAGCTGTTGGCCACAAGCCGTTCCGCCAGCCGTATGGCCTGCGGAATCTGGAACAGGTTGGACACATGCATGACCCGCCCGATCTGGCCGGTGAGTTCACTGACCATATGCGGGTGTGCGTGCCCGATGGAGCAGGTGGCAATGCCTGCTGCAAAGTCCAGGAATCGTCGCCCGTCCGTCGTGTACAGCCAGGCGCCTTCGCCACGCTCAAAAGCGAGGGGGGCACGGTTGTAGGTCGGTGTCAGGGCTGGAATCATGGACTGGTTCTTTGTGTTGCGTTGAGGTGATCATCAAAAAAGGAAAACGGTGCAAAACAGAAAACGCCCGCTGCCTGTCTGGAGCGGGCGACCCGTTTGCATCCGGCATGATGCGGCTGTCCTGCGGGCAGAGTCAAACATCTAAAATGAAAATCTCGCATGAAATTGTCACATTTCTTGCGTCAGAAGGGGGTTTACAGGTCACGAATGGTCTTTTCAGAGCAAAACAGGGCATAAGGGCTGCTATGGGATCCGAGACCGCACCTGCTGCCGGGGCACCGCTGCCTCCTGACCGCAAAGTCCTGCGGGACGCCGCGCTGGCGCATCTGGCGCGCTTTGCCACCACGCGGCAGGGGCTGGAGCAGGTTCTGCTCCGTCGTATAGCCCGCTGGGAGCGCAGCGCGCTGAAAGCGGGGGCCGAGCCGGAGGATGTGCGTGCGACAGCCGCCGCCCTGCGGCCGGTGGTGGAGGCTGTGGCCGAGGACATGATCCGTCTGGGCGCGGTGGATGACGCCGCCTTTGCGCAGGCCCGAGCCCGCAGGCTGGTGCGGTCTGGCCGGTCCGGGCGGGCCGTGCAGGCGCATCTTGCCGCCCGTGGTGTGGAGGCTGATGTGCGTGAGGCCGCCTTGCAGGATGTGGTGGAAGGGTTTTCCCCTGCGGATGTGGAATTGTCCTCAGCCCTTGTGCTGGCGCGGAAGCGCCGGCTGGGGCCTTTCGCCGGGGTGCCTTCGTTCGGGCCGCCGCGTGTGTCTGGCGCGCAGGATTTCGGGGGGGCTGGAGGATGAGGACAGGCATGGCCCCGGTCTCAACCCCGGTCTCAGCCCGGAAGAGGCGGAGGAGAGGCGGGCCATGGGGATTCTGGCCCGTGCCGGTTTCGGGCGGGATGTCGCGCAGCGGGTTCTGGAAATGGACCCGGAGGAGGCGCAGGAGTGGATGGAGCGTTTGAGGGCCGAGTCGTGAAACGTTGGAGCAGTCTTTGCCTGCCCCTGCTGCTGTCCGCCTGTGCGGGGCATGGGAGCTGGAACGGGCCTGTGCAGTGCGCGCCGTATGCGCGGGAACAGTCAGGTATTCAGTTGCGTGGGGCCGCGGCCAGCTGGTGGCGGCAGGCCAGCGGGCATTATACGCGTACCTCCACGCCCGGACCGGGCGAGGTGCTGGTGTTCCGGTCTACCCGCCGCCTGCCGTCCGGGCATGTGTCCGTGGTGAGGGTGGTCAAAAATTCGCGCCTTGTGCTGGTGGACCATGCCAACTGGGAACCGGGCCGGGTGACGCGCCGTGCCCCGGTGGAGGATGTCTCGCCGGGGAATAACTGGACGCAGGTGCGCGTCTGGTGGACGCCTATTCACGGCATGGGGAAAACCGTCTACCCTACATATGGATTTGTAGAACCTGTGCTGGAGGGGGGCAGCTCCTAGCTGTTGCCCGCCGGGTGGAGGGACCGCGTGGTTTGCCCTGTTTTTCAGGCCCGGTGGAGAGATCGGGCTTGCATGATGGGGGAAGCGCCGCCATGTGGTCAGAACAGAAACAGGGAATGGGGCCGGGCGCACTGCCTCGGTCCAGTTAAGCAGAGGGCTGTTGAATGGGTAGCTTAAGCATCTGGCACTGGCTGATTGTGCTTGCGGTTGTGCTGGTGGTTTTTGGCGGTGGCGGCAAGATCAGCTCCATGATGGGTGATTTCGCGAAGGGGATTAAATCCTTCAAGAAACACATGGCGGATGACGAGCCGATGGATGAACCGGCCCCCCGCGCCGGTGGCCATATTTCCCCGCCGCCTGCAGCAAACCCTGCGGAGGCCACTGCCACGCAGCCAGAAAAAACGCATCAGCCCTGAGGCCAGCCGCGCGGCACGGCGGATGCGGGCCGCCTTATGGTGGCCTTCTGGCTGGTCCGCTGATTCTGGTCCGCAGACTGAGGACAGCGCTTGAAAACAGCGCCGGATTTTAAAGCATGAGCGACATCATGACGGACTTTGCACGCGCCACGCAGGATATTCTGCTGGCAGGGCAGCGGATGGATGCGCGTGGTTGGGTGCCCGCTACGGCTGGCAATATCAGCCGCCGCCTGCCGGACGGGCGCATCGCCATTACCCGCTCCGGGTGCCACAAGGGTTTCCTGCAGGCGGCGGATGTCATCACGGTGGATGGGGAGGGGCGCGCGCATCGTCCCGGTGATAAGCCGAGTGCGGAAACGCTGCTGCATTGCCAGATCTATCAGCAGGACCCGACTGCCGGGGCCGTGCTGCATGGCCATTCCGTTGCATCGACCGTGCTGTCCATGATCGAGAAAAGCCCGGCCCTTCACCTTGCGGACTATGAAGTGCTGAAGGTGTTTGAAGGCCAGACTACGCACGAAACCTCCGTGCCTGTGCCGCTGTTTGAGAACGATCAGGACATTGCCCGTCTGGCGCGGAAGGTCGCGCCGTTCTTTGGAGCCATGCCTGCCGGATACATCATTCGCGGTCATGGCGTGTATGTGTGGGGCAGGGATATGCCGACCGCGCTGGCACGGTTGGAAGGGCTGGAATTCCTGCTCGCCTGCCTGCTGGAAAGAAGGAAGCTGGAGCCGTGAGCACGCTGACCGTCTATCAGGATACCGTGCCGGAAACCCCTGTTCTGCAAACGCAGGACCCGGTGGATATTGCCAGCCATCTGCGCCCGTTGGGGGTGCGGTTCGAGCGGTGGCAGGGGCCTGAAATTCCACCGCGTTCCGCCGATGCGGACACGGTTCTGGCCACTTACCGGCCGTTTCTGGATAAGCTGATGGGTGAGACCGGGGCAGGCTCCGCCGATGTCATGCGGATGGACCCGACAACACCCGGGATTGAAGCGCTCCGGGCCAAATTCCTGTCCGAACATACGCATAGCGAAGATGAAGTGCGCTTTTTTGTGCATGGTTCCGGCCACTTCATCCTGCATGTGGCGGACAGGATTTATGACGTGGAATGTACCCAGACAGACCTGATTTCCGTGCCCGAAGGCACAAAGCACTGGTTTGACGCCGGGCCGGAGCCGGATGTGGTGGCGCTGCGGATATTCACCCACAAGGAAGGCTGGGTGGCGCAGCATACCGGCACCGACCTCGCAAACCGTTTTATGGCGTATGATCAATGAGTTCAGTCGCACATCCCCCGCGTGTCGTCCTGCTGGATATTGAGGGCACAACCGCGCCGGTTTCCTTCGTGCATCAGGTTCTGTTTCCCTATGCCCGCACGCATCTGCCGCAGTTGGTGGCAGAGCAGGCGAAGGATCCGGCGGTTCATGTGGAACTGGAAGAAATTGCCCGTCTGGCCCCCGGTGTGCCACCCATGGAGCAGCTGACACGCTGGATGGATGAGGACGCCAAGGTGGGCCCGCTCAAGGCGCTTCAGGGGATTGTCTGGGGGCAGGGGGCACCAGCGTGGGGAACTGATCGCCAGTCTTTACCCGGATGTGGTGCCAACGCTGGAAGCATGGTCCCGCGCCGGGCTGACGCTGGCGGTGTATTCCTCCGGCTCCGAGCCTGCGCAGAAGCTGATTTATGGTCACACGCAGCAGGGTGACGTTACCCCACTGTTCAGCCGTTTTTTTGACCTGCGGGTTGGCGGGAAGAAAGAGGCGGAAAGTTACCGGACTATCCTGCGGGAAACCGGCTGGAGGGCTGAGGATGTGCTGTTCCTGTCCGATGTGACGGCGGAACTGGATGCCGCCGCAAAAGCTGGAGTACAGGTCTGCCAGATTGTCCG
Organism: Zaprionus nigranus; assembly: GCA_018903425.1. NCBI lineage: Eukaryota > Metazoa > Arthropoda > Insecta > Diptera > Drosophilidae > Zaprionus > Zaprionus nigranus. The sequence goes on along the minus strand of JAEIGD010000013.1, from coordinate 1,685,681 downwards.
CCCGGAGGATGGGACTGTCGCCGGGACGCACCATGCGGTCGCGGCCACGCTGCCGGAGGTAGCGCATCTGTTCGGGCTGCTTGGCGCGGAGCCTGCGGCGTGATCAGGGCGCAGTTGCACGAGGACTGGCGGGCCATTCCGGGGGAAGCACGGGGCTGTGCCGCAGCTCTTGGGAATTTTGACGGTGTGCATCTGGGCCACGCGCATCTTGTGCAGACGCTCCATTCCGCCCGGCCTGATCTGCCGCTGGCGGTGGTGACATTTGACCCGCATCCCCGGGAACTGTTCCGTCCGCAAGACCCGCCGTTCCGGCTGACGCTCTCGGCTGAAAAACTGGCGGCCCTTGAGGCGCTCGGCGTGCGGCATGTCTTTCAGATCAGGTTTGATGAAGAGTTCTCCCGCATGTCCGCCGAGCGGTTTGTGGAAGATGTGCTGTATGACGGGCTGGGCCTGAAGCATGTCGCCTGCGGGCCGGATTTTGCCTTCGGGCATCGGCGCGGCGGCACTGTTCCGTTCCTGTCCGAACGTTCCGCGGAACTGGGGATGGGCTTTACGCCCGTGCAGGCGTTCTCCGATGGGACGGCGCCCTATTCCTCCTCCCGCATCCGGCGGCTGTTGCAGGATGGGTATCCGGAGCGGGCGGCGGAAGAGCTTGGCCGCCCGTGGTTTATCCGGGGCGAAGTGCAGCATGGCGACAAGCGTGGCCGCCTGCTGGGTTTCCCCCACCGCCAATATTCCGCTTGGACGGCATCTGGAACCCGCGCGCGGGGTGTGTATGCCGTGACCGTCCGGCTGCCGGACGGTCGGACCCGGCCCGGTGTGGCCAATATCGGCCGCCGCCCCACGATCAATGACGGGCAGGAAAGCCGGCTGGAAGTCAATCTGTTTGATTTTGACGGGGATCTGTATGGCCAGACTCTCTCCGTCGCGCTGCATCGCATGTTGCGGGCGGAAAAGCGGTTTGACGGGCTGGATGCGCTGAAAGGCCAGATTACGCTGGATGCCGCGCAGGCCCGGGCTGTTCTGGATGAAGAGCTGCGCGCGAATTATCTCTGAGAATGCGGCTTGCAGCTTGACCCCTCGCGCTTGCGCTTGGATAACGGATAACCTTTGCGGGTCTGCCACTCTGGCCGGCCTGTTCTTGTGCTGAACCCAACCAGAGTGACACCTGCCGTTCCATGTCCAAATCCAGCAGCAGTGATTCAGAAAAAAGCGCTAACGCCGATCTGTATCGCGATACCGTCTTTCTGCCCCGCACGTCCTTCCCCATGCGTGGCAACCTGCCCAAGCGGGAGCCGGACTGGCTCGCCCGGTGGGACGAGATCGGGCTGGATGCGCGGATAAAGCAGCAGGCGGAAGGCCGTCAGCCCTTCACGCTGCATGATGGCCCGCCCTACGCCAACGGCCATCTGCACATTGGTCACGCTCTGAACAAGATCAACAAGGACGTGATCAACCGCGCTCACCGCATGTCTGGCTATGGCGTGCGGTATGTACCGGGCTGGGACTGCCACGGTCTGCCGATCGAGTGGAAAGTGGAAGAAGAATACCGCAAGGCCAAGCGGGACAAGGATTCCGTGCCTGTGCTGGAATTCCGTGCGGAATGTCGGGCCTATGCGGCCAAATGGCTGGCCGTGCAGATGGAGGAATTCAAGCGTCTGGGCGTGCAGGCCGAATGGGCCAACCGCTATGCGACCATGGATTTCTCGTCCGAATCCGCCATTGTGGGTGAAATCGGGCGTTTCCTGCTGAATGGTGGCCTGTATCGCGGCCTGCGCCCCGTGATGTGGAGCCCGGTTGAAAAAACCGCTCTGGCCGAAGCCGAAATTGAATATCACGACCACAAATCCACAACCATTCTGGTGGCTTTCCCGATTGTGAAAGACCCCACGCCCGCTCAGGCGCTCAAGGATGTGTCCGTGGTGATCTGGACCACCACGCCGTGGACCATCCCCGGTAACCGTGCGCTGGCCTATGGGCCGGAGATCACCTACGTGGTCCTGCGCGTGGATGAAACGCGGGAAGGCGCATTGCTGGAGCCGGGGGCCAGAGTGCTGGTGGCCGAAGCGCTGGTGGAAAGCTTCTGCAAGGAAGCCCGTATCGCCGCGCATCACGTTCTTTACACCCTGCCGGGTGAGGCGCTGGATGGCGCTGTGTGTGCGCATCCGCTGCGTGGCTCCGGCTATGATTATGATGTGCCGATGCTGCCGGGTGATTTCGTCACCACGGAAGCAGGCACGGGCCTTGTGCATATGGCGCCCGCGCATGGTGAGGACGACTTCCGCCTTTGCAGGGCCTACAGCGTGGAAGTGCCGGAAACCGTGCAGGATGACGGCACGCACGCCCCGTGGGTTCCGGGCTTTGCCGGGGTGCATGTGTTCAAGGCGGCGGACCCCGTCTGCGCAGCACTGACTGCCGCCATGGAGCAGGCCAACGCCGCGGGCACAGCGCCCGCCGGTCTGGTGGCGCGTGGGGAACTGGTCCATTCCTACCCGCATTCCTGGCGGTCCCGCGCGCCGGTCATCTACCGCGCAACACCGCAATGGTTCATCCGGATGGATGGTGAGTCCGCTCTCCGCCAGAAGGCGCTGGATGCGCTGGATGATGTGACCTTTGTGCCCGCGCAGGCGCGTAACCGCCTGACCTCCATGATCGAAAACCGCCCGGACTGGTGCATCAGCCGTCAGCGTGCGTGGGGCGTGCCGATTGCCGTGTTTGTTGAAAAACGCACCGGCGAGGTGCTGCGCGACGCCGAGGTGATGCAGCGCGTGGTGGATATCTTCCGTGAGGAAGGGGCAGACGCCTGGTACAGTTCTCCGGCATCCCGCTTCCTCGGCGCGGACCGTAATGCGGATGATTACGAACAGGTGTTCGATATCGTCGATGTCTGGTTTGAAAGCGGCTCCACCCATTCCTTCGTGCTTGGCCAGCCCGGCCTGTCTTTCCCGGCGGATCTGTATCTGGAGGGGTCTGACCAGCATCGTGGCTGGTTCCAGTCCTCCCTGCTGGAAAGCGTTGGCACACGCGGGATTTCCCCGTTCAAGGCGGTGGTGACCAACGGTTTTGTGCTGGATGAGCACGGACGCAAGATGTCCAAATCTCTGGGCAACGTGATTGCACCGCAGGAAGTGAATGATGAACTGGGCGCGGATATCCTGCGCCTGTGGGTCATGAATTCCGACACGAATGAAGATCTGCGCATCGGGAAGGAAATCCTCAAGCAGCAGGGCGAACTCTATCGCCGCCTGCGTAACACGCTGCGCTGGCTGCTGGGGGCGCTGGATGGCTTTACGGAGGAGGAAGCTCTTCCGTATGACCAGCTTCCCGAACTGGAACGCTGGGTGCTGCATCGCCTGACCGATCTGGGCGGCCTGATGGCCCGCGCGGTGGAAACGCATGAATGGGTTGGCGTCTACCCGGCCCTGCATGGCTTCTGCACGACAGATCTCTCGGCATTCTATTTCGATATCCGCAAGGACACGCTCTATTGCGATGCGCCGTCCAGCCTGACGCGCCGCGCCGCGCGCACGGTGCTGGACCATCTGCATCGCTGCCTGACAACATGGCTGGCACCGGTGCTGGTCTTTACGGCGGAAGAAGCCTGGACCGCCCGCTTTGGCGAGGCTGAAAGCGTGCATCTTCAGGCTTTCCCGGAGCTTCCGGTTGAATGGAATAACCCGGAACTGGATGACCGCTGGGCACGGCTGCGCGCTGTGCGCCGCATCATCACCACGGAAATCGAGGGGGCACGGCGGGATGGTACGGTTGGGTCTTCCCTCCAGGCGCAGGTTGAACTGTCCCTCTCTGAAGAGGAAGCCGCCCTGTTCGCCGGGGTGAACTGGAGCGAACTGGCCATTGTCTCCCACGTGGAGGTAGAGATCATCCCGCAGAGCGGCTCGATTTATGTCGAGGGGGATGAGGGGGGTGAACTGCATGGTGCGCCCGTCGTGCGTCCGGCTGAAGGCGAAAAATGCGCCCGCTGCTGGAAAGTTCTGCCAGAAACCGGCACGCGGGCCGATGCGCCGGGCCTGTGCCTGCGCTGCGCCGATGTCGTGGCGGAGCGGGAGCAGCAGGTGATCACCGCCGCGCGGGAGGGAGTATGAGCGCACCGCTTATGCGCAGGCCCTTCGGGATTGGTCTTCTGACGCTGATGCTGGCGCTCTCGGCGGACCAGTTGAGCAAATACTGGATTTTATATGGGCTGGACCTACCGGACCGCGTGTCCGTCAGGGTGCTGCCGTTCCTGAACTTTACCATGGTCTGGAATCATGCCGTCACGTTTGGCATGTTTGGCGGGCTGGGGAATGCCGGGCGGGTGCTGTTTTCCGTTATCGCGCTCGGCGTGGCCTGTGGCCTGCTGGTATGGATGGCCAGAACCCCCAGCAGGCTGACGGCGGCCTGCGTGGGGGCCATTACGGGTGGGGCCATCGGAAATGTTATCGACCGGGTGCGCTATGGCGCGGTGGTCGATTTTATTCATGCACATGCTTTTGGTTGGTCATGGTATGTGTTTAATGTGGCTGACTCTGCTATTGTATGTGCAGTTTGTGTTCTGGTGTTGCAGAATGTCTTTTCAGACCGGCAGCAGCAGGCATCATGAGTGATAAAGCAACCTGTCATACCGGCAGGCTGGGCAGGAAGGATATAAGACAGAAGATGGCGCGCCGTGTCTCGACACTGATTTCTCCGCTGCTTCTTCTTGGTGGCTGCGTAATGCTCACCGGATGTTCCGGGTCTGAAGCGGCCCGTGCGTTCGGGCTGGAACGTAGTATGCCGGATGAATATACCGTCACCACCCGTGCGCCGCTGTCCATGCCGCCCATGGATGCGCTGGCCAAGCCGGTGAGCGGAGCAGATCGCCCGCAGGACGAAAGTGAACGCCTGCAGGCCCTGGAAACGCTTTCTCCGGATGTGGCGCTGCGCGGCACAAATGGGGACACCAGCGGTGCCCAGACCATTCTGGTGAATGAAGCTGCGGAAGCCTCTGACGCACCGGATGAAGGTGAACTGGGGGCTGCTGGCTCAGGCTTTGTCAGCCAGTTGATGTTCTGGAAAGGCGGTAACGCCGGGTCCGCCGTGGATGCGGATGCGGAAAACCGCCGCCTGAAGGCCAATGCCGCGTTGGGCGACAAGCCCACCAAGGGCGTCACACCCACCGTTCATCCCAAATCATCCGGCCTGTTCTGAGCCTGAGGTCTGACCATGTCGGACCCGGTCTCATCCTCGCCTGAACTCTCGGGCACGCTGCCGCTGCGGCCCACGCTGCGGCGGTTGCCGGAAGTGCTGGTCAACCGCATTGCCGCGGGCGAGGTGATTGAACGTCCCGCGGCCGCCCTGAAAGAACTGGTGGAAAACGCCATTGATGCCGGGGCAAAGCGGCTGGATGTCAGCCTGCGGAACGGCGGGATTGACCAGATTATTGTGACGGATGACGGGAACGGCATGTTCCCGGAGGAACTCACTCTGGCGGTTGAACGCCATTGCACGTCCAAATTGCAGGACGAATCCCTTGTCCATATCCGCACTCTTGGCTTCCGGGGGAGGCGTTGCCCTCCATTGGCGCGGCGGCGCGGCTGAGCATAACGTCCCGCCCTCGCGGAGAAAGCGGGGCGTGGAAAATCCGTGTGGAAGGCGGCAAGGTTTTTCCGCCCGAACCCAGCGCGGGCGCGCCCGGTACCTGCGTCGTGGTGGAAGATCTGTTTTTTGCCACCCCGGCGCGGCGCAAATTTCTTAAAAGTGCGCGGGTTGAAGGCAGCCATGCGGAAAGTGTGATCCGGCGGCTTGCTCTGGCGGTGCCGGAAACGGCCTTTCGTTTCAGTCTGGATGACCGTGTGGTGTTTGACCTGCCCACGCAGGACATGGCGGCGCGGGCCGCAGCCCTGCTGGGCGCGAATGAGGCTGATGGCTTTCTGACAATTCATGGCGAGCGGGACGGCATGATCCTGTCCGGCTTTGCCTGCGGCCCGTCCGTGCATCGTGCCACGGCGGCGGGGCAGTTCATGCTGGTCAACGGTCGTCCGGTGGTGGACCCGGTTCTGAAAACCGCCGTGCGCGTGGCTTATCGGCGGGTGATTGAACACGGACGGCACCCCGTGGTGGCGCTGATGCTCACCATCCCGCCAGACCGTGTGGATGTGAACGTCCACCCGGCCAAAACGGAGTTACGCTTTGCGGATGAAGCCTCCGTCCGTTCTCTGGTGATCGGCACGCTGGGGCGCGCTCTGGAAGCTGGTGCGGGAACAGTGGGCGTGCGTCCCTCCTTTTCCGCCGTAAGGCCGGGGCGGATCTGGTATCCGCCGGAAAATCCACCTCAACAGGCGGCACGGCTGGAACCGGGCCAGAGTTCCGTAGCTTTGCCAGCTCAGAGCCACTTTGCTGAACCCCGGCTCGGGCTGGGGGATACACCGTCCGCCCGCATGTTGCCCCCCGCTGCCCTCAGGCGTTCCGCCGGAGTGGGGTGTATCCGAGGCTGAGGCAGGAGCCTCTCTGCCGGATGGGGCACAGAGCCGATCAGCCGGAGCCGGACCTGCGCAGGACGCAGCCCTGAGCGACTCTGATTGGGGCACTACCGATCAGCCTGATGGCTGGGACAGCGGTCGTGGTGCATATGGCGCAGAGGGGGCGGAGTCGCCGACAGGCCGGACACATCCGTCCGACGCGCGTCCATCGGCCCCCTTTATGGCGGGGCAGGCCACAGCGCACCCTCTGGGCGCGGCGGTGGCGCAGGTGCTGGAGACCTATATTATCGCGGTGGCGGCTGATGGCAGCCTTGTTCTGGTGGACCAGCATGCCGCTCATGAACGGCTGACGCATGAGCGGCTGCGGGAACAGTTCCTGAGCGGCAGCGTGCGGGGGCAGCGGCTGCTGGTGCCGGATGTGGTGGAACTGCCGCTTGGACAGGTGGACCTGCTGCTCAACCGGCAGGAGATGCTGGCCAGACTGGGTATTGAACTGGAAGCGTTTGGCGGGGCTGCCGTACTGGTGCGGGCGCTGCCCGCCATGCTGAACAGCACGGATGCCGTTGGTCTGCTGCGGGATCTGGCGGAAGAGCTGGAGGCGGATGATGCTGGCGCGCCGGATGAAATGCCCTCGCTGGATGGGCGGCTGGACGCAGTGATTGCCCGCATGGCCTGCCACGGGAGTATCCGGGCCGGACGGCGGCTGACCCGGGAAGAAATGGATGCCCTGCTGCGGCAGATGGAAGCGACGCCGCGGGCAGGCACCTGTTCCCACGGGCGACCGACATGGCTGAAACTGAGCAAAAATGATCTGGAAAAACTGTTCGGCAGACGCTGAGTTTGCGCTGGTCCTCATCGCGGATTGGCCTATGCTCTGCGGAACGTGAACAGAACGTCTCTGGTATCTCGTTTTAAATGGGGGCAGAGTCCGCCTGAAGTCATGCAATCCGGATGGTAAAAACACCGTGCCTCATGCTCTGCTGTCTCTGATAACGTATCTCCCTCTGGCCGGCGCTGTTGTGGCGTGGCTGTTATGTCGGGGAGGGGCGGCGCAGGATATTCTGGCCCGCCGGATAGGTATCGGCACCAGTCTGGCCGTGCTGGCTCTCAGTGTTGCGCTGTGGTGCGGTTTTGACCCGGCAACACCGGGCCTCCAGTTTGAAACCCGGCTGGGCTGGATCTCGGACGCCGGGATTTCCTACCATACGGGGGTGGATGGCATCTCGCTGGTGTTCATTCTGCTCACAGCGTTCCTGACACCGCTGGCCATGTCCGTCGGGGCGCGGACCATCCGCACGCAGGGGCGCGCTTTTGTGACCGCCATGCTCATGCTGGAAACTGCGCTGTTTGGCCTGTTTTCCGCGCAGGACCTGCTGCTGTTTTATGTGTTTTATGAAGCCACACTCATTCCCTCGAGTCTGATGATCGGCATCTGGGGTGGACCGAAGCGGGCCTGGGCCTCGTTACAGTTCTTCCTGTTCACTTTTGGTGGCTCGCTGTTCATGCTCATCGCGCTGATCGTGATGTGGCAGCAGGCGGGTACCACGGATATTCCGGCTCTGATGCAGGCTGGTTTTCCCCACTCCCTGCAGGGCTGGCTGCTGCTGGCCTTCCTGCTGGCGTTTGGTGTGAAACTGCCGCTGTTCCCCCCTGCACGCCTGGCTGCCGGATGCGTATTCCGAAGCACCGGCTCCGGCCTCTGCCATGCTGTCCGGTGTGCTGTCCAAAACCGGGGCCTATGGGCTGCTGCGGTTCGGGGTGCTGATGTTCCCGGATGCGGTGCGTCTGTTTGCACCCTATGTGCTGGCGCTTGGCGTTGTGGCGATTATCTACGCCGCCTTTGTCGCGTTTGCGCAGACGGACATGAAGCGGGTGATCGTCTATTCCTCCTTCTCCCACATGGGTATGATTGCCGTTGGCCTCTTCACGCTGACAGCGGAAGGGATTGATGGCGCCATTTTCCAGATGCTCTCGCATGGTGTGGTGATTGCAGCCCTCTTCTTCTGTGTCTCCGCCGTAGCGGTGCGTTCCAACACGCAGCAGATTTCTGCTCTGGGGGGCGTGGCACGGCAGATGCCGATTCTGGCGGTGCTGACCATGCTGTTCACCATGGCCAATGTTGGCCTGCCCGGCACGGGCTCCTTTGTCGGGGAACTGCTGGTGCTGATGGGGGCGATCCACGTCTCTTTCTGGGCGGCGCTGCTGGCTGGAAGCACCATGATAATGGGGGCGGTCTATATGCTATCCCTGTATCGTCGGGTGCTGTTTGGCGGCCTGCGGGATACGGCGCATCTGTTGCGTGATCTGAGTGTTGGGGAAGTGGCCGTGCTGGCCCCGCTGGCTCTTGTCACCCTCTGGATGGGGGTCCACCCCGGCAGCTTTACCCGCCTGTTTGACCCGGTGGTGATGCAGGCCGTGCATCACGGCACCACGGTTGCCACGGCGTCTCTGTCTGACAGCACACTGCATCTGGCCTCCCGCTAAGGTAGGACAGGCGGGCTGGTAAGCGTGTCCGCCAGTCCACAGTAACAATGTGTTTCCATCAGAAGGCTCTGCTTTCGGTGGTCGGACACAGGGGCGTGGTCCAGATGGAAGGCACGAAAAGCCTTCCGATCATGAGCATGTGCAAGCTCTGTGTTTCCATCCTTCACGGTTTGCAGGTGAGGGGGAACGAAGCAACGGGTTTCTGTGATGTTGAGGAACCTCATGCCTGTCGGAGCGGGCAGGGTGACCAGCTTGAAGCGCTTTCCCAGATTGTTGATTTCGCGTTGTTGCGCCCTGAGGGGGTAAATGCTCTGGCTTGCCCGGATGAGAGTATGGGCAGTCGGCCTCACCGCACGGCTGTGTCAGGCGGCAGGTGCGCGGTCGGCCATGTAACGGCCGGGTGGTGCTCCCAGATTTTTGCGGAACATCGTCACGAAGCTGCTGGCGCTTTCATAACCCAGTGTATCGGAGACCTGCTGAACCGAAGATCCGGCACCCAGCCATCTGACTGCAAGCATCAGGTGGAGTTGCTGACGCCAGCGGCCAAAACTCATGCCGGTTTCGCGGACGAGAAGACGTGCCAGCGTGCGTTCGCTCATGCCTACGCGCCGCGCCCATGTCTGGATTGTTCCCCGGTCGGCAGGATCGTCCATGATCATATCAACGATCCTGCGCAGCCTGACATCGGTTGGCATGGGCAGATGCAGGTTCCCAACCTGTTGCAGTGCGATTTCATCCAGCAGCAATGTCATCAGGTGCGATTCCATGCCGCCCTCGGCGTAAAGCATGGGGAGGCTGGCGGAACGGACCATCAGTTCACGCAGCAGCGGTGTGGTGGATAAGGAGCAACAGGTCAACGGAAGCTTCTGGGCCGCCCTCGGATCGATAAAGACGACATAGCATTCGAGCAGACCGGTCGCTGTGAATTTATGCTTGACGCCCCCCGGTACCCAGATGGCGCTTTGTGGCGGTACTATCCAGACGCCATTTTCCACTTCGCAGGTCATGACGCCACGCAGCGCCAACAGGAGTTCACCCTTGAGATGGTGATGGAAATCTATTGCTGTTCGACGGCGGAAATCTGCATCCTGAAGGTCAAGGGTTTCCATGACGATACCTGTCGCACCAATGCTTACCACCGGGCGCGGTATGAGGTCTGGGTCGGTCCATTCGATGGACGCTGATTGCTCGTTCCAGAGAGGCATAAGGCGGTTTAGATCGTCATCTTGAAAGGATTGGCCGGATTTCCATATAGTCTGACCATATTGCCCAATGCAGTCAAACCTCTCCGACTCTACCCTATGCGAAGCGGTAACGGAGTTCTGTTACCGCCCCCCTTTTTTTCGGAGTTGGCGATATCATGGATTCACTGAGCACAGGACGTGTTGCCCAGACCTTGCAACGGGTCCTTCAAGAAGCGGAACAGGCGGATCGGGTCTTGATGGCGCAGTTCGAGAGCGCCGAAAATCTCGAGCAGCTGATGGCTGAGAGCGTCGCTGAGCATCGCGCACAGGAGTGTCGCGATGTCCGCAGTTTCTATCATGGCTACGTTGATAACTACCTCAATGTAGAGCCGGAGTATGGTCGCTTCCTTTATCAGTGCGCACGGGCGCGTCAGGCGACACGCATCGTCGAGTTCGGCACGTCGATGGGTGTTTCCACCCTGTATCTGGCGGCCGCGCTGCGTGACATGGGAGGCGGCCATCTGATCGGCACGGAACTGGAGCCAGCCAAAGCCGAGCGTGCCCGCGCCAATCTGGAAGAGGCAGGACTTGCTGATCTGGTCGAGATCCGTGTGGGCGATGCGCGGGAAACGCTTGTCAATGTTGGGGGAGAGGTCGATCTGGTGTTGCTTGATGGCGCGTTCAGTCTCTACCTGCCGGTGCTGAAGATACTGGAGCCTCATCTGAAGCCAGGTACCCCGATCCTTGGGGAAAATGCCTTTGATTATGACAACGAATACCTGACCTATGTGCGCAATCCCATGAACGGTTATCTCTCGCAACCAATCCCGATCAGTGCATGCCGGGGCAACGAGTTTACCGTGGTGACGCGATGACTACGCCATATATCTGCGAGGCATCGGTCATCTGACAACCGGGGTGGCTGGACCGAACCCTGATTCGCAGTCTCTTGAGTTTGCAATTTCACGCACAGGCTCGAGAGACTGTGCGTGCTTACTCTCTATGAGTTCATGTGGCAGAATTTGAAAAAGAACCAGTATGGTTCTGGAAAAATCCGCACTGCCAAATCACGGGATTCAATAGATCACGAAACCAGGCATGGGTGACTGTTTTCAATGCAGGCACGAAAAATGAAAGTGCCGGAGCAGTTCTGATTACAACAGAAGGAAAACCCATGACTGGTTTTACTGTGCGCCGAGATATCGCAAAACGCGGACCGTCTGATTTTCCAGATCGTTAAACCGCAGTTCGATCGGCCCAAGTTCAGCAACCATCCGGAAATGGGGAAGGGCTGGACGTTTATGGAGTTCATCCAGAATTTCCCGTCCTCCAAGCTTCAGAGCAGGAATAAAGCCATAGCATTCCCCGTATGCCAGCGAACCCAACTTCTTCAGGGCACGCTTGAAAAGAGGAGACGCTTTCTCTGTCCGCTCACGATAATCATAGGCTTTGGAATCTATCATCATAAGTCCGGAAGATATGGCCTTTTCTTTAGATAAAACTGGGAAGTCTCTGCTAAAACAATTCGCATAGGATATTTTCTCATACAGGGACACAGAGAGGTAATAATTCTTATTATTCCATATCAGCAGCTTTCCAAACGCTGAAAATCCTATGAGCACGCATTCCTCTGGCGGAAAATCTGGATCGCCTTTGAGGATCATATTCACGAGTTCCTGATATCTGTCCGGACGGCAAAGCTGGAAATATCCGTCCAGCCAAAGGCCAGTTCCGCACTCTTTCCAGAAATCCAGCATCGTCTGTGGAACGCGTGAAGCATACGCTCTCAGGATGTCATCAGGAACGTCCTCTCCTCCAGACGGGGAACCAAACTCTTCAATAATATACTTAAAAATATCTGACAATTCTGTCATGTTTTTTCGGCACTCTCGTCACAGACTTTCAGATTTATACCAAAGGACGTAGCGACTGACTCGTATGTGAGAAAGACAGCCGTCCGATCTCCGGTTGCGGCCAGTCAGGCCGACGCTTCGCTTCCAAAACTCCTTCTGGCGCATCGATCAGCAGGGATTGTGCCGGGCCGAACAGTCGCGCCCGTTGCGGTAGCGTCATGGCTGGCAGGGTGATGGCAACGGTTCCAGGGTCGAAATGCCGGAATATCGCCGCCCGTGTCCTCAGTCCGCCTGGTATGATACGATCTTCCTGCTGAGGGAGGCGGACCATCGTCAGGCTTCGCAGATTGCGGAAAAGAGCTCCGTCCAGAGCCACGAAAACCGGGGATTCAGACCATAGCGACAGCTTGTCCCGTACCTGTGAAGACGGCTCAGCCATGCGTCATGGCACGCTTTTGAACAGATTGGACATTTCCGGAAAGGAAGCCTTCAGTCTTCGGTTCTTATGACAAAAGATTGCACACATTCCCGGCTTTTATTATAGGCCTCAACCGCCATAAGACCCCACGGGAAAATTTTTTTATAGCTGAATGTATTGTTTGGCTCTGGGCCATTCGGGGGTATGTTTTTTTTTGTTCATTTCTATTCCTAAAACACTCAGTGTATTTTCCATACCGATACAATTATTGTCTATATTATAAATATAAATATCAAAAATTTCTATAAAATACTCGCGTCCTCTTCCGGAAACCTCATTTATAAAATAACCATCCTTTGTTTTGACGTTTTTTATTGTGTATTCTCCGTATGTCTCGACCGTCAAAGGACGTGAAAATCTTTTCCTGAATATATCTTCGTAAACGGAGAGTTTCTGCGGCATGGTTTTTGGTATTTTTTCCATTATCTCGGCCCATGTGTAAGGAACCGTATAGACCTCATCTGATTTCACTTTACTTGTTCCGAAGAGCAAAAAAAACACAAGAAAAAATAATAATTCTATTTACTGTAGTGTTAGTCATAATAATAACCATAGTATTTTGAATAGGAAATGCCTGCCCCGGTTGTCTCGCTCTCGCCGTATATCTCATCAATCACTCTGTGTGCCGTATTGAGGTTTCCCGATTTTAATCCGGCATGATAAGCCGCCAGATATTTCGGAATATTCTTTGCGCTCCCGGCAATATAAATATCTGATCCGCCATTCGTCAGAATTTCATTCCTGATCTTAATATTATTATATGTCGCCGCACCTTCTCCGTCGGGTTGTCCGGTCATGTATACCTGATGGGATGAGGTATACAGAACAGATGGGTTCATCGCATGACCGAGCTTGTGCGAAAGCTGGTTTGCAGTCGGCGTAGCATCATTTTTATATCGAGGGTCTGGCGGACCGTGGCAGGTCGCCATATCATCTACCCGTGCCGCTGGACGGCCATTGATGGATACGTTCGGGGAATCTGCCAGAACGGGTCCGCCGACATGGGGTATATGCCCCGTATATTGCGGACTGGTGTGCATGTCCGTAATCCGCGCGGCGGGTTTTTCTGTCATGATGTGGCCATCTGGCCGGTCATGCGTTTTTGCCTGTTCTGTCTGGGTGAAGGCCCTTGATGAACACGTTCAGGGCATCAAGCTGGCCCGATGTAAACGCCCCCTGTACAAGGGCCGAGATCACCAGAATGGTCTTTCCGGACAAAATAAAGAGCCGTCGTTCATCTGCGCGTTCGTCCGTTCCCTCCAGCGTTCCGGCAGTGACGATCCCCTCCAGACCGTCATGAGAATATGACCTCTTCCATGCGAGCGCATATGCCTCGCCGCTGCTCTCGCGTTGTGCGATGTCTCCAGCCACGTAATCCGCGAGCGTAATTCCTTCGGGCACAGGACAGCGGGTCATGGTAACACCGAAAGGCAGACAGCCTTCCGGGTTCAGGGTGAAAGCCAGAATGCTATGATCTTCCACCCCTTTCGGGGCCCCTAAGGTAAATCCTGGGAACCGATATTCCATGAAGTGCTGCCTGTCGGTTTCTATATGAAAAAACTCTGGTTAATTCAGAAGAATTCAGGTTAGCCGTCATAATCCGGTTTCTGATTCCGCGAGCGCTCTGGTCTTCCGCCGCCCGGGATTCAACGCTTACCGTCTTCGGCCATAGACATCTTCTCCGGTCAAAACGTTTGCCTGGCCCAACAGATTCTCCAGATCCCAATAGTGCTGGCCCTCTGCTTTCCTTGACGCCATGTCCATGCAGGTGGATCGAATTTTTGCCGTGAGATAAAGCATGGCTTCCATCACAACAGGGTTCATGATGCCGTTGCTGGTTGCATCAGTTCCAAGTTGCAATGCTTCCCGGTATTCGCCGTTATCGATTTTCGTACGCATTTCCTTGGCGACTTCTATTGGCGGCATAGGGCAACTCTTTTCTCGGCTTCGGGAGTGGTTATCTATATCTGTTGTAGTATATTCATTTATTGTCTTGTAATTTATGAGATCGTGCATGTCAAATACGTCAAATTCAGTAAATTTTTCTATTATGTTCTTTGTTATAACTGTCTCATATCTCATGTTTAGAGCTTTTCGGCTTCTTATGGATTGCACGAATTATTGTGTGTAGGTGCGTCCCCTTGGTCTCGTTTCAGACCGTCCGGCTTGCAAACGGCGCCCGCATTCCATTCCCCGTGGCTGCTGTGGTTACGGCTACCGCCCTTTTCCCGAAAAGGGCTCTTTGCGACGGAACTGACAAAGCTCTGTCAGCTTCTGATCCTCTGGTAAAAATGGTTGCCCGCAACAGGTAAAACCTGTCCTCCTTAAAAAGGACGCTCGTCAGATGGTGGGGCGTGCGGGGCTGCTTGGTTCACTGGGCAAAGTCGCCGATGGTTGACCGGGTGTGCCTTTTCTGTAGCTGACGGTTTTTCTGTTGGCCTTAATGTCTGCCCATAGATTACAGCAGCAAAGCGCGCTGTTCAGGCACAAATGTTCCCGAGCTGTCGTTCTGACAGTAGCTCTGAACTGTTGAGCCTGTTGCTTGTGGAATGATGTCAGGTCCGTTTCTGTCCCGAAGCCTTTGGAAAAGGAGGGGAGGGACAGTGTTTTATTGCGGCAACTCGGGCTGTTCGTTCGGCGGACCCTTTTTACCTGGCGTCAGCACAGTGCCGGCAGACGCCAGCACAATGCAGAGAATGCCACCCATGCGCAGGAGGGAAAGGGTTTCGTGCAGCAGCAGGATGCCTGCGCAGGCTGCACAGACGGGTTCCAGACTATACAGCACCCCCAGATCCCGCGCGGAGAGCCGATGCATGGCCTGCATTTCCAGCGCGTAGGGCAGTGCGGAGGAACAGAGAGCTACCAGCACAGCCATCTCCAGTAGAAGCGGGTGATGCAGGCCGATCACGAAGGCCGGGACGAAGCAGGGCAGGAACAGAATGGCCGCGCTGGACAGCAGCCCCAGCGCGCAGGCGTGGCCGGGCGCGAGTTTACCTGTCATCCGCTTACCAAAAATAATGTAAAGCGCCCAGCAGATGGCGGCTCCTACGGCATAGGCTACGCCACGCATATCAGGGAGCGCGGCGGTGTCCGGGCGGAGCAGCAGGACCAGCCCAAGCACTGTCAGCGCAATCCAGCCAATATCCGCCAGCCTGCGGGACCCGGTAAAGGCCAGAAACAGCGGGCCGGTAAATTCAATGGCGACAGTCATCCCCAGAGGGATGCGTTCCAGAGCCAGATAGAAGCATAGATTCATCCCGGCAATGGCAATGCCGTAGGGCAGCACAAGTCGTATTGTGCGGCGAGAGAGTGCATGCCAGCTTCGGAAGAACAGGATCAGGGCCGTCGCGGCAAACGCCGTGCGCAGCCCGACCATGCCCCCGGCCCCGAAGAGTGGGAACAGGGACTTGGCCAGCGAGGAGCCGAACTGGAGGCAGATCATGCTGCCGACCAGTTGAGTGAGCGCCAGCAGACGTTCCCTGAGGGCCGTGTTGGGATGGGAAGGCGACATGCTCAGATCTGCCCATAAGTCCGGAGCATGCCGAACAGGATGTTAGAAAAAGGCGGCTGGATCATACATCCAGCAACTCGCCAACCGATTGTGCATGATCCTGAATGAAGGCGAAGCGGAGTTCCGGCTTCCGGCCCATCAGGCTTTCCACCCTCTCCCGCGTGGCCAGCCTGTCTTCCGGCAGGGCTACGACGCGCAGCAATGTGCGGCGTTTGGGGTCCATGGTGGTTTCTTTCAGGTCGCCGGGGGGCATTTCGCCCAGACCTTTAAAGCGGGAGACATCAATCTTGCCCCGCGCCTTGAAGGCCGTTTTCATTTTGCGCTCACGGTCGGCGTCATCCATCGCATAGACGGTGTGAGCCCCCTGTGTCAGCCGGTAGAGTGGCGGCTGGGCCAGATAAAGGTGCCCGTTGCGGATCAGGTCTGGCAGTTCCCTGTAGAAGAACGTCATCAGCAGGGAGGCGATATGCGCGCCGTCCACGTCAGCATCGGTCATGATGATGACGCGACCATAGCGGAGCTTGCTCATGTCAAACCGATCTCCCGAGCCGCAGCCAAGGGCTTCAATGAGATCCCGCAATTCCTGATTGGCGCGAAGTTTTTCCGTGGTGGCGCTGGCCACGTTCAGAATTTTGCCTCGCAGGGGCAGAACGGCCTGAGTTTCACGGTTGCGGGCCTGCTTGGCGGATCCGCCAGCGGAGTCCCCCTCAACCAGAAAAATCTCGGTCTCGTCTGCCCGTTCCCGCGTGCAGTCCGTCAGCTTGCCCGGCAGGCGCAGGCGGCGTGTCGCGCTTTTGCGCGGCGTGTCTTTCTGCTCACGGCGGCGCAGGCGTTCTTCCGCCCGTTCGATCACAAACCCCAGAAGAGAGTCAGCCTGTGGCGGATTTTGGGCCAGCCAGTGGTCAAACCGGTCCCGCAGAGCGGTTTCCACCAGTTTGCTGGCTTCGGCGGAGGTCAGCTTTTCCTTGGTCTGACCCTGAAATTGCGGGTCACGGATAAAGACAGACAGCTTGGCGGCAATCATGCCCAGCACGTCTTCCGCCGTGATGGAGGCGGCTTTCTTGTTGGACCGCTGTTCCCCCCATGCGCGCAGGCCTTTGACCAGCGCATTCCGGAAGCCGGTCTCATGCGTGCCACCCTGCGGGGTCGGGATGGTGTTGCAGTAGGAGGCAAGGGCCGCTGTGCCACTTTCCAGAAAGGCCACGGCCCATTCCACGCGGCCATTATCGGTGCCGTCGGCGGCGGGGGGGAGATTGGCGTCATCCGCCCAGAGCGGGGTGAGCAGCGGGGCGGATGCGCCCAGTTCATCTGTCAGGCTGTCAGCCAGGCCGCCGGGGAAGTGTAGCGTGGCTTCTGTCGGCGTTTCATCACCCGTTTTGATCAGGGATGGATCACACGACCAGCGAATGGTCACGCCCCGGAAGAGGAAGGCCTTGGACCGACACAGTTTGTACAGCCGGGACGGTACCAACACATGAGCGCCAAAAATGAGTGTGTCCGGCTGGAAGGTAATCTGTGTTCCGCGACGGTTTTGTGTGGGGCCGACTTTTTCCAGTGGGGTGACGGGTTTGCCGCGCTCATAGGCCTGCCGCCAGATGGCGCGGTCCCGCGCAATTTCCACATCCATGCGCGAAGACAGGGCGTTCACCACGGAAGACCCGACTCCGTGCAGACCACCGGAGGTCGCATAGGCCTTGCCGGAAAATTTGCCGCCAGCATGCAGGGTGGTGAGAATGACTTCCAGCGCGGAGCGGTCCGGGAAGCGTGGATGCGCGTCCACGGGGATTCCGCGTCCGTTATCACGGATGGTCAGACGATTGTCCGGGTCCAGCCGCACATCAATGGCGGAGGCGTGACCTGCCACGGCCTCATCCATTGCATTGTCCAGCACCTCGGCGGCGAGGTGATGCAACGCTGCTTCATCCGTGCCGCCAATATACATGCCGGGACGGCGGCGGACCGGCTCAAGCCCTTCCAGAACCTCAATGGCGCTGGCGTCATAGGCTTGAGGGCTGGTCTCGGCTTTGGTCGCGGTTTTTCCCGCTGGTTTGCGGGAAGGCGGGGGCGGAGAAAACAGGTCACTCATGGATAGGGTCTGTCCCGCTTTGTCACTGATTCGTCAAGCAGGCCTGTAGCAGGAAGGCGGATGGCCAGGCCCGAAAAGCACTGCCGCCCGCCGTGCTGTAGAGACGATCAGGCGCGATGGGTCGTTTTTGTCTTCGTCGCGCGACGCGCAGGGCGTGACGGACGGGAAGACGCGGAAGGAGCTGCACAGGTTTCAAAAGACGCAGGCTGGGTGACGTCTTTGGCGTCTGTGTAGTTGGCCAGATCTTCAGAGTTTTCCAGCGCGTTGACTTCATCAAACATGGCGAGGCGCTGCATGCAGAAAATGGTGCCGGACTGGAGGCCCTTCTCGGACTGAATGTTGGCGAGCTGGGTGATATAGTCATCATGCTCACGCTGGGCGCTGCGACCGTAGGTGGTGCGGAAATAGGCGTTGAGCTTCTGCTCTTCATCCAGCAGCGTGGAGCGGAACTTGCCGACAAAGGCGTTGTAGCGGTCCTGCGCGTTGCAGGAGAGAGCCGTCACCATCAGCTCGCTTTTCAGAGCCTGAATATTGAACGCTTCATGCGCCGGGGAATGACCGCACGGGGTGGCGGCGAATGTGACAGTGCTGTGCAGCACACCAAAAGCAACGGCACCAGCGGCAAGAAAACGGGAAAAAGACATGCGGGTCCTCCGATACATGCTGGAGCGGGCGTGCCTCTTCATAGCAAGGTCTCCCCGGCTGGCTCAGCGTATGAAACGGTTTCTACAAGGTTTGACAAACGAAATAGCGTATTCAGCAGAGAAAGATAGAAGTATTTTTTCATACCGCGTCTCAGCATTTCCACCCGCAGGAAACGTGTCGTTCAGGCGGTCAGGATCACACGGAGGACTCAGTCCGTTCTTCCAGACCGCCAATTTCAGGCAAAATAATGTTTCTGCTGAACGGGGCATTCATGAAACCGGAAGAGAAAGCACATAGGGTGTTGAGGGGGAGGGATACCATTTACCCCCCTTTCTTCCTGTCTCGGGATGCTCTAAAGGCAGAGACGAATCATGCGGCTTTGTGGAAGACAGGCATAAGTTTGCCTGATTTGCCCGCCATACGGTGCGCAGAAGGTTCGTGTACTGAATAATAATAGTGAAGCGGAGCTGTCGAGTGCGCTTACGAGGAATTGCCGTTCTGGCGCTAACTGGTGGTATGCTTGCCGGCTGTGCGACTACAGGTGGCCCAGTTGTTACCGGATCTCCCAACCCGTTCGGGTATATGAAGAAATCAGCGGTCTGCCAGACAACGCCGCTGAAAAAAGAGGCTGATGGCAGCCTGAGCACCACCATGACGGTGCGCTCGGATGATGGTCTGTGCGAGCTGAAAGTCTCTCAGGATTCCGGCAAGGCGTATGCCTCCTTTGGTGTCTCTCCGTCTCCGGAACACGGGAAAGCCTTCCTGTATAATCTGGATAATGACACCCACGTGACCTACACGCCCACCATGGCCTATGCTGGTCAGGACACCTTTACGGCCATTCTGGTGCCCGGACCCGGTGAGAAGCGGACCCGTCTGACGGTGACAGCGCAGGTCGACGCCACAGGTGTTGTGCTGCCCAAGCCCCCGGCTCCGGTTGTGACGTCCTCCAGCAAGACGACGGGCTCCAGTGCCAAAAAGACGACGACGCGCCGCCGCACGGTGAGCCACAAGAAATAGGCTGCGTAAGCGGACATCGCCCCTGTTCTGACTGGGGCGATGTTCTTTATGGAAATTGTTTCAATTGAAAAAACGCGCTGTCACCGGTTTTCGGGGCAGCGCGTTTTTTGTTCGTGCCTCTACCCCGGTCTGATGGATCAGAGGTGCGGGGCAGACCTGCGGAAATCAGATAGAGAAGGTAATCGGCTCACTCAGCGGGCGCTTGAGGCCACAGCTTTCGGTTTTTTTGACCAGATCATCCAGTGTGGTTTTCTTCATCTGTAGGGTCAGTTCTTTGTCAAACTGCTTCCAGCATGGTTCGATCACCTTGCTGAACAGCGGGCCCTGCGGGCCATCCTCTCCATTGCAGTCATCCTGCGTGACCGCGTTGATGATATCCACCAGAGAAATATCCCGCCGTGGGCGGCCCAGACGGTAGCCCCCGCGCGGCCCACGGATGCTTTCCAGTAGACCGGTGCGTGACAGGGATTGCAGCAGAGGTTCAATCCCACGCCGTGCCAGAGCAGAGCGTTCGGCAATATCCGCAGCGCTGACCGTGCCGGAACGGCCAGCATGAAATGCAACGTCCAGCATGATAAGAACGGCTGTCATGGCTCTGTCCCGACGCAAAATCATGGATCTGGTTTCCTTTCACCTCAAGAAAAGGCACATCTGCTGTTAAACATGAATGACAGCGAAATATAGCAGGCGTTCCGGTGTTTATCTACGCTGATCATTCGTATTATACAAAGAGCGACGAGCAGAAGACACTCAGAAAAGGTCAATTCATGACGAGTTCGGATAAATCCGGGGAAAATTACGGTTTTGCCGCCCCACGCGGCAAGGTTTACGACTCGGTTCTTAACGTGGTGGGCGGAACGCCTCTGGTGGCTCTTCCGCATCTGTTGCGGGAAGAGAAGCTGCAATGCCGCCTTCTGCTCAAGCTGGAATTTTTCAATCCGTTAGGGTCCGTCAAAGACCGCATCGGGGCGGCCATGGTGCTGGAAGCAGAGCGGGAGGGCCGTATTACCCCCGGACGCACGGTTCTGGTGGAGCCGACATCGGGCAATACCGGCATTTCTCTTGCGTTTGTTGCGGCAGCACGCGGCTACCGTCTGATTGTGACCATGCCGGAGGGTGCATCCATTGAGCGGCGGCGGATGCTGCGCCTGATGGACGCGCAGGTGGAACTGACCCCGGCGCGTCTGGGGATGGCCGGGGCCATCGGCCGCGCGAATGAAATCCTTCAGGAGACGCCGGACGCCTGGATGCCGGACCAGTTCGATAATCCCGCGAACCCGGCGGTCCATGCGGCGACCACGGCGGAAGAAATCTGGGTGGATACGGATGGCACGGTGGACGCCATTGTTGCCGGTGTCGGCACGGGTGGCACAGCTACAGGCATTGCAGAGGCGCTGAAGCCACGCCGTAAAGGCTTGCAGGTCTTTGGCGTTGAGCCAACGGAAAGCGCCATTCTGAACGGCGATGAACCCGGCCCGCATGGTATTCAGGGTATTGGTCCCGGTTTCTGCCCGGCTACGTTGCAGACGAAACTGCTGGACGGCGTGATGACTGTTTCCGAGCGGGAGGCCATTGCCGCCGCACGCCGCTGCGCACGGCTGGACGGCGTGCCTGTGGGGATTTCATCAGGGGCTGCCTTGCACGCAGCACTCCAGATCGCGAAAAAGCCGGAGTCCAAAGGGAAGACGATTATCGCCATCGCGCCGTCTTTCGCGGAGCGGTATCTGTCTACGTCCCTGTTCTCGGGGCTATGAAAAAATAAAAAACGCTGCTCCGGCATCTGGCTGGAGCAGCGTTTTTTTTACACGATCTTTCAGAACGTCTGTCACGTCTCTGTTTCTAAGAGGCGTGCTTTGTGCGGTGTGAAAGCCCGGCGCTGTTAGCGGAAGACGATTTCCACGCGGCGGTTCTGGGCTTCCTTGGTGTTCGGGCCGGTTTTGACCAGAGGATTCTGTTCACCATAACCATGAATGTCGATGGCGGTGCCGGGCACGCCATCACGCACCAGTTCGGCCTTCACCGTCTCCGCACGGCGGAGGGACAGCTTCATGTTATAGGCTTCGCCACGCTTCTGGCCGGGGAAAGCGGAAGAGTTATCCGTGTAACCGGAGACCAGAATACGGGTCAGGCTGGTATGGGTCGTGGCCTGTGCGGCAACGGCGACAATGGAGCGGGCGCGGGCTGTCAGGTCAGCCTTGTCCCAGTCAAAAAACACCAGATAGCTCCGGGCCGACTGCGGGGCAGGGGCTGCCGCAGGTTCAGGAACCGGTGGAGGCGGCGGAGGAGCAGGATTGAATTCATACCGCAGCCCCAGCATCAGGGAATGGTTGAAGTCTGTCTTGGTATCCCGGTTGCCGGTTGCAAAGCTGTAAGGCTTGGACTGGTTGGCCCCACCAATGGTGCCCCATGCGGAAGAGCCGTGAGATTGCGGGCCGAGCATGGTCCAGAAGCGATATTCCGCCGTAAAGGACAGCCCGACAACCCAGGGGGTGGGGAAGGACAGGCCGAAAATGCCCTGATAGGCAAAATTGCCGAACGTGCCGCCGACGTGCTGGGAAAGCTGGTTGCCCGGCGCCGTGATGGAGGTTTTCATCGCGGTCCAGCCGTAGCCGATCCCTGCACCCAAAATACGGGAACAGCCACGGTTTGCCGATATCCATGTCAAACAGGGCGTTGGCCATCACGCCATAGGTCTGGCGGCGGCCATCGGCGCGACTGTTTAAGGAATTGGTGACAAACCTCTGGTAATTCTGATTCCGGTAGTCGCCTTCCACTTCCACGCGGAAGCCGTTGCCCAGACCGTAGCCGATCGAGCCGATTCCCGTGGCGCCCGTGTGCCAGCGGTCACGACCGTCAGGGAACATGCTGGACGTGCGGACACGCTGGTCCTGATTGAAGGTGGCCCCACCTTCTCCCGCAATATACAGGCCCTGAACAGGCTGGGCCATGGCTGGCGCCGCGCACAACAGGAAACCTGCCACCAGCGGTGCAGAAAGCAGTGATTGCGCGAGGAGGCCTTGGCGCAGCGTCATGTTCTTCTCCCTGCTATGGCACTGTTTCCGCAGTGGCCGGGCATTGTGGTCTTGGTGCTCATGGCACATATGCCTGCCTTCTTTGCTGTAAACTGGCGTTGTGTGCAACAGCTTGTAGAAATAGTTTTCAAAAACACCCCTGTTTGAGGGTAATCAGCCTGTCAGGCGTGTGACATAAGTCACACAGCGTCAAGTATTGTCAGAGCAGCGTTGCTTCAAACGGAGGCCTGAAATCCGGCGCATCCACCTCCAGAACCCATAAATCCGGGTCGTAGCGCAGTTGCCGTTCAATAAAGGCCTGTGTTTTTTCTGCGGAGAGAGGCGTTTCACCGGAACTTTTCAGCCATGCGGCCTCTCCATCCGCCGTGCGGGTCTGACTCAGGACCACAGCCTGTCCTTCCCGGCCCAGAAGTACAACCAGAATCCCCCCGGCATCGGCATCGCCCCGTTTCAGCATCACTGCGGAGCGGCCATCCTGACCGCACTGGCGGAGCAGTGCACGGGCGACAATGTCGGAACGCAGGCGGGCGGTTGTCATCAATGGGCGGCCGCGGAGGGAGAGGCGGAGTCATCCGGCATGGCGGCAACGGCGGTTTTATACCATTTCGGATTTTCCAGCAGGGTGCGGGCCACTTCCAGATCCCGGTCGCTCCCCAGCGCTGCGGGGCAGGCTTTGCGGATGGCCAGAATACGGGAAACCGGCAGCGGGAAGCGGGCGAGGCGGGAGGCTTCGATCGCAGGCTGATTGTCCAGCCTGCCCGCAGCGAGGTCATGCATCTGGCGCGTCAGCTCTGTTTCCCCAAGGCTTGTGCAGATCTGCGGCATGACGCCCAGACCCTGCAAAGGCCAGTGCAGGGGGGCAATCACACGGCTCCATGTGACAAACAGTTCGCCCTCATCGGGCAACTGCGCCACGGTCTGCACCAGACCTTTCCCGAGTGTTGAACTGCCGATCACCACCGCACGGCGATGGTCAGCCAGTGCGGCCGCCAGAATTTCCGCAGCACTCGCCGTGCGGCCATCCACCAGAATGGCAATGGGCAGGCCGTTGGTCATGTCACCGCCCTGCACGGCCCAGATATGGTTGGCCTGCTGGTCCCTTCCGTCGGTGACGGCGGCAACGCCCCGGTCCAGCAGCAGGGCCGCAGCCGTGACGGCCTGTTGCAGTACACCGCCCCGGTTGCCGCGCAGGTCAATAATCAGCCCTTTCAGATTCGGGTCCTGCGTGGCCTGATCGAGATACTGGCTCATCTCCTCCGCTGTGTCGGAGGAAAAGGAGGTCACGCGCAGGACGACAAGTGCGCCGCTGGCAAAGGCGAACACGGTTTCCGGCGGTACCTTGGCGCGGTGCAGCACGACCGTATGTCCGCGCCGACTGCCCGGAGAGAGCAGGCGCAGGCTCACGCGCGAGTCCTCTTCGCCCCGCAGCCAGCTTGTCACGGTTTCAAGCGACTGGCCGGCTGTCAGCCTGTTGTTCACGGCCAGCAGCCTGTCCCCCGGGTCTACCGTGGCGGTCCAGGCCGGACCATTGGCGTTGACGGCGGAGACGATGATATCCCGTCCCTTGCGTGTCAGGCTGATTCCCGCATCGGCTTCTCCCCCCACGCGCGCCTGACGGTCCGTGGTTGCCGAGGAGGGGCCGATATAGCGGGAATACGGGTCCAGATGGTTGAACAGTTCATCAAAGAACGCCTGCACCAGCTCTTCCCGGCTGGCGCTTCCGACAGCGCTGGAATGCGCACGGGCGGCGGACATGAAGTCTACGGCCAGTCTGGCCCATTGATCGACATTGTCTGCGGCAGGCGCGGGCTGGGAGAGCAGGCTGGTCTGCCCGGCCAGCAGCCGGATGTCAGCGCCCCGTGTATCGAGCGTGAGCATGGGGTCCAGCGCTGTCAGGCAGCCCAGCCCCCACAGAGTGAAGTCCCGGCTGGTATGGGCTTCCAGCGTGCGGGGGGCCAGAAATTCCAGAGCCGTGGCGATTACGGAGCGGATCAGCGTCATATCGACCGTCGGCTTGTCCGGTTCCACGGCTTCCGGTGCGTCAGTCGTGCCAGCAGGGGGCGTGTTCGTAGTGGGGGTGCCAGCAGGGAGCGCACCGGCAGGAGGCGAACCCGCAGAAGGGGGATTGGCAGAAGGGGTGTTGGCCGACGGTGTGTCGACGGGGGGCGTGCCAGCAGCGGGTGTGCTGGTGGGGGGGCTTGTCGGCAGGAGGTGTGTCGGGTGTGGCTTTGGAGAGGGCGGGAGAGGTCGCCGCCGTAGCTTTGGCCATGCCGGTCTGTGCTGTGCCGGTCTGCGCCGTATCTGTCGGTGGAGGCGGTAGGTTGTTGGGGCCGGGCGCGGGTGTGCTGCCCTGCGCACGTAGGGGGGCAGGCTGATAGATCAGCAGAGTTGCGATCAGGAGGCAGGGAAGTGCACGGCGCAACGGGCTGGGAAGCAGGTGCCGTGCCGGACTAGCTGTCATGGCGTGGCGGCGCCGGAGCCGGAGCCAGAGAGAGCGTGCCCTGTGCCGGATGGGTTGCAGTCAGAACGACAGGCAGCACACCGCTGTTCAGGACTCGGGGTCCTGAACTGAGGTCTGAGCGCGGTGGTGACGAGTCGTCATGCATCCCTGAGTCATCCGGCAAGGCAAGGAAGGAAAGGAAAGACGGAGTTCCTGTTTTCGTCAATGTCACGGCAACGCCAGATCGGGTTGCCGTTATGATGTGAGCATCCAGTGTGCATCCGATCAGCGGGGTCAGAAAAATGGCAGCAAGCCTGTCCTGACAGGTCTGAACGGCAGAAGCCGCCCTGCGTTCCGTCATTTGAAGATGTTCGGCCAGTGCGGACAGGTCTGCTCTGTCCTGCGGGTGGGATGCTGTATTGCGTGGTGTGCTGTCGAGCGCGGTGAGCAGGGCGCGATGGGTCACAAGGTCCGCATAGCGGCGGATCGGGCTGGTGAAATGCGTATAGTGCTCCAGCGCCAGACCATGGTGCAGCTCTGGCGTGGTGCTGTAACGCGCCTGCGTACGGGCTGCCGGGCGGGGGCGGCCAGTGTGGTCACCAGAGGGGGCAGGGGGCGCGGGATGTGCCCGGAACAGGCCCGCAGCCTTGTGGCGCACGAGGTCTTCCGCCGCAAAGCGGTTGGCAGCGATCATGAACGCTGCCACCAGATCATGCGCGGGCAGGCGTTCGCGGCGTGTGAAGTCCGTTGGTTGTCCGGCGGCGTCCAGCGTGACGAGATATTCGTCTTCCGGCAGGCTGATTACGCCACGCGCAGTGGCATCTTCCTGTAATGCCGCCGCTGCCGCCTGTAATGTCGGGATCAGGTCCGGGGGCAGGTTGGCGAGGGAGCAAGGCACGCTTGCGGGTAAACCGGCGGGGGTAACAGCCGCCCGTTGTGGCGTGACCGGGACGTGGTCCAGAACCTGCTGCACCTCCTGATAGGTCAGACGGGCCGCGCTCCGCATGATCCCCCGGCCCAGCGTACCGGAACGGATCTGCCCCGTGGGCGTGATCTCAAGGTCAGCAAACAGGCATAACCGGTCTTCCTGTGGCCTGAGTGAACAGACCCCGGCAGAGAGAGCAGGTGGCAGCATGGGCACCACGCGGCCCGGCAGATAGACCGAATTGCCCCGCTTTCTGGCTTCGGTATCCAGTGCGGAGCCGGGTGTGACGTAATGCGCGACATCCGCAATGGCGATGACGAGCCGGAAACCGTCTGCTGTTCGCTCCGCCCAGATGGCGTCATCAAAATCCTGCGCTGTGGCGTCATCAATGGTGACAAGCGGGAGGGCACGCAGGTCCAGGCGTTTATCCGGGCATCTGTCCGGCGGTTCAGTCGTAGTTGAGGCTGTAATGCCCGGTGATGTCGGTGGCTGGCTGACGCGCTGTGCTTCGGTGAGCACAGCGGCGGGAAATTCCGTCGGGATATCGTGGGTCAGCAGGCTCAGGGTGGCTGGCATGCCTGCCGCTGTGGCGGGTCCCAGAATGGTGCGGATCCGTGCGCGGGGGGCATGATGCCCATCCTGCGCGGGAAGCAGGTCCGCCAGCACGATATCACCCGGTAAGGGGCGTGGGGGCACTGAGTCGGGCACGATCTCCAGCGCGCGCGTGAGCCTGCGGTCACAGGGGATCAGCCTGTCCGGATTGGTCTGAAAAACAGTGGCAATCTGGCGTGGGGCTGTAGAGAGCAGGCGGATTGGCCGCCCTTCGCGCCGGTTGTGGCCCGTGGCAGGGCGCAGGCGGAGAATGATCTCATCACCGGGGATGAGCAGGGTGTTCTCCAGATGCGCTGTGACAAGCGTTACGCTGCCGCCGCGTGGGTCATCCGGCAGGTGGGCCAGAGGCAGGCCATCATGCCCCAAGCGGGTGATACGGGCGCGGGCGGTCTCCGGCAGGCCGGTCACACCTTTCAGTCTGCCCGACGGCAGGAGCGCGAGATCGCCTGCAACCGCCATGGCGTGCAGCTGCGTCCGCAGGGCGGCTTTCAGATGCACGGGCAGGCCAAAGGCCCGCAGGATATCTGGTGGGGAGATGGGGGTGCGGTCCGCTTCCAGAAAAGTCCGGAGGGCCGCAGAGTCAGGCAGAGCTGCGGCCCCCGATCTTTTCTGCACGGGTTAGTCCGCCTTTTTCTTCCGTGCGGCTGGCTTTTTGGCAGGAGCCTCAGCGCCGTCTTCCGCCGTGCTTTTTTTGGCCGCTGGTTTGCGGGTGGTCGTTTTTTTAGCCGTCGCCGTGGTTTTGGTGGCTGTTTTTTGAGCGGCTGTTTTGGGTTCTGCCTTGGTTGCGGTCTTTTTGGTGGCCGTTTTGGTGGTGGTCTTCTTTTTTGGCCGCGCCAGCCTTGGCTTTCAGGGGTTTGCCCTTTTCAGCCAGCAGGGCCACGGCCTCATCCAGAGTGACCTCGTTCATATCCGTGCCACGCGGCAGGGTGGCGACCAGATTGCCATGCTGCGCATAGGGGCCAAAGCGGCCCTTGCGGATCATGACTGGCTCCCCCATCCTTGGGGTGCACACCCATGTTGCGGATGGAAGCCAGTTTTTTGGCCAGCGCATCCACAGCGCGGTTCAGGCCGATGGTCAGAACGTCATCGTCCTTGTCCAGAGAGCCATAGATCGCGCCCATTTTCACGTAAGGGCCGAAGCGCCCCAGACCGGCTTCAATCGGTTCTCCGCTTTCCGGGTGCAGGCCGACAAGGCGCGGCAGGGAAAGCAGGCCAACCGCCTGATCCAGCGTAATGGCCTCACCGTCCATTCCTTTGGGGAGGGAGGCGCGTTTCGGCTTGGCTTTCTTGTCCGCCGGGTCCGGCTCACCCTGCTGCACATACAGACCATATGGCCCCTGACGCACGGTGATGTCCTCACCCGTATCAGGATGCTGGCCCAGCACACGCATGCCGTCCTTCAGGGCAGCACCATCCCCTTCTTCCGCGCTTTCGGAAGACAGGCGGCGGGTGAAGGAACATTCCGGGTAATTGGAGCAGCCAATAAAGGCCCCGTAACGCCCCAGCTTGAGGCCGAGGCGACCGGTGCCGCAGGCCGTGCAGTGGCGCGGGTCGGACCCGTCCTCCCGCGGTGGGAAGAAGAACGGCCCGAGGTCTTTATCCAGCGCGTTCAGAACATCCGTAATCGTCAGGTCTTTGGTGTCGGCGACCGCTTTGGAGAACGCATTCCAGAAGTTGGCCAGAACGTGCTTCCACTCGGCCCGGCCATCGGAAATATCGTCCAGCAGTTCTTCAAGACTCGCGGTGAACGTGGTGTCCACATACTTCTCAAAGAAGGAGACAAGAAACGCCGTGACCAGCCGCCCGCGTGCTTCGGGAATGAAGCGGCGGTTTTCCAGCGTGACGTAATTGCGGTCCCGCAGCACGGTCAGGATGGAAGCGTAGGTGGAAGGACGGCCAATGCCGATTTCTTCCATTTTCTTGACCAGCGAGGCTTCCGAAAAGCGCGGCGGCGGCTGGGTAAAGTGCTGGTCCGCCGTTACGCTTTCGCGCTTTAGCGGGTCTTTTTCCTTCATGGGCGGCAGCATGCGGGATTCGTCATCCGCAGGCTTGTCGCTATCGTCCCGGCCTTCCGTATAAAGACGCAGGAAGCCATCAAACGTGATGATGGAGCCGTTGGCGCGCAGCACGGTCTGGCCGGAGGGACCGGCAATATCCACCGCAACCTGATCAAGGGCGGCGGATTCCATCTGGCTGGCGACGGCCCGCTTCCAGATCAGCTCATACAGGCGGCGCTGTTCCGGTGTGAGGTGAGAGGCGACGGAAGAAGGCGTGCGGGAGACATCCGTCGGGCGGATGGCTTCATGCGCTTCCTGCGCGTTCTTGGCCTTGGAACTGTAGAAGCGCGGCTGGGCGGGCACATAGTCCCCACCAATATGCTGGCCGATATGGTCCCGGATGGCGAACATGGCTTCCTTGGCCATCTGCACGCCGTCTGTTCGCATATAGGTAATGAGGCCCACGGTCTCCCCGCCAACATCAATGCCTTCATAGAGCTGCTGGGCGGTGCGCATGGTGACCTGCGCACCCATACCCAGCTTGCGGGAGGCTTCCTGTTGCAGGGTGGAGGTGGTGAAGGGCGGCTGCGGGTTCCGGCGGACCTTGCGGCGCTCGACAGACTGAACGGCGAGGTTTTCCGCCTCCACAGCCTTTTTGGCGGCGGTGGCAAGTTCCTCGTTGTTCAGGTCAAACTGGTCGAGCTTTCTGCCGTTCAGATGCGTGAGGCGCGCGGTAAACGGCGCGCCGGACGGGGTGGCGAGGGCTGCCTGCACCGTCCAGTATTCACGCGGTTTGAAGACTTCAATTTCGGCTTCCCGCTCACAGATCAGCCGCAGGGCGACGGACTGCACGCGGCCCGCGCTGCGGGAGCCGGGCAGCTTGCGCCACAGAACGGGGGAGAGGGTGAACCCGACCAGATAATCCAGCGCGCGGCGGGCCAGATACGCCTCGATCAGCGGCATATCGAGGTCACGCGGGTGGGCCATGGCGGTCTTGATGGCGCTTTTGGTGATCTCGTTAAAGGTGACGCGCTGGACGTCCACACCCTTCAGCGCCTTTTTTTCTTCCAGCATGGCGCGGACATGCCAGGAAATGGCTTCACCCTCACGGTCCGGGTCAGTGGCGAGATAGAGCGTTTTAGCGCCTTTCAGCGCCTTGATGATGGCGGCAACCTGTCTGGTGCCCCGTTCATCGGCCTGCCAGGACATGGCAAAATCTTCATCCGGGCGCACGGACCCGTCTTTGGGCGGCAGATCCCGTACGTGGCCAAAGGAGGCCAGCACCGTGTAGTTATTGCCCAGATATTTGTTGATCGTTTTCGCCTTTGCGGGCGATTCGACCACCACAACGTCAGTCATACTCTCTCCGACCTGCCGGAAGCAGCACCAAGATCAGCCGTTTTTGTCACCACGGACCGCACGGACAACACGCCCACCGGGGAGTGAGTCCAGACAGCCCGACAGCTCAAGTTCCGTGAGCACGGTCAAGACGGCAGACGCTGAGAACTGGCAGCGCCTAACCAGATCGTCAACAGCTATGGGTGTAAAGGAGAGCAGATCAAGCACTTTTTCCCGCACAGAGTCGCAGGGCGGTATTGGGGGTGAAGGCGCGGATGTCAAGGTCTGCGTCGGCACTGAGAGTGGGGGACGAGAGGGCGGGAAAAGAGGTGGATACGGTGGGAAAGCGCCATTTTCCGGCTGTTCCCCGTTTTTTTCGGGTGCGGCCTGTAGGGGGGCGGTGGTGGTCACGCGTTCTGATGTTTCAGACCCGCCATGCAAAGACAGGGGGAAAGAGTGTTGCGGTGCGTCTGTGTCCGCGGCAACACGGTGTAACGCTGTTTTTGCGGGAAGGGACGGCGGCAACGTCGCCTGCCGGTCCGGTCCGGTTGAGTGTTCCGGGAAGACCGGCGGCAGGTGAGGCAGGATGTCAGCAACGCTTTCAGTCAGCACCGCGCCGTTGCGGAGCAGGTCATTACTGCCACGGCAGCGCGGGTCCAGCGGGGAACCGGGCACGGCGAAGAGTTCCCGTCCGTATTCTCCAACCAGTCGGGCGGTAATCAGTGTGCCGGATCTGGGGGCAGCTTCCACCACCACGCAGCCGAGCGTGAGTCCGGCAATCAGCCGGTTGCGGCGTGGAAAATGGCGGTTAAGGGGCGCTGTGCCCAACGGCGCTTCTGTCACCACCGCGCCCTGTTCGGCAATTTCGGCCTGAAGGCTGGCGTTCTGGGGCGGGTAGGGTTTGTCCAGTCCGCCCGCAATGGCGGCCACGGTCATGCCCTGCCGGTGGAGTGCGCCTTTATGGGCGGCGCTGTCGATTCCCCGCGCCAGACCGGAGACAACGCACAGCCCCGCCTCCACCAGTTCCGTTGCCAGACTTTCCGCGAGCCGCAGGCCAGAGGATGAGGCGTTGCGCGCGCCGATCAGCCCGATGCCGGGTCTGCTCAGGATTGCGACATTCCCCAGCACGCTGAGAACTGGCGGTGCGTCGGGAATTTCTTTCAGCAGAAAGGGATAATCCGCATCCAGCAGTGTGAGGATATGGCCGCCCATACGCTGGGTGGCTTCGATTTCCCGCAGGATACTGTCCCGCGAGGGGATGACCAGCGGCACCCGCCCGCGTTGCGGCAGGCGGGGCAGGGCGTCCAGAGCGGCTTCGGCAGAGTGATACTGGCTGAGCAGCCGCCGCCATGTGCGTGGCCCCACAGACTCGGTGCGGGCCAGACGCAGGCAGGCGACAAGCGCGGTCATTTTTGTTTGGGTGGAACGCGAGGTTCGGGCACCCTTCAGGATACGCCCGATGTTGGCGCTGTGCCGCATAAGCACCAGCAGGCTGATGAGCAGCACGGCCATGGGTTTGCCGGAGGTCTGGAAGCTGAAGCCATATAGAGCCAGCGTGACAAACGGCATGACGATAAAGGCCGAAAGCGCCCCGGCGGAGGAAATGCGCGTGAGCTTTGCTACGCCCAGCCATGTGGCGCAGCCGATCAGCCCGGTTATGGGAGAGAGGGCCAGCAGAGCGCCCAGACCGGTCGCGACACCCTTGCCGCCCTTGAAACCGAGAAAAATCGGATAGCAATGCCCCACCACCACGGCCAGCGCTGTGACCGCGAGAATCCGGTCGGAAAAGTCTGGCGGTGTCATGATCCACGCAATCGCCACGGCCAGAGCGCCTTTGGCGGCGTCCAGCCCGAGTGTGGCGGCGGCCAGATCTTTCCGGCCTGTGCGCAGGACGTTGGTGGCCCCGATATTGCCGGAACCGATCTTGCGCAGATCACCAAGGCCAGCGGCGTTGGTGAGAATCAGGCCAAACGGCACGCTGCCCAGCACGTGCCCCCATGAACGCCATGGCCGCGAGCAGCCACAGCGCGTAGGAGGGGAGAGTGTCCATCATGCGACTGGGCCTGCGACCTGGTCTGCCGCCGGCACTCCGTAAACCCGCTGGCCGTTCTTCCATGTGCCCAGCACGCGGCCTTCCAGCGGTCGGCCATCAAACGGCGTGTTCTGCGCCCGGCCTGGCAGCCTGCCAGCCCGAACCAGCCAGCTCTGGTCCGGCGCAAACAGACAGAGGTCCGCCGCTACCCCGGTTGTCAGTGTGCCGCAGGCGGCGCCCAGCAGGGCGGAGGGTTTGTGCGTGAGCAGGGCGAGAGCCTGTGGCAGCGTAAGTGTGCCATCATGCACCCGCGCCAGAGTGACCCCCAGCAGCGTGACCATGCCGGTGCCGCCTGTGGCGGCCTGTGCGAAGGGGAGACGTTTATCATCCGCGTCACGCGGCAGGTGGTCCGAGGCAATGGCGTCAATCGTGCCATCGGCCAGAGCGGCGCAGATGGCCAGACGGTCGGCTTCTGCCCGCAGCGGCGGGGAGAATTTGGCGTAGGTGCGGAAGTCACCAATCGCGTTTTCGTTCAGGTCAAAATAATGGGGGGCGGTGTCACACGTCACGCGCACGCCACGGGTCTTGGCCTGACGGATGAGGTCAACGCCTTCCCCTGTGGAGACATGCCCGAAATGCAGGCGTCCCCCGGTGAGCTCAGCCAGACGGATATCCCGTGCGATCATGATGGCTTCCGCCACGGGCGGAATCCCCGGCAGCCCCATGCGTGTCGCCAGTTCCCCGGCTGTGGCGCAGCCGGAACCGGCCAGAGATGGTTCTTCCGGGTGCTGCACAACCAGCGCCCCGAAGCCACCGGCATAGGACAGGGCCAGACGCATCAGCCGGGCGGGGTCAATGGCGCGAGCGCCATCGGTAAAGGCTACGGCACCGGCTTCATGCAGCAGGCCGATTTCCGCCAGTTCCTGCCCCTTGCAGCCTTTGGTCAGTGCGCCATAGGGCAGGATGGTAATTGCCCCCGTTTCTTCCCCGCGGCTGCGGAGCAGGCGGACTAGAGCGGGGTTATCAATGGCAGGTTCACAGGTTGGCAGCACGGCGAGGGTGGTGATGCCTCCGGCGGAGGCGGCACGGGCGGCGGAGGCAATGGTTTCACGATATTCGTGGCCCGGATCGCCGATTTCCACGCGCATATCAACCAGGCCGGGGCAAAGCACAGCGCCCTGACCGTCAATAACTTCAGCGCCTTCGGGCGCACTGTCTGCGCCAGCTTTGTCTGTCCCGGCAATCACGCCATCGCGCACCAGCAGGCGGCCCGGCTGATCCAGCCCGGAGGCCGGGTCTATCAGCCGGACATTATCAAAAAGAAGAGTACTCATGCGGAATGCCTGCTGCGGGTCAGCCGGTCCAGCACCGCCATGCGGACAGCAACACCCATTTCAACCTGTTCCTGAATCACGCTCTGGTCGGAATCGGCAACCAGACTGTCAATTTCCACGCCCCGGTTCATCGGGCCGGGGTGCATGACCAGCGCGTTCGTATTCGCCAGAGCCAGCCGCCGCTGGTCCAGACCGTAAAAGCGGAAATATTCCCGCGCACTGGGGATCATGCCTGAAGACATGCGCTCCATCTGGAGGCGCAGCATCATCACCACATCCGCGCCGCGCAGACCGTCCTCCATGGTGTGGAAGACCTCAACCCCAAGGCTTTTAAAGCCGTTGGGCACGAGGGTTGGCGGGCCAACCACACGGACCTTGCAGCCCATGGTGGTGAGCAGATGGATGTCGGACCGCGCCACGCGGGAATGGGCAACATCCCCGCAGATAGCGACAGTCAGCCCCGCAAACCGGCCGCAATGGCGGCGGATGGTCAGCGCATCCAGCAAAGCCTGTGTGGGGTGCTCATGCGTACCGTCTCCCGCATTGACCACGCAGGCTTCCACCTTCTGCGCCAGCAGGGCCGGCGCGCCGGACTGGGAATGCCGCACCACCAGCAGGTCGGCCTGCATGGCGTTGAGTGTGGCCGCCGTATCCAGCAGGGTTTCGCCTTTGTTGACGGAGGATTGCGCGACGGACATGTTGATCACATCCGCGCCCAGACGCTTGCCCGCGAGCTCAAAGGACGTGCGGGTCCGGGTACTGTCCTCAAAAAAAAGGTTGATCAGCGTCCGGCCACGCAGCACGTCCCGTGGCACCTTGCGGGAGCGGTTGAGCAGGGCATAGCTTTCGGCCAGATCAAGCAGCGGTTCGATCTGGTCTGGCGTCATGCCTTGCAGACCGAGCAGATGCCGGGAGTGTCGGCCTGGAAAGCTAGCCATGCAGAACAGCTCCGATGCGTGCGAGCGTTTCATCCTTCCCCCAGAGCGGCCAGCGTGGCGTCTATCCCCGGAGAGGTGTTGGAGCCTGTCACCGCGGCGCGCAGCGGCTGGGCGACCTGCCCGAGCTTGTGTTCTCCAGCTTCCGCAAAGCGGCGCAGGGCGGCGTCGATATTCTCGGGAGTGAAATCGGCTACTGCGGCCAGTTCACGCGCGAGACCGTCCAGAATGGCGCGGGCTTCCGGCGTCAGGATTTTTTCGGCCTTGGCGTTGAAGTCCAGCGGCACATGGCGGCCGAGGAAGGCAGCACTTTCCGTCAGTTCCACCAGCGTGCGGGCACGCTCCTTCAGCCCCGGCATGAGGGCCAGTACGCGGGCGCGAACTGTCTCATCCGTGCTCACGCCGTCCATGGCCTTCAGGCGGTTCATCACGTCATCTGTCAGGCGCTCATCATCCGCCTGACGCATCCAGACGGCGTTGATGTGCAGCAGCTTGGCGTAATCCATGCGGGAGGGAGAGCGGCCCACGCTGTCCAGATCGAACAGATTGATCTGTTCTTCACGGGACAGAATTTCCGCATCGCCATGGCCCCAGCCCAGACGCAGCAGGTAATTGCACAGGGCTTCCGGCAGGTAGCCTTCATCCCGGAATTCCACCACGGACTGCGCGCCGTGGCGTTTGGACAGTTTCGCGCCGTCCGGCCCGTGGATGAGCGGCAGATGCGCAAAGCGCGGCAGATCCCAGCCCATGGCGCGGTAGATCATGGCCTGACGGAAGGTGTTGGTCAGATGGTCGTCACCGCGAATGACGTGGGTGATGTCCATATCATGGTCATCCACCACCACGGCGAGCTGGTAGACCGGGGTGCCATCGGAGCGGAGGATGATCATGTCATCCAGTTCCGCGTTGGCGACGCGCACTTCACCCTGCACCAGATCATCAAGAACCGTCTCGCCTTCACGCGGGGCCTTGATGCGGACGGCATAGGGCGCACCGACAGGCGCTTCTGACGGGTCACGGTCACGCCACATCCCGTTGTAGCGGGGTGGTTTGCCGTTCGCCATGGCGTCTTCACGCATCTGCCTGAGTTCTTCGGGCGTGCAGTAGCACTTGTAGGCCAGACCTTTTTCCAGCAGTTCCAGCGCCACTTCCGTATGGCGGTCCTGCCGGGTGGACTGGAAAACAGGCTTTTCATCAGCCGTAATGCCCATCCAGGCCAGCCCGTCGAAAATAACATCGACAGCCTGTTGGGTGGACCGCTCACGGTCGGTATCCTCAATGCGCAGGAGGAATTCGCCGCCGTGATGACGGGCAAAAAAGAAAATTGAACAGGGCCGCGCGGGCGTTGCCGATATGCAGCAGGCCGGTCGGACTCGGGGCAAAGCGTGTGCGGATTGTCGTCATGGGGCGCATCCTTATCACGCACGCACGCGGGGGAGCCATATGTCGTTCCTGACGGCTGCTCTTCT
The DNA here is from genome assembly GCA_018903425.1 of Zaprionus nigranus. NCBI lineage: Eukaryota > Metazoa > Arthropoda > Insecta > Diptera > Drosophilidae > Zaprionus > Zaprionus nigranus. The sequence goes on along the minus strand of JAEIGD010000013.1, from coordinate 1,649,848 downwards.
CGCGGAGCAACGGAGGCTGGTGCTGTGGGTGCCGGTGGGCATGGCGGTTGGGGCCGCAGTCTATTTTTTTCTGCCGGAGGAGCCTGGGTTGGTGGGCGGCGTGGTTCTGCCGCTGGCGGGGCTGGTGCTGGGGGCTGTTCTTCTGGTTGCGGGCTGGCTGTCCGTCTGGGGGCGGCTGGCGGGCGGTGGGTGCATGGCGGTGGCGCTGGGATTTGTCTCCGCATGGGGGGCGGCGCACCGCCAGCCGCCCATGCCGGAACTGCCGCGCCGTGCGGTGACGGTCTCGGGCACGGTGCAGTCCGTAACGGTTCTGCCAGCGCGCATGGAGGGGACTGCCGGGGCGCTGCGTGTTGTGCTGGCCGGGGCCAGATTCGCAACCCCGCTGGACCACGATATGCGGCCTTTGCGCCGCACGTTGAGCCTCACCCTCCAGCCCGATGAGACCGCGCATCTGGTTCCTGGGGAAGCCGTGCAGGTGCGGGCTCTGTTGCGACCTCCGCCGTTTCCGGCCTTGCCGGGTGGGCGGGATTTTCAGCGGGACGCATGGTTTTCCGGCAGCGCGGGGTCTGGCCGGGCGCTGGGGCGGGTGGAGTCTCTGGTGTGTCCGCAGGTGCAGCGTTCTGCTCTCAATTCTAATAATGAGGCCCGTGCTGTTCAGGGTGGAGAGGCCCCGTGCACAGAGGCCCCATGCACAGAGGGCACAGCGTGCGTAGCCTCGAAAGCCGATGGGCCGGGGTGTGAAATTTCACGTCCATATTGGTCTTTTCTGGCATTGGAGCCGCTGCGGGAGCGGGTTGATACACGCATCCGGAGCGTGTTGCCGGGGGCAGCCGGAACCGTGGCGTCAACAGTACTGACGGGCGAGGGGGCTTCTGTGCCGCGTTCGGTGCGCGAGGACTTCGCGGCCTCTGGTCTGGCGCATCTGCTGGCGGTGGCCGGGTTGCATCTGGGTATTGTGGTGGGCCTGTTGATGGTGGTGCTCCGCATCGGCCTGTCCGCATGGATGTGGGCAGCGTTGCGCTGGCCCTGCAAGGAACTCGCGGCCCTGCTGGCTCTGCTGGGGGGTGCGGCTTACGTGGCGCTGACGGGGTTGCACCTGCCCGCCCTGCGCAGCCTGATGATGGCGGCGGTCGTCATGCTGGGGCTGGTGGCGGGGCGACGCGCGGTCTCCATGCGCGGGCTGGCGCTGGCGGCCGTGGTTCTACTGCTGCTCATCCCGCAGGCGGTTGTGGGTGTTGCGTTCCAGATGTCTTTTGCCGCCGTCATGGCGCTGATTGCGGGCTATGAAGTGGCGCGTCCGCATCTGGTCCGGTTCCGGGAGGAAGGGCGCGGCGTCCAGCGCTGGCTGATGTTGCATCTCGCGACACTGATTTTCACCAGCCTGCTGGCAGGGCTGGCGACGCTTCCCGTCGTGATGGCGCATTTTGGAGAAATACAGCCCTTTTTCATTCTGGCCAATCTGGTGGCGGTGCCGCTCATGGCGCTCTGGATCATGCCGCTGGGTCTGCTGGCGCTGGTTTTGATGCCCCTGCATCTGGCTGCTGTGCCGCTGCACCTCATGGGATGGGGGATTCAGGCGGTCCTGACTCTTGCGCACAGCATCGCGCACTGGCCCGCGGCCCGGATCATGGTGCCGCAGATGCCCGGCTGGGGGCTGGCAGCGGTGTTGCTCGGGTTGTGCTGGCTGTGTCTGTGGCGGCCCGTATGGCGGCTGGCGGGTATGTTGCCTCTGGTGCTGGGGGTCGTCTCTCCGTTTCTGGTTACGCAGCCGGATCTGCTCATCAGCCCGGACGGCGGCCTGATGGCGGTGCGGGATCAGCATGGGCTGCTGGTGGGCGGGCAGTCGCGCGATGCATTTCTGGTGCGGGCGGCGTGGCAGCAGGCGTTGGCGCTGTCTCCGCACGCCTTCCCGGTGGAGGGGGAGGATACGCCGGACGGGGCGTTGGCGTGCGGGCAGGACGGCGTGCCGGATGTCTGCCTGTTGACCCTGAAAGGCCGGTCCGTCCTGCTCCGGGTGCGGGATAGATCGGATGGTGAGGCGATGCTGCCCGACTCGCTATGTGCCGGGATGGATCTGGTCATCAGCGCGACCCCGCTGCGCCAGTCCTGCCCGGACGCACGCAGACTTGATCGGTTTACGGCCTGGCGGGATGGAGCGCAGATGATCTTCCTGCGTCGGGACGGTGTCAGCGTTATTTCAGACCGCATGATACGCGGTGCGCGTCCGTGGGTGATGAAGCCCGGCGGCCACGGTCAGCCCAATCTGCCACTGGCCCCGGAAGAGTGAGACTGGGGGGCGGTTTGTTTCAACACAGTCTCGGCAACGGTCTGGTCGAGCGTTTTGTGGCGGAAACTTTGTGGCTGAACGGGCGATCTTTCCACTCTGATACGGTGGCATCAGGGCGGAAAGGCATCGTCTTCAGGCGCAGAAGGCACGCCAAGACTGATAGAGCGGCTTTGGTGCGCCTCCTGAAGTCTGTCGATCAGGTCGGCTGGTTTTCAAACGCATCCAGAACGCGGCTGGAGTAGACCAGAGCGGCCCCGGCATTCAGCGCCACGGCCACGCCGAGGGCCTCTGCGATTTCTTCCTTTGTCGCCCCGGCTTTTTTAGCCGCGACGGTGTGGACGGCAATGCAGCCGTCGCACCGCGTGGTGACGGCAACGGCCAGAGAGATCAGTTCCCGCGTTTTGGCGTCCAGATGCTTATGGCCTTCGGGGACGGTTTCAAGGGTCTGCAAACCTTTCAGCGTATTGGGGGAAAGCTGGGCCAAAACCTTAACGTTGGCACCCATATGCGTGCGGTAGGCGTTCCAGTCCATGATCGTACTCCTGCTTGGAAAAGTCTGGCCAAGAGTGCCGCCTGACAGGCGGAGTCTGTCACGACACAGTTACGAGAGCGTCTGGCTCTTGCAGAGGAGCATATCTCCCCGCTATCCGCCTATAGTTATGACATATATCAATAAGGACGAGGCCTCGTCTTTTACCGGGCGGGGACCTCTGGCTCTTTATCGGGAGCGTGTTGCTTCTGGTGAACTGAACAGTGACCCGGATCAGGCCCGCGTGGTGGAGCGGCTGGATCAGCTCTGGCGGGAGCTGGCCACCATGCCGCCCCCCGGCTCCCCCCGGCAAAAAGCGGGCTGCTGGCCGGGCTTACGCGCAGGCTCAGGCCGCCGCCCGCGCTGCCTCGTCCGCGCGGGCTTTATATTGTGGGTCGGGTGGGCCGTGGCAAAACCATGGTGATGGACCTGTTCTTCAGTTGCGCGCCTGTGCAGTTGAAGGAGCGCATCCATTTCCTGCGCTTCATGCAGGATGTGCACCAGAAACTGCATGCGCTGAAGGCCGCCAATCCCGGTATGGCGGACCCTATCCCGCCACTGGCCTCCGCCATTGCGGCGCGTGCCCGCCTGCTGTGTTTTGACGAATTTCAGGTCAATGACATTGCTGACGCCATGATTCTGGGCCGGCTGTTTGAAGCCCTGTTTGCACAGGGCGTTGTGATTGTCGCCACCTCCAATACCGAGCCGGGTGAACTGTTCCAGAACCGTCCGGGGGCGGATGCCTTCAAGCCGTTCATCGCCATCATCCGGCGGGAACTGGATACGGTGGAACTGGACTCCCCACGGGACTACCGGCGCGGGCGCGAGCAGGACCGGGAGACATGGCTGACCCCCGCGGATGAACAGGCTCATGCCCGGCTGGACGGTATTTTCACACGCTATGCCGGAGGTGAGAAAGCGGCGCCGGTCACGCTGGAATTCAGTGGGCGCACGTTTGAGGTGGATCAGGCAGCGGGTTCCGTTGCACGGTTTGATTTCAACTCTTTGTGTGGCACCCCGCGTGGCCCGAATGATTATCTGGCGCTGGCCAGACGTTTCCCGGTGCTGATTGTCGACGGAATTCCCTGCATGGGGCAGGATGAGGCCAATCTTGCCCGGCGGTTTATCACCCTTGTGGATGCGCTGTACGACAACGGAAATCTGCTTTTTGCCTCGGCTGAAGCCGCTCCTGACCAGCTTTTTACCACAGGGGAAGGGTCGGATGCGTTTGCCCGTACAGCCTCACGTCTCGCCGAGATGGGAAGTCAGAGCTGGCTGGAGCGCGGGGCGGCGGCGGCGGCGGAGGCGCATCGCCTCTCCACACCGTGACAGCGGGCTCTCTTGTCCCGGCTTCTGGCGCGGTCTAGCAAAATCATCAGAGCGGTTGAGGGCAGCCCCGCCTTCAACCTCACCAAATTCAGACTACGCGGGTAGGGCACTCCGCGCCACAGCGCGGGGTGATGGGAACAATGAACCGGCTTACGTTCGGGACTAACATAACCGCTGGCTGCCAGAACGGGTTTGCCCGGCAGCAGGGAGGACTCTGATCATGGCAGCTTCAGACGTACTGACAACCGCGCTCAACGGAGCGAATATCGCGTATCTGGCGGACCTGTATGCCCGCTGGGTGCAGGACCCCAAGAGCGTTGATCCTTCGTTTGATACGCTCTTCGGCTCTCTGGAAGATGATGAAGCCGCTGTGCTGAAAGACGCCGTGGGGGCCTCCTGGGCGCCTCGCCCGTCCATCATCACGGGAGAAGAGCCGGTCGTTCCGGCCAAAGGGGCCGCAGGCAGTGCTGCTGGCGGGCTGGCGGCAACGGACAGTCTGGCCATTGCCCGGCTGATCCGCGCGTTCCGCGTGTACGGGCATCAGGAAGCCCGGCTGGACCCGCTGGGCCTGCGCGTGCCGCACGCCACACCGGAATTGGACCCGGCAACCTACGGCTTCGGGCCGAAAGATCTGGGCCGTGAGGTCTTTATCGGGACCCTGATGGCGCCGCTGCTCAGTGGCCGGACCACCGCCAAGGTGAGTGAAGTGGTGGATGCGATGCGTGCGGTCTATTGCGATACGATTGGCGCGGAATACATGTATGCCCGTAACGCCGAGCAGCGCGAGTGGCTCCGCACCCGGCTTGAGGGCGATCAGTGGCGCAGGACGGTGACGGTGGATGAGCAGAAAGCCATCCTGAAAAACCTGACGGAAGCAGAAGGTTTTGAATCTTTCTGCCAGAAACGCTACGTCGGCGCGAAGCGCTTCGGTCTGGAAGGTGGGGAAATTTCCATCCCCTCCCTGCATGCCATTATTGATCAGGCCGCCGCACAGGGTGTGTGTTCCGTCACCATCGGTATGGCGCATCGCGGGCGTCTGAACACGCTGGTGAACGTGGTGCGTAAACCCTACGTGGCGATTTTCAATGAATTCGCCGGTGGGTCTTTCAAACCGGATGACGTGGCCGGGTCAGGCGATGTGAAATACCATCTCGGCTCCTCCACGGATGTGGAAGTGGGCGGTAAATCCGTTCATATCGCCCTGCAACCCAACCCCTCCCATCTGGAAGCGGTGGACCCTGTCGTGTGCGGCAAGGTGCGCGCCATTCAGGATGATAGCGGGGATACGGAAACCCGTGGCAGCCATATGGGTATTGTCATCCATGGGGATGCCGCGTTTGCCGGTCAGGGTGTGGTGTATGAAACACTCTCCATGTCCCAGCTCCCCGGCTATCGTACGGGTGGCACCATCCATATGGTGGTGAACAATCAGGTCGGGTTCACGACTGATCCGAAAAACGGCCATTCCGGCATTTACGGGACGGACGTCGCCAAGGCGATTGAAGCCCCGGTTCTACATGTGAACGGTGATGACGCCGAGGCCGTGATTTACGTCTCCCGCCTGGCACAGGATTACCGGCAGGCTTTTGCCAGTGACATCGTGCTGGATATCGTCTGCTACCGCCGCCATGGGCACAATGAAACGGACGAACCTGCCTTCACGCAGCCTGTGATGTATAAAGCCATTGCGGACCATGAAACCCCGCATACGCTTTACGCAAAACGCCTTGTGCAGGCAGGCGTTGTGACGGAAGACGAAGTCAAGGCCCAGTGGGATGCCTTCTTCGGGAAGCTGGATGAAGATTATAAGGCCGCCCAGTCCTACAAGGTGAACAAGGCGGACTGGCTGGAAGGCGGCTGGGCCGGACTGATTGCGCCGACAACGGGCAAGGTGGAAGCGGCCTATCCGGAAACGGGTGTCGCCCTTGATGCGCTCCAGAAAATCGGCGCGGCCATCACGAAGGTGCCGGGTGATTTTGACCTGAATTCAAAAATTGCCCGTCAGCTCAAGGCGAAAGCCGTGATGTTCTCCTCTGGTGAGGGGTTTGACTGGGCGACGGGTGAGGCTCTGGGCTTTGGCTCTCTGCTGCTGGAAAACCATCGTGTGCGTCTGTCTGGTGAGGACTGCCAGCGCGGCACGTTCAGCCAGCGTCACGCCACACTGATTGACCAGACCAACCAGACCCCGTTCACGCCGCTGAACCATATTGACGGTCATCAGGCCAAGATCGAAATCTGGAACTCCTTCCTTTCGGAATATGGCGTTCTGGGCTTCGAGTATGGCTACTCCCTGCGCAACCCCAAGACGCTGGTGCTGTGGGAAGCGCAGTTTGGTGACTTCGCCAACTGTGCGCAGGTGATTATCGACCAGTTCATCGCTTCGGGTGAAACCAAGTGGCTGCGGATGTCCGGTCTGGTCATGCTGCTGCCGCACGGGTACGAAGGGCAGGGGCCGGAACATTCCTCCGCACGTCTTGAGCGGTATCTCCAGCTTTGCGCTGAAGACAATATGTTCGTGTGCAATATCACAACCCCGGCCAACTACTTCCATGCGCTGCGCCGCCAGTTGAAGCTGGATTATCGCAAGCCGCTGATTCTGATGGAGCCGAAATCCCTGCTGCGCCACAAGCTGGCTGTGTCCGCCCTGTCCGACTTCGGGCCGGGAACACGCTTCCAGCCGGTGCTGGCGAATGTGAATGACCCGCAGGAAGATGGCATCGTGGCGGATGCCAGCATCAGGCGCGTCGTGATCTGCTCCGGTAAGGTCTATTACGATCTGCTGGCCGCACGTCGGGAAAACAAGCTGAAGGACGTGGCGATCCTGCGTCTGGAACAACTCTACCCCTTCCCGGAAGCAGCCCTCGCAGCCGAGCTGAAGCGTTATCCTGAAGCAGAGATCATCTGGTGTCAGGAAGAGACGGAAAATGGCGGGGCATGGCATTTTGTCGATCGTCGGATTGAAAATGCGCTGCTGGCCGCGCAGCATAAGGCGGGTCGCCCGCGTTATGTTGGACGTGCCGCCGCTGCCAGCCCGGCAACAGGTCTGGCGCGCATCCACGCGGCAGAACAGGCGAACCTTGTGGAAAGGGCCTTGGGTTTGAAGACAACGGACTGAAAACAGACCATCTGAAAAGACCGCCTGCCCATTTGCGGCAGGCATGACAGCCCGGCGGACCTGAAAAAGCAGATGCGTCTGCCGGGGAGTGTTTGAAGGAAATGGGGATATAGGATGTCAGTCGAAATCAAGGTGCCGACACTGGGTGAAAGCGTAACAACGGCTACGGTGGCAAAATGGCTGAAAAAAGCCGGTGACACCGTGGCGGCTGATGAGCCGATTGTTGAGCTTGAAACCGACAAGGTCAGTGTGGAAGTTCCGGCACCTCAGGCGGGTGTGTTGGGCGCGGAAGTGGCCAAGGTCGGGGATGAAGTGGAAGTCGGCGCACTGCTGACCACGCTGGAACCCGGCGCTGCGGGCGCTGCAAAACCGGCTGCCAAGGCTGCTCCGGCTGAAAAGAAAGAGGCCCCTGCTGCTGCTCCGGCGGCACCGGTTGCGAAAGCGGCTCCGGCATCCGCTCCGGCGGTGGATGCTGCTGCCGCTCTGCCCGCAGCCCGCAAGATGATGGCGGAAAACGGCCTGAGCGCTGCTCAGGTTGGTGCTGGTACCGGCAAGGATGGACGGATTACCAAAGGCGATGTTCTGGGCTTCCTCTCCCAGCCGCCGGTGGCTCAGGCTCCTGTTGCGCCGAAACCCGCCCGTAATGATGACCCGCGTGAAGAACGCGTGAAGATGACGCGCCTGCGTCGCACCATTGCGCGCCGTCTGAAAGATGCGCAGAACACAGCAGCCATTCTGACAACCTTTAACGAGGTTGACCTGTCCGAAGCCATGGCGATGCGGCAGGAATATCAGGACGCATTTGTGAAAAAGCATGGTGTGAAGCTGGGCTTCATGTCCATCTTCTCCCGCGCCGTGATTGCCGCCCTGAAGGAATTCCCGGCCATCAATGCTGAGATTGATGGGGATGACGTCATTTATCGTGACTTCGTCAATCTCGGGATTGCCGTGGGTGGCCCGAATGGTCTGGTCGTGCCGGTTATCAGAAACGCCGACCAGATGAATTATGCGGAAATTGAAAAAACCATTGCAGGTTTCGGGAAAGCCGCACGGGAAGGCACGCTGAAGATTGATGATCTGGCAGGCGGCACCTTCTCCATCACCAATGGGGGTATTTACGGGTCTCTGCTGTCCACCCCCATCCTGAACGCGCCGCAGTCCGGTATTCTGGGCATGCACTCCATTCAGGAACGTCCGGTGGCCGTGAATGGTCAGGTGGTCATCCGCCCGATGATGTATATCGCGCTGTCTTATGATCATCGCATTGTTGACGGGAAAGAGGCTGTCAGCTTCCTTGTCCGTATCAAACAGAATGTGGAAGACCCCCGCCGTCTTCTGATTAACGTCTGAGAGTGACAGAGGCTGGCTGAAAGACATCAGCCAGCCTTTTTCTTTTTCTGACTCTGAACGCAAACGAGAGCAAAGCCATGCCGATTGAAATCAAGGTTCCCTCCCTTGGAGAAAGTGTTACCACCGCCACCGTGGGGAAATGGCTCAAGCAGCCGGGTGATGCCGTGAAAACGGATGAACCGGTTGTGCAGCTGGAAACGGATAAGGTGAGCGTGGAAGTGCCTGCTCCGGCGGATGGTCGGCTGGCGGCGCACGCGGTTGCGGAAGGGGATGAAGTGGCAGTCGGGGCCGTGCTGGCAACACTGGAGCAGGGTGCTGCGGGTGCCGCTCCGGCCAGCAAGGCCGCTCCTGCACCGGCAGCCAAAGCAGCGGCACCCGCTGCCGCGCCGACGGACCCAGGTGCCCAGACGGATTATGACGTGGTGGTGATTGGCGCAGGCCCCGGTGGCTATGTGTGCGCCATCCGCGCCGCGCAGCTTGGGTTCAAGGTTGCCTGCGTGGAAAAACGCGCGACACTGGGCGGCACCTGTCTGAATGTCGGCTGTATTCCGTCCAAGGCGCTGTTGCAGTCTTCTGAAAACTACCATGCCGCAGGCCATGATTTTGCCGGGCATGGCGTGGTGATTGACAGCGTGAAGCTGGATCTTGCCCGGATGCAGGCCCGCAAGGCCGAGATTGTTGGCGCGAATGTGAAGGGGGTTGAATTCCTCTTCAAGAAAAACGGCATCACCTGGCTGAAAGGCCACGGTAAGGTGGAAGGCACGGGCCGGATTACGGTCGATGGCAAGCCGGTTACGGCAAAACACATCATCATTGCCAGCGGGAGCGACAGCGCGAACCTGCCGGGTATTGAGGTGGATGAAAAAACCATTGTCACCTCAACCGGCGCGCTGGAGCTTTCCGAAGTGCCTAAGCGCCTTGTGGTGATTGGTGGCGGCGTGATCGGTCTGGAACTGGGCAGCGTGTGGCAGCGTCTGGGCGCGGATGTGACGGTCATTGAATATCTGGACCGTCTGGTGCCGGGTACGGATAACGAAGTTGCCGCGCAGTTCCAGAAACTGCTGGTCAAGCAGGGCTTCAAGCTCAAGCTGGGCCACAAGGTGACCAAAGCTGAAAAAACCAAAAAAGGTGTGGTTCTGACGGTCGAGCCTGCTGCTGGTGGCGCTGCCGAAACGCTGGAAGCTGACATTGTGCTGCTGGCTGTGGGCCGCACGGCTGCGAGCAAGGGTATGGGTCTGGAAGAAGCGGGCATTGCGCTGGACAAGCGTGGCCGTATTGTCACAGATGCGCATTTCGCCACCAATGTTCCCGGCATTTACGCCATTGGTGACGTGATTGCCGGACCGATGCTGGCCCACAAGGCAGAAGAAGAAGGCGTGGCCGTGGCCGAAATTCTGGCCGGGCAGGCCGGGCATGTGAATTATGACGCTATTCCGGGTGTGATCTACACGTGGCCGGAAGTGGCTTCCGTTGGCTTTACGGAAGAGCAGCTCAAGGAAAAAGGCACTGCCTATAAAATCGGCAAATTCCCCTTCATGGCCAATGGTCGTGCACGGGCGCTAGGCATGACAGACGGATTCGTCAAAGTATTGGCCTGTGAAAAAACGGATCGTGTTCTGGGTGTTCACATCATTGGTCCGTGTGCGGGTGAACTGATTGCCGAAGCCACCATGGCTATTGAATTCGGGGCTTCCGCTGAGGATATCGGGCGGGTCTGTCACGCTCACCCCACTCTGAGTGAAGCGGTAAAAGAAGCGGCTCTGGGTGCTGATAAACGTTCTATCAATATTTGAGAATTTCCCTCCTGCGGGAAGGAATGCCATAGTCTTTCCTGCTAATTGGGCAGGAGAGACTTGGTATGTCAGGGGCAAAGTGTCCGACACTTCTTTTTATAGCCGGCAGTTTGTTCCTTGTGCCGGGACTTGCGTGTGCGGCGGGAACGGGTTCCACCGTTCCGGCACCGTCAGTCGGGCAGACGGGTGGTCAGCAGGCGCAGGCTGATCAGGAAGGGGCACCGTCCCCCGCACTTCCTCCGGCGGAGCCTGTGCTGAAAGAAGCACCCCCTCTGCCGGATATCCCTGTTCTGAATGAAGAGGACGCCCGGGCGGAAGCCACGCGGCTGACCAGTGCTTTCCGGCATGAGGTGCCTGTGGCGATGAAAGTCTCCGCAGCACAGAAAGCCGCATGGATCGCGCTGGCGCAGGAGCAGATCCAGCAGGCGTCCTTCCCGCTGGACCGTCCGCAGGTGGTGCTCGTGGTGGACCGCAATCCGGCAGTACAGCGTATGTGCCTGATGCTGGCGCTTCCCGGCCAGTCAGACTGGCAGGTGATTGGCAGCACCAAGGTCTCCACCGGCACAACCGGACGGAAATTCTACTACATCACGCCCACCGGTGTGTTTATCAACACGGCGGATATTCTCGGTTATCGTGCTCTGGGCACCAAGAACGAGAATGGCATTATGGGCAACGGCACCAAAGGGATGCGGGTGTGGGATTTTGGCTGGCAGTGGGCTGAAAAAGGCTGGCTGCCGTCCCGTGAAAAAGGCCAGATCCGGCTGGAAATGCACGCGACGGATCCGGTCTATCTGGAAAGCCGTCTGGGTCATGTGGCGTCTGAAGGCTGTATCCGTATTCCTGCATCCCTGAATGTGTTTATCGACAGACATGGGCTGATTGATGCGGAAGATGAGCAGATGGCCGTGGTGGATAATCGCTTCCGCGCCCTCCTGCGGTCTGACCGTGTGGTGACACCGCTGGCGGGGTCCGCCGTGATTGTGGTGGATAGCGCGAACAGGCCGGAACTGGCGCATGTGAATATCAGCGAGAACAAGCCCGCTGCGGCACATCACGCGGCACAGACCCATAGCTGATTCCGTTGACCTGAATACGCTGATGAGGTCAGAAATGGCTGTTCTCGGGCTGAATCACATCACTCTGGCCGTAGCGGATGTCCAGCGTTCCCTGACATTTTATCGGGATATTCTGGGCTTCACGCTGCGCGCAATCTGGGCTGATGGCGCATATCTTGAAGCTGGTAGCCTCTGGTTATGCCTGTCACGTGATGACCATGTCAGACAGACACCGCATGCAGACTACACGCATGTGGCTTTGAGTGTGGCTAAGGATGCTTTTGCTGATATGAGCAAAACACTCATGAGCGCCTGCGTGATCTGGAAAGAGAATAGCAGTGAGGGGCACTCGCTCTACTTTCTTGATCCGGACGGACATAAGCTCGAAATTCACGTTGGATCACTTGAGAGCAGAGTGCAGCATTATCTGAACACTCCCTCGAAAAACGTACAGGTTTTCTGAGAGAGGGACTGTCATCCGTTATGACGGGGCGTCAGTGACGCAGAATGATGATTGAAAAGGCGTGCGAGGTTTCCCCCGCACGCTTTTTGCGTTTTTTGTCTCTGTGAGGCTTGGTCTGGAAGGTTTACAGACCAGCCGGAACCTTGCCACCGTTGGCGGCCAGTTTGGCGCGGACTTCCTTGATCAGCCAGATGTTCATGGCTGCGGAATCATCCGTGCTGCCGGTGTAGCCGAGTTCTGCGGCCAGCTTCTTGCGGGCATCCAGAGAACTGTCCAGCCCGAGCAGCTTCAGCAGATCAACAATGGACTCTTTCCAGTTCAGATTCTGCCCGTTCTGGGCGGCCATTCCAGCCAGAACAGCGTCAATATCGACCGGGGCAGCGGGAGCCGCAGCAGCAGCGTCTGCCGGAGTTGCCGGTGCGGCGGCCTGCGTGGCCGGAGCATCAGCCGGAGCGGATGATGGCGTCGCGGCATTGGCGTGGTGGAAAATGGTGGAGAGAATTGTACCGAAAATGCTCATTCTAAAAATCCTTTTGTAGCAGAGACAGCCCAGCCGCGCACATCAGAGAGGCATTGGCGTTCTGAATGATCTTCGCACGAACCATACACCACAGGAGACGGTTGCAAAGACATGAGATGAACGGTTGGGGAGATCGGGGGCGCAGCCCCCAGCCCGCTGGAGGAGCAGGCAGGGGGTCTGCGGAAGGGGAGAGACGCACACAGCGGCCAGTCTCAGGGATAGAGGGCCGCTGGTCTGCTCCACCAGTCTTTTAGTAGCGGTATTCTTCGTGCTTGAACGGGCCGCTGACAGGCACGTCAATATAGTCAGCCTGCTTCTGCGTCATCTTGCTCAGATGCGCGCCAACCTTGGCAAGGTGCAGGAAGGCCACTTTCTCATCCAGCTTTTTGGGCAGGGTGTAGACTTTGGCTTCGTATTTGCCTGCCGGTGCCGTCCACAGTTCGATCTGGGCCAGCGTCTGGTTGGTGAAGGAGGCGGACATCACGAAGGACGGGTGGCCTGTGGCGTTACCAAGGTTCACCAGACGGCCTTCGGACAGGATGATCAGACGCTTGCCATCCGGGAACACAACTTCGTCCACCTGCGGCTTGATGTTGTCCCACACCAGGTTACGCAGGGCGCCGATCTGAATTTCAGAATCGAAGTGGCCGATGTTGCAGACGATGGCGCGGTGCTTCATGGCGCGCATGTGGTCCAGCGTGATGACGTCCACGTTGCCGGTTGCGGTCACGAAGATATCGCCACGGGGAGCGGCTTCTTCCATGGTCACAACTTCATAGCCTTCCATGGCGGCCTGAAGTGCGCAGATCGGGTCCACTTCCGTGACCAGAACGCGGCAACCGGCGTTGCGCAGGGAGGCCGCGGAGCCTTTGCCCACGTCACCATAGCCCGCCACAACGGCAATCTTGCCAGCCATCATCACGTCCGTGCCACGGCGGATGGCGTCCACAAGGCTTTCACGGCAGCCATACAGATTGTCGAATTTGGACTTGGTAACGCTGTCATTCACGTTGATGGCCGGAACCTTCAGCGTGCCTTTTTTCTGCATTTCCCACAGGCGGTGCACACCTGTTGTCGTTTCTTCGGACAGGCCCTTCACGTTGGCCAGCAGTTCCGGGAACTTGTCATGCATCATGACGGTGAGGTCACCGCCATCATCTAGGATCATGTTCGGGGTCCAGCCATCGGGACCATGAATGGTCTGCTCGATGCACCAGTTGAATTCGTCTTCCGTCAGGCCCTTCCATGCGAACACGGGGATACCCGCAGCCGCAATAGCGGCAGCAGCCTGATCCTGCGTGGAGAAGATGTTGCAGGAAGACCAGCGCACGGTGGCACCCAGAGCAACCAGTGTTTCAATCAGAACAGCGGTCTGGATGGTCATGTGCAGGCAGCCCGCGATGCGTGCGCCCTTGAGCGGCTGGCTGGCGCCGTATTCTTCACGGAGCGCCATCAGGCCGGGCATTTCACCTTCGGCAATGGAAATTTCCTTGCGGCCCCACTCTGCGAGCGAAAGGTCCTTAACCTTATAATCGGTCATGATTGTCCTGCTTCCTGATCAAAATCGAGGGTTTCTATACAGGCTGGGAGGCACGCAGACCAGCCGTAACCGGCATTCCGCATGCGTAAAGCTGCTGGATCGCTTGCAAGACGGGCTGTTTTCTGGTCTCCACAGGGCATATTGATCCTCTGAATTTTGCTGCTCAGGCTCGCTCATGGCTCTGCTTCGCTCCATCCTGTTCAATATTACGGCCTTTGTGCTGACCCTGATCATGGGAGTTGGCGCGTTTCCCATCCGCTGGTTCGCCAAACGGTTGGCGCTGCCTTATGCCAAGCTGTGGAGCCGACTGGTGCTGATGCTGTTCCGCGATATCTGCGGCGTGGATGTCCGCGTTACCGGGTTGAACAATCTGGCGGCGGCGGGTAATGGGCCGATGCTGATTGCCTCCCAGCACCAGTCCGCGTTTGATACGCTGATCTGGATGCTGCTGGTGCCGTTTCCGTCCTATGTGATGAAAGGGGAACTGCGCCGTATTCCGCTGCTCGGGCCGATGCTGATTCTGGCGGGCATGATGCCGATTGAGCGCGCTGCCGGAGCCAAGGCCATGCGGGCCTTGCTGCGGGAGACGGAAAATGCGGTCAGGGCAGGCAAGCAGATTGTCATTTTTCCCGAAGGCACGCGCACGGCTCCCGGTGAGCATGTGCCGCTTAAACCCGGTATTGCCGCCATGGCCGCGCATGCAGGGCTGCCGGTTGTGCCGGTGGCGACCAATTCCGGGCTGTTCTGGGGCCGGAATGCTTTTCTGAAACGCTCTGGCGTGCTGCATGTGGCGATTGGCGCACCACTGGCGCCCACAAACCGGAAGCTGTTGCTGGGGGAAATCGAGACGAGTTGGCGGGCGTTGGAGCAGGGGTTTGTGGCAGGGGATCGGGATATAGCGGATAAGGCGGTTCAGGAGCGGGGATAAGTCAGAACATCCTGTGGATAACTTTGTGGATTGCCCGTCTGATATCTGGCGGTCTGTCAGGTAATACTCTCTTTTTCCTGCGGTCTTTCAGTAACGTTTAGCCTGAATACTGGCGGGAAGTAGGGATGAAAAATTTGTGAAAATAAAGAAAGCCCTTAAAAAATAATGATCTTTTAAATTTTACACTTTTATGAACAAGCCTCCGGCAACTGTCACACTCTGTAACAGACGTTACATGGCCTGTTGCGTGTCGGGAGAGAGGCCGAATGTGGATGAAATGCAGATTTTTCAAAAATCTGCATGTGAGTCTGCGGGAGCTACGGGGAAAATCAGAACCGGCTGGCCTGCGTTTCAGCCTGTGTGAAAATCTGGTAAGACTGCTCTGTTCTTCGCTCAACCAGAGTTTTCCATGCCTCAGATGATGCCCGCCGCACAGCTTCCGCCCTTTTTGCTGCGTAATGCCCGGCTGCTGCCCAACCGGGATGATATTTTACCTCTTCTGCCCAGACAGGCGGTGATTGCGGAAGTCGGGGTAATGACCGGGGATTTTTCCCGGAAAATTCTCGATATCTGCCAGCCACGCCTGTTTTACGCGTTGGACATTTTCAATGTGCATGAACTGCCGGAAGTCTGGGGGCGTCCGTCTGCGGAAATGTTCGCCAATAAAACCCAGCAGGCGTTTTATGAATCCCGCTTTGCGGAGGAGATCACCCGTGGGCAGGTGCGGGTTCTGGCTGGGGATAGCGGCGTAATGCTGGAGCAGTTGCCGGACCATGGTGTGGATGTGATTTATCTGGATGCTGACCATAATTATCAGGCGGTGGTCCGGGACATGGAGGTGTGTGAACGCAAGCTGAAACCCCATACCGGCCTGCTGATTCTGAATGATTACATCATGGCAGACGGGGGTGGCCCGTATGGTGTGATTCAGGCGGCGCATGAATTCATGCTGCGCTATGGCTGGGAAATGGTTGTTTTTGCCCTTCAGGACTACATGTATTGCGATGTTGTTCTGCGCAAACACCCCGCCACCCGTCCGCGTCGTATTCTGCAAAGACTGGTGCAGAAGCTGGGATATACCGGGCTGGGGCGGTTCTGAGTGCGCAAGGCAGCCTTACGGCTGGCGTGGGGTGCGGCTACGGTGCTGGCGTTGCAGACTGTGGTGTGGTGGGGTGGTGTCCAGTTTCTGGAGCACAGGTTGGCCAATGCCCTTACCCGTGCCAGCACTCATGCCGTGTCCTCTGCCAGTCTTGATGTTCATGCTGGCGGCGGGCCAGAGGTGGCGCAGTCTGCCCGATGCACTCTTGCTTTTCAGAATAAGGTGCGCGGAGGCTGGCCTTTCCGGGCGCGAGTGATGCTGGACGGTGTGCAGATAAGCTGTGGCGGAACAGCCGGCAGGGCGGGGCTGTCTTATGCTGTGCGTCATGCTGCGCTGGAACTGGTCCCGTGGCATCCGCTGACCGTGCAGGGGATGCTGGACGGCGGACAGGCGTTTGCAGTCATGCAGCAGGACAATGCGGGCCATGGAGCGCAAGGGGCTGTGCTGCTCCGGGTGGAGGGGGCACCGGTGCGGATTGCTCTTCCCTTGCGCGTCGGGCCGACGGGCGCTGTGCAGTTCAGCACGGATTTTATCCATCTGCTTCCGCAAAGAGGCAGGGCGGAGGCGCATTCCGTAACGGCGCGCGGTGTGCGTGGAAAGCTGGTGTGGAATAGTCGGGCGAATACACAGGCGAGCGCCGTTGGTCTCTCCTTTACCGCGCAAAGTGCGGTGGTGGCGCCATGGGCGGACCGTGTGGATGAGGTGAGGGCCGCTGTCTCCATGCCCGGTCCGGCAGTCCGGCTTTCGGCTTTGTGGGCACAGGAGGGTGTCGCACTGTCGGCCCCTGCGGATGGGTCCGCTACGGCGTCCATGCAGGGTTTGTCGTCATCGCAATCGTCCGTGGCGGACGGGGCCTCGGGCTATGCGGAAATTCTCGTGCAGCATCTGGCCGGGCGCTGGCGTGGTCTGGGGTTTTCATGGTCCGGGCGGCTGGCAATGGCACCGGGCGGCGCGCCGTTGGGTGAGACATGGCTGACCCTGAGCGACTGGCGGCCATTTCTGGCGCGTTTACAGGAGGATAAAACCCTGCGTCCCGAGCAGATCGTTCTGTTGTCCAGATTGACAGATCAGCTTGAGCAACGCACCGGCGGCACGGAAGGGCCATTGAGCGTGCCCTTGCAGGTCAGGGACGGGGCCGTGCAGCTTGCCGGTGTTCCGTTGCTGTCCGTGCTGGCGACGCTGCATGGGGTTTCAGTGTCCGGGGCAGAGTGACCCTGATCGGATGGCGGGTATCCGTGAGGTGTCCTTTCCGGGTTTATCTGGTCGGTCCTGTCTTGCCCCTTCTGTCTGGCCCCTTCTGTCTGGATAGTGCTTTTTCCTTCAGAAACTGTCCTTCTCACGCCGTAGTCTGGCGAGGGTCGGCACATCAGGGGCGCGTAGGAAGGGATTGGTCGCGCGTTCCTGTCCCAGTGTGGAGGGCACGGTTGCGCATCCTTCAGCCCGCAGGCGTTTGACCTCCGCCGCACGGGCTTTCAGGGCGGCGTTGTCCGGTTCGGCATGGAGGGCGAAGGCGCAGTTGCCTTCCGTATATTCATGCCCGCAGCAGACAAGCGTTTCATCCGGCAGGCTGGCAAAGCGTTTCAGGCTTGCAAAAAGCTGTTCTGCCGTGCCTTCAAACAGGCGACCACAGCCGAGGCTGAACAGTGTATCGCCGCAGAACAGGGTTGGCGGGTCTGCAAAATAATAGCTGATATGGCCGCGCGCGTGACCGGGCACGGCCAGAACCTGGCCCTGAGACTGGCCAACTGCAATCATCTCCCTGTCATGCAGGGCGATGTCCAGCGCAGGCATGCGGGCCTGTTCGGAAGCGGGACCAGCAACACGGGCCCCGTAGCGGGCGCGGAGGGCGTCCGTGCCGCCAACATGGTCGGCATGGTGGTGCGTGAGCAGGATCAGGTCCAGCCTGCCGCCGGTTTCATCCAGCACAGCCTGAATGGGGGTGGTCTCTCCGGGGTCCACAATGGCGGTGCAGCCGGTTGCCGTGTCACGTAGAAGCCAACTGTAATTGTCTGATAGAACCGGAATGGCGCGGGTCTGAAGAGGCATGGGATAGTCCCTCTGAAGAAACTCTGCCAATGGAAACGTCCTGAGTGGGCGCTGAGTGCAAACTTTTGCGGGACGAGCGCGTGGTGATGGCGCAGAGAGTGCGTGTCATGGTACACTCAGCCATGCATAAGGCCATTCCCACCCCGGCGGACGTGTTTTATCAGACCCATGAGGGCCAGACCTGCGCTGCGCTGCTGCGTGAGCGGCTGCAATGGTTCTGGCCGGACCTGCGTGGCCAGCGTGTGCTGGGTCTGGGTTATGCCGCGCCCTATCTGGGGGGCATGGCGGGGGGCGGGGGGCGTTCTGTATTGCCGCCCGAACGCCGGACCACTGGCTTGGCAGGGGTAATGTGTCCGCGGCTGTACCGAGTGCTGAACGGGAGTGCGTGGTGGACCCGTATGCCCTGCCGTTTGATGATGACAGTTTTGACCGGATTGTGCTGGTCCACGCCTGCGCTGAGCCGGACCAGATGGTGCCTCTGCTGCGGGCGGCGGGACGTGTTCTGAAAGATGACGGCCGGATGCTGATGATTGTGCCTAACCGTCTGGGTGGCCGGATACGGCAGAGAAGCACTCCCTTTGCGCAGGATGCGGCTTTTTCCCGCACGGCTCTGCGCACGGCGCTCGCCCATGCCATGCTGCTGGCGGAGCGGCGGGATGAGGCCCTTTTCCTGCCCGCAAGGCAGGCCTGCACCAGTGTGCGCCGGGGCCGCCGGTCCGATATTGTCGGCAAGGTCCTCTCGCCCGGACTGGGGAGCCTGATGCTGGTGGAAGCCGTGAAGGATGTCTTTTCCGCCACACTGTTGCCTGTAAGTTCGCCCAGACTGTGGTTCAGGACGCTCATCAGCCCGGCGCAGGAGGCCGCAACACAAAATAGCGGCGTGCCGCCCGAGAGCGCGGCCCGCATGCCGGAGACATAATAGGCGAATTCCCCAACCGTGACCTTGCCTTCTGGCGCGAGCGTTGCCACACAACCGCGCGGAGGGTGTTATCCGCCAGTCTTTCCATCATATCTGGAGCCAGAGTTCCATTTTCACCTCGTTTGTTCTTTGCAGTCTGTTCGTGCTGTTTGTGGCGGCGGGCGCTCTGGCAGTGCTGCCGGAGCGCCTGCTACGGCAGTGCGCCACGTGGCGACCCGAGATTCTGGCCGGGATATGGGGTTGCCTTGGCCTGCTGGCGCTGGTCGGAGCAGTGTGCAGGCTGGAAGGCGGGGTCAACTGGTTTCCGGTGTTTGGTCTGGATGGGCCTGCTTTGCCCATGCTGGTGCTGCTGGCTTTTACCGGCGGGTTGATGGGTGCGGGCCAGCGTGGTCTGGCCTGCGCGCTGACAGGACTGGCATTTCTGGCTCTTTCCCCTCTGGTGTTCGGGCTTCTGGCAGGCACGGCACTGGTGCTGCTGGCGGATAGGGGGCGGCAGGGTGTGTGCCTGCCTTTTGCAGTGATTCCCGCCTGTATTCCGGCGGATAGTCCGCTCTCTCCGCCCGCTTTGTGCCTGATGGTGCTGCTGCTGGGCTGGGCGGTTTCCTCCCAGAAAGGGCCGGAGGCGGTTCTGCCTGCGGGTATCGGCCTGTTTCTGCTGGGGCGTCTGCTGGCGGAAGTGGGTGTTCTGCCGCCGATGCAGCAGGGGCTTCTGCTGAGCAGCGGTGGCGCTGTTGCCCTCTGGGGGGCAGTGCAGGCGGTGCGCAGTCCCGCGGCCTGCGGCATTCTGTCCGGCGTGGCGAGCGCGGGCTATGGCGGGCTGGTGGTCATGCTGACACTGGCTCTGGCAACATCCGTCAAAGGGGGTGACCTGTTTCGCACCGCTGCTCTTCTGGCAACCGGTGCGCCGTTCCTTGCGCTGCTGGCGGCTCTCTGGCTGTCACGTCAGGATGGCGGGCTGTTTACCCCGGAGAGCACCGTAGCACAGGCACGGGGCGGACGGATTGCGTTGGGGGGAAGCCTGCTGCTGCTTTCCGTCGTGCCGCCGCTGGGGAGTTTTTCCGTTTTCTGGTGTCTGCTGAATGCGGGTGAGGTCGCAGCCGCCACGACGCATCCCGCGCAGGCGCTCTCTCTGCTGCTTGTTCTTGCCGGGGCGGCGTGTGTCATGGCGCTGGGCATGGTCGGGCTGTTGCGTGTGGGGGGTGGCGGCGTTTGTGACGTCTGGCACGCCGCAGGGTGAGAATGCGCTGTCTCTGAGCGG
This sequence comes from Zaprionus nigranus, assembly GCA_018903425.1. Lineage (NCBI taxonomy): Eukaryota > Metazoa > Arthropoda > Insecta > Diptera > Drosophilidae > Zaprionus > Zaprionus nigranus. The sequence continues at coordinate 1,629,614 of JAEIGD010000013.1, read as the reverse complement.
TGTGCTGTTGCTGCCAGCATGGATCAGCGCGGGTTTTGCCGCGCTGATTACTGTGTTGCCCGGCGGCTGGCTGGCGCTTGTGGATGCTCTGTTTGCCGGGAATACGCCGCGTGATTTTGCATGGAGCACACTGGCGCGGGTGCAGTTCGCCGGGTCTGGTGCTGCGCTGACCCCCGCGTTCTCGCTCCTTGCGCTGGTGGCCTGTGTAGCCGGGGCCGGGGCGCTCGGGCGCGTGTTTGGTGTCTTCCCGTTGCGTCAGGCGGTCTCCGGCGCGGTGGCATGGCGGGATGGCGCGCCTGTTGCGCAGGGTGAAGGAGCCGCTCCTGTGCTCATCCCCGATATGTCTACATCCGTTGTCTGGCGTGCCCTGGGGGTTGTGTTGGGGGTGGACGGGCAGAAGGTGACTGACTGGCCTGTTCTGGAAAAAGCCGGTGCTGGGGCACGGTTTCTTCAGGGTGCGCTGTTCAGAGCTGTGGCGTGGTGCGAGGCTCAGGGTATGGTCCTGATCCTGCTTTTTCTGGGAGCAGGACTGCTGCTGGGGCTGTTTGCTGCAAAATGACGCATGATCCGACCCATGATCTGATTTGGGGCTGGCTTTTCGCCTGCCTGCTGGCTCTGGTCCTGCAAACGCTGTTGATTGTTCTGGTGGCACCGTGGTTTAGCGGCTGGGTGAACCGGCTGACAGGCCGCCTGACAGGCGAACGCCGCTTTCCGGCCGGGGGGCGGTGGCAGGATATTCACCACCAGTTCCGCAGGCAGGGACTGCGCCTGCGTGGAGACGGGCTGAGCGGTCTGGCCTGCCGGGGCGCGCTGGGTCTGGCTGTTTTCGCAGCCTGCATGACGCCGGTTTTCACGCTGGTTCCCGCCGGGTTTCCGGCACCGGGTTTTTTCCTGCTGTGTGCCGCACTGGTTGGGGCCTCTCTTCTGCTGGGTCTGCCGCTGGTGGTGCAGGGGCGGACGGCAACACTCGCGGGCTATGCCGCGGTGCTGGCGGATGCTCTGCTGCTGCCAGCACTGGTGCCCGTGCTGGTGATGGCCGGCGGAGTGGATTTCTCCGCGTTTCTGGCCCATTTGCGCCAGTTGTCTCCGGCAGGAGATGGCGCGCCATTTGTGCTGATGGGCGTGGCGCTGTTTCTCGTTACTGTCTGGAAAGGACGGCTGGCAGGAGAAGACGTGCCCTGTGAGCTTTCCGGCGCGGATCGTGCCTTATGGATGCTCGCAACGGATTGTGTGCAACTGGTGTGGGTCACGCTGGCCGGGGATGTGGCATGGGCGGGCAGCCTTGCTCTGCCGGGAGATGGGGGAGCGGAGCCCTGGCTGGCGCAATGTCTGGCAGGAGGGGCGTTATGGGTGGCGAAGCTGGGTGTCGCGGCCCTTCTGCTGGCGGGCACGAACCTGATGGTGCTGACCTTCCAGCGCCGGGCGCGGATGCGTCTGGCGGCGGTGTTTCTGCTGGGGCTGCTGGCGTGGCAGGTGGCGTATCCCGCCCAGTCTGGCCCGCCTGCGCAGAACAGAACTGCTTCCGCGCAGGACGCCATCTGGCATGAGGAGGGAACAGCGCCATGACGCTGGCTGTCATTCTGGCTCCGTTGCTGGCGTTGTGCGTTGTGGCCCGTGGGATAGGGTTTCTGCCCGCGCTGGGCGTGGTGACGGCGTTGGCCATGCTGATGGACCGTCAGGACCCGTTGCAGGAATTTGGCGCGGCCTGCGTGGTGCTGTTCTCGGTGCTGCCGGTCTGGTTTGTCAGCCGGTATCAGGATGATGGGGCGCGGGAGCGCAGTGGCCCGATGGTCTCGTTTCTGGCGCTGGGGCTGATGATCATTCTGCAACTCGCCATTGGCACCCCGGCCAGTGGAGAGGTGACGGCGGGCCACGCTGGAGCGGCCTATCTGCCTGCCGGACTGTGCGTGGTGTTGGCGGGACTGGTGGCTGTTACGTGCCGTCAGGCCATGGTCTGGCAATGGGCGGGGCTGCTTGTGTGTGTGGATGGCGTCATGCTGTCCGGCGTTATTGAAAACCAGATGATGGTTGTGGGTGTCACCGCCCTGACGGGCTGCGTGGTGGCGCTGCTGGGCGGGATGTGCGTGCATCGCGTTATGCTGCGGGTTGCGGTGGCTCCTGCACAGGGCGGATCCGGGGCGGAACGTCCATCTGTCCGCTCCGGTGTGCTTGAACCGGGCGCGCTTGAATCGGGTTCGTCTGAACCGGGCGAGAGTGAAGCGGTCGGGCCAGAACCGCGTGGGCCAGAACCGCATGCGGCAGAACCGCGGGGGCTGGGGCCGGAAGCGATTGTAGCGCCGCGTATCTGGACGGAGGCGGAAGCTGCGGCGGAAGATGAAGAGCCTTTGTCCCCGCCGGACAGCGCAGCCAGAAATCCTGCGGCGCCTGACATGAAACCGGAGCCGGAGGCAGAGCAGCCGAAGGACGTCGAGGCCGTGCAGCGGGACACGATGCGTCGTGATGCCGAAGTCGCCTTTTCAGATGAGGATGCAGCCGAGGCCCTCCCGCTGGACGCGGATCATCCAGATGAGGACGCTATGTCTCAGGATACAGACGCAACCGCTCTGACAAATTCCACGGAACAGATGGAAAAACCTGAGGCTCCGGAGGTGTCGGAAGCAGGAGTGGAGCATCCCGCCGCTGACAATGCCGCCCCCGTGCGGCGTACGCCGGAAATGATGGCGCGGGATGTCTGGCTCCGTGGTTATCTGGCCGAGCGCGGCAGGGACGACGCATGACCTTTCCCGTTTTTCTGGCAGCGCTAGCTTTTGCGTGGCCCCTGCTGGGGGCTGCACTTGTCATGGCCGCTCCCACACCGCGTAGTCGCGAGATGGCGCTCTGGATGGCCGGGACAGGCTGTGCGCTGGCTGTAGCCGTGTTCCTGTTCCCCGCTACAAGTGCTGCCGCCGCCGGGGGGTGGGATGATGACCCCGTTCAGCGTGCGGGCCGTGTCATGCTGGCCTTTGGCCTGCTGCTGACAGTGATGGAAAACGGCACCCTGCAGGACCGTCTGCTGCGGGGGCTGCCGCATATTTCCACGGCACTGGCGGGGTTGGCCTGTGTTGCGCCGGACCCGATCATCGGGCTGGGGATACTGGAGGCTACACTGGCCTACGGCGTGTTTGTGTTCAGCCGTCCGGCGGGCCAGGCGCGGGCAGGATGGGCGCTGGTGCGCACGGGGTCGGTTGGTGTTTTTCTGGTTCTGTCCGGTTTATTGCTGCCGTCAGGCCGCCCCCGCGGGGCTGATGATGGCCTGTGGTCTGGTCATGCTTACGGGTCTTACGCCGTTCGGGCAGTCATGGCGCGAAGAAAATGACACCTATCTTTTTCCTGCCCTTTGCCGGGGCGGCCCTGCTGCTGTCCATGCGGATGCGGACGCATGGGGGTGAGGCGTTCGAGACCGCTCTGGTCGCGGCGGGCCTCGCTTCTGTCTGGCTGACAGCCTGTGCTGGCCGGTCTGATGAACGGCAGAGGCTGTTCCGCACCTTTCCGTCCGCTCTGGCGCTGATTGCGGTGGGAGCCAGGGCGGATGTGGCCGCCCTGCTGTTTCTGTGTGGCTGGTGTCTGGCCGGGGGGAACCGCTTCGGGCGGGCCTGGGCGGCGCGGGCGCTGGCCTGTTTCCCACCGGGCGCGCCGTTTGTGGGGTGTCTGCTGCTGCTGTCCATGCTGAGCGACTGGTCCTGGAGCATTACCGTGCTGACCATTGCCGGAATTCTCTGCGCGGTGGTGCGCTCTGTTCCGGCGGAAGGGTTCAGGCAGGACCTGTGGCCGGAGGATGCCGCGGGCCGGGTTGCCTGTTCCGTGCTGGTGCTGACCGGGTTTCTGGTCCCGCTGGCCATGATGCTGGGAGCCTTCTGATGGATGCCGTAAGCCTGATCCGCTCCGGGCGGGAGACGGAAACACCATGGCGATTCCGTCTGGATGAACTGGGCTGGCGGGATATGGTGGCAGCACTCGGGCAGGATACGCTGCCCTTTGTTGGGCTGTGGTGTGACGGGACGGATGTGCATGCCCTGTTCATGCCCTCTCCCACCCAGCCGCTGGCGGCCACGCTGGCGCTGGAAGACGGGCGGTATCCGGCCCTTTCTCCCGCCCGACCGGTTTCCAGCCTGTATGAACGCATGGCGTATGATCTGTATGGGGTGGAAGCCATGTGGGCGGTCGATGTCCGCCCGCTGGTGGATCATGATGTCTGGTCTGCCACAGCCCCGCTGGCGGATACACCCGGTCCTGCCGGAGGGCATAAGGGGCTGATCAGCTTTCAGCCTTCTGATGCACTGCTGGCGGCCGGAAGCATCAATGGTGGCGCAGGTCCGGCAACAGGCGGGCGGGAGACTCCGCTGCATGTGGCCATGGCTGTCTCCGGTGAGACCATTCAGGCAGCGGAAACCGTGTCCGGCTACGCACATCGGGGGCTGGCGGCGCGCTGGCGGAACAGCCGGGTGGAGGACGCCTGCCGCCTGAGCGGGCGCGTGGTGGCGGGATGTTCCGTGGCGCATCAGGTGGCGTTCTGTCAGGCGGTCGAGGCCGCCTGTGGCAGCAGGCTCGGGCCGGAAACGTCGCTGATCCGCGTCGTGCTGATGGAACTTGAGCGGATTCTGTTGCATCTGCACACGCTGGCCGGACTGGCGCGGGGAGCCGGGGCACGGGTGGTGGCGTCCCGCTGCGCATGGTTCAGGGAAAAGCTTCTGGCACAGTCTGCGCCTGTTATTGGCTCCCGCCTGCTGATGGACCATTGCGTGCCCGGTGGCACCAGTTTGCAGGACGCAACAGGGCTGGGTGATCTGTGCCTCGGTCTGGCAAAGCTGGGAGATGAGATTTACCCCAGTCTTGCCTCTCTCTGGCAGACCTATCCCGCGCTGTCTGTCCGGCTGAGCGGGGTGGGGCCGGTCGAGGGCACCCTGCTGGACCGTGTGGGGCTGGATGGCCCCGTGGCACGGGCCGCCGGACGGGATTGTGACGGGCGACGCACACAGCGCGTCTATCAGACCCTGTGGCGGCTGACGGCAGGCCGACATGGCGGCACGGCGGAAGATCGCGCCCTGATCCTGCTGGATGAAATTGGTGAAAGCCTGCGGATGCTGGGGGAGGCCGGTCCCCGGCTGGGATTGACCGCCGGTGGCCGTGTGGACCTTGCACCGGACGCGGGCGAAGGGCTGGGCATGACAGAAGGCCCATGGGGCACCGTATGCTACTGGGTCCGTCTGCATGCCGGTCGTGTGGCGCAGGTGTTTGTGCATGATCCGGCCCCTGCGGCCCTGATGGTGTTTGAGGCCGCTCTGCCGGGGCAGGATCTGGCGGATCTGCCATTGTTGCGCCAGTCTCTGGGTGTGAACGCAGCGGCGCTGGATGGTTAAAATTTGAGAGAACAGGACAGAAAGGGCGTGCCATCATGGGGCTGATCCGCGCAGTATTTGATGCCGCATTCCGGCAGGGTGGCGCGCGCCTGAAGCCCGTCGGGCCACGCTGGCCTCTGCTTCTGTTCCATATTGATACCGGGGGATGTGGCGGGTGCGGAATGGAGCTGGAAGCTCTGGCCGCTGGCCCGTATGACATGGAGGGGGCGGGCTTCGGCTTTGCGCCGTCTCCGCGCTCAGCGGATGTGCTGCTGGTCACGGGGGCGCTGACGCGGGCCATGGCGCCAGTGGTCGACGCGGCGTGGCAGGCCATGCCCAAGCCCAAAGGGGTGATCTGTGTGGGGAGTTGCGCCGTGGATGGCGGCTACTTCCCGGAAAATTATGCCGTTCTGGGCGGGCTGGATCGCAAGGCGGCCATAGACCTCCAGATCCCCGGCTGCCCACCCACACCCCAGCAGGTTCTGGACGGGCTGTGTTCCCTGTTCAGGCAGCGGGTGCGGCGTGCCGGGGGCGATCAGGCCGAGGGGTCTTCCTCCACCTCTTCCTGAAGGTTTTCCGCCGCCTTTTTCAGCTTGAGAAAGCTGATATGGCTGAGCGGCAGCAGAATCATGTAAATCACCCCGGCGGCAGCCAGAGCGCCCCACGGGTCAGCCACCAGCACGGCGGTATAGACCCCGGTGCCGAGCATAACGGGCAGAACATACTGCGCGGGGACCTTGAAGTTCTTGAAGGACCAGACCCGCAGCGTGGACACCAGCAGAAAAGCCGTGCTGATCAGCGTCAGGGCTGGCAGCCAGGGCAGACGGGTCAGCCGGTAGAGCCAGTCGATACCCAGTTTATGAGCTTCCAGCCCCAGAAAGAGCGGGAACAGCGCCAGCCCCGCCCCGGCAGGAGCCGGAACGCCGGTAAAGAAGTTGCCGGCATATTTCGGCTTGTCTTCCTCACCATCCAGCGTGGCGTTAAAGCGGGCCAGACGGAGCGCCATGCAGACTGTAAACATCAGGCAGGGCAGAAAGGCGTAGCGCCCACCATCCTGCAACGCCCAGAAAAACAGCAGGAAGGAGGGGGGCCACGCCAAAGCAGACAAAGTCTGAAAGACTGTCAAATTCCGCGCCAAACCGTGTTGACCCACGCAGCAGGCGGGCAATGCGCCCGTCCAGACCATCAATAAACGCAGACAGCAGCAAAGCGACCCCGGCGGCCTGAAAGCGTCCTTCCACGGCAAAACGCATGCCGATCAAGCCGGAACATAGTCCCAGCATGGTCAGAATGTTGGGGATCAGCCGGTTAAAGGAGGGGCCACGGATTTTGGTGCGCACACGTTTACGCAGCCGTCTGCGGCGGAGCCCTCGTGCGGAAAGCGGGGCCGGGGAAGAAGGGACCGGAGAAGAAGGGGCAGCCGGGTGCTGCGCGGGAGTCTGCGGATCTGTCACGGGATCAGAGGCGGGCCATAACGGTTTCACCACCCACCATGGTCTGGCCGACTGAAACCAGCGGTTCCACACCCGGTGGCAGATACAGGTCGGTGCGGGAGCCAAAGCGGATCAGCCCGAAGCGTTCCCCGGCTTCCACCGGCATGCCTTCGGTCACGCTGCACACAATACGGCGGGCAATCAGACCGGCAATCTGCACCACGGCCAGCATCCGGCCATCGGGCAGGGTGAGGCTGAGGGCGTTCCGCTCATTCAGTTCTGATGCCTTATCAAGGCTGGCGTTCAGAAACTGGCCGGGGTGATAGGCAATGCGCGTGACGGTGCCTGCGGCGGGCATCCGGTTGATATGCACATCCAGCACGGACAGGAACGTGGCAATGCGCCAGACCGGAGCGGTGCCCATACCCAGTTCAGCCGGGGGAGCAATTTTTTCAACAGAGACAACGCGCCCATCCGCAGGAGCGACGGCCACATCACTCCGCGCCGGTGTGGTGCGTTCCGGGTCCCGGAAGAAGTAGAGGCAGAAACCAAAGAACAGGCCGCTGGCGGTGCCTGCGTGGCGCAGCAGCGGGCAGGAAAGTTTTTTGCCCAGAAAGCGGGCGATCAGCGTGGTGGCGCCAGACGCCAGCAGGAACGGCTTCGCTTCCGGGTGGGGCGGGGCCAGAACGAGTTTGAAAGAATCGATCAGGGACATGGTGGGGTCCTCATGCAAAAGGCCGGACGATGGGAAGAAAACAGGGGATGGGTCAGACCAGACCGGCCAGAGTTTCCCGCACGGCTGCAAACGCGGCATCGGCAGCACCGGCATTCGGGCCGCCTGCCTGCGCCATATCACGGCGGCCGCCGCCACCCTTGCCACCCATGGCGACACTGGCTGCGCGGACAAGGGCGACGGCATCGACTTTATCCGTCAGCGCCGGAGCCACGGCGGCCACAACGCTGCCTTTGTCATCCGCGGTGGAAATCAGCACCACCACATCCGCATTGCCCTGTTTGAGGATGGTTTCCGCCAGCCCCTTGAGTTCACGCGGCGCGGTTTCCCCCCATTGCGGGTGGCCAGACGGGCAGTGCCTACCTGCTCCACGCCAGCAGCCTCAACAGAGCCTGCGGCCAGCTTGCGCTGAAGGGCGGAAATCTGCCGTTCCATGGTGCGGCGTTCTTCCAGCAGCAGGGCCAGACGTTCCGGTGCTTCGGTCACGCCAACCTTCATCATGGCGGCCATCTGCGTCAGGCGCTGTTCATTGGCAAGGGAAAGCGCTTCCGCTGCGGTGCCTGCCACGGCTTCAATACGCCGCACACCGGCGGATACGCCGCTTTCGGACGTAATGCGGAAATGGCCAATATCCCCGGTGCGGTCCACATGTGTGCCGCCGCAGAGTTCCAGAGACCAGGCGGACTTGTTCTCATCCGGCCCACCCATGGAGACAACACGGACTTCATCACCGTATTTCTCGCCGAACAGGGCCATCGCCCCTTCTTCCACGGCCTGTTCCGGCGTCATGGAGCGTGTGACAACCTTTGAGTTTTCACGCACCCGACGGTTCACCTCGGCTTCGACCTCCGCCAGTTCTTCCGGCGTGATGGGGCGGGGCTGGCTGACGTCAAAGCGCAGACGGTCCGGAGAGTTCAGGCTGCCCTTCTGGGCAACATGGTCACCCAGCCTGCGGCGCAGGGCTTCATGCAGAAGGTGGGTTGCGGAATGGTGCGCACGGATGGCGGACCGGCGGTCATGGTCCACCGTAGCGGTCACGGCCTGACCGGGGCGCAGGGTGCCCTCGGTCACAGTGCCGTAATGCACGATCAGGTCCCCCGCTTTTTTCTGGGTGTCCGTGATGGCAACGCGCAGGCCGGAGGCTGTCAGGAAGCCGGTATCCCCGGCCTGACCACCGCTTTCACCATAAAACGGCGTCTGGTTGAGCAGCACGGCGACTTCCGTGCCCACGTCCGCCTCTTTCAGGAAGCTGTTATTGGCAATAACAGCCTGAACTTCACCATCCGCCTGTTCCGTGGTGTAGCCAAGGAATTCGGACGCGCTGAATTTGTCCCGCGCTTCGAACCAGATGGTTTCCATGGCCGTATCACCAGAGCCCACCCATGCGGCGCGGGCACGCTGGCGCTGCTCGTTCATGGCGGCCTCAAACCCGTCAACGTCCACCGTATGGCCGCTGCTACGCAGCGCATCCTGCGTGAGGTCCAGTGGGAAGCCAAACGTATCATACAGACGGAAGGCGACATCACCCGGCAGGGCGGCACCGCTGGACAGTCTGGAGGTCTCTTCCTCCAGCAGGCCCAGACCGCGATCCAGCATGGCTTTGAAGCGTTCTTCCTCATTACGCATGGTTTCACGGATCAGGGCTTCACCCTGCACCAGTTCCGGATAGGCACCGCCCATTTGCTGGATCAGGGCCGGGAGCAGTTTGTAGAAAACCGGCTCCTTGGTGCCCATCATATGCAGGTGGCGCATGGCGCGGCGCATGATGCGGCGCAGCACATAGCCCCGACCATCTTTGGATGGCAGAACGCCATCAGCAATCAGGAACGCCGTGGAGCGCAGATGGTCGGCCACAACACGGTGGCTGGCTTTGAACGGACCGTCCGCCGCCTGATGCGTGACCTCGGCGGAGGCCTGAATCAGGGCGACGAAGGTATCGGTGTCATAATTGTCACGCTTGCCCTGCATGATGGCGGCAAAGCGTTCCAGCCCCATGCCAGTATCAATGGAGGGGCGGGGCAGCGGGGAGCGGACGCCCGGCGGGTCTTCAAAAAACTGCATGAAGACCAGATTCCAGATTTCCACAAACCGGTCTCCGTCTTCATCCGGGGAGCCGGGCGGGCCGCCGAAAACATCCGGGCCGTGATCATAGAAAATTTCAGAACAGGGGCCGCAGGGGCCGGTATCCCCCATCCGCCAGAAATTGTCTGACGTGGGAATGCGGATGATCCGGCTGTCATCCAGCCCGGCAATGGAACGCCACAGGCCAGCCGCTTCCTCATCTTCCGAATAGACGGTGACGAGCAGCTTGTCCTTCGACAGGCCAAAATTGCGGGTCACGAGGGTCCAGGCCAGTTCAATCGCTTCGGGCTTGAAATAGTCACCGAAGGAGAAGTTGCCCATCATCTCGAAAAAAGTGTGATGGCGGGCCGTGTAGCCCACATTGTCCAGATCGTTATGCTTGCCGCCAGCCCGAACAACCTTCTGCGCGGTGGTCGCGCGGGAGTAGGGGCGGGTTTCCTGCCCGGTAAAGACGTTCTTGAACTGCACCATCCCTGCATTGGTGAACAGCAGAGTGGGATCATTGCGCGGCACCAGTGACGATGAGGGCACAATCTGATGCCCTTGTCCGGCAAAATACTCCAGAAAGGTGGTGCGGATATCGTTTGTTGTGAGCATGGCGTGAGGCAGACGGTCCTGAAACTGGTTGGGCGCGTGATCTCCCTTGTCAGCAGCCTTCTACGGAGCAGTCCGGTAGGAGGCTGACGCGGGAAAAGTCCTCACGGCCAGGCGGAAAGCGGAAAAGCTTCTTTAACCCGTTGCCAGATGTAGCGCACACGGCGCGGCTCTGAAAGGGGTTAGCGTGCGGAGCGGGGAGACGTGGGCGTTATGGCTCCGCACTGGTGTTTTGGGGTGACTCTGGAAAGGCCATGGCACTTTCCGCCAGATCCTGCACGGACGCGGGCGGTTTGTCCCGAAAAACCATTTTCTGGCTAAGGTTGAAATTGGCGAACAGCCCCGCCAGAGAGCCCGCGGCCAGCGCCAGCACTGGATAGGTCACGCACAGCGGTACCGTATAAAACAGTGTGTAAACCGTGCCGCGGTTCAGCAGGAAGCCCAGACTGTTGGCCAGCAGGAAGCGGAGCCATTGCAGGACAGGGTGGTCATGCAGTCCGGCTCCCTTGAAGGTCCACAGGCGGTTGAGCATCCAGTTGAGCGTGGCGGCGACGAAATAGGCGACCAGAGTTGCCGCAGTGAGCCCGATCAGCGGGCGCAGCGCATAGACGGTGCCCGTATCCCACACAAGGCCAAGCCCCCCCACTGTTCCGAATTTCAGCAGCCGGATCAGCTTGATACGGGTGGCGGAGCCAGAAGCGGCGGCTGGATCACCCTGTATGGGAGCGGGCGGGGGGGAATGGGTCACGCAACAAGGTCCCTCAAGGCAGGCCTGGGTGGGGAAAGTAAAGCAAAAAAAGGGGGCACCCGAAGGTACCCCCTTTTTCCGATCACAAGGAACCGGTCGATTAGTGGAGGATGATTTCCACGCGACGGTTCTGAGGCTCACGGGTGTTCGGGCCGGTCGGCACCAGCGGATGGGATTCACCATAACCGTGGATGTCGATCGCGGTGGCCGGCACGCCGTCACGGATCAGTTCAGCCTTCACGCTGTTAGCACGACGCAGGGACAGGCCCATGTTGTACTTCTGGCCGCGCGGGCCGGGGTGAGCAGCGGAGCTATCGGTGTAGCCGTTAACTTCGATGCGGGTCGTCTGAACGTGGGTGGAAGCCTGAGCAGCTTGTGCCACGATCTGGCGGGCACGAGCCGTCAGAGCAGACTTATCCCAGTCGAAGAACACCAGGTAGGAACGAGCCGGCAGCGGGGTCGGCGCGGCAACAACCGGAGCCGGCGGCGGCGGCGGCGGAGCCGTGTCGAACGCATAACGCAGACCCAGAATGAACTGGTGGTTGAAGCGGTGGTCGAAGTTCGTGTGGCCATGGCCACGACCGCCGTTTGCGTAGTAAGCGTTAGACGTGAACGCACCGTCCGAGAAGGAGCCCGGCTGACCGATCATGCGGTATTCCGTGGTCACCTGGAAGCCCGGGATGCCCGTGTCATAAGCAGCACCGACGATGCCCTGGTAAGCGAAGCCACCGTTCGTGCCACCCAGACGGCTGACGTTGCCGTTATTGAAGTTGGTGGTCGTCGGGTTGTAATGCTGCCACAGGTAACCTGCACCAACACCAACAAACGGCGTGACCGGAGCGTCGATCCCGAACTGCTTCAGGTCAATGTCATACAGGACATTGATGAAGCCACCGTAGGACTGGTCACTGCCGTGCGTGCTGCCCGGAGTTTTCATGCCGCCCTGATGGTTGATCTGGGAGTAGTTGTAGACGCCTTCGATTTCAGCGCGCAGACCGTTGCCGAAGCCCCAGCCGAATGCACCGAAGCCGGTGAAGCCGTCATGATGACGGAACGTGGAAGAAGAACGGTTCTGAGAGCTGTCAGCACCACCGCCGTAGCCGGAAGTGTGAGCATGCTGGCTCTGAACCAGGTTATAACCACCGCCCAGATCAACATAAGGGCCTGTGATCGTGGTGGCGAATGCGGCCGCCGGAGCCGCTGCCATCAGTGTCGTTGCGAGTAACGCCGTGCGGAGACGCATTTTTTCGTCCTCAATATTTTTCATCTGTTCGACCCTGCCGCCAACCATTCAGCGGTCAGGCCCAGCAAGATGCCTAAAGCCGTATAAAACGATCGGTTCCAAAATAGAAACCCGCAGCTTCGTGCTCTTGATGATTAGAAGCCATAACCGTGTTTTATTTGCAACAGTTCATTTCGATATCCCAAGATGCTTCTGCTGCATATTGCACTATTCAGCTCAAGACTACTTGCGTTTGACAAAGTCAGGTTTCAAGTGCCGCGCCTGTCTCGGGGGGAATAAGGCGGAATTGCGGCACAGTGTTACAGGGTGGATAATATACCGCCATAATTGGCAGTTTTCTAAGCGTTACAGCCATCTTCCCGCAGGAGATCCCGGACCATTTCCGCAGGGACATCCTTGCTGGTAAAGGCTTTTCCGATTCCACTCACAAGTAAAAAAGACAGACGCCCGTCCTGCATTTTCTTGTCCCGCTGCATGTGGCTCATAAGATCTGCCACGCGGAAGCCGTATGGCAGGTCACTAATACTTGCAGGCATCTTCATGGCGTGCAGATGGGTCTCCACGCGGGCGAGGTCTTCCGGCGGACACAGGCCCAGCCGGACCGACAGGGCAAAGGCGAGCTTGAGCCCGATGGAAACCCCTTCTCCATGCAGCAGGCGGCCGTCATAGCCCAGTTCGGCTTCCAGCGCGTGGCCAAAGGTATGGCCAAGATTGAGCAGGGCGCGCCCATTGCTGGTCTGGGATTCCCGCTCATCCGCCGCCACGACGCGGGCCTTGAAGGCGCAGGCCTGCCGGACGGCTTCGGTCAGGGTGTCAGGATCGGCGGATAGGACGGAGTCCCCGTTTTTCTCGCACCACTCAAACAGAGTCGGGTCGCCAATCAGGCCTGCTTTTACGATTTCGGCGTAGCCCGCCACCAGTTCCCGGTGGGGAAGCGTGCTTAGTGCGGAAACGTCCGCCAGCACACAGAGCGGCTGGTGGAATGCCCCCAGTAGATTCTTGCCCCAGCGCGTGTTGATGCCGGTCTTGCCGCCTACTGAGGAATCAACCTGAGAGAGCAGGGTGGTGGGAATCTGCACAAACGGCAGACCGCGCAGGGTCGTGGCGGCCACAAAGCCCGCCAGATCACCCACCACACCGCCTCCAAGGGCGATGATGGTGGTGCGTCGTTCCACACCGTCTTTCAGAATGGCGTCAACCAGAGTCTCGTAGGTGTTCAGGCACTTGGAGTGCTCACCGGGTGCAACGGTCAGGGCGCGGGATTCTATGCCGGTTTCCTGAAGAGAGTCCCGCAGGGCGGGTAGATACAGGGCGGCGACGTTTTCATCCGTGATGATGATGACTTTTTTCTGCGGCAGGACCGGTGCCAGCAACGCGCCCGCGCGGCTGATCAGATTGGTGCCGATCACGACATCATAAGCCGCATGCTCAAGGGCAACAGGCAGGCGCACGGGCCTGCGGGAAAGAGCCAGACTTTCAATGACTCTGGTCGTGCTGTGGTCCACGTTGTGGTCTCCGCAATCAACAATCACATCGGCTTCGGCATAAATGGGGTGGCGGATTGTCATAAGACGGGCCAGCACGTCGCGCGGTGATGTGTCATTTAATAAAGGACGATGCGTCCGGCCCTGCACACGGCGCAGCAACACCGGCAGTGGGCAGCGCAGCCAGACAGAGATGGCGCGGGTGCGGACCAGAGCGCGGGTGCTCGCGTTCATGAACGCGCCACCGCCGGTGGCCAGCACCATGGGCGGCCCCTCCAGCAGGCGACGGATCACGCGGCGTTCGCCATCGCGGAACGCGGCCTCGCCATACAGGCGGAAGACATCGGCAATGGAGCAGCCGGCGGCGCGTTCTATTTCGACGTCCGCATCGACAAACGGCAGGCCGAGCCGCGTGGCGAGACGGCGGCCAATGGTGGTTTTGCCAGCGCCCATCAGGCCAACAAGAACAATGCTGCGACCGGAGGGAATGAGGCTGGTTGCGGGCCAGCGCCCCACTCGTTCCAGATCAAGGGGAATCGGTGGGCTTTCCGCAGCGTCGGGGGGTGGGGCGAGATACGTGATGACATGAAACGCAGCTTACCATAGAGCAGGGAGAACGTACCTAATTGAGTTGTTATGGAGCCAAAACATATGAACCGCGTGGTTCTTCTGGTTGCTGCCGTTATCTGCGTTGCTTTTGTTGGCGGGGTTGCCGCCCTTGGCCTGTCCGGCCATCCGCCTGTGCCGCTGGCTGTGCATAAGGATATTCCGCTTCCGGCCGCACCTGTTGCCTCGCCTGCCGCCGCTCTTGTGCCCGTGCCGCCTGCTGGTCCTTCTGTAACTCCGGCTGGGGCTGCCGCGCCTCAGACTGCCGGGACCCAGGCTGCCGCACCGGCCCCGTCCGCCGCAGCACTGGTGCCTGCCGGCCCGGCAGGCCCGGTGGTGACGGCCACTCCCGTAGCCCCTGTTCAGGCCCCGGCTACCGCACCGGCTTCCGCCCCTGCGGCTCCTGCCGGGAAGGCAGCTCCTACAGCGGCCCCTGTGCCCGTTCCGGCGTCTCCCGCGCATCCGTGAGCACGGACGCACGTGGCATAGATCTGTTTCTGGAAATGCTGGCGGCTGAACGGGCCGCCGCTCCCAACACCCTGGTCGCGTATACGGCGGACCTGGCCAACTGCGAGGAGTCTCTGCTCCGCCGGGGCGAGTCTCTTCTGTCAGCCAGCGCCGCAGGGCTGGCGGACTGGATGGTGGATATGGGCCGTAGCGGGCAGGCCTGCCGCACGGTGGCCCGCAGGCTGTCCTGTATAAAGCAGTTCTATCTGTTTCTGCTGCGGGAAGGGCTGCGGGCGGATAATCCGGCTGCGCATCTGGATGCGCCCCGCCCCGAGGCGTCACTGCCGCATTTTCTTTCCGAATCGGAAGTTGTTGCCCTGATCGAGGCCTGTGCGGTCCCGCCCGAGGCTTCGGAAGCGAAGCAGCGGCGCGTGCTGGTCGCACGGGCGGCGCTGGAACTGCTCTATGCGTCCGGCCTGCGCATTTCAGAACTGCTTTCCCTGCCGCGAGAGGCGCTGGCGGGCACACGGCAGATGCTGGCGGTGCGCGGGAAGGGCGGGCGGGAGCGGCTGGTGCCTCTGTCTGACAGCGCGCGGGATGCCGCTCACGCCCTGCTGATGCAGGATGCGCCTAAAGCAAGCCCCTGGCTGTTTCCGGGGCGCGACCCCAAAAAAGCACTGACCCGACAGGCGTTTGACAAAATTCTGTATGAAGTGGGCTTACAGGCCGGGCTGGACCCGGCGCGTCTTTCCCCGCATGTGCTGCGCCACTCCTTTGCGACGCATCTGCTGGCGCACGGAGCGGACCTGCGGGCCTTGCAGATGCTGCTGGGCCATGCGGATATCGCCACCACACAGATCTATACCCATGTGCAGACGGAGCGGCTGAAGCAGGCCGTAGAGTCTTTCCATCCGCTGGCCTCCGGGCAGGCCGGGCAGACCGAAAAAACGGCATAAACGACACACCATGCACGAAGTGGCTTGGTTTTGCGCGTGACTGTGCTATCCGCTTGCGCATGCGTCAGTTCCTGGATTTCGAGAAGCCCGTCGCCGAACTTGAAAACAAGATCGACGAGCTGCGGCAAATGACCGACCCCAACGGGGTCAATATCGCTGAAGAAACGGCCCGCCTTTCAGAAAAGGCGGAGAAGCATCTTCGTGCCATTTATGCCAAGCTTACCCCTTGGCAGAAGGTGCAGGTGGCGCGCCATGCGCAACGCCCGCACACACAGGACTATATCAACGCCCTGCTGACCGAATTCACGCCGCTGGCGGGGGATCGGCTGTATGCGGATGATAAAGCCATTATTGGCGGCATGGGCCGCTTTGATGGCCAGCCTGTGGTGGTGATTGGTACGGAACGTGGTTCCGACCTTGAAACCCGTCTGGCCCATAATTTTGGCATGGCCCGCCCTGAAGGCTACCGGAAAGCCCAGCGACTGATGGAGCTGGCTGGCCGCTTCAATCTGCCGATTCTCACCTTCATTGACACCGCAGGCGCATGGCCCGGCATTGATGCCGAGCAGCGGGGTCAGGCGGAAGCCATTGCGAGTTCCATCGCGGTCTGTCTGGAGGCCCCGGTGCCGCTGATTGCGACCGTGATTGGTGAGGGTGGTTCAGGTGGTGCGGTGGCACTTGGCGCGGGGGACCGGGTGATGATGCTGGAACATGCCATCTACTCCGTGATCTCGCCTGAAGCCTGTGCCTCTATCCTGTGGCGTGACCCCAAACAGGCCAGCACGGCGGCGGAAACGCTGCGTCTGACAGCGCAGGATCTGTCCCGCCTCGGGCTGATTGACCGGATTATCTCCGAACCTGTGGGGGGGCGCAACGTGACCCTGCAGCGGCTATGGCTTCCGTGCAGGCCGCGCTGGCGGAAGAACTTAAGGCGCTTACGCCGCTGGCTCCGGCCCGGCTGAAGGAACTGCGGCGCGAGAAGTTCCTCGCCATGGGGCGTGAAAACCTGTCCTGAGCGGACAGATTCTGACGCTTCAGGCTTTCAGGGCGGTGGCTCCCCTTCCACGGGAGCGCCGCCTTTTTCTTTGAGCAGATCATAAATGGCCTGCGCGGCTTTCTCGACGTCTGGCTTGTCCTGCCCTTTGGCGACCAGCGCGACACCCCGGCGTCCATCGTTGCGGTGGAAGGGGTAGGAGCCGAGATCAAGGTCCGGGAATCTGTTCTGGATGGCTTCCAGTCCCTCTGCCAGCGTGCCTTCAAACAGGGATGTGGTGTGCCATGTGCGGGAAAAGACGGGGGCACCCTGCTTCAATGTTGGGGCGAGGGTCTCAAACATGGCGCGCATGATGCGTGGAACCCCGGCCATCACATGCACATTGCCAATGGTAAAGCCGGGAGCAATGGAGACGGGATTGGTGATGGGTGTTGCCCCACGGGGTAATTTTGCCATGCGCTGACGGGCGGCGTTGAAATTGTCCGCTCCAAAATGCTGTTCCAGCAGGGCGAAGGTCGGCGGATGGAATTCCCACGGCACCCCGAAGGCCTCGGCCATGCAGGGGGCGGTGATGTCATCATGCGTGGGGCCGATGCCACCGGTGGTGAAAACTTCGTCAAACCGGGCGCGGAGTTCTGTCACCGTTTCAATAATTGTTTCACGGATATCAGGAATGACACGGATTTCCCGCAGGGGAATGCCCAGTTCTCCCAGCCGGATGGCCAGAAACTGAACGTTGTCATCTCGGGTGCGGCCGGAGAGAATCTCATTGCCAATCAGGATGAGAGCTGCGGTGCGACGCATGAAAAGCCAGTCCTTTCAGCCGGCTCCCGAGGGTCGGGGCAGGCGGTTTCTGGAAAAAATGCGGCGCTCATGGTCGGAGGTCAATGGCTGCCTGACGTTGAAAGGAAGTGAAACAGTATGTGTTTTTGGATTGACCGGGAGCGGTGCAGTTCATAGCTTCCGCACCATGTCCGAAAACCATTCAACCCCCGAACCCGTTCTTCCCCGCGCCTGGCCCTTTGAGGAAGCGCGAAAACTTGCCGAGCATGTGGATGCCCGTGCCGCCGCAAAACCGGGTGAGGCTGCCAGCCCCGCGTTGCTGGAAACCGGCTATGGACCGTCCGGCCTGCCGCATATCGGCACGTTTGGGGAGGTGGCGCGCACGTCCTGGGTGCGTCAGGCCTATACGGCGCTGACAGGCCGCCCGACGCGCCTCCTGGCGTTTTCGGATGATATGGACGCCCTGCGCAAGGTGCCGGACAATGTGCCGAAACGTGACCTGCTGGAAAAATATATTGGCCAGCCGCTTTCCCGCGTGCCGGACCCGTTTGGCACGCACGAGTCGTTTGCCGCCCATAACAATGCGCGTCTGTGCAGTTTTCTGGACAGCTTCGGCTTTGAATATGAATTTGCGTCTTCCACCACCTATTACACGTCTGGCCGGTTTGACGCCGCGCTGAAGCGGGTGCTGGAAGTGCATGATGAAATTCTGGCAGTTATTCTGCCTACGCTCGGGCCGGACCGCCGGGCGACCTATTCCCCGGTTCTGCCGCTGCACCCACGCACGGGTGAGGTGATGCAGGTGAAAATGGACGCCATTGACGCCGCAGCGGGCACCGTCCGCTGGACGGACGCTGAGGGTGAGACATTTGAAACGCCGGTCACGGGCGGTCACGCCAAGATGCAGTGGAAGGCCGACTGGGCCATGCGCTGGTACGCTCTGGGCGTGGATTATGAAATGTCCGGCAAGGACCTGATTGACAGCGTGCGTCTGTCCGGGCGCATCTGCCGTATTCTGGGTGGCACTGCTCCGGCTGGCCTGACCTATGAGCTGTTTCTGGATGAAAACGGCCAGAAGATTTCCAAATCCAAGGGGAATGGCCTCTCGGTTGAGGAATGGCTGCGCTATGCGCCGCAGGAAAGCCTTGGCCAGTTCATGTTCAACCAGCCGCAGCGCGCCAAACGGCTCTTTTTTGATGTGATCCCCAAAACGGCGGATGACTATCTGACGCATGTGGAAAAAGCGAAGGCGCTTCAGGCTGAGGATAGCCACAGCGCGGATCTGAAGGCCAATCCGGCCTGGTTTATCCATAAAGGCGCTATTCCCACGGATGCGGGTAGCCCTGTGCCGTTCGGCATGCTGCTGAATCTGGCCAGCGTGGCCAATGCGGAAACGCCGGAGGTGCTGTGGGGCTTTATCCGGCGGTATGATCCGTCCGTCTCGCCGGAAAGCCACCCGATGCTGGCCAATCTCGTCAGCCATGCCATTGCGTACTATGCGGATTTTGTGCGTCCGGCCAAAACCTTCCGCGCGCCGACGGACATGGAACGCGCAGCACTGGTCGATCTGGCGGAATCCCTGCGCGGGTATGAGGGCGAGGCGTCTGATGCCGCGACCTTGCAGAATCTGGTGTTCGAGATTGGCAAGCGTCACGCGTTTGAGCCGCTGCGCAACTGGTTCGGCTGTCTGTATGAGGTGCTTCTGGGCCAGAAGGAAGGACCGCGCTTTGGGGGCTTTATCGCTCTGTATGGCGTGGGAGAAACCGTTGCGCTGATTGAGGCCGCTCTGTTGCGCGAGCCTCAGGCGTAAGCGCGCACGCTTGTCGCCGGGGTGAAGAACATGTCGTCATCACCACAAGGAGAGATGCCGGGACACCAGCCGACCTGTTCAGGGTGGCGGAGATGGCTGAAGCATCTGCCGCACCTGATAGGCCTGCTGCTGATGGTTGCCGCGATTGGCGTGGTGCAGCACGAACTGCGCCACCTGCGGCTGGCGGATATCAAACAGGCGATGATGTCCATTCCGGGCCACCAGCTCTGGCTGGGCGTGGGGTGCACGTTCCTGTCCTACTTCATCCTGTCATTTTATGACCGGCTGGCTGTCATACAGGTCGGTTATAAGCAGATCTCATTCCGCCGTACTGCGTTTGCGGCTTTCTGCTCCTATGTGCTCTCCCACAATCTCGGCTTTTCGGCGGTTTCCGGCGCTGCCGTGCGGTATCGGCTGTATCGCAACTGGGGGGTTGGCTCCTTTGCCATAGCCCAGATTATCGCGTTCTGTTCCGCCACGTATCTACTGGGGGCTGCTGTGCTGATCGGTGGCGTGCTGGTGTGGGAACCACAGGTTATCCCCATGGCAGGCAGCCGTGTGCCGAGCAGCGTTCTGGCTGTTGTGGGTGTGCTGCTGTGGGTGGGGGTGCTGGCCTATATCGGTATGGCTTTCCGGGTTCGGACCTTTATCTGCCGTAAATGCACGGTCAATCTGCCTTCGCCCCGGATGGCGGTCATGCAGACCGTGGTGGCCGCGGCTGATGTGGCCGCAACGGCAGCCATTGCCTACGTGCTGCTGCCGCCGGGTGTGGGGGTGGATTACGGGACTTTTCTGGCCATTTATATTGCCTCATACACCGCCGGGCTGATTGCCAGTGTGCCGGGTGGGCTGGGCGTGTTTGACGGCGCAATGCTGCTTGCACTCGGCCCGTATATGCCTGCGCCGCAAATTCTCGGCGTCGTACTGATTTTCCGACTGTTCTATTACATTATCCCGCTCTTCATGGCCGGGATCATGTTTGCCGGTCATGAGCTGTTTCTGCGAGGGGATGATGCGCTGGCGCAGAAAAGACGCCAGAAGCAGAAAAATCCAACCGCTGTGCGTGTCCGCCCCAGTCAGGTCGTGCGGGAGAGCGAGGCTGATTTTTCTGTGGCTGTGGCAACGGGCACGGTTTCCCTCTGCGGTCTGATGCTGATCTGCCTTGTGCTGCTGGACCCGGTACCCCAAGTTTGGTGTGGTCCACACCGGATTTTTGTCCCTTGCCGGATCTGTCAGCAATTATCTGCTCTCGCTGATGGGTGTTGCGCTGATTGGTCTGGGGATCGGGCTTTCCCAGCGCGTCACGCTTGCGTGGCGAGTACGCTGGTGCTGCTGGTGACGGCGGCTGTGCTGACTTTTCTACGGGGGAATACGGTTCTGGTTCCGGTTATGCTGGGGCTTTCGGCTTTTCTCGTCGCGCCGTTCCGTGCCTGTTATTACCGCCATGCGCGTCTGATGAGTGAACCGCTTTCGGTTTCAACGCTGCTGTGCCTGCTTTTGCTGTTTGGTTCTGTCATTGCGCTGGCCAGTCGACATGGAGCCGGAAGCTGGTGGCAGATCGTGTTCATTTTCCCGACGTCAGGCGCTGCGCGCTGGACAATCGCGCTGGCTGTGCTGCTGGCGCTGGTGGTCATTGGCCGGCTGATGTGGCCGGGGCGGATTGCGGTCCGCGCGTGGGATGAAAAGGCCCTTGCCCGCTATCTCACGCTTGATCATGCCCTGCCGACAATACAGGAAATGAGCCCGAAAGGCTTTGTGGTCGGTGAGGGGGGCGAGGCCGTTATTCCCGTCCGTCAGAGTGGTGTCTTTCTTGTCGGGCTGGGTGATCCCGCCGGGGCGCAGGCCGACTGTGTTTCCGCTATCTGGCGCATGCGAGATCTCGCGTTGCAGGAGGGGCTGAAACCCGTGTTCCTGCGGGTCGGCAATCCCTTTTTAAGAATTTATGATGATATTGGCCTGAGTGTCTGGCCCATGGAGGATGGCACGGGGCTTCATTTCTGCTATCCGGCAGAGGATATTGCTCTCGCCTCAAAATTTTTTGCCACCTATAAGGGCGACCGAGAGGATTCCCCGGCTTCTGCCGAGGAATAAATTTTTGCAGGGCCTCGTAAGGGGCCGGTTTTGCTGGATGCGTGCATGTCGGCTGATTTTACTACCTCGCTGTTGAGCGGAGGGGCCGCTCGTGTAGCGATCACCTCTTTTCTGCTGGCATTTCCGGCTCTGTTTTCCATCGTCAACCCGTTTGGGGCCGCGCTGATTTTTGCGCAGGCGACGGCTGGCCGTTCGCGCGGGGAAATTTTCGCGCTGGCCCGGCTGGTGGCGTTTTATTCCTTCATTCTGATGGTTGTCTCCATCTGGTTTGGCGGCAAGGTGCTGGTGTTTTTTGGGGTGACCGTTAACGCCCTGCGCGTGGCGGGCGGCATGGTGGTGGCCGTCCGGGCCTGGACATTGCTGCAAAGCCCGGAAAGCCTGGAAGCCAAAAAGGAAAAGCAGGCCCTGCAGGGCGGTAAGACCGTCATGTCTCCCAACTGGTCGGACGCAGCCTTTTTCCCGCTGGCCATGCCGTTTACCGTCGGACCGGGAACGATTGCGGTGGCGATTGCGCTGGGTTCCGGTTGCCCGCCGGGGAGTTCGTTTCTGGCCTATGAAATCGGCATCACCATTGCCGCGGCCTGCGTCGTGCTGATTGTATGGCCAGCCTATTCCGGCTCGGAAAAGCTGGTGTCCATGCTGGGGGTCACCGGCACCCGTATTGTCAGCCGGATGGCGGCTCTCGTGCTGCTGTGCATTGGCGTGCAGATTCTGGCTGCCGGACTGGAAGGGTTTATTCTGGAGATGTGGCAGCGGCTCAAGGTCGCTGGTTGAGCCTTACAGAGTGTTCCAAAGTCAGTGGTGAGGGTTAGCCCGGCATTTTGTACCTGAAGAGGTGGCTTTTTGCCGGGATGCTGTGCATCGGGCACAAGCTGTTCATGGAACTGTTCGGGCATCAGAGCAAATCCGAAAGTGGTACAGAAAATAAACCTCATTGGTTCATCGAGAGTTGGTAAGAAATGAAGAGAGTCTGTCCTGCAATTTTATGTATCGGATGGCTTTTGGATGGTCGTGCGCATGGCTGCGCCCTCAGATGTTGAGAAATTTCTGAGTGCAGCAAAAGAGTGTCAGTTTATCAGTGAGGACTATGACAGCTCTCTTCCACGAGATATACGAAAGCAGATGGAAAAAAATCTTTGACGTATTGTCTCTACGTCAAAGAAAACAAAGATAAATTAAAAAACAAATATAGAAACAACAAAGAAATAATAGAAAAAATCAGTAAGTATGACGATCTGGAGATCGAAAAATAGTAAAGAGACCTGCCGGCGGATGGAGTTATTTTTGAAGTCATTCCTGTTTTTGTGGTGTTTTGAAAGGGGCAGGAAGCACGTTGTGCTCCCCGCAGCTATTCCGCGGTAATCTGCGTGACAGCGGCCTCTTCCGCATGCAGGAGGGTTTTTAGCCGGTTGAGTTGGGCTGTTGCCTGTTCTGCAAAGCCATAAGGCGGTTTGATAACAACCAGCCCCGCGCCATTCAGCCTGTCCGGGTCCACAGGTTTGCGGAGCAGTAATTCAGCAGCCAGCACATCCGGAATCCCCGCATCCTGTATGGCCATATGGAAGGCTCTGACAGGTGTGCGGTGCTTGATGGGATACCAGATGGCAATCATTCCTGTCGGGAAGCGTGCGCGAACGGTGTGGACAGCTTCAAGCAGACGGCCGAACTCACCGGGCTCTTCAAAAGGCGGGTCAATCAGCACCAGACCGCGTCTGGCGGTTTTGGGCGGAAGCAGGGCGCGCAAGGCTTCATAGCCGTCACGTTCATGCACAGACACATTCGGTGTGCGGGTAAACAGTCCGTAGAGTTTGCGTTTGTCGTCAGGATGTTTTTCGCAGCAGATCAGTTCATCCTGCGGGCGCAGCATCAGGGAGGTCAGCAATGGGGAGCCGGGGTAATAGCGCGGACCGCCTGCTTTCTTCACCAGTGCCAGCCAGGGAGCCAGGGGGCTGTCTGGCCCTTCCTCTTCTAGAAGGCCAATGCCGTTTTTCCATTCCTGCGTTTTTTCGGCTTCCTCACAGGTCAGATCATACCGGCCAAGGCCGGCGTGCGTATCCAGCACCATGAAGGGCGTGGGCTTGCGCAGAAAATGACCAAGTAGTGAGACCAGAAGCGCATGCTTCATGCAGTCAGCAAAGTTCCCGGCGTGGAAGGCGTGGCGGTAGTTCATATGTATCCTTGTTATCGTAATGATCTTATAGAGTTTTTTGGAAATTATGCCAAAAAAATCCGTGCCGGCATAAAACGACCCTCTTGGGGAATGGTCTGGCAAAATATTGTTTTCAGCGCCGTTCGCTCGGTTCTTCCCTGAACGAAGCAATGCAGATGCACGGTGATCTGGGGTGGGAAAATTTACCAGTCATCGTTTACAGAAAACGGAACCATTTTGAAGTAAATATAATTCATTGCCCTTTAGTTTTTCATTTTATGATAATTATGGCATAATGAGTATAAGTTTATATTGCACGACTATTGTATTTCATGCATAGTAAGAATACAAAACGAGAATTTGTATATTATTCACTATATCTTAACTTCACTGTGAAGGTCGAGTGGATGGTACAGTGCTGATCAATGCTGAAACGACAAGATGAGTGACTGACGTTGTGCCGAGTGTAGAGAGCTGATCATGACCTATAAGATGCAGGAAGCGTTTTTTGATCTGCCTGCGCCCTATCTGGACCAGACCGTTACGGTCTTGACGGTCCCGACCGAAAGAAGTGATCCCTTGCGGATTCTTGTCACACGGAGCGATGTGGCTGACGATATGACCGTAGACGCCTTCGCTGAGAGGGAAATTGCTCATATGCGACGGACGATCGACGGTTTCGAGAGGCTTTGGGAGCGGTCGTGCACGCTTGATGGCTATCCGGCCCGTATCCTGGCGTCTCATATCGATGGAACAGCCGATCCAGTCACGCAAAGGCATCTGTTCGTCATCAACAACGGGAAAGCGATGACGTTCTGCTTTTCCGTTCCCGGCCAGTTTACGGAAAAGCAGATGGTAATACTGCGCCGCATTACCGACAGTTTTCGTTTTACGCCTCAGCCGGGCGTCACGCCATAAGGTTTATGACAAAATGAAGCTATCCGATTTCATGATGGAGATAGACCTGTGAGCAACGCGAAGCCGGCAGCACGTCTAACAGACGAACACACCTGTCCCCGAACAACCGCCCATGTGCCGCATGTGGGCGGGCCTGTGGTTAAAGGCTCGTCCAATGTCTTCATCAATGGCCTTCCTGCGGCAAGAGTAGGGGATATGGCCGTATGCCACGGCCCGACCGATAGCATCGCGACTGGATCGCATACCGTGTTCATTAACAGGAAACCTGCCGCGCGCATGGGGGACCGTGCCGGGCATGGTGGCGTCATCGTCAGGGGAAGTTCCAATGTCTTCATTGGTGACAGCAGCGGTCACTCCATTCCCGATCTTCCGGGAATTGATATGCCGGTCTCAATCAGAACCCTTCTGGCTGCCGCGGTTCGGGGAAAACCGTTCTGCGCGATCTGTCAGGCAAAAGGATGAGCGTTGGCGAGCCGCTCTATGCCGTGCTCGATCCGGGGCGGGATCCTGCGATCTGGCCCGCCCTGACCAGCATGGCCCCCGATGCCTCATGCCTCTTCGCGGGGCCGATCTCTGACGGGTTGAGGCGGGTATCGCCCCATCTCATCAGCCTGCCTGAAGATAGTAACGTGCTCGCGTGGTGGCGGGCGAAGGGACGTGGAAAAGCATGGGGCATCGCCTTCCGATCAACCACCGACATCGATAAAGTGCGCCGGCATCTGAAGAAATTCATGTTCGCTTTTCTGCCAGATGAAAGTCGCGTTCTGTTTCGTTTCTGGGACCCGAATATTCTCAGCCTCTATCTTTCCATGTGCTCAGATGAAGCGTGTGAGGCTTTTTTCGGACCGTTTTCCATCCTCTATGCCGAAGACTGGAAGAGTGGGCGCAATGTGTCACATCACCGCAAACGCCCTTCCTCGCTTTATGCCAGACCGTCGCTCTTCATTCATCCCGACACGATCCAGATCACACGCATGGCTGAGGTTTCCTTCATGCTTCGGGTGCGGGACATCGCGGTGGCCAGAGCCGTCAATCCACATTTCCGCCAGTTTCTCTCCCAACGTGCTGATGTCCTGTCTTTATGGGAATCCTGCTGGTCGCTGATCAATGGCCAACCAGCGTGCGTGGCTGCTCCGGCACTCTCCTACGCCGTCGCCCTGCATCTGCAAGGAGAGGATGTCTCCACGAGACTTTCCGCCATGCTGACCAACGAAGACGCTGCTTTTCTGATGCAGGCGGCGCTGGCGGACGGGGGTTATCTTCCCTTTACCACTTTCAGCACTGAGGAGTTTGCCTGAATGGCACGGAACGTGCGACCCGACGCAGGGATGTCAGTCCCAATGTACGCACAGAAGGCTGATGACGACGCGCTTTCCAAAGCCGTTCGGGAACGGGTGCGTCATCTTGGTGTTGCCCATCACGCTTGCCCCATGTTCTCCTCGGATACACCGTGCAAGCTGAGGGCACCCGGGATAAAGAAGATTGCCGTCCAATTTGACAGATCCCGCGAGGCCCTGCCCTACGCGCGGGCTGCAAATGAGACCAACAAACTTGGAGATGCTTCAGACAATGAGATCACATCTCCTTGCCTGACGCGATTGCCGCTCTATGCGGCTGCGCTGAATAAGGAACTGAGGTTGCCTCAAGGCACAATCAGGAAAGAAATGCTTCTCGATAAAGAAACTGGCTTCCGTGCGGCCCTTTACCGTGATGAAAGCACAGGAAAGATCATTCTGACTGCTCGTGATACACGACCTCACTCTCTGTCCGACTGGCAAACGAATATCGATAACGGATTGGGAGAAGACACTGGGCAGTACAGACAGATGAGACTTCTTTCGAAAACATTAGATGATAACAATATTGATTTTGATATCGCTGGCTACTCGAAAGGAGGCGGGGTAGGACAGGAAGGACGGCTGGTCGCACATAATGCAAAAGTCTATGTCTTCAACAGCGCAGGACTGCCGGAGGATGCGTTGCAGAGAACGAACGAAAGCAGTTTTGCCTCTCTTGTGTCCCGCACCTCGGCCTTCAGTTCGAAAGGCGACTTCATGACTGCTATGAACGCAGCTAAGACACATGCGGATGTATCGCAGAATATGCACTTCCTGTACGAGCAACTCGATGGAACAGACCTGCCTTGGTACGGCTTTGTTGCGGAAATAGCTTGTTCCTGGATTCACGGAATGAATCCAGGGTGGTAGCTGATTGTGATGAGCAAGCCGCCATCCCCGATCTACCGCACGACGAACTGGCGTTCGTATAATGCCGCACTGAAGCAGCGCGGCTCCCTGACGGTGTGGTTTGACCCGGCCATGGTCTGGAATGGGCTCCCGACGGGACGCCGCGGTCGCAAACCCGACTATAGCGATGTCGCCATTCAGACCTGTCTGACACTTAAGGTTTTGTTTGGCATGGCCCTGAGGCAGGCAACGGGCTTTGTCGAAAGTCTGCTTCGTCTGGCTGGGCTTGCGTGGTCTGTTCCGGATTTCAGCACTCTGAGCCGTCGGCAGAAATCCCTGACGGTCGACATTCCCTATCGTGGCTCGAAGGAGCCTTTGCATCTCCTGATCGACAGCACAGGGATCAAGGTCGAAGGAGAAGGCGAGTGGCACACGCGCAAACATGGTGGCTCGAAACGTCGGATATGGCGCAAGCTTCACATCGGTATTGATGAGCGAACATTGGAAATCCGGGCTGCCGAAATCACCGGTAACGACGTTGGTGACGCACCGGTTCTGCCGATGTTGCTGGCGCAGATCCCCCAGGATGAAGAGATTGGCAGCGTGACGGCTGACGGCGCCTATGACACCCGAAGCTGCCACGACATCATCGCAAAACGAGGTGCCGATGCAATCATTCCACCCCGACGGAATGCAAAACCGTGGCGCCCGACAACGCCTGGCAGCCGGGCCAGAAATGAAGCCATACGGGCTTCAGAACGCTTCGGGGGGGGCGATCTGGCGACGGTGGAGCGGGTATCACCGCCGAAGCCGCGTCGAGACAAAAATGCACTGCATCAAACTGCTCGGCCAGCGCCTCACGGCGAGAGACTTTGATCGTCAGGTCTCGGAGTTCTACGTGCGTATCGCGATCCTCAATCAGTTCACCGCGCTCGGAACCCCTCTCACCGAAGCTATTCAGTAAATCATAAGTCCCAGAACGGGAGGTCCATAACCAAAACTCTATTTGTGCAACAGAGCCCCTTGGTACTATAACCGGCTCCCCGATGGACCGCCGATAAAAATTACCTACAACAATCCGGGAGACATAATCGAGGAAGATGATTTTATGATGTATAAACAAGAGTTTCTGGATAAAATGCGACGCAGTATCGAGAATTTCGACAAGAACCCTTCGGCGGGGAACCCATTTCCTCCGGTAAGAGCGAGCAGCTTCGATACAATCCCGGGTTCAGTGTCAATGAAAGGGTTTGCAACCGGTTCGTGGATGGCTAGTCCCACCTTGGGCAAGTTGGCACAGCACCAGATGAGCAATGTTATCGACCCAATGGAACAACTCGTACGTCGCAACAGGCTGAAACTCCAGAACTTTATGAATGCATGTCCATGAAACTCCCTTCTGGCACGAAAAACCGTATGCACAGGCTTTCTATTCTTTCGGCTCTCGTATTATTATTCTCTTTTTCGGGAATATCCTTACTTTGGGGAAAAACTATGAGCCATCCGATCTATTTTTCCGGTGCGGATATTGCCCTGCAACAGGCCGTCGATGCAAATGATCCGGGTGCGGTCGAGCATGCGCTTGCCGCAGGGGCGAACGTCAATGCACGCGAACGGCAGATCGGCGGCACGATTCTGGAATATGCCGTTGCTCGGATGCGGGATAAGGCCATTCCCGTCCTGCTCAAACATGGCGCGGATCCCGCGCTGAGAGACCGCGAGAATGCTAATGCTGTCACGATGGCAGCAGATGCGTGGTTCAGGGATACAACCCCACTCCGTTTACTGATTGAAGCGGGGGCTGATCCGAATACACGCGATAGTGTCGGTCAACCTATACTGCATCGCTTTCTTACACGGAAGCAGGTTGATGCTGTTGATTTTATTGTTGCCCATGGTGCCGATATCAATGTCGTAACAGCCGGAGACTATGATCCACAGGACACAAAACCAGATGCTGTGTCCGCGCCAAATGGTGATCCTCTGATACTCTGCCAGGCTGGAAGCGATGACTGGGACATGGTTTACAAACTGCTACAACTGGGAGCGAAGTTCGACTATCCTTCCTCAGTGCGCTCAATAGAACGATGGTTTGCCCCGAGGTATGCCGATATTCCGGGCATTGGCTCTTTCCAGTATGACTATAAAGTAAAATGCTGGAAATTCATGAAAGAACGTGGTCTTGACCTACCGCCTTTTGCGGGGATGCACTGAATCCTCGCATGTCCTCGTTCCGTTCTGAGGGAGATGTCATGATGGTGCTGCACATGGCGATCGATCGTGACATTGTTGTCCTGAACAGGTGTTTTCTGTTTGATCAGCGTTGTGGGATCGGTCTGTTTGAGCGTTTTTATTGCGATCCTTGCTGGGGTGTTGAGTAAAGCTAATTGCAGTAGCCCGTATGAGGTGAGGGCCTGCAAAGATTTTGCCGTATAAAACAGGATGTTTCAGGACAGGGTGCACAGTGTCATTCTGAGTTATGATGCCAGTCCGCTTGCAGAAATCCGTTGCTCACGGTGAGAGCAGACAAATTCGATACGATCTCAGCCTCATCGTTTAACAGCAGACGTTGTCCCCGGAGCAAGGAAGGTTGACACCGACTTCTGCAAATAGGCGAACGCAAGGTCGATAAGGTTGTCGCTCTGATAGAGGCAAACGTGAGCATTAACCGGCAGAACGACAGGATTGAGTGAAGACATGTCCGTGAAAATTCGTCCGTATCTCTTTTGTGTGATCATTCTCGGCGTTGTCTTCTGTTATTTTGCGTCGTCAGGTTTTTTCAGAGGAAAAGCAGAGGAACATCCTCTCTATTTTTCTGGACCTGATATTGCCTTGCAACGGGCAGTCGATGCCGATGATCCGAGTGCGGTCGAGCGTGCCCTTGCTGCCGGTGCGAATGTCAATGCTCGCGAGCGTCAGGCCAACGCCACAATCCTTGAATATGCTGTTGCTCAATTACGGGATAAGGCCATTCCCGCGCTGCTAAAGCATGGTGCGGACCCTGCGTTAAGGGACCGCAATAATGCCAATGCCGTCACGACGGCTGCTGATGCCTGGTTTAAGGATACGATCCCGCTTCGTTTGCTGTTGGAAGCGGGAGCTGATCCGAGTACACGCGATGAAGACGGACAACCTATACTCGAACGCTTTCTTTCACGGAAACAGGTTGATGCCGTTGATTTTATTGTTGCTCATGGCGCGGATGTTAACGCTGTGACAGCTGGAAACTATGATCCACTCAATAAAGTTCATAGCTCTGACAGAGTGGCTGTACCGGATGGCCAACCCCTTATTTTTTCACAGGTAGGTAGCTATGATTGGGATATGGTTTATAAACTTCTGCAGTTGGGAGCAAAATTTGACTATCCCGACGCACTGGAACCCATGCCAGACAGGTTCCGCGGAAGAGCAAATGACACTCCAGTTCCCGGTACGCGTCTCTACGACTATAAAGTAAGATGCTGGAAATTCATGAAAGAACGCGGTCTTGACCTGCCGCCTTTTGCGGGAATGCACTGAAGACCCGTATGTCCTCGTTCCATCCTTATGATGCTGAACATGGGGATGGATCGTGACGTTGTTGTGGTGAACAGGGGTTTTCTGTTTTATCGGTGTGGTGGAAGAGATATGTTCGGGCGCTTTTATTGTGATTCTTGGGGGGGGGAGGGTAAAATTGATTGCAGCAGCCCCGATGAGGTGAGGGGCTTCGAGGATTTGGCCGTGTAAAAGAAGACGTTTCAGGACAGGATGCACGCTTCTGCAAACAGGCGCGACACAAGGTCGACCAATTCGTCGATCCGATGGCGGCAAACGTGAGTGTCAACCGGCAGAACGACAGGATTGAGTGAAGACATGTTCGTGAAAATTCGTCCGTATCTCTTTTGTGTGATCATTCTCGGCGTTGTCTTCTGTTATTTTGCGTCGTCAGGTTTTTTCAGAGGAAAAGCAGAGGAACATCCTCTCTATTTTTCTGGACCCGATATTGCCTTGCAACAGGCGGTCGATGCCGATGATCCGAGTGGGGTCGAGCGTGCCCTTGCAGCAGGAGCGCATATCAACGCCCGTGAGCGTCAGGCCAATGCCACGATCCTTGAATATGCCGTTGCTCAATTGCGGGACAAGGCTATTCCCGTACTGCTGAAGTATGGTGCGGACCCTGCGTTAAGAGATCGCAATAATGCGAATGCCGTCACGATGGCTGCTGATGCCTGGTTTAAGGATACGATCCCGCTTCGTTTGCTGTTGGAAGCAGGAGCTGACCCAGGTACACGCGATGAAGACGGGCAGCCTATACTCGAAGGATTTCTTACACTAAAGCAGATTGATGCCGTTGATTTTATAGTTGCCCACGGTGCCGATATTAACGCCGTGACTGCTGGAAACTACGAGCCGCTCAATACATCTTATAGAATTCACAGAGTCTCTGCACCGGATGGCCAACCTCTTATTTTTTCGCAGATTCGGAGCAACGATTGGGATATGGCTTATAAACTTCTCCAATTGGGAGCAAAATTTGACTATCCGAACGCCTCAATTCCTATGCCAGAGTGGTTCCGAGGAAGCTTCAATGACACCCCAGTTCCCGGTACGCGTCTCTACGACTATAAAGTAAGATGCTGGAAATTCATGAAAGAACGTGGTCTTGACCTGCCGCCTTTTGCGGGAATGCACTGAAGACCCGTATGTCCTCGTTCCATCCTTATGATGCTGAACATGGTGATGGATCGTGACGCTGTTGTGGTGAACAGGAATTTTCTGTTTTATTGGTGTGGTGGCAGACATATGTTCGGGCGTTTTTATTGTGATTCTTGGGGGGCTTCTGGGTAAAATTGATTGCAGCAGCCCCGATGAGGTGAGGGGCTTCGAGGATTTAGCCGTGTAAAAGAAGACGTTTCAGGACACGATGCACGCTTCTGCAAACAGGCGCGACACAAGGTCGACCAATTCGTCGATCCGATGGCGGCAAACGTGAGTGTCAACCGGCAGAACGACAGGATTGAGTGAAGATATGTCCATGAAAATTCGTCCAT
This sequence comes from Zaprionus nigranus, assembly GCA_018903425.1. NCBI lineage: Eukaryota > Metazoa > Arthropoda > Insecta > Diptera > Drosophilidae > Zaprionus > Zaprionus nigranus. Next base: position 1,597,991 of record JAEIGD010000013.1, on the reverse strand, counting down.
ATCTCTTTTGTATGATCATTCTCGGCGTTGTCTTCTGTTGTTTTGCGTTGTCAGGTATTCTCAAAGGAAAGCCCGCAGATCATCCTCTCTATTTTTCTGGACCCGATATTGCCTTGCAACAGGCGGTCGATGTCGATGATCCGAGTGCGATCGAGCGTGCTCTTGCCGCGGGAGCGAATGTCAACGCCCGTGAGCGTCAGGCCAATGCTACGATCCTTGAATATGCCGTTGCTCAATTGCGGGACAAGGCTATTCCCGTAATGCTGAAGTATGGTGCGGATCCAGCATTAAGAGACCGCAATAACGCGAATGCCGTCACGATGGCTGAGAAAGCTTGGGCTAAGGATACGACCCCGCTTCGTTTGCTGTTGGAAGCGGGAGCTGACCCGAGTACACGCGATGAAGACGGGCAGCCTATACTCGAACGCTTTCTTAGGCGAAAGCAGATTGATGCCGTTGATTTTATAGTTGCCCACGGTGCCGATATTAACGCCGTGACTGCAGGAAACTACGAGCCACTCAATACATCTCATAGAATTCACAGAGTCTCTGCACCGGATGGCCAACCTCTTATTTTTTCGCAGATTCGGAGCAACGATTGGGATATGGCTTATAAACTTCTCCAATTGGGAGCAAAATTTAACTATCCCGATGCACCAGATCCCATGCCAGACTGGTTTCGCGGAAGAGCAAATGATACTCCGACTCCCGGTACGCGTCTCTACGACTATAAAGTAAGATGCTGGAAATTCATGAAAGAACGCGGTCTTGACCTGCCGCCTTTTGCGGGAATGCGCTGAAGCCCTGCACGTCCTTGTTCCGTTCTGAGGGGAGTGTGTGATGGCGCTGAACATGGCGGTGGATCGTGATGTTGTTGTGATGAACAGGAATTTTCTGTTGATCGGCAACGTGGAATAAGTCAGTTCAGGCGTTCTTGTTGCGGTCCTTAGGTATCCGTTGGGAGAAGTCGATTGCTGAAGCTTGGATGAGGTGACAGCCGGCGAAGATTTTGCTGTGTAAAACAAGATGTTTCAGGACAGGATGCACAGTGTCATTCTGACTTATCATGCCAACCCGCTTGCAGTAACCTTTTGCTCGCGGTGAGAACAGACAAATCCGATACGATCTCCGCCTGACGGTTCAATAGCAGATGTCATTCCCGGAGCAGGGGAGGGTGGCACCGATTTCTGCAAACAGGCCCTGGCCCTGCTGTCTCTATAAACTTTCTTGCGGGGTGAAGCGGACTGCCATGTCTTCCAGTGGCCAGCGGGGGCGGGGGCGGACAGTGCTGTCATCCGGTTGGGGTTGATCGAGACGTGCGGCTTCCTGACAGGTTTCCAAGGCTGCCCAGCCGACCATGACGGCGTTATCCGTACACAGACGCAACGGAGGAGCGGCAAAGCGCAGGCCCGCGCTGGCGGCAACCTCTTCCAGCCGGGCGCGGAGCGCACTGTTGGCGGCCACACCGCCTGCCGCGACCAGTAATCCGGCCTCGGGCATCATGTGAAGGGCGTTGCGCACGCGGTCTGCCACCACATCGGCCACAGCCTGCTGGAAGGACGCCGCGAGGTCTGCCGCAAACTGATGGGGCAGGGGCTCACGCCCATACGGGGCCAGCTTTTGCGAGAGCGCGGTTTTCAGGCCAGAGAAAGAGAAGTCACACCCCGGACGGCCCATCAACGGGCGGGGCAGGGGGATGGCCTGCGGGTTGCCGGACTGCGCCAGTTTTTCCAGCGCTGGGCCGCCGGGCCAGCCGAGGCCGAGCATCTTGGCAACCTTGTCAAACGCTTCTCCCGCCGCATCATCAATCGTACCGCCCAGTTTGCGGTAGCGGCCAACGCCTTCCACAGCAATGCACTGGCAGTGCCCGCCAGAGACGAGCAGCAACAGGTATGGGAAGGCCGCGCCACCGGGCACAAGGCCGGGCAGGCGGGCTGTCAGCGCATGGGCTTCCACATGGTTGACGGCCACAAAGCGCTTGCCGAGCGAGAGAGCCAGCCCCTTGGCAAAGCTGGCCCCCACAATCAGCCCGCCAATCAGCCCCGGCCCTGTGCTCGCAGCCACAAAGCCGATCTCCTGAGGGCTAAGGCCAGCATCCTTCAGCGTGGCCTGCACGAGACCGGGGAGGAGCGCCAGATGGGCGCGGGCGGCAATTTCAGGCACCACGCCACCAAAATCCGCGTGGCCGTCCTGCGAGACGATCCTTTGTGCGAGACAGACGCCCTCGGCAGAGAGGATGGCGCAGGCCGTTTCATCACAGGACGATTCGATTGCCAGCACAGGTCCGGCAATGGCGCTGTTTTCTGGCAGTTTCAGGTGTGTCATTGCCATAAGGCTCCATGGGCTGTGGCTGGAAGCAAGTCCTGATATTCCCTGTGTTGTCCGGGGGCAAAATGGTCTGCTGCGCGTGCCGTGCGTCTCTGGGGCGCAAGTTTTTCAGACCTTTCAGGTATCATGGCTTCTTGTCCTTTCTCCACTCCCGGTAATAGACACTCTTATGGACTCAGCCTACCCTTCCTCGCCCGCCCCTTCGCCCGCGCTGCAGAAAGTTGCGGCGGAAGCGGCGGCACGCCAGAAAAAGACTTCCGGGCATGCGTCCCGTCGTCTTCTGCCCCTCCGTGTCGGGACGCGGGGTTCGCCCCTTGCGCTGGTCCAGACCCGCGCCTTTCTGACCATGCTCACGCGCTTCTGCCCCGTGCTGCGGGATATGGGCGCGTTTCAGGAGCATCAGATCAACACCACGGGTGATCAGGTGCAGAACCGTCGACTGGCCGAAATTGGCGGTAAAGGGCTGTTCGCCAAGGAAATTCACGAGGCTCTGTCTGACGGACGCATTGATTTTGCAGTCCATAGCCTCAAGGATCTTGAAACAACACTTCCTCCCGGTCTTGTGCTGGCCTGCACATTGCGGCGTGAAGATGCGCGGGATGCGCTGATCCTTGGCCCCAACCTTGCGCCGACTGACCCGGATGATCCGTATTCCGCCCTGCCGGAAGGGGCGCTGGTGGGGTGTGCGTCTGTCCGCCGTCAGGCGCAGATGCTGCATGTCCGGCCAGACCTGCAGTTCGGTCTGCTGCGTGGCAATGTGCAGACCCGACTCGACAAGCTGGCCGCCCGCCAGTGTGACGCGACCCTGCTGGCGTTGGCCGGCCTGCGGCGTCTGGGCATGGCGGAGCGGGCGTCTCTGGTTCTGTCTCCCACCATTATGGTGCCTGCCGCCGGGCAGGGCATTGTGGGCGTGACAGTGCGTGAGGACGATATTGAACTGCGCGAACTTCTGTCCGCCATTGAGGATTATGAAGCCCGCGCCGTGGCCACGGCGGAGCGTGCGCTGCTGGCTGAGCTGGATGGGTCCTGCCGCACACCGATTGGCGGCTATGCGCAACTGATCCCGGTTGTGGCGGGGGAAGACCCCAAACTGCACCTGACGGGCCTTGTGGCGCGTGAGGATGGGTCCTTCCTGCTGAAACGCGCCATCAGCGGTGCGCCGGAAGATGCGGCCCGTCTGGGCAAGGAACTGGGTGAAAGTCTGCGGACCGACAGCCCTGCCGATATTTTTGAAGACAAGTAAGGCCGCCTGATGCCAGCCACCGGGATTGCCCCCGGCGTGCTGGTGACGCGACCGGAGCCGGGGTTGTCCGAAACACTGGCTGCCGTTTCCGCGGCCGGGTGGGTGGCTTATGCCTCACCGGCCCTCTGTGTGACCCCCCACACACTGCGGGCTTTGCCGCCCCGGTTCGCGGCCTGCGTGCTGACAAGCGGGCAGGCTGTGCAGGGTGCGCGGGCTGCACTTTCTCCCACATGCCCGATTTACGCCGTAGGAGACCGCATGGGCAGCGCGCGCCTCTACCGCCGGATTTTCTGTTGTGCAGAGCGCGCAGGGTGATGCTGAGGCTCTGGCGGCGCTGGTGATTCGTTCCCGGAGGCCGTCGGAGGGGCCTCTTCTGCTACTGTCTGGCGCACGGCAGGGGGGAGCTGGCGGCCCGGTTGCGGCTGGCAGGATTTCGGGTTGTGCGGCGTGTTGCCTATATGGCGCGTCCTGTCCGGCAGATTGCGCGGGATGTGCAATATGCGTTGCAGAACGGGCAGATCAGCCATTGCCTGTTTTTTTCATCGGAAAGTGCGTTGGGCTGGCTCGCGGCCTTGCCTGACCCGGTTCGGGATCGGGCCAGGCAGACAACGGCCATTGTGATCTCGCACAGGGCGGCTGCAGTGCTGAAAGAGGCCGGGTGGACGCATGTCGTGGTGGCGCGGAAACCCGATGCGCAGGCTGTGCTGGAAGCTCTTGGGACGCGTGTGGTTCCGTTGGGTTGAGATGGCGTGGCTGGAACAGTCATAAAAAAACCGGCCATCGGAGTAATCCGAAGGCCGGTTTCAGGCAACCGTTTCAGGCCGAGGTCTGCTCCATTTTACTGGCGCAGGCCGTCAGGCTCAGGCATTGCCAGCGGTCTGCGGGAATTCCGCACGTTTGGCCTGCCACAGCGCCACAAAGTCAATCGGCTGCAGCACGATCGGCGGGAAGCCACCATCACGCGTGACATCGCTGATGATGTTGCGGGCGTAGGGGAAGATCAGGCGGGGAACTTCAACCAGCAGCATCGGCTCGATCAGCTCCTGCGGCGGGTTGGTCAGGGTGACAACAGCCGCATAGGCCAGTTCGGCGATAAACACCGTACGACCGGGAGTGCCGCCTTCGGTTTCCGGGGCTTCTTTGGCTTCGGTCTTGATGGCCAGTGTGACTTCATAAACAGACTGATCGTCCTGAAGTTTGGAAGCCTGCACGTCAATATTGACGGAAATATTGGGCTGGGAGCGCAGTGTGGCGAAAATTTCCGCACCGGCAGGAACCTCAAAGGACAGATCCCGCGTGTATTGCAGGTTAATGGCCAGCGGAAGGGCGGGAGGAGCAGACTGGTCAGATTCAGACATGGAAAAGCAAGCTTTCTTAATCAGATCATAATGAGGCTTTTAGCGGTAGCATGGTGTTTCAACTTCGCCAACCGTCAGAGTGGAGCAGAAAAAATATAAACAGTTTTTCAGGGAGTGGTCGGGTATCAGGCCGGCAGATGCTGCCAGTCTCCATTTTCCAGACTCTCACCGCATAGCCCCAGCAGAAACCACCAGTGAGAAACGACAAGCGTGGTTCCGGCATCCGGCTGCTGCGCCATAAAGCTGCGGAAGCGCTGCACACGGTCCTGCATCATGACGTCACTCTCCGGCGCGGGCGACCACCAGATGTCATCCAGCGCATCAAAATTCAGATGCGGCCAGCTTTCACACAGGGTGGAGGCGGGAGAGCCTTCATCGCAGGAATAGATATTCCGCTCCCGCACCAGCGGCGCGATTTCCGGCGTGATGTTCAGGGCGCGGGCTATGGGGGTGGCCGTTTCCAGTGCGCGGGTGAAGGGGGAGACAAGGATGCGCGTAATGCCAGCCCCCGCCAGGTCCTGCACAAGGCGCTGCGCATGCACGCGGCCCTGAGCGGACAGAGAGGGGTCTGACAGGCCGGGGTCACGCCCTGTGGCGGTATACAGCCGGTTGAATTCGCTTTCGCAGTGTCGCAGAATAATCATGGGGCAAGAGTTAGAAACAGGAGCGGGACTTCTGCAAGAGGAGAGAGTGCCTGCCATTGTATCGGGCGGGGGGCTTCTCTATGTTATAGGGAGAAGGTCTCCTGAACGATAAGGCCGCGCCTGAAGCCCGGGCTGGTCGAACATGGACGTGTGACAGATGGATTTTTCTTTCGGCCATTTTCCGGTCGATCTGATTCTTTTTGCTCTTGTGGCGGCATTTCTGGCTCTGCGCCTGCGCAGTGTGCTGGGTAAGCGTGTTGGCATCCAGCCCGTGCCCATGCCTGTGTCTCCACGCCCGCAGGCTGCCGGGAAGGTCATAGACGGCAAGGCGGAGCAGATTGAAGCGGCTTCGTATGATATTCCGGGGCAGGGTGCGCGTGTCGGGCAGCTTTTGCTGGATGTGCAGGCGCTGGATAATACATTTACGCCCCAGCAGTTTCTCTCCGGTGTGCAGATTGCTTTCCCGCAGGTGGTCAAAGCCTTTGCGGAGGGAGACCGCGTGACGCTGAAAACCCGGCTGACTCCCACGGTTTATGAGTCTTTTGAGGGCGCAATGGCCGCCCGTGAGGCGGCGGGTGAAAAGCAGCGGAGCGAGATTCGAGCGATTCGGTCTCTGGCGATTGAGGACGTGCGCCTGACCCGGCTGGATGTCGGCACAGGGGCGTCCATTGATGTGCGCATTGTGTCTGACCAGATCAGTCTGCTGACAGATGCGCAGGGCCAGCCTGTTACGGGTACGGATGCTGTGACCGAATTTTCTGACCTGTGGACGTTTGAGCGCCTTCTGGGCGTGAACGGCAGCGTCTGGCGTCTTGCTTCGGCGCGGAGTGCGTGACAGCACGGGCTGCGGCCAGACCCGCCCCGCCTGCACGCGCGCAGCGGTACAAGGTTGGCCAGCAACAGATTATCCGGGGGGACTGCCTGCGTGCGCTGCGGCGCATGGAGGCGGAGTCCGTTGATGTTGTCATCACGTCCCCCCCTTATAATATCGGCCTGTCCTACCGGAGCTATCCGGACAGAAAGGAAGAGGACGAGTATCTGGACTGGATGCTGGAGGTCGCGCACGGCCTGCGTCGGGTCATGCGGGATGATGGCTCCTTCTTCCTGAATATTTCAGGCTCATCCGCTCAGCCCTGGCTGCCATTTGAACTGGCGGTGCGGCTGCGGAACGTATTCGTGCTGCAAAATCATATCTCGTGGGTGAAGTCCATTTCGGTGGGCGAGGACAGTTTTGGCCATTTCAAACCCATGAACAGCCAGCGTTTCCTGCATCGTGGGCATGAGCATCTGTTCCATTTCACCCTGCATGGGGATGTCCAGTTGGACCGGCTGAGTGCCGGGGTGCCGTATAAGGACAAATCCAATATTGCCCGCCGTGGGCATGAGCAGGACCGGCGCTGCCGGGGCGATGCATGGTTTATTCCCTATGAAACCGTGCGGGACCGGAAGCAGAAATTCGATCATCCGGGCACGTTTCCTGTGGCCTTGCCCGAGCAGTGCCTGCTGCTGCATGGGCGGGAGAATGCACAGGTTCTGGACCCGTTCATGGGAACGGGCACCACTCTGTTAGCCGCGCAGCGCCTTGGATGTTACGGGGTCGGGATTGAAATCGACCCGGAATATGTTGCCATCGCGCGGCAGAGATTACGGGATGATCTTGAGGCTGCGGGTATCTGATCATCGACTGGTTGAATGATTTTTATGAAAATAATCGTTTTGACATTTTGATATGTATCAAACACAACCCTGACAACAGCGAATAAAAGCTATTCAACGGTTCTAAAAACTCAGGAGTTGTGGTGTTGCGCAGATTGATTGCCTCGTTAGTAGGAGTGGGGGTTCTGGCCTATGGCGGAACAATTGCCTTCCTGACCCATTTTGACCATGTGACGGCCCCCGAATTACCTGCGGCATCCCCCACATTGAAAGACCCTGTGGCTCTTGCGGCTTTTAATGCCCTGCGGGAAGCCCGGTGTGATTACTGCCACGCAACGGGGCGGGACCTGCCATTTTACTTCAAGCTGCCGCTTGCCAAGCAGGTGATGGAAAAGGATCTGCAGCAGGGTCTGCGCCACTTCCGCATCGAGCCGGTTCTGGAAGCGTTCAAGAACGGCAAACCGCCGACGGAAGAGCAACTCTCCCGTATTGAGGAAGTGATTACACAGAACCGCATGCCCCCCACGATGTATCTGCTCATGCACTGGCATGCCCATCTGTCTGATGGGGAACGTCAGGCTGTGCTGAAGTGGGTGGAAGATACCCGCCGCACATATTATGCCGATACCGGGGCGGCATCCCAGTTCACGGGTGAGCCCGTGCGCCCCGTGCCCGCCAGCGTGCCGGTGGATGCCGCCAAGGTTGCGCTGGGCCGCAAGCTGTTCTTTGACAAAAACCTGTCTGGTGACGGTACGCTGAACTGCGCAAGCTGCCATGACCTGAACCATGGTGGTGTGGACCATCTGGTAACGGCCACGGGTATTGGTGGGCAGAAAGGCCCCATCAATGTGCCGACGGTGTATGACGCGTATTTCAAGATTGCGCAGTTCTGGAATGGTCGTGCGCCTGATCTGGCGGCACAGGCTGCTGGCCCGGTGATGAACCCGGTTGAAATGGGCTCCCATGACTGGGCTGGGGTCGCGCAGAAGCTGGCGACCAACCCGGACTATGCGCCTCTGTTCCAGTCCGCTTTTGGACCGGATGCGGTGATGGACCAGAACACCATCACTACCGCCATTGCTGAGTTTGAGAAAACGATGGTGACGCCGGACAGCCCGTTTGATGAATATCTGAAGGGTAATGCCAGCGCCATCAGCGAGCAGGCCAAACGTGGTTATGAAAAATTTAAGAGCATTGGCTGCTCCGGCTGCCATAGCGGGATTGCTCTGGGCGGCGGCGCGTATGAGGTGATGGGTCTGGAAGGCGACTATTTCAAGGATCGTGGCGGCAAGGTCACGGCTGCGGATGAGGGCCGTTATGATGTGACGCACAAGGATGAGGATCATTTCCGCTTTGTGGTCCCGACCCTGCGGAATATTGACCAGACCGGACCTTATTTCCACGATGGCAGCGTGAAGACGCTGGATGAGGCCGTGCGCAAAATGGCGAAATACCAGACGCCGGATGCCGAGATTTCCTCGCAGGATGTGAACGATATTGTGGCGTTCCTCAAAACCCTGACCGGGAAATATGAAGGCCATTCTCTGGCTGAGATGGGCCAGCCCGCGTCCGCCCAGTAAGGGGTGAAAATGAGAGGAGCCAGCGCTATAAATGCGCTGGTCCCTTGAAAGACGGCCCTCCGGCAGGTGATAAGCTTGCCGAAGGGCCGTTTTTTTATTTGGAAGGGACAATCAGTGGTAAGGCGCCGCCATCTCAGGGAAGACGAAAAGGCGCTGTGGTCCATGGTGATGCGGGACGTAGCGCCGTTGCATGTGCCGCGTCAGGGGATGTCCCAGGCTGAAGCTGGAGCTGGAGACACGGCCGCTGAGGATGCTCCGGGCAAACGTCTGGCTCCTGCGGCGCAGAAAAAGCAGCCCCGACATAAAAGGCGGCTGACCATGGTGGATATCCCGCTGTTTGTGCCGCCTGCGGCTCCACCAGTCCGGGTGCAGCATGCCATTCAGCCCGTGGAAGAGATCGGGCAGCGTGCTCCGGGTGTTGATACCTATAGCTGGCGCACCTTTACCGATGGCAGGATGAAGGTGGAGAAGCGGCTGGACCTGCACGGCATGGTCGCAGAAGATGCTTTCCGCCGCCTGATGGAATTTATGGATGTGGCCTATCGGTGTGGCCTGCGCTGCGTGGAGGTTGTCACAGGGCTGGGCACAGGGCGCGAGGGCGGCATTCTGCGGCGCGAATTGCCGCACTGGCTGGGGCGCGCTGAGATGCGGCACAGGATTCTGGGCGTGGCTTACCCCCATGCGGGGAACAAGGGATCAGTTCGTATTCTGCTGCGCCGCCGGAAGCGGTAAGGTCGGGCTGGCCGGGGTGTCACGCCAGTGCAGGCTGTTCACCGAGAGCCAGCGTCGCAGAGCGAGAATACGTTCCAGATCCGGCATCATGTCCGCATAGAGCGCGGCACAGGCAATGCCGGCAGTAAGGTTCTGATTCTGCTCTTTGGCGTGGGTGCGCAGGGCCGCATCTGACGCAGCAACCTCTGCGGCGTGCCGGAACCGTGCCACGAGATCAGGCTGGGACAGGTTGGGCAGCATCAGTCCTGCCTTCAGGCTTGCCGCAGACGCTGCGGTTTTCCAGACATCATAAAGCCGGGCCGGAGGCGTGCGTCTTCTTGTCTGTGTGAAAACGGTGGTGAAATCAGGCGGCAGGCGCTGGTGCCGTAGTGCCGAGTTCGGCAGCACATTGGAGAATAAAGGCTGGTTGTTGGGGTCGTCATCCTGCAGGGTCGCCAGTCGGGCTTCATAATTTTCATCAAACGGGAGTTGAATGGCCTCTACAGAACCAGCCTTCAGAGCCGTAACGGCGGCGTCGGGGGGTGGCGTAACCGGACTGCGGCAGAGGATTCATGCCCAGCAGGTCCAGCGCCACAAGGGTTGGCAGTTCCGGCCCGGAAAGGGTGGAGACCGCAACCCGCAGTGGGTGACCCTGCAGAAAACTGGTAAAGCTGCGACGCAGGCTGACTTTGCCAACGGCCACTGTTGGCTGACAGCTCATGAACACGGGCAGCCAGCGCTGGGCGTCATAATGGACGCGGGTGTCACCTCTCAGCGCGGCAATCAGGCCGGAGCCCGGCACAATAAGTCCGGCGGGCGGGTTGGCCTGTTCCTGCTGGATGTCGAACAGATTGCCGCCTGTCACGCCGTCCCAGCCGGTGGTCAGGCAAAGCGGGAAGGGCGTGGCATAGCGCAGGTCCGCAGCCAGAACCGGGGCCAGCAAGGTGGCCCACTGGCCACAAATGCTTTCCGCCGTGCCGCCAACAATCAGGGGGGCTGGTGTTCTGGTCTCTGGGGTGGCGGACAGTGCGGCGCGGAGGGGGAGAAGACACGCGGCAGCGCCGCCCGATAAACCGCTTAGAACCTGGCGGCGCGAAAACGGGCGGGCGAAAGGGGAATGATCTGGCTGATCAGTGCGCGGCACGTGTGTAAAACCTCCCTGTCGTCGTGTCAGTCTGAAAGTCCGTCATGAAGCAGAATCGGGGGACTCAGGGAGTAGAGCCTTACCCGTCCAGTCAGACCGCACCAGTGATCTGCGGCAAAATTACGGTCGGTTTCTCAGGGCCATTTGACTTCCGGCGGCATGCTCATCAGAATCGCCTCGGTATGACCGCCGGTTTTCAGGCCAAACAGTGTGCCACGGTCATGCAGCAGATTGAATTCCACATAGCGACCACGGCGGATAAGCTGAGCCTCCCGCTGTTCCGGTGTCCAGACTTCCCTCATCCGGTTGCGGATGATGGCCGGATAGGTTTCCAGAAAGGCAAGGCCGACATCTTTGGTGAAGGCGAAGTCCTGCGCGGTGTCTCCGCTGTCCAGCCGGTCATAGAAAATGCCGCCCAGACCGCGCGGCTCATTGCGGTGTGGCAGATAGAAATATTTGTCACACCAGTCTTTGAAGCGCGGATAATACTCCGGGTTGTGGCGGGCGCAGGCCTGTTCGAAGCCCGCGTGGAAACGGGCAGCGTCATCAATGGCTTCGGCACTTTCCGGGAACATGGGGGTAATATCCCCACCGCCGCCAAACCAGCCCTGCGTGGTGATGATCATGCGGGTGTTGAAATGCGCGGCAGGCACCAGCGGGCTGCACAGATGCGCCACAAGGCTGATGCCGGTTGCAAAGAAGCGCGGATCTTCCGAGGCTCCGGGAATGGTGGCGGCAAACTCCGGGGAGAACGTGCCTTCCACGGTAGAGACGTTCACGCCCACCTTTTCAAACACGCGGCCCCGCATCACGCTCATCACGCCGCCGCCGCCAGGGGTGCCGTCCTGATTCTGGCGGTCCCAGCTTTTCCGCTCAAAGCGCCCTGCGGCCTCGTGGCCAGGCAGAATGGGCGTGTTCTGCTGCACGGCGTCCTGCTCAATCTGTTCAAACGCTGCGCAGATTTTATCACGCAGGGTTTCAAACCAGTCTTTTGCGTCTGTTTTCAGAGCGGTATGGGCGGGCAGAGAATACGCTTTGGTGGGGATCATAGCCGGGTCTTTTTTCCTCTCACGCACGGGTGGAGGCTCACCCGCGCCTGCTCATGCGCCTAGAGGTGCGCCATCCTGACGATCATTGCAAGATCATGCTGTTCATCGTTAAACACGACAACACTGTTCTATACGGCGTTCTGGATGCCGGATCTGGCAGGGAACACTGGCAAGCAACACTGGCAGAGGGAGGGGGGCGGATGGCAGGCACACCATCTTGTCAGGATCAGGCGTGTCAGGACGCGGCGCATCTCATGCCGGAACCTGCTGCCGGGCCTGCGGGGGGAGAGATAGAGGGAGGAGCAGGGGGCGGCGCGGCGCAGGTCAGTATGGTGCGGGCGTTTGTGCGGGACTACGGGACGTTTCTGCTGCCACGGGACCTGAATCTGCTCTGGACCATCGGGGCCATGCTTGTGGCTGTGCTGGTGCTCATGTTGCTGAGCGGACTGACACTGGCGTTGACCTACACGCCGGATGCCACATTGGCCTTTTCTTCCGTCGAAGCTCTGGACCGACGCGTCCCCTTTGGCTGGCTGCTGAGGAGCCTGCATATGACGGGGGCCACGTTCTTTATGGCGGCCCTGTATCTGCATGTGTTCCGGGGGCTGTGGTACGGGTCATACCGTGCGCCGCGTCAGGGGTTATGGGGCGTTGGTACGATTTTGCTGATTCTGGTGATGGTGACCGCCTTTGCGGGCTACGTCCTGCCGTGGGGCCAGATGTCCTACTGGGGGGCGGACGTAGCGGGCAAGGCCGTGGGGGCGATCCCGCTGGTGGGGAATACGCTGGAGCGGGTGTTTCTGGGTGGCGATGCACCCGGCTCGGCCACGCTGCATCGGATGTTTGTGCTGCACTTCACGCTGGCTTTCACCATTGTCGGGTTAGTGTTGCTGCATGTGGCCATTCTGCATGTGCGGGGCAGCACAAGCCCCTCCGGTGCTGCGGGGCAGAACCGGGCGCGGATGCTGCCGTTCCATCCCTATTTTACGGTCAAGGACGGTCTGGCTGTTGTGGTTCTGGCCATTCTGTTCACGCTGGTCATGTGCTTCTGGCCCGGTCTGGTGACGGAAGTGGAGAATTATCGTCCGGCCAACCCGCTGCACACCCCGGCGGATATTGAACCGGAATGGTATTTCCTGCCGTTTTACGGGATGTTGCAGGCTGTGCCCTCCAAGTTTTTCGGGCTGCTGGTGTCTGGTGGCGCGGTGGCGATCCTGCTGTTTGTGCCGTGGCTGGACCGGGGGACGGCGGTGACTTTTGCTGCGGGCCGCTGGGTTGGCCTGCGCTGGCTGCCACGTTTTGCCCTGCTGGGGCTGGTCTGCTCCTGCGTGCTGGCAGCACTTGCCGGGCGGCACCATGTGCAGGGCGTCTGGCTGCTGGTCGGGCGTCTGGCAACAGGAGGATACTATCTGTATTTCCTCGGCTTCCTGCCGTTCTACAGTCGGCTGGCGCGTAGGGAGGCACGGTTCTGATGGTGCAGATGTCTCGGCCGGTGCGCTCCGTTATGCGTTCTTTGTCTCTGGCTGTGTTGATGCTCCCCGCACTGGTGGGGAGCAGCGCTTTGTGGCAGCCGCACAGGCCGGGCCGCCAGCAGGCGCGCCCGCCCATGCGCCTGCGCAGAACTGGTCTTTCAAGGGGCCGCTAGGGCATTTTGATCTGGCTGCGGTGCAGCGTGGCTATGCCGTGTTTGCCGGTGTCTGCGCGTCCTGCCACAGTCTGATGCAGGTGCAGTTTTCTGATTTTGGCGCAATGGGGCTTACGCCGGAGCAGGTGGCCGCCCTTGCGGCCTCCTGGCAGATTGCGGCAGGCCGGGATGCGGAAGGCCATCTCAGGCACCGCAAGGCAACGCCGGATGATGCGTTGCCCCGGCCCTATGCGGATGCGGAGGCCGCACGGGCGGCCAACCGCGGCGCGGTGCCGCCGGACCTGTCCCGCATTACGCTGGTTTATCCCGGTGGGGCGGACCGTGTGTATGCGTTGCTCACGGGGTATCAGCCTCCAGAAGCGCCTGCGTCTGTAGCGGAAGGCGATGCTGCGACGCATGCCGCGCCAGGGACACTGGACGCCGGTTTTGCCAACCCCTATGCCATCGGGCATCGGACCGCCATGCCCCCGCCCCTGCGGGACAATGCGGTGCTGTACGCGGATGGCACCGAGGCCACCGCGCAGCAGGAAGCGCGGGATGTCACAACCTTTCTGGCGTGGGTTTCCACGCCGCATGTGGATGAGAAGCGCAGGCTGGGGGTTGGGGTTGTGTTGTATCTGTGTTTTCTCGCCTGTCTGCTTGTTATCCTGAAACGGAGAATCTGGTCTCATGTCACAAAATGAAGTTGTGGAACCCGTCATCGGTCTTATTGGCGGGTCTGGCCTGTATGATATTGACGGGCTGGAAGAGAAGGAATGGCGGACTGTTGAAACCCCATGGGGTCTGCCGTCTGATCAGCTTCTGTTTGGCAGACTGGACGGTGTGCGCTGTGTGTTCCTGCCACGTCATGGCCGGGGGCATCCCATTCCGCCCAGCCGCCTGAATTACCGTGCCAATATTGCGGCGATGAAGATGTCTGGCGTGACGGACATTGTCTCGCTGTCCGCAGTCGGGTCTCTTAAGGAAGACCTGCCGCCGGGCCATTTTGTGATTGTGGATCAGTTTATCGACCGCACGATCTGGCGGGAAAAAAGCTTTTTTGACACAGGTTGTGTTGCCCATATTTCCATGGCGGACCCGCTCTGCGCCCGCATTGGGGACGTGCTGGAAGAGCAGAGCCGGGGGCTCGGCCTTCCGGTGACACGCGGCGGCACGTATCTGGTGATGGAAGGCCCGCAGTTTTCCACCCGTGCGGAAAGTAATCTGTACCGGTCATGGGGCTGTTCGGTTATCGGCATGACCAACATGCCGGAAGCCTCTTTGGCGCGTGAGGCGGAGATCTGCTACGCGACCGTCGCGATGGTGACGGATTATGATTGCTGGCATGAAGATCATGACAATGTGACCGTGGAAAGCGTGGTCAAAACCATGCAGGGCAATTCCGCCAAAGCCAAAGCTCTGGTGAAAGCGGTGATTCCCGTCCTCGGACAGCCTCGCGGCCTGTGCTCAGCGGGGGTGTGATAGAGCCCTGGAATATGCCCTGATTACGGCCCCGGATGCGCGGGATCCCGCGCTGATCAGCAAGTTGAAAGCGGTTGCCGGACGTGTGCTGTAAGAGTGATACGGGGCAGGCTCTCTTGCGCGACACACCAAAACGGGCGAATGCTAGCCAAAAGAATGGAATGGCTTGGCACACGTGACGATTTCTGAACATCTTCGCTCTTCAAACCGCCCGCTGGCCCTTGTAACAGGGGCTGCGGGGGGATTGGTGTCCCGTTGGTCCACCGTCTGGTGGCGGCAGGCTACCATGTTCTGGCGCTCAGCCGGAACGGGGGGGAGGCAGCGCAGCCATTTGTCACGCCCGTGGCGTGTGACCTTACGCAACCAGACCAGATTGAGCGGGTTGGGGCACAGATTGCTGAACTCTCCCGCCCGGTGCAGGTGCTGGTACATTGCGCCGGGGTCATTGTGCCGCAGCGGATGGGTGGCGTGGATACCACGGCTGTTGCCAGCCAGCTGGCTGTCAATCTTGAGGCACCCATTCTGCTGACCATGAGGTTGCTGCCGCATATTCCCTCTGGCGGGCATATCGTGTTCATCAACTCCATGGCGGCTCTGGTACCGCTGGAGGGCAGCAGCATCTATACCGCCAGCAAGTTCGGGCTGCGGGGGTTTGCGCTGTCTCTGGCGCAGGATGTGCAGAAACGCGGCATTCATGTCTCGTCCGTGTTTCCGGGCGCTGTGGATACCCCCATGCTCAGGCGTGAGATTGATAATGGCGGCTCACTACTGAATTTTGTGACCGCCCCGGCAGCAGCAGATGGTATTGCCGCGATTGTGATGGGCCTGCTGCGTCGCCCGCGCACGGAAGTCTTCTACCCCAGTTCAGACGGTATTCTGGCCCAGTTGATGCTGATGATGCCGCGCGTCTGGCGCATGATCCTGCCAATCCTGCTCAAAAAAAGGCCGCAAGGGCTTGCGGAAATATCTGGATGGGCAGGATCGGCGGTAAGCCATTGCCGTAATCCTGAATCAATCTGGATATTTTTCTTTCGCGACTGTTCAAAGGATGGGAGAAGCCAGACGCTTCTGCTCTGAGGTGTCTTCTGTGGCACCCCGGTCTGGTTATGACTATAGGGTCCAGAAAGCGACAGTTAGTATAACATAGGGTTATCAAAGAGAATTTTCAAAACCTATGGCGATGCCCTTGCTCTCTTCGGTCATGCATGGAACCCGCTTATCGACCAGCCCGGATCAATCCTGTCTCTCGGATTACGTGACCGGGTTCACAGGTCATGGCAAAGAAAAATTGGTATAAGCGTGTAATCCCACAAAATTAATCCGAGAACGAAAGCATCATCCAGAATGATTGCGGCAGAACAAGGAGACAAAAGGCTCATATGAGCTATGAGTAGGCGGAAAATTCTTTATTTCGATGTGGCTGGATAGAAAATATCTTCTCCACCGACCACGACGCCTTCTGGCGTAAGACACGCCTTTGGTGCGCTCGTTGATGAAATAATGTGGGATACGGATAGGCCTCGCATCAAAAGGTAATCAGTCACAATTCTACGATGGCAGCGCCACCAAAGAACTTCCGCACACATAATTGCAACAGTTTCATGCCTACAAACCTGTTGTAGTGTATTTAAGGCGTGATGAAATTCAGGTGAGAGAGCATAGTCCGCATAATTATGAAAGCTCTGCACCCTCCAGAAAGCATTGACATCAGTGGGAATGGTTTTTGATTTGGGCCTTCTCCCTCCCAGGTCACGGAAATGCTCATATTTTATACCGAAAGCTTTTAATTCTTGCGCTAACTGTGTGCCATCATATTCGCGATTACGCTTGGAATAGGGAAAGGCTCTGATATCCGCGACATATGTCACACGATAATGACGCAGGAGAGCGATGAACTCATCGAGTGGATGGTTTGAATGACCGATCGTATAAACAGGATTATAAGATTCATGTTGCATGATTTTTTATATTTTAAGGAGTATCCCGATGTCACCCTATCGTTTTCATGTTGGCGAAGTCGTTACGTGGAATTCTGAAGCTGGCTACGTCACGGGTCGTATTCAGGCAATCCATACGAAGCCCTTTCTTGTGAATGGATATCAGCATCATGCCTCTATAAGTGACCCACAATACGAGATTGTCAGCCTTAAGACTGGCCATGTCGCCTATCATAAAGAAAGCGCCTTGGAGGAGAACAGCTAATGTTTTTCAAAGTGGCGCAAAATGCATAAACTTTAAGTTGTGATCGGAGTTGATCACGAAACCTCGGATTAAATCTGACAAAACATATACCCAGAATAAAGCCTGCGACTTTATGACCCTTTCCTCCAAGGTCCCATGAGCGGATTAGTTCCGCCACCGAGTGGGGAAGAGCATTCCTTTTGTTCGGGAAGTAGAGCAGAGAAATAACCGGAAGACTGATCAGTTATTGTCTGATGCGTTTGAAATCAGGCAGGCATAACATCAGGAGACAGATTTCTTCTCTCACCTTAATCTAAGAAATGAGATGAAATGAAGAGAGTAATTCCGTCACAGGTTTGACAAGAAGTGTCTTTAATTGTGTAGTTCCAGTGTATAAGCACTGCCTCTGTGACAGAAAGAACAGGTCTGGATCATATGACTACGCCTAGCCCCGTTACCGTCCAGCGCCCGTCCGCCGAGGTAGCCTGGGGCCATGAACTCGCAGCACTGACGCAACAGGATGATGGTCCCCGTCCTCCGGGCTGGGCGTTGTCATTGAACGCTGTTAAAGCGTTCATCCTTGGTGGACCGCACAGCGCACAAAAAATCGTGTGCTCTCCGTCCCTTGTTGAACGCGCCATGGTTACGCTCGCCACATCGCGCGCGCTTCTCCTGACCGGTGAGCCCGGCACAGCCAAGAGCTTCCTGTCCGAGCTTCTCGCCGCAGCAATCTGTGGTCAGTCAACACTGACCATCCAGGGAGGTGCGTCTCTGACCGAAGACCAGATCAGATATGGTTGGAACTATGCCCTGCTGGTGAGCGAGGGACCAACCCCGCGCGCCTTGATTCCCGCGCCGATCTATCAGGGCATGATCCATGGAAAGATCGTCCGGTTTGAGGAACTCACGCGCTGCCCGCTGGAAGTGCAGGACAGTCTGCTGTCGATCCTGTCGGACCGTGTGCTGAGCATCCCGGAACTTCAGGGGGATGCGGGGATGCTCTTCGCGAGGGAAGGCTTCAACATCATTGCCACGGCCAATACACGTGACAGAGGTGTGAATGAAATGTCCTCTGCCCTGAAGCGGCGCTTCAGTTTCGAGACGGTGTTTCCCATTGAAGACGCCGCGGATGAACTGTCTCTTGTCAGGCGCGAGGCTGAAAGGCTGCTGCGGCGTTCCGGCGTGCCCTTTGTTCCGCCGGACGATGTTCTTGAAGTCCTTGTCACCTGTTTTCGGGAACTGCGTGAAGGCAAGGTCAGTGACGGCGTTGGAAGCGGGCGGGTTGGGGCGTCAATGAGCACGGCTGAAGCGATCAGTGTTGCTCATGCCGTGGGTGTCCGAGGATATTTCCTGCGTCAGGATGCCGGATGCGCAGGGGATATCGTCGAATGTCTGGCGGGAACGGCTGCCAAGGATAACGCGGAAGACCTGACCAGATTGCGGCGCTACATTGACCGCGACACCGCGCACCGGACCGGAGAGGCCTGGAAAGCGTTTTACGCGGCACGGCACCGGCTTGCGCCCTGATTCAAGTCCTGTGACACGCGCCTCCAAACCGGACCTGTGTAGAGACACTGCCCCCGGATTGACCGTGATCGGTGTAAGGCACCATTCGCCCGCTTGCGGACGCATGGTGCGCGAGGCGATTACCGCGATACGCCCGGGCTATGTCCTTGTTGAAGGACCTTCGGATTTCAATCCGTATCTGCATGAAATGCGGCTTGCCCACACATTGCCGATTGCGATTTTCAGTTTCAACACCACCGTGAAGAGCAACCACACATCCTACACGCCATTCTGCCTCTATTCACCTGAATGGATTGCGCTGCAAACCGCGTGGGAGACGGGTGCTACGCCGTTGTTCTGTGATCTGCCCGCCTGGAGCCCGGCATTTGGCAACCGGATCAACCGCTATGCCGACCCGCATGCCCTCAGAGCCGATGCTCTTGAAAAAACCCTGGAGCAGCGGCTGGGAGAAGAGGGGCAGGACGCTCTGTGGGATGTGCTGGCGGAGCAGGCCACAACAGAGGAACTTCCAACGCGGCTCGGTAGATATTTTGAATTATTGCGTCCAGCAGATCTTGATGACCCTGCCGAACAGGCCCGCGAACAGTTTATGGCCGATTATGCGGCCTGGGCGGTCAGGCAGGCTGCGGGCAGACCGGTGGTGCTGGTTTGCGGAGGCTGGCACGCCAGTGCTATCCGCCGATTGTCGCATGGAGCGGATGGCAGCGCGGAACTGCCCTTGGCACCAGAGCCGGAGGGCGCAGCCGGGAGCTATCTGGTTCCGTATGATTACGAGCGCCTTGACCGTCTGAACGGTTATACATCCGGTATGCCCTCGCCCGCCTATTATGAAGCCGTTTTTACACGGGGGCCGGAGGCCGCGGCGGATCAGGTTTCGACAACCATGACCCAGGCGCTCCGCGCGGCTGGTCATATCGTTTCGACTGCTGATCATATCGCCTGGCGTCTTCAGGCGGACGCGCTCGCCCGGGTTCGGGGGCACCGGAGCATTCTCCGTGTGGATCTGCTGGACGGCGCTGTCTCGACCTTGTTGAAGGAAGGGCTGGACCAGCCAGTGCCCTGGACACAATCCGGCGCACTTCCAGCCGAGACCCACCCCGTGATTGTCACCATGCTGCGTGCCATGGCGGGCAAAAAAGCCGGACAGCTTGCCAAAGGAACCCGTCAGCCCCCTCTTGTTCAGGATGTGCAGGAGCGGCTTGACGCAGCCGGTGTGGCGCCCGATTTGCGCCGCCGCATAGAGGCGGACTGGAACACACAGGAAGGGAGGACACGGGCCCACCTTCTGCATTCACTGATCCTGATCGGAATGCCCGGTGTGGAGCGGATGGCCGGTCCTGCCGCTGCGGAAACCAGTGCTCCTGTGGAAACGTTTCGCTTCAGGGCGCACCGACAGGCTCAGGGTAGCCTGATCGAAGCATCCAGATGGGGTGGGACTCTTCCCATGGCCGCGGCGGCCTGCCTCACGGAACGGGTTGCCGCCGCAGCTGGTGATCCTGCCAGCATTGCGACCTGCCTCTCCACGGCCCTGTTCGCTGGCCTGCTTGGTTCCAATGATGCGCTGACCAGAGAACTCGCCGCAGGTATTGCTCAGTCACGCGATGCCGCAGCCATTGGTAAAGCTGGCATCATAACCGTCCGGCTATACCGCTTTGGGCATATTTTCGGAACACGTGCGCATTGCGAACTTGCCCGGATCTGTAATCAGTTGTTCGATCGTATGCAGTTCCTCGTCGAGGGGCCGTGGAACGCAGAGAAAGGGGCTGCTGCCATCGAGGGGATGCTGGCCTGCCGGGACATGCTCTGTCACTGCCCGGATCTGTCGTGTGGTGACCCTGTTCGGCGGGAGTCCTTTTTCCGCAGTCTTACCCGTCGTCTGACCGACACGACCACACCGCCCGCCCTTGCTGGCGCTGTGTCGGGATGCCTTGTGGCCTGTGGCATGACCCCGCCCGATACGGCGTTCCAGCGGATTTCCGAGTTTGGCGGCCCGTCCCGGCTGGGCGATTTTCTGGGTGGGCTCTTCGCTCTTGCCCGCGAAAGCCTTGCTACGGAAACCGTTATGACCGAGTTGTTGACCAGTCTGGTCGCGGATTGGCGGACGGACGAATTTCTCGTGGCCCTGCCAGCACTGCGGCAGGCCTTCGCCTGGTTTCCACCGCGTGAGCGCGTGACATTTGCGCGGATGGTTCTCAGGCATCACGGGCTTGGCGAACTGGATACGGAAGCAGAAGCCTATGGCTGGATGCGCCAGAGTATCGGCATATCCGATCAGGCTATAGCGATCGCCCTTGAAGAAACAACAGCCAGACGCCTCGCACAGGTGGGTTTGCAAGTCTGGTATCCGTCGACATGAAAAAGGATATGTCCCCCATGGAGCGCTATGAACTTGTAGATCAGAAATCAGCAAAATTCTGGGAAATCAGGACCGATAAGCTGACGCTGACCGTGACATTTGGCCGAATTGGCACACAGGGGCAGACGCGCACCAAAAGCTTTGACACCCTCGCGGCAGTTGCCGCTGAAAAAAGTCGGCTCGTCAAGGAGAAGACCGGCAAGGGCTACGTGCATGTCCCGAATGCGCCGTCCGCGCCCGGCGGTCCGTCCAGCGCCGCAGTCATGCCAGCGGAACCAGCACAGCCCGCCGCTGCCGTGGAAGCGGTCGTGCCCGAACCAGCAATGACCGCAACACAGGAGCAGGTGCACCCGGGTTCCTGTCCAGATGCAGCCGTGCGGGACGCTCAGGCGAGAGCCGATGCCTTCCTTGCCTCTATGGAGATCCATGCGTTTCCTACACGCTGCCATCATCAAGTACGGGATCGGTCTGTTTCCATCAACGTCCTGGGACAAGGTCCGGCGGGCAGCGCTCGCGGGATTAACAGAGAAGGGAAGCGCAGAGGATATCGCCAGAGTGGAAGCGTTTCTGGGGGACGACGGACCGGTTCTCCTGGATGGAGTTACAGAAGCAGCACACTCTTCCGGCAATGCCGAAGTGATCAGGGATGCCGAATGGCTTATGGGTGTGGGAGACACCCTCGATATCCTGCGGAGAAAGCTATCGAATTACTATACCAACTGGACGGAAGTCTTGACGTCATTCTGCCTTTGGCGGTGCGAGAGAAAGGGCGTGGAAAGAGTCTTTGACCTCCTGTTTCATATGATCCGTTTACAGCAGGCTCGGGGAAGCGGGGATGTCGGATGGTTGCCGAAGGGACTCTGTCTCGCGCTCCGTGATAGAACTGTCTCTCTGTCGGAAGAGGCGTATGATGCAGCTTTGAGCGTCTGCATGACAGAGTATTATGATGACTCTGACTGGAATTTTCGGGCGCATCTGGCATTCATTTTCGCGGATGATCGTCCTGCGGCGCATCAATTGCAGGCCTGGCCCGTGCTGCAGGATGCTACGGCTGGCGAGAGTGGAGCAGAACTCAAAGTCGGCTCCCTGACCGCCCTTCTCGGCGATATTGCGCCTTCCCGCGCTTCCCCCTGGTACAGGCGCAACCTTATTCATTACAGCAGATATACCGGGGGGTCTTCGACCCGCACCATAGCGACGCTTATTGCCGTTGCACGCCGCCATAACGAGTCCGCGTTTCCTGCGCTCACGTCTCTCTTTGATCACGGTAGTGGTTACGATCTTGAGAAGCTCACGGCTCTTATTCTTGCGGCGGATGAGGAAAAATCCCCGCGTGAGGTCATACCATTCCTCTTTAACAGTCGTGTCGCGCAAGGCTGGGCCGAAGCCTTGCAGCTCAACCCCGTCAGGGCTTTTCGTCAGTGTCTTTTGACACTTGCTACAGGCTCCGAAGAACCCCATAGCCGCACGTATGTCATGGATACCGTGCTGGGCAATCCGCCCGAACGTCTTCGGAAATGGGTGGGGGATAGCACAAAACTTTCCAATACACTCGAACGTTTTTTGAAAATACAGACCGTTTTCCAGTGTGGGATGGATCAGTGTCCGCCTATCCTGCGTGATCCACCCTGGCATAAGGCTCAAACCGCCAGTAAAGAGATTGTCGTGGACTGTCCTGTGATGGCTACGGATTTTCACTGCGCGCCGTTCACTGAAACCGTCAGGACTATTCCACGCTATCAGCGGCATCCGGTTATTCTCCAGACAACAGAAGACCTTATCAGATTTATTACCGAGGCCAGTCAGGTAGCTTTCCCCGCATGGCGCAGGATAGCGGAGGCTCCCCCCCTGCCAACCGTTGCGGATGGTGAAGAGCGGGCCATAAGTTGGCTGGCGGAAAGAATGATGCAGATTTATCAGGGCAGCAGCTGGGACTTTAATCACAGCGAATGGACAGCCGTTTTCTCCAGCATTGATTTGCAGCCCGAAGCGCTTGCCCTGGCTCTGTGGGACTGTCCGGGGCCTGTTACAGCGCTCAAAACGTGGCCTGACATGCTCTCACGTATGCTTGCCCGCTTTCAGGCGCGCGCGTTGCCTGGCCTGATCAGGCAGATCGAGGCCAATGCAGTCGGCGTGTTTGAATTGATTGGCGATGTCGATGCGGGCGAGATCGCCCCCAGTGCGGCGCGTGCGTTTTTCAAACTTAAAAAATCAAAAGTTCTTGCTGAAAAATGGCTTTGTGCCCATCGCACGACAGCCATCACCCGTCTCATTCCCGACGCTATCGGCCCGTTCGGTCCCGCGCGTGATGCCGCCGAGTATACTCTGCGCTGGATGCTGGACAATTCTCCCGGCGCGCGTGAGGAGATCGACAGGATTGCAGCAGTTTATGCCCGGACAACACCGGCTGTGGCGGAGGCCATGGCACAGTTTTTCCTGCGTGATCCGCTCAGCCGGTATCCGTCCCGTATCCGCAAACCGCCGGCATGGTTTGTCCCCGGCGCTATTGCGCGACCGCAACTGAAGGGCGGTGCGGGCGCATTGCCGGATGAGGCCATAACCCACATTGTGGAAATGCTCACCTTCAGTACCCCGGGACGCCGTCTATCCTGGGCTGGAACTGGTGCGGGCCGCCTGCACGACCGAAAGTCTGGAGGCATTCGTCTGGGATCTGTTTTTGCGCTGGCTTGCCGCTGGTGCGCCCGCAAAGGAGAACTGGGCCATGTTCGCGCTGGGCTGGTTGGGGCAGGATGACTGTGCGCGTAAACTGGCCTCCTTCATCCGTAAATGGCCGGGTGAGTCCGCCCATGCCCGTGCTGTCACCGGGCTTGACGTCCTGCTCGATATCGGGACTGACGTCGCCCTGATGCATCTCAACGGCATTGCCGAAAAGCTCAAATTCAAAGGGCTTCAGAGTAAAGCCAGAGAAAAGATCGCAGCCCTTGCGGAAGCGCGCGACATGACGCCGGAAGAACTGGCGGACAGGCTGGTCCCGGATCTTGATCTGGACGAAAACGGGGGCATGTGCCTCGATTTCGGGCCCCGTCACTTCCGCGTCGGTTTTGATGAAGGTCTCAGGCCGTGGATCAGGGATGCGGAAGGGCGACCTGTTAAAAATCTGCCGAAGCCGGGCCGGAATGATGATCCGGAACTGGCTGCGGAGGCAATCCAGAACTGGAAAAATCTGAAAAAGGACGCACGCACCATTGCCGGGATCCAGATTGGTCGGTTGGAGGCCATGCTTGCGTCCGGCCGTCGCGTAAAACCGGATGTGTTCTGGACGTTTTTTGCAACGCATCCGTTGCTCAGGCATCTCACGCAGCGTCTCGTATGGGGGCTCTATTCTGGTGACAGTCCGGAGGAAAGCCCTGAGGTCATGTTCCGTGTTGCTGATGATCTGTCTCTGACCGACGCATCTGACGATCCTCTCACGCTCGATTTTGCCGCCGAGGCAAAAGGAAAAATCGGCATCGTTCATCCGCTTCAGATCAAGGCGGGTGACTTCGATGCATGGGGAGAACTGTTCGGTGATTATAAACTTGTTCAGCCGTTTTCACAGCTTGGCCGGGAAGTCTTCTGTCTTGATGACCATGAAAAAAGCGGCCGTGACATCACCCGTTTCCAGAACATAAAGGTTTCAACCGGGCATCTGCGCGGAATGACAAACCGGGGCTGGAGTTATGGAGCGCCGCAGGACGGCGGCGGCATTTTATGGCTGGAGTATCCCGTCAGGCTGAAGGATGGGTCCCATGACATCGCAAGTCTTTTTTTTGATGAAGGGCTTTTTGCCGGGGCGGCCGATCTGGAGGAGGCCGGGCAGATATTGGGCCTTATCCAGCTTGGCCCGGATCACAATGACCGGCGTGGTCAGGCGCCGACGCAGACGTTCAACGATGTGGATGCGCTGGCTGCCAGCGAACTCCTGCGCAGCGTCACTGTGCTGGCGCATGAAGGGGGGGATATGAAAGATTTAGCTCCCCTCGACAGTCTGACCCGCTGGCGTCTCATCCTCGGCCGCACGGCCGAAGGGGTCTACCAGCAGGCGGGTCATGAACTTTCCGGCACAGCGGCGGAGATGGATGCCAGCATGGGTTGGCTTTATGACCGTGAAGAAGAGGGCGGGGACCGGAATATTGCACCGGAAGGGGGCACAGGCGGATCATGCCTGACCACACCGCAATGGATCAATGAGATCCATCGCCTTTTCCCGCGGGAAACGATTGAACGTCTTGAACGCGACGCGATCGAGCGTTACGCGATTGAGGATGTTGTGACCAATCCAGCCGTCCTTGCCCGTATTGAACCCAGCGAGACACTCCTCAAGGCAGTCCTCCGGACGCGGTATATCATGTCCCCCGATGTTCTGGCCATGGCGCGTAAACTGGTGCAGGAAACAGTCCGCAGACTTATGGCGACACTCAGTCAGGAGGTCTCCATTGCGTTCACAGGTGTCCGTGACCGGCGGCGGAACAGCCGCTTTCGCACCAGTGGCGCTCTCGATTTCCGTCGGGTCATCCATGATAATCTCCGGCACTATGATCCGGTTCAGAGAAAAATTGTTCCTGAGCGCTTACATTTTTTTCAGAGGAATCAGCGCAGCCTCAAACCCTGGCAGATCATCCTGCTGGTGGATCAAAGCGGATCAATGATCGATTCCGTCATCCATTCCGCCGTCACAGCCGCGTGCCTGTGGGGACTGCCGGGTGTCCGGACCCATCTTGTCGCGTTTGATACTTCTGTGGTGGATCTGACACAGGATGTGGATGACCCGTGCGAACTGCTGATGAAAGTCCAGCTTGGCGGAGGTACGGATATTCAGAAAGCTGTAGCCTATGCCGCGGATCTTATCGAATATCCCGAGCAGGCTATTGTCGTTCTGATCTCTGATTTCTACGAAGGGGGCAGTAAACCGCTTCTGGTAAGCCGTGTCGCCGCACTTGTCGCCCAGCGCACGAAGGTGCTGGCGCTTGGAGCGCTCGACGCAATGGCAACAGCGGCTTATGACCGGGAGATGGCGCGCAGCCTCCTGAACGTGGGCGCGGATGTCGGTGCCATGACTCCTGGCGAGCTTGCCAACTGGCTGGCCGAAAAGATCGGGAGGTAAAAAGCCGTGATAGCCAGACCCGATCTTCTCGCTCTGACGGACGACGCACTTGCCCAGCTTTCCAGTGTCGGACTGGTGCGGCGCGTTCGGCGGGACATGACGGCGGGGCTCGGCCCCGTGCTGGATGACCGTGCGGACGGTACAATCCATGCCCGTTTTCCAGATGGGGTGGAAACCGTTCTGCCGCCGGGTCGGCAGCCGGAAACCGCAAGTTATACATGCCCATCTTCTGGTTTTTGCCGGCACAGAATAGCACTTGTCATGGCTTATGGCGCGGCGTCTCCTACCGTGCCAGCTTCCGAAGTGGGCTGGAATCCGGCCACTCTGGACCTTGAAGCCTTTGAGGCTGCTCTGGCATCCCCAGCCCGTGCGGCGCTTGCGCAGATGTTGGCACACCGGCAGACCGTTCGGCTGGAGTATGGGGCCGTTCCGTGTGCGCGTCTGCCAGCGGCAACGGTCCGTTTTCCGGTTCAGGATGATCCTGCCTATGTTCTGTGTGATTGTGTCCGGGGCAAAAGCTGTGAGCATGGTGCCATCGGTATTCGCGCCTTCAGAATGGCGGAGGGCGCTGACGAGGTGGTCGTCGGTGGACAGCCCCCGGCAGTCGATGAGGGGGACGCACCGGGGCGTTCTGCATTGCCTCCAGAAAGCGTGGCAACCCTGCGGTCAGCGGCGGCAGAACTTGTCGCCCAGCTTCTGCGGCATGGAGCGACCGCAGGCATGGCCGCGTATGCGCAGGGCATAGCCTTGGCGCGGGATCATGCCCGGGTACTGGGTGCGGCTCAATTCATTCTGACGATAGACGCCATTGCCGAGCAACTTGCCTGTTACGAAGCACGGAGTGCACGCTATAGCGAAGATGTTCTTCTGCAACTTGCCGTGGAACTGCTGGCCCGAACTCGTGCAGAGGATGCAGCCGTAGCACTTGGCCTTGATGAGCCGTTTGAAACGCCTATGTCCGCAACCCGCCTTGTTTCTCTGGGAGCGCGGTTGCGGCAGGATGGTCAGTCTATACGGGCGGCTATCCTGCTTGTTGATAGCAATACCGGCACAACAATGTTGCTGGAAAAGGCTTTTCCAAAACCACAGGATCGGCAAAATCCAGCAACAGGCCCAGCAACAGGCCCAGCAACAGGCCCAGCAACAGGCACAGTCAATCCCATGAACTGGCGTATGGCCAGCGGTGTCCCACTGGGGGCTGCGGCATGTGGACAAATTCTGACACAGGTTGCCACACGTCGGGCTGATGGTCTGCTCAGCCTTGGCCGTGGAATACAGGGGCGAACACAGGTCACGCCACGGAATGCTCTCTTTGACCTTCCATCATCGCTGGCGGCGCGTAGCGCAGCAGATGTCGTGACATGTCTTCTCGGTCAACCACTGTCTTTTCTAAGGCCCAGACTGAGACTCTCGGATGTGCGGTCCTTTATCCCGGAAAAAGTCATTGGTCAGGCGTGGGATACAGGACAGCAGCGGTGGTGTGCAGCAATAGAACTTTCAGAAAATGGCGGGCTCCTGTTTCTTGAACGGTATTATGATGCCGGTGCTCCAGAGGCGATAGGCGTGCTGACCGCTGCCTGCAATGGGGCAATGGGGCGCCTCCGTCAGGTGACGGGTCCTGTCAGGCTTGATCATGGTCGGCTGATCTGCACGCCATGGTCACTTGGCGCGGATCGCTTCATCGTGCCGGATCTGGAGGCGGGAAGTTCGACCGCCTCGGCACCGCATGTAGCTGCTCCCGGTTCTCCGGTGACACTCCTTGATGAGGTCGGACAGTGCCTGAGCGGCATGCTTCATGCGGGACAAGCGGCGATGCAGGCTATCCGTGCGATCGTCCGGGAAAGCCAGCTTATCAAGCGGCTTGAGGGGGCAGGCTATCGTACCATGGCAACGCGCATGGCGGTCTGGCTATCCGCGGCCACGGATGCCGGTCATTTTGCAGATGCGGCTATCTGGCTCATGGCGCTGCGTGAGAGCGTCAATTCCTCCACCGCTCTGCAATCGCAGGATGCGGGTGGATCGTAAAATCATTACAGGACGATCAGGGGCTGATTTCAGGCCCGGAAAACCGGGCTTGATGCTTTGTCTGAACGCTTCAGCCTGAATATCTTAATATTCAGCATCATTTTACAGCGCGCAGGCGGCAGGCAGCGTGAAGGCCGAGAACTGTCGGACCATGCTGCTAAAAAGGTGTAAGTCACGACATACACATTCAAAACAGCGTGTCATGCTCTGCAATAGACAGTGTAGAGTGTATTGTTCAGGAAAAACAACAATGGTGGAGGGAGTTGGATTCGAACCAACGTAGGCGTACGCCAGCGGATTTACAGTCCGCCCCCTTTAGCCACTCGGGCATCCCTCCGGGTTGTTGAGGCAGGACTTAGAGGTCAGGCGGCCTGTTGTCAACACTCTGTTTTCACTCTCTTTCCCCATTCAGGAAAAAACTTTGCAGCGGATGGCTGGACAGCACCCTTCTCAGGCGTGAAAGGTGCCGGTCAGCAGCTTTGTGAGCAGGAGAAGCAATCTTGAGCAAACATGTGACGGCCAGACGGCATACCCCGCGTTCTCTGGCGGCGCTGGATGCCCCCATTGTCGCACTGACGGCGTATACGACCCCCATGGCCCGCCTGATGGACCCGCATTGTGACCTCCTTCTGGTGGGGGATTCTCTGGGGATGGTGGTGTGCGGCATGGACTCCACGCTGGCGGTCACGCCCGAGATGATGATCGCCCACGGTCAGGCTGTGGTGCGTGGCAGCCAGAATGCCTGTGTGGCGATTGATCTGCCCTTTGGCAGCTACCAGCAAAGCCCGCAGCAGGCGTTTGCGGTCTCGGCCGAGATCATGGCGAAGACGGGCGCTGGCTGCGTGAAGCTGGAAGGCGGGGTGGAAATGGCCGAAACCGTTCATTTCCTGACGCAGCGCGGCATTCCGGTTATCGGGCATATCGGCCTGAAGCCGCAGGCGGTGCATACGCATGGGGGCTTCCGCACGGTCGGACGTGGTAGCGAGGCCGAGCAGATCATGCAGGATGCCAAAGCGATCGAGGCTGCCGGGGCTTTTTCCATTGTGATTGAAAGCACGATGGAGCCTTTGGCGCGGGAAATTTCAGAAACGCTCTCTGTGCCGACAATCGGGATTGGCGCTTCCCCGGCCTGTGGTGGTCAGGTGCTGGTCGGGGAAGATATGCTGGGGCTTTTCTCTGATTTCACCCCGCGTTTTGTCAAACGCTTTGCCGCGATTGGCGAGCAGATAGACAAAGCGGTGGCAGACTACGCCGCAGCCGTAAGGGACCGGAGTTTTCCGGGGCCGGAACAGTGTGTCGGGATGCCGAAAAAGGAGTCCTGAAAAGCCTTTCAGGATCAGACTGTTTTTCGGAGGGCTTTTAAGTTTTGCGACATATCAGGAGAAAGTGGGGGTATTCTCCCACTTTCTCCATGTTTTTGAAACAGAGGATCAAAGCAATAAAATTTCCAGCCTCCGCCCGTCTGGGATGAGACGAACGGAAGGGAAGGGAAGGGTTATTGATAACGGTTCAGCCACCAGCCATAGGACGGGGGCAGAACGTCCCCCGGCTGCTTTTTATGTCGGCGCGGGCTGCGGCATAAGGCCAGTGCGGGTCTGCCAGAAGCGGACGTCCAAGTGAGACCGTATCCAGTGTGCCAGTGCGGATCAGGGCGTCAGCCTGCCGACCTTCACTGATATACCAGGAGGTGGAGACAGGCAGCCCGGTTTCCTGCTTTATCTGGTGGGCATAGGGGGGTCATGAAGGCCGGACCCCATGGAATCTGAGCCTCCGGTGTGCAGAAACCGATACTCACGTCCAGAAAATCAAGCCCGTTTTCTTTGAGTTTCTTAAGAAGAGTGACGGAGTCACGCAGATTTTCGTCATCATGACCATTGAATTCAAGGACACCAAACCGGATGGTGAGTGGCAGGTTGTCCGGCCAGACTTTGCGCACGGCTGCCAGCGTTTCCACCAGAAACCGCCCGCGATTTTCAACAGATCCGCCATACTGGTCCGTGCGTTTGTTGGCATCCGGTGAAAAAAAGCTCTGAGCCAGATAGCCATGGGCAAAATGCAGCATCAGCCACTGGAAGCCTGCGTCACGCGCGCGTTCTGCAGCTTTGACAAAATCTGTTTTGACACGGGCAATGTCGTCCAGTGTCATTGCGGTGGGTGTGCGGGGGGAGGTTGGCCCCAAACGGAATGGCGGATGGGCCGATGGGCTGCCAGCCACGCGGGTCATTTTCAGGCAGATGGTCATCGCCTTCCCACGGTACATTGGCGCTGGCCTTGCGGCCCGCATGGGCAATCTGGATACCCGGCACGGCACCGGCTTTGCGAATGGACTCGACAATCGGCGCAAAGGCGGCGGCCTGTTCATCTGTCCACAGACCAAGGCAGCCGGGGGTAATCCGTCCTTCAGGAGAAACAGCGGTCGCTTCCACCACCACCAGACCGGAGCCGCCACGGGCAAGGCCCGCGTAATGGACCTGATGCCAGTCATTCGGCAGGCCATCCTGCGCCCTGTACTGGCACATGGGGGCTACGGTAATACGGTTGCGCAGAGTGACATTTTTTAGGCTATAGGGGTCAAAGAGCGTTGGCATGGGATAGGCCCTTTTTCTAACGGGATCAGAGGAGCGAATAGTTCGACATTAATCGAACTATAGGATCGCGCAAGAGGGTATGGGCAGGAAAGACGTATGAAGCAGTATGAGCACCCTCCGGCGGAAGCCTTCGTGCTGACGACAGTTCTGCACGCCCTGTCCGACCCGTACCGGCTTTCCATTGTGCGGAAACTCTCGGCTTTGCAGCCCCAGCCCTGTGCGCCGTTGCAGGGGGACAGGCCGAAATCTTCCGTGTCGCATCATTTCAACGTGCTGCGTAAAGCGGGTGTGGTGCGTGCGGTGGTGGTGGGCGTGACCCATATGAACAGCCTGCGCAATGCGGATCTGGAGGCGCGCTTTCCCGGCCTGCTGAACGCCGTTCTGGACGCTGCGGCGCGTGATCCCGGCCAGACTGTTGCGGATTGAAGTCTGTTGCAGGTTGAAATCTGCTACGGGCTGAAGATTGTGTCTGAAAAAAAGCTGCTGTCTGCTGGGTGGGGGCCGAACAGAACTCCTGTGTGCTCTGAATGGAGCACAGAGCGGGGCCTGATTGTTTTATCCAATGGATGGCGGTATCTGCGCATCTGAGTGCATCAGGCGCATATCTGCAAAACGGATTGCGTTACGGCTGGTTTTCTGAGGTGCCGCTTCGGCTGTTAAGTAGTGGCACAGCCTGACCGCCTGCGTGGGCGGTGCTCGCCAGAACCTGCACCCCCAGCACGTGCCAGCCGGATGTATCCTGATAGAGCAGGGGCGCACCGCTACTGCCGTGTGTGCCAGCGCAGTCATGCGTAAATAAAAGATTGCCGCTTCTGTCATATGTCGGGCCGGTCATATGGCAATGCAGGTCCGCTGTGATGACGTCCGGCATATTCTGCTCGTATCCGCCCAGCACGACGGGCATGTCGGGCCTGATGTCTTCGGGCTTTGTGCTGACATGAAAAACTTCGTCCGGGCGTGCAACCGGGTGGTCAAGCACCAGCGTCGCGTGGTCCAGCCCCGCACTCTGGCTTTCCCGTTCCGGCGTATAGCCGGGCGGCACGATAAAGCGGACTACGCGGGCGTGGGCCATATAACTGTTGCCACTATAGCCACGCAGGAAATGCACACTGCCGGGTTGAATGAAGCGTCTGGGCTGTGTGAGCCAGAGGCAATGGGCGGCTGTTTCCACCAGAACGGGGCTGATCAGAAAGCCGGTACAGCGTGTGCCCAGTTCCGTCTGCACACGTCCGATAGCGGACCACGGGGCCTGCGTGGGGGAGACACGTTGCCGGGGGGTCATCAAAAGGTGTGACTCCGGGCAGATGGGTGCGGTAGTCCGGCCCCTCCGCCTGTGCCGGCAGGACCGGCAGCAGCAGGGGCAGAACTGTCAGCATTATGAGGGGCGGCCCCATCACGAGTCGTGCAGTCGGAGGCTTTACGGACCTTCTGGCTGGTCTGTTTTCCGCCCCCTTTTCTGGCAGGATGTTATCTGCCGGAAAAGGGACAGGACTGAGTGGTCGCTTAGTCTGCATAGCCCTGCGGGTGGTCTTTGCGCCAGGCAAAGGCTGTTTCCACAATACGGTCAATATCCGTGAACTCGGGGGCCCAGCCGGTGGCGGCCATCAGGCGCCTGGGGCTGGCGACCAGACAGGGCGGGTCACCGGGGCGACGATCCCCCGCCTGCCATGGCACTTCAAGTCCGGTCACGCGGGCGACGCTTTCAATAACTTCCCGGTTGGAATTGCCGCGACCGGTGCCGACATTGAACGTAACACTTTTCTCGTTCAGCAGTGGCAGAACGGCCAGATGCGCCCGGGCCAGATCCGTGACGTGCACATAGTCACGGATACAGGTGCCGTCCGGCGTGGGGTAATCCTGCCCGAACAGGGTCAGGGCAGGGCGACGGCCAAGGGCGGCATCAATCACCAGCGGGATCAGGTGTGTCTCGGGGCGGTGGTCTTCCCCCGCACGGCCTGCTGCATCAGCGCCAGCGGCGTTGAAGTAACGCAGACAGGCGCTCTTCAGGCCATGGATACGGTCAGCCCAGTACAGGGCGCGTTCCACCATATATTTGCTTTCCCCATACGGAGATCCGGGGTCAACGGGTGTGTCTTCACTGATCGGTTCATCCCCGGCGGAGCCGAACAGGGCCGCGGTGGAGGAGAACACGAAGCGCTTGATGCCATGGCGCACGCAGGCGTCGATCAACCCGAAGCCGATGCCCGCATTGGCGGACATATAGAGCATCGGGTCCTGCATGCTCTCACCCACCAGTGAGAGGGCTGCAAAATGCAGCACGCCATCCCACGGGCCATCGGCCAGAACGCGGTTCAGGCAGTCCAGATCAGCCAGATCCCCATGGATGAATGTGGCGGCCTCCGGCACGGCGGAGCGGTGGCCCGTGCGCAGGCTGTCAAACACCACAACGTCATGCCCATCATCCAGAAGGGCGAGAACAACGTGGCTACCAACATATCCGGCGCCACCGGTCACAAGAAAACGAGCCATAAAAGCCGATACTCATAATGATGATTAAAGATGGCCGGGACTCTAGGGTGCTTTCTGCTGGACAGGCAAGGTCGCGCCACATTTTTCTCGTGCTTTTCCGCTCTCAGAACGGCTTGAGCAGGCGGTCCAGATAGTCCAGTTCCTGCTGCGGACGGGTGCGGTCGGAATCCCGGTGGCGGAGTTCCTGCTCGATCTCCCGCGCACGCTGGCGCGCGACGTCATCGGGGATATGCGTGCCGTCATCGGGAGCCTGATCCCCGCCTTCGCCCATGCGGCGGCCCAGCGGGTCACGCGTGTTGTCTCCCTTGTCCTGACCGCCGGTTTCATCGGCGTCATCCGAGGGATTGGTGCCGTCATCCCCTTCATCCGTACTGCCCTGACCCTGTGATCCTTCTCCCGGACCACCGGACTGACCGCCGCCGTTGCCGCCAAATGCCGGCAGGAAGCTGGGGATGCTGTTCTGGCCATTGCCCTTCATGCTGTCCTGCATCTGCTGGCGGCTTTTGCGTAGTGCCTCCAGCGCTTTTTCTTCCGCCGTGGCCGCTGCGGCATCATCCCCATCGGCCAGAGCCTTGCGGGCGTCATGCATGCTTTTCTGGGCGTCTGAAAAAGCCGCAGGGGCTTTGCCTGTCAACGCCTTGAATTCATCTTTCAACTCATCCAGAGCGCGGTCCAGCGCATGTTGGGTGGCGCGGTCCGTGCGGCGGGCCGCGGCCTGTGCTTCCGCTCTGGCCGGGTCCAGAGGGGGCGGCCCATCGCCAGAAGAGGCATCGGGATGATGTGGGCCAGCCGGAGGGGCCGGAGCGTTCTGGTCAGTGCCCGGCGGCACGGGCAGGCCAAGTCTGCGCAGAAGTTCGGCCGTGGGCATGGAGCCGTAATCGTCATCGCCATCTTCGCCAGCATCCATGCCGGTCTGCTGGCGGGACTGGGCGCGGAGGGTCTCATCCAGACGGGACTGGGCGTGATCAAGCAGGGAGGCTTCCTTACCCGTCAGGTCGCGCAGGGCGGCGGCCTGTTCCCGCGCCTTCTGCTGCGCCACCATCTGCTGCGCCATGGCCGCCATATCCTGCGGTGTGGCGTTGCGCATGCGCTCCGTAGCGTCTTCCATCTGTTGCAGGCGTTGCAGGGCATCGGCGGAATGGCCGTTGGCGGCGTCACGCTGCAACTGTTGCATCAGGCGGGAAAAAGCCTTGTCTCCCGCTCTGGAAAAGCCCGGCAGGTCCGGGATGGCGGTGTGATCCCGCAGAGCCTGCGCGGCGAGCGCCTGCATCTTGCGGGCAATGGCGTCTTTCAGCGTTTTCAGGCGGGCTTCCAGTTCCTCTCGCGCCTGCGGGGTCTGCTGCCCGTTCTCGCGCATATGCTGCAACTGCTGGGCCACAGCGGCCTGTGCCGCGCGGACATCAAGGGAGGCCTGAGCGCTGGTGTCGTCCCCCTTGCGGCGGTCCTCAATATCCAGAGCCAGATCCCACAGCAGGTTTGTAGTGCTGGCGCGGGCGGTTTCCGTGTCCACCTCTTTGTTGTCCAGCATGGCGACAAGGCTGGTCAGGGTCAGGAACATGCCGGGGTGGTCGTTAATCGGGCCGGGTGTTTCGCCAAGGGCGGCAAGGTCCGTTGCGGTCTCGCTCCGGCTTTCACGCCCCAGAGCGAAGCGCTTGCGCAGGTCCAGGACGGCGCGGGCCACAGGGGAGTGGAAGACACGCGCACCCAGCCGGAATGTGGCCGGTTTGCTCAGCCCGATATGGCCGCTGACGGCAGTGGCCACCACGTTGCCGGTGACGTCCTCACCCGCCCAGGGATCGTCCGACAGATCGGGCGTGATGACCCCTTTGACGGATTTGGGGTGTCCGCTAAGGGGCAACGGCACTGTAAGCGTGCGGCTTGGCCCGTGTCCCGGATGCACGAGATGGAGTTCCACGGAGAGGGATGACAGCCCGTAGGCATGGGCGGCCTCATAGGGCAGGCGGGTGCGCCAGTCTGTTTTACCCGCGCCGGGATTGGGTCCCCATGCGGCGGTCGGAGCGGCGTCCGGCAGAACCGTGATGGGCCAGTGTGCCAGCGTGCGCCCGCGTCCGACCACGCGGAGAAGGCCGCCGTGCCGGAGCGTGACGTCCAGCTTCCAGCTCTGGTGGTCCAGCGTCTGGCGGTCCGCGTTCTGTATGATCAGCCCGTTAGCGCCGCGCAGAACAGGGCGGGAGGACAGGCCGGTGACAATCACTGTCAGTCGTGCCCCCCCGGGACGGCGGGAGCGGGCGTGTTGGGGTTCAGAAAAACCGGGGCTTCCGGTGCATAGGCCGGGGGGTGATCCAGGCTTCCACATGTGCCAGAGGCACATCCGGGTCATCCCGCCCCGGAATGAAGGCGGCAAGAATGCGGCCGGGGGCGGACGTGCCCGCCATCAGTCCCGTTCCCGCCAGCATGACCAGAAGTGCCGCTCCTGCCCAGCGTCGTGTGGTGCCTGTTGGAAGCAGGCGCGGCCAACCGGCCCGCAAGGCCCCCAGAGAGGCCAGAACCCGTTGCTGATGGGCCTGCCATAGAGGCTGAGGCTGACCTTTTCTGGCACCAGCGGGCCGATCCGTCAGGGTCGCCAATGGGCGGTTCGGCAGGCCGGATGCGTGTTCAATCCGGCGGTCAATGGCGTCCGCCGTCGGGGCTTTCAGGCCGGAGAGGTCGCGATGCAGCCGCCAGCCGCACAGGCTGAGCCAGCCTGCCACCAGCACAAGGCGCAGACCGTCCGGTAATTGTTGGGGAAGGCGTAAAAGGCCTGCAACCGCATACACACCCAGCAGAGCCAGCGTGGGTTGCAGAGCAGGCCAGAGGCGCTCCGTGCGCAGCACAAAGGCCGCGTGCTGGCGGGCGGTTGCCAGCCGGGCCGCCAATGCCCCTCCCTCTGCCGTGGAGGAGGCCAGATCCTGTTTCAGATCCGCCGACTTCATGCCGTTCCGGCAAGATGGGAGGGCACGTGTTCCTCCTGCCACAGGGCCTCAAGCGGCTGGCGGGGGCGAATGACGTGCCATGCGCCGTTGTCCACCAGCACTTCCGCCGCCAGCGGGCGGCTGTTGTAGGTGGAACTCATCACGGCGCCATAGGCCCCTGCATCCAGAATGGCGACGCGGGCACCGCGTTGCATTGGAGGAAGTTCACGGTCCCTGGCAAAGGTGTCCCCACTTTCACAGACCGGGCCGACCACATGGGCAGGGCCTGCAGGCAGGGTGGCATCATGCGGGCTGAGGGGGACAATACCATGCCAGGCATCATACATGCTGGGGCGCAGAAGGTCATTCATGGCGGCGTCCAGCACAAGGAACGGCGCTTCATTCCCTCGTGCCTTGTTGAGCAGAATGGTGCTGAGCAGCAGACCGGAGGGGCCTATGGGCCAACGTCCCGGCTCAATGGCCAGACGGACATCCAGCCCGCCCAGTTCCGCCCGGATGGCCCCAGCCAGCGCTTCCGGCTGGCCTTCCGGCTCGGTGCGATAGGAAATGCCCAGCCCGCCGCCGCAATCCACGACCTCCACCGTCTGGCCAGCGGCCCGGACGGTTCGCACCAGATCCGCAATACGGGCGTAAGCCGCGCGATAAGGGGCAACGGAGAGAATCTGGCTGCCGATATGGGTGGAGAATCCGGCGGCGTGGATCCCCGGCAGGCTGGCGGCGTGGGTGTAGAGCGCTGCCGCAGCATCATACGGAATGCCAAACTTGTTGGCGGCCAGCCCGGTGGTGATCTTGGCGTGGGTTCTGGCGTCCACATCCGGGTTGACGCGCAGGGTGATGGTGGCTTTTTTGCCAAGCCTGTCCGCAATGCCGGAAATGATCTCCAGTTCTTCAGCACTTTCCACATTGATCTGCCCGATACCCAGACCGATAGCCTGCTCCAGTTCGGCATCGCTTTTGCCAACGCCGGAAAAGACAATATGGCTGGCGGGGATTCCGGCCTTCAGCGCACGGGCCAGTTCGCCCCCGCTGACAATATCCGCGCCAAAGCCCTCCTCCCGCAGCAGGGAGAGAATGGCCAGATGATCGTTCGCCTTGACGGCGTAATGGATGGAGGTATTCAGCCCGGCATCCTGCATGGCCTGCCGCATACGGTGCATGCGGGCGCGTAAC
Organism: Zaprionus nigranus; assembly: GCA_018903425.1. Taxonomy (NCBI): domain Eukaryota; kingdom Metazoa; phylum Arthropoda; class Insecta; order Diptera; family Drosophilidae; genus Zaprionus; species Zaprionus nigranus. The sequence goes on along the minus strand of JAEIGD010000013.1, from coordinate 1,560,798 downwards.
GTATCACCGCTCAGAACCCAGCAGGGTGTGCCAACCTGATCGGCAATGGCGTTCAGGGCGACACCGTCCAGCGTCAGGCCGCAGAGCGGGTCCATTTCCAGATACGGGCGGCTGGCGAGCAGCTCCGCAACGGATGGGTCCGGGTCATGAAACGTCACATCATCGGCCATGGGGCGCGTAAGCCTTGAAAAGTAAAATGCTCCGGTAGCCGAGGGGCAGGGCGGCGCTGCCCGGCCCGGAGCGTGTCTGTTCCGTTATACCGCCAGCCTGACAGATTGCCAGCCATCCCGCCAGAACGGGCGAGTCGGCAGGGGCGAATCAGCGGGGTCAGATCAGTCTGCTGGCGGGTAGGTCTGCGGAAAGGTGATCTTATCCTGTGGGCCGGGGGAATGGGGAGCGCCTTTCTTGCCGCAGCCGCTCAAAGGCAGAGCCAGCGCCACCAGCGTCAGAAAACTGACAATTATCCGGATTTTCATGCTCAGGCTCCTTTGCCTGTGGCCGCGGGCTCTGCGCCGAGTGCTGCCAGCCATCTGCGGGCTTCACGCTGCACGTTGCTGCCTGCGGTACCGCCTTCACTGGTGCGGGAGGCAATGGAGGCATCCACCGTCAGCACGGAATAGATATCTTCCGTAATGCCGGGTTCTTCCGCCTGCATGTCCGCCAGAGAGAGATCAGCCAGATCCACGCCTTTTTCTTCCGCCTTGGCGACCAGACGGCCCGTGACGTGATGCGCGGTGCGGAATGGCACCTTCAGCACCCGTACCAGCCAGTCGGCAATATCGGTTGCGGTGGAAAAGCCGGAGCCAGCCAGAGCGCGCATCCGCTCTGTGTTGGCTGTCATGTCCCGCACCATGCCATCGCACGCGGCCAGGGAGAGAGCGGCGGCGTCGGTCGCGGCAAAAACCGGTTCCTTATCTTCCTGCATGTCCTTGGCGTAGGCCAGCGGCAGGCCTTTCATCACCGTCAGCAGGCTGACCAGACTGCCGGTAATGCGGCCTGTCTTGGCCCGCACCAGCTCCGCCGCGTCCGGGTTACGCTTCTGCGGCATGATGGAGGAGCCGGTGGTGAAGGCGTCAGACAGCCGGATGAAGGAGAAGGGCGAGGAACACCAGATGACAATTTCTTCCGCCAGACGGGAGAGATGCATGGCCATGATGGACAGGGCGGAGAGATATTCCAGCGCGAAGTCCCGATCCGAGACGGAATCGAGGGAGTTGGCGGTCGGACGATCAAACCCCAGTGTGCGGGCTGTCATTTTCCGGTCGATGGGGAAGGAGGTGCCCGCAAGGGCCGCGGAGCCGAGCGGACATTCGTTCAGGCGTTTACGGGTATCCGCCAGACGGCCCCGGTCACGCGCCAGCATTTCCACATAAGCCATCAGGTGATGGCCGAAGGTCACGGGCTGGGCCGTTTGCAGGTGGGTAAAGCCGGGCATGGGGTCTGACGCATGCTCTTCCGCCCGGCGGGCGAGGGCGCGCATGAGGGAGGCGACCTGCTGGTCCAGCCCGTCCAGCGCATCGCGCGTCCATAGGCGGAAGTCGGTCGCGACCTGATCATTCCGGGAGCGGGCGGTGTGCAGACGTTTGCCGGGTTCTCCGATGCGTTCGGACAGACGCGCTTCAATATTCATGTGAATATCTTCCAGCGCTTCCGAAAATTCAAAGCGTCCGGCTTCGATATCCTTACCGATGGCGGTCAGGCCGTCACGGATGGCGGCTTCATCTTCAGCCGAGATGATGCCGGTATGCGCCAGCATGGCGGCATGGGCCAGAGAGCCTGCAATATCCTGCTTCCACAGGGCTTTATCAAACCCGATGGAGGCGTTGATGGCCTGCATGATCTGCGAAGGCCCGCCGGCAAACCGGCCGCCCCACTGCATGTTGGCGTCTGCTCCGGCCCCGGAGGCCGTGCTGGTGGTGTCCGTGCTGTTCTGGCTGCTCAGAGACATGTCATGCCCCAACCCGTATCCTTAAAAATCTGTGACCTGTATCCTGTGGGGCTGGCCCGGTGGGGCACAGTGTGCAAAGGCAGCACCCTACTGGCGTGTGCGCTGTGGCGCAAACCGGGGGAGACGTCGCGCCGTGGTGGTCGCCTGTTACAGGGGCGGGGCTGCCCTGTTTTGCGGCATGGGTTTTCGTCCGGGTGAAACATCCCTATCCTGTGCATGGAAGAGAAACAGGATTTCCGGGAGTTCAGGATTATGAGTGCAACAAAGACATTGACGACCTACGGCGTGATTGATCCCGGCCCGAATGTGCTGCTGGAAGTCACGAAGGCGGCCAGCCCGATTGAAGCCGTGAAGAAAATTGAAGAGAAAATGCGTGGGGCAGGCTATGTGGCGGCCCGTTCCTATGATCTGGGTGGCGAAGACTCGCTGGATGGGTCAGACCCGGTCTATCTGGTTTATGACCTGACGGATGCGGAACTGGATGATGAGGGGCTGACGGCGGACGATGCCGGTCTGGTTCGTGCGCAGGCTGATGAAGCGGGTGTGGTTGTCTCGTCCGCCAAAGGCTGAGCAGGCCGCATTTCCGGCTGCCTGCCGGACTGTTGCGCAGAAGGCCGCCCGGTTTGTCCGTGGTGGCCTTTTTTGTGTTTCAGGCCCACCGCGGGCGTATGGGACGGCATACCGGGAGTGTGGTAAAACCGATCAGGCGCAAGGAACTGGGCGCAACAGGCTCGGTATTACGGGATTTGGGTATCAGAGAACTGGACCACCGGATCTGAGGGAAGCAGACCGGGCGTAACAGGTCTGGCACAACAGTCTGGCGCAACAGGATGTAAAGGGACGCGGGGATGACAGGCAGCAACGCAGGAATGGCGTCAGGTTTTGCCGTTTACGGAACGGATGGGGGCGGCCCATTTGTGCTGGTGAGCGACCATGCCGGTCGCGCCGTGCCGCCTGATCTGGGGGATCTGGGTGTGAGCGCGGAAGACCGTGCGCGTCATATCGGCTGGGATATCGGGATTGATGGTGTGGGGCGGCATCTGGCGGCTCTGCTGCCTGCCGTGCTGATTGAGCAGGTCTATTCCCGGCTGGTCATTGACTGTAACCGTGCCCCCGGGCACCCGACCTCTATTGTCACCGTGAGTGACGGCACCCCTACCGGCGAATGAGGGGCTGACACCGGAGCAGATTGCTTTCCGGCACAAGACCATTCTGCACCCCTATCATGCCCGGATTACGCAGGAACTGGATGCCCGCGTGCAGGCGGGCAGACCAACGGTGGTTGTGGCGCTGCATAGTTTCACGCCTGAAATGCGCGGCTTCAAACGCCCTTGGCATGCGGGGGTCCTGCATAATCATGATTCGCGTCTGGCCCATATCGTGCTGGATCTCCTGCGGCAGGAAGGGCTGACTGTGGGGGATAATGAACCGTACGCCCTGACCGATACGTCCGATTACACGATCCCGCTCCATGGTGAAAAACGCAGGCTCCCGCATCTGGAAATCGAAATCCGGCAGGATCTGATTACGGAGGCGGACGGTCAGAAACAGTGGGCTGAGCGTCTGGCCCGTCTTCTGCCGCAGGCGTGGGCGGAATTCTGCGCGCTTTACGGCTCTGCCGGGGCGACGGAGGCTGATGCTGTTCAGGATAACCGGCAGGCGGAGAGGCTTTCTCATGGCAAGGCGCAGGGGCGTCAGTAATCGTTCTTGCGGTATCATGGTATATGATGCGCGCTGATCATGTGCCTGGTCTGTCTTGTGTTCGTGTAAGTCCTGTTCCTGCTGTTTGACGTTGCTCAATTTCGGCGGGGTGTCAGGTTGGGAGCTTCTGCGGCGAGGATGCAGGAGGTAAGGGCGCGCAAGCTGCCTTCAGTGGTGCGATCTCGTGGGTGTTGTTTTAAGAAAAGTCACTCTTTCATAATGGATTTTTAGAACGATGTATCTGTGGGGTCACGATGTGGGATTGGGGATTCGGTAATGGGTTCGCTCGTCATTCGTCGTTTTGAACCCCGTGATCAACAGTCCGTTCTGGATGTGATTCTTCCTATTCAGCAGGAAGAATTTGGTATTGAGATCACAGTGGAAGAGCAGCCTGACCTGTTCGTCATTCCCACATTTTATCAGTCTGGCTCAGGTGATTTTTATGTCGCTGAAATGAATGGTCATATTGTCGGCACTCTTGGGCTTGTGGATATTGGTTCCGGACAATGCGCTCTTCGCAAGATGTTTGTGGCGGCGCCATTCCGTGGCCGTGCGCATGGTGTGGCTCAGGCGTTACTGAAGCAGTTACTGGATGCGGCGCATGACCGTGGCGTTCGTGAGATTTTTCTGGGCACAACCGAGCACTTCATAGCGGCCCACCGGTTCTATGAAAAAAACGGGTTCCGTCAGATTGGCCCGGAGATGCTGCCGTCTGATTTTCCACGTGTTGCCGTTGATACCCGCTTCTACCGTCTGTCCGTTTCAGCGTAAGCAAAAAGCAGACTGATCACGCGGGCGAACAGAAAATCGGTGAAGGGGTGAGCGGACGCAGGTTGGTATGAGTGCCTTTGGTAAGGTATTTAAAAAGCACAATACCCGTTAACGCTGCCGCGTCTCCCTTTCACAACGAAGGCGCACTTTTTCCACGTCCTGAGAGTTCAGAGAACCGTATGACCAAAACGCCCGATTCTGCTTTTGCTCCCGCTCAGATCATTACCGGCAAGGCGCGGCTGGCCGGGGTGCTGGGCTGGCCGGTTTCACATTCCCGCTCTCCCGCTCTGCATAATTACTGGCTGCGGCGTTATGGTCTTGATGGCGCGTATGTGCCGCTGCCGGTCCGGCCTGACCAGTTTGAAGCCGCTGTGCGGGGCTTGCAGGCCGCCGGATTCCGGGGTGCGAATGTCACCATCCCACACAAGGAAGCAGCCTGTGCGCTGGCGGATGAACTGGACCCGTCCGCGCAGCGGGCCGGAGCGGTGAATACGCTGGTGTTTGAGGCGGATGGTCGGATTCGGGGGCTTTCAACAGATGGCGGCGGCTTTGTGGCCAGTCTGGAGGCCAGTGGCCTCAGTCTTCCGGCGTCTGGTCGGGCATTGCTGCTGGGGGCCGGAGGGGCCGCACGGTCTGTCGCGGCCGCGTTGCAGGACCGGGGCGTGCAGGTGGCGCTCACCAACCGCACACAGGCCCGCGCGGATAGTCTTGCCGCGATCCTGCCGGGACTGGAAGTTGTGCCGTGGGCAGCATGGGAGGCCGGCCTCGGCGGGTATGACCTGCTGGTGAATACGACCTCACTAGGGATGGAAGGTGGCCCCGACCCGCTGTTCCGCCCCTCACTCAAGTCGGCTTCTCAGACGCTGATTGTTGCGGATATCGTGTATGTGCCGCGTCTGACTCCCCCTGCTGGCGGAGGCGGAACAGTGCGGTCTGAAAACACTTGGGGGGCTGGGGATGCTCCTGCATCAGGCCCGTCTTGGCTTCCGTGAATGGTTCGGGCAGGACCCGGTGGTGGATGCTGAGACAGAAGCGACTGTTATCGCCAGTCTGTAATGGGCCAGTCTGTAATGGGCCAGTCTGTAATGGGCCAGTCTGTAACGGGCCGGTATGTCCTGCAAAATCCGGCACAATGCCCTGCGCCGAAAGGCTGTCTGGTGTGGCTGGGCATAAGGCGGGGGCCTTATGGTAAAGTGCTGGTGGCAGGGAAGATGGCAGGGAGGGTGACAGGGAACAGGTGACAAGGGACTGGCATTCACAATGAAGGTGATAGGGCTGACGGGGGGCATGGGCATGGGCAAAAGCACCGTGGCCGCCCAGTTTCGGCAGGCGTGTATTCCGGTGTTTGATGCCGATGCCACGGTGCGCGCGCTTCAGGCCGACCATGGCGCGGCCCTTGGGCCGATTGCAGCTCTGGTGCCGGACGCCGTGACCGACGGACATCTGGACAGGGCGGTGCTCCGGCGCGCCGTGGCGGAAAGGCCGGGCCTGCTGCGGCAGCTTGAAGCCATTCTGCATCCCATGGTGTGGGCGGCGCGTCGGAAGTTTCTCACCCGGCACCGGCGGCAGGGCGCGCGCTGTGTGCTGCTGGATATTCCTCTGCTGTTTGAAACAGGCGGACAGCGGTACTGTGACCATGTTCTGCTGGTTTCAGCGCCTCCCCCGTTTGCAGGCTGAGCGTGTGGCCCGGAGGCGTGGCCTGCCTAAAGCCGAGGCCCGCAGACTGATGGCACGGCAGATGCCAGATGCCCGAAAGAGACGTCTGGCGGATACGGTGATAGACACCGGGGTCGCACTGGGCGCAACGCGGCGGCAGGTCCGTTCACTGATCAAGGTATTGAAGGCATGAAACGTTCCATCCTGTTTGATACGGAAACGACAGGGCTGGACCCGGCTACCGGAGACAGGGTGATTGAAATCGCGGCCCTTGAACTGGTGGGTGATCTGCCGACAGGCCGCAGTTACCGGACGCTGATTGACCCGGAACGGGATGTGCCGGAGGAAGCCTCCCGCGTGCATGGCTTTACGGAGGCGGACCTTGCGGGGCAGCCGAAGTTTGCCGAAATTGTGGATGACTTCCTCAGCTTTATTGGTGATGACCCGCTGATTGCCCACAATGCCCGCTTTGACTTTGGCTTTCTGAATGCGGAACTGACCCGCGCAGGGCGCAAGCCACTGGATATGGCCCGTATGGTGGATACGCTGGATATGGCGCGTGAGCGCTTTCCCGGCATGCCCAACAGCCTGGATGCGCTGTGCCGCCGGTTTGGTATTGATCTGTCTGCCCGCACCACCCACAACGCGCTGCTGGACTGCAAGCTTCTGGCCGATGTGTATGTGGAACTGATGGGCGGGCGCCAGCACGGGCTGGGGCTGGTCGCGGATGGCAGCCATGGGCATACGGTGATGTATGAGGCCCCGGTCAGCCGCAGGATTGTCCGTGTGGTGCCTACGCAGGCGGAACTGGCGGCGCATGAGGCGTTTGTGGGAGAACTCAAGGAATCGTTATGGACAGCGAAGTAGAGGCCGCAAAAACTTTTTAAGAAGGTTGCATCCTTTCTGGTCCTGCCGTGTTTCTTCTTTCTGTAAAACATGCCAATACGGACAGGCGGTGCATCTGGATATTCCGGATTTTGGCGGCCGCTATTCTGAAGCTAAGGAGCCTGTTGATGCGCTCTGCATCCCTTCACATTGCGACTGCCCTGGTCCTGTGCAGCACGTGGTCTCTGACTGCTTATGCCGAGTCAGCGCTTGGGCCTGTATCGGGTGAAGTGACGTTTCACACCAGTTCGGCCGATCTGGGTGTCGGCTATACGTGGGGGCACGGGGTGCTGACTTATGGCGGGCGGACCTATCAGTTCTCCGTTCAGGGTGCATCCGCCGCAGCGATTGGCTATTCGTCCGGTGACAGCGTGGGGACGGTCTATAACCTTCAGCGCATTGAAGATTTTCAGGGCACGTTCTGGGCGCTTTCCGGTGAGGCCACGGTGGGACGTGGCGTGAGCGGCGCGTTGATGGAAAATGATAATGGCGTGCGGATCCGTCTGGATTACACGCGGAACGGCGCACGGATTGCAGCTTCTCCCTCCCGCCTGACCATCCGGATGCTGAAATCGCCGGAAGTGCAGCCGCCCGGTGAACATTCGGACAGCGCAAAACCTGCATCTGTCGCAAAATAAGGTGTGTTTTGCGGGCGTGAATGGCCATGCGATGTCAGTGGCTGGTCAGCAGCCGCACCGTTTTCTGAATAATCTGCTTTTCTTCAAACAGGGCAAGGGCGCGTTGTCGCCCTGTCTTGCCCATGCGGGCCCGCAGTGCCGGGTCCTGCACCAGTTGGCGCAGGGCGGCGGCCAGTGGCGCAACCTTCGCCGGTGGCACCAGTAATCCGGTTTCCCCCGCAACAACCTGTTCACGCGGACCGCTGATCGCGGTGCTGATGACTGGCAGGCCCGTCATCATGGCTTCAATGATGGACATGGGCAGTCCTTCAAAATGGCTGGGCAGTGTGAAAATATCCGCCGCCGCCAGAACAGCCGGGGTATCGGCCCGGTAACCCAGACATTTCAGGCGCGGACCAAGGGCCGCCTGAGCATCCGCAAAACAGTCGTCCAACGCCGCGCCGTGGTCGGACGTCAGGCGTTCCCCCACCACCCAGAGTTCGGCGTCGGGCACGCTGCACATGGCCTCCAGCAGTTCTGGATAGCCCTTGTGGCGCACCAGACGGGAGACCACGACAATAACCGGTGTCTGCGCCCCCGTGCCCAGTTCCTGCCGGATACGGGCGCGGGCTGCGGGGTCCGGCCTGAAGCGTGTGCTATCCCGCCCGTTGCCGATGGCAACAGGGTTACGGGCAATGTGGAGCCGTCGGGCATCCTCCGCTTCTTCCTGCGAGACGGTCAGATAGACATCCGTGATGTGTCCGCAGAAAAATTCCAGCACCAAGGCCAGCCCGCGCCGCAGCGCGGACCCCGGCTGGTTGAACAGAAAGCCGTGGCAGGTATAGGCAATGCGCGGCACACCGCAGAGTTTTGCAGCAAGACGTGCCAGAATACCGCTGATGGGCATGTGGGCGTGCACCAGATCCGGCTTTTCCCGCCGGATGAGTTTGACCAGCGCCCAGAAGGCCCGTGCCTGCGCGGGAAGAGAAAAAGACCGCGCGAAAGGAAGTGTTTCCACCCGGAACCCTTCCTGCCGGGGCTGGGCGGTCAGCGGTCCATCCGCGCAGACGCCAACCACCTCATGCCCCTCTTCACGCAGCGCACGCATGAGAGGCAGGAGGAAGTGGTTCAGTGAAAAATCGACATTCGTAATTTCAAGAATTTTCACGCCTGACCTTACTCAGTCATCAGTGTCAGCGCCCAGCGGACCGGGCGCATGGCAGGTTTGGGCTGTGGTCGCGGGGGCTCCCCGGATGGCTGTGCCGGAGCCTCAGCGGTTGTGAGGCGGTCTGCCGGGGGGGGCATCGCCTGTGGCGCTCTCCTGTGGGGCAAACAGGGCTTCCGCCATGCTAGGCATGGTCTGGGGCGTCTGACTGTCGTGGGGCGGCTGGTATGCCTCGGTGAGGCTGTCAGGCTGGTAGGGCATGCTGTCGGCTGGTGGCGCGTCATGCAGCAGCGGGCTGAAGATGTCTTCATCGCCCTGATGCGCATTCTCCTGCCCGGCTGTGTATGCGGTGTCGGTGTGGTCCTGAGCCATGGCAGCGTAGACCTGTTCCTCCGGATAGTCCGCCGGAGCGGGGTCATCCTGCCTTTCGTCTGCCGCGTAGCGGGCTTCGTCGGTTTCGGAGCCCGATGTGTCCTGATCTTCCGTAACATCGCGTTCTTCGGGAGGTGTTGGCTCCTCGGGCGGGCAGAGGACAATCTGGAGGGAGTCCACGCGCTCACCGCTGCCCAGATAGACGCTGTCTTCCAGATAGGCGGGCACATTGGCCTGAAACAGCCAGCTTTCCTCCTGCGTGTAGAGCAGAAAGCCGTGTTTGATTTCCTCGACCGTAATGTCCGGATGCAGATGGAAACGCACGCAGAAGTTCCGGCTTTCCGTGCCTTCCAGCTCTTCCGCGCCGCGCAGGGTCTGGCCGTCCCGGCCCAGATAAAGCTGGCGGGAATAAAGACCGCCACCCTGCTGTCTGTACCCCGTCATGCGTCATGTGCAGCCAGTGCGCGCCGTCCTGTGAGGCCTGTGCGCGGGTGACCGCGGGCCTGCGGAGGATGCGGCCACTCTGGTCCCGCTGGAAAGGCGAAAGACTGCCCATTTCCAGCACGGAATGGGCGGCCGGATAGCGCAGGGCTTCGGCCCAGCCGCGCTGTGCGCTGGCGCCACAATTGACGATGATCCGTTGCCGCCCGGAGGAAAATTCAAAGGACAGCATGCCCGCATGGGCGGTGCTGTCATAGCCGTCCGGCGCGGGGCCTGCGGCATCGGCCAACAGCATGGTGCGGCCGCTGGTCAGGCGGATATAGCCGCTTTCCGGCTGGCTCGCTGCCACCACGCGCCCGCGGGAGGCACGGTTGAGCACCTGCTCGATACGTTGTGGGTCACGTTCCTGACTGCCGTTGAACAGCATCAGCCCGCCATCTCCATGCCGCATGGCGCGCAGGGCCGGGGCTGCGCGGTCCGCTGTTTCCATCAGGCGGGTGGGCACGGGCAGACGGGCTGTCTGGAGGATGCTGAGCATTTCCGCCAGTTCCCGCACGGCCTGAAACTGGTCTTCCGGGCAGCGGGTAATATGACTGCCATCGGCCAGAAACTGCTGCTCAAGCTGCTGATCAATCAGCCTGAGATAGCGGGAGAGAAAAGTCGGCTGGTCCGGAATGGCCACCGCCACGGCCAGAAGCCCCTTCAGGGCTGCCAGCGCATGCCAGCCATGGGCTTCCTCCGGCATCAGCGCCATGATGGAACGGGCTTCCATAATCAGCGCGCTCATCAGAGTCTGTCGGAAATGATCGTCTGCGGCGGCGGCAAAAAATTCGTAATAGGACAGCCACGCGGCCAGACGGGTGCCGGTAATGGAGGGGTCCGCAACCGGACGTTCGGACGCGGGCTGACCAATCCAGGTTGCCACCATGCTCCGGGCTTTGACACGCGCTGATTCCGCGCCAAGCTCCCGCAGGTCCCGCAACCAAGTGAAGCCCTGCAACCAGCGGCGATAGGCTTCGGGCCAGGAGGGATTGTCCCACTGTAGATGCTGGAGGTTCCGCACAACGCCATCAAACAGGCTCTGGTTGCGCACCAGACGTTCCCCCACCACGGGGTCACCCGGCCAGAGGTCCCGCAATGTCAGGGCCGGTGCGGCAGGCACACGGCTAAAACCGCCGAGCGGGTTCCGCATGGCAAAGGTCAGACGGGCATCACGGGTCCAGCGGCGCAGGGGCATCAGGCAGGGAGTGCTCCGAAGTGAGAAGACAGCGAAAAGAGCGGATCAGTCAGGAGTGATAAGACCCGGCGCAGAGAGGCGACATGATCTGTGTCATGCCGTAGCGGATGGCCTCAGGGCTTCAATGGCCGCGGCATAATCCGGCTGTGCATAGATGGCGCTTCCGGCAATCAGCACATCCGCCCCGGCCTCTGTGGCTAGAGGGGCGGTTTTCGCGTCAATCCCGCCGTCGACCGCCAGACGGATGTCACGGCCAGTCGCCGTGATCATCTCCCGCAGGCGGCGGATTTTGGGAAGCTGGCTGGTCAGGAATTTCTGACCGCCAAAACCCGGATTGACACTCATCACCAGAATAACATCCACCAGATCCAGAATTTCACTCACGGCTTCAGGCGGTGTTGCGGGGCATAGAACGATGCCCGGCTTCGCACCAAGGGCGCGAATATGCTGGAGAGAGCGGTGCGCATGTGGTCCGGCCTCAATATGGATCAGGATCTGGTCCGCTCCCGCTTTGGCGAAGGCTTCCAGATACGGGTCTGCCGGCTGGATCATCAGATGCACGTCAAACGGCAGGGTGCTGTAAGGGCGCAGGGCTTTGACCACCTGCGGGCCGAAGGAAATGTTGGGCACAAAATGCCCATCCATCACATCCAGATGAATCCAGTCGGCCCCGGCATGGGTGACAGCCTGCACTTCTTCGCCCAGACGGGCGAAGTCAGCGGCAAGAATACTGGGAGCAATCAGGGGGGAGGATACGGAACGCATGAAATTGTTATCCGCAATCCCGCTGCCTGACGCAACTGTGTTAATCAGGCTTTACAGGATTGTTACGCAGGTACCATAAAGCGAGCCGCGAAAAATCCGTCCATGCTCCCTTTGTCCCGCCAGAAGCCGGGGTGCGTGCGCAGCCAGCCTTCCGGTGTGAGCGCCTGCGGCAGGAAGGCCAGTTCTTCCGGTGTAAAGGGGGAGGGGATCAGCCCCATGGCCTGCGCTGCGCGGGCGCGGGCCGGACCTTCCTCATCCTGTAGGGAGCAGACGGCGTAAATCAGCCGCCCGCCGGGACGGAGCATGGATTTTGCCGCCGCCAGAAGGCGGTCCTGTCCCTCAGTCAGCGCGATCAGATCACGCGGGCGTTTGACCCATAAGACATCCGGGTGGCGGCGGGCCGTGCCGGTGGCGGAGCAGGGGGCATCCAGCAGAATGGCGTCAAACAGCGCGTCCGGTTTCCATGTCGCGGCGTCATCCTGCACAATCCGCACAGGGTAGGCCAGCCGTTCCATGTTTTCCTGAAGGCGCAGCAGACGGGTGGGATTCTGCTCGACTGCGGTCACATCCGCGCCGGTGGCGGCAAGCTGGGCGGTTTTCCCGCCGGGGGCGGCGCATAGATCGGCCACGCGCTCACCCGGTTGTGCGGCCAGCAGCCGTGCGGGGAGTGTGGCGGCGGCGTCCTGCACCCAGAAAGCACCTTCCGCGTAACCCGGCAGGTCCGTCACGCGGGTGCCAGCGGGCAGACGGATGGAGCCGTTGGGCAGTTCCACAGCGGTTTTCGCGCCTTCTTCGGGGCTGCCTTCCGGGCTTATGTCCGGGGCTGCCGCGCCGGGGCGAAGGGTGATGTCCAGAGGGGCTTCATGGCTGATGCCCTCGGCAATGGCGCGGGCCGCCCCTTTGCCGAGCGTGTTCCATGAACTCCATAGCCATGAGGGAATATTCAGGCGTGGCTGGTCCAGCCCTTCCAGCAGGGCTTCGCCCTGATCCGCCACTTTGCGCAGCACGGCGTTGGCCAGTCCGGCAAAGGGGGCCAGCTTGCGCCGACGCAGCAGAGAAACCGTTGTGCCCACGGCGGCATGGGGCGGCGTGTCCAGAAACAGGAGTTGCGCACAGCCCATCATCAGCGCGATGCGCACCGGTTCCGGCGGTTCCTTGCGCAGGAATGGCTCCAGCAGGGTGCGCAGGGGCACCCATATGGCGCAGGGTGGCGGCGGCCAGACGGTGCGCCGCAGCGCGGTCCCGCATGGGAGCGTCATGCTCATTGGCGGAACGGGACAGGCTGGTTTCCAGCATGCGCCGATGTTCCACCACGCCGCATAGAATATCGAACGCAATGTCCCGTGTGGGGTCGGCAGGTTGCGGGGCGTTGTTCCGGCGTGTGGCGCTGCGTCTGGGGTTACGGGGGCGGCGGGGTTCTGCTGTCATCAGCTCACTATCTGTTCAGGCAATCAGGTCAGGCCATAAAGGCAAAGGAAAATGGCAGGCCAGACCTGCCGGAGCATCAGGCCACCAGCAGGGCGGCATCGGCTGCTGTGGGAGAGTCGGTCCTGTTCAGGTACCGCGAGTGCAGATACCGGCGGAGCACTTCCGGGTAGAGCCGGTGTTCCTGCCGCAGCACACGGGCGGCAAGGGTGTCCGCTGTATCACCCGGCAGAACCGGCACCGCCGCCTGCCCCAGAATGGGGCCCTCATCCATCCCTTCCGTAACCAGATGCACGGTGCAGCCGTGGATGCGCACACCGGCGTCCAGAGCGCGTTCATGCGTATGCAGTCCGGGGAAGACGGGCAGGAGGCTGGGGTGGATGTTCAGCATCTGCTCCGCCCACTGTGTGGTGAGGAACGGAGTCAGCAGGCGCATATATCCCGCCAGACAGACAACCTCCGCCCCGGCTTTGCGGAGGGCAGCATCCACGGCGCGTTCATGCGCTTCGCGGTCTTTTTGTACAGACGATGGTCGATCGCGACCGTCTCAAGCCCTGCTACGCGGGCCATCTCCAGCCCCGGCGCGTCTGGCCTGTTGCTCAGCACAAGGCAGATGCGGGCCGGGAAATCCGGTCGGGCGCAGGCTTCAATCAGCGCTGTGGCGTTACTGCCCCGGCCACTGAGCAGAATGGCGACCGGGGTTTTGGGCGTTTCACTCATGCTGCGTGAAAATCCGGGGCCGCCACCATTTTCAGGCCAGCTTTGGCGGAACTGTCTGCGGCTTTCGCAATATGGCCAATCCGTGTGCCGGTTTCCCCCCATGTCTTTCAGGCGGGCCAGAACCTCATCCGGTTTCGGGGTGATCAGCACCATGCCGACGCCGCAGTTGAAGACGCGCAGCATTTCTTCATTGGCGACATCGCCCGTGCGGGCCAGCCAGTTGAACACGGGGGGCACGGGCCATGGGGCGTCAATCACGGCGTCCAGCCCTTCGGGCAGGATGCGCGGCAGGTTGCCCGGCAGGCCGCCGCCGGTGATGTGTGCCGCGGCATGCAGCAGGCCCGCGCGATGCAGGTCCAGCACTGTGCGGACATAGAGTTTTGTCGGGGTCAGGAGCGCTTCCCCCAGATTTTTGCCCGGTGCGAAGGCCGCCGGGTCCGTCCACGCCAGATGGGCATCGGCCACAATGCGCCGCACCAGAGAATAGCCGTTGGAATGCACGCCGCTGGAGGGCAGGGCAATCAGCGCATCGCCAGCGGCAATCCCGGCGGGCAGCAGGGCGGAGCGTTCCGCCGCACCAACGGAAAAGCCTGCCAGATCATAATGGCCATCGGCATACATGCCGGGCATTTCCGCGGTTTCACCACCGACCAGCGCACAGCCGGACTGCTCACAACCCTGCGCAATGCCGCGCACAACCTTGGCGGCGCTGTCCACGGACAGGCGGCCCGTTGCAAAATAGTCAAGGAAGAAGAGCGGCTCCGCGCCCTGCACAATCAGGTCGTTCACGCACATGGCGACCAGATCGATCCCCACGGTTTCATGCAGGCCGGTTTCAATAGCGAGGGTGAGCTTGGTGCCAACGCCATCCGTGCAGGACACAAGCACCGGGTCCTGAAAGCCTGCGGCCTTGAGGTCAAACAACGCGCCGAATCCGCCAAGGCCGCCCATGGTGCCGGGGCGGTCGGTGGCTTTGGCGGCGGGTTTGATGGCGTCAATCAACGCTTCTCCGGCTTCAATATCCACGCCGGAGTCACGGTAGGTGAGGCGGGAAGTGGGCGAACTGGAAGAAGACGTCATGACAGGTGCTCTTATAGTCTGAAAGGGGTCGATGGAACGGATAGGGTAGGGTAGGACTCCCTGAGGACAGTCTTTACGGCAGGTGAAGCAACACGCAAAGCGGCATGAAACGGATTACGGAAACAAAAGAAGCCGCACAGCAGCCTGTGGCGGACGAAAAGGAGGGGAGTCCGGGCGGGCAGATTGCACTGCCGTTTGCCTATCGCCCCCGATTCGGACGTTCGGATTTTGTGGCGGCTCCCTCCAATGCGGCCGCACGGGGCTGGGTGCTGGATGCCGAGGCCATGTGGCGCTGGCCGGAGGGCCGTATGGCCCTGTGGGGGGAAAGTGGCACGGGCAAGACGCATCTGCTTTCCGTCTGGGCGGCGCGGCATGGCGCGCCCGTTATTGAAGGCCGCATGCTGAACGAGCAGGATGTGGCCGATCTTTTTCATGAAGGCGGCTTTCGTGCACTGGCGCTGGACAATGCGGACAGGGTGCGGGAGGAGGCCGACCTTCTGCATCTGATCAATCTGGTTCGGGAGCGGCGGATGGCGCTGCTCATGGCCGGGCGGGAGTCCCCCGCGCGGTGGCCGGTGTCTTTGCCGGATCTGGCCAGCCGCCTGCGGGCCACGGCGTCCGTCCCTATCGGGCAGGCGGAGGAGGAACTGCTGCGCAGGCTGTTCCTGCGGTTGCTGGCGGAGCGGCAGATGGTGGTGGCCCAGCCGGTTACGGAATGGCTGTTGCGGCGGCTGCCCCGGAATGCCCGGGCGATTCGGGATATGGCGGCACGGCTGGATCAGGCCGCACTGGCGTCTGGTGAGAAAGTGACCCGGGCTCTGGCTGCGGGTGTTCTGGAAGAATTGCTGGCGGAAGAGGCGTCGTCCTGAGAGGCTGTTTCAAAAGTTATGACCTGAGGGCGGGTCTGGTGTCTTTTTTGACTGAACAGGTCGTCTTGCAGCCCCTAAACTCTTGCTTCGGCAGCGCCTCTGCTCCACTGTGCGGAGTAATTTGTTATAGTGTAACATTCAATCTGAAGGTGATTTCTGCATCATGAGCAGCTTTTTCAAGCGTTCTCTGCTGCCTCTGGCGGTGCTGGCCTGCGCACCAGCGGTTTTTCCTTCCATTCCGTTTGCTCATGCGGATGAGGGGATGTGGACAATGGACCACCTGCCGGTGGACCTGATGAAGCAGCGTTATGGCTTTACCCCCACCGCCGCATGGACGGAACGGGTGACCAAAGCCTCCGCGCGTCTGGCGCTGGGTTGCTCGGCCTCCTTCGTTTCCGCTGACGGGCTGGTGATGACAAACCATCATTGCGCCAATGAATGTCTCCAGCAGCTTTCCGGGAAAGGAAAAAACTACTTTCAGGATGGCTACAGCGCCAGGAGCCCGGCGGATGAGCAGCGTTGTCCCGCCATGGAGCTGAACCAGCTGGACAGCATTACAGATGTGACGGACCGGATGCAGACGGCTCTGCGGGGCAAGGACGGTGCGGCTTACACGACAGCGCGTCAGGCCGAGGAAAGCGCGATTGAAAAAGAATGCGCCAAGGATGACCCGACCAAATGGCGCTGCGATGTGATCAGCCTGTATCACGGTGGGCGTGCTGCACTGTACCGCTACCGCCGGTATCAGGACGTGCGCATGGTGATGGCGCCGGACCAGAACGCGGCCTTCTTTGGTGGGGACCCGGATAATTTCAACTTCCCGCGTTATGATCTGGATATGGCGTTCCTGCGCGTTTACGATAACGGGAAGCCCGCCAAGGTTGATGCTTTCCTGCCGTTTGACGCCGCAGGCCCGAAGGAAGGGGAACTGGTCTTCACCTCCGGTAATCCTGGCTCTACGGAACGTGAAGTGCCGCTGGCGGATCTGGAATTTTCCAGAAATGTTTCGGTGCCGTTCGTGATTGATAACTATTCCGCGCTGGATGGTGCGCTCTGGCAGCACAGCCGGGAAAGTGAGGCGCATCATCAGGAAGCGCAGGAACGCGTTTTCGGGATTGAAAACAGCCTGAAAGTCTATCGCGGTCGTGTGGATGTTCTGGCGGACCCCAAGCTGCTGGACGCCAAGGCAAAGAGTGAAGCCAGCCTGCGGGACTGGATCAATGCCGATCCGAAGCGCAAGGAAACCTATGGGGACCCCTGGGCGAAAAATGCGCAGGCTCTGGCCGTCAAGAAGCGCATTTTCAAACCGTATGTGATGCTGGAAGGCTCTTTCGGTCTTCAGGGTGACCTGTTCGCGTATGCCAAATTGCTGGCGCGTGCCGCCAATGAGCGCCAGAAGCCGGATGCGGAACGCCTGACAGCGTATCATGATGCGCGTCTGCCCGCGCTGGAAGCCGAGCTTGGTTCCACAGCGCCAGTCTATCCTGATCTTGAAAAGACAGAACTCGCCTTTTCTCTGGCCAAGCTGCGGCAGGTGCTGGGCGCGGATGATGAGATGGTGAAGCTGGTTCTTGGCAAGGCTTCGCCGGATGATCTGGCGGAGACACTGGTAAAGGGCACGAAACTGGCGGACCCCAAGGTGCGTCTGGCACTCTGGAAAGGTGGGGCAGATGCCATTGCGGCGTCCAAAGACCCGATGATCGTGCTGGCCCGTAGTCTTGAGCCGCATACCCGCGCCCTGCGCAAGCAGATGGATGATGAGGTGGCAGCTCCCTCCCGTCAGGCCAGTGAAGCCATGGCCAGAGCCCGCTTTGAGCGTGATGGGGTTACCTCCTATCCGGATGCCACGTTCACGCAGCGTCTGTCCTTCGGTCAGGTCAAGGGCTGGGATGAGAACGGAAAAGCCGTGCCCGCCTTTACCTATTTCTCCGGCCTGTATGACCGCGCAACCGGGTCTGACCCGTTCAAACTCAGCAAACCCTGGCTGGACGCCAAGGCGCATGTGAACATGAAAACCCCGTTCGATTTTGTATCCACAAACGATATTATTGGCGGGAATTCAGGCTCACCGGTCATTGATTCGGAAGGCCATGCCGTGGGGCTGATTTTTGACGGCAATATCCACTCTCTGGGTGGCGATTTCTATTATGATGAAAGCACCAACCGGGCCGTGGCCGTGGATGCGGCCGCCATCATGGAAGCGCTGAAAGTGGTTTATAAAAATCAGGCGCTGGCCAATGAACTGTCTCAGGGGCATCTCTGAGGTCTGAAGTTCCTCCTGTGCGGAGGCAGGTAGAGTGCAGAACAGGTGCGCAGGGTTATGGCCCTGCGCACCTGTTTTTATATCTTCATGTCAGCTCTCGGGATTGGGACGGACATAAAATCGTAACATGTGTCATTCTTTTCCTGCTGAAACACTGTACAGTATGGTGCAGACGCTTAAAAAATTATGACCACGCTTCCGCAGGACTGATATGGGGTGGCGGGGTTCAGTCAGGGGAGAATGGGTGTGACGACGGCGCAGGACAAAAAGACGGGTCGACCCCTTGGTGCCAGGACGCCCGTTCGCAAACGTGCTCTGGCTGTAAGCCGCACCAGAAAAAAGACGCCGCAGACACAGTTGACGCTGGAGATGCCGGGGCGGTTCATCAACCGGGAACTGTCCTGGCTGGCTTTCAACCAGCGTGTGGTGGAGGAAGCGGATAACCCGCGGAACCCGTTGCTGGAGCGTTTGCGCTTTCTGTCCATCAGCGCCAGCAATCTGGACGAATTTTACTCCGTGCGTGTGGCGGGGCTGGTCGGGCAGGTGCGGGAAGGGCTGGTGGCTCTCTCGCCCGATGGTCTGACACCCGCCCAGCAGCTTGACGCCGTGCGGGAACGCAGCGCCCAGCTTCTGCGGGAGCAGCAGCGCATCTGGGAAGAGCTGCGCGGCCTGCTGGCGGAAAAGGATGTGGTTCTGTGTGAACCGGCGGATCTGGATGAAGATGACCGCGCCTGGCTGCGCGCCTGTTTTCTGGACCGTGTTTTTCCTGTCCTGACTCCCCTTGCGGTGGACCCCGCGCACCCGCTGCCGTTTATCCCCAATATGGGGCTGGCGCTGGGCCTGCGCCTGCTTCTGGCGGATAATGGCGCGTTCGCCATGAACGCGCTGATCCTGCTGCCCGCGCAGGTTGAACGCTTTATCCGTCTGCCGAACCGGGAGGGCGCTGCCAGCAATGCGGTGCGCTTCATCCGTCTGGAAGATCTGATTACGCAGTGCATTGACCAGTTGTTCCCCGGCCTTGTGGTGGGGGAAAGTGGTGTGCTGCGTGTGGTGCGCGATACCGATGTGGAGTTTGAGGATGAGGCCGAAGACCTTGTCCGCTCTTATGAAAGTGCGCTGAAGCGCCGCCGTCGTGGCGTTGTGATCCATCTGGATATGGAAAAACGTGTGCCGACGGAACTGGCCGAGGCGATCGCCTCCGGTCTGGATCTGCCGCCCGAGGAAATTGCCGTCCATTCCGGTATGATCGGCGTGGTGGATCTGAAGCAGATGATTGTGGATGACCGGCCCGATCTGCTGTTCCCGCCC
This sequence comes from Zaprionus nigranus, assembly GCA_018903425.1. Taxonomy (NCBI): domain Eukaryota; kingdom Metazoa; phylum Arthropoda; class Insecta; order Diptera; family Drosophilidae; genus Zaprionus; species Zaprionus nigranus. The sequence continues at coordinate 1,541,575 of JAEIGD010000013.1, read as the reverse complement.
TATACGCCGCGCTTCCCGGAGCGGATTCTGGATTTCAATGGCGACTGTTTTGCCGCCATCCGGGCGAAGGACCTGCTGGTTCATCATCCGTTTGAAAGTTTTGATGTGGTGGTGCAGTTCCTGCGTCAGGCCGCGCTGGACCCGAACGTGATTGCCATCAAGCAGACACTGTGCCCGGACATCCCGCGACTCCCCCATCGTCAAGGCGCTGATCGAGGCGGCAGAGGCTGGAAAATCCGTGACCGCCATGGTGGAACTGCGGGCGCGGTTTGATGAGGAAGCCAATATCCGCCTCTCCCGTGCGCTGGAAGCGGCCGGGGTGCAGGTGGTGTTCGGCTTTGCGGACCTGAAAACCCATGCCAAACTCAGTCTGGTTGTGCGGCGTGAGGGCAATCAGGTGCGGTCCTATGCCCATTTTGGCACGGGGAATTATCATCCGATCACTGCCCGGATTTATACGGACCTGTCCTTCTTTACCTGCAAGCCGGAGCTGGCGCGGGATTCCGCGCGCCTGTTCAATTACGTGACGGGTTATGCGACGCCCGCCAAGATGGAAGCCATTTCCTTCTCGCCCATCACCATCCGCAGCACGTTGCGGGAGTTGATCGAGGAGGAAATCGCCCATGTCAAAGCCGGGCGTCCGGGCACCATCTGGCTGAAAATGAATGCGCTGGTAGACCCGGATCTGATCGACTGCCTCTATCGCGCTTCCTGCGCGGGGGTGCGGATTATCGGCGTCATTCGCGGCATCTGCTGCCTGCGGCCCGGTGTGCCGGGGCTTTCTGAAAATATCCGTATCAAATCGGTTGTCGGGCGGTTTCTGGAACATGCCCGCATTTTCGCGTTTGGCAACGGCCACCGTCTGCCGTCCCGTTACGCCAAGGTCTATCTCTCGTCAGCGGACTGGATGACGCGGAACATGGACTGGCGGGTGGAAAGCATGGTGCCCATCACCAATCCCACCGTGCATGCGCAGATGCTGGGGCAGATCATGGTATCCAACCTCAAGGACAATCTGCAATCCTGGGGGCTGGAAGCCAGCGGCACATGGCGCAGGCTGACACCGGGAGCACGGCCGTTTTCGGCGCATGACTGGTTCATGACGCATCCATCTCTTTCCGGCAGAGGGTCCGCCGCGCATGAAGCACCGCTGCGCGCTCCGGCCTCTCTGCCTTCAAAAAAAGACATGATGTTTGATGACTGATAACACCCGGCGAGAGGGAGAGGTCAGAATGCGTGTTTTTGGTCTCTGTTCCCGGTTTTCGTGAACATGTTTCGGGAGTAGAGTGCCGCGCATGCAGACTGATATGCCGCGCCGTTCGGCCGTTGTTGATCTTGGGTCCAATTCTGTGCGCCTCGTGGTGTTCGAGGGCGTATCACGCAACCCCGTGCCCATTTTTAATGAAAAGGCGGTGCTGCGTCTGGGCCGGGGGCTGACGGTCACCGGCAGGCTGAATGAAGAAGGCGTGCAGATGGCTATGGAAGTGCTCAGCCGCTTCCATGCCATTGCCCGCGCCATGAACGCGGATCCGTTTGAAATTCTGGCGACAGCCGCCGTGCGGGACGCGCTGAACGGGCCGGAATTTGTGGCCGCTCTGCGCAGGAACATGCCGGGTGTGCCCATTCGTATTCTGAGTGGTGAGGAAGAGGCCGATCATTCCGCTATTGGCGTGATGTGTGGCATTCCCGGTGCCAGAGGGCTGGTGGCGGATGTGGGTGGCGGGTCTCTGGAACTGATCCGTCTGGCGGAGGACGGGCGGCATGACGCCAATACCCTGCCGCTTGGCGTTATCCGCCTGAGTGACCGCGCCAATGGGGATCTGGCAATGGCCCGGACGCTGGCAGATGCGGATATCGGGCGTGTCAAATGGCTGCCTCAGGTCAGGGGGAATACGTTGTATCTGGTTGGCGGGGCGTTCCGTGCTCTGGCCCGCCTGCATATTGCCCGCCTGCAATATCCGCTGAATATCGTGCATTATTATACGCTGGGTCTGGAAGAAGCGCGGGAGATGACGGGCTGGCTGCTCCATGCCCCGCGCCGCAGTCTGGACCGGTTGCCCGGCGCACCTAAAAAACGTCTGGATGATGTGCCGTTTGCGGCCACCGTTCTGCGCAGACTGCTGCGCAGGGGTACAGCCTGAGCGCGTGGTGTTCTGCGTGGATGGGTTGCGGGAAGGCTGGTACATGCTGAATGTCGCCCCGGACTGCCTGCCGGAGGACCCGATGGAGGTGGTGGCGCGGGATATGTGCGCCCGGCTGGGGCGTAGCAACACGCTGCCGGATGTGCTGTTCCGCTGGACGGAGGGCCTGCTGCCTGATGAGACGGAGCGGGAGCGGCATCTGCGGCGTATTGCCTGTATTCTCTCGGATGTTGGCAGTCACGATCACCCGGAATATCGGGCGGAGCAGACCTACTGGCGTATTCTGCGTCTTCAGGGTGTAGGGTTTGATCATGACGCGCGAGCGTGGCTTTCTCTCGTCCTCGCTGTGCGGTACGCAGCGGATGTAACGGCGGAGTTTCTGGCAACCTCCCGCACCCTGCTGAATGATGCCGCATGGCGGCGCGCTGTTGTGCTGGGGCAGGCCCTGCGGCTGGCCTATTCGCTTTCCGGTGGGACGACCGTGCTGCTGGATGGCACGGTTTTGCTGTGGCAGGGTCAGGAACTTGTGCTCAAACTTGTGTCATCCCGTGTGTCCGTGCGGGGGGAAACCGTGGGGCGGGGGCTGGTCCGCCTTGGGCAGGCGCTGGATGTGCCGATCCGTTTTGAGGCCGATCTGGACGTCTGATGTCCGTTCTTTTGCCTGTTTTCCGTGGGGATCAGGGGTGCGCGCGGAGCACGGCATAGAGGCTCTGCGTCGTCTGGTCAGCGAGGGGGTGGACAAGGTGCCGGGTTCTAGGCACCTTAAATTTCGGACATCTTTCGGGGGTTGGAGATTTATGATCAGTCGTCAGTGGAAAGAATCACGTGTCTTCTGATGAGATAATCGATCCGACGGTGCAGAATGATGCGTCCATCCGGCGCGTCCTGCTGCATCTGGTCCTGCCGTTTGGTGCGCTGCTGCTGGTTGTGGGCGCCATTGTGGCCATTGGCCTGCATTCCTATCGGTCCACGCGGGCGGGTGTCACGGCGCTGACCCATGAACTGCTGGGCGCGGTCCAGCAGAATATTTCTCAGGAAGTGTCTGACTATATCATGCCCGCCGTTGCCGGGAATGTCATCGCCAGCGGGATGATCGCGCACGCGCCGCCGCAGGTTGTGGACCGGGTGTTCAACTCCTATGGCGCGGCCATGCTGCATAGCGTGCCGCAGGTGCAGTCCTATTATCTGGGGGATGAAGACGGCCATTTCCGCCTGATTACCCGTGGGCCTGATGGCAAAAATCAGGAACGCACGACGTTTGAGGTCCGTAACGGCAAACAGGTCTATCATCGTGAATTCTTCACGGATGATGGTGTGAAGACCGGCGAGCAGTATACGGATGCCACCGGGTATGACCCGCGCACACGCGCCTGGTACGCCAATACGGCGGGCAAGACAGCGGTGCAGTGGACGCAGCCGTATCTGTTTGCAACGGCCCGCCAGTTTGTGATGACAAGCTCCCTGCGTTTTCAGGGATTGAATGGTCACACCTATGTCTTTGCGACCAATATTTCGCTCAATGAACTCAGCGCTTTTCTGGATCATCTGAAGGTCGGGAAAACCGGCAACGCCATTATTCTGGACAGCAAGGGCCGTGTTATCGCCGGACGTAACATCATGCAGCGGGCGGAGGCGGCTGGCTGGGACCCTAACAAGATGGTGCTGGACCCCAAAATAAATCCGGTTTTTGTGCGTGGTTATGATCATTACCGCGTACGGGGGTTTGGGCCGCATAGTTTTGAACTCAACGACAAACGGTACGTCACCATCGCGTCTCCGCTGAAAAGCTCCGCCGAGCGCTGGATTCTGCTGCTGTCCGCGCCGGAGAGCGATTTTGCAAGCTTTGCCCGGCAGAGCAGCCAGCAGAGCCTTCAGTTCGCGGGGATTATCATCGTGTTTTCTCTGGTGCTGGCCGGGCTCCTTGTGCGGCAGGTCCGGCGTTCGGAATGGGTGACCCGCAAGCTGGTGCAGCAGGGCGCGCAGATTGCGCGTGAAAGTGCCGCCGTGCAGCAGGTGGCCTCCACGCCGCAACTGTTTGACCCGAAAGCAGACCCGCTGGTGCTGACAGAGCAGTTGACGCAGATTACCGAGGCGCGCCGCGCCAGTATCTGGCGGCTTCTGCATAATAGCGAAGCTCTGATCTGCGAAGATTCATATGATCAGAAACAGGATGCGCATTCGGGTGGTTTTGAAATGTCCCGCGCCGAGCTCGGACCATTTTTTGAAGCCATCGAAGCCGGTGACGTGCTGAATGTTGAAAACGCGGCGACGGATGACCGGACAACCCAGTTTGAACGGTTGGTCATGCGTGAAGTCGGCACACGGCTGCTCACGGTCTATCCGATTCATGGTCCGAAAGGCGTTATCGGGGCGGTGGTGCTGGAAGATGCCCGTATGGCGTCGCATCTCGTCTATTTTGTGGATCTGATTGCCTCCATCGCCGGGATCAGGCTGGTCGAAACGGCGGACGAGATTGAAAGCGGGCATGGCCTGCCGGCTGATGAAAGTCCGGGGGGGCTTACCCCGGCTTCCCCAAGACCTGAGCCGCAGTTTGATAATATGCTGATGCGCGCGCCAGAGGTGGCGGGCATGACCACCTCCGGCATTTATCCGTCTGTTGCTGTTCTGGTCATTACATTTTCTGATCCGGTGGTGGATGGTGGGGCGGAAACCCAGAGCCTGCTGGACATGATCAACAGGCTGGCCGTAGATGTGCAGCGCATTTCCAGAGAGCGCGGTCTGTTCGGCGTGGAAGTGGCGGGCCACAGGCTGATCTGCATGGCGGGCTGCACGGTGGAGGAAGATCCTACCGCTATTATCCGCATTGCCGATGCCGCATTGACCATGCGGGAAACTTTCATGGCCACGCTGGCTGCCGCCAATCTGGAACCCGTCTTTACCATGGGGCTGGATTACGGCGCGGCCTTTGGCGGTCCTGTGGGGGGATGATCCGAAAGTGTTCAACCTGTGGGGGGCAGACAGTTTCCATGGCGGAACTGATGGCGCAGGGCGCGAGTGATGGCGGCACCATTCAGGTGACAGACCGCGTTTATGCAGCCCTGCGTGACCGGTATCTGTTCCGCTCACGCGGGTCCTTCTTCGCGCCGCATCTGGGCCTTGGCCGGGCCTATGTTCTGGCAACGCGCCGATGAGTGGCACCAACGCACAGCATGGTCCGGTGGATCCGGGGGGAGATCGGGACCCTATTCTGGAGGCGGATGTCGCGAGCCATCCGGAGCATCAGCAGAAACTCGCGCTGCATGAGTGGGCACGGCAGAAGCTGGCCTGGCTGGGGCGGCTGACCCGACGGCAGATCCGCTTTTTCCTCATTATGCTGGGGGCCTGCTGGGGCGTTATTTTTGAGAGTTTCCGGGCGTATTCCTGGCGGCGGACCGTAAGGTTTGAATTTGCCGTCACGCTGAGAAGTGTGATTGGCGGCGGTCTGGTGGCGACCATGTTTGCTGGCACACTGACGGGGGGTGGCCGCGGTCTCCCAGACCATTTACTGGCTGGGGCTGGCTGGCATGGCCAAAATGACCGGCACCATTCTGATCGAGGTGGTGATCCGGGAAATCGCGCCCATTCTGGTGGGGATTCTGCTGCTGGGTCGCAATGGCATGCTCTCCGTGACGGAACTGGGGCTGCTGACAACCGGGGGGGAAATCCGTTCCATGCAGGCGCAAGGGCTGGACCCCTTCCTGCTGCTGGTCATGCCGCGTACGCTGGCGTTTACCGTCGGCGGGTTTACGCTGGGTATTCTGTTCTCCTTCGCCGCACTGGTTACAGGATATGTCATCAGCCGGTTGTCCGGCGTGGTGACCAATCCGATCTGGACGTTCCTGTATGATGTGGTCACCGCCATGTCGCACGCGGATTATCTGGTCATTCCGCTCAAATTCGTGGCCGTCGGGTTCGTGGTGGGGCTTGGGGCCTGTCTGACCGGGTTGACCGCCACCAGTGAAGATAATCTGCGCACGCTTCTGCCGCGCGGCTTTTCCCGCGGGATGCTGATTGTGATGGTGGTCAGCGTGCTGTTCAGTCTGGACCTTTAGGCCATGGATACACGCACTGTTGGCCCCTTGCTGGAACTGAACAAGGCCGTGCCCTCCTTTGAGGACAGCGGCCTGCCTCCCGTTCCGTTCAGCATGCGGCTGATGCCGGGGGACTGCATGGTTGTGGAATCCCGGTCCTCTTCCCACAGCACCATGTTCGCGGATCTGTGTTGCGGGCTGGTCCCGCTGGATGATGGCATGGTGAAGTTCATGGGGCTGGACTGGGCCGGGCTGCATGACCGGGAACTGAATGCCCTGCGCGGGCGCATCGGGCGTATTACCCGCAGGCCGAGCTGGCCGGAGTTTCTGAACACGCATCTTGCCATCACGCTTCAGCAACTGCACCATACCAACCGTCCGCTGGACGAGATTGTGGCGGAGGCGGCGCGGCTGGGGGAATGGTTCGGCCTGCCCGGTCTGCCGGTTCTGCGGCCCAGCATGCTGTCTGATGCCGATCTGATGCGGGCGGCCTGTGTAAGGGCTTTTCTGGGGCGTCCGCGCCTGTTGCTTCTGGAAGATCCGCTGGAAGGAAGCCCGGTCGAACTGCAAAATCCGTTTCTCAGTGCGATCACGGAGGCACGGGACAAAGGGGCTGGTGTCATCTGGCTGGTCCGCAATAATACCATCTGGCAGGGCTATCGTCAGGGGGTAACGAGTATGTGGCGCCTGGCTGATGACGGGCTTGTAGAAATACGGACGGCATAATGTTCCAGATCCGCTTAAGACAGAAAATCAAACCGCTCATTTCCCTGCGCTATGCGGATGAATTGGTCGGCTTCCTCGTGCTTCTCAGCGTTGCGTTGTTCGCTGGCGCCGTCATTGAGGCCGGTGTGCTGCAGAACTGGCTGACACCACCCGCACGCCTGCATGTCACGCTGCCAGCCTCGGGCGTGGGGGGGCTTACGGTCGGGAGTGACGTGCAGTTGCTCGGCACCCATGCGGGCACGATCCGCGCCGTCAAACTCAACCCCTCGGGTGAGATGTATGCGCTGGTGGATCTGGACCCGCAGGCCAAGCCGTTTATCCGGCGGGACAGCACGGCCATTATCCGCAAGCAGTTTATTGTGACAGGCTCCTCCTTTCTGGAACTCAGCCGTGGACATGGGGAGGCGATGGACTGGAACTACGCGGTGCTGAGCGCCACGCCAGCGCCCAACCCGGCGGACCAGATTACGGCAACGCTGAATGATATTCAGAACCAGATCATGCCCGCCATTGCCAGTGCCAGGCATATGATGGCGGAACTGGATGCAACCATGACGGACATGCATGCGGGCAAGGGCACGGTAGGCCAGTTGCTGACCAATGATGAACTGCTCAAGCAGGCGCAGGCGGCGGCGGTTTCCCTGAACACCGTGATTGACCGCCTCAAGCCGATCGAGCAGCAGGTTTCCGGCATCATGACCAAGACGGACGGCACCATGAACAATCTGCGTTCCGCCACGCATGACCTGAAGGGGGCCACGCCGCATCTGCCCGCCATTGCCGGGAATGTGGAAGCCAGCACGGCGGACCTGCCCGCCCTTCTGGCGCAGGCCCAGACGACCCTGTACGGGCTGGAAAAGCTGACCGACCAGCTCCGTGGCATGTGGCTTCTGGGCGGGCATAAAACGACAAAGAGCAATCGTCTGGCCCCCCGGCAGGTGCGGCCATGAGGCCCGTCGCGCCCCTGATCCTGCTGGCCCCGTTGTTGCTGACCGGGTGTGGCGGGACGGTGGATGCCCCATCCGCGCGGGATGACGCAGCGTGGGATCAGGCCATGACGGCCGGACAGGATTCCTTTGAATTGGGCCGCTACAGCGTGGCCATTACCCAGTATCGCAAGGCGGCGGATCTGGCTCTGTTACGGGATGATGGAGCGGCGGTTTTTGAAGCCGGGTATGACCTCGCGGTGTCTCAGCTTGCGGCGGATAGTCCGGCGGAGGCCATTAAAACCGTGCAGACCACGCGGCAGGCCGCAGCCGTGCGCGGGCAGGAGGCCCGCCCGGAGCTGGATCTGGTCGAGGCGACAGCCGAATACCGCCTGCGGCAGTATCCGCAGGCGGTGACACTGGCGTCCGCTGGAATGACCTCGACCGATAAAGCTTCCGCCGCACGGTCCGCCCTTGTGCTGGGGCTGGCGGCGGACGCCGGGCAGGATTCTGCGGCGTTCCAGAAAGCGCTGGCCTATTTTAATGCGCTCAAGCCGCCGCTTTCCCATACGGAGCAGGCGGATAAGGCGGAAATTCAGGCTCGCGCCCTCCTGACATCCAACCCCGCGCAGGCGGAACAACTGGCGGAACAGGCAGCGACGCTGCGGCGGGATGATGCCTCTTACCGGGATATGGCGCGCGCGCTGGCGCTGGCCGGGCAGGCGGCGGAACGGAGGGGAGACCATCAGAAGGCCGCGAGCTTCTGGGCTCGGGCGGCGCAGAGTGCCTCCATGCAGGCCCAGTCTGCCGGGACGGCGGATGCCGCGACGGAGGCGCAAGGGCCAGTGCGGGATGCTTCAATGTCCACCCGGAGTGACGCCGCACAATGGGGCGCTCTGGCGGGGGCGTGTTGTTGCATCCGTTTGCGGAGCAGAAAGCACCGCTTTCTGAAAAATAGAAATTCACGCTTCTATGATGCGGATTTGATATGCGTATTTGATAGGGGCACGCTTTTCAGGAGCCGTGTATGACCGCGAGAAGGCAGAGGGGCACAGCATGTGGCCCTTCAGACCAGAAGGGCGGACATGAAAAGCTTATTCCGGAAGTTCAGGGAAAAGCGCGAAGCACGGCTGACCGCGCGTTACAACCGTCTGGACAATATGCCGCTTGAAGAAACAGGCAAGGCAGACAGAAAGCCTCACTTTACAACGAAGGACGCCATCCGTCGGTTCCGTGCGCACGCGCTGGTGGAAGAAAAGGGCCATCGGGATGTTGTGCGTGTGGGGCTGTCGGACAGTATCTGGACAGACCTGTACCATCATGCGCTGACGGCAAGCTGGCCTTCTTTTACGTTCAGAGCGGTGATTGCCTATTTCCTGATCAATCTGTTTTTCGCGCTGCTTTATCTTGTCGCACCGGGACAGATCACAGGGGATGGCCAGCATACGCTGCTCTCCCTGTTCTTCTTCAGCGTGCAGACATTGTCCACCGTCGGGTATGGCGTGATGGCGCCGGTCGGGATTTATGCAAACTCCGTTGTCACGTTTGAAGTTCTGATCGGTATGATGATCAACGCGCTGGCGGCAGGCGTTGTGTTTGCCCGTGTCGCGCGGCCACGGGCGCGCATCATGTTCAGCAACAAGGCCGTCATCAGTAATGAAAACGGTATTCCGGCCCTGTGCATCCGTATCGCCAACCTGCGGCTGAGCGTCATTTTATCCGTGGATGTGGAAGTTTCCCTCTCCCGGCTGGTCATGAGTGAAAGCGGGCATCTGGTCCGGCAGTTTGACCAGCTTCTGCTGGTGCAGTCCCATGTGCCGGTGCTGCGGTTTGCGTTTGTCATGGCGCATGTTGTCGGGTCGGAAAGCCCGCTACATGGGAAAAGCATGGCGGAGCTTGAAAAGGAAGAAGCCGAAATTGTCGTGACCGTTACCGGCACGGATGAAGCACTGGGGCAGACCGTCTTTGCCCGGACAGCATATCGGTTTGACCATGTGCATCATAACCACAGATTTGTGGATATTGTCCTGTCCCGCCCGGATGGACGGATTGCCGTGGATTACGCGCGTTTTCACGATATTGAACAGCATTGAGGACGTTTTGGGCACGGGTCTGCCCGGTGTCTGAAACGTCTGAAAGGCCAGCTTAGGTATTTAAGCCCATCATGGCGCGGATAAGGTCTGCCAGACGGTGAATCCCCTCTTCAATCCTGTCTGGTGACTGGAGAGAAAAGCTGAGGCGCAGCGTGTTCTGGCCGTCCCCGTTGGCATAAAAGGCACTGCCGGGGACAAAGGCCACACGTTTTTCCGGAATGGCCCGTTTCAGACAGGTCGCTGCATTGACCCGCGTGGGCAGCGTCACCCAGATAAACATACCGCCTTCGGGGCTGGTCCAGTGCACGCCATCCGGCATGAAGCGTGCCAGCGCATCCAGCATGGCGTCGCGTCGTTTTCGATAGGTTGTGCGTAAGCGATCCTGATGCGTGGCATCATCGCGCAGTAGAACCTGATGCAGCACCATCTGGTTCAGAGTGGCTGTGTGCAGATCTGCCGCCTGTTTCACCAGAACAAGTTTTTCAATCACGCTTCTGGCGCCACAGCACCAGCCGATGCGTAACGCGGGAGCCATGGTTTTGGAAAAAGTCCCGCAATATAGAGTCCGGGCGTTTTCTATGGTGCCGCATTGTGCGATTTCCAGCGCCAGACAGGCGGGTTCCGGTGTGCCTTCAAACCGCAGGGCTTCATAGGCTGCGTCCTCGATCAGGGGAATATCGAGGGCGTGGATTAGAGCCAGCAGGTTTTCCCGTTCCATGCGGGAGAGGGTCAGTCCGGTCGGGTTGGCAAAATCTGGGACACAATACGCCAGAGCAGGGCGGCTGCCAGCCTTGCGTGCTGAGTCCTGCAAACGCTGCGCTGTCTGACCGGACCCGGAGGTGCAGAGTGTATCATAGCGGGGCTGGTAGGCATTGAAGGCCTGTAAGGCCCCCAGATAGGTGGGCGCGGAGACAAAAGCGGTGTCGCCGGGGGACAGAAACAGTTTGCCTGCAAAATCCAGAGCCTGCTGGGAACCGGATGTAATCAGGATATTGTCTGCCGTGCAGTTCACGCCGCGTGTTTTCATAAAGGCTGCTATCCACTCCCGTAGGGGGGCGATAGCCTTCGCTGACTGAATATTGCAGAGCCTGCGCGGCTGCGTCGGGATTGCTCAGAAGGGCAGAAAACGCGTCTGCAAAGTCCGCCTTTGGAAACAGATCCGGGTCCGGGATTCCACCGGCAAAAGATAGGATATCCGGTTGGTCCAGAAGTTTAAGAAGCTCCCGGATTTCAGACGCCCGCATGGTTTCAGCCCGTGAAGCATAGCGGTGATCCCATGAAGAATCGGAACAATATTTCTCAGAATTAGTTTCCATAGAAATAAAAGAAACATCATTTGATAAAATACGAAATAAAAATATAAATCATGGCAGATATGCGTCACTGGCGGCGGACGTCGTAACCGCCGCCTGGGCTTACGTCGCTTTGTAGGGTTTGGAGGCGTCAAGGAATACGGCATTGGCTTCCAGCTCGTGCGAGACCACGATCAGATAGGCAATGGCGCGGGTCAGTTCGATGCGGGTGCTGATGTTGGCTTCCATCGCCTCAATGCGGCGCAAGGTTTTGGTGGCGATGCGCGCGCTCTGGGCGGTGCGGCCATATTTGCCGGTAAAGCGGCTCATGCGCTTCATCACCACTTCAATCGGCTTGCGGGCGGAAGGCGGGATCTGGTCACGTTGCAGCAGGTTGCGCAGGCGGATGATGTTCAGACCAATGGTCATGGCCGCCAGCGTGCCCTGTAGGCAGCCTTCAATGGTGGGGGACGGCGTGGGGCCCGCGTGGCGGATCAGACGGGCAAAGCGGTCAATATTCCGGCCAATCCAGTTCTGGTTGAGGGGAATGGGGTCAGCAGAGGCCAGGGCGCGGAGGTCCCGCTGGAGCGTGCGGCGCATGCGCCAGCGTTCCGCGGCGCTGTTGAAAGGCATGACCGCCCGGAACATGATGACGGCAAACGCTACACCCAGCAGAATGGCGGCCGTGGTGTTGAACCAGGCCGTTTCATTCTCGCGCCCCTGATTGAAGGGATGTGCGAAGTTCGGCAGCAGCAGCGTATAGGCCGCTGCATGCAACGCGGTTCCGGGGTTCCGGCTGGCCAACCCTCCCGCGATCATGGGCAGGGTGAGGGTGGCGACCAGCATTTCATAGTTTTCCTGTGTGGGCAGGACCACAAACACAAGAAAGAACGAGACAAGGGCTGCCCACAGGCTGCCCACCATGAATTGTGTGGTGGCCAGAACCGGGTTTTCCCGTGTTGCGAAGAGCCCGCAGACAATGGCGACGAAGGTAATGAAGCCAAGCCCCGCAGGCCATGCGGTGACTTCCCACACCAGCCCGGCGGACGTGATGGCAACCGTTGCGCGCAGCCCGTTATAAAAGGCTTCCCGCTGGTCCACATGCGATTGCAGGCGGAAGTGGAAATGGTCGCCACGAATGAAATGCTGGCTGGCGTCGCATCCCGGATGGCCTGTTCCAGCTCGCCCAGTAGTTCATCCAGCGCGTTATGCAGAATGCGACCGTCCAGAAGAACCTGAATTTCCGGGTTATCCTGCACCCGGACCTGCTGCATGCTGATTTCGGTCGTCAGCGCATCCACAATCTGCTGGCGGCATTCCCCGCGCAGCAGGCGCAGGTCTTCCAGCAGATGCTGGACGGTGTCATCATTTTCAAGCTGAGGCGGCAGGTTGGTCAGGAAGGTGCTGACTCTGGCGGCTGTCGCACGGAAAACCGGCTGGTCCGTTTCCACATATTGCAGCCGCACCGCCATGCCCAGCCCGCGTGACAGCAGGACGGACACAGCAGCGAGCGCGGCGCGGGCGTGGTCACCTTCATGCCCGTGCGGACCCATTTCCACTTCCGAGAATTCAATCTGGTCGTTAATGGACAGAATGGGGCCGAACATGGCGCGGGAGCGGACGAGCGCTTCCTCATCCCCCGAGAGCAGGCTGGAAACCGAAGCAGAGACGTTGCCCAGCGCGGTGCGCAGCTTATCCCGGATATTGCGGCGCGCGATGTCCGCCAGATTATGGGCGAACAGGCCCGCCAGAACGCTTTCACACGTAATGCCCAGCACGATATAGGTCGCGCGGGACATGGCCGTCATGAACACGTTTTCAGGGTTGGGAATAGCGCCGATGGCGATAATGGCGCACGTATAGCCAGCCAGCACCAGCGCGTAAGACCGGAAGTTGCGGACAAGTGTTGCGAGTGTACAGCACAGCCCGACCCAGATCCCCAGAGCCGGGAAGAACAGCCACGCCTGCTGGATAAACGCGGATATCAGCGTAATGGACATCACCACGCCCACGGCGGTGCCGACCAGTCGCCATTTGGCTTTGGAAATACTTTCCCCGCGTGAGCCCTGCGCCACAATCCATACGGTCATGGGAGCCCATTGCGGGTCATCCAGTTCCATCCACAGCGCAATGACCAGTGAAATCAGCGCGGCGGCGGTTGTGCGCACGGCAAAGCCGACTGCGGGGAGGGAGGGTGCGAACAGCCACCGGAGGCGGCCGCTCTGCTGCTCACCGGGGCGCCGCAGCGGGCGCAGGTGGCGCAGAGACCCGATGCGGTCGAGAAGGAAAAGAGGGAGACTGGGCACGGATGCTACTTTTTGGCTGCGGCTGTTTGAAGCGTTTCTCTCTTTCTGAGTAGCCCGATTCCCTGAATTTTCCTTGAGGGGTCAAACGCATATCAGCTATCAGCCGATCTCGGCAGGGTGCCCGGACGGTCAGAAAGGCAATTATTGATCTCGCACATGACTGCTATCTGGTCCATGATCATAATGAGAGATACATTTCTGAAGCGGTACAGAATCTACAGACACACATAGTGGAAAGGCGGGAAGGTTTTACATGTCCGATTTCATTCAGAACCTTATTGGGAAAGTAGAAGGGGCGCTGGGCGTCAATCTTCAGGGCGAAATGCAGCAGCAGCTCCAGAAACTGCTTCAGCCGGAAACGCTTCAGAATATTCTGGCTCAGGCGGATCAGGCCGGTCTGGGTGACAAGGTCCGGTCATGGATCAGCCAGGGGTACCAATGTGCCTGCAACAGCCGATGAAATTCGTGATATTCTGGGTAGCAGCACGGTGCATGATCTGGTGCAGCGTACAGGCCTGCCGGCGGATGCCGTGCTGACCACGCTGGCTCATTTCCTGCCGCAGGCCGTGGACAAAAAAACACCGGACGGTACGCTGCCGTCTGCCGCGGAGCCCTCTAAAGAAGCCTGAGACAGACCTGCGCACTCGGCCCATACCGAAAGCCGGGTGCGGTGTTTGTTACGGGGGATGGCAAACTTGCAGGATTGAAAGGTGCATCCGGCCTGATAATCCGTTATGGTGCCCGCATGAACCTGAGTGAGCGCATCACACGTGTTGATAGCTGGCTGCTGGATGAGATCTGTCAGCCACTGGCGGACAGGCTGCCCGAGCGTACGCCAGCGCTTGAAGTGGGTATGAGCTGCCAGTTGGGCTCTCTGCTGTTTTCAGCCGTGTCCATTATCGCCATGTTTGTAATTGGTGGGATGGAAGATATTTCCAACATGATGTTCAACGTGCTGGTCTGGGGCCTGTGCGTGACATTCTTTATCGGCCTCAATCGTATGCGCGTTCTGGTGCAGCCGGGCAGGCCCAATCCGTTGCGCTATATGCTGGTGGGGGTGCGGCTGGTGTCCATCCCCTTTACGGCTTACGTGCTGTATCAGGCCTATGCTGCTCCGGCCCCGTTCCAGATGCCAATGTGGTTTAACGCGCTGTCCAACCTTGTTTTTGTGGTGGGGCTCTATTTTATTTCCTGCCAGCCCCGGCCGCCCCAGCGGCGCGCACGGGAAGATATCTGGGCGCGTGCGCCGTTGCGGGAAGCCGGAAATAGCTGATCAGATCAACGCGTATCGCGCTTTTCTTCATGAGTGGGTGCTGCGCTGGGCCTGACGCACGATGTCGCCCGGAAGGCGGAATGCCCACAAGATGGCAATATGGAAGGTTGGCTGCCGGGGATCGAGGACATTGTTTGACGCAAAAACTATCAATGCGCAGACTCCCATGCCCCTCAGGCTTCACATCCGCACCCAGAGAATGATTGCGCGTCTGAAGGGAAAGCGGCGGGGGCGCCGGGATGCGATGGCGACGTGACCGGCGTTGCGCGGACGGGTCGGAATGGCCTGACCCGCGAGGGATGGAAAGCCCGGTTGCGCTGAGGCCATGAGAGCCTGCCCTTTGCTTTATGAGGCGCACGTTTTTGAACAGGGATACGAAACTGTCAGAAGACGCTCTTAAATAAAGAACAGAGGTAGGGTTTTCAAAATAATTTTCATCACATATTGAAATAATATAATTTTCGTGTGTTCCGTTCTGAAATTTTATTTCACGCAGTAAGAATAGATAATTTTTATTGTTGCGGTTATTTACCTATTCCATAGGTTTTTCATTTCATGGAAAGAATTCACGATATTGGGCCAGTCTGGTCTTCAAATATGGCCGCTGGTAGCGTAGAACCCGGCAAAATAGTGGCAGAAAACCAGAATAGGGAACAACGCGATGGCTATTGGGACGCAGCCGGTCAACACCAGACGGCGGACTTATGCTATTCTGATTGCCCTTGTTCTGGGTGTGCTGAGCGGACTTGTTATTCATACGCTTTCACCCGCGACCGTTCATTTTGCCGAGCAGGCGGCAACCTTGATGACGGGGATCTTCCTGCGGCTGATCAAAATGGTCATTGCCCCTCTGGTCTTTGCCACGCTTGTCAGCGGGATTGGTAAGCTGGGGGATGACAGTCAGGTGTTCCGCATTGGCGGCAAGATCCTGCTGTGGTTCATCTGTATGTCTTTTGTTTCTCTGCTGATTGGTCTTCTGGCTGGGAATATTTTGCAGCCGGGCGTGGGGTTTGAGCCTCCGGCGGTGGAAGACATAGCCAGCCTGAAGCACCCGTTCCAGCCGGTGGATTTCCTGCTGCATATTGTGCCGACCAGCGTTCTGGATTCCATGGCCCGGAATGACATCCTCCAGATCGTGGTGTTTTCCGTGCTGTTCGGTCTGGCGCTGCCAGCCGCGGGCAAAGCTGGAAAGACCATGCTGAGCTGGACGGAAGAACTGGGCCACATCATGCTGCGTATGACCGACATGGTCATGCTGCTTGCCCCGATGGCGGTCTTTGGTTCCGTTATGGGGAGCATTGCCCATAGTGGCGGCGGGATGCTGATCCAGTACAGCCGTTTTCTGGTGGAATTCTACGCGACCATTCTGGTGCTGTGGATTGTGCTGACCACGCTGGCGTTTCTGGTGCTTGGCCCCCGGATCAAGGACCTGATCCGGGAACTGATTCAGCCGCTTATCCTCGGTTATGCCACGGCCAGCAGTGAATCCGTCTATCCGCTGCTGCTGGAAAAGCTGGAAGATTTTGGTGTGCCGGTCCGGATCAGCGGTTTTGTGCTGCCGCTGGGCTACAGCTTCAATCTGGATGGTTCCATCCTGTTCCAGAGTTTTGGCGCACTCTTTATCGCACAGGTTTATGATATTCATCTGTCCGCCATGCAGCAGTTCACCATGGTGCTTGTCATGATGCTGAGCAGCAAGGGGATTGCCGGCGTGCCGCGGGCGTCCATCGTCACACTCGTCGCCGTGCTGCCGCAGTTTGGCCTGCCGGAAGCCGGTATTACGCTGATCCTCGGCATTGACCACTTCCTCGACATGGCCCGGACCGCCACCAACGTGCTGGGCAACGGTTATGCTGCGGCCATTTCCGCCAAGTGGGAGGGAGTTCTGTCGGACGGCCCGACAGAGGATCGGCTGTAACAGGTGTGTTTTATCGTAAGGTTCAGTGGATGAATTATTTTGTTTGTGAGAGTCGTTGCCTTATCGATCCAGCCACATGGAACTGAAATAACTCATCATACGATGCTCCTGTTGCAATGACGGGAGCAAAACGGTGGCAGGACGATAGGCTGATCCTGATTATCGCATACAGCATGGAGTTTTGAATTCAGGGGCTGGGGTCCGGTGCGCTTTCAAAGATGTTGCATCAATCATCAGACGCTCTGAACAGTCCACCAGTGCCGTCAACATAACGAAAATCCGGTCAAAGCCACCCAGGCGGCTCCGGCGGGTCAAGCGTTTGTATAAAGTCCTGTGTGGGGCGTCTGTTTTCGGGGCACGGCTTTCCAGTGAAGGCTGGTACGGAGCACATAAACAATGCCGCTCAGACCCCGCCTATCATCCACGCAGGAGCCCCACGTAAGCCAGAGGAAAAGACGGCATAATCCGTTCTATCTGGTTCTCGGGCAATAAAAACAGATCACGCACAGAGTCATATGCCATCGATCAGACTGCGCATCATTGCCCCCCAGTTCAATGCAAGAAACAAAGATGTGCTGAGTCCGGGCGACGACTTCTCATTCATCAGGGCTCAGCAGGTCATCCGCATTTGCTGTGTGCCCGTAGATAATAAAGAAACCGTCCTGCTCCTTGAACGGGACACGCAATTTTTTCAGAATGTTGCGCAAGGGTTCAGAGCAGTCTTCAATGCGGTCAGGCACCAATTGCCCGACGTGTATACCGACCCGCGGCGCTACCTTGATCCATTCGGTCCAGAGACCTATTGCCGCTTCAGGCGTTCTTGCCCAATCTCCGTAATATGTGGGAACAGCCTCCAACGTCTGTGGAGAGGGCTTTTCTAAAATAACGCATTTTTCCTGATACGCCGGTGGGAAAGGCAACTCTTCGAGTATGGCGGTGCAGAGCGCGCGCCATTTGGTGTTATTCATATAGGATGTCAGGCGGCGCCGCTCGATGGCACGGCGCACCTCGGCTTTCGTCTTTTTGTCGCAAGTCACGCCAATGTAAAGCAAACGACGGCTCCCTTTGCCAAGTGAGTGGTACATGCGCCAACTTATCCACTGGCATGCTGCCGTGTGGTAAGAGTCGCAGCAGGCATCTCTCTCGCAGGATGCTCGCGTCTATGGGGTGGCGGTCAGGTATGAGCGAGACACCGCTTACCAATCAAACAAAGGTTGACCACGGTCTTTCAGGACCTCAAACGGCCTTCCCCTTCGGTCACAAACTATCTCATCCGATGGTCGTGAGCAAATTGATCATCAATTCAATCAATCAACTGGTCTTTAAACCGGGTCGTCTAAGTGTCGGTGTGCTCAAATTTATTGAATTTTCCCTGTTTTTTTGAGAGAGGGTTCATGCCTCTCCCCTCGTAATATATGCAAAGTCCTCACGGATTATCCTGCTCATGCTCACCCTCGGCAATGCGGGCCTGAATGGCGCCGCGCCACGGGGCATCTTTGGGGGCGGCATCAAGGGCTTTGCGGAACAGGTCCAGCGCCTGCGGGGTAACGTGGCTGGCGGCGCGGGCCAGGGCTTCACCGGTGCGGGCGGCAACTTCTGGGTCAAAGCCTAGAGCGAGGGCATGATTCCATGCCTCGGCGGCTTCCGCATAATGTTCCCGGCCTGCTTCAGCCTGCCCGAGCAGCAGGTAGCCCTGCCGCAGGTTCGGATCGCCTGCCGGGATCATGGCCAGAGTGGCTTTCAGGCGTTGGATGACGGCATCGCTTTTGGTGTTCTGCTCATGCTGGGCAACCAGACGCGGGCCGAGAGGTTGCGCGGGCAGGGACGGAACGCCGTTGGTCAGATACAGCCCGACAGATGCAATCGGGATCAGCGCCAGCGCACCCCATATGGCAAAAGGGGCTAGAACGTCATCCGCTTTTGTGGGCGCGGTATCCGCCACAAGAATGCGGCGCTGGATTTCCAGCCGGGCAATATCATGCTCCGTCGGGGCAATCAGGCCGATCTCCAGATCGCGGTCAATTTCAGAAAGCTGGGCTTCATGCAGCGCCAGTGCGGCGCTGCGTTCATCCTGGACCTGCCGGGTGCGCCGCCAGAGCGGAAGGGCCGCCGGAGCCAGAGCCAGACAGCTTAACAGCAGAATGGAAAGCCAGATCATGCGCTCAGTCCTTTGTCAGGTCGGCCAGACGGGCCTTTTCTTCCGCTGTCAGCGGTGGGGGGAACAACGGGGGCGGTGCGTCGGCGGCGGTAGGAGAAAAACGCAATGGTCAGACCCAGCAGCAGGGCCAGAACCGGCATGCTCCACAGCAGCAGCGTGCCAATGGAAAGCGGTGGGCTGAGGCGGATGAAATTGCCGTAGCGGTTCACCATCCAGTCCATGATCTGGCGGTTGCTCTCGCCTTTGGCGACGTGCTCGCGCACCACGCGGCGCAGGTCCCGCGCAAGGCCTGCGCTGCTGTCCTCAATGGATTCATTCTGGCAGACCAGGCAGCGCAACTGGGAGCCAATGGCTTCCGCCCGTGCTTCTTCCTGCGGGTTGGGGAGCATTTCGGACGGATCATCCACTGCCAGAACCAGAACTGGTGCCACGAGCAGGGCGCAGCCGAGAAACAGGGCGGAGAGGCGGCGCAGCATCATGATTTTTTCAGGCTTTCCAGCAGAGGCGCCAGTGTGCTGCGGATGGTGTCCACATCCAGCGGGGCGGCGCTGTGCCAGCGGATGACGCCGCCGGGGCCGATCAGGAAGGTTTCCGGCACGCCGGAAATCCCCCAGTCTATGCCAACCCGGCCATCGCGATCACTTCCCAGACGGGTAAACGGATTACCGGAATGTTTCAGGAAGCCTGCGGCATTTTCCGGACGGTCCTTGTAGGCGATGCCCCACATCGGCAGGTCATCCTTCAGGGCCATCAGGGTAGGCATTTCCGCAAGGCAGGGAATGCACCATGAGGCAAAGAAGTTCACCAGAACCGGCTGCGTCAGCGCCCGCAGGTCCTGCGCCGTAAAGCCCTGACCGGGTGCCTGATCCGGCACACTGAAGTCCGGCACCGGGCGATTGAGCACCGGGGCATTGATGTCATGCGGGTTGAAGGACCCGTGCTGCATGCCGGACAGCATTTTCCAGAACCCCACGCCAATAACCGCTGCTCCGGCCAGAGGAGCAGCCATCAGCAGCCGTCTGCGCGTTATGTTTTCAGGAGGGTTGCTCATGCGGCTGTCACCGTATTGGAGGAAGATCTGGCGCGGCGTGGCGCGCCTACGCGCATACGCCGGTCGGAGAGGGAAAGCGCACCACCAATCGCCATAATCAGCGCACCCAGCCACATCCACGGGGCCAGCGGATTGTAATGCAGGCGCAGCACATAGGTGGGAGCGGCATCCGTGCCATGCTTGTCCCCCAGCACGCCATACAGGTCAGCCAGCAGATTGGTGTGGATAGAAACTTCCGTGGTTGTCTGGTTCTGGCTGTTAAAGCTGCGTTTGGACGGGTGCATGATGGTGACGATTTTGCCGTTATGCCGCACCTCAAGAGTTGCAACCATCGCGGTATAGTTCGGTCCCGGTTCCTGCTTTACGTCTGTCAGCGTCCAGTCATACCCGGCCAGATGCTCGGTGGTACCAACCGGCACTTCCACAATCTTGTGCTGGGCCTGGGACATGGCGGCCAGACCGAGCACCGTCACCCCCACACCGGCATGGGCAATGGCTGTGCCAAAAATGGAGCGCGGCAGCATCCGTGCCCGCTGGAGGCTGCCGGAAAGCGGCATGCGGAACAGGCGCACGCGCTCCGTGATATCCAGCACGGACGAGCAGATGACCCACACCGCCAGCGCGCTGCACAGAATGGGTAGAATGCCGGACATACCGAATGTGGCTACGGCAAAGGCCACGCCCGCCATCAGGGCGGCAATCCACAGACGTTGCAGGACCGGCCAGAGCTGGGCGCGTTTCCAGGGGAGCATGGGGCCAAAGCCCATGAAGATGAACAGCGGAATGGCCAGCGGAATGGTTGTCGCGTCAAAGAACGGTTTGCCGACGGAAATGGTGCGGTCAAACAGTAGGGACATGAAGGGCGGATACATGGTGCCTGTCAGCACCACAGCGCACAGGGAGCACAGCAGGATGTTGTTGAGCACCAGCGCACCTTCCCGCGAGATGGGGGCGAACAGGCCGCCTGCCGTCAGCGTGGGCGCACGATAGGCGAACAGCGCCAGAGAACCGCCGATCACCAGTGCGAGCAGACCAAGAATGAAAATGCCGCGGGCCGGGTCATTCGCGAAGGCATGCACGGAGTTCAGAATGCCCGAGCGGACAAGGAAGGTGCCGGACAGCGAAAAGGAGAATGTGGCGATGGCCAGCAGCACCGTCCAGATTTTCAGGCTTTCCCGTTTTTCCACCACAATGGCGGAATGGATCAGCGCGGTGCCGGTCAGCCACGGGATGAGGGAGGCGTTTTCCACCGGGTCCCAGAACCAGTAACCGCCCCAGCCCAGCACGTAATAGGACCACCAGGAACCAAGGGCGATCCCGCATGTCAGGAAGCACCACGCGGCCACAGCCCACGGGCGTACCCAGCGGCCCCAGGCGGCGTCCACCCGGCCTTCCATAAGGGCCGCGATGGCGAAGGCGAATGGCACGGCAAAGCCGACATAGCCGGTGTAGAGAATGGGCGGATGGAAGGCGAGGCCGGGGTCCTGCAACAGCGGGTTCATGCCCTGCCCATCCATGGGCGCGGGCCAGACACGGGCAAACGGGTCCGATGTGGTCAGACAGAACAGTTCAAACCCGGCGGCCACGGCCCCCAGCACGGCAATCACCCGTGCCCGCAGCGCGGAGGGCAGGTTGCGCCCGAAAGCCGCCACGGCTGCTCCGCAAATGCCAAGAATGAGCGCCCAGAGCAGAATGGAGCCTTCATGATTGCCCCAGACGCCGGTGATTTTATACAGCAGCGGTTTGGAAACCGCGCTGTTGGCCGCAATGTTCTGGACCGAAAAATCATCCGTCACGGCGGCGTTCACCAGACAGAGGAAGGAGGCCAGCAGGGCCAGAAGCTGGCCGACAGCCAGCCCTGGAGCGAGCATCATCACCCGTCTGTCGCGTCGTTGCGCGCCGATAAGAGGCAGAATGCCCTGCGCGGCGGCAAGGATGCAGGCAAGGGCCAGCGCATAATGTCCGAGTTCAGGGCTCAGCATGTCAGAGGGGTGTCTCCGGGTAGCGGGCTGTGGGGACAGCGTAGAAAAGAGCGTAAAAAAGTCTGGCAGGGTAGAAATCCTGCCAGACAGACGTTTAAAGACTCAAAAGGAACAATGCGGCGTGGCACGGCGCGTCAGTTACCTGCTGGCGGACCGGGCGGGGCAGCGGGCGTTCCGGTGGGCGTTCCGGCGGGAGCAAGGTCTTTCTTTGCATCCTGCACCGTCATGCTGTTCCAGCTTGAGGCACTGGGTGGCGGGCCGAAGCGTGGGTCCCATTTGCCGGATTTTTTCAGGGCTTCCGCCACTTCTTTCGGCATGTAGGTTTCATCATGTTTGGCCAGAACTTCACTGGCGACAAACCCGTCCTTGTGCATGGTGCCCACAGCCACAACACTCTGGCCCTCGCGGAACAGGTCGGGCAGAATCCCTTCATACCGCACGGTCACGGCGGCCTGACCGTCCGTCACATCAAAGCGGGCGATGGGGGTTTCCCCCTGCTTTTCCCGTTTGACAGACCCGGCCACGACCATGCCGCCCAGCCGCACGGTGCGGTCCGCTGGCGGAGGGGAGGTCTCGACCTGTGAGGGCGTGACAAAGAAAACGATATCTGAGGAAAACGCCTTGAGCATGAGGGCGGCGGCCGCTCCCAGGCAGGCAACGCAGGCGAGGACGAGCCAGAGGCGACGTGTCTTGCGGGTCATGGAGACGGGTTGGCTCCTGTCGTGCGGTCGGTCGGTCGCTCGAGAGCGGCCAGACGTGTCCGGGCTTTTTTCAGGCGGAGAACGGCCCCGATGGAGAGGGTCAGGGCGATAACGGTGGCCAGACCGTAGCTGGCCAGAATATAGGGCAGATGGGTCATGCGGCGTCTCCTGCGGCATTGCCACCCCGGCGGCGCGGGCTGGAGAGCAGGCTGCGGATGCGGCTTTCCATGACAGCCGCCCGGGTGCGGGCCAGCACAATGGCGGCAAACCCGAGCGAGAAGCCCAGCGTGGACAGAGCCAGCGGCCACAGCATGGAGGACGACATGGTGGGGGCGCCTGTCAGCGTAATACTGTCCGGCTGATGCAGGGTGCTCCACCACTGCACGCTGAATTTGATGATCGGCAGGTCAACAGCGCCAGCCAGCGCGAGAATGGCGGCGGCTCTGTAGCCTCGCTGTGGGTCATCAAACGCGCGGATCAGCGCGATGTGGCCGAGATACAGGAAGAACAGCACCAGCACGGAGGTCAGCCGGGCATCCCACACCCACCATGTGCCCCACATCGGCTTGCCCCACAGGGAGCCAGTGGCCAGACAGAGGGCGGTGATGCAGGCCCCGACGGGGCCGATTTCCACAGCGGCCAGATCGGCCAGCGGGTGCCGCCAGACGAGGGAGAGCACAGCGCAGACGGCAAGGCCCGCATAGCCTGCGGAGGCCAGCATGGCGGCAGGGACATGTATGTATATGATGCGGACGGAATCGCCCTGTTGCCAGTCAGCCGGGGAGAAAAACAGCCCCCAGCCCAGCCCCGCGAGCGTGAACAGCAGGGCTGGCCATGTCAGCCAGGGTTGCAGGCGTGCGCCCAGCTTGAGAAACCGGCCGGGATTGGCATACCGATGGAAAAATGTCCCGGCACGCGCGACGAGGGTCGGTGTGGCGCTCAAATGTCAGTCCGTTCCGTATCTCAACAAATCAGGTCAGTGTGCAGAGGTCTGTGCGCGGGAGTTCCCGGCCCGGACATGCGCTCGCGCACCTTTTACATCATTCGGAGCATCTTGACACGGGGCAGTTATTCATGGGCGTCCTGTTCCGACAACACAGCGGAGAGAAGACATGTTGTTTGCCATTATTTGCACGGACCGTCCCGGAGCGCTGGAAATACGCAAGGCGACGCGTGAGAAGCATCTGGCTTTTCTGGAACAGTACAGAAAGGCCATTCAGTTCGCCGGACCTCAACTTGACGTGAACGGCGCGCCCTGCGGCAGCCTGATCCTGCTGGATGTGCCGGACCGTGCGGCGGCGGAAGGCTTTGCGGCGGCGGACCCGTATGCCGAGGTCAATCTGTTTGAAAGCGTGGTGGTGCGCCCGCTGCGCGCGGTGTTCCGTGATGGCGAACTGGTGGAATAGCCATGGCTTACTGGTTGATCAAAAGCGAGCCGGACGCCTTTAGCTGGGATGAGCAGGTGGCGCATGATGTCGAACCCTGGACAGGGGTGCGGAATCATCAGGCCAAAAAAAATCTGGCTGGCATGAAGCTGGGGGACCGGGCGTTTTTCTACCATTCCAACGTGCAGCGTGCGATTGTGGGAGTGGTTGAGATTGTGCGGGAAGCGTACCCGGACCCAACGGCGGAGAGCGGAAGCTGGGTCTGTGTGGATGTCAGAACCGTTGGCCCCATGCCCCGTCCCGTGACACTGGCGGAAATCAAGCAGGATGAGGCTCTGACGGATCTGGCGCTGGTCCGGCAATCCCGCCTGTCCGTCTGTCCTGTCTCGCCGGAACACTGGCGGCATCTCTGCCAGATGGGCGGCTGGTCTGGCGCTTAAGTGCCGGAGAAAAGAGGCCTGAAGGCGGAAGTCAAAAGGGAAAGGCCTGAAAGTGGCAGGATGCGAGCGGAGGTCCGTGCGTGCCGGGCAAGCCGCATGGGCCAGAGTATAAGCCCTTAAAGCTGAAGGCCCGGGATCTGAATTCTGGGACGTCGGCGTCTCTGACATCCTCGTGCGTGTAAAATTCCAAAAAAAGGAGCAGTCCGGTCCGGCTGCTCCCTTTTCTGTCTGCTCTTTTGGGATCAGCCCTGCGTGGCCAATGTCCAGAGCTGGCCTGCGCGGTTGCCGGAACGGCAATAGGCAAAAATCGGGCCGGGCAGGGTGTTGAGTGTTTCCTGCATGATGATCACGGCATCGGAAGACGGTGGCTGCCCCCCATGAACGGGGATGGACATGAAGGAAAGCCCTTCTTTTTTAGCGGCGTCACCAATGGTTTCGGCACTCGGCTGGCCGGGGTCTTCCCCGTCCGGGCGGGTGCAGAGAATGGTTTTGAAGCCAGCCTTTTTAATGGCCGGAATATCGCTAACGGCAATCTGCGGCGCGACAACAAAATCGGGGGAAATGCTGCGATAGTTCATGGTCAGTAACGTCCTTTCAGACTGTGCTCGGCTCACAAGCTCCCTGATCTTGTAGGCCCGGACCGGGCGTGCGGAAAGAGGGGGCAGCAATGTTCTGGCTGTATGCCTGTTCCGTGAGCGGATAGAGTGTGGGAACACAGGATGGAAAAGGGGGCGTGTCATGCAGAGAGAACCGGGTTTTTCAGACGTTGTCGCGGCATCGGTGCGTCTGAAAGGACATGCGCATCGGACGCCGGTTCTGACGTCCCGTTATCTGAATGCGCTGAGTGGGGTGGACCTGTTCTTCAAGGCGGAGAATTTTCAGCGTGTCGGGGCCTTCAAATTCCGGGGGGCGCTGAATGCGATCCTGTCTCTGCCGGAAGAGGTGCGTCGCCGCGGCGTGGTGGCCTATTCCTCCGGCAACCATGCACAGGGCGTGGCCTGTGCCGCGCAGCTGGCCGGGATTCCCGCCGTAATTGTCATGCCGGAAGATGCCCCGGCCATGAAGCAGGCGGCGACCCGCGGCTACGGCGCGCATGTGGTGCTGTATGACCGCTATACGGAGGACCGGCAGGTGATCGGCTCGGCCCTTGCCGCGGAGCGGGTGCGACGTTGCTGCCGCCGTTTGACCATCCGGACATTATTGCCGGGCAGGGCACGGCCGCACTTGAGCTGTTTGAGGAGACCGGGCCGCTGGACGCCCTGTTTGTGCCGGTGGGCGGGGGCGGATTGGCGTCAGGCTGCGGGCTGGCCGCGCAGGCGGTTGCGTCCGACTGTGCGGTGATCGGGGTGGAACCGGCTGCCGGGGATGATGCGCGGCAGTCTCTTGCGGCGGGTCACATTGTGCAGATTGACGTGCCCAGGACCCTCGCGGATGGGGCACAGACAACGGCGATCAGCCCGCTGACCTTTGGTCTGATGCGCAGGCTTCTGCGTGAAATTGTCACGGTGGAGGACGCGGCCCTTGTGGCCACCATGCGCACACTGGCCGAGCGGATGAAAATCGTTGTCGAGCCAACAGGCTGCCTTGGTGTGGCTGCGGCTCTGGCTGCGGCCCCGCAATGGCAGGGGAAGCGTGTGGGTGTCATCATTTCCGGCGGAAATGTCGATATGGCGCGGTTTTCCCGTCTGATGCAGGAGCAGGGCGCGGGGTAAGGGATGGTCTCCGCCATCGCCCTGATCGGTCTGACGCGCTTTTATGCCTGAGAAGCGTGGCCAAGGGGCGGATGTGACGGTATGGCGGCTGCGAAGCTCAAAGCCGCTTGCCTGAAGGCGGTTTCAAAAGACGCAGGAAACCGAACCTTATGCGCCGGAAGATATGTTCTTCCTGCCGTGCCGCTTCTGCGTGGTGGTGGTGGAAAACGACCTCTTCACACATAAAATCTTCTGACAGCGACAAAATCCGCATTTTTGGAGCCGCATCTTATCGGTTGTGTCCGATTTTTCGGCTGTCAGGGAGGTCGGCAGGGCATGGTCTGGTCTGTGAGGCCAGGGAGCTTTGAGCTAGAGCAGAAGCTGCTTGAATGGGCGCATTCGGACTGGTGACTATGCTCGATAAACAATGAGTTGGAGAAATTTTACGGGATCAGAATTCAGTGGAATTTCTCTGACGCAAAACTTTTATTCTAGCGCGATAAATGAATTTTTGTAACAGACGGAAATAGAGTTTTATGAAAGGCTTTTCAGTTTAATCTGTATATGTGGCTTTAATGTGACAGGGAGGAGATGTCCTTCCTTCGCTTTCAAGGCTACAGGACAGTAAATATGATTTCCCATGCGTTTTCAATACGGGAAGAGAGCCGGAGGGTATTGCATCTTTTTCGCGCTGTCCTGTTCATGCTGCTGCCGGAGGTGGGGTATGCGCAGTCTACGGCGTCCGGCAGTGTTCTGAAGGTCAATACGCCTCTGACAACATCCTTTTACCAGAAGGCTCCTGATCCGCATTTATATGACCGGTTTGATGCGGTGGGAGACTGGACGCATCTGGGGGTGTTCAATGTTGAACACAGCACGACGGCCCCGATGATGTTTGAGCAGGGCACAACCGTGACCTTCGCCTATCCGGTTAAAGGCGTTCAGGGGTTGGATCTGGTGGTCAACACGTTTGGTGGACACAGGCAGACCAACACCGGAAGCAGCGTGGGGACGGCCGCCGTCACGGCGGGGGTGCGCCTGAAATGGTAAGACTGTCTGAAACTTCTGCAAATATAGTCGCTTTTTCAGACAGACCTGTTTCCATATCTGCCGCTATGCTTCTCTGAAAGAGCGCTGAAGAGCCGTAACACCTCCTGTCAGATTATCCCTGAAAAATTGAAGTGCCATGCAGCCGTTTGCTCAAAGTCGAATTTCCGGCCGGGTGGGGCTGCTACGCCATTTTTGACACTCCTGCACAACCAGAAAAGGTTGCCTTCTGTGCCAACATCTTCTGTACATTTCATGTCTGGACTACCGCGTTCCGGTTCAAC
Source organism: Zaprionus nigranus (assembly GCA_018903425.1). Taxonomy (NCBI): domain Eukaryota; kingdom Metazoa; phylum Arthropoda; class Insecta; order Diptera; family Drosophilidae; genus Zaprionus; species Zaprionus nigranus. The sequence goes on along the minus strand of JAEIGD010000013.1, from coordinate 1,514,130 downwards.
GCTCCTGAGTGCAATCCTGATGCAAAATCCGGCGGTGCGTCATGCCGGCATTATTACGCCTGTGGCCCCCATGATGGTGAAATTATCTTCCCTCATGGTGGAAGGGGAGTATGCGACCGAATTTGATGAAGAAACCCGGAAACGCTTATTACGCGGGGTTCTTTCCCATTATTATTGTGAACAGGGACCGGAAGGCGGACGCCGCACAGGCATGATTATTGATAACAACCGGATGTGGTGTACGCGGCTGGGGCTTATCAACCATCTGTTTCCGGATGCGCGTATTCTCTGCTGTGTAAGGAATCCGGTGTGGATTATTGATTCCTTTGAACGCATTATTCAGAAAGATCCTGCTCTGGGTTCAAAACTTGTGCCCATAGAGCGGCGCGGAACATTATATGACCGGGTGGAGGCTCTGACCGCGCCGAATGGGTCCTTCGGCTATTGCTGGCGTGCCTTGCAGGAAGCCTTTTACAGTGAGCTGGCGCATAAGCTGATTGTAGTGGAGTATGACCGGCTGGTCAGATATCCTGAAGAGACGGTTGACCATATCACACGTCTTCTGAAACTGCCTGAATGGCGTTATGATTTTGATTCTGTAGAATTTTCAGGAACAGCAGGATTTGATCAGGCTCTGAATACGCCGGGATTGCATGAGGTGCGGAAAAAAGTGGCATATACGCCGCGCAGGCCTGTCCTTCCGCCGGAGATCGTGGTCCGTTTGTCCGGGGAGTTATTCTGGCGGAATCCGGAAAGAAATCCCGGACGTGCGACCGTTCTGGCCTGAGGGACGGGAGGTCTGTTCCTGCAATCTGCCCTTCAGTCTGTCTCCCTTGGTCCGGACGGGTAAGGTTGCCCAGACCCGTCCTGACAGGGGGGGCTGTTTCGTCCCCCCCTGTCAGGGATGCCTGTTACCGATGAATGAAATACAGGTCTGAATACAGATTTTTCAGCGCGGCCCTGTTGGCAAGACAGCGGCGGACAAGATGGGCGCGGACGTCCACAGCAGCCTGCTGCACAACCGGGTCTTGGGATGGGGCATCAAACGCCGGATAACGCTGGATGCAGGCTTTCAGGTCCGGGTTGTTCATGTCCAGACCGGCTTCAATCTGCTTCATGGTGGCATCATATTTCTGCGTGACTTCCGCATCGGAATACCATTCAGCCAGAGCGGAGCGGACTTTATTGTCACGGATCAGGTAGGTGAAGGTCAGGAACCCGGTTTCCGTTTTGCCATCCGGCAGTTTCGTGCTCAGGCGGCAGACGCGATGGAAATAGGGCGGCAGGCTGAGGTCCGGCATGGCCGTGGCCCCTGTGACGGAGACCTGCGTTGCGGACTGGTCGGCGGTATCCGGCTTGTCATCCCTGTCCGGGGTCTGGCCGGAGGGCAGGCTGTGGTCGCGCTGCATAGCTTTGGCCAGAATCGCGTCATACTGGTGGGAATAACAGAAGGACGGGTCTGTCCGCGCATTTTCCAGGGCAGACTGGTACGCCTGCTGCTGCGGGTTTTCGGCGCAGCCTGTGGCGGCGAGAACGGCCAGGACAGACGTTGCGCGGAGCAGGTGCTGCCAGCGTCCGTGACTGGTGGGGCGGGAGGGGGGCTGTGTGTGCGGCTGCATGTGCGCCATGGAAAAAAACTCCTGTTGGCGCACAATCTGCGCCGGAATGGGCCTTGTGTCCGGGTGTACGGTGTTCCGTCCTGTGTGACAACCAGTGCGGGCATACGGGTGGCGCTGCACTGTAACAGGCGCGAAAGCACAGGCAACTTTGCACAGGCAACTTTTCAGCCGGTCAGGCTTTTGGGGCGGGAGAGAGGCGCCGCTGTTCAGGAGATGGGAGGCATAAGCCGGACGAGGGGCGGGCTGTGTCGCTTTTCAGGCATGCTATGCTACACTCTCCGATACAGAACAGACTTTTATGGGCGCTGTATTGCGTCCGTCCCGCTCTTTCAGAGCCGGGAAGAGTAAGCAGAGAGGGCGCAGATGACGACACAGAACATGACGGGCAGCGAGCTGGTAACGCTTAAGCTCAGCGGTCAGGATCTGGTGGAACTGGAACAGGCTCTCGCACAGGTCGAATCCGGTAAGGGCGTTCTGGTCAGGCTGGCGGACCTGATGGGGGGGGCTGTCGGCCACGCCACCCGGCTTGGCCTGCGCGGACTGGGGATGGCGCCGGGGATGGAAGACAAGCTGCGTGGTCTGGCGGAAACAGCCATTACCCGTGCGTTTGATGTGGCCATTCTGGGGATGCGCAACGCGGGGGATGCCTTTGCGGAACCGCAGGCGTGGCGTGGCCCGGCGTTGCAGGCGGCTGTGGCTGTTTCCGGCGCTGTCGGGGGTTTTGCCGGTCTGGCGGGTCTTGCACCGGATATTGGCTTCACCACGCTTACGATCATGCGGGAAATTGGCCGGATTGCGCGGGAAGAGGGGGAAGATCTGTCTGACCCGGAGGCCCGCCGCGCCTGTCTGGAAGTGTTCGCCCTGCGCGCCTTTCCCAATGCGCGGAACAAGGATGAAAGCGAGCTGGGATATTTCTCCGCCCGTACCCTCTGCTGCGTGGTCGCCCGGTGGTGATGCTGATTGCGGAAGTCGCCTCACATTACGGGCTGGCGCTGGGGCAGAAGGTGTCCGTGCAGCTTATGCCGGTGGCGGGGGCTTTGTGCGGGGCGTCCCTCAATACGGCATTTCTCAACCATTACCGGGCGCTGGCACGGGCGCACTTTACCATCCGTCGGCTGGAGCGGGAGCATGGTCCGGTGGTGCGGGATACGGCGGAAGCGCTGCGGGACCAGGTTGCGTCACGCGGGGGGGGATCGGGTGTCCTGAAGGACTGATCTCTGTAGGAAAAAGCCGGAGGTCTATCCTCCGGCCTGTCCTTCGTGCTGTGTGTGGAGCCGCTTTCCGGAGAAGGGAGCGGCTATTTTGCTTTTTTGACAGGTGGTGGTTCTTCATCAATCAGCGTGCCGATCAGGGCGATAAACAGCATGAAGCTGCCCACAATCACGCAGGTCTGCTGATAGTGGAAGTCGATCAGCCGTACGACAACACAGATCAGAATGCCCATCAGGCAGGCCAGTCGGAAGTTCATCACGCTCTCCAGTTCAGTCGTCGTCTCACGCTGTCACGGGGGTAACAAGCGGCTTGCCTGCGGCGAGGGCCGCCACATTGTCCAGTGACAGCATACCCATAGCCGTGCGGGTTTCCACCGTGGCGCTGCCGGTGTGGGGGGTCATGAAAATCTTTGGCAGGGCCAGAAGGCTGGGGTTCGGGTTGGGTTCGTTCTGATAAACGTCCAGCCCGGCGTTGAACAGATGGCCCGAGCGCAGGGCGTCCAGCAGAGCGGTCTCATCCACCAATGCGCCACGGGCGGCGTTAACCAGCACGCTGCCGCGCGGCAGCAGGCCGAACAGGCGGGCCGTCATCAACGGTGGGGCACCGGCGGTTGCGGGCATATGCAGGCTGAGAATGTTGCAGTGGGGCAGCATCTCTTCCAGATTTTCAAAATAGGTGGCGCCTTCTTCCTGCGCGGGGTCCAGCCTGCGGCGGTTGTGGTAGAGCACCTTCATCTCGAACCCGCGTGCGCGGCGGGCCAGAGCCTGTCCGATGCGACCCATGCCGACAATGCCCAGCGTCTTGCCTGTCACGCGGATGCCAAGCATCTCATCCATTTCCAGCGTGCGGCCCCAGCCGTTCTTCATCAGCGTATAATATTCCGCGGCGCGGCGGCAGGCGGCCAGAATCAGCATCATGGTCAGGTCCGCGTTACAGTCGGTCAGTACATCCGGCGTGTTGCAGACCTTGATGCCACGGGCCAGCAGGGCTGGCACGTCCAGATGGTCCAGTCCGACGCTGACAGTCGCGACCAGCTTCACACACTCCGGAATGGCCGCTACATCCGCCCCTTTCAGCGGGCAATGATGCGTGACCAGCATGGCAAAGGCCTGCTTCTGTTCCGCCAGATCCAGCATGGCGGCGGTATCCAGCGGCGCATCAGGGGCGGGCGGGGCGGTAAAATCGGTCTCAATCCGCTTTTCAACGGCGGCAGGGAGCCGGACGGAACGGATCAGGCGAGGTTTTTCGGAAGGCATGGGCGTTCCTTTTTTCTGTGTGGCAGATTGAGTTTCCGTTCCGGAAGATTAGCATGACCCTTCAGAAAAGCCATGGCGCGGCTGTAACGATCCGGACAGTTTTGCCGGTCAGGCCGCCGCCGGGAAACAGAGAGACCGGGCCGCACAGGGCGGGATGAGCGGCATTCCGGGCAAGATGGGCAGGGGGCAGGATGGGCAGGGGAGAGGACATGACGGACGCGCTGACACCGGAACTGATTTTAGGCGCGTATGCCTCGGGCATTTTCCCGATGGCGGCGGATGCGGACGATGACGAACTGCAATGGTATGACCCGGACCCGCGCGGTATCCTGCCTTTGCATGGCTTCCATCTGTCACGCCGCCTTGTGCGAACGGTGTTGTCCGGCCGGTTTGATGTTGTGGTGGATCAGGATTTTCCGGGGGTGATGAAGTCCTGTGCCGCGCCTGCGCCGGGGCGTGAGGAGACCTGGATCAATGGTGAGATTCTGCGGCTGTTCTGCGCTCTGCATGATATGGGCTACGCGCATAGCGTGGAGTGCCGGCAGGATGGAAAGCTGGTCGGTGGCCTGTATGGCGTGGCGCTTGGAGGCGCTTTTTTTGGAGAAAGCATGTTCAGCCGTGCGACCGATGCCTCCAAGGTTGCGTTAGTGCATCTGGTGGCGCGGTTGCGGCTTGGCGGGTTTGTCGTGCTTGACACGCAGTTTGGAACGGACCATCTCGCCCGCTTTGGTGGGCAGGAGATTCCGGCGGCGCAATACAGGGCCACGCTGGAACAGGCTGTCCAGATGCTGCCATGTTGGCGCGCTACCCTGCCGCCGGGGGCGCTGGAAGCGGAAATCCGTACCATGCGGGCAGAAACACAGGCTGCGGAAAACCCGCGCAGCGCCAGCGCAGTGAACGATCAGCCGTGATAATGGTCTGATCTGGATTAAGACAGGAAAGACAGAGACGTATGAGACACAGCCAGCCAGACCGGACGCGCCGCCGTAAGCTGACCCTTTGCAGCCTTCTGGCCACGTTCCCACTGGCGGCTGGCCCTCTGGCGGCTGGCGTGTTGATCCATCAGCCTGTGCGGGCTGCGGAGACACCCGCCGGGGCGGCTGCGGTTCCAGCACCACAGGTGGACCATCCGCGCCTGATGCCGTCGCGGGATGCGACGATTGATTACATCTTTCAGCCGCGCCCGCCCGCAGGTGTTGCCCCCACGCCGGACATGCCGGTCAGGGACCGTCATGTGCAGGTGCTGTTTTCCGGTGATGGCGGGCTGATGCGCATCAACTACATGCTCAGCATGGATGGACCGGAAAGTCGCGGCGCAGTCATCATCAACCGCGCGGCGCAGGAAGTGCTGGTTATTCTGAATGACCGTAAGGTCTACACCCGGCTGGTGCAGCAGGAAGTGGCGCGGAGCCCGTTCCTGCTGGATATGTCCATGACCTTTACGCGTAAAGGTAAATCCGAGGTGATCGGCCAGCCCTGCACACTCTGGGGTGTGCAGTCCGCTCAGGGGAATGGCACCGCCTGCGTGACGGATGACGGCTTTATTCTGGAGCAGGACGGCGTGGATGTGGATGGTCTGAACGGCCATCTCAAGGCGATGAAAATTTCTTATGAGGACGTGCCTGCCACGGCTTTCCAGCCGCCAGCGGGTTTTCAGGAAGTCACGCCACGTTCGCCAGCGCCTCAGTCTGGCGGGGGAGAATGCCGGGTCGGCTTCGTCGTCTTCCACGGCGAACGGCCCCGCCAGCGCACAGCCACATGAGCATCCCAGCACGTCCGCCGCCACGGGCGCTGTGCCGGGCGTTGGTCCGATGACAACCATTCCGCCGACAGAGTCCGGCATGCATGACGCCGCGGGGAACACGCCATGAGCATGATACGCACCACTGGCGCTGAACAGGTCACGCAGGCGGATGCTGCCGCTGTCTCTGGTCCTGTTCTGGTGAAGGGACCGTCTTCTCAGGAAGTGTCTTCAGGCCGCTGTTTAACCGCTTCTCTGGCGGGATGCCGCACATGGGGACGTGTTGCGTTGCGGGTTGGGGCCGGTGCGCTGGGTGTTGCGCTGGTTGCGATGGCCCAGCCTGTCGCCATGGCGCAGATAGCGGCTCCGGGAGCAGGTGGGGGGAGCCCGCCCGTAACCCCTCAGGATGCGCCGTTCATCACGCTGTCCGTGGATGTGGATGTGCTGTATGAACTGGCGTCACCCACCGGGGATGCCGTGGTAAAGCAGCGGATGCGCTGGCAGGTGGCCAACCTTCGCCAGAGGCTGGACCCGGATGGGTCGGACATGTTCATGATCACGTCATGGCCCGATCATACGCTGACGGTGGTGGACCCGGACCATAAGACGTTCAGCGTGATGTCCGCGCCCAGTCAGGGGCTGACACCGCCCGGCCAGCCCGCTCTGGTTGGCACCTATGCACGATTGGGTGGTTCCGTTGTGGCGGGGGAACACTGCATTATCTGGCGCACCAGAGATGCCGATGGACATGCAAGTGATGTCTGCTACTCGGCGGATGGTCTGTTGTTGCAGGTTGCACAACAGGGACAGATTACCGTCCGGGCGCTCCGTGTCAGCCGGGTGGCCCAGCCTGATGCGGTGTTTGCCATCCCGTCGGGTCTGAAAAAAGGTGGCCCCCGTCAAACCGTAATCCGCCCGGACCGTTACGGCGGGAAGGAAAAGGGGATGCGGCTGCGTAATCCTGTAGTGCTGGGTCTGGCGCTCAGCGGGGTGATGGGAGCGGGGCTGGTTGTGCCCCCGCCAGCGGTTTGTGCGTCCCCTTCCGGTGCTGCCAATCAGGCCAGTGCTGTGGCTGGCCCCAGTGCTCATGCTGCACAGGCTGATGCCGGGAAGACTGACACCGGGAGCGCGGAAGCGTCTGCTGGAGGGCAGGCGGTCTCCATCTGTTTCAAACCTCAGCCGGGGGCTGCGCGGGATACGCTGCTGGTGATTCCGTCCGGCACGGTTCTGGTAGGCCGGACTGTGCTGCAGGGCCGCAAGGGCGCGCAGATGGAAGCGGTTGTCACGACGGAAACCGTCACGCTGACAGAGATGCAACCCTGTAGCGGGGCGGATGCCTCAACGCTGGTGTCACACACCCGCCATTGGGAGGTGGACCCGGTGCGCCCTCAGGCTGCCGTGGTCTTGCAGCCGGTGGGTGAAGTCAGCGGGAATGGCGTGGATACGACATTTTCTGAAGAACCCGAGAGTTTTCGGAACGCGATAAAAAATGGTGCCATCACCGCGCATGTTCAGGGCACGCTGAAAGAAACTGTCGCGTTGACAGAAACGCAGGCTGATATTCCGCAGGCGCCGGAGAGTGCGTCAGGCCCGGACTGGGCCCATGCGACGGGGTGGGATCAGAACATCTTGCGCAAAACGCCGGGCAGCAGGACAGAGTAAGGGTTGATACTCAGGTCCGGGTTGTCCAGCTTGCCCGCAATGCCAAAGGTCATGGCAAGAAGTCCGCCATCCAGTTCCGGGCTGAACAGCCTGCCAATGCCGGGCATCTTGCCGGGCAGTTTATTGACGGCAAAAACCGGGACCACGGTGCCGTTCAGGTCCAGTGTACTGTGGTCCAGATCAATGCGGCCTTCCAGCGTGGCCCCCAGCGCCGGGTTTCCCAGCCGGCCATTCTGAATGGTCAGCACGCCATCCGAAAATGTCACAGGCATGACGAGGGTGGAAATTTCGAATTCAGGGGATTTGCGTGCCCCCAGTAATCCGTAAACAGACAGATCACGCGCCAGCCGCAGGGTGGTTGGCGCCTTTTTCAGGACAAACGGGCTGACATGCAGGGTGCCGCTGAAGGGGGCGGAGGCCTGTGTATCATCAAAACTGCCGGTCAGGGTGGCGTGGCCTCCCTGTCCGTCGGGCAGGATGTTGAGGGCGGCCAGAAAACCACCCATATCTGGAATGGTGACATGCAGGCTGCGGGCTTTGCCTGTGGGTTCCATTGTCATGGTCACGGGGGATGGCTCACGCATGGTAAAGCGCATGCGTTCCAGACGCTGGCCGTTTTCTTCAAAATGTCCGGTCACGGCGCGAAGAGGCTGTTTGGTCTGGCTGTAATACAGGGCGTTGGCCGTCATATCGATGGTCCACGCATTGCCCGGCGGTCCGTGCAGTTTGCCGGTTGCGGCTTCCGGCACATGGTAGCCGGAGGAGGGTTTTTTGGGCGCGCCCGGCTCGCCCTCCATCAGAGGAGCGAGATCCAGCGTATCCGCATAGACTCCAACCTGAATGGTTTTGTCCCGTGAGGCATAGGGCAGCACAAGGCGGGCATGGCCGGTGGAGCGGGCTATTCTGAACGAGGAGACCAGTAATTCCGGCGCGGCTTTCTCCCGCAGGACGGCGTGGCCCCGCACGTCCAGTTCCGGCCCGGTGGCGAAAATTTTCTCCACGGAGGTAATGCGCCCATCCAGCAGGGCAACGGTGGCGGAAACCTGTGCATCCCTGTCTGCCGCCTTGTGCCACAGGGGAATGACAATGCCGGACCGTTTAAGGTCCAGATTGACGCTCACCGTCCCGTGTTTGTTCCCGAGTTTGGCATAGTCCACGTTCAGATCAGCACTTCCGTAGAAATGGGTGCCGACATCAATGCCCGCCGCATTGACCGTTTCAGGCGTAAGGCGGGTGTAAAGATGGGCCTTTTCTGCGCTGTCCTGCGGCTTTAGGGAGCGGAAGTTCATGAAATAGCTGATGTCGGACGGCAGACCGCCCAGCACACCGTGCCCGCTCAGGGTCATCTGCTGGGTGGTGGCGGCAAGCTGGAAGGTGCCATCGGTTATGGCGCGTCCAGCGACAACATTCCCCCAGATGGGTCTGGCTCACCTGCGCATGGGCATCCACAACCATCTCATCTGTCGTGACATTGCTTTCCAGAGGCAGAGACAGGGAAAATTTGACTCTGGCCTGACCCGACGGGTTGGTGAAGCTGATGGGATGGCGGGAGAGCAGATGCAGGCGCGGTTCTGCCAGCATGGCCAGAATATCCCGCAGGTTGCCGCGCAGTTCCGTCACAATCGTGCCGGTCTGATCCTTTCTGGACAGGCCGGTGATTTCCATGGACCCCGGACCGGCGGCGACTTTCCCGATGCCTGTGGCCCCCACATTCTTGTCGCCCCGGTCCACAAGCTGCGTACCGTGATCGAAATGAATGGTCAGCTTGTCCAGATCATTCACTTCAAGATGCGCATCCAGATGATGGAGCGGTGAGATCGGGAGCAGCCAGTGGACGGTGAGGTTGTCACCCTCCACGCTGCCCCGGAGGGATGTCAGCTTGAGGCCGTTCCAGCCTTTGTCACTATGCAGCGTGATGGCGGTGTGAAAGCCACGGGCCGTGCCATCCGTAATATTGGTATCCACCCATTTCCGTCCCCCTTTTGCCGCTTTGGCGGGCCAGTAATTGGCAATATCGGCAAAGGGAATGGTGGGAATATCCAGAGCCATCTGGCCGGATAGCACTGTGGGGCTGAGCAGGTCCGAGGCGTTGAGCTGGCCGGTCAGGGTGACGGCAATGCCGCCGTTTGCATCTTCCGGGTGTTCCGGGTTCAGCAGGTTCAGTGTCAGCCCCTGTAGCGTAATGATGGCCGGTGTGTGCGTGGGGGAGTGATGGTCAAGGGCCAGGTGCGCCACCAGTGCGCCATGGCTGAGCAGGTAGGTGGAACCGCCGCCCTGTAATTCGCCTTCACCCAGTTCGGTTTTCAGGTCCATCTGTTGCGGCAGCAGCCATGTGCTGTGCGGGGCGGGGGCAAAGAGGGTGTCCGCTGTCAGGCTGATCGGCACATCCAGCGTTTTCAGTGCCGGGGCCAGACGGGTGAAGGTGCTGGGGCGCACCGGAGCGATGGCCAGATGCCAGCGCACGGTGCCCTGGTCCGTTTCCGTGCCCTGCGCTGTCAGGCTCAGGCGTTCCGTGCTGTCCTGCTGTGCCTGAAAGGTCATGGCGACGGAGCCGGTCAGCCCGGTTTCACCCTTCAGGCTGACGGCATGCAGCGTGGAGGTAATGGGGGCGGCAATCCACTGGGTGTGGGTCAGCCGGTCATCAATCGTGACCTGTGCATCTGTCAGGCCGATACGTTGCAGGCTGCTCGGGTCCAGTGCGTTATTTCCGCTGGCGGATGTGTCGGCGGCGGGGGGAGCGTCAACATCCAGCCCGACGGTGCCGTCCGCCGCCCGCCGTAGCGCCATGCGCACACCGTTCAGATCCACGGTGCGGAGGGCGATGCTGCCATGGGCCAGCGCCAGCGGGTCCAGTGTGACGTCTGCCGCCTGAATGGTGTCCGCTGTTGTCCTGTCCGCCTTCAGGATACGCACGTCATGCAGTGAGAGCAGGACAGGGACACTCAGCCCATCCCGCAGTCCGTGCCATTGCAGTTCAGCCCGCCGCAGCGTGAGCGTGGCCGCCGCAGGTTGCCCCGGTTTGCCGCTTAGAACGGCAACAGGAAGGAAGGGGCGTATGACAGGAGTGATATTCAGTGGCCCGAACTGCATCCGCACCAGCAGAACGGCAACGCACAGGACAGGCACCACCAGCACGGCAGCCGCCAGAACGGTCAGAACGCGCAGGGCCCGTTTATGCAAAGGGCGCGGAAGGTCTTGACCGGTGGATGTCAACGCAGCAACCCTTTCCGTTCCATAAGAATGGTCAGGTTATGACAGCAGGTTTTTCTTCCTCTTTCCGGGATGTCCGTGCGCCACGGGGTGCGCCCACGCGCCTGTGGCCAGACGCCCTCTGGCCCGCTCCGGCGGATATGGTGGCCGCTACCCATTTTGCACAGGATATGGCTGCAGCGCTGCGTGACGCAGGCGGGGCCGAAGATGTGCTGGCCCTGCCCGGTGCGGCAGGGCTGGTGGCCTGTCTGGGCGGGAACAGTCCGTATCTGTCTGATCTGGCGCGGCAGGACCCGGCTTTTTTTGCAGCACTGGCGCGGAGTGGGCCGGAGCCCTGTGCGAAGGACGTGTTTGCAGCATTTGCCGAGTTTGACATCACATCGGGGCGAGAGTGTGTTGCGCGCTTCCTGCGGAAGGCCAAAAAACGCACAGCCCTGATCTGCGCGGTGGCGGACCTTGGGGGCTTCTGGCCGCTGGAGGAGGTCACGCAGACGCTCAGCCGGCTGGCGGATGCGGCGCTGGAAGTGGCTGTCAGGCATTTGCTGTGGACCGCTCATCAGGCTGGCCAGATTCAGTTGCGAGACCTCCAGCGTCCGACACATGCCAGTGGTTTTGTTGTTCTGGCGATGGGAAAGCTCGGGGCACGGGAACTGAATTTCTCCTCGGATATAGACCTGCTGGTGCTGTACGATCCGTCTGCGCAGATAAAGCCTGACGCCGTGCGGCGTGTGTTCATCCGTATGACTAGCGATCTTGTCAGCCTTATGGAAGCACGGGATGCGGATGGATACGTTTTTCGGACGGATCTGCGCCTGCGGCCGGACCCGTCTTCCACCCCTCCGGCGGTGTCTGTCCAGGCGGCCATCCAGTATTATGAAAGTCTGGGCCAGACGTGGGAACGCGCTGCCATGATCAAGGCGCGGCCCGTGGCGGGGGATATCGCGCTGGGGCGGCGTTTTCTGGCGGCGATCCGCCCGTTTGTGTGGCGTCGGCACCTCGATTTTGCGCTGATTGACGATATTCATGACATGAAAGCCCGCATCGACCGCTACCGGAAGGCGGGGCGCTAGGGCTTGCGGACCTGCCGAACGCCGTGCTGGCAGACCCTGCGGCCAGCCGGGACTGGCTTTTGGGCCATAACGTCAAGCTGGGGCAGGGCGGTATCCGGGAAATCGAATTTCTGGCGCAGGCCATGCAGCTTGTCTGGGGTGGGCGGGTGCCTGCGCTGCGGGAACGCACGACCTTCGGCGCACTAAAAAAACTGGTGGGGTCCGCCTACCTCCCGCGGGAGGAAGCGGAAGTGCTGGCGCGTACTTACAGGTTCCTGCGGGATGCGGAACATCGGTTGCAGATGCGCGCGGACCATCAGACGCATGATCTGCCTGACCGTGTAGAGGCCTTCGATTCCTTTGCCGTCTTCATGAACTATACCGATGGCGAGGCGCTGGCGCTGGACCTGCTGCCGCGTATGCGGGAAGCCCGGCGTATTTTTGAGCGGCATTTCGCCTCGCCACAGGTCAGCGCACCGCCGGAGCAGGACACCTCGCTTCTGGCCGTGGCGCCGCAGGATGAACAGTCTTCTGTCCTGCTGGAGCAGCTGGGCTTTCCTTCCAGTCAGACGGAAGAGGCTGTACAGGTGCTGGCCCGCTGGCAGACCAACAATCTGCGGGCCCTGCGGTCCGAGCGGGCGCGGGGCCTGCTGCGGACGTTGCTACCCGCCCTGCTCGCCAGCTTTGCTGTCCGCAGTAACCCGCTGGCCTGCCTGCGGCGGTTTGATGCCATGCTGGCCCGCCAGCACGCGGGGGATACAACTGCTGTCCCTGTTTGAACGCAATCCGGCCCTGATTGACCGGATTGCCGTGCTATTTGATTCCTCGGCCTTTCTGGCAGATCATCTGGCCGATACGCCCTCTGCGCTGGAGGGGTTACTGGAACCGGAACCGGAAGAAGGCCGGAACGTGCTGGACCGCCTGCGGCATCTGGCGTTGGAAGTGGATTCAGCGGAACTGCTGGTAACGGCCCTGCGGCCTCTGTTGCGCGGGGAGGAATTCCGTCTCTCGGTGGCTGTGCTGGAAGGGCGGCTGGGGGAAGATGAGGCTGAAAAGCAGCGGACCGCGCTTGCGGACACCATCATGACCGTGCTGATGCGGGCTGTGGAGGCCGAGCATCGGCAACGCTACGGTCGTGTGCCCGGTGGTGGCATGGCCGTTCTGGCGCTGGGCAAGGCAGGCTCGCGCGAGATGATGCCGGGGTCTGATCTGGATCTGTTGCTGGTCTTTGACCACCCGGAAGACGTGCAGGCCAGTGAGGTGCCAGCGCGTCCGCCCAAAAGTCCTGACGGGCTGCCCGTGCGGCCGCCTCGGTCTCTGGTTGTGTCACAATATTATACAAGGCTGGCGCATGCCTTTATTGCGGCTCTGACTGCGCCCGGCCCGGAGGGGCCGCTTTATGCGGTGGATATGCGGTTGCGCCCGTCTGGTGCTGCGGGCCCGGTTGCGGTGTTCCGCGCGGCGTTCCTGAAATATCATGAAGATGCCGCATGGACATGGGAGCGCATGGCGCTTACCCGCGCCCGTCTGATTACCGCGCCGACTGCGCTCAGAGCGCGTTTGAAGGCTGATCTGATACGGATTTTAAATGGTGATCTGCGCAAGCCCCGGCCATCGACGGAGACTCTGCTGGAGGACGCGCGGCAGATGCGCGCGCGTCTGGCACGGGATCTGCCAGCCTCCGGCCCGTGGGATATCAAGCGCCGCGCTGGTGGTTTGATGGAAGTCGAGTTCATCGCCCAGATCATGCAGCTTGTGGCGGGCACAAAGGAAGTGAGAAATCCCTGCACGCGGCGGGCGTTGAGCCTGCTAAAAAGACAGAGTTTTCTTTCTGCGCAGGAAACAAAGCTGTTGCTGGATGCGGATGCTGTGTGGCGGCAGATACAGAGTCTGCTGCGCCTGCTGTGCGGACCTGTTCCACCAGTTGATCTCGAACGTGAACTGGCTCCTGGTGCTCTGAACAGTCTGCTGCGCGTGATGGGGGCGGAAAACCTGCCGGAACTGATGACCCGTACTACCGCTTTGGCTCAGGCTGTGCGGGAGGTGTTTGAAAAGCGCGTCGGGGATGTTGGAGCAGGGACTGGCGATGCGCCGCAGACGGGGACTGGCGTTTGAGAAGGAAGGTCCTTCTTTTTATATATCGTTTGTAAAATTATTCGATACCAAGCCCCCTGTTTGCCACGGGTCATGAGGACGGCGAACAAAGGGGGGATGAAAAGGCTTCATGGCATGTCAGGCGGTGGCAGAAACAAGGGGCGATCGCTCTGAGATGCACAGGATAAGAGATGTTTTTTGATCTCCCCGGTGTTTGGAAAGCTATTTAAGTGGCTTTCCTTCCGGAGGGGGATTGTTGGGCAAGAATTTCGATGCGTGATCGAATGGGCCGCAAGCGACCGGAGAGAAGATCCTTGATCCGCTCCCACTGGTCATTACGTAAACCGTAGAACTGCGTCTGACTGTTTTCCCAAAATAGGGAAAACAGTCAGTATAGGCCGCCACAAAGTATAACTCTTACGTCATACACTCACTGTTTAATCGACCGACATGTCTTAATCCAACATGTTTCAAAAATTGTTACGCAGACAGTTCCTCCGTGTTGCAGCTTTGCTGCGCCTTGAGCAGATAAGGTCCGGCAGCGAGGATTGTGATGGAGAGAATTCCCATTTGTCCGTGCATCAGATGATTTTCAAGTGACAGTTGGGCATCGCCATCGGTCCAGGCGACACCTTCCCAGCCCATATCGGGGTGCCAGCCGATGGGCTTTTCAGCCTGTAGATGAGAGGTGATCTCGAGCTGCTGTTTTACGCAGAACAATTTCACGTCTTCGACCGCTACCCCCATATAGCGGCGATCATCTACGAATGGTCCGATGGCATCGCACGGACGGCTGGCACGAGAGATGATGCGCACAGAGTTTGTATTCGGCGGCAGCATAAAGCTGTAGTGATGCAAAGTCTTGCGCATCGGGCGTATAACCGCGCCTGTTTCGGTAATCAGATGCAGATCAGGATCGTTGGTTGTTTCGATAGCCTTCGGAGCAGTCTGGCAACCCATCACGTGATTTTTACGCGATTCCATAGATCTGAACAGAGGTTCTACAAAAGAACGATCCACATTCAGAGGCGCGCCAGCATCATTGTCCCAGTTTTTCACACCACCACGAAGGGCCACGACTTTACCTTCCTGACGGAAAGAGCTGCGGTTGCCGGTATCTAGGTAGCTTTCGGTGAGCATACCATCTGCTATCATGACAGAATGCTGCTCTGTTTCCACATGATAGTAGTCATAGGAGGTAAAGGATTTATCGTAGAATATGGACGAACCATTAACCAGCATGCGTACAGGCACAAACTGGTCTTTGAAAAACAGGCAATGTTCTGCAGTAATCAGCATATCTTTGTAAGGTACGCCATCTGCAATGGCATCCTTGAGGATGCGCACAGGATATCCTGCTTCATCATCAGGCAACCCCATATGAACAGTCGTATGTTTCTTTCCGACCCAGACTATTGATTTTACAATATTTGTCTTTTTCTGCCAGTCAAAAGTAATAATTTTATCGCCAACATGAATGTCTTCGACCGCAATGTCACCGTTGTCAGTACGGATCATGGTGCCAGACAGGAAGCAGGCGGCCAGGGCTTTGTCTTCAATCAGCCATCCGGTTTCACCATCTGGCACAATCTCTATATCGGTAGACGGCTGATAGGCTGGAGCCATGTTTACGTGCGGATATGAAATACTTTCGCCGTCTTCCAGTGTGATTTTCAGGGTGTAGGAACCATCATCATTTTGGGTGTAACTTGCGGAAACTGGCTGGGAGGATGTTCCCAGAATACCAAAATGCGTGTTGTTGGAAACATTGTTGATTACCGTGTTCTGCACGCTACCATTATTGTCGGCTTTTTTGTCATTAATATAAATTGTATTGACGGTATTGGAGTCTACATTAATGGTTGCTCCTTCCCCCCACAGATTGGCAAGAATGGTGCTGCCCTGCTGAAGGTTGACCGTACCACCGCTGATTATAATGGGGGTCTCGGTGGTGCCAAGTGTGGCGTTGATCAGATTGATCGTGCCACCTCCGTTATTGACCTGCCCGTTATCAAAAACCACGTTGCTATCATTGTTCATGATGGTCATTACGCCGGACTGCGAATTAACACCGCCCAGTTCAACCTTGGCGGGTGTATCAACAATAATCGTGCCGTAATTTTCAAAACCGGCAGACGCAAAAACATAACCGTTGCTACTGCCGTTCTGATAATTGGCCGTAATTTTTAACGTGCTGTTCTGCCAGACGCTCAGGCTGCGAATCTGATTATAGTACGGCGCATTGACCACAACCGTACTCGGCGTTGTATTGCCCGAGTAGCCAATATTTACATCCGCATTCTGTTCGGCCTGCGGGACGGCGGGAGAACCCGTGATGTCCTCGGTAGGGATAGGGTTGTTAGAACTATTATAAAGAGCCCAGTTGTTCGGATCAGACCAGTCTCCACCATTGGTCGGTCCAACCCAGCGCCATGCAGCATCATGATCATGATAGTTGTGTCCGTCACTGCTTGCGGTAATATCCGCGCCGTTCTGGTCAGTATCCGTCGCAATCTGGGTCAGGGTCTGGTGTGTGGTGTCATCTGTGTAGGAAGCGGGAAGCGTTGATGGATCTTCAATCAGCCAGCCTGTGGTGCCATCCGTCACAATCTTGGCATGGGTAGGCGGGGTGTAGCCACTCGCCATGTTGACTGTGGGATAGGTAATGCTTTGCCTATCCTCCAGTGAGATAACCAGCGTGTAGGACCCATCCGCATTCTGCGTGTAATTGGCAGCTACAGGTTCGGATGACGTGCCGAGAATGCCAAAATGCGTGTTTTCCGAAACACCGTTGATGGTTGTGCCCCTGCGTGTTACCATCATTGTTGGCGTTTCTGTCATTCACAAAAATGGTATTAACGGTGCTGGGGTCAACATTGATGGTTGTGCCCTCACCCCGCAGATTAGCTACCAGGGTGCTATTCTGCTGAAGGTTGATCGTACCGCCATTGACTGTGATGGGATTGGCGGTGGTACCCAAAGAGGCATTGATCAGATTGATGGTGCCACCATTGTTTACCTGATCATTATCAAAAATCACGTTACCATCATTGTTTTTAATGGTCAGCGTGCCGCTCTGCGTGTTGACGCCGCCCAACTCAACCTTGGCGGCCGTATCGACAAGAATGGTGCCGTAATTTTCAAAACCGGCCGTGCTGAAAACATAACCGTTGGTATCACCACTCTGATAATTGGCGGTGATTTTCAGCGTGCTGTTCTGCCAAACGCTCAGGCTGCGGATCTGGTTGTAATAAGGCGCGTTAACCACAATCGTCATAGGTGTTGGGTTGTCATAATACCCGACATTGGTGTCCGCGTTCTGTTCACTCTGCGGTACGGCGGGAGACCCGGTCATGTCTGAAACGCTGTTGCCGTGGGAGTCCACAAGCGTCCAGTTCGCCGGGTCTGACCAGTCTCCCCCTGTAGCCGGGCCTGTCCATCGCCACGCATTGTCGTGCTGATGGAAATTATGGCCATCGCTGCTGTAAGATGTGTTTCCCCCAGCAGTTTCGGCTGTTTCTGCAATGACAGCAAGATTTGCGTCGATCTCATTGGTCATAGGCGAAGAATCCATATTTTCAGACATAGTTTGACCTTTTTCAAATATAAGGTTGTGCATAAACAAACGTGAAGAAACGTTGAATTTGTTAACACATTCATTGTCAGTTAATAGCTACCAAATGGTAGGTTTTCCGATTTTGTTAAATTTGTTAAAATTTTTCGTAAAAATTCTGGTGCGTTTTGTTAAATAATTGGAAAATATTATGATTGGTAAAATAATAAATAGGATATATGAAACAATTGAAAAACCAGAAGAATGGAATAATCTCTTAAAAGAAATATCAGTATATTGTCTTGGTATTCATGATGGTGGAGCATCTATAATACCAGTAGAGGATGGCTTTGAAAAATATATATTTGGATCAAGTGATAATAAAGAAGCATACATTATGTATTATAATGAATGGAAAAATAAATCTCCGTTAAAAAATATCATTGATGAAAACAAAAATAAAAACTTATATTATGTAGATGATAGTTTTTTAAGCAATAAAGAAATAGATTTTAATCCTTTTTATCAAGATTTTTTAAATAAATTTGGGGTTAGGAGAGTGAGTAATATTATATTCAAAATAGAAGAAGGGAAAACATTTTTATTTTCAGTTCAAAGTCCTGTAGATATTAATGATTCAGATAGGAAAAAAATAAAATTAAAAATGAACAATATAATTGATAGTATTAAATTATCTTTTCTGTTAAGTTTTAAATTTAATCATATTAACAATGCAAATAAATTATTTTCTGAATATATAAAAAACCAAAACTATATTATTTTTTCTATGGATGAAAAAAATAATATAGTTGAACAGGAAACTAATATAAAAAATTACCTGAAGTATGGAATAATTATAAAAAATAGATTAATTGATTTAGAATCAATAGAAGATAGAAATAAATTCAATACCGCTCTAAAATTATCTAAAGAGCAAAAAAAAAGTAAATTTTTAAAAATAAACAATAAATATACTAATAATATGATAATAAGAGTAGTTTATTTAGATAAAGATGAATTAAATAGAAATACTTATTTTGGTGTTATTGATAAATATGTAATAATAACAATGGAATCAATAAATAAAAATACCGAGTATGCATTGAGGCAATTCCATTTATCCCCATCACAGGCAAAAATGTCATGTCTACTTGCGGAGGGATTATCTATAAGAGAGGCTTCTTTGAAAATGGAAATATCGGAAGGCACAGCTCGCCAAAATGTAAAAGAAATATTCGCAAGGCTTGAGATAAATAGTCAGAACAAGCTGGAGACCCGCAAAAACCGGTAGCGTTTGGACGGCTATGGTGATTCATTGAAGTTACGCGATCACGGAGGCCTACTATGGATCCCAAGTCCCTGTTCAGTTTGAGCGATCACCTTGATGCATTGAGCAAGGATGGCGATCCGCTTGAGGTTTTGCAGGAGACGGTGGATTTCGAGTATTTCCGTGCGTGGCTGGTCGAAGGGCTTGGCTATGGCGATGGGAGCAAAGGCGGCCGGCCACCATTCGATCCGGTGATGATGTTCAAGGCCCTGATCCTGCAGGCGCAGCATAATCTGTCAGACGCCCGGATGGAGTTCATGATCCGCGATCGGCTGAGTTGGCTGCGATTTCTGGGACTGTCGCTCGGGGATCGAACGCCGGACGAGAACACGATCCGGCATTTTCGCAATCGCCTGACCGAGACGGGAACGCTCAGGCGGGTGATGAAGGCCTTTGACTGGCACCTCCAGAAGAAGGGCTACATTCCAATGTCCGGGCAGATCGTGGACGCCTCGCTGGTGCCTGCGCCAAGACAGCGGAACACCGAGGGCGAACGCGAAGCGATCAAGTCGGGGAAGAGCGCCAGAGACATTTGGCCGGACGAGCCGAACAAGGCAGCACAGAAGGATACCGACGCTCGCTGGACACTCAAGGTCGGCGGAAAAGTCCGGTATCGGGCTGATGGGACGCCGCTCCCCATGATCGCCCTGCCGGTTTTCGGCTACAAATCCCACATCAGCATCGACCGACGCTTCGGCTTCATCCGAGGCATGGCGGTGACTTCGGCGTCAGCGGCGGACGGGCGTCTTCTCCGGCAGGTCGTCAGCACGAACAATACCAGTTCCGAGGTCTGGGCAGACAGTGCCTATCGATCCAGGCGCAACGAGAAGTGGCTGTCGGACCAGATGCTCACGTCCCGTATTCATCGGCGCAAACCCATGGGCAAGCCGATGTCAAAGGCAACCGCGAGGGCCAATGCCGCCAAATCCTCGATCCGTGCGCATGTTGAGCATGTCTTCGCGCATCAGAAAAACCGGTTCACACTGTTCATCCGCACCATCGGCCTCGCCCGCGCTGAGGCGAAACTGACCCTTTGCAACCTGGCCTACAACTTCAATCGGCTGATCTTCCACGAGCGTCTAAAAACCGCAGGCTGACTCTGTCAGCAAGTCGGCAAAACCGGCGAAATCAACGCCGGGCATCGTGGAAATCGGTCCGAATGATACCCTTGGTGCGCCCCGCAACCTCGACGTCATAAAGCCAGCCCGCTTCGCCAGAAATTACCCGGTTTTTGCGGGTCTCCAGCTAATATCTTTTTGTTAAGAGTGTAAACTTTATATGTTAATAATTTATATATTATTTATAGAAAGTTTTACATTGCAGTTTTTATATCAACTGCGGAAAATTTCCAAGGATAGGCAGAACTCTTCAAAATTCATAAGACCTTACCCACAAACATTACGTAAACTTACCAGGCTGTGAAGAATTATTCTGAGCGTCAGATCCAGTAAGCAACCAACGGTTGACGTGTTCCCCCAGAAATGGAACCATTTAAAAGTAAAGTCCGATCAAAAAAAGATACGGACGGATGAAACGCAGGCATTTTAGGGAGGATCATAAGGAAGAATTCGAAAAGCTTCCGGTCTTGAAGATCGTTTGTCGCACTTGAATGGGCGCAGCGATCAACTGGAAGCCCTTTCTCGGACTGTGGATTTTGAAGCGTTTCGTCCTGATCTGGGCAAGCCTCTGGCTGTCCGGGAGGTGTTTGAAACGCGCTTGGGGGGGCAGGGGCTGGCGATGCACTGCTGGCGGAGAATGGTGTTTGAGAAGGAAGGCGCTTTTCCCAAATCGTTTGTAAAATCCTTTGATACCAAGCCCTGTTTGGCACTGGTCATGTCAGCAGTGAGCAGAGGAACGGATTGAAAAACTTTTATGACATGTCAGCTGATAGCAGGATCAACGGGTTATCATTCTGATATGCACAGGATAAGAGTTGCTTGTTGATCTCCCCGATGTCTGGAAAGTCTCTTGAGCGGTTTTTCTTCCGGATGGGTAGGTTTGGCAAGATATTTGAATTTGTGTCCAAATTGCAGTCTTCCAGTCTGTGGTGTGGTATGGAATCTGTAGGTTGTAGTAAAAATGATTAAAATTGCTCCGTTTTCTCATTTATATTTTTTATGTTCGTATTTTATCGGATTTTTTTTATTGCAAATCTGGGTGCCGCAGAGTCACCATTACGAAAAAAACATCATGTCTGGATTTATGAGTATTTCTTTTTGATCGTTTTTTCATGGTTTCCTGTCCTTTTTTGTATGTCTGGTATGAGAGGATATGGGTTTGGTTTGAAAAATTTTCTGTCAAAAAATTGGGAAAACTGGCGAACTGTCAAAGGAGATATTTTTTTTGCGTTTGTTGTCTGGGTTTTATTGGAATGTATTTCCTGGCTTTTTATCTCCATAGCCTCGTTTTTTACACCATTGACACTTGGGTACCCAATCAGGTCATTTGCTTGAATTGTTGATTCCTCAATCATTTTTTCAATTGTTATGTTTGCCTATTCTGTTTTTTAATATAGGGTTTTGCGAAGAGTTTGTGTTTCGCGGATATATGCAGGCTCAGTTCTCTTTTTTATTCAAAAATAGTCATATAGCAATTCTATTGCAGGGTATTATTTTTGGGGTATCGCATATAAATCAGGGTATTTCACGTGTATTCATAATAACGGCACATGGAATTGTGTTCGGGTTTCTGGCGGAATACCGACGTAATATTCGGGCAAATGTCCTGTGCCATACATGGTTGGATTTGTCACATTCTATTTTCGGCATGATGGCTTTAAGGTAATATACTTTAAATCCATAATATTTTTAAAAATATATCTGATTTTTATGGTTCTCAGGTTCCGTGAAACCGTGAATGATCCCTCCTCATTTGAAGAGGAGGGATGGTGGTGGAACAGGTCTTTTTACTGATGAAATTGAGATGATCTGGGGGAGAGGAATTCTCCCTTGATTGTGTTTAATATGAAAACAGAATTGAATTCTTAATATATTCAGTTCAGTCATCAAGCATAAAAATATCTTCAACGGGCATTTTAAAAAAATGTGCGATTTTCAATGCCAGTGGCAAACTTGGAGCATAGCGTCCAGCTTCAATGGCATTGATCGTCTGGCGCGAAACGCCCACTTCGGCCCCGAGCGTATCCTGAGACAGTGATTGCATCTTGCGCAGGTCTTTCAGTTTGTTCCTCACTGATATTTCCAGTTGAACAGAAGGTAACCCAGCGCCCAGAAAAAGCTGAGACAACCCCAGACCCAGAACATGGAGAGAACCGGAAAGCCCACGGTTTCCAGAAAGCCGTAGGAAAACGTGCTTATGGCCGTGGTGGTGAATGAAAAACAGATTGCTTTGGTTTGTATGACTTTCTGAAATTCATCACCGTCCTGAATTCTACGGACTGTCATCCAGCAAAAGGCGATACCAGGCAGCATGGGTAAAAGGGCTACCAGATATCTTGCAATGCCGTGCAACTCCCAAAGGCTCAGCATTAGCGTGGAGGAGATACAGAGCAACAGATAAGCGCCGAAACAGGCCCCCAATCCAGAGAGGTATTTTCTGGTCTGTCTGCTGGTGTCAAAAGGTTATAATGTGTCGTTGCTTTTGTAAGGAAGGGATCAGACCATGACCGAGATGAAGAACAGCACACACCCGGACCTGAAGGAGGGGGATACTGCTCCGGATTTTCAGATGGCGGCGAGCCGGGGACGCACGGTCAGCCTGGCGGGGCTGAAGGGGAAGCCGTTTGTGCTGTATTTCTATCCCAAGGCGGATACGCCCGGCTGCACGAAGGAAGCCTGCGGGTTCAGTGAGGCTCTGGGGCAGTTTGAAGGGGTCGGACTGACCGTCATCGGCGTTTCGCGTGACCCGGTTCAGAAGCTTGATAAATTTGCGGACAAATATGATCTGACATTTTCGCTGGCGTCAGATGAGACCGGGAATGTCACGGAAGCCTATGGCGTGTGGGTTGAAAAAATCCCTGTATGGCAAAACCTATATGGGGATTGATCGCACCACATTTCTGATCGGGGCAGATGGCAGAATTGCCCGGATCTGGAAGAAGGTCAAAGTGCCCGGCCATGTGGAGGCGGTGCTGGATGCCGCGAAGGCTCTGAAAGCATAAGGCCCCGGCACATAAGGCTCCGGGCACATACAGCAGAGCCTTCGGTTCTGGCATTGCAAAGGAAAAGTTCCGGCTGGGGTTACCAGCCGGAATAATAACCACCGGGGGCATAATAGCCCGGTGCGACGGGTGCGACCGGCGCCATGGGGACAACAGGCACCACCGGCACAGCGTAGCCCATGGGCGGTGGTGGAGGCGGAGGGGGTGCGTAAGCCACCGGCGGCGGGCCGCTGCTGAGTGCCGCTCCGGCCAGAGCGCCAACGGCCAGCCCGCCTATCAGCGCGCCAGCAATGGCGCCGCCGCTTGGGCCACGATGCCACTCTCTGCGAGGGCCCCAGTAACCATGTGGTGGTCCACCCCAGCGTGGGCCACCCCAACCCGGACGGCCCCAGCCTGGATGACCCCAGCCGCCCGGATACGCCTCTGCGGTGGGTAGGGTCGCCAGTGTTGTCCCGGCAATAAGGGGGAGGGCGAGAAGAAGTTTTGTCATACGGCGCATCATGTGCCTCCTCGAAACGATCGGCGGAAGAACCGAAGCCCTTCCGCCTCAAGGCATAGTAGCGTGCCGCGTCATGGCAATTTAAAGGCCGCTTCCGGGCGATTTATGTCCACGGGGCAATCGGTTTCAGCTCTCATCAATCAGTGTTGTTTTCGGCAGGGTCATGACGGTCAGCAGGGTTACGGCGGCGCAGGCGGAGACGTAATAGGCAAACCATATTTCGTGCCCGGCTTGCTTGCACCACAGTGCGACATATTCCGTCGTGCCACCAAAGACAGAGACTGTTACGGCGTAAGGCAGCGCGACCCCCAGTGCGCGGATGCGGGTGGGGAAGAGTTCCGCTTTCACCACCGCGTTGATGGAGGTGTAGCCGGAGGCAATCACCAGTGCGCCGGTAATCAGCGCAAAGGCTGCCCAGGGAGATGTCACGCCTGCAAGCATTGTGAGCAGAGGCACGGTGCCCAGTGTGGCGCAGATGCCGAAATACAGCAGGAGCGGGCGGCGGCCGATGCGGTCAGACAAAGCCCCGAACGCAGGTTGCATGGCGGCGAAAACAAGCAGGCTGGCGGATGAAACCAGCGTTGCCGTGTCTTTTGGAAAACCTACGGTATTGGTAAGGTATTTCTGCATATAGATGGTATAGGTGTAGAAAATGACAGTGCCGCCCAGCGTCATGCCGCACACCGTCAGCACGGCGCGGGGATACTGGAGCAGAATGTGGATCCCGCCTTTTTCTTTCTGCTGGACGGATTTTTCAAAACGCTCGCTTTCATGCATCTGCCGCCGCAGCCAGAACACCAGTAGAGCGCCCAGTGCGCCGATAAAGAAGGGCACACGCCAGCCCCATGTGCTGATCTGTTCCGGTGTGAGCAGCACATATTGCATGAGCAGCAGAAGCACCAGCGCCAGCAACTGGCCCATGACAAGTGTCACATAGAGAAAGCCGGACCAGAACCCACGATGCTCGGGAGAGGACATTTCCGCCAGATAGGTGGCGGAGGCTCCATATTCGCCTCCCAGACTGAGGCCCTGCACCAGTCGGGCCAGAAGCAGAATGGCCGGAGCCAGCAGGCCGATCTGCTCATAGGTCGGGCAGACGGCAATGGCCAGAGACCCAAGGCACATGGCTGTTACGGAATAGGTCAGGGCCGTGCGGCGGCCATACCGGTCCGCCGCTATGCCGAGGAGCCAGCCGCCGACCGGGCGCATGAAGAAACCGACGGCAAAAACTGCTGCGGCATTCAGCAGTTCTGCTGTCTGGTTTCCATGTGGGAAGAAAGCGTGTGCGAAATAGATGGTAAAGGAGGAGTAGACATACCAGTCGTAATATTCCAGCAGGTTTCCAGCGGAA
This sequence comes from Zaprionus nigranus, assembly GCA_018903425.1. Lineage (NCBI taxonomy): Eukaryota > Metazoa > Arthropoda > Insecta > Diptera > Drosophilidae > Zaprionus > Zaprionus nigranus. The sequence goes on along the minus strand of JAEIGD010000013.1, from coordinate 1,489,437 downwards.
CCTGCCAGAATGCCGCGAAGGCGCTGCGCGGTTGTCATGCCTGTTTTCATGTAAAATCTCGCATCGGGTGGAAGGCTGTCAAAAGCGTAAAGAAGACGGCATGATGGCTCATGAGTGGGTCTTATCGTTTAACGCCGCATGAAGTTGCCTGGTGTCGAGTGCGTTTTCCCATCGGGAAATGACAAGAGCCGCCACAGCATTCCCGACGAGGTTGGTCAGGGAGCGACATTCCGACATGAATCGGTCAATGCCCAGAATGAGGGCCATGCCGCCCACAGGCACGCTGGGCACCACAGACAGCGTTGCTGCCAGGGTAATAAAGCCAGCCCCGGTAACCCCGGCGGCCCCTTTGGAACTCACCATGGCAACCAGCAACAGGGCAAGCTGTTCACCAAGCCCCAGATTGACGTCGGTTGCCTGTGCGATAAACAGAGCAGCCAGCGTCATGTAAATATTGGTGCCATCCAGATTGAAGGAATAGCCCATAGGCACCACAAGTCCGACAATGCCCTGAGGACAGCCTGCATTTTCCAGTTTGGCAATCAGGCCCGGCAGTGCGGATTCCGAGGAGCTGGTGCCCAGAACAATCAGCAGTTCTTCCTTGATGTAGATCAGCAGACGAAAAATGCTGAATCCCATCAGGCGTGTGACCAGCCCGAGAATGCCGCACACAAACAGAATGGCCGTCAGATAAAACGCCAGCACCAATCCGAACAGATGCCCGATGGAGGCCACACCGAATTTACCAACGGTAAACGCCATGGCCCCGAAGGCCCCGATGGGCGCCACATACATCACCAGACGGACCACACCAAAGACAAGCTCCGTCAGGCTGCGGAAGAGGGACAGCAGTTTCTGTCCGGTCTCTCCCATCTGCGCGAGGCTGATGCCAAACAGAATGGCAATCAGCAGCACCTGTAGAATCTCACCCGATGTAAAGGCCCCGGCGGTGGTGCTGGGGATGATGCCCATCAGGAATTCCGTAAAGGAGTGGCTGTGGGCGGCGTTTACAAAGGTTGCGACGGAGCCGGTATCGAGCGAGGCCGGTTTGATATGCAGCCCCGCTCCGGGGCGGGCGATATTGGCCACCAACATGCCAAGCGCCAGCGCCAGCGTGGAGAAGACCAGAAAATAGGCCATCGCCTTTCCCGCCACGCGGCCTGTCTGCTTCAGGTCGGCCATCCCGGCAATGCCTGTGCAGACGGTCAGAAAAATGACCGGCGCGATCACCATTTTGATGAGCTTGACGAACCCGTCCCCAGCAGGTCGCAGGGACGCGCCAAGATTGGGGAAGAAATAGCCCACAAGAATGCCTGCAATAACGGCAATAATAACCTGAATGTAGAGCAGGTGTGAGCGGGAAGAGCCGCCGGAGCGGGCAGAATGGGAGAGATCAGGAATGGTCAAAAGGGTATGTCCCCGGTTTGTTTATTATTCTTGTCAACGCCGAAGCAGCGCGGCACACCGTGCTTACTGTTGTGTGCAGGCTTTTCGTTGCCGTGGTTCTGTAACGTATTATGTGTCAGATCAGCACGAACCGGCCTCCCTGCCGAGAGAAAATGAGACAGATCACGAATGGATGATGGCATAATGCTGGTGGCTGTGGCTTTGGGGGCACTGGTGCTCGGAGCCGGACTGGCCTGGTTTCTGGCGGTAAACGGGCGCGGTGTGGGTCGGGGGCAGGGGGGCGCGGATAGTGACCTTCTGGCCCGGCTTTATGTGCTGGTGGAGCAGGAAAGTGCTGCCGCCCGGACGGAAGCCGCGCATCAGAGAACCTATCTGGCGGATCTGGAGCGGGTGATGACCGCGCGCATTGAACAGGTGCGCACGGAACTGGCCGAGCGTCTGGCTGGCATGGCGGGCAGCATGGGGCGTGAGCAGGCGGAAGTGCGCGCCGCGCAGGCCGAGGCGCTGCGGGAGATGGCGGAGGCCTCCGCCCGCCAGCTCTCCGCCATCCGTGTGGCGGTGACGGACCAGTTGCATGAGGCTGTTGAGCGGCAGATGCAGACCTCCTTCCAGCGTGTGCTGGAGCAGTTCAGCGCCATGCAGACGGCCATGGGGGAAGTGCGCGCCATGACGGCGCAGATCAGTGATCTCAAGCGGCTGTTCGGCAATGTGAAGACCCGTGGTGGCTGGGGCGAGGCTCAGTTGAAAGCCATTCTGGATGATGTCCTGCCCGAAGGCTCCTACGAATCGAATGTGCGGTTGGGGCCGGGGAATGATGTGGTGGAATTCGCCATCCGCATGCCGGTGCGCGCCAGCACGCCGCCGGTCCTGCCGGTGGACAGCAAGTTTCCGACCGAAGCGTATGAACGCCTGCTGAACGCGGTGGATGACGGGGATGCGGCAGCGGAAAAAGCGGCGCGCAAGTCTCTGGAAAGCACGCTGCGGCTGGAAGCGCGAAAAATTGCGACCAAATATATCCATCCGCCCCGGACAGTGGAATTTGCCGTGCTGTATCTGCCAACGGACGGGCTTTATGCGGAAGCCGCGCGGTGTCCGGGCCTTATTGATGAGATTGGCCGTACCTGCCGGGTGATGATCATGGGACCGGCCCTGATGCCCGCGCTGCTGCGCACGGTGCATCTGGGCTATGTGACGCTGGCGCTGGAAGACCGGACGGAAACCATCGCCCGCCTGCTGGGAGCCACAAGGCAGGAAATGATCCGGATGGATGGCGTGCTGGAAAAACTGGCGCGGAACGCTCAGGCCATGTCCACGTCTATAGAGGAAGCACGCAGGCGTACCCCGTGTCGTCAGTCGTCGCCTGAGGGAACTGGATGCGCCGGAGACGGAAGGTGTGGCGCTCGATCCTGAAATGGAATTTACTGGCCCTGACACGGAGAACACAGCATCAGGACAGTCATGACGGAAGAAATAGCACGCCACACAGATCCGGACACAGCGCAGCCTGTCGAGCCCGGCCCGTCCAGAGGCGTCGTGCTGCTGATCGAGGATGACAGCGCCATTGCCGAGGAAATTGTGGGTGAACTGATGACCCATGGATTTGAGGTCCGGCACGAGGAAACCGGGGATGCTGGTCTGACGGCGGCTCTGCTGGGTGAGGCGCATGTTATGGTGGTGGACCGCCTTCTGCCGGGTATGGACGGGCTGAGCGTGATTGAGGGCGTATGTCAGCGTGGTATCCGCACGCCCGTGCTCGTGCTCTCGGCCCTGTCCGCGGTGGATGATCGCGTCACGGGCCTGAAAGCGGGAGGGGATGATTATCTGACCAAGCCCTTCGCCATGGAAGAACTGATGGCCCGGGTTGAGGCGCTGCTGCGCCGCCCGGATGATACGCGCAGCACCACACTGCGTGTCGGCCCGCTGACCATGGATCTGATCGAGCGCCGCGTCTGGCGGGAGGGGCGGGAGATTGAACTGCTGCCACGTGAATTCCGCCTGCTGGAATATCTCATGCGCAGGCCTGGACAGGTGTTGACCCGCTCCATGATGCTGGAAGATGTCTGGCAATATCGCTTTATTCCGCGCACCAATCTGGTGGATGTGCATATCGGCAAGCTGCGCCGGAAGGTGGATGCGCCTGGTGAAGACCCGCTGATCCGCTCCATCCGCGGCACAGGATTCCTGCTGCGTGTTCCTGACTGAGCTTTTTCGCACGGCAACCTTCCGCCTGACACTGGCCGCTCTGGCGGCCATGGCGGGGGTGATGGTGATGCAGTTCGCACTGGTTTACACCCAGATGGAAGCGGTGGAATCCCGCCGTTCGACCGAACTGCTGCGCGGCGAGGCGCGTCTGCTGGCGCAGATGACGCCGGAGCATCTGGAGTATGTCATCCGCAAACGCGCGACGGATGATCTGCGGTTGGTGATCAGCAGCGCCGGACTATTTGACGCGAGCCACGCCCTGATTACCGGAGACCTCCATTCATGGCCCAAAGGGCTGCTGGCGGACGGCAAGCCGCATAATATCGAAATCTATCCCGAGGAAGGTGCCGCCTATCCGCTGCGTCTGCTGGCGGAAACCCTGCCGGACGGCACCATTCTGGTGCTGGGGCGGAGCTTCCATCTGCTGGCGGAGCAGAAGCTGATGCTGCGTCACGCGACGTTGGTCGCAGCGGTGCCAACGCTGCTGTTCGCCCTGCTGCTGGGGATGGTGCTGAGCCGCCGCGCCCTGCTCCGGGTGAAGGAAATGCATGAGGCCATTGACCTCATCATGGCCGGAGACATCCATGAACGCCTGCCCGCCGGAAAGGAGCGGGATGATCTGGAGCGTCTGGCCGGCAGCGTCAACCGCATGCTGGACCGGCTGGAACGGCTGATGGACGGGATGCGGGAGGTAGGGAACGATATCGCGCATGATCTGCGCACGCCGCTCTCCCGTGTGCGGGCCAAGCTGGAGCGTGCGCTGGCGTCCGGCGGAGAGCGTGAAGCGCTGGAAGACGCCGTGAGTCGGGCCGTGGATAATCTGGACCAGTGCCTTGGCATCATCACAGCATTGTTGCGGATTGCGGAACTGGAAAGCAGCCGCCGCCGCGCCGGGTTCGAGATGGTCAATCTGAATGACCTCGGCGCGGATGTGGTCGATCTCTATGAGCCGATTGCGGAAACGGAGGGGGTGACGCTGGTCATGGAGCCCACCACCGTGCCGATCTGTCTGGAGGGGGACCGGCATCTGCTGATCGAACTTCTGGTCAATCTGGTGGATAACGCCATCAAATTTACGCCGGAGGGCGGGCAGATCACGGTTACTGTCTGCCGTCAGGAGGGCGCGGTCTGCCTGAGCGTGACAGACAACGGGATCGGGATCGCACCGGACGAGCGCGGGGCCGTGCTGTCCCGGTTCTATCGTTCGGATAAAAGCCGCCATGTTCCGGGGAGCGGACTGGGTCTCAGCCTTGTTTCCGCCATCGCGCATCTGCATGACGCCACGGTGCAGATTGATGCCGGGCCCGATGGGCGTGGCACCCGTTTCAGTATTATATTTCTGTTACAAAATCCTTGAAAAACCAAGATTAAACGCATTTTTATTGGCGCTCTGAGGGGATGTCTGTATCTCAATTCGTATGAGCGATTTATCTGGATGCTGGCGTTTGGATGTGTCGGCAGGGGCTGGCACGTATGAATGAGATTGTCGTAACGGCGCTTAAAAAGCCGTATACCTTTGTGGTGCTCTCCATTCTGATACTGGTGTTTGGCATCAGGGGCATCTTCACGACCCCGACTGACGTCTTCCCCAGTATCAAGATCCCGGTGGTGGCCGTGGTCTGGACCTATACCGGCCTGATGCCGGAAGATATGTCCGGCCGCGTCGTCTACTACTACGAGCGCGCCCTGACCGCGACGGTGAACAATATCGAGCATATTGAAAGCCAGTCCTACTACGGGCGCGGGATTGTCAAAATCTTCTTCCAGCCCGGAACGGATACCTCTGTCGCGCAGACGCAGATCACCTCGGTCTCCCAGACCGTGATCAAGCAGATGCCCACAGGCTCCACACCGCCACTGGTTCTGGCCTATAACGCCTCTTCCGTGCCGGTCATCACGTTGCAGGTCTCCTCGACCTCCATGACGGCCTCACAGATCTACGATATGTCGTCCAACCTGATCCGGCCCGCGCTGGTTTCCGTGGCCGGGGCGGCTATTCCGAACCCGTACGGCGGCCAGCCCGGCAACGTGATGGTGGATCTGGACCCGGTCAAGCTGCTGGCGCACCGGCTCTCACCGGTTGATGTCTCAAAAGCCCTGAACAGCCAGAATATCGTGCTGCCCGCTGGTGACCAGCGGATTGGCGCACTGGACTGGATGGTGCAGACCAACGCTTCCCCACGGGATATGAATGACCTCAACATGCTGCCCATCAAGCAGGTGGGCAATGCCGTGGTCCGCCTGCAGGATGTGGCCTGGGTGCATCAGGGTGGGCCGCCGCAGACCAACCTTGTGCTGGTCAAGGGCCAGCAGGGCGTTCTGATTGTGGTCATGAAGAGCGGTGATGCCTCGACGCTGGAAGTTGTGGCCGGTGTCAAGAAGCTGCTGCCCGGCATCATCAACACGCTGCCGCCGGGTGTGAACATCAAGGTGCTGAATGATGCCTCCACCTTTGTGAAGGACTCCGTGGAGGACGTGCTGCGGGAAATGCTGACAGCCGCCTGCCTGACCGGTCTGGTGGTGCTGCTCTTCCTCGGCTCATGGCGTTCGACCGTGATTATCGCCACCTCCATCCCTCTGGCCATGCTGTGCTCCGTTATCGGGCTGGGCTGGGCCGGGCAGACCATTAACGTCATGACGCTGGGTGGGCTTGCTCTGGCGGTCGGTATCCTCGTGGATGACGCCACGGTGATGATCGAAAATATCGATGCGCATCTCGAGATGGATAAGGATCTTGAGACTGCGATTATCGATGCGGCCAACCAGATCGTCATCCCGACCTTCGTCTCCACGCTGTGTATCTGTATTGTGTGGATGCCGCTGTTCCAGTTGACCGGCGTGGCAGGCTGGCTGTTCATGCCGATGGCCGAAGCCATCATCTTTGCCATGATCGCCTCCTTCATCCTCTCCCGGACACTCGTGCCGACCATGGCGAAATACATGCTGGCGGCGCAGGTGGCGGCGCATGCGCATGGCCCGGTGGCGCCCAAAACTGTTTTTGGTCGCTTCCAGAAAGGGTTTGAACGGAAATTCGAAGCATTCCGGCAGCGCTATCAGGAATTTCTGAAACATCTTGTGGCAACGCGGCGCACATTTATTCCGGTGTTTGTTCTGTGCTCACTGGGGTCTCTGGGGTTGCTGGTTTTTGTGGGGCAGGACTTCTTTCCGGAAATCAATTCCGATGTCATGGCCATTCATATGCGGGCCCCTCTGGGTACCAAAGCTTTCGGAAGCTGGCAAGATTTCCCAGTTGGTGAGTGATGAGATCGAGCAGACGCTGCCCGGACAGGTGGAAGGTATTGTCGCAAACTGCGGCCTGCCTTTCAGCCCCCTGAATCAGGCCTATATTCCGACCCCGACTGTCGGCACACAGGATTGTGACCTGACGGTTTCGCTGAAGGACCCGGACTCTCCGGTGGCGGAGTATCGCAAGATGATCCGCAAGAATCTGGGTGAGAAATTTCCCGGCACACAGATTTCCTTCATGCCGGGGGATCTGACCGCCAAGATCCTGAACTTCGGTCTGCCAGCACCCATTGATGTGCAGATTTCCGGGCGTAATCTTGCGGACAATTTCCGTTTTGCCAACCGTCTCGCCGAACGTCTGCGGCATGTCACAGGGCTGACGGATGTGTTTGTCCAGCAGCCCATGACCACGCCCACACTGCGGGTGAATACCAAGCGCACCTATGCGCTGGGCACCGGGATTACGGAAGCGGATGTTGCGAACAACGCACTGGTTTCCCTCTCTGGCAGTTCTCAGGTCGGGCAGGTTTACTGGCTGGATACCAAAACGGGTGTGTCGCATCTGATTGATATCCAGACCCCGGCGACCTTCCTGCAGACCATGAACGATCTGGAAATTACGCCAATCGACAAAGGTGATGGGAACCCGTCCGGCCAGACACCCCAGATTCTGGGCGGTCTGAGCCAGATTGTGCAGACGGGCACGCCCGGAGAGGTGGCGCATTACAACATCATGCCGGTCTTTGACATCTATGCTGCCAATGAGGGCATTGATCTTGGCACAGTCTCCCGCGAAGTCAGCCGGATTGTGGATGAGATCCGGCCGGACCTGCCGCGCGGTTCCTCTCTGGCAGTGCGCGGGCAGGCCGTGACCATGAACAGCGCCTATGTGCAACTGCTCGGCGGTCTCGCCATGTCCATCCTGCTGGTCTACCTGCTGATTGTGGTGAATTTTCAGTCCTGGCTGGACCCGTTCATCATCATTACAGCGCTGCCCGGCGCACTGGCCGGAATTTCCTGGAGCCTGTTCCTGACGCACACCACGCTCTCGGTGCCAGCGTTGACGGGAGCCATCATGTGCATGGGCACGGCAACGGCCAACGCCATTCTGGTCGTGTCCTTCGCGCGGGAGCGGCTGGAAGAGCATGGGGACGCCATTGCCGCCGCGATTGAAGCCGGGTTCGAGCGTATTCGCCCCGTGCTGATGACAGCCTCCGCCATGATTGTCGGGATGCTGCCCATGTCCATCAGTAATTCTCAGAACGCGCCGCTGGGCAAAGCCGTCATGGGCGGCCTGCTGGTGGCAACAGTTGCAACCTTGCTGTTTGTGCCATGTGTTTTCGCCATGCTGCATAATCGAAAAAAGCCGACCGAGACGACGGAACAGGGAGAAGGCGCATGAGCGGGTATCATGAAGACGGTAGCCAGCCGGAGCACACCACACAGCAGGGTGCGGCGTCTTCCCGCAAGCGCACCATGGGGATTGCCGCTGTGGCTGTGGTTGCCATTGTTCTGGCCTGGGTCGGCATTGTGCAGCGCCAGGCGCATTATATGCATCTGGCCAAGCAGACGCAGGACAATGCCATCCCGCCCGTGCAGGTCATCTACCCGCAGCCTGGGCCGTCCGTCCGCACGCTTTCACTGCCCGCGAATATTGCAGCCTGGTATCAGGCGCCCATTTATGCGCAGGTCTCCGGCTATGTGAAAATGTGGTACAAGGACTTTGGCGCTGTCGTGAAAACGGGCGATGTTCTGGCGGAAATTGATACGCCGGGACTGGATGCACAATACGCGGCCGCCAAGGCCAATCTGGATGTCGCGCAGGCGCGCTATAAGCTGGCGCAGATTACGGCGCGGCGCTGGAAGGCCCTACAGGGCACACAGGCTGTCTCTCAGCAGGAAGTGGACGTGCAGGCGGCCAATGCGGAAGCCCAGCAGGCGCAGGTGGAAGCCGCCCGGCATGAGGTGGAGCGGTTCGCGGCCCTGGAAGGCTTCAAGAAAATTGTCGCCCCGTTTGATGGGATCGTGACTTCCCGTTTTGCGGACGTGGGGGACTACGTCAACGCAGGGCGCGGCGATGTGAACGCGCAGGGAAATGCCACGGAACTGTTCAGTGTGGCGGATGTGCATGCCATGCGTGTGTTCGTATCCGTGCCGCAGGACTACGCGGACATCATCTCTCCGCGTCTGGAGGCCGATCTGAGCATCCCGCAATATCCGGATCGGATCTTCAAGGCGAAATTCCTTGCAACAGCGACCGCCTTCAATGCCTCGACGCGTACGGTCACGACGGAACTGATGCTGGATAACAAATCCGGGGAACTCTGGCCGAACTCCTACGCCACAGCCCGTTTCAAAGCACCGGGGGACCCGGATATGCTGGTCCTGCCCGAAGGTGCGATTATTTTTCGGGCGGAAGGCACACAGGTCGCGCTGGTGGATGACACCAACCATGTGCATCTGGTCGGCGTTACGGTTGGCACCAATCTGGGTACTACCGTGCAGATCCTGCGCGGGGTGAAAAAGACGGACCGCGTGGTGAACAGCCCCTCTGCCGGGTTGCTGGATGGCCAGCTCGTGCGGGTGGTCAAAGGCACGCCCGGCTATAATATCCCCCCGAAAAAGCCCGAGCTTCCTCCCGCTGGGCCGAAAACGGTGGACGGAAAGGCGGAGCCGGGCAAGGATGATACACGCGCCATGCCGGAGGATAACCGGCCGTCAGTGGAAGACGGAGGTCGCCCATGACAGGGCGAGGCGTGACGCTGAGACGGAAGCGGAGCTATCTGGTCGGCCTTTCTGCCGGTCTTTCTCTGGCGACCATGCTTTCGGGGTGTGACATGGCCCCGCGCTATAACCCGACAAAGCTGAAGCTACCCGCCCAGTGGGAAGGGCAGAACCACGGCGTGCTTCAATCTGCCCGCCCATCGGATGATGCCATCCGTCCGGACTGGTGGACCCTGTTGGGGGACCCGGAACTGAACCGGCTGGAAGAGCAGGCGATGCGCCTGAATCCAACCCTTCAGGCGCAGGCGGAGGCCTTCATGCAGGCGCGGGACGTGGCGATGGAAGCCAAATCACACCTGTATCCTCAGGTTAATGGCGCTGCGTCGGGCGAAAAATATAAAGGATCGCGGCACAGACTGTGGCGTGGGGCCGGTGCGCAGGGACCGGTTTATATGTCATCCGAGCAGTATACAGGCACTGCGACGTGGGAGCCGGATTTCTGGTCCGCTATCCGCAACAAGGTACGCATGGCCAAGCAGGGTACGCAGGCCGAGGCTGCGGCTTACGCTCTCGCGCGTCTGAGTCTACAGGCTGAACTGGCCAGTGATTACGTGACACTGCGCGGTCTGGACGCCCAGGATGCGGTCTATCAGGATTCCATCCGCTATTATCAGACGGCGGTGCAGGTCACCAAAATGCGTCTGGCAGGCGCTATCGCGCCGGGAATGGATGTTTCCCGCGCGGAAACACAGCTTTACACCACACAGGCGCAGGAAACCGAGGTCCGCGCCCAGCGTGACGTGATGGAGCATGCCATTGCCGTGCTGGTCAATCAGGCTCCGGCGTCGTTCCACATCGCGCCTGTCTCCCGTCTGGACTTTACCGAGGTGCAGCCACCCGTGGCTCTGCCCTCCACCCTGCTGGAGAGACGTCCGGACATTGCAGAGGCCGAACGGCGGATGGCACAGGCCAACCGGGCCATCGGGATCTCACGGGCCGCCTTCTATCCGCATGTGACCTTCAATGCCATGACGGGCTTCATGGATAACGGGTTTGATCTCGCGTCTCTCTCCAACTCCATGTACCAGTTTGGGGTTCAGGCGCTCATGCCGCTCTTTCAGGGCGGTCTGCGGCGCGCTGAACTGCAACGCAACTGGTCGCAGTACAGAGAGCAGGAAGATCTGTACCGCGCCACCGTGCTGGATGCGTTTCAGGAGGTGGAAGATAACCTGACGCGCACCACCCGTCTGAAAACGGAAGCGCAGCAGCAGGGCAATGCCGTGACTGCGGCCCTGCGGACCCAGACCATGACCATGGCGCTCTATACCGGCGGCCTGACCAACTATCTGGATGTGGTTGTGGCGCAGGTAGCGGCGCTGAATGCCCGGATTGCGCTTGTACGGGTGCAGACACGGGCCGTGGATGCGCGTGTGGAACTGATTCGCGCACTGGGTGGCGGCTGGTCCAGAGCGGAGCTGCCGCAGTCGGACAAGATCATGCCGTTCCAGCCGCTTCAGTATGGCAATCTGCGCCATGCCGCCCCCCTTGGCGGCATCACGACGCAGGGTGATCCAGCCGCGTCTGATCTCACATCAGGCAGCGCAAATATGCGTCAGCCTCTTGACACATCCGGCGCGCACCGGTAAGCGCGCCTTTCCTATCGGAACGCGGGAGGCTCGTCCTGCGCCATCATCATGGCGCAGAGAGTCGTGAGAACCGCGGTCCGGGTTCATTAATGAGGAGTCCCGGATATGGCCAAAAAAGTCGTTGGCTACATCAAGCTTCAGATTCCCGCTGGTAAGGCGAATCCTTCGCCGCCGGTTGGTCCCGCGCTCGGTCAGCGTGGTCTGAACATCATGCAGTTCTGTAAAGAATTCAACGCCAAGACCCAGGGTCTTGAGCCGGGTATGCCGATTCCGGTCGTCATCACCGCTTATGCGGACCGCACGTTCAGCTTCATCACCAAAACCCCGCCGAACACGTACTTCCTGCTGAAGGCTGCCAAGATTTCCAAGGGTAGCCCGACGGTCGGTAAGTCTGCGGCTGTTGGTAAGGTGACCATGGGTCAGCTGCGCGAAATCGCGGAGCAGAAATTCCAGGACATGAATGCCAACGATATCGATGGCGCCGTGCGGATGCTGATTGGCTCTGCCCGCGCCATGGGTCTGACGGTGGAGGGCTGAGAGCATGGCTAAGAACAAGCGTATTGCCGCTGCACGCAGCAAGGTCACTCACGGTCATGTCTACGGGCTGGACGAAGCTCTGGCTCTGGTCAAAGGCAACGCGACCGCCAAGTTTGACGAAACGGTTGAAATCTCCCTCAACCTGGGCATTGACCCGCGTCATGCTGACCAGATGGTCCGTGGTTTCGTCTCCCTGCCGAACGGCACGGGCAAGACGCTGCGCGTTGGCGTGTTTGCACGCGGCGCGAAGGCTGAAGAAGCAACCGCTGCCGGTGCCGACGTTGTTGGTGCTGAAGACCTGATGGAAAAAGTGCAGGCTGGCGAAATCGAATTCGACCGCTGCATTGCAACCCCGGATATGATGGCTCTGGTCGGTCGTCTGGGTAAGATCCTCGGCCCGCGCGGCCTGATGCCGAACCCGAAGCTGGGCACAGTGACCATGGACGTCAAGGGTGCCATCACGGCAGCCAAGTCCGGTCAGGTTGAATACCGCGCTGAAAAAGCCGGTATTGTGCATGCAGGCATCGGCAAGGCATCTTTTGATGAAGCAAAGCTGGCTGAAAATGCCCGCGCCTTCATTGATGCCGTGCAGAAGGCCCGTCCGTCTGGTGCAAAGGGCACGTATCTGAAAAAGATCGCTCTTTCCTCCACCATGGGTCCGGGCGTTCAGGTTGATACCTCAGTCTTCGCAGGCTGAGTTTGAAATGCTGCTGCGTCAGGCTTCGGTCTGATGCGGCACATGACAGGAAGCGCCTTCGGGTTGGCTTCCTGATCCTGTCCGAGATCACACGTGGCCCTGTGCCGTAAAAAACCAGTCTGGTTTGCGCGTGTAAGACGGGGATGCTGGTTGCAGGCTGTTTTATGGCAGGCTCCGGGTATTCCGTTTGAAGGACAGGCGAGCGGATTTCACGCACGGTATGTGAAATCCTGAGGGCAACCCGCTTTGTCCGGCCAAGGTCGGATAAAGCAAGACGGAGACGGGATTTGAACCGTACGGAAAAGCAGGCCTCTGTTGCCGCTCTTGCCGCCGTGTTCGCGGAAACGTCCATGGTTGTGGTCACCCAGAATGCTGGTCTGACCGTAGCTGATGTGACGGATCTGCGGCGCAAAGTGCGTGCAGCGGGCGCGACATACAAGGTCGCAAAAAACCGGCTGGCAACTCTCGCCCTGGATGGGACCCAGTTCGACGGCATCAAGCCGATGCTCAAAGGACCGACTGCTCTTGCATGGGCAGCCGATCCGGTAGCAGTGGCAAAGGTGATCGTCGAGTTCGCCAAAACCAATGACAAGCTTGTGCTGGTCGGGGGTTCTCTTGGTTCGCAGGTGCTTGACGCCAGCGGGATCAAGGCTCTGGCCGAACTGCCGTCTCTGGATGCACTGCGCGCGCAGCTCGTGGGTCTTATCTCCACGCCCGCTACGCGTATCGCAGGTGTTACCCAGGCGCCGGCAGGGCAGCTTGCCCGGGTTTTTGGGGCCTATGCCAAAACGGGTGAGGCGGAAGCCGCCTAAAGCACGCCTTCATCTGAAGACGTGTTCAAGAAATCGCATAGCCTTCCATCCGGGAGGTTGTGCTTTGCAAACCAGTGTTTATATTAGGAAGTCTAATCATGGCTGATCTGAACAAGCTCGTTGACGAACTGTCTGCTCTGACCGTTCTTGAAGCTGCTGAACTCTCCAAGCTGCTCGAAGAGAAGTGGGGCGTTTCCGCTGCTGCTCCGGTTGCAGTTGCTGCTGCTGGTCCAGCTGCTGCCGCTACTCCGGCTGAAGAAAAGACCGAATTTGACGTCATCCTGACCAAGGCTGGCGAAAAGAAGATCAACGTCATTAAGGAAATCCGTGGCATCACGGGTCTGGGCCTGAAAGAAGCCAAAGACCTGGTTGAAGGCGCACCGAAGACCGTTAAGGAAGGCGTGAACAAAGACGAAGCCGAAAAAATCAAGAAGCTTCTTGAAGACAACGGCGCAAGCGTCGAAATTAAATAAGTCTGCCAAAATCCCGCCATCTCCGGATGGTGGGGTGTTGGAGAGGGTTTTCGGGTGGAGGTGTGTTGCCTCTGCCCGTTTGCCTGTTTCGGATCCGGTTCGGAGCAGGTAGAGAGACCGGGGATTTTCCCTGGTATGAGTTGAAGGCCGGTTACTACAGGTCGGACCATCAGACTCGCGGTAGAGCGCGGCGGGCCTGATGGTCCGAGACAAGGGCGGGGCAGGAGCGACGATGAACGCAATTACGAAATCGTTCACAGGACGGAAGCGGATTCGCAAGAGTTTCGGGCGGATCCCCGAAATCGCTCCGATGCCGAACCTGATTGATGTGCAGCGCGCGTCTTACGAGACGTTTCTTCAGGCGAATGTGTCGCCTGATGCGCGCACACCGACAGGTTTGCAGGAGGTTTTCCGGTCTGTTTTCCCGATTAACGACTTTGCGGGTCGCGGGCGGCTTGAATTCGTCAGCTACGAATTCGAAGAGCCGAAATATGATGTTGAAGAATGCATTCAGCGCGGGCTGACCTATTCCGCTCCGTTGAAGGTGATCCTGCGTCTCATTGTATGGGATGTGGATGAAGATACGGGGTCCCGCTCAATCCGGGATATCAAGGAGCAGCCTGTCTATATGGGCGATATGCCCCTGATGACGGATAACGGGACCTTTATCATCAATGGGACTGAACGTGTTATCGTCAGCCAGATGCACCGGTCTCCGGGTGTGTTCTTCGACCATGACAAGGGCAAGACGCACTCTTCTGGCAAGTATCTGTTCGCTGCGCGCGTCATCCCGTATCGCGGGTCATGGCTCGACTTCGAATTCGACGCCAAAGATCTGATCTATGTGCGCATCGACCGGAAGCGTAAGCTGCCCGTCACGACACTGCTGTACGCGCTGGAAGGCGCGGCTTCGGCTGCGGCCCGCAAGGCGAAGGCTGCTGAGGGCGGTGACGTTGATGCTCTGGATATCAAGGGGATGGATGACAATGAAATCCTCTCCTATTTCTATGATACCGTCACCTTCACCAAAACGGCTAAGGGCTGGGCCCGTCCGTTTGATGCGGATTCCTTCCGTGGCATGAAGCTGCTGGCACCGCTGGTGGATGCGGAAACCGGGGAAGTGGTGGCCGAGGCGGAAGCCAAGCTGACCGCCCGTATGGTGCGCAAGATTGCTGAAAAAACCCGCGAAGTGCTGGTTGGTGAAATTGACCTGCTGGGGCGTTTTGTCGCCCGCGACATGGTCAATGTGGACACGGGTGAAATCTATGCGGAAGCCGGTGATGAAATCACCGAGGCTACGCTGACGACCCTTGATGAAGCCGGTGTGACGGAACTGCCGGTTCTGGCTATTGACGCCGCAAAAGGGCCGTGGATCCGCAATACGCTGGTGGTGGACAAGAACAGCGCGCGTGATGAAGCGCTGATTGACATCTATCGCGTGATGCGTCCGGGTGAGCCGCCGACGGCTGAAACGGCTGATGCCATGTTCAATGGCCTGTTCTTTGACCCCGACCGTTATGACCTGTCTTCGGTCGGTCGTGTGAAGATGAACATGCGCCTTGATATTGACGTGCCGGACACCGTGCGCGTGCTGCGCAAAGAAGACATTCTGCGCACCATCAAGGTGATGTGTGAACTGAAGGACGGCCGTGGTCAGGTCGATGATATTGATAACCTCGGTAACCGCCGCGTCCGCTCGGTGGGTGAACTGATGGAAAACCAGTATCGCGTTGGTTTGCTGCGCATGGAACGCGCCATTCGTGAGCGTATGGGGTCTGTCGATATTGATACGGTCATGCCGCATGACCTCATCAACGCGAAGCCTGCCGCCGCTGCCGTGCGTGAGTTCTTCGGGTCTTCCCAGCTCAGCCAGTTCATGGATCAGACGAATCCGCTCTCTGAAGTCACGCATAAGCGTCGTCTCTCAGCACTCGGCCCGGGCGGTCTGACCCGTGAGCGCGCAGGCTTTGAAGTCCGTGACGTCCATCCGACCCATTATGGCCGTATCTGCCCGATTGAAACGCCGGAAGGCCCGAACATCGGTCTGATCAACTCCCTGTCCACCTACGCGAAGGTGAACAAATACGGCTTTATCGAAACGCCGTACCGTCTGGTGAAAGACGGCGTCCTTCAGGATGGCTGGAAATATCTTTCCGCCATGGAAGAAGAAAAGCTGGTGGTGGCGCAGGCTGACGCCAAGCAGGATGCCGATGGCACGCTGACGGGGGATCTGGTGTCCGTGCGTCGTGGCGGGGACTTCCGTCTCGTGCCGCCGACTGAAGTAACGGCCTGTGACGTTTCGCCCAAACAGCTCGTGTCCGTGGCCGCTGCACTCATTCCGTTCCTTGAGAACGATGACGCGAACCGCGCACTGATGGGCTCCAACATGCAGCGTCAGGCTGTGCCGCTGGTGCGTTCTGATGCGCCGCTGGTAGGCACAGGGATGGAAGCTGCGGTTGCCCATGACTCCGGCGCTACGATCGTGGCCCGCCGTCAGGGGATTGTGGATCAGATCGACGGTGCGCGTATCGTTGTGCGTGCCACGGACGAGAACGGGTCCACACAGGGTGTTGATATCTATCGTCTGCGGAAATATTCCCGCTCCAACCAGTCCACCTGCATCAACCAGCGTCCGCTGGTGCATGTTGGGGATACGGTTCGCGTCGGTGACATCATTGCTGACGGTCCGTCCACGGAACTGGGTGAACTGGCTCTGGGCCGTAACACGCTTGTCGCGTTCATGCCCTGGAACGGTTACAACTTCGAAGATTCCATCCTGATCTCCGAACGTATTGCGAAAGATGACGTGTTTACCTCAATTCATATTGAGGAATTCGAAGTCATGGCGCGTGATACCAAGCTGGGTCAGGAAGAAATCACGCGTGATATCCCCAATGTGGGTGAAGAAGCGCTTCGGAACCTGGACGAAGCCGGTATCGTTTACGTTGGTGCTGAAGTGAACCCCGGTGACATTCTCATCGGTAAGGTCACGCCGAAGGGTGAAAGCCCGATGACGCCGGAAGAAAAACTTCTGCGCGCCATCTTCGGTGAAAAAGCGTCTGACGTGCGGGATACGTCCCTGCGTCTGCCGCCCGGCACAACCGGCACCATTGTTGACGTCCGGGTGTTCTCACGCCGTGGCGTGGACAAGGACGAGCGTGCGATGGCGATTGAACGCGCCGAAATCGAACGTCTGTCCAAGGACCGGGATGACGAGCGCGCCATTCAGGAACGCTCCTTCTACAGCCGTCTGCGTGAAAAGCTGCTGGACCAGACGTCCGGCGCTGGCTTCAAGGGTATCCGCTCCGGCACCGTGATTACGGATGAAGTTCTGGACGAGCATCCGCGCGGCGCATGGCGCAACATTGTTGTCGCGTCCGATGAGGTGATGGCTGAACTGGAAACGCTGCGTCGTGAATTTGATGCTTCCGTGGCGAAAATTCAGGCCCGTTTTGAAAGCAAGGTCGAAAAGCTTCAGCGCGGTGATGAACTGCCGCCTGGCGTGATGAAAATGGTCAAGGTCTTTGTCGCGGTGAAGCGTAAGCTGCAGCCGGGTGACAAAATGGCCGGTCGTCATGGGAATAAGGGTGTCGTCTCCCGCGTGGTGCCTGTTGAAGACATGCCCTTCCTGGAAGATGGCACGTCTGTGGATATCGTGCTGAACCCGCTGGGTGTGCCGTCCCGTATGAACGTGGGGCAGATTCTGGAAACGCATCTTGGCTGGGCCTGCGCCAACCTCGGTCGCGGCATTGGTGATCTGGTGGATGAATACCAGCGCACGGGTGAAAAGCGTCAGGAACTGCTGGACCGTCTGAAAGACGTTTACGGGCAGAACATCTATGACGATGCCATCGCCAACATGGACAACCGTGAACTGACCGAGCTGTGCAACAATCTGCGCAAGGGCGTGCCGATTGCGACGCCGGTGTTCGATGGGGCCTCCATCCCGGATATTGAAGCCATGCTTGAAAAAGCAGGGGTTGATAAATCCGGTCAGTCCCAGTTGATTGACGGGCGTACGGGGGAGCCTTTTGAGCGTAAGACCACGGTTGGTTACATTTACATGCTCAAGCTGCACCACCTTGTTGATGACAAGATCCACGCCCGTTCCATCGGTCCGTATTCCCTTGTGACCCAGCAGCCGCTGGGTGGTAAGGCGCAGTTTGGTGGTCAGCGCTTTGGTGAAATGGAAGTCTGGGCTCTTGAAGCCTACGGTGCTGCTTATACGCTGCAGGAAATGCTGACGGTGAAATCGGATGACGTGTCCGGTCGCACCAAGGTCTATGAAGCCATTGTGCGCGAGCAGGATGACTTTGAAGCCGGTATTCCGGAAAGCTTTAACGTTCTGATCAAGGAACTGAAGTCCCTTGGCCTGAATGTCGAGCTGGAGCAGGGGGCCAAATAAGAGTGACCCTTAGCACCACGATCCGTTCTTATTTTGAGGGGGAGGCCGGAATGACGATTCCGGCTCCTCATTTCCCTTTGGGGGCTTCGGCACATGAATGAACTCATGAAAATTCTTGGCCAGACCGGCCAGGCGATGACCTTCGACCAGATCAAGATTCAGCTCGCCTCACCTGAGCAGATCCGGTCCTGGTCGTTTGGTGAAATCAAGAAGCCCGAGACAATCAACTACCGGACATTCAAGCCGGAGCGTGATGGTCTGTTCTGCGCACGTATTTTTGGCCCGATCAAGGACTACGAATGCCTGTGCGGCAAATACAAGCGGATGAAGTTCCGCGGTATTGTCTGTGAAAAATGCGGCGTTGAAGTCACCCTGGCAAAAGTGCGGCGCGAGCGGATGGGCCACATCCAGCTTGCCAGCCCCGTTGCCCATATCTGGTTCCTGAAGTCTCTTCCGAGCCGTATCGGCCTGATGGTCGATATGACGCTGAAAGACCTCGAAAAGGTTCTGTATTTCGAAAACTACCTGGTTCTCGAACCCGGCACGTCTCCGCTCAAGCAGTATTCACTGCTGACGGAAGAACAGTATCTCGACGCCATGGACGAATATGGCGAGGAAGGGATTGAAGTCGGGATTGGCGCCGAGGCCATCAAGAAGGTGCTGGAACGCATCGACTGTGATGCCGAAAAGGTCGAACTACGTCAGGAACTGAAAGAAACGACGTCTGAAGCCAAGCGCAAGAAGCTTGTCAAACGTCTGAAGCTGGTTGAGGCCTTCTCGGAGAGCGGTTCCCGCCCTGAGTGGATGATCCTTGATCTGGTTCCTGTTATTCCGCCGGAACTGCGTCCGTTGGTGCCGCTGGATGGTGGTCGTTTCGCAACGTCCGATCTGAATGATCTGTATCGTCGCGTTATCAACCGTAACAATCGTCTCAAGCGCCTGATGGAACTGCGTGCGCCCGATATCATCGTGCGTAACGAAAAGCGTATGCTTCAGGAAGCGGTTGACGCCCTGTTTGACAACGGTCGTCGTGGTCGTGCCATTACTGGTGCCAACAAGCGCCCGTTGAAGTCTCTGTCCGATATGCTGAAAGGCAAGCAGGGTCGTTTCCGTCAGAACCTTCTTGGTAAGCGCGTTGACTACTCCGGCCGTTCGGTCATCGTGGTTGGCCCGGAAATGAAGCTGCATCAGTGCGGTCTTCCCAAGAAGATGGCGTTGGAACTGTTCAAGCCGTTCATCTATTCCAAACTTGAAAAATACGGGCACGCCACAACCATTAAAGCTGCAAAGCGGATGGTTGAAAAAGAGCGTCCGGAAGTCTGGGATATTCTGGAAGAGGTTATCCGCGAGCATCCCGTGATGCTGAACCGCGCACCGACCCTCCACCGTCTCGGCATTCAGGCGTTCGAGCCTGTTCTGGTTGAAGGCAAGGCCATCCAGCTGCATCCGCTCGTCTGTACCGCGTTCAACGCGGACTTCGACGGGGATCAGATGGCCGTGCATGTCCCGCTGAGCCTTGAGGCGCAGTTGGAAGCACGCGTGCTGATGATGTCCACCAACAACATTCTCAGCCCGGCCAACGGTAAGCCGATTATCGTGCCGTCTCAGGATATTGTTCTTGGTCTGTATTATCTCAGCCTTGAAACGCCTGAATTCGGTGCGACGCCTGACCGGAACGAATATGACGACACGACCGGTGAACTCATCAAAAAGGGTGCGCCGTCCTTTTCGTCTATCGGTGAAGTGGAATATGCGCTTAACGCGGGTGTCTTGAAGCTGCATGACAAAATCCGTGCGCGTTTCGAGACCATCGACGCGGACGGCAAGAAGCATCATGAAACGATTGTCACGACGCCGGGACGTGTGCTGATCGCCCAGATCCTGCCGAAGAGTGAAGCTATTCCGTTCTCGCTGATCAACAAGCAGCTGACCAAGAAAGCCGTGTCTGACGTTATTGATACGGTCTATCGTCACTGTGGTCAGAAAGAAGAGGTTATCTTCTGTGACCGTCTGATGGCGCTTGGTTTCCGTCACGCTGCCAAGGCTGGTATTTCCTTCGGTAAGGATGACATGATCATCCCGGCTGAAAAGAAAGTGCTGGTTGACCGCACTGCGGCCGAGGTCAAGGAATTTGAACAGCAGTATCAGGATGGTCTGATCACGGCTGGCGAACGCTACAACAAGGTGGTGGACGCCTGGTCACGCTGCACGGACGAAGTCCAGGCGGCTATGACCAAAGAAATTTCCCGTCAGGAAATCGGCAAGCCCATCAACTCCGTATGGATGATGAGCCACTCCGGGGCGCGTGGGTCACCGGCCCAGATGAAGCAGCTTGCCGGTATGCGTGGTCTGATGGCCAAGCCGTCTGGCGAGATTATCGAACAGCCGATTATTGCGAACTTTAAAGAAGGTCTGTCGGTTCTCGACTACTTCACGTCCACCCACGGTGCGCGTAAAGGTCTGGCCGATACCGCACTGAAGACCGCAAACTCCGGCTATCTGACACGTCGTCTGGTTGACGTGGCTCAGGACTGCATCATTGTTGAAAATGATTGCGGCACCGAGCGTGGTCTGACCATTCGCGCCGTGATGGATGGCGGTGAGGTTGTTTCGTCTCTGTCCGAGCGGATCCTTGGTCGTACACTGGCCGCGGATGTGATTGATCCGGCGTCGGGTGACGTCGTGGCACCGCGCAATCGTCTGATCGACGAAGCAGATGCGGAACGCATTGAAGCCTCTGGCGTGGAAACGGTTCAGATCCGCTCCGTGCTGACCTGTGACAGCCGTGTTGGTGTGTGCGGTCATTGCTATGGTCGTGACCTTGCGCGTGGCACGCCGGTTAACATTGGTGAAGCTGTGGGTGTTATTGCTGCACAGTCCATCGGTGAACCGGGCACCCAGCTGACCATGCGTACCTTCCATATCGGTGGTGCAGCGCAGCGTGGCGCCGAGCAGTCCATGATTGAAGCCTCCCGTGACGGTAAGGTTGTGATCCGGAACCGGAACGTGGTGCAGAACAGTCAGGGCGTGCCGATTGTCATGGCCCGTAACTGTGAAATCCTGCTGACGGACGAAGCTGGCGTTGAAAAGGCCCGCTACCGTGTGCCCTATGGTGCGCGTCTGCTGACGACAGAAGGTGCGTCTGTTACGCGTGCCCAGAAGTTGGCTGAGTGGGACCCCTACACCCTGCCGATCATTACGGAAAAAGCCGGTAAGGTTGAGTATCTTGACCTGATCGACTCGATTACGCTCGTCGAACGTATGGACGAAGTGACCGGGCTGACGGCAAAAACCGTGGTGGACTACAAGCAGGCAGGGAAGGGCGTTGATCTGCGTCCGCGCCTCCAGCTTAAGGATGCCAAGGGTGAGGTGATCAAGCTAGATAACGGCAATGATGCCCGCTACTTCCTGCCGCCTGAATCACTGCTCTCCGTTGAAAACGGGGCCGAGGTTCATGCGGGTGACGTGCTGGCCCGTCTGCCGCGCGAGGGGTCCAAAACACGTGATATTACCGGTGGTCTGCCGCGTGTGGCTGAGCTTTTCGAAGCTCGTCGCCCGAAAGACCATGCGATTATCGCGGAAATGGAAGGCCGTGTTGAATTTGGGAAGGACTACAAGTCCAAGCGTCGTGTTATCGTGAAGAACGATGAGACGGGTGAAGAGACGGAATATCTGATCCCCAAAGGTAAGCATGTCTCCGTTCAGGAAGGCGACTTCGTCGAGAAAGGCGATCCGCTGGTCGACGGTCCCCGCGTGCCGCATGACATTCTGAAAGTCATGGGGGTTGAGGCGCTGTCCGATTACCTCGTGAACGAAATTCAGGATGTGTATCGTCTTCAGGGCGTGAAGATTAACGATAAGCATATTGAAGTTATCGTGCGTCAGATGCTCCAGAAAGTTGAAATTCTGGAGCCGGGTGATACGACATACCTCATTGGCGAAACCGTTGACCGGATCGAATATGAGACTGAAAATACCAAGCGCATGAATGCTGGTGAGCGCCCTGCTCTCGCCATGCCGGTACTGCAGGGTATTACGAAGGCTTCTCTGCAGACCCAGTCCTTCATCTCTGCCGCTTCCTTCCAGGAGACGACACGTGTCCTGACAGAGGCTGCGACTGCAGGGAAGGTGGATACGCTGAATGGTCTGAAAGAGAATGTCATTGTCGGTCGCCTGATCCCGGCAGGGACGGGTAGCGTCATGAACCGTCTGCGGGCGATCGCAGCGTCTCAGGACCGCCAGCGTGTCGGACGGTCTGCCGCCGAGTAAGGCTGTATTCGTCTTCAGGGCGTGAGAAGTAGAGGGATCAGAGCCAGGCTCTGGTCCCTTTCTTTTTATGTGAGGGGATCTTTCTCATTTTCCCGGCCAAGAATCGCGTACCGCGCTTGACTTAAGGGGGGGAGGGGTAGTTAGCAGCCCTCAGCTTCTGCTCCCGTGCCGGAGCAGAGGTAAATTCGTAATTCTTGTGTAAGCATGTGGCTCACTTCCGCAGGGAGTTAAAGCCAGATGCCTAGATAGCCCCACACGGGTGTTGTTGCCTGGTGGGTTTTTCAAATGACAGTCGGCAGCCGATAAAAAGGCTAGCCGGCCGAACTGTGTAAGGATCGGGAAAGGCGCATGCCGACCATCAACCAGCTCATTGCCAAGGGGCGGAAGCCTGCAGTCAAGCGCAACAAGGTGCCCGCACTGCAGAGCTGCCCCCAGAAACGTGGTGTTTGCACCCGTGTTTATACGACGACGCCTAAAAAGCCGAACTCCGCACTGCGTAAAGTTGCAAAGGTGCGTCTGACGAACGGCTATGAGGTGGTGAGTTATATTCCGGGTGAAGGTCATAACCTTCAGGAACATAGCGTCGTGCTTATCCGTGGGGGTCGTGTAAAGGATCTTCCGGGTGTGCGTTATCACATCCTTCGCGGTGTCCTGGATACCCAGGGTATTGCTAAGCGTCGTCAGCGGCGTTCGCTCTACGGCGCGAAGCGTCCGAAGTAAGAGGAAGTTAAGGTATGAGCCGCCGTCACCGCGCTGTTAAGCGTGAGATTCTTCCTGATCCGAAGTTCGGAGATATTGTCATTACGCGTTTCATGAACGCTCTGATGTTTGATGGCAAAAAATCCACTGCGGAGAGGATTGTATATGGAGCTCTCGAGGCGATGGTTCGCCGGAGTGGAGCTTCTGCCGATCCGGTCGCATTGTTCCACAATGCGCTGGATAACGTTAAGCCTGCAGTAGAAGTTCGCTCCCGCCGCGTTGGTGGTGCGACCTATCAGGTGCCTGTGGAAGTTCGTGCAGAACGTCGTCAGGATCTGGCTATCCGCTGGGTGATCGACGCTTCCCGCAAGCGTGGCGAAAACACCATGCAGGACCGGTTGTCCAACGAGCTGATGGATGCTGTAAACAACCGCGGCGCTGCTGTTAAGAAGCGTGAAGATACGCACCGTATGGCCGAAGCCAACAAGGCATTCAGCCACTATCGCTGGTAATCTTCTGGGTATGGCATTCACTCCTTGTGGAGTGAGGGTGGACTTATTAAAAACTGCATCCCGATAAGTTTTCGGGGTATGGAGTAGAGAAATGGCTAAGGCTAAATTTGAGCGGAATAAACCGCACTGCAACATCGGCACCATCGGCCACGTTGACCATGGTAAAACGTCTCTGACGGCCGCCATCACCAAGACGCTGGCAAAAGCTGGTGGCGCTGAGTTCAAGGCGTACGATCAGATTGACGCTGCTCCGGAAGAGCGCGCTCGTGGTATCACCATCTCCACGGCTCACGTGGAATATGAAACCGCAAACCGTCACTATGCGCACGTCGACTGCCCCGGACATGCCGACTACGTGAAGAACATGATCACGGGTGCTGCGCAGATGGACGGCGCGATCCTCGTGGTTTCCGCTGCTGATGGCCCGATGCCGCAGACCCGTGAGCACATCCTGCTTGCCCGTCAGGTCGGTGTGCCGGCTCTGGTTGTCTTCCTGAACAAGGTTGACCAGGTTGATGATCCGGAACTGCTTGAGCTGGTTGAAATGGAAGTTCGTGAGCTTCTGTCTTCCTATCAGTTCCCTGGCGACGATATCCCCATCATCAAGGGTTCCGCTCTGGTAACCCTGGAAGATGGCGATCCGGAAATCGGTGAAAACCGCGTTCGTGACCTGATGGACGCTGTTGACTCCTACATCCCGCAGCCGGAACGTCCGGTTGACCGTCCGTTCCTGATGCCGATCGAAGACGTGTTCTCCATCTCCGGTCGTGGCACCGTGGTGACGGGACGTGTCGAGCGTGGTGTTGTGAACGTCGGTGACGAAGTTGAAATCGTCGGCCTGAAAGACACCGTGAAGACGACCGTGACGGGTGTTGAAATGTTCCGCAAGCTGCTTGACCGCGGTGAAGCTGGTGACAACATCGGTGCGCTGGTTCGTGGCACGAAGCGTGAAGACGTTGAGCGTGGTCAGGTTCTGGCTAAGCCGGGCTCCATCACCCCGCACAAAAAATTCAAGGCTGAAGCCTACATCCTGACGAAGGAAGAGGGTGGCCGTCACACGCCGTTCTTCACCAACTATCGTCCGCAGTTCTATTTCCGCACGACCGACGTCACTGGTGTTGTTCACCTGCCGGAAGGCACGGAAATGGTCATGCCTGGCGATAACTGCGCCATGGATGTTGAGCTGATCGCACCGATCGCCATGGATGAAGGCCTGCGTTTCGCTATTCGCGAAGGTGGCCGCACCGTTGGTGCCGGCGTGGTTGCTTCTATCACCGACTGATCGGTTAGAAGCCTAGGACTGGATGGCCCCGGCTGAATCTTCGGCCGGGGTCTTACTTGGCGGCCGGGTAATCCCGGACCAGTAAAGTGTTGGACTAAGAAACAATGGACAACCAGAACATCCGCATTCGCCTGAAGGCGTACGATCATCGCGTGCTCGACAACAGCACGAAAGAGATCGTCAATACGGCGAAGCGTACGGGTGCGCGGGTTCGGGGTCCTATCCCGCTGCCGACGCATATCGAGCGGTTTACAGTGAACCGTTCTCCCCACGTGGATAAGAAAAGTCGCGAGCAGTTCGAAATTCGGACTCATCGCCGCCTGCTCGACATTGTCGAGCCGACTCCGCAGACCGTGGACGCTCTCATGAAACTCGACCTCGCCGCTGGCGTGGATGTCGAGATCAAACTTTAAGGTCCAGACGATGCGCACCGGATTGATCGCAAAAAAGTTGGGCATGTCCCGACTGTTCAAGGAAGATGGCACACATGTGCCTGTTACCGTCCTGCACGTGGATTCCGTGCAGGTGGTTGATGTCCGCACCCCGGAGCGGGATGGCTACACAGCCGTTCAGCTGGGTATGGGCAAAGCCAAGGTAAAAAATGTCTCTAAGCCGAACCGCGGCCATTTTGCCCGCACGAAGGTTGAGCCGAAGAAGAAGCTGGTTGAATTCCGTGTAGCTGACGATGCTACGCTGGAAGTCGGCGCTTCGCTTTCCGCTGCTCACTTTGTGGTGGGGCAGAAAGTCGACGTGACGGGCACCAGCAAGGGTAAAGGGTTCGCGGGCGCCATGAAGCGCTGGAACTTTGCCGGTCTGGAAGCCTCCCACGGCGTTTCCATCTCTCACCGTTCTCATGGCTCGACCGGTAACCGTCAGGATCCCGGCAAGACCTTCAAGAACAAGAAGATGGCAGGTCATCTCGGCGATGAGCGTATCACCACGCTGAATCTTGAAATTGCTGCGATCGATCCGGAAAAGAACCTGATCATGATCCGTGGTTCCGTTCCCGGAGCTAAAAACGGTGTCGTTCTGGTCCGTGATGCGATTAAAAAAGCCCGCCATGTCGATGCGCCTTACCCGGCCGCTCTCGTGACGGCGGAGGGCTGAGGTCATGGAAATCGAAATCAAAACGCTTGATAACGGCACCGCAGGGTCCGCAACGCTTCCAGAAGCGCTGTTTGCAGTAGCGCCGCGCAATGACATCATGGCGCGCGTTGTCCACTGGCAGCTGGCCAAGCGCCGCGCTGGTACGCACAAGGTCAAGGGCATGGGCGAAGTGTCCGGCACGACCAAGAAGCCGTACCGCCAGAAAGGCACTGGTAGCGCCCGTCAGGGTTCTCTCCGTGCGCCGCAGTATCGTACCGGTGGTGCTGTCCATGGTCCGGTTGTGCGTGACCATGGGTATGACCTGCCGAAGAAGGTTCGTCGTCTCGGCCTGATCTCTGCGCTGTCCCAGAAAGCGAAAGAAGGCAAGCTGGTTGTCCTTCAGTCCGCTTCTGGTGTGGCTCGCACGAGCGAACTGGCTGCGAAGCTGAAAACGCTTGGCTGGACGTCTGCCCTGATTGTTGATGCTATTGTTGATGAAGGCTTTCTGCGCGCTGCAAGCAATCTGCCGCGCATTGATGTCCTGCCGACGATTGGCGCCAACGTTTATGACATTCTTAATCATGAGGTCCTGGTCATTACCCAGGCGGGCCTCGAGGGTCTGAAGGAGCGCCTGGCATGACGAACATTCTTGCTCTGCGCAAGAAAGCCGAGCGTCTTTCCCGGGAAGCGATGTGCGACATTGTTCGTGCACCGCTGATCACCGAGAAAGCAACCGCGCTTTCAGAGAAGAATCAGGTGGTTTTCAAGGTTGCGCTCTCCGCAACCAAGCCTGAAATCAAAGTGGCTGTGGAAACACTGTTCGGCGTCAAGGTCGTTGGCGTTAACACGCTTGTCCAGAAGGGCAAGACCAAGCGCTTCAAGGGGCGTCTGGGGCAGCGTTCTGATATCAAGAAGGCGTTCGTCCAGCTCGCGGAAGGTCAGTCCATTGACCTTACCGCCAAACTGGCGTGACGTGGGGTAGGAACAAATGGCACTGAAGCACTTTAATCCCGTCACGCCGAGCCTTCGTGGTACGGTTCTGATTGACCGTTCCGACCTCTGGAAGGGCAAGCCGGTCAAGCAGCTGACGGAAGGCAAAAACAAGACGGGCGGTCGTAATAACTACGGTCGCACCACGTCTCGTTTCCGTGGCGGCGGGCATAAGCAGTCTTACCGTTATATCGACTTCAAGCGTCGTAAATTTGACGTGCTGGGCACGGTTGAGCGTCTGGAATACGACCCCAACCGTACCGCCTTCATCGCGCTGGTGAAGTATGAAGATGGTGAGCTGGCTTACATTCTCGCACCGCAGCGTCTGAAAGTGGGTGACAATGTCATCGCTGGCAGCCGTGTTGACATCAAGCCGGGTAACGCCATGCCGCTGGCAGCGATTCCGGTTGGCACGATCGTGCATAACATCGAGCTGAAGCAGGGCGCTGGCGGCAAGCTGGCCCGTTCTGCTGGCACGTATGCACAGCTGGTCGGTAAAGATTCCGGCTATGCGCAGATCAAGCTGCAGTCTGGTGAACTTCGTGTTGTGCGTGGGGAATGCATGGCCACGGTTGGCGCTGTGTCCAACCCGGACAACATGAACCAGCATATGGGTAAGGCTGGCCGTTCACGCTGGCTGGGTCGTCGCCCGCATAACCGCGGTGTTGTGATGAACCCGGTCGACCATCCGCACGGTGGTGGTGAAGGTCGTACCTCTGGTGGCCGTCATCCGGTTACGCCGTGGGGCAAGCCGACCAAAGGTTACAAAACTCGGGTCAACAAGCGTACGGACAGTCTGATTATCCGTCGTCGAAAGACCGGCAAGTAAGGGGCAATAGAAGATGGCACGTTCCGTCTGGAAAGGCCCGTTCGTCGACGGGTATCTGCTGAACAAAGCTGAAACGTCCCGCGCGTCGGGTCGTAACGAGGTGATCAAGATCTGGTCACGTCGTTCTACGATCCTTCCGCAGTTCGTTGGTCTGACGTTCGGTGTTTATAATGGTCAGAAGTTCCTGCCTGTGCAGGTGACGGAGAATATGGTCGGACACAAGTTCGGCGAATTTTCTCCCACCCGTACGTTCCACGGGCATGGGGCCGATAAGAAGTCGAAGCGGGGCTAAGATGAGCAAGCCGAAGCATCCGCGCACGCTCGCGGAAACAGAAGCGCAGGCTATTACGCGCAACATCCGGGTTAGTCCCCGCAAGTTGAATCTTGTTGCGGGCCTGATCCGCAACAAGCCTGCGTCTCAGGCTGTCGCAACCTTGACGTTCTCCAAGCGTCGCATTGCCCAGGAAGTCAAAAAGACCCTGGAAAGCGCGATTGCCAATGCCGAGAACAATCATCAGCTGGACGTTGACCAGCTGGTTGTGAAGACGGCTGAGGTCGGGAAGTCCATTGTCATGCGTCGCTTCCATGCACGTGGCCGTGGTCGTTCCGCCCGTGTGGAAAAATTCTTCAGCCATCTGAAGATTGTTGTTGCCGAACGGGCTCCGGCGCCCGAAGCAGCTTCTCCTGAGCAGAAGGCGGCCTGACGTATGGGACATAAAGTCAATCCAATCGGGCTGCGGCTCGGAATCAATCGCACCTGGGATAGCCGTTGGTACGCTGACTCCGACTATTCCCGTCTGCTGCACGAAGACCTGAAGCTGCGCGCGTTCCTGCGCCGCAAGCTGTCTGGTGCTGGCGTGTCCCGCGTTGTGATCGAACGTCCGGCCAAAAAGCCGCGCGTGACGATCTATGCGGCGCGTCCGGGCGTTGTGATCGGTAAAAAAGGTCAGGACATTGACGCTCTGCGTAAAGAGCTGACCAAAATGGCAGGCACGGAAGTGGCGCTCAATATCGTTGAGATCCGCAAGCCGGAAATCGACGCGACACTGGTTGCTGACAACATTGCCCAGCAGCTTGAACGTCGCGTGGCGTTCCGTCGCGCCATGAAACGCGCTGTGCAGTCCGCTATGCGTCTTGGCGCACAGGGGATCCGGATCAACTGCTCCGGTCGTCTGGGTGGCGCTGAAATCGCCCGTATCGAGTGGTATCGTGAGGGGCGCGTGCCGCTGCACACCCTGCGTGCCGATATCGACTATGGGACCGCTACCGCTCACACGACCTACGGCAGCTGCGGTGTGAAGGTCTGGATCTTCAAAGGCGAGATCCTTGCGCATGACCCACTGGCTCAGGACCGCCGTGCGGCCGAGCAGGCCCCGCAGCGCTGAGGCGAAGGATAGAAGACAATGCTCTCTCCGAAGCGTACTAAATTCCGTAAGGCTCACAAAGGTCGTATTCACGGCCTGGCCAAAAGCGGTACGACGCTCAACTTCGGTACGTTCGGTCTGAAGGCTCTTCAGCCCGAACGTATCACCGCGCGGCAGATCGAAGCCTCTCGTCGGGCTATCACCAGGGCGATGAAACGTGCAGGTCGCGTGTGGATTCGTATTTTTCCTGACCTTCCGGTCTCGACAAAACCTGCAGAAGTGCGTATGGGCTCGGGCAAGGGATCTCCCGAATACTGGGTGGCCCGTGTGAAACCCGGTCGCATTTTGTTTGAAATCGAAGGCGTGCCGCCCGAGATCGCGCGTGAAGCGCTGGCTCTTGGTGCTGCGAAGCTGCCGATCAAGACGAAATTTGTGACCCGAATTGGAGATGCGTAAGATGGCGAAGGCAACAAAGCCCGCTGACCTGCGTGCCAAGACGGCCGATGAACTGAACACGCTTCTGCTTGAGCTGAAGCGTGAGCAGCTCAATCTCCGGTTCCAGAAGGCAACCGGGCAGAACGAAGGCCAGAGCCGCATTCGTGTGGTCCGTCGTGAAATTGCGCGCATCAAGACGATTGTCGCGCAGAATACTGAGAAGACCGTGGCAGGTGCGAAAACATCTGCTGCCATTTCCTGAAGGGAGTTGGACGATGCCAAGGCGCGTCCTTACCGGACGTGTGACCAGCGACAAGATGGACAAGACCGTAACGGTTCTTGTCGAGCGTCGCGTCATGCATCCGCTGTATAAGAAGTTCATCCGTCGTTCCAAGAAATATGCGGCGCATGATGAAGAGAATGTCTGCAAAATTGGTGATAGCGTGCGCATCATTGAATGCACGCCGATTTCCAAGCGCAAGACGTGGGCCGTGGTGGCACGCAACGGCGAGGTCGTTGATGCGTCCTCTGCCGGTGTGTCAGCGTAAGGTAAGGATATCCAGTTATGATCCATCCCGAGACCAACCTCGACGTGGCCGACAATTCTGGTGCGCGTCAGGTGCAGTGCATCAAGGTGCTGGGCGGTTCCAAACGGAAATCCGCCTCGGTCGGCGACGTGATCGTCGTGTCTGTCAAGGAAGCCATCCCCCGCGGGAAGGTGAAAAAAGGCGACGTCCACCAAGCTGTTATCGTGCGTACCTCTTATCCGGTTCGTCGCCCCGATGGGAGCGCCATCCGCTTTGATAAGAATGCTGCTGTTCTGATCAACAAGCAGCAGGAGCCGATCGGCACCCGCATCTTCGGCCCGGTTGTTCGTGAACTGCGTGCGCGCAAGTTCATGAAGATCATCTCTCTGGCGCCGGAGGTTCTATAAATGGCTGCTCGCATTAAAAAAAGGCGACACGGTTGTTGTCATCAGCGGTTCCTCCAAGGGAACTCAGGGTGAAGTTCTCTCCGTCCGTCCGACTGAAAATCGTGCGATTGTCCGTGGTGTTGCGCTGATCAAGCGCCATCAGAAGGCAACGCGCATGGGTGAGGAAGGTGGCATCATTACGCGTGAAGCTCCGATCCACCTGTCAAATCTGAAACTGGTCGACCCGGCCTCCAAGAAGCCGACCCGCGTTGGCTTCCGTGTTCTGGAAGACGGTCGGAAAGTTCGCGTTGCAAAAGCAACCGGCGAAGTCATTGAAGGCTGAGGGGGCGAGAATGAGTGAGTCCAAGGGCGTTCGTTCCGTTCCTCGTATGCAGGAACGCTATGAGTCCGAACTGCGTGCCAAGCTGCGTGAGCAGTTCGGTTACAAAAATATCATGCAGGTTCCTCGGCTGGAAAAAATTGTCCTGAATATGGGCGTTGGTGAGGCTGCGGGCGACCAGAAGAAACTGGACGCTGCTGTTGCGGAAATGACGCTGATTGCTGGGCAGAAGCCGGTCAAGACTGTTGCCAAGAAGGCGATCGCAGGCTTCAAGATCCGTGAAGGTCTGCCGATTGGTTGTAAGGTAACGCTGCGTCGTGCGCAGATGTATGAATTCCTTGATCGTCTGGTCACGATCGCAATGCCCCGCATTCGCGATTTCCGTGGTCTGCCGGCCAACAAGGGATTTGACGGGCGTGGCAACTTTGCTCTGGGTCTGAAAGAGCAGATCGTTTTCCCGGAAATCGACTACGATAAAGTAGATGAAGTTCGCGGGATGGACGTGGTGTTCGTGACCAGCGCAAAGACGGATGCGGAAGCCAAGGCGCTTCTTAAAGCATTCGATCTGCCCTTTGCTGCCTGAGTGAAATAGGGTATCTGTCACCAGGTGTTGTTGTCTTGGAAAACCGTCGAAGGTTTTCGAAGGGTTCCGGAGGATAAAATTATATGGCTAAGACTTCTGCCATCACGCGTAATGCCAAGCGGGTACGCATGGCTGCGCGGGACAAGGAAAAAGCGTGCGGCGCTGAAGAATATTGTCATGGACCGCTCGCTTCCTGTGGAAGATCGGTTTGATGCGTCTTTAAAGCTGGCTGAACTGCCGCGGAATGGCTCACGCGTTCGCGTGCGCCTTCGTTGCAAACTGACGGGACGCTCTCGCGGTAACTACCGCAAGTTTGAGCTGTGCCGTATTGCACTGCGTGATCTGGCTTCCAACGGGCAGATCCCGGGCCTGGTCAAAGCTAGCTGGTAAGGGCGCATAATGTCACTTTCTGATCCGTTGGGTGATATGCTCACCCGTATCCGTAACGCGCAGCGCGCACGTCATGTGTCCTGCGTGTCTCCGGCTTCCAAATTGCGTTCGAATGTTCTCGATGCTCTGCAGCGCGAAGGGTATATTCGTGGGTATTCCCATGAAGAGATCTGCAAAGGCATCACGCAGCTGCATATCGAGCTGAAATATTCCGAAGGCGAGCCGGTTATTAAGGAAATTCAGCGCGTGTCCCGTCCGGGCCGTCGTGTGTATTCCAAAATTAAAGAATTGCCGCGGGTGCGTGCTGGCCTTGGGGTTTCGATCCTGTCCACGCCGCGTGGTGTTCTGTCTGATGTCGAGGCTCGCGCTGCCAATGTTGGCGGTGAAGTCCTCTGTCGCGTGTTCTGAGGAGGGATAAATGTCACGTGTAGGCAAATATCCCGTTGAAGTTCCCGCCGGGGTGACTGTCTCGATTGCAGACGGTATTTTCAAGGCGAAAGGGAAGCTGGGCGAACTGACGCTGCCGCTTTCCTCTCACATTGAGGCGGAAATTTCAGACGGGAAAGTCGCTGTGCGTCCGGTTGGGACAGCAGCGCAGGCTCGTATGATGTGGGGCACAACCCGCGCTCTGATTGCCACGGCAATTAAAGGTGTGTCTGAAGGGTTCTCAAAAGCTCTCGAGATTAACGGCACCGGTTATCGTGCGGCTGTTCAGGGTTCCAATCTTGTGATGAACCTGGGCTATTCTCACGACGTGGTTTATCCGATCCCGCAGGGTATCAAGATCTCCACGCCGCGTCCGACTGCTATTCTTGTCGAAGGGATCGACAAACAGCGGGTTGGGCAGGTTGCTCTTGATATTCGCAGTTTTCGTAAGCCTGAGCCCTATAAAGGCAAAGGTGTGCGTTATGAGACGGAAACCATTCGTCGCAAGGAAGGCAAGAAGAAATAATGAGCACTCAGCAGGAACTGCGGAACCGTCGGCGTGCTCGCCTGCGTTTTCAGCTCCGTCGCAAGGCTGGTGGTCGTCCGCGTCTGTCGGTCTTCCGGTCTGGCAAGAACATCTATGCACAGGTCATTGATGACGTGCGTGGGTGCACCCTTGCTGCCGCTTCCAGTCTGGATAAAGAACTCCGTCCGTCTCTGAAGAGCGGTGGCAACAAGGATAGCGCTGGCGCTGTCGGTAAACTTGTTGCCCAGCGCGCTGTGGCTGCCGGCGTCTCCCAGGTTGTTTTCGACAGGGGGTCGTATCTTTATCATGGGCGCGTGAAAGCCCTGGCGGAGGCTGCCCGTGAGGGCGGTCTCTCCTTCTGAGGAAAGGATCACGTAATGGCTCGTGAACCAAGAGAAGGCGGTCGAGGCGGCCGTGATCGTGAACGCGAAGGTGATGAACTGGTTGATAAGCTGGTAACCATCAACCGCGTTGCTAAGGTTGTTAAGGGTGGTCGGCGTTTTGCCTTCGCTGCTCTGGTCGTTGTCGGCGATCAGAAGGGCCGCGTTGGGTATGGTGCTGGTAAGGCCCGTGAAGTGCCGGAAGCCATCCGTAAGGCAACGGAACGTGCCAAGCGCGGCATGATCCGTGTGCCGATGAAGGAAGGCCGTACGCTGCATCATGATGTGGCTGGTCACTTCGGTGCCGGTAAAGTCATTCTGCGCTCTGCCGAGGCCGGGACGGGGATCATTGCTGGTGGTCCGATGCGCGCTGTTTTCGAAAGCCTGGGCATCAATGACGTGGTTGCCAAGTCTCTCGGGACGCGGAACCCGCATAACATGGTGAAGGCGACATTCTCGGCACTTGAACGCTGCGCAAGCCCGCGTTCTGTTGCAAACCGTCGTGGTAAGAAGGTTGCTGAAATCTTCGGCAAGCGCGACCAGGCGGCTTCATCTGTGGAGGCAGCAGATGTCTGAGGCTAAAACCTTTAAAGTCATCCAGATTGCGTCCGGTAATGGTCGCAAGCCTGGTCAGAAAGAGACCCTCGTGGGTCTCGGCCTGAACAAGATCGGTCGTGAGCGGGTGTTGGAAGATACCCCCTCAACCCGCGGTATGGTCCGTAAGGTGGCCCACCTTGTGAAGGTGGAGGATTGATATGAATCTGAACGAACTGCGTGATAACGAAGGCTCTCGTTATCGCAAAAAGCGTCTCGGTCGTGGTATCGGTTCTGGTAAGGGCAAGACGTCCGGTAAAGGTGTGAAAGGGCAGAAAGCACGTGAAGGCGTGTCCCTGAACGGCTTTGAGGGTGGTCAGCTGCCGATCTATCGTCGTCTGCCGAAGCGTGGCTTCAAGAACATCTTCCGCAAGGTCTATGCGCCGGTTAACCTCGGTGCGATTGAAAAAGCCTTTGCAGAGGGCAAGCTTGAAGCGGGCGCTGCCGTGACGGAAGAAGCGCTGAAAAATGCTGGTCTGATCGGCACGGGTAAATATGCCGGTGTGCGTATTCTGGCTGAAGGCGAGCTGACCCGCGCTGCGACATTCGAAGTGTCTGGTGCATCAGCTTCTGCGGTTGCAGCGATCGAGAAAGTTGGCGGATCCATCAAGGTCCTGGTGGCTCCTAAGGCTGCTGAAGCCAGCGCATCCTGATGTTTCAGTCAGAGGAGCAGTCCTGTACTGTTCTTCTGGCAGAGGCTTCTCCAGATGTGGTCTGGGTTAACTCTTAGACTATCATGACAGCGTCCCGCGTTATGTGGTGGCGCTGTTTGTGTGAAAGGACGGATGCATGGCTTCCGCGGCCGAACAGTTGGCTGCCAACTTCAATGTGGGCTCCTTTGCCAAGGCAACCGAACTCAAAAAGCGGATTTGGTTTACCCTTGGTGCGCTGATTATCTACCGTCTTGGCACGTACATCCCGGTTCCGGGTGTGGATGCAACGGTTATGGGGCAGTTACTGGCCCAGCATCAGGGCGGCATTCTGGGCATGTTCAACATGTTCACCGGTGGTGCGCTCGGGCGTATGACTGTTTTTGCCCTGAACATCATGCCGTACATCTCTGCATCAATTATTGTGCAACTGATGTCGACAGCTGTGCCGTCGCTGGAAGCTCTGAAGAAAGAGGGCGAGCAGGGACGTAAAAAGCTTAACCAGTACACGCGCTATCTCACTGTATTTATTGCTTTGTTCCAAGCGTACGGCATCGCGGTCGGACTTGAGAACATGCAAAGCGCTGCTGGGTCAGCCGTTGTTCATCCTGGGGCGTTCTTTCTGGTTTCCTGCGTGATCACTCTTGTGGGTGGCACCATGTTCCTGATGTGGCTGGGCGAGCAGATTACGTCCCGTGGCGTGGGGAATGGGATCTCGCTGATCATTTTTGCCGGTATCGTGGCCAACCTGCCGCATGCCATGGCAAGCCTCTTCCAGCTTGGATACACAGGCGCTCTTTCACCCTTTTTCGTGCTGGTGTTTCTTGTTCTGGCAGCGGTGACGATCACGTTCATTGTCTTCATGGAGCAGGCGCAGCGGCGCGTGGTGATCCAGTATCCCAAGCGCCAGGTGGGGCAGAGGATGTTTGGGGGGGATACCACCCATATGCCGCTGAAAGTGAATACAGCGGGCGTTATCCCGCCGATTTTCGCATCCTCCGTCCTGCTTATTCCCGTGACGATCTCAGGCTTCATGAATGGTAAGTCCATGCCGGGCTGGCTATCATTTCTGGGTGAGGAGCTGGGGCAGGGACAGCCGCTTTATATGCTGTTCTACGCCGCCATGATCGTGTTTTTCTCGTATTTCTATGCGGCAGTCACGTTCAATCCTGCTGAGACGGCGGATAACCTGCGCAAGCAAGGGGGATTTATCCCCGGGATTCGTCCTGGTGCGGCGACAGCGACGTATTTCGACAAAATCCTTACCCGCCTGACGACAATTGGCGCAGCCTACATGGTTCTCGTGTGCTTGCTGCCGCAAATTCTGATCAGCCGTTACAACGTTCCATTCTATTTTGGCGGGACGAGCCTGATCATTATTGTCTCGGTGACGATTGATACCGTAACACAGGTGCAGTCGCATCTTGTTGCCCACCAGTATCAGGGGCTGATGCGTCGCTCCCGTGGTAGCAAGAAGCAGAGGATTATCAGGCGATGAACGTGATTTTTCTGGGGCCTCCCGGTGCCGGGAAGGGAACGCAGTCAAAACGGCTGGAAGAGCAGTACGGTCTGGTGCAGATCTCAACCGGTGACATGCTACGCGCCGAAGTGGCGCGTGGGTCTGACATCGGTAAACAGGCAAAGTCACTCATGGACGCCGGGCGACTGGTGCCGGATGAGCTGATTATCGCCATGCTGCATTCCCGCATCGGGCAGCCTGACTGTGCGAAAGGATTCATCCTGGATGGATTCCCGCGCACGCTTGGGCAGGCAGATGCGTTGGATAAAATGCTTTCCGCCGAGAATAAAAAAATAGATGTGGTTCTGTTTCTGGATGTTGATGAAGACATTCTGGCAGACCGGATCTCCGGGCGCTTTACGTGCAGCAAGTGTGGCGCGACGTACAACGAAGTCTCCAAGCCTCCCCACAAGGATGGTGCGTGTGATGTGTGCGGAAGTCATGAGTTCACGCGCCGGGCGGATGACAAGCGTGAAACGGTTGTGGAGCGCCTGAAGGAATATCGGAAACTGACGGCTCCGATTCTTCCTTTTTATGAAAAAACCGGACGGCTTTATAAAATAAATGGAATGCTTCCGACCGCTCAGGTCACGGCAGACATTGAAGCTGTCATGGCGGGAAAGTGACAGCTCACGAAAAAGTGATCTGTTTTCGTTGACTTGTGCGGGTGGCCGGTATATTTCGCGGCCACTGATTGAAATCATGCATCCCTCCGGATGCCATTAGTGTTCGGCCAGTAGGTTGAACCGACAGGAGTGTAAGGCGTGGCACGTATTGCCGGCGTGAATGTCCCGACGAACAAACGGGTTGTTATCGGGCTTCAGTATATTTACGGAATTGGCGCAACCAAAGCCGCTCAGATCTGCGAAAAAGTCGGCATTGCCGATGCGAAGCGCGTGAACGAGCTGAGCGATGACGAAATCGCAAAGCTGCGCGAAGTGATCGACACCGACTACCGGGTTGAAGGTGATCTGCGTCGTGAAGTCGCAATGAACATCAAGCGCCTGATGGATCTGGGGTGCTACCGCGGTCTCCGTCACCGTCGCGGTCTGCCAGTGCATGGTCAGAGAACCCACACCAACGCCCGTACACGTAAGGGGTAAGGCTGTGGCGATTGCTGGTAAGAAGAAAGCCACGCGTTAATCTGATTTGTTGAGGTTTCCGGACGGCTTTTGCGGGCTTCTGGGCAGGGACTGAGGTAGGAAAACAATGGCGAAAGCCGCTACACCGCGTATTCGTAAAAAAGAGCGCAAGAACATTATTTCTGGCGTGGCACATGTGCTGTCCACGTTTAACAACACCATGATCACCATCTCTGATGCCCAGGGGAATGCTATTTCCTGGTCTTCTGCAGGTGCTCAGGGCTTCAAGGGTTCCCGTAAGTCTACGCCGTATGCGGCGCAGGTTGCTGCTGAAGATGCGGGCCGGAAGGCCCGTGAACACGGCATGGAAACGCTGGAAATCGAAGTATCCGGTCCCGGGTCAGGGCGTGAAAGCGCTCTGCGCGCTCTGCAGGCTGTCGGTTTTTCCATCACCTCTATCCGTGACATGACTCCGGTGCCGCATAATGGTTGCCGCCCGCGTAAGCGTCGTCGCGTCTAAGCATCAAGGTTGTGCGGCTACGGCATAGTAGCCGCCATCTTTTCGCTGTTCTGTTAATTTTCGGAGAAATCGCTGCGATCCGCAGTGTTTTTTCATATTGAAAGGCCGGAACCTTGGTCCTTCAGAAAAACTGGCAATCTCTGATCAAGCCCGAAAAGCTTGAAGTCGAATCCGGTGTGGAACCGACACGTATTGCGACAGTTGTGGCAGAACCGCTGGAACGCGGTTTTGGTATGACTCTGGGGAATGCCCTGCGTCGTGTGCTGTTGTCTTCCCTGCAGGGGGCTGCCGTTACGGCCGTGCAGATTGACGGCGTCCTGCATGAATTCTCTTCCGTTGCCGGCGTGCGGGAAGATGTGACGGACATTGTCCTGAACATCAAACAGCTTGCGCTGCGTATGCATGGTGAAGGGCCGAAGCGCATGGTGCTGACGGCGACTGGCCCCGGTGAAGTGCGTGCCGGCCAGATCCAGACGGGGCATGACATTGAAGTCATGAATCCTGATCTGGTGCTGTGCACACTGGATGACGGTGTGAAGCTGGGTATGGAATTTGTGGTGAACATGGGCAAAGGCTATGTCCCTGCTGCTGCGAACCGCCCGGAAGATGCGCCGATTGGTCTTATCCCGGTTGACGCCATCTATTCTCCCGTCAAGCGCGTGTCTTACAAAGTGGAACCGACCCGTGTCGGGCAGGTGACCGACTTTGACAAGCTGCTGCTGACGGTGGAAACGAATGGCGCCATCACGCCGGAAGACGCTGTGGCTCTTGCTGCCCGTATCCTTCAGGATCAGTTGCAGCTGTTTATCAACTTTGACGAGCCGCGTCCGGTTCAGGCTGAAGAGCCGCAGGATGACCTGCCCTTCAACCGGAACCTGCTCCGTAAGGTTGACGAGCTTGAGCTGTCTGTTCGTAGCGCGAACTGCCTGAAGAACGACAACATTATCTATATCGGGGACCTGGTCCAGAAGAGCGAGCAGGAAATGCTGCGCACTCCGAACTTTGGGCGTAAGTCTCTGAACGAGATCAAGGAAGTCCTGACCTCCATGGGGCTTTCACTGGGTATGAATGTGCCGGCCTGGCCGCCGGAAAATATCGAAGATCTGGCAAAGCGGCTTGATGAGCCGTTCTAAGTCCATATCTCATTGACTAGGAACTGAACTATGCGTCACCGGATGGCCGGCAGAAAGCTCGGCGTAACCTCTTCTCACCGCGCGGCAATGTTTCGCAACATGGCCGTTGCTCTCATCAAACACGAGCAGATCACGACCACTCTGCCCAAGGCGAAGGAACTGCGTCCTGTCGTCGAAAAGCTGATTACGCTGGGTAAACGGGGTGATCTGCATGCGCGTCGTCAGGCTTATGCCATGCTGCGTGACGAAGTGATCGTGAAGAAACTGTTTTCTGCGATTGCTGAACGTTACAAAGGCCGCACTGGTGGGTATTCCCGCGTGATGCGCGCTGGCGTGCGTTATGGCGATGCGGCTGATATGGCTGTGATCGAACTGGTCGACCGCGATGTCAGCGCGAAGGGGCAGGATAGCGGCCCTCGTCCGGAAGTGACGGAAGCACACGATCTGGCAGCCTGAGGCTTCCAGATCTTGAGTAAAGAGGCCGACCTCCGTGTGTCGGCCTCTTTTGCCTTTCAGGCAGAGACGTCCAGGCATGGTGGACGTTTTATAAGCCCGGATGTCGAGTTTTTCTCCGTCCCTGGGCTTTATGGGTAAGATCTCTGGATATATCTGGTTCGTTGGAAATCTGACGAACACCCAGCAAAAAATTTTTTTCTGGTCTTTGTGAGCGTTCCCGCAAGGTTCTGTCGCGTGATGTGTTTTGGCCCGGCTATGGTGATCTGGTCAGAGGGCGTGATCTGGGTCTTTGGCGCCCTGTATGGTGTCTCGGCTGTGTTGAGGTTGATGATGACGGCTGCGCCGGAAGTGCTGGTTCAGAGTCGCAAGGATGTGCCGTTTGCGGCGTAGGTTGACCGTGAAGCGGCCATGCGTGCTGTGAGGGACCAGTAAACTCTGACTGTCCGGTCCTTGGGGTGTATAAAGAAAGCGCGTTGTGAATGGCTTTCAGTGAGTCTTTTCAGAGGAATCCGGGCAAGGGCAATTGGATTTCCCGCCGTAAGAGCGTTGGCGCAGGAGGTAGGAGCGTGTTGCTGCGGAGAGAATTCCACGGCGGACGCTCTTTTTTTGTAAAATTACCACATATGATCGCGTTATAGTGGCGGATCTTAATCACATTGCAAATTGTACGATTGACAGTTGATGGTATTTTACCACTACTGAATGGTGGTATTAAACGCTTTTTCTCAGCGTGGTGATGAAATGAAACGGCTCTTTTCCCGACTGATGGTTTTTGGCGTGCTGGCCATGTCTGTGGTGAGTGGCGCGGCGGTGGCGGGGACACCGGTGCGGGTTGGATATATTCCGGTGCTCGGGTCTTCCGCGCTGTTTGTTCTGGATGGAGAGGGCTGGGCGAAGGATGCCGGGCTGGACCTGGATCTGGTGCGCTTTACGTCCGGGCCGCAAGCCATTCAGGCGCTCGTTTCCGGCCGGATTGATGCGTATGTCGCCGGTGTTCTGCCGCTTTTGCAGGCACGTGCGCATGGGGCGGATGTCAAGGTTGTGACGGCGGCCTCCATTGAGGAACTGGAGGTGGTGTCTCGCGGCGCGCTCAGTGCGGCTCTTCCGGCTGGGACAGATGGCGGGCTTTCCCCGGACGCTTTGAAAAGCGTGCTGGCAAAGTTCAGGCAGGAACAGTCACGCCTGCCACGGATTGCAGCGCAACCGTCGGGTTCGGTGCCGGATAGTCTGCTGCGGTTCTGGCTGCAAAAGCGTGAGGGGATTACTCCGATAGCGTCTGCGGTGACTCTTGTCGGCGTGGATATTGATGCCGCCCAGCAGGCCTTTCTGGCTGGTGCGGTGGATGCGGCCGTGTTGAGAGAGCCAGCTCTCACGGTCGTGCGCAGCCGCCTGAAGGATGTCAGAACATTGGCGACCGGGCACGATCTGCTGCCCGACCAGCCGGGTTCCGTGCTGGCGATTGTCGGGCCAGATGCACCGGATCGTAAGGGATGGGCCAAAGTGCTGGGTAGCCTGTTTGTGCGGGCAACAACGATGCTGGCGACGCATCCGGATGAGGCTGTACCCTTTGTCACCAAAGCGCTGGGCGGTGGCATTCTGAGTGAAGATGTCATGAAGAAAGCACTGGAAGGTTCGGCGTCCCGCTTTGTGAATGACCCGACGCGCATTGTGGACGGTGTCCGGCAGTTGCAGGATTTTGAGGTCGAGCAGGGACTTCTGCGCAAGGCCCAGCCGGTTGACGACCTGTTTGATTTTGATCTGTGGCGGCAGATCAAGCCATGACGATGGCTCTCTCCCGTCGGCAGCGCATTGCCCTGTCCGGTCTCGGACTGGTTGTGTTTTTTGGGGGATGGGAGGGGGCGGTCCGCACGGGACTTCTGCCGTCTGGCATGGTGCCCGCTCCGAGTGCTCTCTGGCCCGCCTGGCTGGATGAAGTGCGTGGCGGGTTCTGGCAACAGGCCATTCTGGACAGCCTGAGTCACTACGCGCTGGGGCTACTGTTTGGCTCGCTGCTCGGGGTGGTAGCGGGCTTGTTCTGTGGCATGGTGCCGGTGCTGGATGCGTTGCTGTCAGGCATTGTGCATCTGCTGCGGCCTGTGCCGGGGTTGGCGTGGGTACCATTCGCCATTTTGTGGTTCGGGCTGAATACGTCCGGCGCGACCTTCGTGATTGCGATTTCCGTCTTCTGGATCAATTTCTATGCCGCCTATGCGGCTGTGCGGAGTGTGGACCCGGAATTGTATGAACTGGCATCAGCTTTTGGGCATGGCAGTTTTGCGGGGCGTCTGTTCAGCATCGTGCTGCCTGCGTCTGCTCCGGGTGTGATGGCGGGGCTCAGAACCGGGCTGGGGCAGGGGTGGATGTCTGTTGTGGCGGCGGAACTGTTTGGTGTGCCGGGTATTGGCGCACGGATGATGCAGGCGTCCAGTTTGCTGGCGACCGATGTTGTGGTGGTCTACATGCTGACAATGGCGCTGCTCTATGCCGTGACGGATTTTCTCTTCGGCTTTGTGCGTCAGCGTGCGCTGCGGTGGCAGGCATGACGGATGCCGCACCGCTGGCCCGGCTGGAGGATGTCGGGCTTTCCCATGATGGGGGGAAGACGTTCATTTTCCGTCATGTCAGTCTGGACTTGCATAAAGGCGAGTTTGTCGCGCTCCTCGGGCCATCGGGTGTGGGGAAATCCACGTTGCTGCGTGTGCTGATGGGCCTGAGCCGACCGGCCGAAGGCGTTGTGACTGGTCCCGTCCAGGCAGAGACTGGGCGAGGAGGCGTGCTATCTGCGGCAAGGCGGCGGGCGCAGGCGCTGGTCTTTCAGGACCCGCGCCTGATGCCCTGGCGGTCGGTCTTGCGGAATGTCGCCTTCGGTCTGGAAGGGCTGGGGCTGACCCGGCAGGAAAGGCGGGAGCGTGCGCTGGAGGCCTTGCGGCTGGTCGGGCTGGAAGACGCCGCGGATCGCTGGCCGAAGCGTCTGTCCGGGGGGCAGAGGCAGCGCGTGGGTGTTGCGCGGGCGCTGACAGTAGACCCGGACCTGTTGCTGATGGATGAACCTTTTGGCGCGCTAGACCCCATTACACGGAGCGGCCTGCAGGATGAACTGCTGCGGATCTGGCAGCAGACGCATAAGACTGTGCTGTTTGTCACTCACGACATTGAGGAAGCGCTGAAGCTGGCGACGCGCGTGATCGTGCTGTCTGGCTCTCCTGCGGGCATTACGGGGGAACTGAGCCTGACTGCGGCGCATAAGGAGTCGGACGCTCCCGTGTTCCGATCCCATGTTGCGCGGTTACGGGCCATGATTGCGGGAGAGCCAGATCCCGGTGGCGCGACAGCGTGATGCCCTGCAAAAATTGAATTTTTTATGGGTACAGGCTGTCTGGCGGCATCTCTCCCGATCAGAGTGCGTTATAAGGGGTTAAAAGAAGGGGAGGGTTTACAGTGAGCGACGAAAAAACCGGACTATTCACGCTGGAAGAGGGGATCGGCCGCGTGCAGGACGATGCGGGAACTCTGTTTAACAGGACGGCGGGTCAGGATAATGATACGGTCTGTACTACAGGCTGTGCGGCGCTGGACGCTGTGCGGGACTGCGTTGCGGACCAGCCGGTGATCGCGGTCTCCGTTGCTGGAGTGTTTGGCATTTTTCTGGGGGCGCTGATTGCCCGGAAGGCCTGATTTCAGGAAACCATCAGCATCAATGGTTTAAAAGGTAAAGGTGCACGAACATGTTGAAAATGGCGCTGTTTTTTCTGATAGTTTCCATTATCGCCGGTCTGTTTGGCTTCGGTGGTATTTCTGCCGCGGCGGCCGGGGTAGCAAAAATTCTGTTCTTTGTGACGATTGTTCTGTTCGTGCTGTTTCTGGTTCTTGCTCTGCTGCTGGGTCGGTCACTGACCTCATAGGCGGTTCAGTCCGGTCTGGTGAAAGAGCCTTCGTCTGAAAGGACGGGGGGCTTTTTTATGCCTGCTCTGAAAAGGAGTTATCGTTGCCGGAGCGGGTTGCTGAGGCGATAGGCCTCGCCAAAGGGGGCGATATAGGCTCCCGATACGGGGTCGTGCTTCGTGTCTTCCCCAAATTGCATGTGAAGCGCTATGCCTTTCCATATCGGGATGTTTCCCTCGGCATGGCCATCGTCATAGCGTTTCATGAAAGGCTTTTCGAAGGGTGGGAGGTCATGCAGGTGGCGCTTGCCATGGACGGAGAGTTCTTCTGAAAACCATGAGGGCACGCCGACCGAGACCGGGTCCTGCTGGGCCTGAAAGGACAGAGCCTGCGGTGACAGAACGGGCTGTGTTCTGAGGTCTGGA
Source organism: Zaprionus nigranus (assembly GCA_018903425.1). Taxonomy (NCBI): domain Eukaryota; kingdom Metazoa; phylum Arthropoda; class Insecta; order Diptera; family Drosophilidae; genus Zaprionus; species Zaprionus nigranus. The sequence goes on along the minus strand of JAEIGD010000013.1, from coordinate 1,446,003 downwards.
GACGGGGCCGCCTGACAGAAGGACGGCAGGAGCAGGGAGGCCGCCAGTAGAACACCGGGCAGAACCGGGAGTGAGACTGAACGGTGTGTCTGGCTCTGCCTCTGCCTCATAATAAAGTCCCTGCTGAAGACAGGAGGGATTTTATTACGAAATCAGAATTATTCCAGAAAAATCAGTTTTTGTCTTTCTGGATGAAGGACGGCAGGAATGGGTTGTCTGTCTGCATGGAGTTCTTGCTGGGTAGTTCGGTTGCGTTCCAGCCGCCGCCCAGATTTTCAATGAGTGTAACAGAATCCACCATCCGGCTCTGCTGGATCTGCAGGGCCGTTTCCGCATTGGAAAGGGCGGTGATTTCTGACGTGATGACAGTCGTATAGATTTCCGTGCCCGCCAGATACTGGTTGAGTGCGACGGTGACAGCACGGTTGGATGCCTTGACGGCCAGATCCTGCTGGTCAGCCTGCTGGGCCAGAACGCGCAGGTTGGCCAACTGATCTTCCACGCCCTGCAGGGCGGTCAGCACGGCCTGACGGTAGGAGGCGACGTAATAGTCATAATTGGCGTTGGCTTCATGCACGGCGGCGGTGCGGCTGCCGCCGGAGAACAGGGTTTCTGTTGCGGACGCGCCCAGAGACCAGATCCGGTTGGCGACCTGCACCAGTGTTCCCACCGGGTCCCCACTGTAGGAATAGGAGGCCTGAAGTTTGACGTCCGGATAGAACGCGGCAATGGCTGCGCCAATCTGGGCGTTATATTCTTCCATCCGCCGTTCGGCTGCGGCCACGTCAGGGCGGCGTTGCAGCAGGTCCGCCGGAACGGTGACCGGAATGGCCGGAATGCTGCGGGGCAGCGCGCCGGGGGCGATGGAGACTTCCGCCGGGGGTTTGCCGATCAGAATGGCAATGGCGTGCTCATACTGGGCGCGGGCCGCCTGTGTGGCCGTGGATTGCGCACGGGTCTGCTCAAGCTGGGTCTGGGCCTGAAGCAGGGCGGTGGGGGTGGCTGTTCCGGCATCATACTGGTTTTTGGTAATCTGGTAGGACCGTTCGTAAAATTTCACGTTCTGTTCCAGCAGATCATGCAGGCTGTCCTGATAGCGCATGTTGAAATACGCCGTGGCCAACTGGGCCTGATAGGACAGGCGGGCATTGGCAAGGTCTGCCGCGCTGGCCTGCGCTTCGGTCACCTGTGCCTGAATCTGGCGGCGGATCTTGCCCCACAGATCAAGATCCCATGAGGCGGTTGGCCCCATGCCGTAGGTATTTTCCGTGCTGTTGGACGGGGGAGAGGCTGAAGATTCAGACCCGCCGTAATTGATGATGGTGCCCGAAGAACGGGACCCCCGGCCAGCACTCTGCCGGTTGAAGGACAGAGACCCGCTCAGAGTGGGGTAAAGCTGGGCGCGAATGGCATTGATGGCCGCGCGGGCGTTGCGGTAGCGGGCATCATATTCCAGCACGTTCTGGTTGTTCAGAGCGACCTGTGCTTCCAGCGCGTTCAGGGTCGGGTCGTTATAAATGGTCCACCACGTGCCCTTGGGCAGTTCCGCCAGTGCGGGTCTGGCGTAGTTCCAGCCGGGGGCCGGGCGCAGTTCCTTGAACTGCGGGGAGACGATGGCCGTCGGGCGCTTGTAGCTGGGGCCAACCATGCAGCCCGTCAGAATAAGCGGTGCCAGCAGGATACTCAGGCGGCGAGAAGACGGGCGGAGAGGGAAATGCTTCATCGGGCTATCAGGTATCTTGCAGGTTGTGAGTGAGGCGGAGAGAGCTCGGGTGCTGTCTGGCAAAGCCGAGGCGCAGGCGATCCAGCACGAGGTAAATGACAGGCGTGGTGTAGAGGGTGAGCGCCTGACTGACGATCAGACCACCTACAATCGCAATTCCCAGCGGGCGGCGCAACTCGGATCCGTAACCATTCGCAACAATTAACGGGGCCGCGCCGAGTGCTGCCGCAACGGATGTCATCATGATGGGACGGAACCGCAGCAGGCAGGCGGTGCGGATGGCCTCAAGGGAGGAAAGGTTGTGGGTCCGCTCGGCATCAATTGCAAAATCCACCAGCATGATGGCGTTTTTTTTGACGATGCCGATCAGCAGAATGACGCCGATCATGGCGATGAGCGAAAACTCCTCTCCTGCCAGTTGTAGCGCCAGTAAGGCACCAACCCCGGCGGAGGGCAGGGTGGAGAGGATGGTGAGCGGATGCACATAGCTTTCATACAGCACGCCCAGCGTAATATAGACCGCGCCCAGAGCCGCCAGAACCAGAAGCGGTTCATCATTCACGGCCTGCTGGAACTGTGCGGCATTGCCAGCAAAATTGCCGTGGATGGTGGGCGGCATATGCAAAGCCACCTGTGTTGCCAGCAACACCTGCGTCGCCGTGCTCAGAGAGACACCTTTGGCCAGATTGAAGGAGATGGTGGTGGCGACAGACATGCCCTGATGGTTGATGGACAGGGGCGTTCTGGCGGGAACCAGTCTGGACACCAGTGTCAGGGGCACCATGGTTTCTGAGGACGTGCTGACTGCCGACCCATTGGAGGCCGCGGCCCCGCCAGCCAGGGCATTGGCGATCTGGTTCCTGAAGGACTGGCTGCTCTGGGTGGAAAACTGGCTGTTCCCTGAGGCGTTCAGTCCGGACGTTCCGCGCCGCACCCGTACGGTGTTGGACCGTGTGCCGCCCCCGGCGGACCCACCAGCCACACTGATCCAGACCTGATTGAGGGCATCCGGGCTGGACCAGTATTGCGGGTCTGCTTCCATCACCACATGATACTGGTTGAGCATATTATAGATGACGGAGGCCGAGCGCTGGCCGAAGGCGTCATAGAGCGTGTTGGAGAGAAGCTGCGGTGTGATCTGCACACGCGCGGATGTGCTCCGGTCTATCTGGACATCAATGGCGGAGCCGCCCTGCTGAACATCGGAGGAGATATCCGTAAATTCAGGACGATGTTGCAGGGCGGCCCGAAGCCTGCTGGTCCACGAGTAGAGGTCCGAGGCGGACTCGCCCTCCAGCGTATACTGGTAGGCCGCGTTGCTCTGCCGTGCTCCGGCCCGGACAGCGCCCGGCTGCATCAGGAAGAACTGCGCGCCGACCAGAGTGCTCATCCTGCGGGTGATGCGGGCGATCAGATCCGTCGGGGTGTCCCTGCGTCTGGATTTGTCTTTGAGTTGCAGAAAGAGGTTAGCCTGATTGGCGCCTCGACCGCCGATAAAGCTGGAAACGCTCTGTACGTCCCTGTCCTTCAGAATGACTTTCTGAACCTGCATCAGCTTCTGGGTCAGGGCGGTGAAGGAAATGGACTGGTCACCCATCAGATGGCCCATCATCATGCCGGTATCTTCGGTGGGGAAGAAGCCTTTGGGCATGCGGATGAAAAGTGCGACAATCAGCACAAGAGTCAGCGGCAGGCTGAGCAGGACCAGTTTGCGGTGTGCCAGTGCCATGTCCAGTGTGCGGGTATAGCCTGCCTGCAAACCGTTCAGGATAAGGGTGATAAAGTCCGTAATGCGCCGCAGGAGTTCCGGTGTCCTGCCGGGCTTGCGGGGAGCAAGCAACTGGGCGGCCATCATGGGGGTGAGGGTGAGAGACAGCACCATGGAGATCAGAATGGTGACGGAGACGGTCATCGCAAATTCATGGAACAGCCGTCCCGCCAGCCCGCCCAGCAGCAGAATGGGGAGGAACACCGCAATCAGCGAAATGGAGATGGAAATGACGGTAAAGGCCACTTCTCCCGTGCCACGGATGGCGGCATCCCGCGCGGAATAGCCCATTTCGATATAGCGGGCGATGTTTTCCATCACCACAATGGCGTCATCCACCACAAAGCCGGTGGAGACGGTCAGCGCCATGAGGGACATATTGTCCAGCGAATAGCCGAGCGCTGCCATGACGGCAAAGGTCGCAATAATGGAGGTCGGCACCACCACGGCGGGAATGAGCGTCATCCTGACGGAATGCAGGAACGCCAGCACGACCAGCACCACCAGCAGGATGGAGATGACGAGGGTATATTGCGTATCCGCCAGAGAGGCCCGGATGGTGAGTGACCGGTCCAGCCCCACATGCAGATCGACCCCACCGGGCAGGGCGGCCCGCAGCAGCGGCATTCTGGCGTTGATCTGATCGACTGTCTTGATGGTGTTGGCCCCGGCCTGCGGAAAGACGACGGCAATGACGGAGCGCGAGCTGTTATAATATCCCGCGTTGCGGAGGTCTTCCACGCTGTTCCGCACAGAGGCGACATCTGACAGGCGCACCGGTCGGTTGTTGCGCCAGGCAATCAGCAGGTCCCGGTAATCCTGCGCGCTGCGGGCCTGATCGTTCGTGTCCAGCGTGAAGCGTTGGCCATTCTGGTCCACAATGCCCTTGGGGGTGTGGGCGTTGGCGGAGGCAAGGGCTGCACGAATATCTTCAAAACTGATGCCGTATTTGTAGAGCGGATGCGGATTGATTTCCACGCGCACGGCGGGGAGTGCGCTTCCGCTGATTTCCACCTCGCCCACGCCATCAATCTGCGAAAGCTGCTGTTGCAGAACATTGGTGGCGTAATCATACAACTGCGGCTGGGTGTGGGTGTCTGATGTCAGCGCCAGAATGAGGATGGGCGAGCCGTTGGGGTTGGCTTTGGAGTAGGACGGGTTTTGCCGCAGGGTAGTGGGCAGGTCCGCATGGGCGGCCTGAAGGGCCGCTTCCACATCCCGCGCCGCGCCGTTGATGTCACGCGAGAGTGCGAATTGCAGGGTAATGCGCGTCACGTTCTGGGAGGACTGGGACGTCATTTCCGTGAGGTCTGCAATCTGCCCCAGATGCCGTTCCAGCGGGGCGGCGACGGTACTGGCGATTTCTGACGGGGAACCACCAGCCTGCCGGGCCATGACCTGAATAACTGGAAAATCGACATTCGGCAGGTCTGACACCGGGAGTCTGCTGTACCCCCAGCACTCCAGCCAGCAGGAGCGCTACGGTCAGCAGAATGGTGGCAACAGGCCGGTCAATGAAGATCCGGCTGAAATTCACGAGTGAACCTGCCCGGCAACCGGCGGCTGCGTGGGAGGCAGGTCATTGCGGTGCCGCCATGTGTTCCAGCGATGCGCCCATGTATCCAGCGTCAGATAGATGACGGGCGTGGTAAACAGCGTGAGGAGCTGGGAGAACGCCAGCCCTCCGATAATGGTCAGGCCCAGCGGGTAACGCAGCTCGGACCCTGTGCCGTTGGAAATGACCATCGGCACAGCGCCCAGCATGGCGGCCAGTGTTGTCATCAGAATGGGGCGGAAACGCAGGGTGGCGGCCTGACGGATGGACTGGAGGGAGTCCATGCCATGTTCGCGCTCGGCCTCCAGCGCGAAGTCGATCATCATGATCGCGTTTTTCTTCACGATGCCGATCAGCAGCACGATGCCGATAATACCCATCACGTCCAGATCCACCCCGGCCACAATCAGCGTCAGCAGCGCGCCAATGGCGGCGGAGGGCAGGGTGGAGAGAATGGTGATCGGGTGAATGAAGCTTTCATACAGAATACCCAGCACAATATAGACCGCGACCAGCGCCGCCGCGACGAGGAACAGCTCGTTGCTCAGCGACCCTTCAAATGCTGCCGCCGTGCCCTGGAAAGACGTCTGGAAGGAGGGCGGCAGTTTGATGTCTTCTTCCACTTTACGGATGGCGGCGGTGGCATCCCCCAGTGCGTAGCCGGGTGCAAGGTTGAAGGAGATGGTTGTGGCTGGGAACTGCCCGAAATGCGTAATCAGCAGCGGGGCCTTCCCTTTGGTCACCGTTGTGACAGCCGCCAGAGGCACCAGCCCGGAGGTGGGGGAGCGGGTGGGGCCGGAGGAGCTTTCCCCGGAATTACCACCAATGCCGGGCAGGTAAATCTGGTTGAGGGAGGATAGATTGGTCTGAAAAGCCGGGTCGGCTTCCAGAATCACGCGGTACTGGTTGGATTGCGTATAGATGGTGGAAATCTGCCGCTGACCGAAGGAGTCATACAGCACGTTATCAATGGTCTGCGGCGTGATGGAGTAGCGCGCCCCGGTGGTGCGATCCAGCGTGACATGCGCCACCAGCCCTTCGGCCTGAAGGTCGGACGTGACATCGGCCAGAGCAGGTTCCTGCCGTAGCCGGTCCAGCAGTCTGGGGATCCACGTGTTAAACGCTTCCCCGTCCGGGTTTTCCAGCAGGAACTGATACTGTGTTGCGGTGACGGTCGTATCCAGCGAGAGATCCTGAACCGGCTGCATATAGAGCCTGATGCCCGCGACCTGAGCGGTTTCCTGCTCCAGCCGCCGGGCAATGACCAGGGCGCTGTCTGACCGATCATCATGCGGACGCAGATTGATGAGGAAGCGGCCCTGATTCAGCGTAGCGTTCTGCCCGTCCACCCCCACAAAGGAGGAGAGGGAAACCACATCCGGGTCTTTCAGCAGCACGCGGGCCAGCGCCTGCTGATGTTCCTTCATGCTGTCAAACGAGATGGCCTGAGACGCAACGGAAATCCCCTGAATGACGCCGGTATCCTGCGGGGGGAAGAAGCCCTTGGGAATAACCAGAGCCAGAATGCCGGTCAGCACCAGTGTGCCAAAGGCGACAAACAGGGTCAGAACCCGGTGCGCCAGCACGACATCCAGCACGCGATCATATCCGGCAATCAGCTTTTCCGTCGCTACTTCCATGCGGGCGGACCAGCGCTGGAAGGCTGTGGTGGCGCTGGCGGCGTCATGCGGACGTTCGCTGAGAACACGGGCGCACATCATCGGCACCAGTGTCAGCGAGACCACGGCGGACAGCACGATGGTAATGGAGAGCGTCAGCGCGAATTCATGGAACAGGCGGCCCACCACATCGCCCATGAACAGCAGCGGGATCAGCACGGCAATGAGCGAGATGGTCAGCGAGATAATGGTAAAGCCGATTTCTCCTGCGCCCTTGATGGAGGCGGTCATCCGGTCTTCCCCCGCTTCCACGTAGCGGGAGATGTTCTCGATCATCACGATGGCATCATCCACCACAAAGCCGGTGGCGATGGTCAGGGCCATGAGCGAGAGATTGTCCAGCGAGAAGCCGAGCAGATACATGATGGCCAGCGTGCCGATAATGGATAGCGGCACGGACAGGCTGGGGATGATGGTGGCCGGGATATTGCGCAGGAACACGAAGATAACGGCAACAACCAGCACCAGCGCCAGAAACAGTTCAAACTCCACATCCGCGACAGAAGCGCGGATGGTGGTGGTGCGGTCTGTCAGCGGGACGATGTCAATCCCCGGTGGCAGCGCCTTGCGCAGCATGGGGAGAGCCGCCTGAATATTGTCCACCACGGAAATGACGTTGGCACCCGGCTGGCGCTGCACGTTCATGATCAGGGCCGGGGTGGTGTTGGACCATGCGGCAAGCTGGGTGTTTTCCGGGCCGATCACCACACTCGCCACGTCCCGGATACGGACCGGGCCACTGTTCTGATAGGCGATGACCTGATTGAGCAGCATGTCCACATTGGTGATCTGCCCATCAACCCGCAGCGTGGCCGCACGGGTCGCGCCATCAAACGTGCCGGTCGGGGAATTGACGTTGACGTTGCCAATGGTGGTGCGCAGCGTATCCAGATCAATCCCGTAGGACGTCAGCTTGGGGATGTTGACGCGAACACGGATGGCCTTGCGGTTGCCGCCTGAAAGCGTGACCAGACCGACGCCGGAAATCTGGCTGATTTTCTGGGCCAGACGGGTATCCACATAGTCTTCCACTTCCGGCAGGGGAATGGTGGAGGACGTAATGCCCAGCGTCAGCACAGGCGTGTCCGCCGGGTTGACCTTGGCGTAGACCGGCGGCGCGGGCAGGTCGGTCGGCAGGAGGGAACTGGCCTGATTGATGGCGGCCTGCACTTCCTGCTCCGCCACATCCATGGACATGGTCAGGTTGAAGCGCAGGGTAATGACGGATGCGCCACCGGAGGAGCGGGACGTCATCTGGTCCAGCCCCGGCATCTCGCCAAACTGGGTTTCCAGCGGGGCGGTGACGGAGGTCGCCATCACATCCGGCCCGGCGCCCGGATAAAAGGTTTCAACCGTAATGGTGGGGTAATCCACCTGCGGCAGAGCTGAAACCGGGAGGAAGTGGTAGCCCAGAAGCCCGCTCATCAGAATGGCGAGCATCAGGAGTGTCGTGGCGACAGGCCTGCGGATGAAGAGGGTGGAGGGGTTCACTGGGCAGGTGTACCGGCAGGTGGGGTGACGGGAGAAGTCTCGGAGCCCTTGAGATCAGGAATGGTGACCTTGCTGCCCGCGCGCAGATGGTCCACCCCGTCTGTCACCACGCGGTCTCCGGCTTTCAGGCCGGTTTTCACCACCGTGTTGGTGCCATCGGAAATGCCGATACTGACCTGACGCACGTCCACCGTGTTGTCGGCCTTGACCACATAGACAAACTGGCCGGAGGGGCCGGTCTGCAGGGAGGTGGAGGGCACCAGAATGACGTCATCCAGATCCTTCACCAGCAGACGCGCATTGACGAACTGGTTGGGGAACAGATGTTCGTCCTCATTGGGGTAGATCGCACGCAGGCGCACGGTGCCGGTGGCCGTATCAATCTGGCTGTCCAGCGCGCTGACGGTGCCGTCCGCGATTTTGGTGCTGTTTGAACTATCCCATGCCTGAACCTTCAGGGAACCTTTGGTGCGAAGCTGTTCGGCAACCTGCGGAAGCTGGTCCTGCGGCAGGGTGAAAATGACGGAGATCGGCTGCATCTGGGTCAGCACGGCAAGACCGCCGGACTGACCGGCTGCAACGTAGTTGCCTCTGTCCACCGCACGGATACCGATGCGCCCGTCCACTGGCGCGGTAATATGGCAGTAGATCAACTGGAGTTTCTGGTTGTCCACCAGAGCCTGATCGGACTTGACGGTGCCTTCATACTGCTGGACCAGAAATTCCTGATCCCGCGCTGTCTTGGCGTCAATACTGTCCTGTTTGATCAGGCGCTGATACCGGGCGTTATCCACGCGGGCCTGGGCCAGCTGGGCTTTATCCCGTTCAAGCTGGCCTTCATACTGGGCAAGCTGCACTTCGTAAGGGCGGGGGTCGATCAGTGCCAGAAGGTCACCCTTATGGACATGCTGGCCTTCCGTGAAGAGCACCTGCATCAGGTAGCCTTCCACGCGGGTCTGTACCGTGACGTTGGTGATCGGCACAACCGTGCCGAGTTCCGTCAGAACAACCGGCATGGTGCCGGTCTTGACGACCTGCACCGCAACAGGCTGGGCGGCATTGCCATCCGCAGTGGCATGAGAGCCAGCGTGCCTGCCCGGCCGCGTGTGGTGCGGGCGCAGGAAGGCAAAGGCCAGCACGCAGACGCCTGCAACAGCTACGCCGCTCCAGATAAGACGTTTTTTCCGGCTGGATGTGCGGGGAGGCGTGGGTGAATCGGATCGTGTGTCCGTGGTCTGATCATCCATAGGGCGCGCGGCTCGTTTCACCTGACAGAGAGAGTGACAGCAGGGACTGCAAGGCAGCCCTGCGGGTAACAGATGAGGACAGTAGCAGCTTTTCCAGACCGTTCAATTTCAATCCGCATTGGAAATCAATGGTCGGAAAAAAGGCTTCTGTTGTGACGGATAAAGAGGCCCCCAAATGTACACGGGGCAGCGGCTCCATCAAGGTTATTACGGACCAAAAACGCTGTTCACCGTAAATTTAATATAAATTTTAATCTGTTAGACCTGTGTCAGAATGGGAGCCGTGTCAGGCCTTGTTGCCGCTCATGCTGGCGCCCGCCTGTGGAGAGAGGCAGGCCGCGGCCGGGCACAGCCAGCATGGAGATTCCGCCGGTGACCAGAAAAGCGGTCGAGAAATCATGCAGCGTCGGGGTGGCGTGCTGGCGCAGGATATGGGTGAGGGTGAGGGTGCCTGCGGCGGTGCAGATTCCGACGGAGAGCATGAGCTGTTGCAGGGTGGAGTAGAGGCTGGTGGCGGCACTCATGCGATGCTTGGAAATATCCGCGTAGGCAATGGTGTTATAGGCGGAAAACTGTGTGGCCTGTGCCATGCCAGCCACGAAGAGAATGAGAGACAGCGTCCAGAGCGGCTGTCCTTTATGAAACCCGGCAATCAGCGCGAAGAGAATGGCGGCGGAAAATCCGTTGGCCATCAGCACACGCCGGAACCCCCAGCGCGCCAGCGTTGCGGGCACAAAGGGGCGCATGGCGATGGCTCCGAGGGGGGCAATGAAAGTGATGATCCCGCTTTGCGCCGCATTCAGCCCGGCGCCCATTTGCAGAAATGTGGGAAATAGAAAGGGAAGTGAGCCAACGGCTACGCGGGACGCCGCGCCGCCCACCACGGAAATGGCAAAGGTCGGCACCTTGAACAGGCTGAAATCCAGCAGAGGCGCATCCGTGCGGTTCGCGTGCAGGCCGCACAGTCCCATCAGGCCGCTGCCTCCTACCATCAGGCCCAGAACCAGAACGCCGCCGCCTTCACCGTGGCTGAACAGTTCTGCGGCCACGGAGAGAATGGCCAGCCCGCCGCCTGCCAGCACCATGCCTTTCAGGTCAAAAGGCGGCGGGTTGGCGGAGGGTGTATTGGGAATAAAGCGGCGTGTGAGCAGCAGCCCCACAAGACCCACGGGAATATTGAGATAGAAATTCCAGCGCCAGGACAGATAGGTGGTGATGAAGCCGCCCACGATCGGTCCCATCAGTGGGCCGAGGGTGGCGGGCAGCATCATCCACGTCATGGTGCGCACCAGATCCTCCCGCGCCGTGCCCCGCAGCACGACCAGACGCCCCACCGGCACCATCAACGCGCCGCCAATGCCCTGCAAAGTACGCATGCAAGCCAGAAAAAGCAGGCTGTTGGCGGAGGCGCACAGGACCGAGCATGTCACGAACATGATGATGGCCCCGGTCAGCACGGTCCGGCTGCCCAGCCTGTCCGCGAGTGCGCCGGACGCGGGAATAAAGATGGCCAGCCCTATGATGTAGGAGGTCAGTGCCACGGATGTGGAAACCGTATCCACATGCAGACTGCGTGCAATGGACGGCAGAGCGGTGGCAAGAATGGTGCCATCCAGCTGCTCCATGAAGAACATGGAGGCGACAATCAGGGCGATCAGGTGGGGGCGGCTAAGAGAAGGCATGCTAGCCAGAGACGTGTTTTTGCGGTCTGATGCAACAGAAGACCGTGTTCGAACGCTATATTTAATAGCGACCGGTTAAGCCCTATCTGTGGAGCGGTCTAAAAAAGGAGAAAGTTTATGGCTGACGACAAGCTCAAAAATCTCGGCACGAAACTCGATGGCGTTGCGACGGAAGTCAAAGGCCGCGTGAAGGATGCCGCAGGCGGTCTGACGGGTGATCTGGGGATGCAGGCCGAAGGAAAGTTCGATCAGTTCTCCGGAATGGCGCAGCAGGAATTTGCTGACCTGTATGATGAAGGGGAAGGTGTGGTGGAAAAAGCCGTGACCTTCGTGCGGGATAAGCCCTTGCTTTCATTGGGAATTGCGACCTTTGTCGGGATGCTGGTCGGCACACTGCTGTTCTCGCGTTCCAAGCACTCCTGAAAAATCATTTTCACCGGGACTCTTGCGCGTTCCGGTGAAAAGTGATTCTCCTCTTTCTACGGAGTCGCAATTGGTGCGACTCGGTTATTTTAACCGAGTCCTGCCAAATGAGTGGAAAGAGGGGCCATGCCGGATTTTACACGGGAGCAGCAGCACGGCGGGCGCGTCGCCGGTGTTGATGAAGTCGGGCGTGGCCCGCTTGCTGGTCCCGTGGTGGCGGCCGCTGTGGTGTTTGGCGCGGGTGTGCCGGATGACCTCGCCGCCGTTATTGATGATTCCAAAAAACTGAAGCCTGCTGTGCGTGAGGCCATTGCGGCCCGCCTGCCTGCTGTGCCCGGCATTGAAATCGGTCTGGGCGCCGCCTCCGCTTCCGAAATTGATACACTCAACATCCATCATGCGTCTCATCTGGCCATGCAGCGCGCCGTGGCGCGCCTGCCGCGCCTGCCGGATTACGTGCTGGTGGACGGCAATAAGCTGCCGTCCTTCGGCTGCCGGGCTGAAGCCGTGGTGGGTGGGGACAGGCTGAGTCTGTCCATCGCCGCGGCGTCCATCATGGCCAAGGTGGTGCGGGATCGCATCATGGCGCGTCTGGATGTCCGCTGGCCCGCTTATGGCTGGGAGCGCAACGCCGGATATGGCACCGCCGTCCATCGTGACGCTCTGAACAGCGTTGGGATTACCCCGCATCATCGGAAAACATTCGGCACAGTGCGCCGGCAAATTGAACATCTTGCTATGGAGGGCCGGGCATGAGCGGCGCAAAATCAATCAGTATGGACCTGCCCCTTGATCAGATTCTGCGTGGCGAATGTGTGGAAACCATGCGCACCCTGCCGTCAGGCTCGGTGGACTGTGTGTTTGCTGACCCGCCGTATAATCTCCAGTTGCGTGGTGAACTGCGCCGCCCGGATGATTCTCTCGTGGACGGGGTGGATGATGACTGGGACAAGTTTTCCGATCTGGCCGAGTATGACCGCTTTACCCGCGCATGGCTGACGGAAGCGCGCCGCGTTCTGCATAAGGACGGCACTATCTGGGTGATTGGCTCCTACCACAATATTTTCCGTATCGGCGCGATTCTGCAGGATCTGGGATTCTGGATTCTGAATGATATCGTCTGGCGCAAATCCAATCCGATGCCCAATTTCCGTGGTCGTCGTTTTACCAATGCGCATGAGACGATGATCTGGGCGGCCCGTAGCGAGGACAGCCGTTATCGCTTCAACTATCAGGCCATGAAGGCCCTGAATGATGATGTGCAGATGCGGTCTGACTGGTATCTGCCGCTCTGCACGGGCAATGAGCGCCTGCGTAATGAGCACGGCCTGAAACTGCACCCCACCCAGAAGCCGGAAAGCCTGCTGCACCGCGTTCTGCTGGCCTCGACATCTGTGGATGATGTTGTGCTGGACCCCTTCACCGGTACGGGCACCACGCCTGCCATGGCCAAGCGTCTGCGCCGCCGGTTTATCGGGATCGAGCGTCATCCTGATTATGTTGAGGCCGCCCTTGGCCGCGTTGCACGGGAAGAGCCGCTGCCGGATGATGCGGTGATGACCACATTGGACAAGCGGGAAGCGCCGCGTGTGCCGTTTGGCAGTCTGGTCGAGCAGGGGCTGCTGTCCGCTGGTGTTGTTCTGACGGATAAGAAACAGCGTGTGCAGGCCACGGTTTCCCCCGATGGGACACTGGTGAGCGGAGACAGGCGTGGTTCCATTCACAAAATGGGCGCGATGCTGACCAACGCGCCGTCCTGCAACGGCTGGACCTTCTGGCATTTTGAGCGTGATGGGGTCTGGCTACCGCTGGATGTGCTGCGGCAGGAAAGTCTGGTGCTGTCAGGGAATGGTGCCAGCAACGTCATTTCTGTCTGAGCGCACGGTCTGTCTGAGTGGCCGGGCTGGCTGAGTTTACACTATCTGAGCGTAAGGGGCGGGTCCATGCAGGCCCGCCCTTTTGCATGAGGCGTCTGTCAGTAGGTCACATGTCATAAAAAAAAACCGCCCGTAACAGGCGGCTTTTTTGTTGTTTGAAAAGAGCCGGTTCAGCTTCCGCCAAACCCGAGGAAGCCAACATCCGGGACCGCTCTGCCGCCTGTGCTGTCATAACGGCTGCTGGTGGCGGAATGGCCGTTATGCCGTCCCGCCGTGCCGCCAATGGTCAGATGACCAGCGCCACCGTTGGTGTCCATGCCACGGGTTTCCGAGGCGACATCCGTGCGTGGCACATCATCACTGCCGCGCATGGACAGCAGGAGGAAGGTGATGGGGTTGCGGTTAAGGTCGATCGACATATCCAGCGGGGTCTGACCCAGAATATTGCGATGGTTCAGGTCCGCACCACGGTTTACGGCTTCCTTGGCGGAGAGCAGACTGCCCCGGTTAATGGCTTCAAACAGCGCGGCGGTCGGCTCCATATCCGCATTGGAATGCTCATTATCATCCTCATCGGGCGCTTCCGCGCCGGGGATGGAGGCAGGCGGGGCTGCGCGCTTCATGGCCTTGGCAGCTTCTGCTTTCTGCGCGGCTTCCTGAGCCGCTGCCTGTGCTTCTGCCTCACGGGCGGATTGCGCCCAGACGGGCGTGGCGCAGGCAAGAAAAAGACTGCCACCAATCATGAGTGCAGCCGGAGTAAAGCGGAAGGAACGGGTCATGATCTGTCCATAGGTGGAACTTGATTTGTTATTTATCACACCCGTGTGCAGGCGGAAAGGAAAACGCTCATCAGCGCCGTCCTTCCCGCCACCAGCCTGCAAAAAGCAGGCAGAGGGAAAGGCCAAGCATCAGCCATGCCGGCAGCAGGGGCGTTGCACTTCTACCTGTCACGACATGCGCGTTCCGGTGAGGGAAGCCCATCCAGTCCGTTCCATGCAGTGCGCTGCCATCCGTCAGACGCAGAGCCGGGACAGTGGGGGCAGTGCTGCTTCCACCTGTCCAGAACACGCCACCACCTGAGGCTTTCACCACCGGGGCCAGTCGGCTGGCAGTCGCCCGGAGGTCCGCAAACTCCTGTGGGTCAGGCTGGACTGGCGCGGCAAAGGCTTTGTGCGTGCCATCATCCACCTGCCAGATTCCCGGTTTGTCCGCCTGCATCCGGCCAAGGCTGAGGCCGGACCCGTCGGAGGCAGCGTGGAGCGGCAGGCTGATAGAGGAACTGCCAGGGAGACTGCCAGAGGAGCCGCCAGAGGCAGGAGCGCCACCTGGGGCACCGGGCAGTGTGCCGGATGGCGGTGTGACGGTCACACTCTTCTGGGCTGAGGCCGCGGCACTGCGACGGGTGACGGTCAGTTCTCCCCCGGCAATGGTGGCGGTCAGCTGTTCTTCCTCCAGTTCCGGCTCTTTCATCAGCCAGTGGGAAATCCGGCGCAGCAGTTCAGCCTGCGGGCCACCGCCGCCTTCCCCACGGGACCACAGCCAGATCTGGTCAGACAGCAGAAGGGCGACACGCCCCTGATCCACATGATCCAGCACCAGAAGCGGGGTGTTGTCCGGTCCGCTCATGAGTGTCTGGCCGTGCGTGGTGTCGGGCTTGAGGGCGCGGTACCACGGCCCCCACTGGCCGGGAATGGTCAGGGCGGTGTCCGCAGGACTGTTCGGCGGCGGCGCTCCGGGTAGGGCGGCGGTCACGGGATGGCGGCGGCCTTCCGCTGTCAGTTGCGGGCGGAAACGCTGTTCGACCAGCCCGCCGTCAGACGGCACATGCGCTGGCAGGATGTCACCCACCGGGGTGTCCTGCAACGTGCCGGGGCCGACAAATTCCGGCCCGCCCGTCAGCAACAGCCCGCCGCCTTTGCGTACAAAATTGGCGATGTTGTTCAGATAGGCATGTGGCAGGATGTTCCGGTTTTCAAACCCGTCCAGAATGATCAGATCGAACTGGTTGATCTTGTCCTGAAACAGCTCCCGCACGGGGAAGGCAATCAGAGCCAGATCAGACAGCGGGGTGCCGTCATCCTTATCCGGTGGCCGCAGGATGGTGAAGTGAATCAGATCAACTGAAGGGTCCGCCTTCAGCAGACGCCGCCAGACGCGCTCGCCCTGATTGGGGGTGCCGGAAATCAGCAGCACGCGCAGCCTGTCCCGGATACCGGTAATATGGGTGACAGACTGGTTGTTCAACTGGGAGACTTCGCCTTCCAGCGGGGCGACGGAGAGGCTGACCAGCAGTTGACCAGGATGCGGGACCGGAAGGGAAATATCCTGCGGCGTGCCCGTGCGGACGGGGATGACAACCGGGTCTTCCCCGTTGACGCGCAGGGTCACGTCCGTCTGTGCGCCGGGAGCGGTGCCCGGTCCGGCATCATCCACCTGAATACGCAGCTTTGCAGGCTGGCCGACTATGGCATAGGGCGGAGCCTGAAGGATGCGGAGCTGTCGGTCCTTTTCCTCGCCGCTGGCGGGCAGAAGCACATGCAGGGGCAGGGTGAGGTGCTGGCCGTCCGGCGTTGTGGGGCGCAGGCGCTCCGGCAGGCTGGTGGGGATATCGGCCACCTGACCATCTGTCAGCATGATGGCGCCAGCCAGTTGATCGGGCGGAACATCGGCGGCAGCCTGATCCAGCGCATCAAACAGACGGGTGCCGTTATGGCCGGAACTCCGGACGGTGACGGTCCGCAGTGTCAGCCCCTCCGTGTGCGCCTGCGCCAGAGTGCTGGCGGCCTGCCGGGCAATGGCCGACCTCTGGCCGATGGACATGGAAGGTGACTGATCCACCAGCAGCAAAGCCGTTTCTGGCAGCCTGTGCCAGCTTTCATGCAGGCGTTGCGGTCCGGCCAGCCACACCAGAACGGACAGCAGGGCCGCGAGCCGGAAGAACGCGCCTTTCGTGCGCCGCAGGAGCGCGTAAAGGCACAGGACCACGGCCAGACCGGCCAGTGTTTCCAGCAGCCAGACCGGCACAAGCGGCGCAAAACCAAGAGAGCGGGCAAGAGACTGAGGCATGCTGTTATTCCCCCAGCCGCTTGAGCAGCATGGGCACATGGACCTGATCGGCTTTGTAGTTGCCGGTCAGGGCGTAAATGATGGTGTTGACACCGAACCGATAGGCCAGTTGCCGCTGGTCCGCGCCGCCCGGCAGGACGGCAAACGGGGTATTCCCGTTCTCATCCACCGCCCAGGCGTGCGCCCAGTCGGCGGAGCCGATAATCACCGGGCTGACATCATCATTTTCTGCTTCCCCCCCCCCGCGCCACCCAGACGGGCTGTTCTGCATAGCGGCCGGGGAAGTCATGCAACATATAGAATGTATGGGCCAGAACGTGATGGTCCGTCATGGTCATAAGGGGCGGAATGGGCAGGCCCGCCGTCACGCGCCGCAGGGCGGAGCGGGTGCCGGGGGCGTCGCCCGCATAGGGGCCAGCCTCGCTCTGGTTGCCGGAATTCTGACTGCCGGAATCCTGGCCCTGTGTGTCGATCAGCAGAATGCCGCCGTGCGCCATGAAGGACGTCAGGGCCGCCGTCATGGCGGGAGTGGGGGCCGAGTCCGGCGTGATGGGCCAGTAGAGCAGCGGGTAGTAGCTGAGGTCATCCTGCCCCGGCCTGACGCCATCCGGGTGGCCGAGCATGGCGGACGTGCGGGCATTGGTATAGTCCGACAGGCCCTGAAGCCCCTGCCGGGAGACGGCATCAATATCGTCATGTCCGGTGATGACATACGCCAGCCGTGTTTCCAGCGCCGCGCCCGGTACCGCTTTGGAACTGGTGGTGGGGCTGCCCGAAGAAGAGGAAGAAGAAGGCGGCGAAGAAGATGACGTGGTGGGCGCGGGAGTAGGCTCTGGGGCGGGGTTGGTGGCGCGGTCAGATGCGGGCTCGGAGACCGGGGCAGACACGGCAGGTTCCGGAACTGGTGCCGGAGTAGATGTTGGAGCAGAGGCTGGTTGTGCCCCCGCCGTCTGTGCGGAGGCTACAACCGGGACTGTCAACAGACAGGCCAGCAACAGTGAAACATTCTGTTTGCCGGAAAGCGGCTTGCGCAGGCCGCGCAGGGACAGCCCGTCCCGCATGGCCAGAACCAGCAGACCATCCAGAAGGAGCAGAGCCACTGCCGCGCATAGCAGGAAGGGGGCCAGCGCGGTATCCGGCCTGCGTCCGCTGGGGCTGGTCAGAACGCCGACGGGCTCTGCTGCGGCAAGAGCGTTGATCTGACTGCTGGCGTTCAGGGCGCGCCGGGCCGCACGCGGGCCATACAGACCCGGAGGGTGTGCGGGAGAAACTGCGGTGCGTGCGAAGTCGCTGGCTTTCAGGCCACGCGCGGCGGGTGGCGGTGGGCCGAGCACGCCGTCTCCATCCAGTGTCAGCACCGGTGCCAGAAGAGTGTCATCCGCAGGAATGGTGACGCCATTGGCATGGTCTGTCAGCCGTTGCAGCATGGCGACAAACAGGCCGGACAGCGGTAGGCTGGACCAGTCTGCCGTGCTGCTGACATGGAAGAGGATAATATCCCCTTTGCCCAGCGCGGCATGGGTGACGAGAGGGGTGCCATCGGCCAGCCGCGCCCAGCTATGGGCGGCAAGATCCGCCACAGGGCTGGCCAGAACCTGTCGGGAAATGGTGACATCTGCCGGAATATCCAGCCCATGAAAGGGTGATGAGGCATCAAACGGAGCCAGTTTCTGGGGTGCCCCCCATGTCATGGTGCCGCCAAGCTGGCGGGAGCCGTCCAGCAGGGTGACGGGCAACAGATCAGCCGTTGGGTCGGTGGGCGGGCCGTTCGCCGTGTCTTGATTGGACTGGATATCCAGATTGTCACCAGCGGGTGCGCCTGATGCGTTTGTGCTCTCATCCGTGCCCATCCCGTGCTGCGCGCCGGCCAGAGCCGGACCGGCAAAGCGGATCAGGGTGCCGCCGCTTTTTACCCAATCCGTCACCTTCTGCCGGATGGTCGGGTTCGCCAGCGTGCCGTCTGGCGCGATAATGACAGAAAGCGGCTGGGCCAGAAGGGTAGTGGCTGTGCCTTCGCGCAGGTCAGCAGTGGGGGCAAGGGCGCGGCGCAGGTAGAAAAGCGGACCGATCAGGGGTGTATCAGCCGCGCCGGACGTCATCAGCCCGACGGGACGCAGGCGGTCGCCGTCATCAAACAGAAGCGTGGTGATGGCGCTGCTCTGACCGGCCAGAGAAATCTGGTCAATCCGGTTCCGCACGGCTGTTGGCAGGGTGACGGGCACATCCATCCGGGTGGCACCAGCAGGCAGCACCAGTGGCAGGACAGCCAGCGTGCCGCCATCCTGCGCATGGACACGGATGGACAAAGAGCGGGGGTGCGGGAGACGGCAGCGCCAGAAGACGCGCCATCTGTGTGCTGTTCCGTTCAGCCGCTGGGGCAAGCGCCAGAATGGACGCCTCCGGGAAACGAATTTCCTGCACAGGGCCAAAAGTTCGCAGGGCGTGGGCAAAAGCATCATCCCCGGCGGAGGCGACGCCATCCGCCAGATAATGCACGTTGCCCTCTATATGGGGCACGGTGGCCAGTGCACGGGCTGCGGCGGCGCGGTCGGTGTGCCACGGGGCGGGCCGCATACTGTCCAGTTCCTGCCGCACGGAAGCGGCCGAGCGGGGCATGGGCGGCTGGGCTGGGCGCCCATCGGCGGCGGGGGCGGTGCGGAGGAACAGGATGCTGCGTCCGGCGTGGTCGGCATCATCCACCAATCCCTGCGCGGTGGCGATGCGGCGGCCCCAGTCGGAGACGGAGAAAAGGCCGTCATCCATCACCAGCAGGAGCGGGCCGTGCCCGGCGGCGGGCGGGCGATCTCCGGGGGAGCACCGGCTGGGCCAGTCCGAACACCAGACAGGTTACGGCGGCAAGGCGCACCAGGAGCAGCCACAAAGGGGAACGAACCGCGTCCGTCTGATGTGGGCGCAGGGCGCGGAGCAGAGCGACGGCAGGGAATACCTGCGCGCGCGGGGCGGGTGGTGTGGCCCGCAGCAGCCACCAGACAAGCGGAAGTGTCAGCAGGCCGAACAGGGCAACGGGGGCGAGGAAAATCATGAAGGCACCCTGGCTGGCCCCGAAGAGGATTGGCCTGAACCGGACCGGCCAGAAATGATCCGGCCAGAAAAGGTCCTGTTAGAAACGACCTGACCAGAAAGAAGGGTGTGGAGTGCGAGCAGCGTGGGCATGGGGGGCTGGTCCGTGCTGTGCAGGACAAGGTCATGCCCGTAGCGGGTGGCGAGGGAGGTCAACCGTGCGTTTCGGGCATCAACCAGACGCAGATAATCCTGTTGCAGGGTCTGCACGTTGGGGAGATCCATCTCGGATTCCCCTTCCAGCCCCTCAAACAGGACCCGCCCCTGATACGGCAGGGTGCGTTCCGCCGGGTCCGCTATCTGCACCAGATG
This sequence comes from Zaprionus nigranus, assembly GCA_018903425.1. Classification (NCBI taxonomy): domain Eukaryota; kingdom Metazoa; phylum Arthropoda; class Insecta; order Diptera; family Drosophilidae; genus Zaprionus; species Zaprionus nigranus. The sequence goes on along the minus strand of JAEIGD010000013.1, from coordinate 1,426,099 downwards.
GGTGCGTACGGGCCGACCGGCCAGATGGTGCAGGCAGGTCTGAAAACTCTCTTCAGTGCATAGGAAATCACTGACAATCAGAAGCTGCGCATAGCGTGGCAGCACCGTGGTGGGTGGGAGCGCCGGGCGCGCGGCCTCCGGTGCTGTGGCAAGCTGGGCGAGGCCGAGCGCCAGACGCTCAAGCGGGCTGCCGCCGGGCGGCAGGATGGCGGGGCCGGAGGGCGTAAGGAGTTGGACGCGCTCCCCGTTCCGCAGCAGGAGGGCCGCTGTGGCAAGGGTTATCAGAATTGCGCTGTCCAGCTTTTCGGGCAGCGCGGCACTGGAGCACCACGCCATGGACGGGGACAGGTCACACCAGATGAAAACGGTCTGGGGGGATTCTGCTTCTGTTTCCCGCACGTAGGCGTGGAGCGTGCGGGCGGACTGTCGCCAGTCGATATGGCTGGCGGGCTCACCGGGCAGAGCCTGCCGGTATTGCCAGAAGGTCTCACCGCCGCCGGAGCGTCGCAGGCCGTGCTGCCCGGCATAAAGGGTAGCGGCAATATGATCAGCCTGAAGCACCAGCCCCGGCAGGCGCGCTGCCAGAGCGGAGGCGGCGTTGGTGCGGTCTGCCGCGGCGATCGGAGATGACGGCGCTGGCCGCCGCATACTGCCCCGGAAGGCTCAAAACAGGCCGCCGGAGCTGGCGTCCGCCGGGTTGTGACTGCTCATGCCGGTGGCGGCGGAGGATGATCGCGCAGCAGAAGGCGCAGCCTGACGGAACAGGCGGCGTACCCAGAGTGGCGGGAGAAAAAAGCTGGCCGGGCCAAAGGGTCAGCCCAGCCGGTTGACGAGCCGGGTGAGCACATCATCCAGTTGCATGCCATCCGCCCGGGCCGCAAAAGTCAGCGCCATACGGTGCGCCAGCACGGGGCGGGCCAGTGCGATGACATCATCCAGACTGGGGGAGAGCCGCCCGTCCAGCAGGGCGCGGGCGCGTGTGGCCAGCATCAGCGCCTGTGCGGCACGTGGGCCGGGACCCCAGGCGATCTGGCTGCGGAGGGTTTCATCAGGAGAGGTTTCGGGCCGTGCGGAGCGGACCAGCGCCAGAATGGCCTCCACAATTTTTTCACCCACAGGCAGGCGGCGGACCAGTGTCTGGGCCTCCATCAGCCCGGTGGTGTCCATAATCGGCTGCGGCTGTGTCTCCTGCGTGCCGGTGGTGGCCAGCAGCATGGCGCGTTCGGCCTGCTCATCCGGGAATGTCAGCGGGATCTGTAACATGAATCGGTCCAGCTGGGCTTCCGGCAGCGGGTAGGTGCCTTCCTGCTCCAGCGGGTTCTGGGTGGCCAGTACATGGAAGGGGCGCGGCAGCGGATGCTCGGCCCCGGCCACGGCCACACGGTGCTCCTGCATGGCCTGCAACAGGGCGGACTGGGTGCGGGGGCTGGCGCGGTTGATTTCATCCGCCATCAGCAGCTGGCAGAAGACCGGGCCGGGCACAAAGCGGAAGCTGCGGCGGCCTGAGGCATCTTCATCCAGAATTTCACTGCCGGTAATGTCAGACGGCATCAGGTCCGGCGTAAACTGCACGCGGCGTGCATCCAGCCCCAGAACGGTGCCAAGTGTTGTCACCAGCAGGGTTTTGCCCAGTCCCGGCGCACCAACCAGCAGCGCATGGCCACCAGCCAGAATGGCGGTCAGTGTCTGACTGATCACTTTCTCCTGACCAAAAATGATGCGGGACGTTTCCTGCCGGGCGCGCTGGAGGCGTTCACAGATCATATCCGCTTCACGCACATCAGGGAGGGAGGCGGCTGGCTGGCTGGCGAGGGGCGATGTGTCTGATGAGGTCATGGGTCCAGTCTGACAGATACAGGGCTTACATCAAGCGGGGTATCATCCCTATATCATGCTCAATGCAGTGAAACAGTCACGAACAGGATGCTCCACCGGTGAATGCTGAAGGTCAGACCAACAAGAACGCGCTTCCCTGCCATACTGCCTGTACGGATGATACCGCACAGGGCGAGGCGCTGCGGAAGCTGCCGTTTCTTATTCGTCGTGATGGTGTCTGGCTTTATCGTGGCAGCCCCATAAAGCGGAAAGAAATGGTCTGTCTGTTTGGTTCCTTACTGACAAGGGATGAGGCTGGCGGATATCTGCTCCGCTCTCCGTTCGAGACAGGGTATATCGAAGTGGAGGACGTGCCCTTTCTGGCGGTGGAACTGGACTGGAAGGGCTGTGGCCGCATGCAGAAGCTGTGTTTTCGCACCAATGTGGATGAACCTGTAGTCGCCAGCCGGGAACACCCGATTCGCGCTGTCTGGACTGTGCCGAGCGAGGCCTGTGGCGATGGCGGATGCCCGCCTTACCTGCTGGTGCGGCGCGGGGATGGACAGTTTCCAATAGAAGCGCGGCTTTCCCGCCCGGTCTGGTATGAACTGGCAGCACTCGCGGAGCCGGGCCAGTGCGGGGGCGAGCCCTGTATGGGCGTGTGGAGTTGTGACTGCTTCTTCCCACTAGCCCGCATGCCTGCCGACCCCTCTGCCCCATGATCTCCGATACACAGGCGACGCAAACGCATCTGACCAGCCAGCAGACAGAGGCTCTCAGGCTGATCTGGCAGGAGCTACCCGAGGCGCGTCTGGTTGGCGGTGTGGTGCGGGACCTGCTGAAAGGGCGACCCGTTGCCGATATTGACCTCGCAACCCCGGAACCACCGGAGCAGGTGCTTGCAACGCTGAAAAAGGCCGGGATCAAGGCCATTCCAACCGGTCTGGCACATGGAACGGTGACGGCGGTCATCGAGTCTGCTCCGTATGAAATCACGACCCTGCGGCGGGATGTGGAGACGGACGGGCGACATGCCGTTGTGGCGTGGACGGCGGACTGGCGGGAAGACGCCGCCCGGCGCGATTTTACCATCAACGCCATGTCCCGTGGGCGGGATGGTGTTTTGCATGATTATTTCGGCGGGCAGGACGATCTGGCACAGGGCCGGGTGCGCTTTGTGGGAGAAGCCGCGACGCGCATTGAGGAAGACGCCCTCCGGATTCTCCGGTTTTTCCGTTTTCAGGCCCGGTATGGCAGTCACCAGCCGGACGGAGAGGCCATGCAGGCCATCACGACTCATGCTGGTCTGCTGCGCGGGCTGTCTGTTGAGCGAATCTGGTCCGAACTCAAACGGATTCTGACAGGCCCTGCTGTGCCGGAGGTGCTCGGTCTGATGGAGCGGACAAGTGTGCTGGCGGTGCTGTTCCCGGAGTGGACGACCCATAATCGTCTGGCTCAGGCCCGTGCGCGCCTGACCCGGATGGTGGAGGCAGGCGCACCGGCGGATGCGGTTCTGCGTCTGGCGGCACTGGTTCCGGAAGAGGCCAGTGAACTGGTCCGGCGACTGAAACTGTCAAACGCGGAAGCCGCTTTTCTGAAAGCTGTGACCGGCGAACCCGTTCCGCAACCGGGCATGACGGAGGCTGACCTGCGCCGCCTGCTGGCGCAGGACTCGCCGGAGGTTCTGCTGGGGCGGACATGGTTGCGGCAGGCGGACGAACCAGACGGAGGCGCTACGTGGGAGGGCTGGCGTGCGCTCAGAGCCACACTGTCCGCCATGACGCCACCGGTTTTCCCGCTGGCGGGGCGGGATGTTCTGGCCGCAGGCTATCCGCCGGGGCCGCAGGTTGGCGCCGTGCTGGAGCAGGTGCGGATGTGGTGGCTGGAGGAAGGGTGTATGCCCACGCGGGAGGACTGTCTGGCTGTCCTGAAAAATGTTTAAAACCACAAACTTGCCCACCCCCTTTGCGCCACTCCCCTTTGCATAGCAGGGCGGGACGCTGGTAGAGGTCTCGCATGAGTTCTGCAAAGCCTGATGGTGTGGCCGCTGCCAGCCGCCGTTCCCTGTTGCCTGATGATACACGTGTTCTGCTGAAACGCCTCTGGCGGGATCAGGTGCGCCTGCATCCTGCGCGTATTCTTGCCGTGATTGTGCTGACAGTGCTGACCGCAGCCCTGACGGCCCTGTATCCGCTGGTGATCCAGCGTGCGCTGGACATGTTCTCCACGCATGATTCCCGCATCCTGTATCAGGTGCCGCTGCTGGTGGTGCTTATCACCATTTCCAAGGCGGCCTCCCAATATGCGCAGACACTGGCGGCGCAAGGGCTGGTGCTGGTGGTGATCCGCGGTTTGCAGGGGGAGATGTTTGACCATCTGGTGCAGACGGACGTGACCCGCATCGAGCGGGAACCTCCTGCAAAGCTGGCCGCCCGGTTTACGACAGATGCCGTCTCCATCCGTGAGGCGATGATCCGCGCCGTCAATTCTCTGGGGGACGTGGTGACGGTGGTCGGGCTGATTGCCTCCATGTTCTATATGGACTGGGAACTCAGCCTGATTGCAGGCCTGCTCTACCCGATTGCCGCTGTGCCGATCCAGAAGCTTGGCAAGCGCGTACGCCGGGCCTCTGGCGGCATGCAGGAAAGAATCGGGGAAACGGCAGCCTTCCTGACCGAGAGCTTCGCACAGGCTCGGACGGTGCGCGTTTATGGCATGGAGCAGAAGGAAAGTGCGCGGGCGGCTCTGTCCTTTGACCATCTTTATAACGCCATGCTGCGCATTACCCGTGGCCGTGCGCGTGTGGACCCTTTGCTGGAAGCGCTGGGTGGTTCCGCCGTGGCGGCCGTGCTCGGGTTTGCTGGCTGGCGTGCCGCGATGGGTGGGGCGACGCTGGGGGATTTTTCCGGCTTTGTGGCGGCCCTGCTGCTGGCAGCACGTCCGCTGCGGGCCTTGGGGGCGCTGAATGCCGCCTTGCAGGAAGGTCTGGCGGGCCTTGTGCGCGTGTTTGACGTGATTGATGAAAAACCGGCCGTGCTGGAACGGCCTGGGGCCATCGCCCTGCCACCGGGGCAGGGGCATCTGACGTTTGAAAATGTCGGCTTTGTCTATCCGGATGGGCGCGTCGGGCTGGAAAGCCTGAGTTTTGAGGTCGCCCCCGGCTTTACCGTCGCGCTGGTTGGCGCGTCTGGCGCGGGTAAATCCACAGCGCTCTCTCTGGTGCCGCGTCTGCATGATGTGACGTCCGGCAGGATCATGCTGGACGGGGTGGATCTGCGGGATCTGACATTGTCCAGCCTGCGCCATGCCATTGCCTATGTCAGTCAGGACCCGCTGCTGTTTGATCTCTCCATCCGCGATAACATCCTGATCGGGCAGGAGGATGCGTCCGATGAGGCCGTGCGGGAAGCAGCCCGTGCGGCGGCGGCGGAACCGTTCATTCTGGCGCTGCCGGAAGGGTATGACACGGTGGTTGGCCCCGGTGGCCAACGGCTGTCTGGCGGACAGCGGCAGCGTGTGGCGCTGGCCCGCGCTCTGCTGCGTAACCCGCGCCTGCTGCTGCTGGATGAAGCAACAAGTGCCTTGGATAGTGAGAACGAGGCCGCTGTGCAGGACGCTCTGGGCACGCTGCGGCATGCGCGCACAACCATTGTGGTGGCGCACCGGCTTTCCACCATCCGCTCGGCCGATCTGGTGGTGGTCATGCGGGAAGGGGAGGCCGTGGAATATGGCACGCATGACGCTCTGATTGCGCAGGATGGGCTGTATGCCCGGCTGGTCCGCACGCAGGGGCTGGAGCGATAAGGGACGTCGCCTGTCAAGACGGGTGATGATGGAAGCGAGCGGATCGGCAGTGAGAAAAGCGCCGGTCAGGTGATCGTTGTGGGGCGCAGGATCGCGGAGCTTTCTGAGTTTATTGAAAAAGCCTCCCGCGTAGGGTTCACTCTCGCATTCCACTCCCATCCGGAACGCGCAGATAGTCCACCTGTTCGCCCCTTGAGCAGCCGCAGGTCATTTGTCTTCAGTCTGCTCGAAGAGTCAGCCTCAAAATCTCTCAGAAGAGCCGATAGCCCGTGAACGCGAAGCGGCGCGTTTTTCTGTGCATTCCAGCGGGCTTTCGGGCCTGAACAGGGCAGGCAGGCTTTATGGCGCTTGAAGCCTCTTTACGATCATGCCACATACTGACCGAACCGATCGGTCAGCGTGCCGGAGGCAGGAGCTTCCGTGACTGGCTTTGTAGTATGAGTGTGTTTCAGGGACGGGAACAGAATGGCCGACGAGCATAACGAACAGTCTGATGCAACGTCTGATAACGGGAATGTCCCACCGGAAAAGAAAAAAGGCGGACGCGCCAGACTTATTCTGACATGCGTTATTGTTGCGCTGGCGGTCGTGGCGGGGGTTTACTGGTTCCTGACTCGCAATGAGGTGGAAACGGATGATGCCTTTACCGCAGGGCGCGCCGTGTCCATCGCGCCGCATGTGGGGGGGCTATGTGACGGAACTGCTGGTGAATGATAACCAGTTTGTCCGCAAAGGGCAGGTTCTGGCACGGATTGACCCCAGAGACTGGCAGGCCGCGCGTGATAAAACCGCGGGTCTTCTGGAAAAATCTCAGGCCGCCATGCAGAGCAGTGACATGATGCACATTGTGGCCATGCAGACCTATCCGGGTCAGCTGGTCAGGGCTCAGGGTAATCTTGCGGATGCCAAGGCCCAGTTGTTCCGGGCGGAAACGGATTATAAACGGCAGCATTCTGTGGAACGCGCCGCAACCTCGCAGCAGGATATTGATTACGCCCGCGCAGCACTGGACGCGGCGAAAGCCAAGGTTCTGGAAGCGCAGGGCGCTGTGCAGATTGCAACCCCCGTGCTGCCCAACATCAGGAACGCCCAGATTACGATCAGCCAGCAGGAAGGGCAGGTCAAAGCGGATCAGGCCGATCTGGATAACGCAAACCTCAATCTGGAATGGACGGTCATTCGTGCGCCGTGTGACGGCTGGATTTCCCAGCGTAATGTGGAGCAGGGCAATTACGTCCGCGCAGGGCAGGTGGTGTTCTCCATTGTCGAGCCGGAAGTCTGGGTGGTGGCCAACTACAAGGAAACGCAGATTACCCGTATCCGCCCCGGTCAGAGCGTGGAGATCAGGGTGGATGCCTATCCGTCCCTCAAGCTGCGCGGGCATGTCGATTCCCTCCAGAAGGGAACAGGCGCGACGTTCAGCGCCTTCCCGCCTGAAAATGCGACCGGCAACTATGTGAAGATCGTGCAGCGCGTGCCGGTGAAGATCCTGATTGATGAGGGTCTGGACCCCAACCAGCAACTGGCTCTGGGCATGTCCGTGGTTCCTGTGGTGCATCTGGATACGCAGGGTCATGCTGATGCTGCGCCGCAGGATGTGCAGAAGGCTGTGGCGCAGCGCCAGAAAGCAGCGTCCACAGTGGGCCATGAGACCGCCTCGCCATGAGCGCGCAGGACGAGGTTGCCGCCGTAAGGTGGCAACCAAAACATAATCCATGGTCCGTCGCCCTTATTGTGACGATGGCGGCGTTCATGGAAATTCTGGATACGACCATCGTCAACGTGTCCCTGCCGCACATCGCCGGGAGCCTTTCCAGCACCTATGACGACGCGACATGGACGCTGACGGCCTACCTCGTCGCCAACGGTATTGTGCTCACCATCTCCGGATGGCTCGGGAAGGTTTTTGGCCGGAAACGCTATTTTCTGGTCTGTATTGTCATGTTTACGGTCTCATCCTTTCTGTGTGGCATGGCCACCAGTCTGGGAGAGCTGATTGTTTTCCGCATGATGCAGGGCTTCTTTGGCGGTGGCCTGCAACCCAACCAGCAATCCATTATTCTTGACAGCTTCCCGCCGGAAAAACGCGCGGCGGCCTTCGGGCTGACGGCTATTGCGGCTGTGGTCGGGCCGGTGATCGGCCCGACGATGGGCGGCTGGATTACCGATAATTTCTCATGGCGCTGGATTTTCTTCATCAACGTGCCGTTCGGTTTTCTGACAACACTGGGCGTTGCCGCACTGGTGGAAGACCCGCCATGGGCCAGAAAGCGGAAAGCCCCGATTGATGTCATCGGTATCAGCCTCATCACCATCGGGTTCAGTTGTCTGGAAGTGATGGTGGACCGTGGGGAGGATGCGGACTGGTTTGGCTCCACCTTTATCCGCATCATGGGTGTTCTGGCCGTGCTGGGGCTTGGTGGCGCCGTGATGTGGCTGCTGCATACGGACAAGCCTGCGGTGGACCTGCGGGTGTTCAAGGATCGCAATTTTGCCGTGGGCACGGCCATGATGGGGGCCATGGGTGCTCTGCTCTATGCCTCCGCCATTATCGTTCCGCAGTTTGCCCAGCAGGTGATGGGCTACACGGCCACACTCTCCGGCCTTATCCTTTCACCGGGCGGGATTGCCGTGATTGTCCTAATCCCGATTGTCGGCAAGCTGATGAGCATTATCAGCGTGCGCAGCGTGATTGCGCTCGGGTTTGGTCTGATGGGGATTGCGCTGTTCTTTTCCGCGCAACTGACACCTCTGCTGGACTTCCGGCATCTGGTGCTGTTCCGGATGAGTCAGACGGCCTGTCTGGCCTTCCTGTTCGTGCCGCTCTCTACCATTGCCTATTCCACTATTCCGGAACGCCTGAATGCGGACGCGTCGGCCCTGTTCAGCATGTCCCGCAACGTTCTGGGGTCTCTGGCCATTTCAGGGGCGACCGCGTTGCTGATGGAGCGGAAGCAGGCGCATCAGGCGCATATGGTCCATTGGATGACGCCCTACCATCAGCCCTATAATGACTATCTGACGCAGGCGCAGAATGCGGCGATCAACAGGGGTTTTCCGCCGGAGGCGGCACAGCCGATCGCGCAGCATGTGCAGTATCTGGAGTTTTCCCGTCAGGTGGCGATGCTGACTTATAACGAGGTCTTCATGATCCTCGGCATCGGGGCCTTTTTGTGTGTGCCGTTCTGCTTCCTGCTGTCCAACATGAAAAGCAGCGGTAAACCGACGAGCGCGCATTAGAGCGAAATCCTGCCGTCTGGATGCGGGCATGATGGTTGGTGGAGGTTCAGCCTTCCTGCCCGCAGCCAGACGCAACACAGTTTGAGGATTGTGAACAACAGCCTTGAGACATCCTGCTACCATCCATCTGTTCGCCAATGTTTTCTCAAGAAATTGCGTAACGTCATCTCAGTATAGTTGTTAGATTTAAGAATATTGGATGAAAATCAGGATTTTTCGTTTAATATTCTGAGTCTGAAGAGAACACGATACGTGCGTTGATATCGGGCATCGTGACATGATTGGTAAATTTATAAACAGTACCAGTGGACGCGATGATGAACTTGCTGCCGTCCCACGTTACAGATGCATGGTCATCATCGCTTTCAAGGACAGGCACCTTATCTTCCAGCGAACCCAGCACATCAGGACCATCCGCCTTTGCAGTCAGATAGATCCGGTAAACAATCGGGGTAGTGGCGCCACCAACGTCACCGACGAGAACGTAAGACCATGTCTTGTCGTTCAACCGGGTTGATGACACCAGTTTATTGCGGTCCTTGAATGGCAACGGCTGGCTCAGGTAAGCCAAGCCACCCAATGCCAGCAAAGTTACGATACTGACACCAATAACGATCTTCTTAAGCATCAATACCCCTCAGCCTCAGCGAACGTGCATCCCTGTTCGATAAGCCTCTGATCCTCGAGATCATCACCCTATGGCGCAGCAAGACAGGGATAACTGAGCAGGCACCCATGACCAAATTGAGGCGAATGCGTCCCTATGCGACCAAAGGCGCGATCACAGGCACCATGCTTGAAGGTACCGAATTTGGTCTTCCGTGACGCACCGATTACATCTGTTGGTACTCTTTATTTCAGATTTTCTGCCAAAATACTGTTACGGCGTGTTGTCAGTTGAGTCCTGAATAGAGCGGGTGAGAGGCGTCGTTTCTGGCTCTCTCCGCTGAGTGTTTTTCCACTTTTGTCTGGTCGTCAGGCCTGTACCGCAAAGGGTGCGAAATCCCGCGCCAGCCGTTCGTAAATCGGCTTTTTTAAATCCGACATTGCCGGAAGGCAGGTCGGCGAGGTCTATCCACTGGAAGGCGTCAAATTCCGGTGGTGTCTGGGCATCAAGCTGGATGTCGGCATCGGTGCCTGTAAAGGCCAGCGCAAACCATTTCTGTGTCTGTCCGCGGAAGCGACCGCCCAATGCCTTGCCAATCAGAGCTTCCGGCAGGTCGTAGGTAATCCAGTCCGGATGTTCGTGCAGCAGGCGCAGGTTGCTTGCGTCCAGCCCGAGTTCTTCCCAGACTTCCCGAAAGACGGCGGCTTTCGGGTCTTCGCCTTCATCAATTCCGCCTTGCGGGCATTGCCAGACGCCCTCGGACAACGGCCCGCCAGCCCCCGGCTGGTCCGTGCGGCGGGCGATCAGGATGCGACCATCGGCCCGAAAAATCATGGCCGCGACATTCGGGCGGTAAGGCAGGTTGGCGGCGTCAGGTGTGGTGTTCATCGCGGGGTGTCCAAAAAGGGCGAGGCGCTCTGGTTCTCGGTGGGGGCGGGGGTGATCTGCACATGCATGGCCCCCTCTGCCGCAGTGGGTTGTGGTGGCGGCTTTGGCGGTCTGGGGGCTGGCGGCGGGGCCGGTGGCGGCATGACCAGCATGCTGACAGGCACCAGCGTGATGCCAATGGTCTTCAGGTGCGGAAGCCAGGCCCTGAGGCAGGACAGAGCAACAGGGCGTAGCGGCCCCATCACGCCAATGGCGTGGCCGTTCCTGCGGGCAAGCTGCTGGAGCTTGAGCAGCAGGATATCAATGGTGACAATATCCGCATCGGTATTGATGGTGACATCGGCTGTACCCAATGCGTCCCGGCCCGTCCGAGGCCGTGGCGGGCGTGGCATTGAGGTAAAACAGGCCGCGCTGGTTCAGTTCTGCAAGAAGTGGTCCGAATGCCGGAGAATGCGGATAATCCCCGCCGTTCTGGCCGGAAAAGGCATTTGTCACCCCGGCATAGCCTGCCAGATGGGACAGAAGCACATCCAGGTTCTCTTTGTTTTTCCCTACACTCAGAGACGCCCGCAGCGTATTCGGCTCCGTTTTTTCTCCGGGATGGCTGCGGTCAGTCGCGGCATCCTGCATGGGGAGCGAGAGCAGCGTTTCATGATGATGTGTTCTGGCCCGCTCCATCAGGCTCTCGGGGTTTGAGGCAAAAGGTGAGACCGCCAGAGACACAGGACCGGGCAGGGCATCAATGGCCTGATTACTCAGTTCATCATCAGACTGGCCAATCCCGTCTATCAGCAACGCGACCTGCGCATTGCCTTCCGGTACAGGCACCACGGGCGCGGCATAGGCCAGCCGGGGCGTGAGGCCATCGGGTCCCGCTTTGGGCAGGGCAAAACCACCGGGTCCGAGTTCTGAGGAGAGCAGGTCCCCCATCGGGGCGGGAATATCGGTTTTATGGGCCAGTGCGGCGAGAGCGGCGGGCGAGGTTGTGCCCACATCAATGTCCTCCCCGCCGACCTCGGCATAGGGAGGCCCCATGACGTGCAGGGTGAGAACCAGCAGGCCCGCCAGAGCCGTGCATCCGCCCCAGAAGCGGATGAAGGCCCTGCCAGACGCTGGCATCCGCCGCCACAGAGAGGCCCCGGAGGGCGTCTCAGGTGAGCCGGAAGAGGGGCTGGGCATGGCGCGCGGGCCTCCTGCTGGTGTTAGTGGTGCTCGTGGCTGTCTTTGTCGGTTTTGTCCTTGTCTTTTTCAGCCGGAGGTTTGGCGGCGGGCAGAGACGCGGCCGGGTCAGGCGCGGGCAGCCCGGCCATGGAACGGACAACGCGCAGGCCCTGCTGGAGCTGGAAGTCCGTTGCGGGCTTTGTGTAGTCAAATTCCGGCCAGTTGGCCGGTGGTTCGCCCGGAATGTCCTTCGCAATGGCGGGCAGGTCCGTGCGCGGCGCGGCCTTGGTCTGGTTCCCACCCTGATTTTTCAGGATATGTTCGAGGTCCGCTTCATGCAGGCTGAAGCCGGGGTCTTCCCGCGTTTCCTTTACGGTAATATCCGGCGTGATCCCCAGCCCCTGAATGGAGCGACCGGACGGGGTGTAGTAACGGGCTGTTGTCAGGCGGATGGCCCCGTTGCCCGGAATGGGCATGATGGACTGCACAGAGCCTTTCCCGAAGGATTTCGTGCCCAGCAGCACGGCCCGGTGATGGTCCTGCAACGCGCCGGAGACAATTTCGGACGCGGAGGCGGAGCCACTGTTGATCAGCACGACAATTGGCAGACCATCGGTAATATCCGTTCCGTGGGCATCCCAGCGCTGACTGTCCTTGGGGTGGCGGGCGCGGGTGGACACAATCTCGCCCGAGCGGATGAAGCTGGAGGAGACATCGATGGCCTGATTCAGCAGGCCGCCGGGGTCATTCCGCAGGTCCAGCACCAGCCCGGCCAGTTTGCCGCCCGCCTGCTGTTTAAGCTGGTTATAGGCCTTGAGCAGACCTTTTTCCGTTTCCTCATTGAACTGGGCGATGCGGATATAGCCAATCCGGTCATACAGCGCGGATTTGATGACATCGAGATGGATGTTCTCGCGCGTCAGCGTCAGGATGATCGGCTTGGGGGTCTTCTCCCGCACCAGCGTGAGCGTGATTTTGGTGTTGGGCTTGCCGCGCATTTTCTTCACGGCTTCATCCAGCGGGGTGCCATCCACGGGGTGGCCATCCACGGCAATAATGTAATCACCCGGTTTGATGCCCGCGCGGAAGCCCGGCGTACCATCCACTGGGGACACAACACGGATATGGCCGTCCTGCTGTTGCAGTTCCAGACCAAGGCCGCCGAATTCGCCCTTCATCTGCACCATCATGTCCGCATACTGTTTTTCGGTCATGTAGGAGCTGTGGGGGTCAAGACCGGTCAGCATGCCGTTCAGGGCATTGGTAATCAGGTCTTTATCGGAAACCGGCTCAACATAATCCGCCCGCACAAGGTCCAGCACGGTGCCGAACAGGGTGAGCAGGCGATAGGTTTCTGCGTGGTTGCTGGTGGGGGAGGCATCCGGAGCCTTTTCCGCCATGGCGGGGGAGGCGAGCATGCCTGCGCCGGGCAGCGCACCGGGGTGGGAGGCCACGGCAAGGCCTGCCAGGAAAGTGGCGCCAAGCATCAGACCTGTGCGGAACTTCATGCGATCTCGTCTCCTGTCGCCGGGTGCGGCACCCGTGCGCTCGTATCCTGTCGAATGTTACAGCGTCGGGCTGTTCCCTGCGTTGTAGCGCAAAGCGCAGCCTGTGTCCGCCATGCAGTCGGGCGAGATTAGCCGCTTCCGCCGGACAGGCAAACTGTCTGTCCAGTTTTCCTTACAGGAAAGGTGCCGGATTGACGGATTTCTGTCCATGCCGCAACTGGATGAACAATGTGCCGGAACCGCCCATATGGCCAATGGGCGCGCCTTTGGCGAGGCCCTGCCCGGTTTCCACATCCAGTCCCGAAAATCCTGCCATGACAAAGCGATAATGCTGGCCGCAATTCAGAATGACCATCTGCCCGTAAGTGCGGAACGGCCCTGCGAAATCGACCCGGCCGGAACAGGGGGTGCGTACGCTGGCGCCGGGTGCGGTGCGGTAGGTCATGCCGGTTGCGGGGCCAGATTCGGTTGGAGATCCCCATGAACTGACAAGCGATCCCACCACCGGGCGGGTGCCCCCGCCAGCAGGCGGATGGTCTGACAGGCCGGGGCCTGCGGCAGAGGCCATGGCGGCCATTTTCCGGCGGGCGGCGTCTGCCCGTTCCTGCGCACGGCGGCGTTCGGCTTCATCCCGCGCGGCCTGATGGGCTTTTTCAGCGGCGGCAATTTCTTTCTGTAGGGCGGCTTCCGCCCCGGCCTGTAGGGCATCCAGACGGGAGACGGCGTCCTGAAGGCTGGAGGCGCGTTGCGTGGCGTTTTGCAACTGCGCGGCGGCGGCGCGGGCAGCAGCATTGGCCTGCTGCTGGGCGGCGCGGGCTTTTAGCGCCTGCTGCCGGACCTGATCGCGCTGGTGGCTCTGTGTTTCCTGTAACTGGCCGAGTTTGGCCAGTTTGGCAGTCAGATCCGCATCCAGAGCGGTCAGCTTTTCCTGCCGGGCGCGCATGTCTTCCGCCTGATGTTCCAGCCCACGGGACAGGCCGCGCAGCACCAGAAAGCCCGTGACAGCCTCCCCTGGGGACGGGTGCTGCCAGCAGCGTATCAGACGGATACAGGGAGAGACGCTCCGCCAGCGGCAGAACCGGGGCAAGGGCTTTTGCGTCTTCCCTCAGGGCGTCTCGCAGGCTGGCCTGCTCTTTGCGAAGGTCTGCAATGCGGGAATCGAGGTCCGACACCTGCTGCTCCGTTGTCTGAAGCTGGGCTGTGGCGGAGACCGTGGCGGCAGAAAGGGCGGAGGCTTTGGCGGCACTCTGCACGGCAACCGCCTGAGCGGCGTCATTTCTGGCGCGGGAAGCCGTAACGGCGGCGGCCTGAGCCGCTTTCTGTCTGTCCATGGCCGCGCGCTGGGCCTGCGTGGCCGCCAGAGCAGCCTGCGCCTGTCGGACGGAGCGTTCGGCTTCTGCTTCTGCACGGGTTGTTGCCGTGCGGGATGTGGTGGTGGAGCGTGCGCTGGAAGACGCCTTGTGCGTGCTCTCTGTATGCTGGGCCGCATGTCGGGCGGCGTGGTGAGGCGTATTTCTGCTGCTGTGCTGGGATGACGGGCTGGTGCTTTTTTTTGCAGTGGCTGCCTGAGCCTGCGGAATGCAGGCCAGAAGGGTGATGATCCCGACAGGCAGCACCGCGAAAATCTGCCTTCCATAGGCCGGATTTCCCGGCCCACGCGCGGCGGGCAGAGAACGGGGCAACAGGCTGGAAGGCAGGGCGGAAAGCATTCAGTCCGTTAGCAGGGAAGTCCCTGTCATGTCATCAGGTTTGGGCAGACCCATCATATCCAGCAGCGTGGGGGCGAGGTCAGCCAGCCGCCCATCCTTCAGCTTTTTCGCGCCGACGCCAAAAGCCACCAGCGGCACCACGTTCAGCGTATGGGCTGTATGCGGCACGCCGGTCTCCGGGTCTTTCATGGTTTCGCAGTTGCCATGATCCGCTGTGACCAGCAGGGAGCCGTTCTGTTTTTTGAGGGCTTCCATGATGCGCCCCGTACCGGCATCGACCGTTTCCACCGCCTTGATGGCCGCTTTCAGCACGCCGGTATGGCCAACCATGTCCGGGTTCGCAAAATTCAGGACAATCAGGTCATACTGCCCGCTTTCAATGGCCGCGACGGCTTTGTCCGTCAGTTCCGGTGCGGACATTTCCGGCTGGAGGTCATAGGTCGCGACTTTGGGGGAGGGCACCAGAATACGGTCTTCCCCTTCAAACAGGGCTTCCCGCCCGCCATTGAGGAAGTAGGTGACGTGCGGATATTTTTCCGTCTCGGCCATGCGGAGCTGGGTGCGTCCGGCACGGGCGACGACTTCCCCCAGAATATTGTCCAGCGAATCTGGCGGGAACAGCACTGTCAGGCGCTCGGCCAGGGTGTCGCTATAATGCGTCATGCCCAGAACGGTGGAGAATTTGACCACTTTCCCACGGGGGAAGCCGTCAAAACCCGGTTCCAGCATGGCGTCCAGAAGCTGGCGGATGCGGTCGGCGCGGAAGTTGAAGGAGAGCAGACCGTCCCCATCCTTCATGCCGGTGTAACCGTCCAGCACGGTGGGGACGATAAATTCGTCGGAAATATCAGCCTGATAGGCCTGTGTGATGACATCCTGCGCGGCGGCGGCCTTCGGCCCCTGTGCGCTGACGATCGCATTGTAGGCTTTTTCCACACGGTCCCAGCGTTTGTCACGGTCCATGGCGTAATAGCGGCCGGAGACGGTCGCGATTGTCACACTCTCCGGCAGGGCTGCCCGCAACGTGTCCAGATAGCCCTGCGCGGAGCGGGGCGGGGTGTCACGCCCATCCGTAAACACATGGAAGGCGACCGGAATCCCGGCCTCGGCCACCATGCGGGCAAGGGCTGCTGCATGGTCCTGATGCGCATGGACACCGCCGGGGGAGACAAGGCCGAGCAGATGGCAGGTGCCGCCGGTTTTTTTCAGCGTGTCGATAAAGCTGGTCATGGCGGCGCTGCGGGCCACGCTGCCATCCCGGATGGCGGTGGTAATGCGCGGCAGTTCCTGCATGACAACGCGGCCTGCGCCAATATTCAGATGTCCGACTTCGGAATTGCCCATCTGGCCTTCTGGCAGGCCGACATCTTCCCCACAGGTCCGCAGAAAGCTGCGCGGCCCGTTTTTCCAGAGCGCGTCAAAAACCGGGGTGTGGGCCTGCTGGACAGCGTTGTCCGAGGCGTCTTCTCTCCAGCCAAAGCCGTCAAGAATAACCAGCATGACGGGGTGTTTTGTCTGGGCCGGGCGTTTTGTCTGGGAAGGTGCTGAAGCACTCATGGAACCATGCCTTCTTATTGTTTGGGGCCGTTGTTATTTTAGGGCATGACTATGCCACCAAAACAGCCGGACACAAAATGTCCGGCGGGCATGGTTCCGTGGTGTCAGGCGCGGCGAACGATGTAGTGTTCGCCTAAGGCTTTGGTAATCAGGGCCGCGTGTTCCGGGTCACGCGCCTCAATCATCACTTCAAGTTCAGCCGCCTGCACGGAGGGGGGCTGCAAACAGGCGCTGGTGCGAGACTTCAATAATGTTCCCGCCTGCTTCCCCAATGCTTTTGGAAATATCAGCCAGCACGCCGGGGCGGTCCGGAATTTCCATAATCAGGCGCAGGATGCGGCCATCACGCAGCATGGCGCGCAGGAGCGTGTTGGCCAGAATGCGGCTGTCGATATTGCCACCGGAGATCGGCAGCGCGACTTTTTTATCCCGGAACAGTTCCGGATAGGTCATGACAGCCGCCAGCCCGGCTGCGCCGGCCCCTTCGCTGACCTGTTTGGCCCCTTCGGCCAGCAGGGTGATGGCGGTTTCCACCGCGCATTCCGGCACCACCAGTACGCGGGAGACCAGCTTGCGGATAATTTCATCCGGGCGCTGGCCGATCTGCATCACGGCAATGCCCTCGGCGATGGTCGCGCCACCAGACGGATGCGTGGCTGGAGCCGGGAAGGCGGAGAGCGAATTATAGCTTTCCACCTGTACGCCAATCAGTTCCACTTCCGGGCGCATGGCTTTGGCCGCCACGGCGCAGCCGCCCAGCAGACCGCCGCCGCCAATGGGGGCGACCAGCATGTCCAGCGGTCCGGCATCTTCAAACAGTTCCAGCGCACAGGTGCCCTGACCGGCCATAATCGCTGGGTCATCGTAGGGATGGATAAAGGTGCGGCCTTCACGTGCCTGAAGGTCCTGCGCGAACAGCAGGGCTTCCGCAAAGCTCTCACCTTCCAGAATGACGCGGGCCCCCCAGTTGCGGGTGCGCACCACTTTGGCGGCGGGGGTGAAGCGCGGCATGACAATTACGGCGTCAATGCCCAGCAGGCTGGCGTGGCGGGCCACACCCTGCGCATGGTTGCCAGCGGAGACGGCAATCACGCCGCGCCGCCGCTCATCCTCAGACAGCAGCGCCAGCTTGTTGGCGGCCCCGCGTTCCTTGAAAGACCCCACAGCCTGAAGGTTTTCAAGCTTCAGGGTAATCTCCGCGCCCGTGACCTTGGAAAGAGAGTGAGAGGAAATCGTGGGGGTGCGGAGCACACTCCCGCTTATCCGCGCGGCGGCGGCGGTGATATCCTCAAATTTCAGCATCTCAGATAAATTTCACAGTCAGGATCTCATAGGTCCGGTCACCGCCGGGGGCGGGAACGGAAACGGTGTCGCCTTCCTGTTTGCCAATCAGGGATTTGGCGAGCGGGGAGGAGATGGACAGCAGGTTCTGCCGGATGTCGGCTTCATGCACGCCAACAATCTGGTAGGTCGCTTCCTTGTCGGTTTCTTCATCAACCACGGTGACAGTCGCACCGAACTTGACGTGATCGCCAGACAGGGTTGTGGGGTCAATTACCTCCGCCGTGGAGATGATGCTTTCCAGCTCAAGCACGCGGCCTTCGGTAAAGGACTGCCGCTCACGGGCCGCGTGGTATTCCGCGTTTTCGGACAGATCGCCGTGGGAGCGGGCTTCCGCAATGGCACGGATAATAGCCGGACGTTCTACAGATTTCAGATTACGCAGTTCGTCTTCGAGCCGCCGTAAGCCTTTTTCCGTCATCGGAGTTTTCTGCAAGACATGTCCCCAGAATAAATCTGCCGGACGATCAGGCCGGCATGGAAGTTACAAAAAACACGGGTACAGGCGGCCAGGCCTTCCGGCATGGTCGCTTGCCCCGTGGAACGTGGAAGGCAGACCGGAAAGTCTGCCCGCCCTGTTCAGAACGATCCACTAAAATATGACTGAAGCGGCGCAACATCAAGCGGTCCTTCGCGCATGGCCGCAATTGCGTAGGTTGCGGCGCGTGCGCCCGCCATGGTGGTGTAGTGCGGAATGCCCAGCACAAGGGCCGAGCGGCGGATGTCAAAACTGTCCGCCACGGACTGCGCGCCACGGGCGGTGTTGATGACCATCTGCACTTCACCAGAGCGGATGGCGTCCACACAATGCGGGCGGCCTTCCAGCACCTTGTTGACAACATCAACCTCAATCCCGGCATCACGCAGCTTTTTGGCTGTGCCGCGCGTGGCCAGAATTTTCAGGCCCATGCTGGCCAACTGGCGGCCAAGGGCGGGGAGGTGTGCCTTGTCATTCTCCCGCACGGACAGAAAGACCGTGCCGGAGGTGGGCAGGCGCACACCCGCGCCAAGCTGGGACTTGGCAAAGGCGCGTTCAAAGGAGGTATCCAGCCCCATGACCTCACCCGTGGAGCGCATTTCCGGCCCCAGAATGATGTCCACTTCCGCAAAGCGGTTGAAGGGGAAGACGGCTTCCTTCACCGCAACATGCGGCACCACGGCGCGGTCATCCAGATTGAAGCTGCCGAGCTTGGCCCCGGCCATGACGCGGGCGCCGATCTTGGCGACGGGAACCCCCGTGGCCTTCGCCACGAACGGCACGGTGCGGGAAGCGCGCGGGTTGACCTCAAGGACAAAGATTTCCTGATCCTTGATGGCGTACTGCACGTTCATCAGCCCCACAATGCCCAGTTCACGCGCCATGGCTTCGGTCTGGGCTTTCAGTTCCGTCACGATAGCGGGGGGAGAGCGTGTAGGGCGGCAGGGCGCAGGCGCTGTCACCGGAGTGGATGCCTGCTTCTTCAATATGTTCCATCACCCCGGCCACATAAACATCCGTGCCGTCTGCAATGCAGTCCACATCCGCTTCGATGGCTTCGTTCAGGTAATGGTCAATCAGCACCGGGCCGGAGGCGATCTCATGTCCGGCAAGCTGGAGCGCGCCGCGCATGTAGCGCTGGAGACCGGCACGGTCATACACGATTTCCATAGCCCGACCGCCCAGCACGTAGGACGGACGCACCACAACCGGGTAGCCGATGCGTTCCGCGATATCCTCGGCTTCCGCCGGGGAGCGGGCAATGCCATTGGCGGGCTGGCGCAGGCCGAGCTTGTGCAGCAGCGCCTGGAAACGCTCGCGGTCTTCCGCGCGGTCAATGGCGTCCGCCGGGGTGCCCAGAAGCGGGATACCGGCATTTTCCAGCGCACGGGACAGTTTGAGCGGCGTCTGGCCACCATACTGCACGATGCAGCCCTTGACGGTGCCGTTCTGCTGTTCCCGGCGGATGAGGGCGATGACATCTTCCGCTGTCAGCGGCTCGAAATACAGGCGGTCGGAGGTGTCATAATCCGTGGAGACCGTCTCCGGGTTGCAGTTGACCATAATGGTCTCAAACCCGGCCTCCCGCAGCGCGTAGGCGGCGTGGACACAGCAGTAATCGAACTCGATGCCCTGACCGATCCGGTTGGGGCCACCGCCGAGAATGATGATCTTCTCGCGGTCCGTCGGGTTGGATTCACAGGCTGGCGGCGCAAACACGCCTTCATAGGTGGAATACATATAGGGCGTGCTGGAGGCGAACTCACCCGCGCAGGTATCAATGCGCTTATAGACCGCGTTGACGCCCACCTGCTGGCGCAGGGCGGCAACTTCCTCTTCCTGTGTGCCGGACAGGCGGGCAAGCTGGATGTCGGAAAAGCCCATGGCTTTCAGGCGGCGCAGGCCCTGCGCGTCCCGCGGCAGGCCGTGGTGCTCAATGGCGCGTTCCGCATGAACGATTTTTTCCAGCTCCCGCAGGAACCACGGTTCAAAACGGCAGGCCTCGTTTACATCCTCGACGGACAGGCCAGCGCGGAGCGCCTGAGCGGCCATCAGAATCCGTTCCGGGCGCGGCTGGGAGAGGGCAGCGCGGAAGGCATCTTCCCCGCCATCGCCGGGCACATCCACAGGGTCCAGCCCGTGCAGGCCGGTTTCCATGGAGCGCAGACCCTTCTGCAGGGCTTCAGGGAAGGAACGACCGATCGCCATAGCCTCCCCCCACGGACTTCATGGAGGTGGAAAGAAGGGCGGGTGCGCCGGGGAATTTTTCAAACGTGAAGCGCGGGATTTTGACAACCACATAGTCAATGGTCGGCTCGAAGGACGCCGGGGTGGTGCCGGTAATGTCGTTCTTCAGTTCATCCAGCGTGTAGCCTACAGCCAGCTTGGCGGCGATCTTGGCGATCGGGAAGCCGGTCGCCTTGGATGCCAGTGCGGAGGAGCGGGATACGCGGGGATTCATTTCAATCACCACCATGCGCCCGTCCGCCGGGTTCACGCCGAACTGCACGTTCGAGCCACCTGTTTCCACGCCAATGGCGCGCAGGCAGGCAATGGAGGCGTCCCGCATACGCTGGAACTCTTTGTCCGTCAGCGTCAGAGAGGGCGCGACAGTAATGGAGTCCCCGGTATGCACGCCCATCGGGTCAATATTTTCAATGGAACAGACGATAATGCAGTTGTCCGCTGTATCGCGCACAACTTCCATTTCGTACTCTTTCCACCCGAGCAGGGATTCTTCAATCAGCACTTCCGTGGTGGGGGAGGCATCCAGACCGGAGGCGACAATCTGCTCAAACTCTTCGCGGTTATAGGCAATACCGCCGCCAGAGCCGCCCATGGTGAAGGAGGGGCGGATGATGGTGGGGAAGCCGATTTTCTTGAACGCTTCCCGCGCTTCTTCCATGGTGTGGGCAATGAAGCTGCGCGGGCTTTCAATGCCGATGGCGTCCATGGCTTCCCGGAATTTCTGACGGTCTTCCGCGCGGTCGATCACATCGGCCTTCGCCCCAATCAGTTCCACTCCATGCTTTTGCAAAAAGCCTGAAGCATCCAGCGCCATGGCGGTGTTCAGCGCCGTCTGCCCGCCCATGGTGGGTAGAATGGCGTCCGGCTTTTCTTTCAGGATAATGCGTTCAACAAACTCTGGTGTGATGGGCTCCACATAGGTGGCGTCCGCAAGGCCGGGGTCCGTCATGATGGTGGCAGGGTTGGAGTTCACCAGAATGACCCGGTAGCCTTCTTCCCGCAGGGCCTTGCAGGCCTGAGCGCCGGAATAGTCGAACTCGCAGGCCTGCCCGATGACAATGGGACCAGCGCCAATAATCAGGATGGAGCGGATATCTGTCCGTTTCGGCATGGTGCGTTAGTCCTTGCTGGCGTGCGCATCAATCAGCGCGACAAACCGTTCAAAGAGATAGAAGCTGTCAGACGGGCCGGGGCTGGCTTCCGGGTGATACTGCACGGAAAAGGCCGGGAAGCGGTCAGACGCCAGACCTTCATTGGAGCCATCAAACAGGCTGACATGGGTGACGTGCGCGTCTGCCGGGAGGCTGTCCGCATCCACGGCAAAACCGTGGTTCTGGCTGGTGATTTCCACGCGGCCTGTGGCCAGATCCTTCACCGGCTGGTTCGCGCCACGATGGCCACGGGCCAGCTTGTAGGTCTTCCCACCCAGCGCAAGAGCCAGAAGCTGATGGCCAAGGCAGATGCCAAACAGCGGCAGGCCAGCGTTCAGCACGCCCTGAATGGCGGGCACGGCATACTCCGCCGTTGCCGCCGGGTCTCCGGGGCCGTTGGACAGGAATACGCCAGCGGGTCTGAGGGCGAGAATTTCGTCCGCCGTCGCGGTGGCGGGCACCACGGTCACATCACAGCCCGCAGCCACCAGACAGCGCAGGATGTTGCGTTTCGCGCCGTAATCCACCGCCACAACCCTGCGGCGGTTTTCCGGGGCGGGGCGGGTGCCTTTCGGCCATTCCCACACGCTCTCGCTCCATGTGTAGGGGGCGTTACAGGTGACGACCTTTGCCAGATCCATCCCTTCCAGCCCCGGCCACGCGCGGGTGGCGTCCAGCAGGGCGGGCAGATCAAACTGTTCGTTTTCCGGGAAATACAGGGCGGCCGTCTGGGCGCCGTGGTCGCGGATCTTCAGGGTGAGGGAGCGCGTGTCAACGCCCGCGATGCCGGGAACGCCCTGCGCCTTTAGCCATGCGTCCAGACTTTCCGTCGCACGCCAGTTGGCAGGCTCCGTCAGGTCTTCTTTGGTAACAAGGCCGAGGGCGGCGATGCGTACGGCTTCATCATCTTCCGGAGTGGTGCCGACATTCCCGATATGCGGGAAGGTGAAGGTGATGATCTGCCCGGCAAAGGAGGGGTCCGTCAGCGTTTCCTGATAGCCGGTCATGCCGGTGGAAAAGCAGATTTCGCCAAGGGCGGGTGTCTGCGTGAAGGCGCCAAAGCCTTTCCCCCACAGAATGCTTCCGTCTGCAAGAACAAGGGCGGCGGTTGCGCCGTCCGGGCGGGCGTCGGGCATGGGTATTCCTGTTGAGCTGCCTCCCGGCACCGGGGAGGATGGGGCAAGGTGGGATGGGTCAGGGGATATGGGGCTTGCGGGGTCCAGGTCTGTCAGTGAAAGACCTGTGGCCCGGGCTATGACAGGCCAGTGGCGGGACGGAATAGCCTGAGCCTGCCGCCATTTGCGGATGGCTTCTGTGCCAACGCCGGTCAGGCGTGCTGTTGCGTCCGGCCCGCCAAGTCGGGCAATGATGGTATCGATTGAAATGGGCATGACGTCAGACTGTGCCTCCCGTGCGGGGTTTCTAGCAGTCCGCGGAACGGGTGGGAAGAAATTTCCCACTGCGCTATGTCGGTTTTGGTGTGGGGTGGGAAATTTCTTCCCACCTGATGATTTTGTGCCACGCTTCTGTCGTGTGGCTTCTGACAGACAAGATATGGAGTATGAGTGGTTATGTCCCTGCGTGAGCGCCTGATGGCTGATCTCAAGACGGCAATGAAAGCCGGAGAAAGTGCACGTGTGGGCACGATCCGCATGATAACGGCCAAACTCAAGGATGTTGAGATTGCGGGCCGCGCCAAGGGCGGTGAAGGGCTGAACGAGGAAGAGGGGCTGTCCGCTCTGCGCGGCATGGTGAAGACCCGCACCGAATCGGTCACCATGTACCGGGATGCCGGCCGCCCGGAACTGGCTGAAAAGGAAGAAGCGGAAATTGCGGTAATCCGGAGCTACCTGCCGCCGGAAATGGATGTTGCCGCGCTGGAAGCCGCGGTGAAAGACGCCGTGGCCGCCACGGGTGCCGAAACCATGAAGGACATGGGGAAGGTGATGGGCGCACTGAAAGCAAAATTTGGGGCCGCGCTTGATATGGGCCGCGCCAATGCGGTGGTGAAGGCCAGCCTGAGCTAAAGCTTTCTCTGAATGGTGGCACCGCTTCTGGTGGTGCCACCCTCGCCCTGAACTCTCTGCTAAATCTACGGAAAACGTATCAGGGTCTCGGCCTCGATCTGTCTGATGAGAGCACTTTTGCAGGTGGAAGAAGTGTGGCTGTCAGTAGGGTAAAGGGCGGCGCATCGGCGTTTCTCACGCTCGTATTGTTGCGCGCTGCGCGTCCAGAGCATCCAATGACAAAACGACTGGCATCAGATCGAGGACGGGTTTTGCGACGATCCCCGGAATAGCCGTCGATCCGATGTGATGAATAGTGTGGAGTGCCGGGACATTGTCCCGCAGGCGTGTTGCTTCATGGAGGGCGTCTTCTGCCCAGCGTGCCTCATGGGGCACAAGTCGTACCGTGATCGGCGGCGGCAATGGTTACTCCCTCCGAAAATCCGTTTGCCGACACCTCGGAAGCCGGGCACTCCGTTCAGGTGGTTCTGTTATCCGGCTTCTGGTGGCGTTGCGCACCACAAAGCGCCCGCGCGCAGATGTGGGGCCGGGCAGGCGGGGGGAGGCTTCAGGGAGAGGATGAGGCTTACCGAGGCGGTGGAGAATGTTCGGCATTTCCGCGTCAATCACGGCGAGCGGATTGCCATCGCCGTAATGGGTGGCGCTCCGGAAGTGTAGCACCGGACGGTAGGTCGCGGCGGTCTGCTCAAAGACCGTGATCCAGTATCCGTAAGGCGCATCGGAGGTTGGCTCGGCTGTGATGATGTCGCCTGCCAGCGGGCTGTGTTCAAGGACGCGGATTTCCTGATTGTTGTTGCTGCCGACCGCCTGGGCGAACAGGGGTAGGAACCGGTCCTGACCGCGGTCATAGGCCAGAACCTGCGTCAGTTTCCAATGACTGTTATTGGCGGCATGGGGGCCAGAAGTCTCGACCAGCAGACGTTTCCCGGCAGGTAGGGTGAGGACGGCGACGTGATCCACCTGTCGGGTGGTTGACCAGACGGGATCGTCACCGAGCCGGGGTGGTGGCGCATCAAGCAGGTCACGCGCACAGCCTGACCGTGAGGTCGTCTGGAGGCATAGTGTCACGACGCCCGGAATGGTGGTCTCGAGCCCGCTCGGGTCCGGCGTGGGTGCGCCTCGGGTTGCTGTCAGCGTCCAGTGGGAAGCGGTGTCAAACGGGCCGGTCAGATCAAGGTGCGGTAATGGCGTCTCATCATCGGCGCGAGCGGATGTGGCGACTATCATCAGGGCCAGAAAGAGCCGGTCTCTCCATGATGTTCTGCGTCGTAAGCGCTGTAATGCCGTATGTGCGTGATGTCCGGCGCGAAAACTGCGGCATGAGGAGGAGAAATACACGACTCGTATTCCCTGTCATAATCAAGGGTGCCCGTCACCCAAGCATAATTTAGCACAACAGATATGACGATTGATGGCGAAATGCTGATCCTTATCAGGCGGATGACAGCTTTCGTCGTGCTCCGGATATCGTGATCTGGATTGTCCCGTAGGCCAGACGGCCCGTATGTCAGGCGACCAGTATGTGGGGCGGCCGGCATGTAGAACGGCCAGCATATAGAACGGATAGCCTCTGCATGAAGGCTGGCTGCTCCCGCCAGACCGTATCTGGACTCACATCTGGCCTCTGGTGGAAATTTCCCGGCTCACTTTCCGTGCAACGGGCTCCGAAAAAAATATATTTTGAGGCAAGAGGCCGATAGCTGCTTTCTGAACTCCGTCTATGGAGTCAGTGAAAAATCCTAAATGCTGCAGCGAGTCTTTTTTGTGTTGGGCGTTGTCCTCTGTCCTGTCGTGCGGGGGCGTGTGTTGGAATCAGATGCAAAATGATATTACCCGCCAATGGCAATTGAGGCTGGCTTTCTGGATGAACTGCGTGCCCGCACGCCGCTGTTTTCAGTGGTGGGGCGGCGGGTCAAGCTCGCCCGCTCGGGCCGGAACTGGAAAGGGTGCTGCCCATTCCATGGGGAAAAGACACCCTCTTTCTATGTCTATGACGATCACTTCCATTGCTTTGGCTGCGGTGTGCATGGGGACGTTATCTCCTTTGTCATGCAGATGGAGGGGAAAAGCTTTCCGGAAGCGGTGGAAGAACTGGCCTCCGCAGTTGGGCTTGATGTTCCAAAAGACACCCGGCGTTCTCAGGAGGAGGTCGCGCATACCCGCTCTCTGGGCGATGTGCTGGACCTCGTGCAGGAGATCTGGGCCGCAGCCCTTTACGCGCCTGCCGGTCGCGCCGGGCTGGACTATCTGCTCGGACGCGGGCTGACGCATGACACCATCCGCTCTTTCGGGCTGGGGTGGGCCGGGGATGGGCGCGGGAGCCTGACGACGGCGCTGGCGGCCAAAGGGGTCACGCCGCATATGATGGCGGAAGCCGGGTTGATGCGGCTGGATGATGAGGGACAGCCCAAGGGTGAACTGTTCTGGGGGCGCGTCACCTTCCCGATCCGTGACCGGAAAGGGCGGCTGGTGTCCTTTGGCGGGCGTATTCTGGGGGATGGTCAGCCCAAATATCTGAACGGACCGGAAACAGCGCTGTTTTCCAAGCGTCGTCTGCTGTTCGGGCTGGACAGGGCGCGGGCGGCGGTGCGTGCGCCCCGGCCAAAAGGCGCACCTGTGACCGATCTGGTGGTGGTTGAAGGCTATATGGACGTCATTGCCCTGCATCAGGCCGGGTTTGGCGGCGCGGTGGCGCCACTGGGTACTGCCCTGACGCCGGAGCAGCTTGACGTCCTGTGGCAGGTCGATCATGCGCCAGTGCTATGTTTTGACGGGGATGCCGCAGGCCGTCGGGCTGCGGCGCGCGCGGCGGAAACAGCTCTGCCGTTGCTCAAGGACGAGCGTTCCTTGCGTCTCTGCCTGCTGCCGGAAGGGGAAGACCCGGATAGTCTGGTGCGCACACGTGGCGCGCAGGCGGTGGGAGCCCTGTTTGCCTCGGCGAGCCCGCTTTCCGATGTGCTGTTCGACCTGCTGGCCGGAGGCGTCAGCAATCCGGGACCGGAAGAGCGGGCCGCCCTGCGGCGCAAACTGGTGGAAGCAGCGGCACTGATCCCGGAAAAGACACTGGGCGCGGAATATCGCTCCACCCTGCTGGACCGGTTTTTTGAAACCTTCCGGCGGAAAAAGGGAGGGGGAGGTTTCAGGGATTCACGCTCGTCCGGTGGGGGGAGTGGTAGCCGTGTCCCGCAGGATATGACGGCCTCCCGCGTGGACCCTATGCGGGAGCGGCAGCGTATCCTGCTGGCTCTTCTGCTGCGCTACCCGGAGATGGTGCCGGAGGCGGAGGAAGCCCTCTGCCGTCTGAGTCTGCCGGATGATTATTCCGAACTGCGCGCCCTGCTGCTGGATATGTCGGCCGAGGGCGTGCTCCCGGAAGATGGCCGGACGCTGCTGGAGGCTCTGGCCGGACGGGAAGAGGAGGCTCTGGCGCAGTCGGTCCTGACAGAAGGACCTTTGCCATTGAATCTGGAGGAAAAAGATACGTCACTGGCTGTGGCTATCAGGACACAGTGGTGGCATTTTTACGGATTGTTGAATTTCAGCCAGTTTCAAAAAGAAGTGGAGCGGGAGGTTGCGCGTTTCGCACAGGATGGGGCAGATATGGCAGAATGGAAGAGGCTACAGCCAAGGCTGGAGGCTCTGGCGGCGCTGAAGCGTGGGGAGACGGGAGACTGATTTGCAGGGGGAGCCGGGAATGTTCACACCGCGTTCCTCTTGACTTCGCGGGCAGTATATCCCACGTCCTGCCCGCCCTGAGAAACTGAACAATTTGTGTTGAGCTGGTCGTTCTGCAACTTGTCAGAATGCAGGCGGGGGAGGAGCAGGTCAGGCATGGCGACAAAGACAGCATCGGGTAACGGAGCGCACTCAGCGGAACAGGATGGTGACACCACCACTCTGGATACGCAGTCTACCGCGGTCAAAAAACTGGTCGCGAAGGGGCGTGAGCGCGGATACATCACGTTTGACGAGCTGAATGCTGTGCTGCCTCAGGACAAGATGTCCTCCGAGCAGATTGAGGACATCATGGCGATGCTGTCCGAAATGGGGATTCAGGTTGTCGAGAACGAGGAGAACGAAGACCCCGAGTCCCAGAAGGCAGAGAAGGCCGAGGATGAAGAAGCCGAGGAGGACGCCGAAGAGGCTGAGACCACATCCGGCAATGTGAATGCGGAAAATCTTGGCCGCACGGATGACCCCGTGCGCATGTATCTGCGCGAAATGGGCACCGTGGAACTGCTCTCCCGTGAGGGTGAGATTGCCATTGCCAAGCGTATCGAGGCTGGCCGGGATGAAATGATCGGCGGCCTGTGCGAAAGCCCGCTGACCTTCCGCGCCATCATCTCCTGGCATGAGAAGATCCGTAACAATGAAATGCTGCTGCGTGACATTGTGGATCTGGAAGCCATGCAGGCGGCCACCAACCCCATGGGGGAAGAGGGCACCGGTGATGCGTTTGAAAGTGCGGAGGGCGAGGGTGAAGACGCCGACGAGCCCGAAAACGAAGTTGAAGGCGAAGTTGAGGGAGAAGGCAGCGGCCTGTCTCTTTCCGCGCTGGAAGAAAAGCTGAAGCCGGAAATTCTCGCGCATTTTGAAGACATCGAGCCGCTGTATGAAAAGCTGCGTGAGCTTCAGGTCAAGCGCATTGATGTGCTGACCACCGGTGAGGAAGTGCTGGATCAGTCCGAGCAGGTCTATGCCGCCCTGCGTGATGAGCTGGTGGGCAAGGTTGAGCAGGTGCATCTGCACAATAACCGGATTGAAGATCTTGTTATCCAGCTCAAGGAACTGTTCCGGACGCTGAACGTGCTGGAAGGCCGGATGCTGCGTCTGGCGGAAAGCTGCCGCGTCTCGCGTGAAGACTTCCTGCTGAAATATCGTGGGCGTGAGCTGGATCCGGCCTGGATGGACATGGTTTCGGCCCTGCCCGGCAAGTCCTGGAAGAATTTTGTCGCCAAACATTCTGAAACCGTGATGACTCTGCGGACTCAGGTAGCGGAACTGGCGCAGGATACAGGCCTGCCGATTGGTGAGTTCCGTCGCGTTTACGCCACGGTGGCACGGGGTGAGCGGGATTCCGCACGCGCCAAGAAGGAAATGATCGAGGCCAACCTGCGCCTCGTGATCTCCATTGCCAAGAAATACACCAACCGCGGCCTGCAGTTCCTTGACCTGATTCAGGAAGGCAATATCGGCCTGATGAAGGCCGTGGATAAGTTTGAATATCGCCGTGGTTACAAGTTCTCGACCTATGCGACCTGGTGGATCCGGCAGGCGATTACCCGCTCCATCGCAGATCAGGCGCGGACCATCCGTATCCCGGTCCACATGATCGAGACCATCAACAAGCTGGTGCGCACATCGCGCCAGATGCTGCATGAAATCGGGCGGGAGCCGGCACCGGAGGAACTGGCTGAAAAGCTGGGCATGCCGCTGGAAAAAGTGCGTAAGGTGCTCAAGATCGCCAAAGAGCCGATTTCTCTGGAAACCCCGATCGGGGATGAGGAAGACAGCCATCTGGGTGACTTCATTGAGGACAAGACGGCCATTATCCCGCTGGATGCCGCCATTCAGACCAATCTGCGAGAAGCCACAACGCGGGTTCTGGCCTCACTCACCCCGCGTGAAGAGCGTGTGCTGCGCATGCGCTTTGGTATCGGCATGAATACGGATCACACGCTGGAAGAAGTCGGCCAGCAGTTCAACGTCACCCGTGAACGTATCCGTCAGATTGAAGCCAAGGCCCTGCGTAAGCTCAAGCACCCCAGCCGTAGCCGCAAGCTCCGGTCCTTCCTGGATGATAACTGAGGTTCCTATCCGGCAGGCTGAGCCTGCCACGCGCATGAAGGTGGAGGTTACCTTCATGCGGATGCTGCGGGCGCCTGAAGGTGAGGGGCCTGCTCTGCCCAACGACTGGTCCATAGAGACCAATGTACGGCCAGATGTGGCCACCTATCGCCTGTTGCAGGACAAGGTGGGGCGGCCCTACTGCTGGTGGATGCGGCAGGCGAAGTCTGATCGTGAACTGGCGCATCTGCTGGAGCATGAGGCGGCCAGCATTGCCCTGCTGAAGCAGGGTGAGGCTATCCGTGGGTTTTATGAACTCAGCCTTTCCAATCCGCAGGATATCAATCTCTCCTATTTCGGCCTGTTTCCTGAAGCGGTGGGAAAGGGCGTCGGGCGCGCCTTTCTGGAAAAGGCCGTGCGTCATGCCTGGTCCTTCGGGCCGCTGTGCGTGCGGGTGAATACCTGCACGGCGGACCATCCTCGTGCGCTGCCACTGTATAAGGAGGTGGGCTTTGAGCCTGTCAGCACGATGGAAGAAGTGTGGGATGTGCCGGACCGGCTTGGCCTGACGATTCCTGAGAGATTTCGGGTCTGACCCCTTGCCTTCGGGCTGGAAATGTGGTTGACACGCCATCTTCCCTGCCGGGTGCGCGGCATCGCCCCGGCTATACCCATGCCCTGCCTGTGCAGGGCGCTGTCCGCCGGAACGGTCTGGCGCAGCGGGTTGATACGATCCGAAGGGAGTACCCATGCCACTTTACGAGACCGTGCTTATTGCACGTAATGATATTTCCCAGCAGCAGGTTGATGCCATCATTGATGGTGTGATCGCTCAGGTCGAAGCTGATGGCGGTTCCGTCAAGAAGCGCGAATACTGGGGTCTGCGCACGCTCGCTTACCGTATCAAGAAAAACCGCAAGGGCCACTATGTCCTGCTGGGTCTTGAAATGAAGGCCGAGATGCTCAAGGAAATCGAGCGTCAGCTCGCCATCAATGAAGATGTTCTGCGCCTGCTGGCGCTGCGCGTTGAGGAAATTGATGAAGCGCCGTCTCCGGTTCTGTCCCGCAAGGGTGATGACCGTGGTGAACGCGGTGGTTTCCGTGGCCCCAAGCCTGCCGGACGCTTTGAAAGCGGTCGTGGCGGTCGTCGTTCTTCCGAAGATCGTGAAGAATATCGCGCCCGTGATGAAAAGCCGGCTGATTTTGCCGATAGCGAAGCGGAGTGAGCAGCATGTCTGAAACGACCGAAATCAATCCCGCCGCACGCCGCCCCGCAGTTGGTGCCCGTCGTCCGTTCTACCGTCGTCGTAAATCCTGCCCGTTCTCTGGCCCGAATGCGCCGAAGATCGACTACAAGGATGTGCGTCTGCTGAGCCGCTTCCTGTCCGAACGGGGCAAGATCGTGCCGAGCCGTATTACGGCGGTTTCCGCAAAGAAGCAGCGTGAGCTGGCCCAGGCTATCAAGCGCGCCCGCTTCCTTGCTCTGCTTCCCTACGTGATGAGCTGAGAGGGCGATCATGGCTGCTACAGAAGTGATCCTGCTTCAGCGCGTTGAACATCTGGGTCAGATGGGCGATGTGGTGAAGGTTCGTCCGGGTTATGCCCGTAACTTCCTGCTGCCGCAGGGCAAGGCCATTCGTGCAAACGAAGCCAACCGCGCACGGTTTGACCGTGAGCGCGCCCAGCTTGAGGCACAGAACATCAAACGTCGTGAAGAAGCCGAGCGTCTCTCCGAGCGCATGGAAGGTCTGGCCGTTGTGCTGATCCGCCAGGCTGGTGACAGCGGCAGCCTCTATGGCTCCGTGTCCACCCGTGACGTTGCTCAGGTTGTGACCGAAGCCGGTTTCACCATTTCCCGTCAGCAGGTTTTCCTGGCTCATCCGATCAAGTCTCTTGGTCTGTATGAAGTCAAGGTTGCCCTGCATCCGGAAGTTGTGATGCCGGTGATCGTCAACGTTGCCCGTTCTGCTGAAGAAGCTGAGCGTCAGGCACGCGGTGAAGCCGTGAGCGTTGAAGAACAGGCAGAAATGGCAGGTGATGAAGCCGTGATCGAAGGCGAAATTGTCGCTGAAGACGCGGAAGCACCGGCAGCGGAAGAGACTAAAGTCGACGCCTGATCGTCGTCTTTTTTCTTTCATGCCTTTAAAAGGGTCCGGGAAATATTTCCGGGCCCTTTTTGTGTTTTATCATCGGGCCATTACATGGCGATGACGGAGTAAGGGCATGAACCGCATTCTGGACCGGATATTACGGCACTATATTTCCTCAGGGCGGCTGCATGTTGCCTGGCCCGATGGAAGCCTGACGCATTATAGCGGCAGCAGACCGGGACCGGAGGCCGGGATGCGGCTGCTGGATGCCGCCAGCGTGCGGGCTCTGGCCATGAATCCCGGTCTGGCCTTCGGGGAAGGCTATATGAATGGCGGCATCGTGCCGATGGACTGCACGCTGTATCAGCTACTGGACCTGCTGATGCTGAATGCCATGTCTCCGGGCCATCTGCCCGAGCAGATTGCCAGCGTCTTCCGTTATGCCTGCCGCAACTGGATTCAGTTCAACCCCATCAAGCGCGCGCGGCAGAATGTGGCGCATCATTATGATCTGGACAGCCGTCTGTATGACCTGTTTCTGGATAAGGACCGGCAATATTCCTGTGCGTATTTCCGCAAAGGGGATGAGACGCTGGATGAGGCGCAGGAGGCCAAGAAAAAACATATTGCCGCCAAGCTGCTGCTCAACAGGCCGGAGCTGGAAGTGCTGGATATCGGCTGCGGCTGGGGCGGAATGGCCCTGACGCTGGCGCGGGATTACGGGGCTATTGTGACCGGCATTACGCTTTCAGAAGAGCAATTGACCATCGCCCGCCGCCGGGCGCGGGAAGAAGGGCTGGAAGGCCGCGTACGCTTTGAAATGCTTGATTATCGCAACCTGCAACGGCGGTTTGACCGGATTGTATCCGTTGGCATGTTCGAGCACGTGGGTGTGCATCATTACCATCAGTTTTTTGAAGTTCTTAAAAACAGCCTCACGGATGACGGTGTCGCCCTGCTGCATTCTATCGGCCGCAATGATGGGCCCGGCACCACCAATCCGTGGATTAACAAGTATATCTTCCCCGGTGGCTATTCACCGTCCATGAGTGAAACATTTGCCGCCGTTGAGCGGTCTGGCCTGTGGGTGACGGATTGTGAAATCCTGCGTCTGCATTACGCGAAAACCATCGCACTCTGGCGTGAGCGTTTTGCGGCTAATCGGGCTAAAGCTGTGGCGCTGTATGATGAACGGTTTGCCCGCATGTTCGAGTTCTATCTCGATGCAGCGGAACTCTCCTTCCGCGTGCAGGGGCATATGAACTTCCAGCTTCAGATCACCCGCTCCATTGATGCCGTGCCGCTGACACGGGATTATATGGCGGAAGCGGAAGCCCGATAACATAAGGAATGGGCCTGCTCTGGGGTGCGCATAGTACGTCGGAACATGGCCCGCATATGCTCGGTCCTGTTCCGGTCTGCTTGATCTGCATCCATGCGGGTAAACGTGGCTGCCTGGAGAACGTCTGAAGTCTGGAGGCTCTGGTAGTCCAACTCATGCAAAACGCTGTCGATATCCGGGATGTCGCGGATATTTTTTGTCAGGGCCGGCATCTCAGTCAACACCGCTCTGGAACTGGCCTGACTGATGCTTTTCAGGCCCCGCGTTCCGTCCCACGAACGCTGTGCAAGATAACGCTGTGCAAGATAATGTCCGGGCATAGAGCGCGGTCCGTATCTCTGGCGGCTTGCGGGGTCACTTCTGGCTTGTTCTGTGGCGGTGGAGCAGATGCAGCGTCAACCGTGGCTTGTCAGGCATGGCGGACGTTTGAGGCGCAGGTAGCCTTGCCAGCAGGATCTGCCGTGCTTCTGCTACAGGAAGGTTGGCCTGAAGCCAGTCCCGGTTCGCTTCCGTCAGAAATCCCTGTTGGCGGAAGGCGACGCGGTCAAATTTCGCAATGGTGAGGGTTTCGGTCCGGCCATCGCTGTTCCTGCCCATTTGAAACTGGTCGCTACATGTCAGGCGCGTTTGTCCGACTTTCTGTTTTCAGCGGAAAGGGTCAGATGCGCACGGGCGAGGCTGTCAAACTCTGCAATGCTGAGCGTTTCGGCCCGGCGGGTGCCGTCAATGCAGGTTTCAGCCAGCAGGCGTTCGCCATGCAGCCCTTTCAGGGCGCCGCGGAGCATTTTGCGGCGTTGTCCAAAGGCCGCTGCCGTGACCTGCTCCATGGCTTTGAACAGGGCAGGGGTTGGCTGTTCAGCGTGCGGCGTTATGCTGACAACAGCGGACCAGACGGCGGGTGGGGGAGAAAAGGCTCCTGGCGGCAGTTTCATGACAATGGCGCACTGTGCGCACCATTGCGCCAGAACCCCCAGCCGTCCGTAATGGGATGAACCCGGCTGTGCGCAGATACGCTCGACAACCTCAAGCTGGAACATCAGCGTCAGGCGTTCCCACGCACTGCCCTGATGCAACCAGCCCACCAGCAGCGGGGTGGCAACGTTGTAAGGCAGGTTGGCGACGATATGCCGGGGCGCGGGGCACAGGGTCGTCAGATCCTGTTTGAGTGCGTCAGCTTCCACCAGTTTCAGGCTGTCCGGGTAAAAGGCAATGAGTTCCCGGATGATCTCCGCTGCCCGTGGGTCAACTTCCACAGCGGTGACGGAGGCCGCGTTCGTGCTCAGCAGCGAACGGGTCAGACCGCCGGGGCCGGGACCGACTTCCACCACATGCCGCCCGTCCAGCGAGCCTGCCAGTGCTGCGATACGGCCGGTAATATCAGGATCAAGCAGGAAGTGCTGGCCAAGCGCCTTGCGGGCATCCAGCCCGTGGCGGCTGATAACGTCCTTTAAGCTTTCCAGACCGATGGAAGAGGTCATACGCCCTTCAGCTTGATGCGCATGTCGATCATGGCTTTGCGGTGCAGGTCACTGTCCAACTGGCGGGCTGTCTGTTCCACACGCTCGTTCATCAACTGGTCAGCAATTTCGCTGGGAGAGCGGTCGGCGAAGTTCTTGTCTTTTTTGGAGCAGACCATGATCAGGTCAATCCCATCGGTTGAAACCAGTGGGCGGGAGACCTTGTTGAGAGGCAGGCCTTCCAGAAGCGAGCGCATCTGCGGGTTCATGCGTTCCAGCTGAAGTTCGCCGGGATCAGTGGGGCGCTTCTCCCCGTTCTGCTGGTTGATGGCCGCGACCTGATCGCAGGAACTGACGGACTGTGAAATTTTGACAGCCTTCTGCAGCGTCTGCTGCTGCTGGGGTGTCACATGTTCCGGGTTCAGAGGAGCATCAAACGGCAGGAAAGCTTGACGGATGGTAATCACATGCCCCGGCTGATGGCCGATGACCCGTTTGCCATTGACGGTGATAATCACAAACCCGCCGGGAACCTTGATGGGGTTGGAGATTGCGCCCGCTCCCACCGGCATCTGTCTGATCATGCTGATAACGGCCGGGTCAAGCTCATCTTCCTGCACCCAGCCCATGGAGCCGCCATCCAGTGCCGTCTGGCTCTGGGAGAACTGGGCGGCCACGATGGGGAAGGGCGCACCCCGGCGCAGTTCCTGAATAATCGTGTTTGTAAAGGCCAGTTCGTCTTCCGCGTGGCGGGGGTCGTCAACCTTCACGAAGATTTCGCTCAGATTATATTCCGTCCGGCCATCCTGCCGCTTCAGGGCCTCTTCACGCTGGGCGATTTCCTTGGCGGAGACGCGACCGTGTGCCCCCAGTTCCTGCCGCAGCACCTGCACCCAGCCAATCTGAACGCGGAGCTGGTCGATCAGCGTTGTCAGGGAAACACCATCCTGCGCAAGCCGGTCACGCAGGGCATTCTGCGGCATGCCGTTGCGGCGTTCGATCCCGGCAATGGCGGCGGCAATCTGTTCAGGCGGCGTATTGATATGGCGGGAGAGAATTTCCTGCGTGCGCAGCCGCTCATCAATCAACTGCCGGATAATCTGCGGGCGCAGACGGTCCATCAGTTCATTGCTGATCGGCAGGCCGGTTGAAAGTGCAAAGAGCTTTCCGCGATTGTCGACATCTCGCGTTGTCAGCGGAATGCCGTTGACGACGGCAATAATCGTGTCATCCGGGTGTGGCGCTTTGGCCGGGGCCGCTGAGGAGGCAGAGGCGTCATGCGGCCTGTGGTGAGGCGCTGCATGAGCGGCAGAGGCCAGGGTCAGAGCCGTAAGGGAGCAGGCCAGAGTAAAAGAGCGCAGACGCATGCAGGACAGTCTTTCAGCTTTTCGCCGGAGTGCGGGAATACTCTTGAATACCGGAGATGGCATGATTTTTGAAGCCATCCTCATTTCAGACCGAATGCCCCCAGCGTTTTGAAGCTGACGGTGAACAGATAGGTCGAGTTCCGCTGCTGGCCACCGATGGACGTGTATTGTTTGAGATACATGAAATCAAGGCCGAAGCAGTCGTTACTATACCCGATATCGCCACCGAGAGATACAAACTGCTTGCGGGAAAGACTGCGGCGGGCAAAACCGGACAGGTGCCAACTGGCCCAGTCAGCCGAGAAGCCGCCGCTCAGTTCGCTGGTGCGGGCATAGTAGAGGCGATTCGGACCGTAATCCCGATAATTGGTTGCGTAATAGTAATAGGGTGTGACCGGTTCATAAATATAACCGCCCCGGATCCGGAAATGTGGCACCCCGGCGCTGAACAGCGCATCCCCGAAGTCAAACTTGGAGGTATAGGGATTCAGCCGCATACGGCTTGTGAAGTCAAAATACTGGCTGGGAACCA
Source organism: Zaprionus nigranus (assembly GCA_018903425.1). NCBI lineage: Eukaryota > Metazoa > Arthropoda > Insecta > Diptera > Drosophilidae > Zaprionus > Zaprionus nigranus. Next base: position 1,389,991 of record JAEIGD010000013.1, on the reverse strand, counting down.
CGCGGGCGCGGGCCACGATATCCGAGACATGATGATCAAGCCCGGAATAGGGGGATACGGTCACGCGTGATATGTTCCTGAAAGCTGCTGCCAGCCAGCAGGTCGATTTCACGCCCGTTCCATGTCCAGTTGCCGTGGACGCCGACATTTCCGCGCAGGCCGCCGTCGAGCCTGTCCGTGCCCTGATAGCGGTTGAGGGAGAACAGGGTTGAATCGGTAAATTCGTACGCCAGACTGTCTTCGTTCGGGATATTGTCATTCAGGCCGCCGCCGGTATTGGGGGCGTAGATGGCCTGCACGATGGGTTCGAGAATCTGGGTGCCGTGGCCATGTGCGAACGAGCGGACAAAAGGCCAACTGGTTTTGAGCGCAATGGTAGGCAGCACCTGCCCACTGGTGGTGGACGACGTGTTTTTATAATAATTGGGCTGCTGATCAAGCTTGCGGGCCTGATAGACCATGGAATCCAGATGCAGGGTCAGCAGGAATTTCTGGCCCAGACGGTTGGTGAAGGGGCGATCCCAGTTCAGCGCCATCTGGCCGCGCATGTCGGACGTGCCGTTTGAACGGCGGACGTTGAAGTCCGTGGTGGACATGCCGAACCGCCCGCCCCACGCATCAGGCTGACCGAGGAAGCTGTAGGTGTAGCGCGGGAGCACGAACGGCAGGTCCGAGTTGCGGATAACACCCTGGTTCAGTCCCTGATAATACTGCGCATCCACACGGCTGTAGGCCCCGGTGCCAAAGCCTTCCAGATAGACGTTGGAGTTCAGGGTGTCCGAGCCATAGCCCTGTACACGGTAATCCCGCATGTAGTCGGCAGAGGTTGCCAGATTGATGTTGGCCCCGGCACGCCAGTATTTATTGATGGAGAAGCGGCTGTTGGCGAAAATATAGCCCTGCATCCCATGGCCGTTACCGCGGCCTACAGGATCACCAAAGTTGTTGGTGTAGCTTCTGGACCGGTGGGTATCATAGGCGATGCCACCCTGGACATTCAGCATCCCGAAGTTGAAGAGCTTTCTGTACTGCGCGCTGATCTGCGGCCCGGTTTTGGAAGAGAACAGGGCCTGTGCGGTGATATCCGAACTGTCATCCAGCACCCAGTAATAGGGGATGGTTACATAGGCGCCCAGATAGCGGTCATGCGGCGTAATGCCGGGCATGAGGAAGCCGCTATGCCGTTTGGATGAGGGGTCCGTCATGGAGAAGAAGGGCAGATACATGACCGGGACGCCGAGAATATCGATATAGGTATCCTGGAAGTCGATTCGCCCGTGTTCCAGGTCCTGCGTGGCGTCATAGGCGCGGAACTGCCAGAACGGCGCGCGGGTCTTGTCCTTCTGGCAGATTTCACAGGCTGTATAGACCGCGCGGCTCATGACGTTGACCTTGCCGCCTGTGCGGCGCAGGCCGTTGGCAGCCAGCTTGGCGTTTTCCGGCAGGCGTGCGTTGACATGCAGCATGATGCCATCCCGCATATTGCCTGTCAGTTCCGCATAATTGGCATACATGACCGAGCCGTCCGGCTGGATGGTGGCCACGTTACCTCGTGCGGCGACGATGCCGGTATCCCGGTCGAACACAATTTTGTCTGCCCGCAGGACGTGGTCGCCCTGCCAGACCTGTACGTTACCGGTCCATGTTACGGTGTTGGCGTGGTCATCATAGTCCACGTTGTCCGCCTGAAAGGTTGCCGGTTCATCGGACGAGGTCTTGCTGCCGGTGTTCAGATGCATGGGTTGAGGTCTGAACTGGGCATGCGCCTCCCGGGGCGATGCGACCAGAATGCACGCGGTCATGCTTCCCAGCGCCGTAGCGGCAGCCAGTGTGCGCCGGAGGTGCATAAGCCGGATGCGGGAAGGCCGAGAGGCCACGGTCAATCAGCCATCCTCCAGATGAAGAAGCAGGGAAACAGCGAGGCAAAGCCCGGCAACCGTAGGCGCCCACGCCGCCAGAATGGGGGGGAGGGCACCGGAGTTACCAAACTGCTCCGCAACTTTTGATACTGTGAAAAGCAGAAATCCGGCTGCAACGCCAGACCCGATCATCTGGGCCACGCCGCCGCGCCGCGTTGGACGCATGGAAAAACCTGCCGCCACCAGAGCCATAGTCCCCGCCAGCATAGGGAGTGCAAGCAGAGACTGGAAGTGAATCCGGTGCCGGATGGAAGAAAATCCGGAGCGGTCCAGCAGGGCGATAAAGCTCGGCAACGCCCAGACGGATAGCGTTTCCGGTGAGGAAAAACTTTCCTGCACACGGGCGACAGTCAGATCGGTTGGCAGATTCATCTGGCCGACGGGATGGAGAATTTCGTTCGGACGAACCGTCTGGGCGTTTTGCAGTTCCCAGACGTGGTCACCCAGAATGCCGTCCGGGGATTCGATTCGCATCACCAGCTTGTCGTCATGGTCCAGCCGGAACACGCTGACATCATGGATATGCAGAACCCCCTTCTGTAGCTGCACACCCCGGGCATGCAGAATGGCGACCCCCTTAGGGTCATACTGGCTATCCGCCTGCCGCAGCCAGAGAGAGCCGCTGGACAGGCTGAGCGGGCCGCCGCCAGTGCGCAGATATTGCTGATCCAGTTCCTCCGCCCGGCGATACATGGAGGAGGACAGGGGGGAGACCAGCGTGGTGGCAATACCGCCGATCAGCATGGCGCAGGCCAGAGGGCCAGCCAGAAACTGCCAGGCGGAAATACCGGCGGCGCGGGCCACAATCAGTTCCGAAGAGCGGGTCAGCCGCCAGAAACAGATAATGCCACCCAGAAGGATGCCAAAGGGCAGGATTTCCACAGTAAAATAGGGAACATGCAGGGCTGCGATTTCCGTCACCACGTTGGTGGACACATCGGGCCGGGTCGCTACGCGGCGCAGCAGGTCGATAAAGTCGAACAGGCAGACAATGCCGGTCAGGGACGCGATCATGGCCAGCACGGAAAAGACGAACTGGCGCGCGATGTACAGTGAGAGTGTAACGGAGACAACCATAAGCGGCGCGTTCTTCCTCAGACCGCATGGGGTGCGGGAGTGCTGGCGCAACTCTGGCACAAACAGGATGGCCGCACATATCAGACCGGGGAGCAGGGCTACCAGCGGAATGAGCGGAATAAGCGCCATATTCCGGCTGGCAAGATTTTGCAGCAGCAGGTTGATGGCCAGCAACCCGACCACGCTCAGGACAGCGGCCAGGGGACGTTTGATATTGCCGTGGCGCGAGAACACGCCGCGCAGCACCGCAAATAGCCCCACCATGGCGAAGGAGAAGCAGGTGAGGGGCGAGGTCAGTCTGCGCCAGCCTTCCACCTTGAACTTCCCTGTATCACGCGGTGCGACTTCTCTGGGGTCCGGGTTCAGCAGTTCATTCAGGGACATTTCCGCCGCATCGCGGAAGCGGGAGTCTTCCTGATGCGTGGAGGAAAGATCCATCGAATCCTGTTCAAAGATCAGCATGTCCAGACGTCCCGTTTTATGGTCGATCACCTGACGGGAGCCGTCGTACAGGATAACGCGCGGCGTATCGTCAACCACCATCATGGTGCCGCGGTTGGCCAGAATGGTGGCTCGGCTGTTGGGCTGGCGGTCATCCTCCACCACAATACCGTGCAGGGTGCCGTCGTGACTCCGCTCACGGATATAGACCGTCATCACGTCAGACACTTTGGTAAAGACACCTTCCTGCAACATGAAGGCAGCCATCTTGTTCCGGATCTGGAATTCAAACTGCCGGAAGTGATGGTAGGAGACGGGCACGACCCACAGATTGAGCAGAAAGCCGATGAGTGTCGCCATGAGAGCGCAGGTCAGACCTGGGCGGGCCAGAGCGAAGGGGGAAAGCCCCGCGGCGCGCATGACCGTCAGTTCCCGGTCTCCCGCCAGTCGTTGATAGACAAAAAGACTCACCACAAAGGTTGTGATAGGCAGCACGACCGCGACAAAGGAGGGAATGAGCAGGCTTGTCAGTTCGATAAAGACCCGTAGAGACAACCCGCGATCCACCACCAGTGAGACAAAGCGTAGCGACTGCATCAGCCAGATAAGCGCTGCCAGCCCGCCGGTGGTGGCCAGCAGGGCGATCAGAAGCTGATGGAACACGTATCGGTCCAGCGTGGTGAGGCGTGTTTTCAGCCGTGATGGGAATGAGCGGACGGTCATATCTGTCTTATCTACCCCCTCCCTCTCTCAGGGCAACACCCCCCTGGCACAGAATAATGGGGCAGAAGGTGGGAGAGTGCGTCCGGCGTAAGGCTTTATGAGGGCAGAAGCACCCTCGGCGGGCTGGATTATGCCGTTTCCGCCGGTAAAAAAGCATTAACAGGATGAGGTGGAAGAAAAATTACTCTTCCACATAGGTGTTTGGGTCACCCCCAGCCGGTTTCCGGCTTCGAGCCCGGTAATGGCTGCGCAGTCCTGCTCATCCAGCGTGAAGTTGAAAATATCAAGGTTGGCGCGCATCCGGGTCGGATGACTGGATTTGGGGATGGGGATGATGTCGTTCTGGGTAAACCAGCGCAGCATGATCTGGGCCGGGGTGCGGTTATGCTTGTCCGCCAGCGCCATAATCACGGGGTTATCCATCAGGTCCTGCCCCAGTGGACGCCACCCTTCCGTAAGAATGCCATGTTGGGCATTGACGCGGCGGAGCGCAGCCTGCTGGAAATCCGCGTGGATTTCAATCTGGTTGACGGCGGGCACGACACCCGTTTCCTGAATGAGACGGTCCAGATGCGCGGGTTCAAAATTCGAGACGCCGATGGAACGGATCCTGCCGTCCTTCTGCGCGGCAATCATTGCCTTCCAGCTTTCCACATACAGGTCTTTGCCCGGCAGCGGCCAGTGGATAAGGTAGAGGTCCACATAGTCCACATTCAGCCGTTGCAGGCTGTCATCCAGCCCCTTCAGGGTGGAGTCATACCCCTGATCGGCACCGCGCAGCTTGGTGGTGAGGAAGATGTCCTTTCGCTCAACATCAGACTCCTGCAACGCCAGACCGACGCCGGTTTCGTTGCCATACCGGGCGGCGGTGTCAATCAGCCGGTAGCCGGTGAGCAGGGCGGCCTGCACGGCGGTTTCCACGTCCTGATCATTCATCGGGTACGTGCCAAACCCCAGGGCCGGAATTTTGTGGCCGTCATTCAGGGTCAGAAGGGGAGCTGTGGGCATGGGGACGCACTCCTTGAAGTCATCAGACAATCGGAAGCGCTCTTCCATCAGACGAGGCGGGGACTGATGGAAAAGCGCAACGCCCCTTCCCAACGTTCCGGGGGCGAGAGGGTTCGGAAAAAACCTTCTGCGTCAGAACAGCAGGATGACACCGCCGGATGCGGAGTTGTCGCTTTCCTTGTTCGGGCCGTGGGCCGCGGATTCCGTATGGGCATATTCGGCCACAAGGTTCAGCCAGTCGGTCAGGCTGTAGAAGGCCGCCCCCACTTCAGACTGGTTACGGCGGACGAGCAGAGTGCTGTCTTCCCCCGGTGCCTGATAGAGATTACTCACACCATAACTGCCGACCAGCTTGAACTTCTTGGTGAAGTTATACATGGCCTGCACATAATAGCCCTCTGACGTCCGTTTGCGGCCATTATTGGCAATGCCGTCAAAGAACAGACCGGTGGTGCCAAGCCCGCTGCCCCGGTAGTAATAGGCAACACCCTGAAAGCCTTTGTAGGTGATCTTGGTGCCGATTTCCCCGGCTTCCACCATGGCGCCCCGTCGGCTGCCGGCATCAAGATCAGGACTGGTAAGAGCCTGCTGATGCTGCACGAGGAAGCTGGCCCAGATGCGCGTCTGGACACCGCCAACCGTGAAGTCATACGTGCCCTTGCCCTGCACCATCGGGGAGGAATGCTGGGTGGAGGAGGCGGAGAGCGGACGGCCTGACGCATCCCCCCCGGCAAAATTGAACTCATCCAGGGGCTGGAAGACGCCAACAGACCCCTGCAGGCCGTGATAGGTGGGCGAGACGTAGGAAATCTGCGGAATCCAGTCCGCATAGACATAACCCACGCCGATACGACCCAGTGAGGTATTGCCGGGTGCCGCGTTGCTGCCGGTCGAGCCGACGCTGAGCAGGGTGGCGTCGTTCAGGATGGCGTCGCTGCCGAAAATGGCGAGGTCTCGGCCAAACTTGAAGGTGCCGACCTCTTTGGTGCCGACGGTCACGTAAACCTGACGAAGGTCGATGCCTGCGGTGCCCAGACCGACCGGACTGCCGCCGGTATTGGCGTTGAAGGCCCCGTTTTTGGCGTTATCCACCCCTGGATACATGCCGAGCACGGCGGACATATCAATGCCAGCCTGCGTGGTGCTGAGCTTGAGGATAAAGCCTGCGGGCAACAGGCCGTTACGGACGGAAGAGGAATCAAACCCGCTGGAGCCGGTGGAAACCCCACCCGCCACATACCGGCCGCCTGCCGGGCTGTTGTAGGTGTAGAACCCGTTCACAAAGCCAGAGAAGTTGATGTCGATCGGGCCAGCCTTGAAGGTCAGCCCCTTGCCGGGAACATATTTGGCGACGCGGACAATGCTGTTGCTGTTCAGGGCCTCGTTGGTGGAACGCATGGCGTCCTGCGCGGAGCGGGCGCTGGCTTCGGCGCGGTCGGCGGCCAGTTCCGCACGGCGGGAGGCATCATCCGGCGCACCCGGATCAAACCGGATGCCGTCTTCATATCCTGAACTGACAGCATGCGTGGCATGGTGCGCGCCGGATGCGCTGGCGGAACGGACAGGGTGTGCCGGGCTACGGGCGGCTGGCGCGGCATGAGCAGCACCAGCGGTGTGACTCAGGTGTTTGGCCAGGAGCGTATCATGCTCGTGTTTTGTCAGACTGCCTTTGAGCTGAAGGATATCCAGCAGGTCACTATAATCATCGGCCAGAGCAGATGGCGCGGTCACAAATGGCGCACAGGCAACGGATGTTGCCATAACAGGTAAAAGAAGTGCCCGTTTTCTTGATGCCATAAAAGTCTGCTCCCTCGCGTCGTTTGTTATCTCTGAGAGATCGGGCTTCCTCCCGTCAACACCTGCTGACACGGGTTTTCTAGGCCTTCCGTCGGCCTGGGCAGCATTGAATCTAGCTGTGACGGATGCCATGCAGCGTGGGAACGCAAACCGAAGCTCTGAGAATTTCGGAAGGCTCTTATGCGCCGCAAGCGGGGTGGTTTGTGCGGGATATGAAAGGTTTTTCTTTGTTGTCATGACGTTATGAGATTTTATTCCTGGCCAGAGAATAATCGTAACCCGAAACAAAGCCTGTGCGTGATATATTTTCACCCGCTTCTAGCGGAGGGGAGCTATGCCAGAATGAGGGGTGTTGGGAGCAGGAAACCGCAGGAATTCAGGCTGTTATAACGGAAAACACTCAAAGAACGCGGGCATAAATCACGCAGTTGTTATACCTTGGCTGAGGGAAGATGGACCCGGTGCCGCACAACCTCGCCAATGATGATCAGGGTGGGGCTGGTCACATTTTCAGCAACGGCCTGATCCGGCAGGGTGGCCAGTGTGCCGGTTATCACGCGTTGCTGCGGCGTGGTGCCGCGCTCCACCAAAGCGGCGGGCCAGTCGGCGGGCAGGCCGTGTGTCCTGAGTTGTGCGCAGAGCTGGGGCAGCATGGTCAGGCCCATATAGATCACTACTGTCTGGCTGCGCAGGGCGATGGTTTCCCATGCCAGATCCAGCGTCCCGTCGGCTTTGGCATGGCCGGTAATAAACAGGCAGGCCTGTGCGCAGTCCCGGTGCGTCAGGGGGATGCCCGCATAGGCCGCGCAACCATTGGCGGCGGAAATGCCGGGGATGATGCGGAAGGGGATGCCCGCCTGTGTCAGCGTTTCAATTTCCTCGCCGCCACGGCCAAAAATAAACGGATCTCCGCCCTTCAGGCGCAACACCCGCTCGCCCGCTCTGGCGCGGCGGACCAGTTCGGCGTTAATGCCCTCCTGCGGCAGGGTATGGCGGTTGCGCTGCTTGCCCACAAAAATCAGTTCGGCATCGCGCCGGACATAGTTGAGAATGTCTGGTCCCACCAGATTGTCATACAGCACCGTATCCGCATCCTGCATAAGCCGCAGGGCGGCGAGGGTCAGCAGGTTCGGGTCTCCGGGGCCAGCGCCTACCAGCCAGACTTCACCCGTGCGGGTATGGCCGTCCAGCAGGCTGTCCAGTTCCCGGCTGGCGGCGTCTGTCTGCCCGCTCATGGCCAGAGAGCCGCCGACCCCATCCAGAAATCGTTCCCACACCTGCCGCCTGTCGGACGGGTCAGGCAGGCGCTCCCTCAGGCGCAGGCGGGTGTTCTGCATGAATTCTGCCAGAAGATGCAGTCCGGCGGGCAGAATTTCTTCAATTTTGGCGCGCAGGCGGCGGGCGAGGACCGGGGCCGCTCCTCCGGTGGAGACAGCGACCTGAACCGCGCCGCGTGTGCTGATGGCCGGGGTGATGAAGCTGGAGTTGCCGGGGTCATCCACCGCGCAGACAGGCACATTCGCCTGCTGACACAGGGCGGCAAGGGCGCGGTTCAGTGTGGTGTCATTGGTGGCGATATAGACCAGACGGCAACCTGGCAGGCGCTTGCGGACGTCATCTTCAGAAACCCGGCAGGGCACATGCGTCAGAACGTGGTCCTCCGCCAGACGTTGCAACTCCGGACAGAGTGTGGGGGAGAGAAGCTCGATCCGCGCGCCGGTGGGCACCAGAAGCCGTACCTTGTTGGCGGCGATGTTCCCGCCACCAATCACAAGGACACGGGCTGCCTCAAGGCGCAGCATGACAGGAAACCAGCTGGTTTTTTCAGAAGAGGACTGCATAACATCCTCTGCAAGCAGTCTTGCGCGCGGGGCGCAAGGGGGCGGGGCTGTCCCTGCGTATAAAAAAGCTTTTTTACTCTTTTTTACCGGTGTATGGCGTGTTGCCATGATAGCGCCGTCTTCCCGAGAGACAGGGCCTGAAGACTGGGCGCGGCACAACGGAGTCATGCAGGCTCCGGTAGACTATAGAGGGCACAATGGCGGGAACGCTCACAGACAAGGACAGGCAGCGTGGCGAGGGGGGCAGGCGGACGCCAGATGGGGATGCCGGGGTGGACCGGCTCTGCGTCGTGCCGGATCGTGACCTGCATGTCTATGCCGGGCGGCCTGTGGCGTTCCTGCTGCGCTATATGCGCAACCGGGTGGTGGCGCATGGCATGGTGTTTGGCTCGGTGGGGCTGGCCATTGGCTGCGCGGTTCTCGCGTCCTACGCCATCCGGCATCTGGTGGATGTGATGACGGTCACGGCGCATGACGGCCCGGGAGGGCAGGTCTGGCAGGCGGTGGCCATTCTTGCTGGCCTGATTGCTCTGGATAATCTGGGCTGGCGGATTGCGGGCTGGTTTGCCTCCCGCACCTTTATTGAAATGACGGGCGATATCCGCCGGGATCTGTTCCGGTTTCTGACCGGCCATTCTCCAGCCTATTTTGCCGAGCGGATGCCGACCTCTCTGGCGGCGCGGATCGCCACGGCAGGCAACGTCTGCTTCACCATTGAAAATCTTCTGGCGTGGAGCGTGCTGCCGCCTGCGCTGAATGTGCTGCTTTCCGTCACCCTCATGCTGTCCGTCAGTTGGCTGATGGGGGGTGTGACCGTGCTTCTGGCGGCGGCGCTGTGCCTGCTGATGTTCCGTCTGGCCGTGCGGGGACGCAGGCTGCATGGAGAATATGCCACGGCTGCCGCCGGGCTTGAGGGCGAAACGCTGGATGTGATGGGCAATATCGCTCTGGTGCGCGCCTTCGGGATGCGCAGGCAGGAACTGATGCGCTTCAACACCCTGACGGGGAAGGAGATGGGCCAGCGGCTACAGTCTCAGCGCTATATGGAAAAGCTGCGGATGCTGCATGGCGCTCTGACGGCGACACTGACCGTGGGCCTGCTCTTCTGGACTGTCATGCTCTGGCAGCATGGAGAGGCGAGTGTGGGGGGAGGTGGTCATGGTCATCACTCTTGGCTTTGCCATTCTGTATGGCACGCGGGATCTGGCGTTGGCTCTGGTTGAAACCGTTCAGTATAACGCCCGGCTTTCTGAAGTGCTGTCCGCCCTGCTGGTGCCGCATGACATGCCGGATCAGGAGGACGCCGTGCCACACCCCGGCCCCGTGCGGGGTGAGGTTGTGTTTGAGTCTGTCGGCTTTGCCTATCCGGGCGGCGTGAATGTGCTGGAGGGGTTTGACCTGCATATTGCGGCTGGGACACGGGTCGGGCTGGTCGGGCGGTCCGGCTCTGGCAAGAGTACGGTTCTGGCCCTGCTGCAACGCCTGCGTTTTGTGCAGGCGGGCCGTATCCTGATTGACGGGGAAGATATTCGCAGGCTGACGGATGATGGGTTGCGCGCCTGCCTTTCCATTGTGCCGCAGGATGTCTCTCTGCTGCATCGCACGGTAATGGAGAATATCCGCTACGGGCGGCCAGATGCGACGGATGATGCCGTGCGGGCCGCAGCCGGGGCCGCAGGCTGCGCGGACTTCATAGAGGCCATGCCGGACGGTTTCCAGACGCTGGTGGGGGACCGGGGGGTGAAGCTCTCCGGTGGCCAGCGGCAGCGGATTGCCATTGCCCGCGCCTTTCTGCGCAATGCGCCCATCCTGATTCTGGATGAAGCGACCAGTGCTCTGGACACGGAAAGCGAGGCGCATGTGCAAAAGGCGCTGGAGCGGCTAATGGTAGGCCGCACGGTGATTGCTGTCGCCCATCGCCTTTCAACCTTGCGGAACTTTGATAGAATTGTTGTCATGCAGGACGGCAGGATTGTGGAGGATGGCCCTCCCGCCCTGCTGGAGCAGCAAAACGGCCCGTATAAGAATTTTCTGAACCAGCAGGTAACCCATACACATGATGTTGCATGACGATGCGCCCGCTCTGGAGACTGATCGTCCGGCGGCGGCCAAAGGGGCTCTTGCCGCTCACGCTTACCAGCAGATCAGAGAGCGTCTGATTTTCAGCGAATATAAAGGAGGAGAGCGTCTGGTTCTGCGTCCGCTGGCGGCGTCTCTCAAGCTGAGTCCGACCACGGTAAGGGAGGCGCTTCTGCGGCTTGTGTCCGAACAGGCGCTGGAACTGGATGACCGCAACACAGCGTGTGTGCCTGCTCTCTCACGGGAGGTGTTTCAGGAAGTGCATCCCCTCCGCGCGGATCTGGAAGAGCGGCTGACGCATAACGTGGCCGGGCGGATCACGCCAGAGCAGATTGCCAGACTGGAAGCCTGCCATCAGTCCTTTATTGACGGCTATCAGGCCGGAGACCCGCATCGCTCCGCCGTGGGGAACGCGGCGTTTCACAGCGCGATTGCCGGGTTTTCCAGCATGAGTATTACGGCAGGCATCATGCAGCGCCTCTGGGCGCGGATTGGTCCGTTTTATGCTGGAACCAACGGTCTGCCTCCGGCCAGTCCGGCGGAAGACAATCACCCGCATATGCTGGTGCTCGCGGCCTTCAGGCGGCATGACGCGGAGGCGGCTGTCGCCGCGATCCGGCAGGATTTTGTGCAGGCCCGCACCTGGCTGGAGCCACTTCTGCCAGCCTGAGTCTTCTGGTGTTCACGGAAAGAAAAACCCGGCCCGCTGTCAGAGCGGGCCGGGTTTTTTCATGCTGTCATGGCTGGGCTGTCAGAGAGTGTTTCAAACACGCAGTGTTAGCAATGTTAAGGGCAGGCGTCCGAAAAAGGGAGCCAGACCGGCATCGGCCAGGCATCGGCGACTTCTGAGGCGGCCTCTCAGGCCTTTTTGGTCTGCGATGCTGCCGCAAGGGAAGATTTCCCCCCCGGCGCCACGTCTGTCAGGCCGGGAACTTCCACGTCAATTTCCAGAGTGGAGCAATGTTCACCGCGATCCAGCTTGATCTGTACCTTGTCCTGATCCACGGCGACGTGCCGTTTGATTACCTCCATGATTTCCCGATGGAGCTGGGCCAGCAGGTCATCCTTGCCATCGCCACCGGAAATCCGTTCATGAGCGAGCAGAATCTGCAAACGGTCCCGCGCAACAGGTGCGGAGGAGCGGCGCTTGAATATGTTGGAGAGGAAGGTCATGAGACTCTCCGTTTAAACAGCCAGTCAAACAGGCCTTTGCGTTCCGTGGGAATGACGACTTCCAGCTTCTCGCCCGCCAGACGCCGCGCCGCGTCCATATAGGCGCGTGCGGCTGCACTTTCAGGCTCAGCTATCGTAACAGGGGCTCCCACGTTTGAGGCCCGCAGTACGTCGCCGCTTTCAGGAATGATGCCCAGAAGCGGAATGGAAAGAATTTCCAGCACATCGTCTGTCCCCAGCATGTCACCCCGGGAGGCGCGCTGCGGATCATACCGGGTCAGGAGCAGGTGTTTGTCCAGCTTCTCCCCTTTTTTGGCTTTTTCTGTTGTGCTGTCCAGCATGCCGATAATGCGGTCACTGTCACGCACGGAAGAGACTTCCGGATTGGTGACAATCACGGCCATATCGGCGTGGTATGGCCATCTGCGCACCACGCTCGATCCCGGCGGGACTGTCACAGATCACCCAGTCAAACTTCTTGCGCAGTTCCTCAATCACCTTGGCCACACCTTCGGCGGTCAGGGCGTCCTTGTCCCGCGTCTGGGAGGCGGGCAGCAGGGAAAGGGAGGGGACGCGCTTGTCCTTGATAAGCGCCTGCGCCAGATTGGCGTCACCCTGAATAACGTTGATCAGGTCAAACACCACGCGGCGTTCCGCGCCCATGACCAGATCAAGGTTCCGCAGGCCGACATCGAAATCTACCAGCACAACGCTCTGGCCAGTCTGTGCCAGTGCTGCGCCGAGTGCTGCGGTGGTGGTGGTCTTGCCAACGCCACCTTTGCCGGACGTGACGACCAGAACCTTTGACATCCGTGTTATTCCTCTTTGGTCTTAAGGCTGCTTTGCCATCCTGTCAGCCATGCATGACAGTAACATTACAATTTGTCGTCAAAAATGAAATGGTGAATATTGGCTTTTAGCGAATTCTTTTTGTCGGAAAGTGTTACGACATCGGAAGGAACGTCAGTGTTTCCCCGGAAAGTGTAACCTGAGCCGGTTTACTTGTGTGCTCCGCGTCCATTTCTTCCGCTGTTGCGTAAAAACCATCAATGGCGACCAGTTCGGCTTCCAGAGCGCGCGTAAAAATACGGGCCTCTGCATTGCCGCCAATACCGGCAATGGCCCGCCCGCGCAGGGGGCCGTAAATATGGATGGACCCGCCAGCGGAGACTTCCGCACCGGAGGCAACAGAGCCCAGAATGACCACATCACCATCCGGCCAGACAACCTGCTGGCCGGAGCGGACGGGGGATTCAAGAATAAGTGTTCGCGGGCCGGCGGGAGCGGGCGCATCGTCTTCCGGAACGGTGATTTCGGCGGAGGCGCGGCCACCGGCAAAGTTTTCAGGCCATTCCCAGTCTGCCAGAGCGGGCCATGCGCGGTCTCCACCCTCAATGCCGATAACACGGATGCCCCGTTCCTTCAGCGCCGGGAGCAGGTCGGCCAGATGTGGCGTGTTGGCGTCAAGCATCCCAATGTCAAGAATAATGGGCTTTCCGGTAAAAAAGCCGGCTGAGCGTGCGGTCTGGTGGTCCAGCGCAAGCAGCCACTCTTCCAGCGGGCCTTCCGGTGTGAGTGTGAGAGCCAGAAAAGACCGGCCGGAAATACGGATGCGGGGCAGGGAGGATGTCGTGACGGACAAGGATACAGGCTCTCGCTAACGGTAGGATCGGGCAGGAAAGTTCAGCAGTGGTACACGCTGGAAGGGCGGTCTGTCGAGCATCAGCGCAGGGCATGCAGGGCTGTGTGCGTATTTTGATACGCGCAGGCCCGATTATCCTCTGGCGCGTTGGCGGACAATGTCATAAATCTTTTCGCATGCGTACCCTGTATCATCTCCCCCTGTCCCCTTACAGCCGGAAAATCCGGCTTGTGCTGGGCGAAAAGCGTCTGCCGTTTGAAGCTGTTGTGGAACGGGTGTGGGAAGAACGCCCGGAATTCTACGCCATGAACCCGGCGGGTGAGGTGCCTGTGCTGGTGGAAGATAACGGACTGGTTGTGCCGGATTCCGCCGTCATCTGCGAATATCTGGAAGAAGCCTATTCCGATACACCGCTGCTGGGCCGCACTCTGGCGGAACGCGTGGAAGTGCGCCGCCTGGTTGCGTGGTTTGACCAACGTTTTGCCCGTGATGTTTCCCGCCGCTTTATTGGTGAGCGGGTGATGAAGCGCATCAGCGGTCGCGGCAACCCGGATGGCACCGTGCTGCGGGAAGGTTATGCGGCCATGAAACCGCACCTCAAATACATCAATTTTCTGGCGGAAAACCGGACCTGGCTGGCAGGCAACTTCCTGTCTCTGGCAGATTTTGCGGCGGCTGCGCATCTTTCCAGTCTTGATTTTATTGGGGATATTGACTGGTCCAAGGCACCGGCGGTGCGTGACTGGGTACGCCCGCATGAAATCCCGCCCATGTTTCCGTCCGCTGCTGGGCGACCGTGTTTCCGGGATTACGCCGCCGGATTATTACGCCAATCTGGATTTCTGAAATCAGTGGCGTTTCATAATGGTGGTGACGGGTCGCGTCGTTCGCCCGATGTGCTGGTTATTGGAGCCGGGGCAGCCGGGCTGATGGCGGCGTTTACCGCGGCGCGGCGCGGGCGGCGGGTTGTGGTGCTGGACCATGCGCCGGAAGTTGGGCGTAAAATCCTGATCTCGGGCGGCGGGCGCTGCAATTTTACCAATACCGAAATGCGGGCCGAGCGCTTTATTTCCCAGAACAGGCATTTTGCCCGCTCCGCGCTGAACCGCTACACGCCCGCGCAGTTTCTGGACTTGTTGGCGGCGCATAAAATCCCGTGGCACGAGAAAAAGCTGGGGCAGTTGTTTTGTGACAACTCCGCGCGGGACATTGTGCAGATGTTGCTGGCGGAATGTGCCGCGGCCCATGTGACCATTCTGACGGATGTGCGGATTACAGACGTCACAAAACCGATGGATTTCCGGGTGCAGACTTCCGCCGGGACCTTCACCAGCAAGGCGCTGGTGCTGGCAACGGGTGGGCTTTCCATTCCCAAGCTGGGTGCGACGAGCTTCAGCTACAATATCGCGCGCTACTTTGGTCTGTCGGTTGTCTCCCCTGAGCCTGCTCTTGTCCCGCTGGTGTTCGGCCGGCCGGAGGAGAACTGGGTGCAGTCACTGGCCGGGGTTTCTCTGCCGGTGCGGGCATCCTGCGGGAAAATCGGGTTTGATGAAGCCCTGCTCTTCACGCATCGTGGGCTGTCAGGCCCAGCCCTGTTGCAGATTTCTTCATATTGGGAGGCTGGTCAGCCGGTGCGGATCAATCTGCTGCCGGGTGAGGATATGACAGCGCTGCTGGCCGGACTGAAAAAGGCTAAAAGCCAGATGAAAGGTCCGGCAGCATTGAGCCGCTGGCTGCCGCATCGTCTGGCGCAGGAACTGGCCCGCCAGAGCGCGCCGGAAGAGCGCCCGGTGGTGGAATGGTCAGACCGTACGCTGCGTGCTCTGGGTGAGCGCATCCATCGGCTGGACGTGCACCCCACCGGCACGGAAGGGTTTGCCAAGGCGGAGGTCACACGCGGTGGGGTTGATACCCGCAAGCTGTCATCCAAAACCATGGAGGCGCAGACTGTGCCCAACCTCTATGTGATTGGTGAAGCCGTGGATGTGACCGGCTGGTTGGGTGGCTATAATTTCCACTGGGCATGGGCCAGCGGTCACGCAGCTGGGGAAGCGCTTGGGGAGAGTGCCGCAGTCTGATGCGGATAGACTGGTTCTTCCTTACGACAATTATGGAGAAGGACCGAAGAGGCAGCCCTTATTCTGTCAGCAGAAGTGGGTCAATCGTCATCTGGAAATTGGGGTGCCGTAAGTTTTCAACTTACCATGCACTTTTGTCCTGATATCGCATTCAACAAAATCCTGCTGATTTTTAAAGAATGAAGCGTGTTTTTTTTGTGTGATAAAAGATGAAATTATATGTGAGTGTAATCATATTTACGAAATTGCGGATTAATTTCATGAGGTTCTGTTGATAAAAGATCTATTGGGGATGTTGGAGGCAGAATTCAAAGCTGGCTTTTGCGAAGGCAGCGGATGCATGGCGACAAAACTCTATAGCAGGTAATCCACTATCGGAACTCTCAAAGAGGGTTGTTTCAATCAATCCGTAAACCGGCAGGTGAAATCGTCCGGCTGGGAGTGCCATGGCGGTCGCGGCTGAGACGGCTCATATAAAATCCGCGCCATCAAACTCCGGGACTAAACTTTAGTCTGTGCTTTCCTTCCGTTCCGCAGCCAGTTCCAGT
Organism: Zaprionus nigranus; assembly: GCA_018903425.1. Classification (NCBI taxonomy): domain Eukaryota; kingdom Metazoa; phylum Arthropoda; class Insecta; order Diptera; family Drosophilidae; genus Zaprionus; species Zaprionus nigranus. The sequence goes on along the minus strand of JAEIGD010000013.1, from coordinate 1,373,665 downwards.
GCGCGCGCATAGACCGTGCGCCGGGGGAGGCCGATGGCTGTGGCGGCAAGGGCGGCGGCGTCTTTTACGGAATGGGTGCTGAGCAGGGTGCGCAGGGTGGTGTCCAGATCATCCTCGCTGCTTTCTTCGGCTTCTGCCGGGCCGAGCAGGAGGGTGATTTCACCACGCGGCGGCGTTTCAGCATAGAAGGCGGCAAGTGCGCCGACCGGTCCGCGTCGGACTTCCTCAAAGCGTTTGGTGAGTTCCCGAGCGACGGCGCAGGCGCGGCTTTCTCCAAAAACTTCGGTCATGTCGGCCAGTGTTTCCGCCAGACGGTGCGGGGCTTCGTGCCAGATCAGGGTTGAACTCAGTCCTGCCCGTTCTGCGGCGCGGAGCTGGGCGAAGGCTTCCTTGCGGGCTGCGGAGCGCGGCGGCGGGAAGCCGATAAACATAAAGGGATGCGGCGGCAGACCGGACAGCACCAGAGCCGTCAGCGCGGCATTGGGGCCGGGGATGACGGTTAAGGGAAGATCGGCTTCAATCACCGCCTGCACCAGCCGGAAACCGGGGTCGGACATCAGCGGCATGCCTGCGTCGGACACCAGCGCCATGCGGGTGCCGTTCTGCATCCGCTCGATCAGGGCGGGAACGCGCTGGCGTTCATTATGTTCATGCAGGGCTTCGGTACGGGTTGAGATATTCCGGTCAGACAACAGGCGGGCCGTCATGCGGGTGTCTTCGCACAGAATAAGGTCCGCATTCGCCAGAGCTTCCGCGCCCCGGAGGCTGAAATCCCCCAGATTTCCTATCGGGGTCGCGACAAGCGTCAGGCCAGCCGCTCCGCCGGAGGAAGAGAAGGCATGACTCGGCGCAGTTCCTTCGCTATGGAGTGGATCTGCCCGGCCACATGCTTCATCAGGCCGGTTGTTTGCGGAGGACGATCTGGATGATGACGCGCACATATTCTTTCCTGTCAAAAGCCTCCACGCGAGGTCTGGCTGGAAATGGCGCAGGACGCAAGACCGGAATGGTGGTTTTGGGGGCAGTAGGGCTGGCAATGGCCGGGTGCGCGGACCAGTCCGGCGTGGGAACATTGCCGGCGCCGAATGAACCTAAAGCGGCAACCAGCCATAAAATTGGTGTGCTTCTGCCTCTGACAGGGCCGAATGCGGCGCTGGGGCATGAACTTCTGGCCGGAGCGCAGCTTGCACTTGCGGAGAATGGTGCTGCAACGGCCAAGGGGCAGGCCTCGGCCCTACAGATGGATGTGCATGATACCGCCGCGGCTGGAGGAGCCTCCGCCGCAGCCACTGCGGCGGTCGAGGCTGGCGATGGTATTGTTCTCGGCCCGTTGACGGCGGTGGATACCGCCGCGGCTGCATCGGTTGCGCAGTCTGCCAGTCTGCCGGTTCTAGCGTTTACCAGTGATGTCAATCAGGCCCGCAGTGGTGTGTGGGTCATGGGTATTACGCCGGAAGATCAGGTGGAACGGCTTGTTGCGACTGCCCGCAAAGAGGGGCGGCGGCGTTTTGCGGCCTTCCTGCCGGATAACCCGCTGGGGCACGCGCTGGGAAATGGTCTGCTGGCGTCCTGCCGCGATCAGGGGCTGACAGCGCCGACCATTGTCTATCATACCTCATCTCCCACCAGCATCACCCAGATGATGCGTGATCTGTCCTCTTACGAGACGCGCCGGACGGACGCTCAGCCGGGCACTCAACCGGATGCCGCCACGGCTCCGTCCAGCACGCCAGACGCTGCTGCCGCAGGGAGTGGCGCGGCTGCGGATAAAGACCTGCCGCCTGATCTGGCCGCTGCCCTTAAAGGGGATTCCGCAGCCCCTGCAACGGGCTCGGCTGCGGGGGCTGGTCAGACCGCGTCCGGGCAGAAACTGGCTCCGCCACCGTTTGATGCGCTGTTGCTGGGGGATACGGGCCTTGGTCTGAAAAACGTGATCAGCGCCCTTGCGGATAGTCAGGTGTCTTCCGATACGGTGCGGATCATGGGGCCGGGCCTCTGGTCGGCGTTTGCAAGCAAGCTGGGGGCCTTGAAGGGCGCGTGGTACGCTGCACCGGACCCGTCTTCCCGCCAGAGCTTTGTGACACGCTTCATGGCGCGGAACCATCATATGCCGCGCCCGCTGGCTGATCTGTCCTACGATGCCGCGAAAGCGGCCAGCACCGTGGCCGGTCTTGCTCCCAAGGGGTATCCGGTGGATGTGCTGACCCGTCCGGAAGGTTTTGCCGGGGTGGATGGTCCCTTCACCTTGTTGCCGGATGGCCGGACCCGTCGGGCTTTGGGCGTGTTTGAAGTGCTGGGGAACGGGGGCGGCGCCAGATTGCTGGTTCCGGCTTCCACCAAAAGTGCCGTTTCCGGCTGAATTCTGTACAGAACAGGTTCTTACCCTTCTGGCGAGAGCCTGTTTTATGTTTCAGTCGATTGATGACCTGAAGTGGAAATAATGCCGCAAGGTTTTCCGGTTTGGCTTCAGAATAAAATAGATCATATCTTCAGAATTCACAGTAATTTCTGATCTCTGCGGGATGCCGTTTCCGGGTTTTGACATCTCCAGTTGCTCTTGTAAGCTCTTGCTGACGTTAATGGCAGAAAGGTGTCTTGCGATGTTTCCCGCTTTTTCCGGTCCGTCAGGCAGAATAGCCACGCTCTCCATGATCGTGCTGCTCGGCGGGTGTGTAAGTCCCGCCCAGCGTATTGCCAACAAGGAAGATCATCTGGCTGCCGCAGGCTTTGCGTTCCACCCGGCGGATACGACCCAGCAGCAGACAATGCTCAACAAGTTGCCGCCACACCGCTTTGTGCGCCGTGTGCGGGGTGATCAAGTTTATTATGTCTATGCTGACCCGACAATCTGTGACTGTCTGTATATCGGGGACCAGAAAGCCTATGCCGCGTACCAGCAGTACCCGGCAGCAGAAGGCTCTGGCGGACGAGCAGCAGGAAGCGGCTCAGGATTATCAGGATAGCGCCTGGGACTGGGGGGGCTGGCAGGTCGGGCCGGGCTGGGCTGGCTGGAACCCGGCATGGGGCGGCTGGGACCCCGGGATGGGTTATTACGGCTGGTAATGAGGTCTGTGGCGGCTTACGCTCGGTAAGCCGCCATTTTGCGTAGGCGTTCAGCCACTTTCCGCACGACGTCATCCCACCTGCGGGGCGTGGTCTGGCGTACGATATGCATGGTCGGATACCACGGGCTGGTGTTCCGGCCGTGCAGCCAGCGCCAGCAGTTGTCATACCGGTCCATCATGATGACTGGCTTGCCCAGTGCTCCTGCAAGATGGACGGATGAGGTGTCGACAGAGACGATCACATCCAGAGACATCATGAGTGAAGCCGTATCATCCATCGTATGAAGATCATCCGTCGGGTCATACAGCGTCATGTTGCGCGGTGGGTCCAGCATCTGGTCCGCATAAGGGCCTTTTTGCAGGCTGATGAGGTTGATGCCGGGAACAGCACTGAGGGGCTCCAGCGTTTGCAGGCTCATGGAGCGTCGGCGGTCCACCATATGCGGGCCAATCAGATTGGGGCGTGGTGCGCCGCCCCAGATCAACCCGATATTCAGCTTGTGATTATCCGGGAGCAGTCTGGCAAAGTCCCTCACTTTTTCCGGGTCGGCCTTCAGATAGGGGACAGGCGCGCCCATGGCGTCCGGTGTGGCTGCAAAAGCGCGAGGCAGGCTGATAAAGGGACAATGCCAGTCATACGGTGGCGCATCCCCGCCGACCTGCACGGTTCCAACGCCTTCAATACGGTTGCAGAGGGCTTCCAGCGTGTCCGGCACCCAGAGGTGAACATGCGCCCCCCGGCGGGCCAGTGGCGCAACATAGCGCAGATACATCAGCGTATCGCCCAGACCTTCCTCCTGCGTGACCAGAATACGTTGGCCTGTCAGATCCGTATCGGGGCTGAGGGAAGGAAGCAGTCGGTCCTGCGGCAGGCTGCTGTGGCCGGGGAGTTGCAGGCGCCACTCATGCTCGGCCCAGCCCTGAGCGTAACGTCCGGCCTTGAGCAGCGTGATGGAGTGGTTCAGGCGAATCTGGGCATCTGTCGGGCGGTAGAAAATGGCGCGGCGATAGGCGTCCAGCGCTTCTTCAAACCGGCCTTCTCCCGCCAGAATACAGCCCATGTTGGAGAGGCTGCCCGCATGGTCCGGGTTGTCAGCCAGCACGCCTTGCAACACGGTCAGTGCTTCTGCCATATCGCCGCGTTCCGTCAGCGCCATGGCCAGAAGATTATAGGAATAGGTAGCGTTGGGGCGCAGGGTGATGGACTTGCGGAGGGTTTTAACGGCTTCGTCAAACTGGCCCATCTGCGTCAGCAGACCGCCGAGCACATCATGAATCCGGGCATCCTGCGGGGTGAGGGCCAGCGCGGCACGGCAGGCCGCAACGGCGGCAGGCCTGTTGTCCTGTTCCGCCATGATATCGCTCAGTTCCAGCAGGGGATGATTGGCGGTGGGCGCTTCCTGCGCGAGAGGGCAGAGGATTGCCGCAGCCTGTTCAGGCTCTCCGGTTCCGGCCAGACAAAAGGCGCGCAGGATTTCAACGGATTTCTCCCCCTTGCCCACATAAGGGGCGAGGGCATCCAGCGTGGTTTCAAAATGCCCGGCTTTGATCTCACTCAGCGCCCTGCGCAGAGTGGCAGAATCAGGGGCCGCAGAAAGGGCGGGGGGAAGCAGCTTTGCGCGTCATGGGCTCTATCTCTACATGGCCTCGTGCGGGCCTGAAAAGAAAACCAGAAAAGAAAAATAGATCCGGCAGTAAAAAACCCGGTCCGACACTGGGGCGGGACCGGGTTTTTTTGCGTCTGATCCGGGAAGGAGACCTCAGGCCGCTTTCATGACAGCCGTGAGGGCGTCCAGAACTTCAGCAGGCTCTTTCTTCTCAAGAACAGCGACTTCCGCCACAAATCGTTCCTGAGCAGCTTCAAACAGCTTCCGCTCGCTAAAGCTGCCATCCAGACTGTCCACATTGCGGCGGAGGTCTCGCAGGACTTCGGCGATCTGCACCAGATCACCCGAGTTGATTTTTTCCTGATAGGCCACGGCGCGGCGCGCCCACATGCCTTTGCTGACATGCGGCTTGCCCTTGATGATGGCCATGGCCTTGTCCACAATCTCGCGCGAGACGATTTTGCGCAGACCGGCCTTGCTGGCCTTTGTCAGCGGGATGCGTAGGGTCATCTGATTGCCGGGAAAGGAGATCTGAATGACTTCCAGCTTGGTTCCGGCAATCTCGTCAACACCGATGCGGTCTACGCGGCCAACACCGTGGGCTGCATAGACAATGGCATCCCCTTCCTGGAAGGGGTCGTCATCTTTGATCTTGGTTTTGGCCTGCGCTGCGGTTGTTGCGGCGGCAGTGCGTGCCATTGCATCTGTCACGCCGCCTTTCGGAGTTGTTCTGAATGTGCTCATAACCAAACCTTATACCACAAATTACAGGGCCTGTCTTCCAAAACGGCGGACAGGCCTATATGGCAGATGGAAGCGGCGATCAGGGTTGAATCCCGTCCACCGGGGTGATGGGCGGCGGCACGGGCAGGCCTGTGGGCTTGACCACATCAATTTCAATCGCACGGGCGATGGTGGCCATCGGCAGCGCATGTGGCGTGTTGGCAAACGGCTCCTGCAGGTCATCAGCACTTTTATCAAGCACCAGAAACAGCATACCCACCATTGAGGACCCAAGAGGGGTAATCCACTCCAGCGTCTGAACCATGGAGAGCGGCAGAACAATACAGAACACGTTTACCAGAGCGCGGGGCAGGGCGGAAAACTGCATGGGCAATGGCGTGTTGCGAATGCGTTCAAGCCCGCCCTGGGCGTTGGCAAGGTCAGAGAGAATGCGGTCAATCTGGCCATGGACGGCACCATCAATGCCTTTTTTGGCCACTTCATCGCTCACGCCCAGCCCAAGCTGATAGAGAATGGCATTGGGCTGGTTGCGCCAGCCCACAATGGCATCGGCCATTTCCGGCGGAAGCAGGCGGTCGACGTCGGCGGAGACGTCCACATTCCCCAGTGCGCCACGCAGGGCGTGCGGGTAGGCGGCCATCGCCAGCATCAGGTCTGGCCGGTCCTTGAGCAGCGTGCCCACCTGCCGGCCAAAAGAGCGGCAGTTATTGGTGATGGCCCCCCACAGGGTGCGGGCCTCCCACCAGCGGGCATAGGCGCTGTTACTGCGAAACCCCATGAACAGGGCCAGTGCCGAGACAATCAGCGAGGTGGGCAGGCTGGGCTGCTCCATCCATTCCTGATGGAAGACCTGAAACAGAATAACGACGATGAAATCCCATGCGGCGATAAGCAGGATCACACCGATGATTTCTTTACTGATGATGCGTAGGCCGATCCTCTGGTCAACGATCATCCACTCACTCTCCATTCTGTCTGATGTCTGGCACAGGACCAGACCGTAAAAGCAGGTGTGCTTAACAGCGTAGCGGCCTCAGGGTTTCCTTGAGTGCAATGCTGTGTAGCGCTGGGCGGGAGGATAGCACGCTCCACCAGAGATATGGGATGGGCGCGCGTGCAATTTTAAAAAAAATATTATGATCTGCGTTTTCGCAGGACGCATCACCTGTTTCTGCTTTGCCGGGCACAAAGCGGGCGACCCTCGGATTGTGTGGCAAAAGGCCTTGAGAGGACCAGTTTCCTGTTGGGGAAGTTCAAAGGGAAGCCGGAAACGGTCGCGTCTTAAAGCTGCATCATGTCTGCGCTTCCATCGTGACGCCAGATGAGAGCTTTCCCTGCCGGTTTGCGTAGAACATGGCCACAGATCCCATGCGGCATGGGGCGCAGGAGAGTGAGAGGGCATTTAAAACGGCAGAATGCTGGGACGGCCTTCTTATGGTTTCTGCGTCCTGAAGCGCCCCGGCGGCGTCCCGACGAGAGTGGTGAAGGCCTTTGCAAAGGCGCTGAGGGAGGCATAGCCAACCTCGGCGGCTACATCCGTCACCCGCTGTCCTTCAGCGAGCAGGGTTGCCGCGTGAAACAGGCGGGCCTGCGTGATCCATTCCTGCCAGGTCATGCCGGTTTCCTTTGTAAAATGCCGGCGAAAACTGCGTTCTGACATGCCCGCCTGTGTCAGCGCGCTGGACAGGCTGCTTCTGCCGGGATCACTCAGCGCGGCATCCATGGCTTTCTGAAGGGACGGATGCGTGGCCTTTGGTAAAATAAAGGCGTGTTCGGCCATGTCCTGCACCTGTTCCTTGCAGAGCAGCGCGAGAGTCTGGAAAAAACTGCGGGCCAGCACACTGCGTTCACCCGCTCCATCCGGCCAGCACAAGGCGTGGAAAAACATTTCGCGCAACACTGGTGGTACCGAAAATGTCCTGATCCGGTCGCTTGTATCGGGAAGTTCGGCGGGATCAAAATAGAGGGCTACACCATCAATATTACGGATCATGGTGCGATGCCGCGTATGCGCCGGAATCCAGAGCGCATGGCCCGCGGGCAGAAGGTGGCGTCCTTCCGGGCCTTCGATCTGTGTGGTGCCTTTTCTGGCGTAGGTAATCTGATGGTAGTGATGCTCATGCCAGTTATAGACTATGGCTTCCGTCGATTTACGGATTGCAAAGCCCGCATTCTGCGGACGGTCCAGACCGGTTTCTGTCAGAATGGCCTGAGTTTCCGGAGGGGTCAGAATTTTCATTTGGCCGGTTTCCACTATTTTATGACCGGAGCGCGTTAGTCGGCCTGAATATCCTTTCTTATCCTGAAGTCATACGGAAAGGAATGAAGATGTCTGCGTCTCACACCCCTCATGACCAACGGCCTCATGATCAACGGATTGTTGACCAGTTTACACGTTGGGCAAAGCCATTTTCGGATCTGCCAGCCCATGCGGAGGCAGAAAGTCTGGCCCAGATTGTGGCGGCGTGCTCAGTGGCGGACGGCATGACGGTCCTTGATGTTGCCTGTGGTCCGGGGATTGTCGCCTGTGCGCTCGCAGGGGAAGGGGTTTCTGTGACGGGGATAGACCTGACGCCCGCCATGATTGAGCAGGCGCGGAACCGTGCAGCCAGAAGCGGTGTGAGCGTGGATTTTCAGGTGGGAGACGCGCGGAACCTGCCTGTGCAGGCAGAAAGTTTTGACCGTGTTGTGACGCGCTACAGTTTTCATCACATGGAGGACCCTCGTAAAGTTCTGGCTGAGATGGCGCGTGTCTGTCGACCCGGTGGCCGTCTTGTCGTCGTTGATGCAACGCCCGCCCCAGATGCTCAGAGTGCGTATGATCAGGCTGAAAAACTGCGTGATGTGTCGCACACGAGTGCTCTGACGCTGCCGCAGTTGCTTTCTCTGGGTGACGAAGCCGGATTATCCCATGTTCTGACAACGCAATATCGCCTTGAAGCCCGTCTGGACGATATGGTCGCGCCCGAAGACAGGCGCATTTTGAGTGCAGTCTTTGCAGAGGATATTGCAAACGGTCAGGATCGGCTGGGTGTGGGCGCATGGAACGCTGAAGACGGCATCCACTTTTATTTCCCGATTTCAATCGTCGTCTGGAGTAAGTCTGATAAATGAACACCTGCCTGACAGCAGTGAGGCAGAGTGTTGTCAGGCAATCCCTTTATTCTTCTGAGGCGATAATCCCGTCTGCTGGTCATTCTATTGCCGGTTGTCATCGTGAGACGTCTTCCGGAAGACACTGTGATCGGATCACCGGCCCTTTGCAGGATTTGTGCCTATGGATATCGACCGTCAGGGATTTCTGCCGGCGTCCCCGACGCCCGGTTGGTAGACCTTCCCACTTCATTGTCGGATCAAACCAGACTGTCAAAGACCCGTGCTGTTTCAGCGCCGCGTTACAGGAACGCCAGTTCGTCGTTCGGTAGCAAGTGGAAGGCGGCTTTCTCCGGCCTTCCCGTTACCAGAATGAGGTGCCTCGGTGAATCTGCCCCGTTTGTGCAACAAAGCCGGGTGCAGGGTAAGTTGTGCCGTCAAAGTCAGTTTTAGAAAATATATATTGTGTCAGGGAGTATTCCGACGGGAAGAACGCATTGTCTTCTGCCCGTCCTATCCTACGAGGTAGATGGACTGTGACGGCTCCATTTACGCGCCGTCATTCTGGTCTGTATACGATGCGTTTCATTCCTGATGCAGGAACGGTAACGTATGGCAGGCGTGATTTTATGATTCATGGCGATAGTGTTGAACATCCGGGCAGAGCTTCAAACGGCTGTATCATTTTACGAGGTGATATTCGGCGCAGAATGTAGCAGAGCGGTGATCATAGTGTTGAGGTGCGGCCATGAAGAAATCACGAGCAAGGAACTGTCTTTTAACGGGTATTTTGTCGTGGTTGTGTATTGGACTGGCATATGCTGATGACAGCTATAAAATTACGCCAGGATCAGGTTGTGCGTCTTGGCCAATAGGTATGGCTGTTACTTATCTGCAAAATGATGGGCTTGTGTTGAGAGGGGGCGTTGACAGCAAGTCAGTCCAGTCAACACTTCTGTCGATACAACCGTTAGGTAAAGGACTGTATAGCCAGATATGGCAACTGATTATAACACCAAATGATGCAGCCCCTATTACAGTTATTACGCGTAATACATTTTCTACGGAAGAATGTTCATTGAGTGGCGTGGATGTGTGGGTTGTCAAGAAACATCTGGGCGGTCCAAATGATTGAGGTTGTATAAAGCAGGAAAATTGAAAATGGAGGCGTCAGTGTAAATGGCTGCATCTTGTACATGGACTGATACGTCATTATCGCTTGTTTTTATGAGATTGTTATGAATTGAGAGGGGCAAAGAACCAGAGCATGATGTTCTTGAATTCTGGTTTGAGGCGTAACAGGACGACGATCAATGGTTCCTGATGATGCGGGATTTCGTGGTTTTGTGTTCTTCTGTGGTGTGGGGAAGGGGGCTGTTCACGCGTTTACGGTCAGTGCGTGGGACTGCTCGGTATCATACGCTCTATCGACAGTGCACGCATGATGTTTTTGTTTTCGGACAGGCGTTTCCTGCTTGTGGCATTTATTTCTACACAGACTTCCAATAAGAAAACGTCTTCATCCCGGCGAATAGTCCCAGCAGGAAAACCATACTTTGCCAATGCCCGATGAAAATCGACGCGATAGCTGGTCCGGGGCACAGGCCGACAAGTCCCCAGCCCAGTCCGAACAGGCAACTGCCCACGATCAGGGGGCTATCAATCTGGCGTGCTGTTGGGAGGTGAAAGGTTGTGTCAAAAACGGGGTGTGATAAACGCTTTTGCAGGCGGACCCCGAAAAAAGTGACGATAACGGCCCCGCACAGAACGAACATCAGTGCCGGGTTCCAGTTTGCGGAAATATCCAGAAAATCCAGAACGTTTGCAGGATTCAGCATCCAACCCAGAATGAGGCCGAAGCTGAAGACGATTCCGCACATCAGAGCGACGATATTTTTAATCATCACGAGCGCGCTACTTTCCTGTCAGAAGGTGGATGAGTGTTGCTGTTGCCATGGCTGTTCCGAGAAAACAGAAAACAGCGACAACCGAGCGTGGAGATAAGCGCGCAAGACCGATCACGCCGTGACCACTGGTGCAGCCGCTTCCCAGCCGTGTGCCAAAACCCACAAGAAAGCCGGACAGGATGAGAACGGGCCAGGATGCTGTGATGTTTATGTCGGGCCATGCTCCCGTCATAAGACGCCAGAACACCGGACCGCTGACGAGGCCGATGAGGACGGCAGTCCCCGGCCAGAGATTTCGCTCTGAAAGAGTTCGGCCCAATAGGCCGCTGATGCCAGCTACGCGGCCATCCAGCAGAAGATATGCTGAACAGGCCAGACCAATCAGTCCTCCGCCTGCAAGACTGTGCCAGTATGCCATGGGCATGTTCATTCCTGTTGTGCGCAAAAAATATGATGCAGCGCCGCGATGAGCTGTCCCGCTCTGTCATCTGAAAGGCGATAGAAAACGGAAAGTCCCTCTCTGCGAAACGTCACGATCCTTGCCGCCTTAAGGGAGGTCAGATGTCTGGAGAGGTTGGGTTGATGGATGCCCAGCTCGTTTTGCATCTGTCCAACCGACAGCTCCTTTTCAGCCAGCGTGCAGGCAATAAGCAGCCTGTCTGGATGGGACAGGGTTTTGAGAAGTTCTGTGACATGCAGAAGGTTAGGGGGCGTTTTGTCCATGGCACTGATATCTTATTATCTATAATAGGATAATAGTGGAGTGACCAGAAACGTCAATGTTTATATGCCGTCAGAAAATCAGAAAACATGAGAGGCGGCTTAAAAAATCCGCGTTGGGGGCTGGCCGGGTGTTTTTGTGATGATGTTGGTGGTTCTTGTTACCATGATGCGATGGCCTTGGGACTGGAAGCACCACATTCAGGCGCAGAAATGGGTGATCAGGCCAACAGGGACGATTTTTGAAGCAGCCGTTTTGAGACCTGTCTTTTTGTGGGGCTATTCGCTTATCGGAGCGTGAGCCGTATGCTTGTGGCTAGCTCGCAACATGTGTTGGGGGATGTTCAAACCCCGCCAAGGCACCAAGCCATTTTGCAAACTCCCGTAGGAGGAGATGCAGGGTCGCGGTTTCAAAAGGATGGGTCAGCGCAGGCGGGATAACCGGGTAGGCATAGAGTGTCACGCCCGGCAGTGTGCGGTGCAGTTCCACCAGAGCCCGGCGCATATGGTAGCCCGCCGTGACAACGGTCAGGGTGTGAATGTGGTTATCCACCACCCATGTTGCTGTCTCGCTGGCGTTTTCTATGGTGGAGCGGGCCAGATAGCCCAGAGTGACGCGATCTTGCAGGCTTTCAGGGAGATCGGGGGGGAGTAGGTCATGCAGCGTGGCGTGAGGGTCTACCCCGGAAATCAGCAGTTTATCTCCCTGATTTTGCATGAGCAGACGTAGGGAGGTGTCCACCCGGCCCTGTCCGCCTGTCAGTGCGACAAGGCCGTCAGTATGCGGCATGCTTTCCGGCGGGGGCCGGAGCGCGTCATACACAAACCAGCCGAACGCGCCGCAGAGAGCCAGACAGGCCAGCATACCCATCTTAAACCACCAGAGGATAAAGCGGGACAGTCGGGATGGGCGGTCAGGGTGGGACGCCGCGTAGGTCATGGTATCCGTCGCAGCCAGACACGTGCCATGACCTGTGTGGTCGCCCAGCCAATAAAAGCGGCCACAAAAGGCAGAGCCGCGAGGCCCGCCAGCATGTCTCCGGGTAGCAGATCCGGCAGGGTGCGCCAGTCTGGCATGGTGGCTGTGGTCGCCTGTAGGGAGGACGCCGCAAACGGCGCGGCCATTCTGAACAGCAGCAGGAGCGGGGCCATGGCCAGCAGCGTGCCGAGAAGGCCGCCACCAAGGGCCAGCCCGCCGGTGCGGCTTGCAAAACGTCCGGCGATATAGCTGTCTGTCGCGCCCAGACCGTGCAGGATTTCAATAATATCGCGCCGTGTGGACAGGCCCGCTTTTGTGGCCAGAGCCGTAATCATGGTGGCAATGCCACCAACGGCGGCCAGCGCAAGTGCCGCACAGGCCAGAAGGCTTTCAGCCAGAGCGCGCAGGCGCGTGCTCCATTCCGCATTATGTTCCACCACTGTGCCGGGAACATGGGCATCCAGTGCCTGTTCCAGATCAGCCGGGGCTTCATACCCTTCGGCCAGCCGCACTTCGATAACCGCAGGCAGTGGCAAGGCTGTCCTGCTGGCATCTCCAAGCCATGGGGTGAGCAGTCTGGCCAGCTCTTCCTGTGTCAGGCGGTGGACCTGCGTTCCTGTCGGAAGGGTTGCAAGGTCCGCCAGCACGGTGTCCGCCCGGCTTTTCTGGGCGGTTTTGTCAGCTTTGGCGGTGCCCGCAACTGGCTGATCAGGTTCTGAGACCTGAATGGTGAGCAGTTGCGCAGCGCCTCCGGCCCAGCGGGTGGAGAGCGTGCGGGCTCCTGTGGCGCCGGTCAGCGTCAGCGCCGCCAGAAAACTCATCATGGCGACCAGCACGAACAGGCTTCTGTCCGGCAGGGCTTCAGAAAGGGAGAGACCGTCTTTGCGGCCAGAGAAAGGAAGGGCCACGGCTCAGGTTCCGTCCTGCACAAGGTGGCCGCGTTCCAGCACCAGCGCGGGCCGGGGGAGGCGGCGGACCAGTGCCTCATTATGGGTGGCGACAATGACGGTGGTGCCCATGCTGCTCAGTTCACTGAACATATCCAGCAGTTTATGGGCCTGTGGTTCTTCCAGCGCGTTGGTGGGTTCATCGGCCAGAATCAGGCCGGGGCGATGCACAATGGCGCGGGCAATGGCTGTTCTCTGCTGCTCACCGCCGGACAGGCGGGAGGCGCGGACATCCAGCCTGTCACCAAGGCCGACCCATTTCAGGATGGCCTGAACCTCATCCATAATTTCATCCTCCGGCCTGTATTGCAGGCGCAGGGGAGAGTGCGACGTTATCGGCCACGGAGAGGTCCGGCATCAGCCGGTAATTCTGATGCACCATACCTATTCTCTGCCGCAGGCGGACCAGAATGGCGCGGGGCGTCTGGGCGGTGACCTCCTTGTCCAGCAGGTGCAGTGTGCCCTGAGAGGGCAGGCTTTCCACATGCAGCAGGCTGAGCAGGCTGGTCTTGCCAGCGCCCGACGGCCCGAGCAGCCAGCGGAAGCCCCCTGAGGCACGGCAAAGGACAGATTGGAGAGCACGGGCGTGCTGGCCTTGCGCTCCCTGCGCCATGAGACGTTGCTGAGGCGGATCATGATGACAACACGGTTCTGCCGGTCAGCCGCAGGCAGGAAGGGCGGGAATTACGCATGAAACGAGTGTAACGGAGGGAGGGCCGTACTGTCGATCAGAAGCAGCGGAAAGAAGGCCTGAAATGTTCCAAAATCTGGACGAATGGGTGTAAAATGCTGGATGTGCGAGGTCGGTCTGCGGTCGTGCTGCTGTTTTGATCAGGAGAGGGGCCGATAAAGGGCCTGAAGGGGTGTTTCTGGATCGGCGGCGTGCCGCGATCATTCCGTAAAAAAGCTGAGCAGGTCGCTTCCTTGGGATCGTTTTCTTGAGAGTGGATGATGATCCCGATTCGATTTTCGAGCCAGATCAGACTTTAAGGGAACAGGGTTGGCTTGCCATGGCAGGCGGGGAGGGCTCATGCTCTGCTGATGTTGAGCCGGGTGCCCGGTCGATCAGGTGGAGAGGCGTATATGGTGCGTTTGCGGGAACGGATGCTGACGGAGGTGTTCTGGCGGTGGGCGTGGGGCGTCAGTCTGGTCGTGGCTGCGCTGATGGTCCTGGGCGCATGCGTCTGGTGGGATGAGATTGTGCAGGTCTGGCCCGCGGCAGCCCGGCTGCATGAGCCGGGCTAGGGATGTCGCTCCGTCCTGATCCGAAGGGAGCTCCTGTGCGGTGCTGGCTGGCTTGATTACATATTCCGTCCGGCCAGAGTGGCCAGAGTGGCTCCGGCAGCGGCCAGACCCATCAGCAGAATACCGTCCCAGATCATGCCGCTGGCTGTCAGCGTATGGCCTGCCAGTGTGATCTGCTCTGGAATGGCGGAAGCCAGTGTTCCGATGGCGTCCCGCGCCTGAGGGTCCGCTGAAGCACTGACGTGGGAGACAACGCCAATCAGGGCGGGCAGCGCTTTCCATGCGACACCGGCAATCAGCAGCAGCGGGGCAAACAGTTCAGCCAGTTGCTGGATGAAATAGAAGGCAAAATAGCAGAGGGACCACAGACCCGCGCGGGCCAGTTTCAGCCATGCCGGGGATGATGTCTGCGCTTCGGACAAAAAGGAAAGGGGCCGATGAGCGTCAGCCTGATTGGGGGTGCGGTCCATGAGTCTGGTGTTTCCTCAGCCAGTATAAAGCAGCGTGCGGCGCGTCTGGAAGCCAGCAGGCGCGCACAGATTGGGAGGGACTATACACAAGAGCCCCCCGGACACACACAGCCTTCCTGCATAAAGACGCGGAGTGTGGCTTTCCGGCGATAGGTTTCCGGATGGTTTGCGGGTGCTGCGCAGGGCATTATCGTTCTGGTAACGCATTCGAGAGCAGACGGGGCTGGCGGTATTTGGTTAGATGAACATTCCTCCAGACCTGACGGCACCAGTGGCCGTAAGGTCGGGCATGATGTGAACAAGACAGCGGCGAAAGAAAGCAGGGCACCTGAAAACGTGATGTATGTTCTGGAACAACAGGTGTGGGACGCGGGGGTAGGATGACCGTCCGCTCGGGTCATATCTTGCTGATAGGGCTGGACGCAGCAGAGGCGGAGGCGTTTTCGGGTCTTCTGAGCCAGCGCGGCCTGCAGGTCGATGGTGTCGCCACGGGGCGTGCGGCATTCGGAGGGTTTGAAACCCGTCTGCCGGACCTGCTGGTGATCCCTGTTACCCTGCCGGATATGTCGGCCGCGCAGTTTTGTCAGCGGTTGCGGCTGAACGCGGTTACGCGGGGCATTCCCGTGCTGGTTCTGGCGGAAACGCCGGACCCGGAGCAGGAGCGCCTGAGTCTGGAGCAGGGCGCGGACGCCTGCCTGAGTCGCCATGCCGATCCGGCCTTCCTGATGTTCCGGATCTGCGCTCTTCTGCGGGAATATGATGAAGATCCGTATTTCCGCGCCGGAGGGACATTCCGCCAGCCCTGTGTGGCGGTTGTGACGGCGCCGGGCGGCCTGCTGTGGTCCTGGCAGGGGGATGGGCGGGAGGCGCAGCCTGTTCTGCTGGATCTGTTGCAGCGGAGCGGGGCCAGTTTCTCCCTGGTTGATGACCCGGATGATTTCAACATGAGCAACTGGCCGGTTGAAAAGGACCAGCCGGATTGTCTGGTGGTGGATCTGGGCTGTCCGTTGTTTGATGGACTCTCCTTTGCCCGTACCGTGGTGGCCGTGCGCCGCAGAACGCGGCAATGCGTGCGTGTGCTGGGAATGGTGGATGCCGGACAACTCTCCGGCCAGATGGCGACTCAGGCGTTCAGCGCCGGCGTGGATGATCTGGTGGATGCGACGATAGCGCCCGGTCTGCTGGTGGCCCGTATTGCCAGCCTTGTGCGCCGCAAGAGGGTGCAGGATGAAACCCGGCGGGAAGAAACGCACATTGAAAGTGCCCGCGCCCGTATGGCGCTGGCAGATGCCCTGCGGCGGGTGAACGCGGATCTGGCCTCTGCCAACCGTAAGCTGATTGAAGCGCAGGCCAAGCTGGTGCAGTCCGCCAAAATGGCGTCACTGGGGGAACTCGCGGCCGGGATTGCGCATGAATTCAACAATCCGCTGGCCTTTGTTCTGGCGCATGAAAATACGGTCAACCGCAGCATCAACAATGCGCTGGATGCTGTGCGGGCTGGTGATACGGCGGTGGCGGAGCAGGCGCTGGCCAAAAGCAGTGAGCGTCTGGCGGCGTCACTTGTCGGGCTGTCCCGTATGCGGGATCTGGTGGTCAGCCTGCGCCGGTTTTCCCGGCTGGAGGAAGGCGAGTTTA
Source organism: Zaprionus nigranus (assembly GCA_018903425.1). NCBI lineage: Eukaryota > Metazoa > Arthropoda > Insecta > Diptera > Drosophilidae > Zaprionus > Zaprionus nigranus. The sequence continues at coordinate 1,357,253 of JAEIGD010000013.1, read as the reverse complement.
CCCGACTGGATGTGCCGGAGGCGATCAGCATGGTGCTGACCCTTCTTGCCCCCAAGCTCGGGCAGACTATTCGGGTTGTCTGCGCGCTGGGTGCGCCGTCGGACCTGTACTGTCAGGCGGCTCTGGTTAATCAGGTTGTCATGAATATTGTCAGCAATGCCGCGGATGCCATTCTGGAAAAACAGCGGGAGCAGGAGGCGGCCGGACATCCGGCGGTTGAGGAAGACCGGATTGAAATTACGTCCTCTCTGGAGCCTGCGACGACACATGGCGGACAGGATTACGTGATCAGGATCAGTGATACCGGGCCGGGTGTGCCCAAAGAGCTTCAGGAACGTGTTTTTGAACCATTTTTTACAACAAAACCTGTAGGCTCAGGGACTGGTCTGGGGTTGGCGACCGCTTATGGCGTTGTGCAGGCCCATGACGGGAGTATTGTTGTGACAGATGCGCGTGAAAGCGGCGGTGCCTGCTTTACGCTGCGCGTGCCCTACCGGGCTGAAGAGGAAAGGCGGACACATGCTGCCTGAACCCGATAAGCGGTCTGTTGTTCTGGTTGTTGATGATGAACCGGAGATACTGGTCGCCCTGACTGATCTGCTGGAAGACACGTATGACGTTCTTTCAGCCTCTTCTGGTGAGCGTGGACTTGCGCTCCTGCAGGAGCATTCTGACGTTGCGGTCATTGTGTCCGACCAGCGGATGCCGGGCATGACGGGCGATGCGTTTCTGGCGCGGGCCAGACTCATCTCTGCCGCAGGCGCCATTCTGCTGACGGGTTATGCGGATATCGCGGCGGTGGAAGCTGCTCTGAATCAGGGGCAGATTTCCTTTTTGCGTATAAGCCATGGGATGACGAAACGCTGCTGTCCATGGTCGCGCAGGCGGCGTCACGCTACCATCTGGAACGGGAACTGCAATGCGAACAGCTCCTGCTGCGCGGACTGCTGGATAACCTGCCGTTTGGTCTGGGGTTCAAGGAGCAGTCCGGGCGCTTTATCCGGCTGAACCGCCAGATGGCGGAGCAGTTTGGGCGGAGTGTAGAGGCCTGCGTGGGCCATCCGGAAGAAGGCCTGGTGGGCGCCACCCGTCTGGAGAGCCTGAAGGAAGCGCAGAAGGGACTTGAGACCTCCGGGCGCGATCAGCAGATTTTGCAGATCAAGGGGCCGGACGGGCAGGCCCGCTGGCATGATCTGACACGGGTGCGGCTGGATGGAGAGCCAGGATCCTGTGGGGCTGGCGGTGTTTCCGGCCTTGAAAACTATTCCATCCTGATAGACCGGGACGTGACCGACCTTCTGGCCATGGAGCAGCGCCTGCGTCAGGCCGAAAAAATGCAGGCCATTGGTACGCTGGCAGGTGGCATTGCGCATGATTTCAATAACCTGCTGACGGCTATTCTCGGCTCTCTTGAACTGGTGATGGATCTGGAGCCGCCGAAAGATCCGGGTGTTTCCCGGCTGTTCCATAATGCGCTGGAAGCTGCCCGGCGTGGTGGCGCGCTGACACAGAAGCTTCTGGACTTCAGCAGGCCGCGCCATCTGGTGTGTCAGCAGGTGGATTTGCGGAGTCTGATGGCGTCCCTGCAAAGTTTCATGTCTCAGGGCAAGGTGCCGGATGAAATTCAGGCCGTGCTGGGGGCCGCAGCGGCCACGCCAAGCAGCCGGATCAGCACGGTGCAGTTTGATATTCCGCAAACCCCGCTGCCAGTCGTGTGGACGGATGCCACGCAACTGGAGCTTGCGGTGTTCAACCTGTGCGTCAACGCGCTGGATGCGCAGCCGGAGGGCGGAGCGACAACGGTTTCCGTCCGTCAGGCTGTCCGGCCTCTGGGGCTGACGGGGAGTGCGTCACACGGGGATAGCTGGGTCGTGGTGCAGGTGATGGACCGCGGCGTGGGCATGACGCAGGAAATACAGGCCCGTATTTTTGACCCGTTCTTCACCACCAAAGGCATCGGGCAGGGAACAGGGCTGGGCCTGTCCATGATCTACGGTTTTATCAGCCATTGCGGCGGGGAAGTGCGGGTGGAAAGTGTGCCCGGCGGCGGGACATCCATCGAACTCTGGCTGCCTGCCATGGTGGAAAACCACGTAAAGGCCCCCTCCATTGCGCCCATAAAAGCCGCGCCCGCGGTGCCGCAGCAGACGTTGTCGTCCGTCCAGCATGGCGAGACCATTCTTGTGGTGGATGATGAGCCGGGCGTGCGGGCTGTGACCGCCGGTTTTCTGCGTCGTGCCGGGTATGACGTGCTGGAATCCGCCAGTGGGATGGAAGCCCTGAGCGTGATTGCGGACAAGCCGGATATTGCCCTGGTGGTCATGGATGTGATGATGCCGGGTATGAATGGGGATGAAGTGGCCCGTCGCCTGCATACGGTAAGGCCGGAACTGCCCGTGCTGTTTGTGACCGGCTATGCCGATTTCTCATTGCTGCCGGAAGGCGTCTCGGTTTTGCACAAACCCTACACGCGGGACGCCCTGCTGGGGGATGTCCGGGCCATGCTGGTCGCATAAGGAGCGCTTTCCTGTCCGCTGGCTCTTGTGCTGGCGGCAGGAAGGCTTATTTCTTGTGACTATGCAAAGCTTTCACACGACCTCCTCCTCGCATGATCCCGTCGGATGGCACGGGACAACCATCCTCTGTGTCCGGCGTGGCCCGACTGTGGCCATGGCCGGGGATGGTCAGGTGACACTTGGCCAGACCGTCATCAAGGGTAATGCCCGCAAGGTGCGGCGTATTGGTCCGTCTGGCTCCATTTTGGCCGGATTTGCCGGAGCCACGGCAGATGCCTTTACCCTGCTGGAGCGGCTGGAAGCCAAGCTGGAACGCTACCCCAACCAGCTTGAGCGGGCCTGTGTGGAACTGGCGAAGGACTGGCGGACCGACCGCTACCTGCGGCGGTTGGAAGCCATGATGGCCGTAGCGGATACGGATCATTCCTTCACTCTGACCGGGAATGGTGACGTTCTGGAACCCGAGGATGGTATTATTGCCATTGGTTCCGGCGGTAATTTCGCCCTGTCTGCAGCGCGTGCGCTGTTGACGGTCGAGGATCTGGATGCCGAGGAAATTGTGCGTCGATCCATGAAAATTGCCGGTGATATCTGTGTCTATACCAACCATTCCGTCAGGGTTGAAACGCTGACAGCTCCTTCTTCAACCGATAAGGTTTCTTTCTGATGGACGCACCGACATTTTCTCCGAGGGAAATTGTCTCGGAGCTTGACCGTTTTATTATCGGACAGGCGGATGCCAAGCGGGCCGTGGCCATTGCGCTGCGGAACCGCTGGCGGCGGGCGCAGTTGCCGGATGGGCTGCGCGAAGAGGTTGTGCCCAAGAATATCCTCATGATCGGCCCGACCGGCTGCGGTAAAACCGAAATTGCCCGCAGGCTGGCGAAGCTCGCACAGGCGCCGTTCCTGAAAGTGGAAGCCACTAAATTTACGGAAGTGGGCTATGTCGGGCGCGATGTGGAAAGCATTGTGCGTGATCTGGTCGAGGCATCCATCACCATGTTGCGGGACGTCAGGCGCAAGGACGTGGCGACCCGGGCCGCGCAGGCTGCGGAAGACCGTCTGGTGGAAGCGCTGGTGGGGGCCAGTGCCTCGGCAGAGACCAAAAACAAGTTCCGCGCCATGCTGCGGGACGGTCAGCTTGAGGATAAGGAAATAGAGATCGCTGTGGTGGAGGCTGCGCCCTCCGGAGGGGGCGAGATGCCGGGGATGATGCCGGGTCAGGTCCTCAATTTCAGCGAGATGATGAAAAATTTCATGAACAGGACGCCCCAGCAGCGCCGCCTGACAGTGGCTGCCGCCCGGGAGTATCTGGAGCGTGAAGAAGCGGACAGGATGCTGGATACGGAAGCCCTGACGCGGGAAGCTGTAGCCCATGCGCAGGAAAACGGCATTGTTTTTCTGGATGAGATTGACAAGGTCTGTGGTCGTGCTGCTGACGGCGGCGGGCGGAGTGGTGATGTCTCGCGTGAAGGAGTGCAGCGTGACCTGCTACCGCTGATTGAAGGCACAACGGTTTCCACCAAATATGGTGCGGTCAAAACGGACCATATTCTGTTTATTGCGTCCGGCGCGTTCCATCTGGCCAAACCGTCCGACCTGTTGCCGGAATTACAGGGGCGTCTGCCGATCCGCGTGGAACTCCAGCCACTCACCCGTGAGGATCTGCGCTGTATTCTGACAGACCCTGAACATTCTCTGCTCAAGCAATACACAGCGCTGCTGAGCACTGAAAACGTGACGCTGACCTTCTCGGATGATGCTGTGGAAGCACTGGCCGAACTGGCTGCGGATATTAACGAGCGTGTGGAAAATATTGGCGCGCGGCGTCTGGCCACAGTGCTGGAAAAGCTGCTGGAGGAAATTTCCTTCACGTCGTCTGACCGGAAGGGTGAAGTTATTCACGTCGAAGCCTCTCTGGTTCAGGACAAAGTCGCACCCTTGGCCCGTAAGGGCGATCTCAGCCGGTTTATTCTGTAATGAACGCTCCCTTTGTTGTGCCGGAGGAAGAGACCGCTTCCGAAGCGATTGACGCCATCCGTGATGAACTCGACGTTTTTGATGACTGGATGGAACGCTACCAGTACATCATCGAGATGGGCCGCAAACTGCCGCCGTTCCCGCCGGAATGGTGCAATGACGAACACCGCGTTCCCGGATGCCAGAGTCAGGTCTGGCTGGAAGCGCGGGAAGAAGACGGCAAGCTCTATTTTGCCGGACTTTCAGACGCGGCCATTGTCTGCGGGCTGGTTGCGCTGCTTCTGCGTGTCTATTCCGGCCGCTCCCGTAAGGAAATTATGGAAACCGATCCGCATTTCCTGCGGGATCTTGGGCTGGTGCAGGCCCTGTCCACCAACCGGGGGAACGGGGTGGAAGCCATGGCGCGAGCGATCCGTTCAGCCGCGGCGGCCTAGAGCAATTCCACTGAACTCTGGCTCAGTGGAATTGCTCTATATGTTTCACCACGGGATCTGGTTGTGCGGAGTATGTAAGATCCGTGATGGTCTTTTTCTCGCGGTCATCACGTCCCGGCTCATCCGCTTCATGCGCCTGATGCGCATTCATCTCCAGATAGGCGACATCTCGGGCGCTGGATTGTGAGCCGGTGTGGTGCCTCTGGGACACCGGTCTGTTTCCTGCATCTGACAATACTCTTCGGGTTGATCCCGGAGGGGGCAGTCGTCTCGTGCGATGAATTGTTGCTGTAGGTGTTTCCGTGAGCAAGTGTATTCAGTGCGTAATTTTCCATTCTCGTGGCACTGAAATATCGGACAATATTTTTATAACCATTTGAGATAAAAATATATTCTGGCGTGAAATAGGTGCGGGCATATTATACCTATAAAAAAACCAAAAGACTCTGAAGTTTACATTGTGGAGTGACCTGGCGGGGTCATGTTATGACAGGCGAGTATAAAACGTTATTTTATAAGTAAATTTCTATAAAATAAAAAAGAAGAGTAATTTTAAAACTTATATTTGCGGTTTTCTCTTTGTAGTTGTATTAACGAATTATGGTCATTTTCTCAACTGGAAGGAAAGGTTTTTTCTTTGAGAGTGTTGTTATGTAATTCATTTAAAATTACAGAAAGAAGATCTGTCGTTAATACAGGAAAGATATAGTTATGCAGTCTCTGGTTTATCCTAAAGAGAGAACATTGGAGAAAATAACTCTTGTTCTCGGAATTATTTTCTGGATCGTCCTTATATTGGGCACATTTGGTGTTGCTCTTCTTCTTCTTTTAGTTGGGTATATTTTTTATCTTTTTGCGCAGTCTGCCCTTATTGCCTACATCAAGGGGAATGGGGTTTTGCTGACATCAAAGCAATTCCCGGATCTGCATGAGCAATTTACGGAATGTTGCACCACACTGAGTATGAACCCGTGGCCGGAAGTTTATATTTTACATGGCAACGGTGCCATGAATGCTTTCGCGACGCGCTTTTTAGGGGCTCAGTATGTTGTGTTACTGTCGGATGTGGTTGATGCCATGAGCGCCAATCCAGATGGCGTGCGCTTTTATCTGGGGCATGAAATCGGCCATTTGCACATGCGTCATATGGGTAAAATGTTTTTGCGTTGGCCTGCTTTGTGGGTTCCGTTGCTGGGCGCTGCGTATTCCCGTGCGCGTGAAACCTCATGTGATCGGTATGGTCTGGCCTGTTGCTCGTCGCCCGAGAATGCAGGGCGCGCACTTGCGGCTCTGGCTGCTGGACACACACGCTGGAAAGATATGGACCTTGAACAATTCTGTCGGCAGGCAGGTGAGACGTCTGGCTTCTGGATGTCTTTCCATGAACTGCTGGCAGGGTATCCCTGGCTGACAAAGCGTGTGGCGCGTGTCACAGGGCAGGAAGCGCTTATTCCGGGTCGCTCCAGATTATCCTATCTGTTTGCGGTCTGGGTGCCGTATGCCGGGAGAAGCGGCGGTCTTTTTTGCTGTTATACTCTACGCCTATATTCTGTTTCTTGCCTTTTCTATTGGCGCGCCGTTTCTTAAAGACAGAGAGGCAAAAATTCAGGCAAACGCCATGTTTACAGAGACTGCTGTCGTCCGTAACGAGTTGGCGGCTGCGTATCTCAAAAATCAGGATCCTCCAGAGTCGCTCGCCAGTCTTGGCCTGCAAGCGACGCTGCCAAACGGGGATCGCCTGTCTTATAATCAGGAGAATATGACGTTGGTTGTCCAGTCTTCTGATAAAGCGATCCGACTGGTTCCGTCTCTGGTTGATGACGATAAGAAAATTGTGTGGCGGTGCGTCGCTGTGAAGGGGCTGAAAGCCGGACAGCTTTCAACTTGTGGTAATGATCATTGATCGAAGGATAAAATCCTTTGAGGCAGAGTCAGGATGCTGCTGAATGCAGCGTCCTGACTCTGCATATTGAAACAGTCTTTCCGTGTTGAAGAAGTTTTGCGTTTTTGGGGAGCGGAAGAGCATGCACAATCTGTGCATGCTCAAACTCATAAGCTCTTTATTCTTCTCTGGATTATGCCGCAGACTTATGGCGAACGCGGAAAAATCCATGTGTTCATGCAAATGCTCGTTGGTATAAGCGGTTATTCCAACTGGTTCATGGGGGTGGCGGGTAGACTTTTCGGTTTCAGGGTAAAGGTCTGAAAAAACGCCGGAGAGACCATCACCTTTGATATCAGCATTTAACTCTGGATGTTGGAAAGAGTCTCAAAAAAAACCGGCGGCTGGTGACAGCGCGCCGGTTTTTTGTAACCGTCCTAGATCTTTCAGGAAAAATCCTGCTGTCAGACAGGCTTTTTCTCGGAAAGGCCTTTCAGCACATCTGCCGGGCGGATGGGCTGGTGGCGGAGGCGCACACCCACGGCATTGAAAACGCCGTTGGCGATGGCGGCGCCGATGGTTGTTACCCCCGGCTCTCCTAGGCCCATGGGTTTTTCCGTGCTGTCCACAAATTCGATATCCATGTCCGGAATGTCGGTAATGCGGAGCGGGGTGTAGGTGTTCAGGTTGCGGTCCCGAACATTGCCGTTTTCAATTTCAGTGCTTTCAAATAGCGCCATGCTCAGGCCCCAAAGTGCCCCGCCTTCCGTCTGGGCCAGAGCGCCATCCGGGTCGATGATGGTGCCAGCATCCAGAACCAGCCAGATTTTCTGGCAGGTGACAACGCCGGTCTTGCGGTCAACATGCACCTGCACAGCACCGGCGGTCCAGGTCGGCATGGCGCGTTCCTGACCAAAGGTGGTGGCAATGCCGATGGCCGTATCGGGCGGCAACTGGGTTTTGCCGTATCCGCATTTTTCCACCAGACGCTTGAGCACGTTGGCCTGCCGTGTGGCGCCACCGACGGAATCCGGTGCCGTGCCTGCATTGCGGCCTTTGGCTGTCAGCAGGGAGAGGCGCAGTTCAACCGGGTCACGCCCGAGTTCATGGGCCAGTTCATCCAGAAACGCCTCAAGCGCCCATGGTGTCCAGCCGGAGCTTACGGAGCGCAGCCAGCCCGGACGGAAGGTGGCGTCTGCCAGATCATTATCCAGCGCGCGGACACGCGTCGGGCCGACATCATACCAGTGGTCAGCGCCTGCAATGGCAAACTGATCGTAAGCTTTGCCATCATCGCCTTTTGCCATGAACGCCGTAGCCATGACGCGGGTCGGCCAGCCTGCGGAAGCATGATGCTGCCAGCCTTTAAGGGCTTTCTGCCCATCCAGCGCCACGCGGACCGTCTGGATGGAGGGCGAGCGGAAGGAGTCAAACAGCATGTCGTCCGAGCGGGTCAGGATCAGCTTGACCGGCTTGCCATCCAGCGCCTTGGACAGCAGGGCTGCGGGAACGGCGTAATCTCCGTTCAGACGCCGGCCAAAGCCACCGCCCAGCATGTAGCTGCGCATTACCACATCGGTTTCCTTGACCTGTAGCGCCTTGGCGATCACCGGCAGGAAGAGGGACTGCCACTGGTTGCCGCAATGGATTTCCCATTTGCCGTCCTGCAGGCGGGCCAGAGCATTCATGGGCTCAAGCTGGTAGTGCAGCACGGAGGCGCAGGTGTAGGTGCGTTCAAAAACCTGTTTGGCGGATGCAAAGGCTTCGTCCACGCCCGCATCATTGAACACGCAGCTTCCGCCGGTTTTATCGGCAATCTGCTTGCGGCCGTGCTCGATAATGTCTTTTTCCGAGACATTGGCCGTTTTGCCCGGTGTCCACGTGACCTTCAGCGCGTCAGTCGCACGGATGGCTGCGGGATAGGAGGAGGCAATGACAGCAACCCAGCCCGGAACGGTTTCAGACGGGTCTTCCAGAACGATGTAGCGGATATAGCCTTTGATTTTTTTGGCGTCGCTATCATCCACGGAAACAACTTTGGAGCCGTAGCGCGTGGGCGGCAGTTTGGGTCGCGCATACACCATGCCGTCCAGCTTGGCGTCGATCCCATAAAGGGCGGTGCCAGTGGTTTTGGACGGAATGTCCAGCGCCTTGACGTCCTTGCCGATCAGGCGGCGTTCAGAGGCCGGCTTGAGCGGCAGTTTTGCCATTTCATCCGGTGTGAAGGAGCGGGTCGGGCGGGCATGGCTGACGATGTCACCAAAGGAGACGGAGCGGTTGCCTGCAATCACGCGGCCATTGCGCGCCATGCAGTTTGCCGGAGAGGTACCAAGAAGCTTGGCGCCTTCTTCCACCAGCACCGTGCGGGCGGCGGCACCGGCCTGACGGAAGACATCCCATGTCAGCCATACGGACCATGAGCCACCGGTGACCATCAGGCCCCATTTGGGGTCTGTATCCACATAGGTGATGCGGACATTCTCCCAGTCGGCTTCCATCTCATCCGCGATGATGCGGGCGAGGGCGGTGCCGACATGCTGCCCCATTTCCGCACGGATGATGTTCACGTTTATCACGCCATCCGGACCGATGGAGCACCAGATGGTCGGTTCAAACGCGCCATTGCCGGGCAGGCTGGCGTTCTGCGGGAAAATCTGGGCCGCTCCGGCTTCCCGCGCGAAGCCGAACATCAGGGCTGAGCCAAGGCCGGTCAGCAGGACGCCGCGACGGGTAGGGCCACGCCCTGCGGCGCGATCCTGCCGGGCTGCAATGCGTTCGAGTTTACCCATTGGACTTCTCCTCACGCAGGGCGGCGGCGGCTTTTTTGATGGCCTTGCGAATACGGACATAGGTCATGCAGCGGCACAGGCTGCCGCCCATGACGCCGTCAATTTCTTCATCCGTCGGGTCCGGATAGTCTTTCAGCAGGCTGACAGCCTGCATGATCTGGCCGGACTGACAGTAACCGCACTGCGGAACCTGAATGTCCCGCCAGGCCTGCTGCACGGGATGTTCGCCCTCGGGGTGCAGCCCTTCGATCGTGGTGACATCCGCCCCTTCTATGGAACTGAGCGGCGTAATGCAGGACCGGGTGGCGCGGCCGCCGACCAGCACGGTGCAGGCACCGCACTGGCCAACACCACAGCCGAATTTGGTGCCTGTCTGGTCCAGATCATCACGCAGGGCCCAGAGCAGGGGGGTATCTTCCGGCACATCGACGGATACGTCACGGCCATTGAGTTTGAACTTGATCATGAAGTGGCTCCGTGTGCCGCCTTAGTGAGAAGAATTGACGGGAATGGTTTTGATGGTCTTGCGAACGTCCGCAGCTTTCTTCTCAAGATCTGTCCAGGGCGGCAGTGTCGTGCGGGTGCGGCGCAGATAGGCGGCAATACGGGCCATGTCTGCATCGGACAGAGCGTTATAGAAACTGGGCATGGCAACGCCGGACTGGCCTTCCTCTGCTGTCAGACCATGCAGCATGACCTGATACAGGTTGGTCGGTTCATCCAGCCAAAGGGCGTTGTTCAGCGCCAGTTCCGGGCGGCCCAGCACGGGCATGGGTGCGGCGTTGTAATGGCAGGCACCACATGCGCCCTGATACAGGCGGGCATCCGGGTCCAGTGTGTTCGGACCGATCAGATCTTTTTTGGACTCTTCCATCGCACGGGCAAGAGCAGTCCTGTCATGGCCCTGACGTTCCGCCGCGTGGTCCACATCCGCATAATAATGCGCAAGGGCGCGGACATCGGATTCTGGCGCCTGTGAGAGGAAGCGGTGCGGAACGGGGGACATCGGGCCGCCAGCCGGACCGTGCAGCGGCGCTACGCCAAAGCGCAGATACTGGAACAGTTCCTCTTCCGTCCAGACCGTCGGGGTCGGGTTTTTGTCGTTCAGCGGGGGAGCAATCCACCCATCGACAACAGCGCCGTCATACATGGAGCCCTTCTTTTCCGCGCCCATCAGGTTGCGGGGGGTATGGCACGCGCCGCAATGGGCGTCCCCTTCCGCCAGATAGGCACCACGGTTCCACAGGGCATCATGCGTGGGATCGGGCTTGTAGACGCCGGGGGTGAAGAACATCAGCTTCCAGCCCGCCTGAAAAATACGCAGGCTGAGGGGGAAGGGGAGTTCATTCGGGCGACGGGCCATATGCACGGCGGGGCGTGTCATCAGGTAGGCGTACAGATCAGAAATGTCCTGATCCGTCATTTTGGTGAAATGATCATACGGGAAGGCCGGGATCAGATGCACGCCCTGCCGGGAGACGCCATAACGCAGGGAGCGGCGCAATGCCTCTTCCGACCACGCGCCAATACCCATTTCAGGATCGGGGGTGATGTTGGAGGAATAGATGGCCCCGAACGGGGTATCCATCTTGTAGTCCCCGGCCAGTTCCGGGCCACCGCCATTGTCTGTGCGGGTGTGGCATTCCGCGCAATAGCCTTCGGCGGCCACAATGCGGCCGCGCTCGATCTGTTCGGCCGAGAAGCTGCTGGCTTTCGGCGGTTCTATCGTGGCGATCGGCGGATACCACGCGTAATACAGAAACCCGAGCCCACCCAGGACACCAGCCCCGACAGCTCCTGCTAAGAGACGTTTGATCACTCTACCCCCAATCCTGTGCACACGACAGCCAGCCGAAGTGGAAAGACCGAGCCTGGTCAGTTTTTCACTTCGGGAGGTCCGGGAACCTGCCGTCTGAAGGTCTGTTATTATACTGGACGAAACTTATCTGGATTTGGCTTGCAAATAAACGCATAGGTTTTCGCGGGAAGCGACTAAACCTGAATAAGATTTATTTGGGACACGAGATTGTTATAAAAAAACAGCATGTTCCGCTCTTGACTATATTTTTTATGATATAGATAGCGTTTTTTGCATAAAAGGCATGCGTGAGCCGCGCAATAGAGGCCCACTGTCAGAGCCAGCTCCCGCGTGTCTGTACCGTGAGAGCCGGTTCTGGATGGAGCATTCCTTTAAAAAAACGCAGAAGAACGTCAGGTTGTTATAACGGGTTTTACAGGTCCAGTTTCTGAAGTGTCAGCCGTGCGCCCTGTGTGCGCAGGTTGTGGCGCAGTCTGGTCACATCTTCTTTAAAAGCTGGATACTGCTCCAGACCCCAGCCAGTAAAGACCGGCATGGTCAGGCCCGCTGCCAGATCATCCTGCAGGGCCAGTGCTCTGGCCGCGTCCGAAAGGCCGGGCTCGGAGAGGGAGTAGGTCTTGTGGCTTTCGGTCTCACCCCGCAGATACTCCAGAAAGGAGGCTACGCCAAAGGCGATGCGCTGATGGTTGCCGCCCTTCTGGAGCACGCCTTTGACGGTATCGGCCCAGAAGACCGGCAGTTTGGAGGCGCTGTCTGACGCAATGCGCAGAAGCTGGTCGCCCACAGCCGGATTGCGGAAGCGATGCAGGACCTGACGGGCGTAGTCCTTCAGCGATACGCCTTTGGGCGGTGTGATGAGTGGACTGGCATCGTCCGCCAGAAACTGCTCAAGCAACGTCACAAGAGCGGCATCCGCCATCGCGTGCGGAACGGTGTCATAATCCATCAGCAGGCCGGGCAGGGCGAGCATGGAGTGGGACGCATTGAGCATCCGCAGCTTGACCTGCTCATAAGGAGCGACATCATCCGTGAACTCCACGCCGACAGCTTCCAGTTCCGGTCGGCCCGCGCAGAATGTGTCTTCAATCACCCATTGTGTGAAATCTTCCGCAAACAGCGGCATCTGGTCCGCAATGCCGCTCATGGCGTCCAGTCGGGCGATGTCGGCTTTGGAAACGGACGGCGTGATCCGGTCCACCATGGTGGAGGGAAAGGTCACGTTATCTCTGATCCACGCGCCCAGAGCCGGGTCCCGCGCCTCTGCAAAGGTGCAGAAGGCCGTGCGTGCGACAGTGCCGTTGTCGCGCAGGTTGTCACAGGTCATGACGGTAAAAGGGCCGGTGCCGTTATCCCGGCGCAGGCGCAGGGCTTCTGTGACCAGCCCGAAGGCCGTTTCCGGCACGGTGCGTTTCAGGTCTGCGGCAATGATGGGGTCATCCAGCATGAATTTGCCGCTGGCATCAACAGAATAGCCGCCTTCGGTTATGGTCAGGCTGACAATTTTAATGGCCGGGTCCGCCAGACGCCTGATGGCGGCGGCGCGATCCTTCGCGGCCTGCACATACTCTGTAATGGCTCCCAGAACGCGGGTGGTGTGGGTGTTGTCCGGGGCGAATTCCGTTAAAGTATAGAGGCCGTCCTGCTCGGCCATGATGGCCGCCCGGCGGGTTTCCCGCGCATTGTCACGCAGGCCGATACCAACAATGGCCCAGTCCTGCTGGCCCGGACGGGCCAGAACCCGATCAACATACAGCGCCTGATGTGCCCGGTGAAAGTTGCCAACCGCGAGATGGGCTATGCCCGGTCTGGTTCTGCTGCGGTCATAGGCCGGGGTGAGAACCTGCGGCGGAAGGTGCGTGAGGGTGGTGTTGGAAAGGGCAATCATGGATATCGGCATACCTTGTTCTGGTGTCAGATCAGGTCTGGTGCAAACGGGAAAATGTTTAACCACAGTCTGTTACGTGGTTCTGCTGCACACAGTTTTCAACGGTCGGGATTGAAGGGCAGGAAGGACCCTTTTGCCTGCGGGAGGCTCAGGGCACGCATCCTGCTGCGGGCTTTGCCATGATGTGCTGTGGGGCCCGTCGGACACCGTCTAAATGCGGCAAAGCTCTGACCGTGAGGGAGCGTAGCATGGATGCACTGTAAAATCCCGGTCAGATGTGGCTTGAAACTCTGGAGGCTTTCCGTTATGTGAGCGGCTTCGTTACACGCGTCCGGGCTTGTGGGGCATGCCCGGCCGTGTTTTGCCGCTCTGGCAACAGAGGGGCGCGGTTCGAGCTTTCAGGAGTACAGAAATGCCCAAGATGAAGACCAAGTCGTCGGTCAAGAAGCGGTTCAAGATCACCGCGACCGGCAAGGTGCTCTCAGGTCCGTGCGGTAAGCGTCACGGCATGATCAAGCGTCCGCAGAAAATGAAGCGCACCAACCGTGGCGCACAGGTGATGACACCGCAGGACGGTCGTACCGTCAAGCAGTGGGCACCCTACGGGCTGGTTTGAGGAGCATCTGAGATATGGCACGTGTAAAACGCGGTGTAACAACCCACGCCCGTCACAAAAAAGTCCTGGACATGTCCAAGGGCTTCCGTGGCCGGTCTTCTACAAACTACCGTATTGCTCTGGAACGGCTTGAAAAGTCCCTCCAGTACGCATACCGCGACCGCCGGAACAAAAAGCGCGAATTCCGCGCTCTGTGGATCCAGCGTATCAATGCCGCCGTGCGTGAGCATGGTCTGACCTACAGCCGTTTCATCAACGGCCTGGACAAGGCTGGCATTGAAATCGACCGTAAGGTTCTGGCCGCCATCGCTTATGATGACGCCGCAACGTTTGCGGAAATCGTGAAGAAAGCTCAGGCCGCTCTGGCTGCCTGAGGCTTCTGGCCGATCTGCCCTGAAAAAGGCCGTCCGCAAGGGCGGCCTTTTTTGTTCTGGCGGCCCTGTTTTTCCGGTTGAGGGGTTTTCTCGGCGCGGCTGAGCGGCTATCCGCCTTAGAGCATTTTTCCCTCTCGTGTGAGGTTTCATGAGCGACGATCTCGAGATTCTCCGGCAGGACGTTCTGTCGGAACTGGCCGGTGCGGCTGATATGCGGGCATGGGATGCCGTGCGTGTGGGCACACTGGGTAAATCAGGCCGCCTGACGGCGTTGCTCAAGGCTCTGGGGAAAATGGCCCCGGAGGAACGCAAGGCGCGTGGCGTGGCGCTGAACCGCCTGCGGGATGACCTGACACGGGCTGTTGAAGAGCGTGGGCAGGCTTTGGAAGCCGCGGCTCTTGAGGCCCGTCTGGTGGCCGAGCGTGTGGATGTCAGCCTGCCGCCGCCGGTCACGGTGCAGGGGGCCATTCATCCCATCAGCCGTGCTGTGGAGGAAATGACCGCCATTTTCGGCTCCATGGGCTTCAGCGTTGCGGAAGGGCCGGATATCGAGACGGACTGGCACAACTTCTCCGCTCTGAACACGCCGGACCATCACCCCGCCCGTACCGATCATGACACATTCTATCTGCCGCCCGTGCCGGGGCTGGACGTGGCCCGTGTGCTGCGCACCCAGACATCCGGCGTGCAGATCCGCACGATGCTCAGCCAGAAGCCGCCCATCCGCGTGATCTGCCCTGGCCGCACCTATCGTGCGGACCATGATGCGACCCATTCCCCCATGTTCCACCAGTGCGAAGGTCTGGTGGTCGGGCAGGGCATTACGCTGGGGCATCTGAAGGGCTGTCTGATTGAGTTCCTGCGGGTGTTTTTTGACAAACCAGACCTGCCGGTACGGTTCCGGTCCTCCTATTTCCCGTTTACCGAGCCATCCATGGAAGTGGATATCGGCTGGTCCCGCCGTGCGGGTGAGATCGGTGGTGGGGAAGACTGGCTGGAAGTGTTGGGCTCGGGCATGATTCACGCCCGCGTGCTGGCCAACTGTGGTCTGGACCCGCGTGAATGGCAGGGTTTTGCTTTCGGTATGGGGGGTGGAACGCCTGACCATGCTGAAGAACGGTATCCCGGACCTGCGTTCGTTTTATGAGAGTGATATTCGCTGGCTGCGTCATTACGGGTCTGACCCGCTTGCGCCCGCACTGCTGCACGAAGGGGTGTGAGACATGAAATTTACGCTTTCATGGCTGTATGACCATCTGGAAACCTCGGCCTCGGTTGGGGAAATCTGCGCTAAACTGAATCAGATCGGTCTTGAGGTCGAAGGGGTGGAAAATCCCGGTGCGGCGCTGGAGCCGTTTCTGACCGCGCGTATTCTGGAAGCCACCCAGCACCCGAATGCGGACCGTCTTCAGGTCTGCCGTGTGGATGCCGGGCCGGGCATGACCAATGTGCAGGTTGTGTGTGGCGCGCCCAATGCCCGTGCCGGACTGGCCGTGATTTTTGCAAAGCCGGGCACCTATGTGCCGGGGCTGGATATCACCATCAAGGCCGGGAAGATCCGTGGGGAAGAGAGCGGCGGGATGCTGTGCTCCCTGCGTGAACTTGGTCTGGGGGAAGAAAGCGACGGCATTGCCGAACTGCCGGACGATACACTTCCCGGCCAGTCCTATGCCGATTTTGCCGGGCTGGACGATGTGGTGATTGAAATTGCCATTACCCCCAACCGGGGGGATGCGCTGAGTGTGCGCGGTATTGCACGGGATCTTGCCGCGGCGGGTCTGGGCACCCTGCGTCCATGGATGGCGGAAGCGGTGGAAGGGACGTTTGAGTCTCCCATCGTGTGGGAAAATGCCTATCCGGAAGCCTGCCCGTGGGTGCTGGGCCGCACGGTGCGCGGCGTGAAAAATGGTCCCAGCCCGGAATGGCTCCGGCGCAAGCTGGAAAGCATTGGTCTGCGGTCCATTTCCACACTGGTGGATATTACCAATTACTTCTGCTTTGACCTTGGTCGCCCTCTGCATGTCTTTGATGTTAAAAAACTTTCCGGGAACCGCCTGACCCTGTGCCATGGCGCGGGAGAGACCTTCCGGGCGCTGGATGGTCAGGATTACACGGTCTCCCCGGATGACTGCGTGATTACGGATGCCAATGGCGTGCAGTCCGTGGCTGGGATCATGGGCGGTGAAGCCTCGGGCGCGGATGAGGGCACGACGGATGTGTTCGTGGAATGTGCGCTGTTCGACCCTGTGCATATTGCGTTGAGCTGCCGCCGTCTGGGGCTGTCTTCTGACTCCAGCTATCGTTTTGAGCGTGGCGTGGACCCGGCTCTGCCTGTTGCCGCCATGGAAGCGGCGACCCGCATGATTATTGAACTGTGCGGGGGGGGAAGCCAGTGAGGTGGTCTCCGCCGGGGCACCCCCCGCATGGCAGCGGGACGCCACCCTGCGGTTCAGCCGCCTGCGGGATCTGGGTGGTCTTGATGTGCCTGCGCAGGACACTGTGGCTCTGCTGGAAAAACTCGGCTTTGAGGTGCAAGAACGGACGGAAGCGGATGTGCGGGTCAGTGTGCCGTCCTGGCGCAATGATATTGCCCAGAAGCCCGTTCTGGCTCAGGGCCGGGACCTGCCCGCCGATCAGGCCGCCCGTGCGGCGGAGGGTGTGGAGCAGATTGAAGCCGAGAGCGATCTGGTGGAAGAAGTGCTGCGCCTGAAAGGGCTGGGCACCGTGCCACCCGTGCCGCTGCCGCCTGTCAGCGTGGTGCCGGGTGTTGCCCTGACACCCCGTCAGGCCCGTTCCGCGCGGGCGCGCCGGGTGCTGGCCGCACGGGGGCTGGTGGAAACGGTAGGCTTCTCCTTTGTCTCGCATGAGGACGCGCTGCGGTTTGGTGGCGCGCCGGATAGTCTGCGGCTGCTGAACCCCATTGCGTCTGATCTGGACCAGATGCGCCCCACCCCCATGGTCAATCTCGTCGCGGCCAGCCAGCGGAATGCTGCGCGGGGCTGGGCGGATATCGGCCTGTTTGAAATTGGGGCCGGGTTCTCGGAAGATGGGCAACAGCAGATTGCCGCGGGTCTCCGCGCAGGCTACACGCCGCGTTATCCGGGGCAGGCCAGCACGGGTGTCTCCCTCTGGGCGGCAAAGGCCGATGCGCTGGAACTGCTGACGCAGCTTGGCGTGGCTGTTGAAGGGCTGAGCACCACGCCGGATGCGCCGTCCTGGTACCATCCGGGCCGCTCAGGCGTGTTGCGGCAGGGGCCGAAAATGGTGCTGGGTTACTTTGGTGAACTGCATCCTTCCCTGTTGCAGGCCGAAGGGATTGATGTGCCGGTTGTCGGGTTTGAAATCCTGCTGGACGCCGTGCCGGAACCCAAGCGCCGGAAGAAGTCCGCTCCGAAACTGTCTGCTTTTCAGCCCGTGCGGCGTGACTTTGCCTTTGTCGTGGCGCGGGATGTGCCGGGTGAAAAACTGCTGAAAGCCGTGAAGGGCGCGGACCGCGCCCTTGTGGCCGATGTCAGCCTGTTTGACCTGTATGAAGGGCAGCATGTGCCGGAAGGGCATCGCTCCATGGGTGTGGAAGTCACCTTGCAGCCGGTGGAGAAAAGCCTGACGGATGCGGAACTGGAGGCCGTTTCCGAGCGTATTGTTGCCGCAGTCACCAAGGCGACGGGTGCCACCCTGCGCTGAGGCGCAGGGGGCCAGGATATGGTGACTGCGTTCGGGTGACAGCGCAGAACCGGGCGACAGGACAGAACCGGCAACGGAGCGTAGTGATCATGATACACCGGGCGACACACCTGAAAAATGGGGCAAAGCTGGCGTTGCTCTCTGCCTCGCTGTTTATGTGCGGGGCACAGAGCCTGCGGGCGGCAGAGATAACCGGGGCAGGCTCCAGTTTTGCAGCGCCCCTTTATCAGGCGTGGTCCTCGGCCTCATCAGGTAGCACCGGGGTGCGGGTGAACTATCAGACCATTGGCTCTGGTGCCGGGCAGAATATGGTGCTGGCGGGCACGGTGGATTTCGGGGCGTCTGATGCGCCGATGGCCCCGGAAAAGCTGGCAGCCGGACATCTGATGCAGTTCCCGACGGGGGTTGGCGGCATTGTCGTGATCGTGAACGTGCCGGGGGTGCCGGACGGCGCTCTGCGGCTGACTGGCCCGGTGCTGGCGGGGCTATATGACGGCAGCATCAGTTCCTGGAATGACCCGCGCCTTGTGGCGCTCAATCCGGATCTGAAACTGCCGGATATGCCTGTTGCCGCACTGCATCGGGCGGACGGGTCTGGCACGACATTTGTGTTTACGGACTATCTGGGCCGGGTCTCTCCCACATGGCATTCTTCCGTGGGGCGAGGAACCTCGGTGGACTGGCCCGTCGGGTCCGGTACGCGCGGGAATGACGGGATTGCCTCCTACGTGGCCAATACGGAAGGCAGCATAGGCTATGTGGAATATGCCTATGCCGAGCGTAATCACCTGCCCATGGTGCAGTTGCAGAACAGGGCCGGGGAGTTTGTCACGGCCTCGGCGGATAGTTTCGCCAAAGCGGCGGAAGCCGCCCAGTGGGACGAGACGACCCTGACGGCCGCGTTGTCTGACACCAGCGGTGCCGGGGCATGGCCCATTGTGACTACGACCTATGTTCTGGTGCCACATCATCTGGCAGAGGCGGACCACGCCCGGGCTGTCAGAACTTTCTTCCGCTGGGGGCTGACACAGGGTGAGGCCGCCAGCCGGAAACTGGACTATGTGCCGGTTCCCGAGCGGGTGCGGGATATGGCGCTTGGTCATCTTGATCAGCTTGTGCAGAAGGACGCCCCGAAGGAGTAAGCTCCAGAGGCTTATACTCCACAGGTTTACGTGGGTCGGCGGGCTAAAGCAGCCCCTTCCGCCCGCTATGCCGTGTCATCCCGTAATCATCCCGCTGTTGTCCCGACTTTCATCCACAGATTCTGTGGATAACGCATGCGACGTGAAGTCCGTCCCGTTGTCGCTGACAATCATGAGGGGGTGGCATATTGCTCCATCAGGGGTAGTCAACTCCCGCGCGACATGCGTAGCAAGACCAGCAAGGGCACTGGTCCGAAGTGCACTCAGGACCGGAGTGGCTCGGATATGTTCAATCACCTGCCGATTTGCGACAGGCGTCACCACTTTTTTCCAACATTTTCCTTCGCGCGGTATTATCCAGCTTAGCATCCGCAAGACGGCGTTTTATCCGTCCGTATCCTTCCCGATCGGGCTCTACTTTTAAATGGTTATATTTTTAGGGGTCACGTCAGGGGGCACAAAGAATATGGGTATAGCGCCACGTGTCCTGGCTCTAATCTTCTGCCCGTTGTGGATGACATGAGGACGCAACCTGGCCTGCATAAACCGAACTATAGGGGCCTGTAATCATGCGACGTGCCACCGCATTTTTTTGCAGTGTCAGCATTTCTTCTTGCCGCACGTTTGCTTACCGGGCAGGTTTACAGTCACGATTCAGCCGAAACGTTTCTGGTGCTCAAGCACTCCCCCTCACTTGCAATCAGTCGGGATGAGTCGATGATCTATCCGGTCTCTCACGACACCGTTCTGGATAGCGACGAAATGAATCTGGCTTACGGCTCCGCTTATCGGGTCGCCATGACCGCCGCTCCCTATGCGTTCTGCGCCATGCTTTTGTTGTGGATTTTGGTGAGATCACGCAATCTCAAACGGCCATCAGCCTAACAGGCCCTTCGAAAAGCGTAATAAAATGGCAGACCTACACTTTCCCTTGCGAGAGAATAGATATCCCTTATGTCGAAATAGCGCGGGGCAGCCCCGGTCACAGAGGTGAAACCACATTGCCGCAGCGCCAGTTCTGACCTGGCGACATGAAACCATTGGGTTACCGCGATGATCGACATATCGCGTGGCAGCATCCCTGCAAGCGCCACAGCGGTTTGGTGAGTAGTCCGACCCTTCGGATCCTTGATAATCAAGCCAGCAGGGATGCCATGCTCCTCAAGATAGCCTGCCATAGCTTCGGGCTCGCTGATGCCCCCGTCCTCAATGCCGCCACTTACGATAACGCGTTTTACATCTCCGTCACGGTATAGCCGCAAAGCCTCGTCGAGGCGGGCACGTAATCGTGACGCAGGCTGACCGTCGGGACGTGCCTTGTTGCCAAGGACGACAGCAAACTCTGACCGCGCAGGTGCTGCGGTCAGACCTTTTACAGATATGAAAGCCGTGCTGAACAAGAAAGGTGCCAATATCAACGCCAGCAAGGCCGCTCCATACTTACGCATCAAGTATCCTGCTCTCAATTTCTTCGACGGGCGCACTGAACCACGGTGTCCTCGTTAGGGTCAGCGTTTGTCGAAACTGGATGTCTCGAGGGAAGCACGTTGAGCATCCCCACGGGGCGGACCGGGTTGAATGTTAGTGCGGCCTCGCCTCATTTGCCACGGTAGTCGCTTCGTCTTGGTGAACTTCAACGTCCAGCGCGCATGACGGGCTTTGTGGAGCAGCTTTGCCGGCCTGTCCTGCCAGTCCCGTAGAGGAGCCGTCCTTCCCGCAGATCCGCCTTCTCATCGTCGGTATTGCGCTGTTTTGGAGCCGCTACCAATGTCGCGTCCAGGATCTGGCCTGATATTGGCAGATAGCCAGCGTTGTGTAAGGTCGCGTCAAATGGTTACATGTGCAGGGGGGGCACGTCACATGAGACGGGATACAGGTGGTGTTTTCCGGTATGTTTCATGCGGATACAGACCAGAGAGTGGGAAGCCGGATGTTCCCCTAACGGAGCCAGACCTGTGAGAAAAAGAGCTTATTGACCTGAGTATAAAAGAAATTTTTCAGGCGTGGTGAGGTGATGATGACATCATCTTTTTCAATAACCGGGGCGACAGGCGCCTGTTCCATGACCAGATGATCGACCTCACGCCAGATTGCGTCGGTCTGCTCCTGACTGAGGGAAACATCTGTTTTGGCGCGGTCCATGAGCGCCTGAATGTGCCTGTCACAGAAGCCGGGGATGTTGATGGAACTGTCTGAATTGGGATGAAAATTCTCGCAGCCCAGCAGATCATCCAGAAAATTGGAGGGCGAGGGGTAATCCGCTGACCAGTCTTTCAGGGCAATCTGCACATGATTGCCGGAATTCTGCATGTAATTGAATGCCATGGAACTGCTGAGCGGGCGCAGGGTGGCCTGATACCCGATGCTTTGCAGCATGTCGCGCAGCCATGTGCCCATGGCGTAATCAATGCTTGTATTCGCTGTGACCAGAGTCACATGCTGGCCGGCCGTGCCGCTTTCCCGCACCAGAGCACGGGCTTTTTCCAGGTCCGGAGCGGACCATTGTGCTGCCGGAGCGGACGGGGACGCCCCGCGTGTGTAGGCGCAGGTGTCGGACGCGACAGGCAGAGAGGAGGGCAGCATGCCGCACAGCGGGCGGGCAATGCCGGGGCCACCATACAGAATGACCATGGCCTTGCGGTTGAGCGCGTAATTGACAGCCTGCCGCGCCTTAAGCTGGTTGAAGGGCGGCAGATTGACATTCATCGGGATGAAATACATCGCCGGGTGTGGCGCCACATGGGTCTGCGCCGTAAAGCGGTTGCCCAGTTCCCCCAGCCTGTCCATGGGAACGGTGTCCGCCATCCAGTCATACTGGCCATTTTCAACGGCGGTTACGGCGGCTTCATCCGGGATGCCAAAACTATACTCTAGGCGGTCCGGGTAGCCATCGGGCTGGGCCAGTGTATCCCATGTCCGGAAAAAGGATTACGGTCCAGACTCAGGGCCTTGTTCGGATCATAGGAGGTGATCCGATAGGGGCCTGTGCCGGGGGCCGGTGTGTTGCCAATGTCATGATCGGGTGTGTCGGCGGGGAGAATGACCGCGTGCGTAAAGGCCAGTTTTTGCAGAAATTCCGTATCGGGCCGGGTCAGGTGAAAAGTAATGGTGCGGTGTGCGGGGTCATCCGAGATCCCGTCTTCCAGCGTGCAGGAAGCCGGGCTGTGCAGGCAGGCGTCCGCTCCGGCAATGGCGGAATAGAAGGAGCCTGCGGTTGGTGAGCCAACCCGGAAAATACGCCGGAAGGAGGCCACGACATCGGCTGTAGTCAGGGGCTGACCGTTGGAAAAACGGATGTCCGGCCTGAGGGTGAACACATAGGTCCGCCCGCCATCCTGTGAGGTGGGGAGTGTTTCAGCCAGATCGGCCACAACATCGTTGCCACGGGGGCCTGTGGTTTTGCGGAAGGTTGTCAGCCCGTCATACACCACAGCGAACAGGTTGATATATTTGGCAGTGTAATTGATCTGCGGGTCCAGCGTGCCGCCGGATGCCGCGGCAACGAGTTTCAGCGTGCCGCCGCGATGCGCTGCCAGTGTTTCAGGCGTAGGGTCAACGGCAGTCTGCGCCATGGCTGGGGCTACACTGGCGGTAGCCAGAATCAGGCCAGTGAGCAGAAGTGGAGAAAAAGAGGGGGATACGCCCCGGTGCAGCAGTGTGCGCAAGGCGTGTTGTCCTGTCCCTTTAAGAAGGCTTCTGGTCAGACGGCTTCTGGGCTGGAGTGCTGTCCACGGCAGGTTGCTCGGTCTGGCCCGACTGCTGTTCCATAAGGTGGGAGAAATTCCGATAAATGGAACTGACCAGAAAAATACCCAGAATGAGCGTGGCGATAACGATACCAAGCCGCAGAAGTTTACCATCCATGTCTAGCCGGTCCTTCAGTGCTGTGGGGGAGGAGGGGGACGATACCAGTTCGGCCCGCGCTCACCATGGTGAGTCCGGGCGTGGTAATAATGCTGGGAATCGTCATCCGCACAGGCGTTCAGCCCCAGCAGGCCAAGCAGACACAGACCGGGCACGATGGCCCGGCGTGCGAAGAGGAAAAAGCATGTCATCCGGCTACCATACCGGCATTTGAGGCGGGGCGAAAGAGCGCGGGTGTCAGGCCCCGGTGACACCGTTCCCCACCATGTCCAGCGGGTTCACCAGCTTGTCAAATGTCTCACCGTCCAGAGCGCCGGACTGTATGGCGGCCTCCCGCAGGCTGATATCCTGCTCCATGGCCTGATGTGCGATATGGGCCGCCCTGTCATACCCTATGACAGGACTGAGGGCGGTGACGAGCATGACGGAACCATTCACATACTGCGCAAGGCGAGCCTCATTCAGGGTCGTTCCCTCCACGGAGAAAACCCGGAAATTATGGCAGCCATCCGCCAGAATACGGATGCTGTGCAGGCAGTTGGCCAGAATAACCGGGCGCATGACGTTCAGGTCCAGCTGTCCCTGACTGGCGGCAAAGCCGACGGTAGCATCATTGCCCAGAACCTGCGTTGCAATCATCACCATGGCTTCACACTGGGTCGGGTTGACCTTGCCGGGCATGATGGACGAGCCGGGTTCATTCTCAGGTAGGTGCAGTTCTCCCAGCCCGCAACGCGGGCCGGAGGCCAGCAGGCGCATGTCATTGGCAATTTTCAGCAGCGGCACGGCCAGCCCGCGCAATGCGGATGAGGCCCGGACCATGGCGTCCAGCCCGCTGAGAGCGGCGAATTTATTGGGGGCGGTCACAAACGGGCGGCCTGTCAGCTCTGCAATCCTGCTGGCAATGGCCTTGCTGAAACCGGCGGGGGCGTTCAGCCCGGTGCCAACGGCGGTCCCGCCTGCGGCCAGTTCAAACAGCCCCTCCCGCGCGGTGCGCAGGTTGGCCAGCGTATCCTCCAGCATACAGGCCCAGCCGGACCATTCCTGCCCGACTGTCAGTGGCACGGCGTCCTGCAGATGGGTGCGGCCAATTTTGACAACACGCATCCATTGGTCGGCTTTTGTCTGAAGACTGTCGCGCAGAGCCTCTACAGCGGGGATCAGCCGGTTCTCTATTTCCAGAAGGGTGACGATGTGCATGGCCGTGGGAAAGGAGTCATTGCTTGACTGCCCCATATTCACATCATCATTCGGATGTACCGGGTTTTTGGACCCGATCTCACCCCCGGCAAGCTGAATGGCCCGGTTGGCGATGACCTCATTCAGATTCATGTTGGTCTGGGTGCCGGAGCCTGTCTGCCAGACAAAAAGCGGAAAATGGGCGTCCAGCTTGCCAGCGCAGATTTCATCCGCCACACGGGCTATAAGGTCCGCTTTCCATTGCGGCATCCGCCCATCCGCCGCATTCACCAGAGCCGCCGCTTTTTTCACAATCGCATAGGCATGGCAGAGGGGTAGGGGCATATGGTCTTCCCCGATGGAAAAATGCACAAGGCTGCGTTGGGTCTGCGCCCCCCAGTATTTATCTGCCGGAACCTTGATCTCACCCATTGAGTCCCGCTCCAGGCGGAACCCTGTTGCATGCAGGCCAACTGGGCAATCTGTAATATGCGGGGGTGTGGTCATGATCTGCCTTCCGATTATTCACGCCTGCCTCATGCCGTGGCGTTTGAAATCCAATACTTTTTTTTTAATATGGTGTGTGGCAAAGCTGGTGCATGTCTGCATAAAGTCACATTGCAGCGAGGTATCGTGCGGGGCAGAACCCTTCTGTACAGCTGGAAATGTGCGGTTGGGGGTTAGGTATTCAGGAAGGGTGTATGTTAAAAGATATGCACATTCCGAAATATCTGCCTTTCTGGTGCCTTATCTTTATGCAACAGACTGCCTCAGTGTGCGGAAAAACCTGACTGGAGGAGTAAAGAGAGTATGGCGGTAACTGGTCTGGCTGCAGTACTGCTTGCCATTGCTCTTCTTCTTGTCATTGTCAGCACGGTTCAGCCTATTGCCCGCAAGCTGGAACTTTCAGAAACGGTTCTGCTGGCTATTGTCGGCATTATTATCGGCAGTCTGGCGGATTTCGCCCTGCGCAGCACGCATACGTCCGCGCTGAACGGGATTGCGGAAACGCTGCTGGACTTTCCCATCAATAGTGAAGCGTTCCTGCTGATCTTCCTGCCCGTTCTGGTTTTTCAGGGGGCGTTGGCCATTGACGTGCGGCGTCTGGCGCATGAGGCCGCAACCGTGCTGCTGCTGGCTGTGGTGGCGGTGGTGGTTTCAACCGGAGCCATCGGGCTGGCGCTGTTCCCCTTTGCGCAGATGCCGCTGGTTGTCTGCCTTCTGCTCGGCTCCATTGTGGCGACAACGGACCCTTCGGCCGTGGCCGGGATTTTCCGTGATATCGGGGCTGCAACGCGTCTGACCCGTCTGGTGGAAGGGGAGGCGCTGTTGAATGACGCCGCCGCTATTTCCATCTTCTCGATTCTGCTGCCGTCCGTCACGCTGCATCACGCCATTCATCCGGGTGAGGCCGTCATCTCGTTTGTGATCTCGTTCGTCGGCGCGCTGGTTGTCGGTGTCATATTTGGTCAGATGACCCTGATGATGATCACGGCACTCGGCGGGTCTGCCGCGGCGGAAATCACCCTGACCGTGGCCCTGCCTTATGTGGCCTATATCGTTTCCGATGAATTTCTCGGTGTTTCCGGCGTGGTGGCGACGGCCGCCGCCGGGCTGACCATGTCGGTCTACGGGCCGTCGACCGTCAGGCCACAGACGTGGCTGTTTCTCAACCAGCTCTGGCAGCAGCTTGTGTTCTGGGCCGGGTCTCTGGTGTTCGTGCTGGCCTCCATGCTGGTGCCGCATCTGCTGGTGGGTATGACCCGCTGGGATTGTGTGCTGATCCTGATCGCCAGTGTCGCCGGTCTGGCCGCGCGTGGGGCCGTTGTGTTCGGGCTGCTGCCCATCCTTGCCATGACCAGACTGGCTCCGCCGGTGCCAACCCCCTTCAAGATCACCATGGTCTGGGGGGGGATTGCGTGGGGCCATCACGCTGGCGCTGGCGTTGGCCGTGACTGAAAACGAGCGGGTTTCCACGCCAGTTGCCCATTTTATCGGTATTCTCGCAACCGGCTTCGTTCTGATTACGCTGCTGCTGAACGGCACCACCCTGCGTTCTCTGGTGCTGTTCCTCAAGCTCGACAAACTCTCCCCCATTGATGAAGCCATGCGGCATCAGGTGCTGAGTATCGGTCTGGAGAATGTGAAGACGCGGTCAGAAAAACTGGGGGATGAACTCGGTTTCACCACGGATGCAACCGGCACCGTGATCGCGCAGGTGGAGCGCCGTGCGCAGGAGGAGCAGGCCGCCAACAGCTTTGATACCGCGTTGGGGGATACGCAGCGAGTGAACCTCGCCCTGATCACCATTGCCAGCCAGGAACGCTCTGTTCTGCTGGATCTGTTCCGTATTCAGGGCCTGTCCCGCCGGGTGATGGAAACGCTGCTCCGGTCTTCCGAGGCTGCGATTGATGGGGCCCGGCTGGAAGGGCGGCTGGGCTATGTCCGCGCCATGCGCAGGCGGCTCAGCCCCTCGCTACGCTTTAAAATTGCGCAATGGATCCACAAAAATCTGCGCATCGACCGTCCGCTGATGCTGTGCATGGCCGAGCGTTTTGAAATGCTGATGGTGGCGCATTTTGTCTCCATCGCTCTCACACGCTTCATGAGCGAGCGGCTGGAGCCAACGCTGGGCAGCCGTATTGGGGACGTTGTGGCGGAAGTGTTGCAGCGCCAGCGCAAATTGCTGGATGAGGCGCTGGAAACCCTGCGCCAGCATTATCATGGCTATTCGGAAGCGCTGGAAAACCGGATTTTCCGGCAGATCGTGCTGCGGCTGGAAGGGGAGGAATATGATTACCTGCTGGCGGAATCCCTGATCAGTGAAGAGCTGAATCGTGAGCTTCTGAAAGAGCTGGAACGCCGCCGCCACCGGCTGGACAAGCCGCTGAGTTTTGACCTGCGCAGCGGGATTGAAAGCCGCCTGAAAAGTGCTGCCGTGTTCCGTGGTCTGCCCAATGCGGAACTGCATGATCTGGCGACAACAACATCCCTGCGTTTTGTGGCGCCGCAGGAACTGATCTGCCATCGTGGCCGCAAGATCCGCAATATCTATTTCATCAGTGCGGGGCTGGCTGAATGTCATATCGCGGAGAGGGACATCCTGTATCATGCGGGAGATCTGATCGGCGCGATTGCCGCGAGCAAGAACGAGCGGTGCCCGGCCAGCATCCGGGCGGTGCAGTTCGGGCATTTCATGGTGATCAGTGCATCACGCTTCCGGCGGCTGGTGGAGGAATATCCACTGGTGCTGGAAAATATCGAAAAACTTCGTCTCCAGCGTGTGGGGGAGGAGCAGACGGTCGATGTGGTTTCGATTGCAAATCCGGCGCAGGGTGAGGTAGAACACCCTGACGAGGCGACCAGAGCGTTGATGAAGCTGGACAGCAAGCTGCCCGCAAAACCTCCTCAGGAGACAGGCTCTGAAGAAGGTAAGGCGAAGGCGGACGAGCCGTCTCCTTCAAAATAGTCCCTTCCTGATACCCCTCTTTTCTTTCTCTCGGCATGCCAGCGGGGCTTGGAGAAAAGGGGATGTCTATACTTGTAACAGGCATGGTGAGAGATTTTTGGGAGAATAAAACCCTCTCTGCCTGCCTGTAATCATTTGTATTAGAGAGAACGGGGTAAATATACTGTGCGCCAGACCGTCTGAGAGAAGTTTCCGCACGGTTTGACAAGATTTGACGCTCTCGGGCCATTTGTGCAGTCAAAATATTCTGAAATTACGATTCACATTTCTGGAGGAGTTCCATCTGAAACTCTCAGAGTCTGTCTCACTCTATGGACAGAGTCCTGTCTGACGTCAGATGATATGGGGTGGTAATTATTCCGCTCTAAGTGCCTGAAAAGGCGACGGAGTTTTTTGAGAAATTCCTGAATTGCGCAAATCAGCAGGAGCGTCTTTTTTTAGATAATATGTGTTTCTATTGCATTAACAATATGATGCGTGTAAATGATTTAACGTCTAATTAACGATTCGCTCGCGATGAATTTGCGCTTGCGAAATTCAGGAGTTATGAAAAAAATGACTGATACGGCGACCAATCAGGATAACAGCGTAACCATTGTCTCGGACAAGACTGGGCCGACAATCACAACATATCCAACGGGCGATTTTCTTCATCTCAATCCAATTTACTCAGCAACGAGAACTATCGTCACCTCAAATGGACTGACTTACACAGTAACGACTCATAGTTATAATCTTGGATCTAGTAGCTATGATGTAAAAATTTCTGATTCCAGTGGAAAAACTATATTAGATCAGAGTAATATCAATAGAGGTATTAATCTTATCAATATTATTCAGATTGCTGCGAGTGGGGACGTTATTACAGGATCAGCGGATTCTGCCGTTTTAGTTAATCTGGCCAGCATTGGGACCTATGTCAGCCTTCCCGGGGCGACAGGTAATTTTATCATTGGTGCCGGAGCCGCAACGGCCAATACCTATTACATTGGGGGGACCACATCCATTAGTGGTCTTGCTAACCTGATTACAGGGTCAACAATCAATGTGATTGGTGGCACGGCGACCCTTTCAGGGAATAGTGGTGCGTCTCTGCTTGATGCGTTAAGTGGTTCTACGATCAATATCGAGTACGGCGGCACATTTAATACTGGGGATGCTCTGGCCAGTATTCTGAGTGGGACGACAATTAATTTTGGTGATGGTGGTGGTACGCTCATCATTAATGGCGGTGGAACTCTTATAAATATCGCTGGATCATCCATTAATAACTATGATCCCTCCAAAGATACCATAGAGCTGAAAGGTACGACGACGCCTGTCTATCAGTACAGTATTTCAGGTAATGGTAATGCCCGTACGATTATGTTGTATGATAGAGATGGAAAGCTACTTGCAGAATATGCTGCAAATCTGGCAAGCGGCGTAGAACTGAAAAACGGAAATTACTACACTTCCAGCAAAGATAACCCTCTTAATATCAGCTATTCCAGCGGCAATACTTATGTTGGGGCCTGCTTCCTTGCCGGGAGCATGATTCGCACCACAAAGGGTGATATTGCAGTCGAGGATGTTCGTATTGGTGATGGTGTCATCGCCTTTGACTGGCAGAATAAGACAGACAGTGTGCGCTCTGTTGTCTGGGTTGGAAAAGCTCATGTTACTGTTCGGCAGGGGCTTTCTGATGATGAGGCCGGATATCCAGTTCGTGTTCTGAAAAACGCGATTGCTGATGGTGTGCCTTACAAAGACATGTTGATTACGCCGGAGCATTGCCTGTTCTTCAATGACAGATTTGTCCCGGTGCGCATGCTGGTGAATGGCGTTTCCATTTTCTATGACAAATCAATCACGTCCTATGAGTATTACCATGTGGAAACCGAGCAGCATTCCGTCATTACGGCGGATGGTATGCTGACCGAGAGCTATCTGGATAACGGAAACCGCATGTCTTTCCGGCAGGACGGGAAGGTTGTCACACTGCGCGGGCAGGCGAAAAACTGGGATGAGGATTCCAGCGCGCCTCTGTGTGTCGAGCGCGCTTTTGTGGAGCCTCTGTTCCGTGCGCTGGAATGGCGTGAAAACAGTGTTGCCGGAAGCCGGAAGGTTGAAAAAGCACCGAAGCTGACCCATGATCCGGATCTGCATCTGGTTCTGGCAAGCGGGGCCATTATTCGCCCGATACAGAAATACAGCTTCATGCTGCCGCCTGGCACACAATCTGTGCGGATTGTCTCTCGTGCCAGCCGTCCGTCAGACACAATTGGCCCGTTTGTGGACGATCGCCGGATGCTGGGCGTCTCCATTGCGGATGTCCGTCTGCTGTGCGCACGAAACCAGTTTACGATTACGTCTCACCTTCATGAGGAAAAGCCTGCTGGCTGGTATGAAGGGGATGAAGAAGGATGTGCGTGGACAGACGGCAATGCCGAACTGTCTCTTGAGGGGCTTCTGAAGCCGGGTGTCATGGGACTTCTTTATCTGAATGTTCGCGCTGCCGGTCCTTACCTTGTCAGTGCAGACAGGGACGAAGCCGCAAGCGTGAAATCTGCTTAAAAATCTGAGTGCTTTATGCAGGCCCTGCTTGACGGCAGGGCCTGTTTTTTTACCGTCAGTCCTTTGGTAGCCTCCGCCAGGCCGGTGGCCGGGAAGGGGCATAAGGAAAGCGCTGCTGGTGTCGCCTGTTGCGCGCTGGGCAGAAAAAAAGGCACTCCGGCTTGATCCGGAGTGCCTTTCTGACGTTCGGTGGGGGCAGGCTTTAGAGGCGGCTGGTATCAGTCTGACGGAGCGCCAGGCCAAACTGGAGCCAGCCAATACCGCTGGTGATCAGTTCCACACCAACAAAGGTCCCAATCAGCCACAGGCCGGACCAGGGCAGGGTGAAATACAGGCATAGCCCGACCGTCAGGCTGATGAGGCCGCCTGCCAGGATAATGCCCCAGCCGGGTAGGCTGCGATACTGGATGGCCATGATGCTGCGCATCACGCCCACAACAATAAAGCAGGCGGAGACAAACAGCGTAATCATCACGGAGCCGGTAACAGGTTCTTCAATAATCATGCCGCCCGCTACGATATACAATATGCCGAACAGCACGGAAAACAGCACGCCACCCCAGCCCCTTACGGCAAAAGCATGGGCAATCTGAAAGGCGCCAGCAATAATCATCAGAATACCGATGAAAATTGTGCTGGCGAGCGTGACAGAAATGGCATCCACGCAGGCAATAAAGCCCAGCGCGATCAGCACTGCGCCCAGAGCGACAAAAAGTGCCCATTTTTTAGAAGATGGCATGTGATCAGTCCTCTGTTTTTGTGAAGTGTTTCTGAAAATCGTCGCCTAATCTAGGACACCGATGATGCAAATGCTATCTATAAAGGGACTTTGTTTTCTGTGCGGTATGAAGTGAATGTCTTTATACTGATTCTGGCAGAAATGTCCCGGCTGAGTTGACAGATGGCCGCTCTTTCCGTAATGGCTGCACCCATTGCCGGGAATGTGGACAGGACGGCCGATGCAGGTGGACAGATGCTCCCGCCTGCCGGTGATACGGACTGCGCCCGCTCTGATCCACGAGGGACGGAGACTACCGGCGCCATGTTGAGGCACAGAGTGATGGTGCCTCACGCAGACAGAGAAGAGAAGAGCGCCTTATGAGCAAGCGCCTCGAGAGCAAATATAAGATTAACCGCCGTCTTGGCGTTAACCTGTGGGGCCGTGCAAAGTCTCCGGTTAACCGTCGCGAATACGGCCCGGGTCAGCATGGTCAGCGCCGTAAAGGCAAGCCGTCTGACTACTCTGTCCAGCTGATGGCAAAGCAGAAGCTGAAGGGTTACTACGGTAACATCAGCGAAAAGCAGTTCCGTCGCTACTATCAGGAAGCCGTGCGTCGTAAGGGCGATACGTCTGAAAACCTGATCAACCTGCTTGAGCGTCGTCTGGATGCGGTCATTTACCGCATGAAATTCGCCATCACGCCGTTCGCAGCGCGTCAGTTCATCAGCCATGGCCACATTCTGGTCAACGGTCGCAAGGTGAACATCCCGTCATTCCTGGTGCGGGATGGGGACGTGATCGAAGTGCGTGAAAAGTCCAAGCAGCTGGCCATCGTTCTGGATGCAGCCCAGACGGGTGAACGCGACGTTCCGGAATATATGGACGTTGATCACCGCCAGATGAAGGGCACGTTCGTCCGTGGTCCGAAGTTCGCTGATGTGCCGTATCCGGTGCAGATGGAACCGAACCTGGTGGTCGAATACTACTCTCGTTAATCGGCGCTTCGGCCCGATTTGTGCAGCGCCGGGTGGAGGGGCACCCTCTCCATCCGGCGTTTGCCGTTTTAACCTGTCTCTCTTCCAGCCGGATTGCCTGATTATGTCTGAAACGCTTGCAACTGACCTCAGCACGGAAATTGCTCGCCGCCGTACGTTTGCGATCATCTCGCATCCGGATGCGGGTAAAACTACGCTGACGGAACGCATTCTGCGGGCAGGCGGGGCTATTCAGCTGGCAGGGAATGTGCGGGCCAAGGGGGAACGGCGGCGCACCCGGTCTGACTGGATGTCCATTGAGCGGGACCGTGGGATTTCCGTGGTCAGTTCGGTCATGACCTTTGAATATGGCGGGTGTATTTTCAACCTGCTGGACACACCTGGGCATGAGGATTTCTCCGAAGATACCTATCGCACCCTGACAGCGGTCGACTCTGCTGTGATGGTGATTGACGCCGCGAAAGGCATTGAGGACCGGACACGCAAGCTGTTCGAAATCTGCCGTCTGCGTGATATTCCCATTGTCACCTTCATCAACAAGATGGACCGTGAGGCGCAGGACCCCTTTGCGCTGCTTGATGAAATTGCGTCCGCTCTGGCGCTGGATACCTCGCCTGCAACCTGGCCGATTGGTCGCGCCGCCGGGTTTGTTGGCACCTATGATCTGCGCACCAGAGAAGTGCATACGGGGGAGAAGCTGGCTCAGTCCGATCCGCGCATGGTGCAGCTTGCGGAAGAACTGGAACTGGCGGAAGGCGTGCTGCCGCCGTTTGATCGGGATTCTTTTGATGCGGGGCATCTGACACCGGTTTTCTTCGGGAGCGCCATGAAGGAAATTGGCGTGACAGATCTGCTGAACGCGCTGGTCGCCTTCGGGCCGTCGCCGCGGGATCAGGTTGCGGAAAGCCGCACCGTCAAGGCTGATGAAGAAGAGATGACGGCGCTCGTCTTTAAAATTCAGGCCAATATGGACCCCAACCATCGTGACCGTATTGCGTTTGCCCGGATCTGCTCCGGCAAGCTGACACGTGGCATGCGTCTGCGCCACAGCCGTACAGGCAAGAATTTTGCCGTGCATACGCCGCAGTTCTTCTTTGCGCGCGATCGCCAGTTGGCGGAAGAAGCCTTTGCGGGCGATGTGGTGGGTATTCCCAACCACGGCACGTTGCGCATTGGGGATACGCTGACCGAAAATGAAGATCTGAAATTTACCGGCGTGCCGCACTTCGCTCCGGAAATCCTACGGCGCGTCCGGCTGGATGATGCCATGAAGGCGAAGAAGCTCAAGCAGGCGCTGACCCAGCTTGCAGAAGAGGGCGTGGTGCAGCTCTTCAAGCCACAGGACGGTGCGCAGCCGATTGTTGGCGTGGTGGGCACATTGCAGCTTGACGTGCTTCAGGCCCGCCTGAAGGCGGAATATGGCGTAGCGATCGGGTTTGATGCGGTGCCGTTCTCTCTGGCACGCTGGGTCACGGGCTCACGGGAGAAAATCGAAGCCTTCGCCATGGCAAACCGTTCAGCCATGGCGGATGATCTGGATGATGATCCGGTGTTCCTTGCGACATCCGCTTTCATGATGCGCCGGACGCAGGAACAGAACCCGGATATTACGTTCCACGATATCAAGCAGATCGGGCTCGAGATCAAATAATCGGGTCCGAGTATTTTAGCGCCGTTTTTCTGTCAGACAGACGACAAACGCGAGGGCTGGAAAGGCTGCTCCGAGGGCGGCCGCCAGAGGCCAGTCGCCGTGTGCGTAAGCCCATGTGCCCACAGCTGATCCTGCTGCGCCGCCCAGGAAAAAAATGGCCATGTAAAGTCCGTTAAGGCGCGCTCGGTTTTCTGCGGGCAGCACAAACAGGGCGCGTTGTCCCAGCACCAGATTGGCGGTGACACCAAAATCAATCACGATGCCCGCCAGTGTCAGCACGCCTGTAAAAACAGACTGTGGCATTATGGCACTTGTCAGAAAGGCGACGGAGACCAGAGCCATGGCGGCGAGGGTTGCAGGCCATGTCCAGCCTTTATCGGCAACGCGTCCGGCGATGGGAGCCGCAATGGCTCCGGCGACACCGACAAAAGCAAAAAGTGCAATCTGTCCCTGAGAAAACAGGAAGGGAGGGTTGGCCAGAAGCAGGGGCGTGACCGTCCAGAACAGGCTGAAAGAGCCAAACAGGCAGGCATGGTAAAATGCGCGCCGTTGCAGAACG
Organism: Zaprionus nigranus; assembly: GCA_018903425.1. Classification (NCBI taxonomy): domain Eukaryota; kingdom Metazoa; phylum Arthropoda; class Insecta; order Diptera; family Drosophilidae; genus Zaprionus; species Zaprionus nigranus. The sequence continues at coordinate 1,323,138 of JAEIGD010000013.1, read as the reverse complement.
CGCGTGGTGAGCAGAAGTGTCACCATGGAACTGAGCAGCCTGCCGTAATGGCTGCGGGTAGCGGGTCTGTGCTCAGGCAGAACACGCTGGAGTACAATGGAAAGCACCAGCATGATTCCGGCGGAAATCAGAAAAATCGTATGCCAGGATGAAAACTCGGTCACAAGGCTTGAGACCGGGCGGGACAGCATGATGCCGATCATCAGTCCGCTCATCACATTGCCGACCACGCGCCCACGTATGGCTTCCGGGGTAAGACTGGCAGCAAACGGCACCAGAATTTGCACGGCGACGGACAGAACTCCCACAAGTCCGATGGCAAACAGGAAGGGCAGGGGATGGTGGGAAAAAGGCAGCGCCAGAAGTGCTGGCATGACAAGCCGTGTCATCCACACAATCAGGCTGCGATTTTCCAGTAGATCGGCCAGAGGGACAATCAGCAGCAGGCCAAGGCAGTAGCCAAGCTGGGTGATGGTCACAATCAGGCCGGACTGGCTTTCCGGCATGGAGAGCGTGGCGCTGATCGGACCTGCCAGAGGTTGCGCATAATAGATATTGGCGACAATCAGCCCACAGGCAGCCGCAATGAGTCTTACCAGATTAGGGCTGGGGCCAGAATGGTCAGAGGGTTTGGGTGTGTGTGTCGGGGGTGGGTGTGGGTGTCATGAGCGGGCGGCCGTCAGCAGTGCGCGGGAGGTGGGGAGAAGGTCGGGGCGGTGCAGCCAGTGTTTAATGTCCGCAGGTTGTACAAGGGCAAGCTGGTCATATTCCTGATTGGCTGAGTTCTTCCAACAGGCTTCGACCGCGCTGAAAGACAGTGATGTGCGCATGGGAATGCCAATATCCAGAATCCGTGTGCCCGGATGGCGGGCGATAAGACAGGGGGGCGCGACTGTCAGACTGTCCGCTTTCAGGCCCAGTTCTTCTTCGGCTTCGGCCAGAAGCTGTTCGCCCAGATTGACTGCCGTGCTATCGCCGCGTCGCTCGATGCTGCCAGCGGGTGGGCTTTGCCAGAAGTTGCCCTGATACAGAGATGACGGGTGCCTTCGGCCCAGAACATAGCCTTCGGGTGTTTCCAGAAGGCCAATGACGGCAAGCGGTTGCAGGCGGAGCGTGGGGGAAGAGGGCTGGGTTTTTCATTTGCGCGAGGACAGAACGGTAATCAGTCCAGTGGCCGGAAATATCCGTGCGGGTCACGCGGTCTGCTGAAAAAACGCAGCCGTTAAAAAAGAGAGGGGGTTTTCTGGCAGGCCTCTGTCCAGATACGGGTCACCTCAGATTCTGTCTCTGCCGTATGATGCGGCAAAGCGTCCGTAACCGAAATGGTGCAGGACGGAGAAAGCCGGAGGAGGGGCCACGCCCCGGAAAAGCTGGGAATCATAAGATCATGATACGCGCCGTAGGGGAGTCTGTGTAAAGCCGTAACGGCTGAAAAATCAGAAATGACAGAGAGGTCATTTCAAAAACCGGTCAGGTTGATCCAATGGGTCTTTTATGGCTGACGGCGGTGTCTTTTTGCATCAGTGCTGCTGTGCCGTGTCGGCAAAACCATCGGTTCCGTCACATAAAGATTTTGCGGTGCCGTGATGCTGAATTTTTGAGGCAGTCTCTTAAAAACGGGAGGCGGATAAACCGCACTCCCGCTTTGTTAAAGAGAGATCAGACCAGCTGCTGTTTGAGAGCGGCTGTGAGATCCTTCGTGGAGGCGTTACCACCGAGGTCTTTGGTGCGGACGGTGCCTTCCGTGATGACCTTCTTGATGGCGTGGTCAATACGGTCTGCCAGATCCTGACGACCCACATGCTGGAGCATCATGACAGCAGCCAGCAGCAGGGCCAGCGGGTTGGCAATGCCCTGTCCGGCGATGTCCGGAGCGGAGCCATGCACGGCTTCGAACACTGCGGCTTTTTCACCAATGTTTGCGCCCGGAGCCATGCCCAGACCGCCCACAAGGCCGGCCGTCAGGTCGGACAGGATGTCACCAAACAGGTTGGTGGTGACAATCACGTCAAACTGCCAGGGGTTGATGACGAGCTGCATGGCGCAGGCATCGACAATCCGCTCGTTAAAGGCAATGCGGCCTTTATATTCTTCAGCAACCTTGCGGCCTTCTTCAAGGAACAGGCCAGTCAGCAGCTTGAGGATGTTGGCTTTATGGACAATTGTGACCGTCTTGCGGTTGTTCTTGACGGCATATTCAAAAGCAAACTTCACAATCCGGCGGCATTCGGCGCGGGAATTGAAGCCGGTGCTCAGGGCAATGCCCTTGGGGTCTTCACCAACCGGAACATAATGTTCCATGGCGGCGTAATAGCCTTCAAGATTTTCACGGAACAGAACCAGATCAATCTTGTCGAACTTGCCACCGGGAATAATCGTCTTGGTGGGGCGCAGGTTGGCGAACAGCCCGAATTCCTGACGCAGCGTGACGTTGATGGATTTGAAGCCACCCCCGACCGGTGTGGTCAGCGGGCCTTTCAGAGCAAGGCCAGTGCGACGGATGCTTTCAATGGTCTGTTTGGGGAGCGGGTCATTGACCGCATCCACCCCGGCCATGCCGGCAAGCTGGGGGTCCCATACAAACGGGGCGCCAACGGCGTCAAGAAGTTCGGTAACCGACTCTACGATCTCAGGGCCGATCCCATCACCGGCGATAAGAGTAGCGGGGATGGTTTTGCTGTTTGTCGTCATTCTGTAAGCTCCCAATCACTTCGCAACTTTTCTGCTCTTCTTCGGCCGGACAGGCGATTCCCAATTTCGTGACCAGTTGGCCGAAAGCAGCTCTCTCACGCTCTCTTGAGCGGCGCACAGACCGTTTTCAGCCAGTTTCTGGCCGCCTCTGGCAGATGCGGGCCAATCTGCTCCATGATTTGTGCATGGTAGGCATCCAGAATCAGACAGGCTTCTTCACCCAGAAGGGCGGTGTCGATCAGCCTGCGGTCAAACGGCGCGAGCGTCAGTGTTTCAAACACATGGCCGGGGCGGTTTTCACCAGCTTTTTCCTGCACCAGCACAAGTGTTTCCAGCCGGATTCCGTAGGCTCCCGGCTCATAATAGCCGGGCTCGTTGGAGAGAATCATGCCCTCCTGCACCGTGATGGCTGACGGATTTTTGGAAATGCGGGCTGGCCCTTCATGCACGGAGAGGAAGCTTCCCACGCCGTGGCCTGTGCCGTGGTCATAATCAAGACCCGCCTGCCACAGATCATACCGCGCCAGCGCATCCAGCGCGTGGCCGGTGGTGCCTGTGGGGAAGCGGGCGCGGCCAAGGCGCAGATTGCCCTTGAGAACACGGGTAAAGGTTTCCATCAGGCGGGCTGGTGGTGCGTCCGGGCCGGTCCAGACGGTGCGGGTGACATCGGTTGTGCCTTCCGGATACTGGCCGCCGCTGTCAATCAGATAGACTTCATTGGCCTTGAGGGGCCGGTCACTCTCCGGGGTGACGCGGTAATGAATGACCGCACCATTTGGTCCGGCACCGGAAATGGCGGGGAAGGATTCGCCGCGATAGTCCGCGCCCTCGGCCCGGAAGGCGTTCAGTCTTGTGGCCGCCTGAAGTTCCGTGGTGCCACGGGCTTCGTCCGTTTCCAGCCAGTGCAGGAAGCGGCACAGGGCAACGCCATCTTTCAGATGCGCCTTGCGGGCGCCGTCCTGTTCGGTCGGATTTTTGCGGGCTTTGGGTAGCAGGCACGGATCCGGGCTGTCCTGCACGGTGGCCCCGTGGCGGGTCAGGGTCTGTGTGAACCATACGGCATTGCTGGCCGGGTCCACACCCACGGTCCTGCCGCTGAGTGTCGCCAGAACGGCTTCCATGTTCTCAGGCTCATGCACGCGCACGTCCGGCCCGAGCCACGCCCGGACGTCAGCCGGAAGTTTGCTGGCCTGAAGGAAGAGGTCAACCGAGGCATCGGCATGGAGCACGGCAAAGGCCAGAACAACCGGGGTGCAGGGGATGTCCGTGCCACGGATGTTCAACAACCATGCGATGGAGGCCGAATCGCTCAGAATGGCGGCGGCCTGTCCGGCATCAGCCAACGCCTTGCCCAGACGGGTGCGTTTGTCCGCGGAGGATTCACCTGCATAGGCCAGCGGATGGATGGCGGCGGGGGCTGCCGGGAAAGCCGGGCGATCCGTCCACAGGACATCTGTCAGATTTCCCTCCGTGGGGACCAGAGAGAGTCCGTCCAACGTCGTGAAGGGCCGCAGTTCCGCGCTGCTCATGATGCGGGCGTCATACCCGATACGGGCGTTGCGGAGGGCCTTGCTGGCCAGCCATGTGTTGGGAGGGGTCTGATAAATATGCAGCCGTTCCCAGCAGGAGCCATCCACCTGCTGGTCCATCTGCGTGATGTAGCGCCCATCTGAAAACACGGCGGCGGTGTCTTTCAGCACCAGCGCCATGCCAGCACTCCCGCTAAAGCCTGTCAGCCATTCCAGACGTTCCGCGCAGGGAGGGGTGTATTCGCCCAGAAATTCATCACTATGGGGAATAATCAGCCCATCCAGCCCGTTCTGTTGCAGGAGGGCGCGGAGAGCGGCAAGGCGGGTGGCGGAAGCGGACGGCATGGCGGACCTCGGAACGATGGCTCAGAACAAAATGGGCGGCATAAAAAAGCCTGCATGGTGGGGCCATGCAGGCGGGGGGTCAGGACTTTGCGGCGTAAGGGCGGCGCAGGACCAGTGTGGCCCAGTCACCTTCTGTCAGGACGTGCTCCAGCACCAGACCCAGTCTGCGATGGGCCGCCAGAACCATGCGGATCTGGGTGCGGAGCAGGCCCGCCAGAATAACTGTGCCACCGGGAGCCAGATTATGGGCCAGATCCTTGGCCATCAGGCACAGCGGGCGGGCGAGGATGTTGGCGAACACCAGGTCATAAGGTGCCTTGTGGCGGATTTCCGGGGTCCTCCAGCCATTGCCCAGACGGCAGGTGAGCATCCGGCCAAGCCCGTTGCGCTCCGCGTTCTGTGCGGCCACGCGCACGGACCAGGGTTCGATATCAACGGCCAGAACCTTTTTATGCAGCAGGGCGGCAGCGGCCATGGCCAGAATGCCGGAACCGCAGCCAAGGTCCAGAATCCGGCGGGGCCTGCGGTAGGCAATCCGTTCCAGCGCCCGCAGGCAGCCACGGGTGGAGCCGTGTTCGCCAGAGCCAAAAGCCACACCGGCATCCAGTGTCAGCGCAATGCGTGTGGGGTGTTTCACGTCCGGCAGATGGGTGCCCCGGATAACAAACCGCTGCCCGACATCCTGCTCGGGGAAGGAGTCATAGGTGCGGGCCAGCCAGCCTTCAGCCTCCGTGGCGCTGCGCTCCAGCGGGGCGTTCACACCGCTGGTCAGGTGCGCCAGCGCGAGGGCCGCGGCCAGTTCATCTTCCCGATATCCGGCGTCTTTCACGCCTTCCACGCGCCAGAGCGTGCCTTCCGGGTTGGCTTCAAAAATACCAACGGTGGTGCAGACGCAGCCGATCGCGTTTTCATACGCTTCTACGGCAGGTTCCGGGACGGTGACCGCAACCGTTTCCAGAGCGGTGGCATGACGACGGGGAGCAACGGCCATTAAAGTTTCTCTAAAAAGGAGGAGAGGAGATGTTTGATGCCAACACCTTCAAACGCGACATCAACATGATGGTGATCGGCTGAGACAATAATGCCTTCTCCGAAGCGCGGGTGGCGTACGCGCTCGCCCAACTGGAACGACGGGGTGTTTCCGGCCAGCGGGTCCCGGCGTCTGCGGGCGACCAGTGGCGCGCCTCCGGCGAAGACAGAGTCGGACAGGAGCCGGGTGCGGAGAGAGGCATCACGCTCTTCCTGCCGGGTGACGTGTTCGTCTGGCAGTTCATCCAGAAAGCGGCTGGGCATGGAATCCTGCCAGTTGGCGTAAACGCGCCGCCGGGCCGCATGGAAAATCATCGCATGCTTGCGGGCGCGGGTAATGCCCACATAGGCAAGCCGACGCTCTTCCTCCAGCCCGGAATTACCGCCTTCATCCAGCGTGCGCTGGGAGGGGAAAACGCCTTCCTCCCAGCCAGGCAGAAAGACCACATCAAACTCCAGCCCCTTGGCCCCATGCAGGGTCATGAGGGAAATACGGGCGTCCCCGGCATTCTCGTCATGCTCCATGACCAGAGCCACATGCTCCAGAAATTCGCCGAGCGTGCCGAAATCGGCCAGAGCGCGGACCAGTTCCTTCAGGTTTTCCAGTCGCCCCGGTGCTTCCGGCGAGGTATCGGCCTGCCACATGGCCAGATAACCGCTGGCTTCCAGCAGATGTTCCACGGCGACGACATGGCCTTCCCGCGCCAGAATATCGCGCGTGGTGTCCAGCGCGTTCATGAGTTCCTGCACCTGATCCCCGACTTTCCCTTTCAGGACTTTTTCAGCCAGCAGGGTTCGGGTGGCCGTGGTCAGGGGAACCTGATGGCTGCGGGCGGCAGCATGGAGTTTCTGCACCCCCGCTGGCCCCATGCCACGCTTTGGGGTGTTGAGGATGCGTTCAAAGGCCAGATCATCAGCAGGCTGGCTGAGCACGCGCATATAGGCCAGCGCATCGCGGATTTCGGCGCGTTCATAAAACCGGACGCCGCCGATAATGCGGTAGGGCACGCCGCTCTGCACCAGCTTTTCTTCAAACGCGCGGGTCTGGAAACCGGCCCGGACAAGAATGGCCATTTCCGCCAGAGAATGGCCGTCACGCTGCATTTTTTCGGCCATGGCGCAGACATCACGCGCTTCATGATCGGAATCGCTTACGCCGAAGACGAGGACTTTTTCACCGTCAGAATCCTCGCGGCCGGAGCGGAGGGTTTTGCCCAGCCGTTCATCATTATGGGCGATCAGACCCGCCGCAGCGCCCAGAATATGCCGGGTGGAGCGGTAATTCCGTTCCAGCCGGACAATCTGCGCGCCGGGAAAATCCTTTTCAAACCGCAGGATGTTGCCCACCTGTGCGCCGCGCCAGGAATAGATGGACTGATCGTCATCCCCCACGCAGCAGATATTGGCAGGCTCGCCGGGGCGTAGGGCGAGCAGTCGCAGCCAGAGATACTGGACCGTGTTGGTGTCCTGATACTCATCCACCAGAATATAGCGGAACAGGCGGTGATACTGCGCCAGCACATCGGGCCGCGTGCGCAGGATTTCCGTGACATGGAGCATCAGGTCTCCAAAGTCACAGGCATTCAACTGGATCAGCCGTTCCTGATAGGCGCGGTAAATGGCGCGGCAATGGCCATCCGCAAAATCGGAATCCTCGGAATCCGTCACGCGCTCCGGTGTCAGACCCCGGTCTTTCCAGCGCTGGATCACGCCCATGATACCGGGGGCGGGCCAGCGTTTGGTGTCAATCTGGAAGGGGGTGATAATCTGTTTGAGCAGGCGGAGCTGATCATCCGTATCCAGAATGGTGAAGCTGCTGGTCAGCCCCACATAGTCCGCATGGCGGCGCAGCATCCGGGCACACAGTGCGTGAAAGGTGCCCAGCCATAATCCTTCCGCGGGGTTGCCCAGCAGGAGGGAAACGCGTTCCCGCATTTCCTTGGCGGCCTTGTTGGTGAAGGTGACAGCCAGAATTTGCCAGGGTCTGGCGCGATCTGTCAGCAGGATATGGGCAAAGCGTGTGGTCAGCACCCGTGTTTTGCCAGTGCCTGCTCCTGCCAGAACCAGCAGGGGGCCGTCCGTTGTTTCAATCGCGGCGCGTTGTTCAGGGTTCAGACGTGCGAGATAGGACTCGCCTTGGCCCGAGGATGATGAAAAAAGCGCGGAGGAGGGGTATTCGGACATATTCACTCGGCCCTTATATCGTCTTGAAAGCCTGAGGCCAATCGGAGCAGTGGCATGGTGTCCTCCGAAAATGGAGAAAGATCGAACAGTTTTGGCAGTGCGGATGGGGAGGCGCCTTTTCCGTCCACCGGGCCTACGGGGCATCGGCAACGGATGCGTGCCCGCGTGCTGGGTGTGGGCGCAGCCTCTCTGGCGGATTATGAAGTGCTGGAAATGCTTCTTTTTCCGGGTGTGCCCCGGCGGGACACCAAGCCTCTGGCCAAGGCGCTGATCAACCGGTTCGGGTCTCTGGCCGGGGTGCTGGAAGCCCCGGCGGACGCGTTGAAAGACGCAGGTGCCACACGCGGTAATGTGGCACTGCTTGGACTGGTGCCTCTTGCGGCGGACCGGCTGGCGGCATCGGATGAGCCGGTGCGGCTTGATCTGGGAAGCTGGGACAGGTTGCTGGCCTATTGTTCCGCGCATCTGGCAACGGCTGCGGCGGGATCCCTGCATGTGCTGTTTTTGGACAGCCGGAATCAGTTGCGGGCCGATGAGGTGGTGAGCACTGAAGCGCCGCCGGTTTGTGGGGGTGAGGCTACGCCGCTTCCAGTGCCGGAGGTTGTGGCGACAATCATGCAGCGGGCGTTGGCGCTTCATGCCTGTTCGCTGATTACCGTCAGGATCGCGGGAGCGGCTGTGCAGCCTGACCGTCAGCTTCTGAATGACGGCACCCTTGTACAGGCTTTGTTGCAGGCGGCTCCGTTGCTTGCCGTGACTATGCATGACTATGTGGTGCTGAAAGGGCGTCGCTGGCGGAGTTTTCGGCATCTGGAGCAGCAGGCATGGTGAAGCGGTTGCCCAGGAAGGGCAAAAGCAGGCCGCCCCAATCGGAACTGGCGGATATTGCCGGGTTCAGATTGCAGGGAGAGGCTGTCAGGTTAATGCCGCCCCAGCCGGATTTATCGTTTCTGTCCGGTCTGGCGGATGCTGGGTTGCCCGCCAACGCGCCAGATGACCACAGAATTCTGACGCAGTTGATTACGCTTGCAGTTCCCCGGCATCAGTCTGCTGATGTCTGGGCTGCGTCCCTGTTGCGGCAGTTCGGGTCGCTCTCGGGGCTTTTAGCCGCCCCTGATCCGGTCATGCAGGATGTGATGGGGCATATGCCCGCTTTGCGTGTCACCTTGCGTCTTGTGCAGGAAGCGGCGGTGCGGCTGCACAAGGCCCGCCTGAAACGGGCTGGTGTGCTGGCGGACAGGACGCAGCTTAAAGCCTACCTGAGCGCCATGCTGGCGCATGAGCGGGTGGAGCAGGTACGGGTGTTGTTTCTGGATGCGGCGCACCGGCTTCTGGCGGATGAAATGCTTGGGCGCGGCACGGTGGATCATACGCCCATCTACCCCAGAGAGGTCATGCGGCGTGCGCTGGAGCTTGAAGCGCGTATTCTGGTGCTGGTGCATAATCATCCAAGCGGGGATCCTTCTCCCTCGCAGGATGATGTTCTCATGACGCAACGGATTACACAGGCCGCCAGTCTTCTGGGCATGACGGTATGGGATCACGTTATTATTGGCAGCGGCCGTCTGTTCAGCCTGAAGGAAGAGGGGTTTTTATAGTCATCTTTTCACACGTGTGGCGCGTTTCGGATTATAGAAAGGCATTTCCCTTCAGAATGCTCAATGCAGCGAGTTCATGGGTCTGGAAACCTGATGTGATGATGGATGCTGGCGAATTGGGAGCGCCATGATGTGAAATCCATTCTGTATAAAGCGAAGTTGTTCGGCCGATGCGCAAAGGTCCATATCAGCAGGAAAGCCGCTTCCGTCTGGAGAAAAATCTGACATGATCCGACAGTTGTCAGAAACCTTTTTCATCCAGATCTGATAGGCGTGGGCACCTGAAGACCTAGTATCGTATACTTTGAAATGATCTTCAATAAGTCAGTTAAGATAGTAAGTTATATTGTTGGCGCATATATTCATATTGCTCTGATCAGATCGACAGTTATGAATTGATCGGTCGATACAGGAATTGACACTCTTGTCTGATATGTATTTTTTATGAACGCACATATCTATTAATTTTTTATCAGGCGTGTGTTCACAGCCAGTATCATAAAAACGAGGTCCGTCAGATTTTTCAGAATCTGGATAAAAAATACAGTCTTTTAAATGATTCCGGGTTTTGATGAACTGTAAGGATACAGGGCGTGTTTCTGTCTGGTCAGACCAGTTTCCCTGTAAGCCAACGGCTGTATAAAAACTGAGTGGCGTTTTGTTTTGTTTGTTGGGTGGCACGAAATTCAGATTGAATGTCATGCCACCCGCTTCGGATAAAATGATTTTCTGACCAGCAATTTTTATGGAAAGAGGAATAATTTTTCCTTGAGAGGCATAAGAATAATGGGCCGCGATGGGATGGGTATTATTTTCAAGTGTTACGATCATCGCAATGGGCCTGTCACCGACAGTTCCCCGCATACCCATCTCGGTTATGGTCTTCTCTCCTGTATCCGCATGGGACAGAAGAGGGGAAAGTAAGGATAATACCAAGAGAGAGAAACTCAATTTCTTCATTATATTTTTCTTGGAAAGAACTGAATTTAACCTTGTTGGAAAAAAACGACTATAGGTTTCCATTAATTCATTGTCATGATGTCTTGTTACGGCTTCCAGGCATGCAAAATGGGCAGCGGGACCACCTGAAGCGCCATTATAGAGGGCATACTCAGCCTGACAAAAACTGTTTTTATAACGCTGCCACTGTTTTTCCGCCTGTTGCAGTTGTTCAATATGCGCGCCGCGAGTCTGTCTCCGGGGGAAAGTATCAGTGATTTTCTGAAGTGTTTTCTGCAAATGCTCATCCGCCTTTTGGGGACGCGAGATAAAGGCACTGCGTAAATGTGACCTCTGGTCCGACGGCCCTGCACGGCGCGCCCGAAAGAGTGGCAACAAGAGTGAGCGTGCAAATTTTTATTGTCATTTGCAACGCTGTATTCCACCGGGGTGCCTTGAATACAGCGGGAGAGATCGAAAAATCCTCCCGTTGTTTTCTTTCTGAAGTGCGTCTGGCCCTTTTTAGGTCAGTGTTTCCGGCTTCTCCGCCAGCGGGCCGAGGGCGTCCTGAACGCCCAGTGCGCCGGGCAGGCTACCATAGGGGAACAGGATATTGACATGCCCCATCTTGCGGCCTGCTCGGGCTTCAGCCTTGCCGTAGAGATGCGGGATATGTCCAGGGGTGGCGAGAATCTCGGGCCACAGGGCCATATCATCCGGGCCGACGAGATTTTTCATGACGGCGTCTGAATGGCGCAGGGCCGGGGGGCAGGGGGAGGCCGGCCACGGCCCGGATATGCATGTCGAACTGGTCCGCCGGACAGGCATCCATTGTCCAATGACCGGAATTATGCGGGCGCGGGGCGATTTCGTTCACCAGCAGGTTGCCCGTGCGGTCAAGGAACATTTCCACGCCCATAATGCCGACAAGATCCAGCTTTTCCGCAATGGTGGTGGCGAGCGCCTGTGCCTGTCGCGCTGTTTCTTCCTGCACAGGGGCCGGGGCCAGCGTGAGGTCCAGGATACCATCCCGATGGTAATTGAGGCCGGGCGCAAAACAGCGTGTTGTGCCGTCCGTGCCACGCGCAACCATCACGCTGATTTCACAGGCAAAATCCACCATGCCTTCGGCGACCAGCGGATGGGGGGCAAGAGAGGCAAAGGCGGCTTCCAGTTGGGCGGCCTCATGCACGCGGGCCTGCCCTTTGCCGTCATAGCCATTGCGGGTGGTTTTCAGGATAAAAGGAAAGCCGAGCGTTTCTGCCGCCTTATGCAGGGACGTTGTGTCTGTAACGGCCAACCACGGGGCCAGAGGAATACCCGCGTCTGAAAGGAAGGTCTTTTCCGCCAGCCGGTCCTGGCTGATGCGCAGAATGGCGCCCGAGGGGCGGACCGGGCAATGCTGGGCCAGACAGTCCAGCGCGTCCGCGCTGATATTTTCAAACTCGAAGGTGACGACATCCACGGCGCGGGCAAAGGCTTCCAGCGCGTTCTGGTCATCATACGCGCCGAGCGTGACCTGATGGGCGACCTGTGCCGCAGGACCGTCGGCCTCCTGCGTCAGGATATGTGCGCGGAATCCGAGTTTTGCTGCTGCAACGGCGGACATGCGGCCAAGCTGTCCGCCTCCCACAATGCCGATCACGGCGTTAGCGCGGAGGGCGGAGGACGGTGAGCGGGAAGAGGGCATCAGTCGTTTTCAGACATCGGGGCGTTGGCAACGGACGCGGTCTGTAAGGCACGCCATGTATCCAGCTTTGCGGCCAGTTCGGGGTCCTGTAACGCCAGAATGGAGGTGGCGAGAAGCGCTGCATTCTTGGCGCCGGACGCACCGATGGCCAGTGTGCCAACAGGCACGCCGCCGGGCATCTGGACGATGGAAAGCAGGCTGTCCATGCCTTTCAGGGCGCGGGATTCCACCGGCACACCCAGCACAGGCAGGCGGGTCCATGCCGCGCACATGCCGGGTAGATGGGCCGCTCCGCCAGCACCCGCAATAATGACGGACAGGCCCCGCTCCGCTGCCGTTTTGGCATAGTCTGCCAGCCGGTCTGGCGTCCGGTGGGCGGAGACAATCAGCGTTTCATGGGGAATGCCCATTTCTGTCAGGATGGCATCCGCATGGCGCATGGTCTCCCAGTCCGACTGGCTGCCCATGATGATACCGACCTTCGGGGAAGGATGGGCGTCCAGAGAGGGGGCGATAGGCAGGGGGGGTAGTTTCGCTCACGATGATGCTGGGTCCGGTCTGTGAAAAAATGGTCAGGCAATATCGTCGGGGATCAGTTCGCTTTCAAGACGTGTAATCCGGTCCCGGAGCAGTAATTTGCGTTTTTTCAGTCTCTGGAGGTGCAACTGGTCTGTCAGGATCGTCCCGTCGGTCAGCCGGGTGATGATGGTATCAAGATCACGATGTTCACTGCGGAGTTCATGGAGTTGGCCGAGGAGTGAATCGCGGTCTTTCAGCATGTTAATTTCTCTCCTGCGTGGCGTGAGGACTCTGTGTGGACGGGGTTTTTTTTTTCAGAGTCTGCCAGAGTGTGCGGTGCCTAGTCTTGCGCATGCGTGAGGCGGAGACCAGCGGCAAACGAAGAAAAATTAGATATGTGTTTGAAGCATACCTAAGATGCACGGATTGTGAAAAAAAACATGAAAAAACGCACAGAGAGTGCGTTACCGTGAGACGTCATCAACCGAAATGGAGGCAGTCAATGACCTACCAGTCCAGGATTGAGAGTCTTAAGTCCCGCCACTCACGGATCGATAAAAAGATCTCATCGGAAGGTGGACGGCCCAGACCGGATGAACGTGTTTTGATGTGTCTCAAACTGCAGAAGCTGCGCCTCAAGGAGGAAATTGAGCGCCTGTCTTCCTGATAGAGCTGAAGGTCTCACTTAGCCCGGCAGGGCATGCGGGCAGATGAGGCCGGAGCGTTTCTCTGAACAGGAGAAACTTTTCTGAAACGCCAGAAACTGGCCAGATAAGGCACTGGCGGACGTAGCGTTCGCCAGTGCCGCGGGGATGTTACTCTTCCCCGCCTTCTTCATGTTCCATCAGATCCATCGGCGGCGGCTGCGGAATTTCCTGCCCTTCGCGCTCAAGGCGTGTGGTGGCTGCGTTCACGGCTGCGTTCAGATCCATCTGGCTGCACAGGCCAATGGTCACAGGGTCACGCGGCTTGATGTTGGGCGTGTTCCAGTGCTGCTTGTCGCGCACTTTGGCAATGGTGTCCTTCGTCGTGCCCAGCAGCTTGACAATCTGCAGGTCATTCAGCTGCGGGAAGTTGCGCAGCAGGAAGGCAATGCCATCCGGACGGTCATGCCGCTTGGCGACGGGTGTATAGCGCGCGCCCTTGGAGCGGCGTTTAACAGGGTTGTTGGTGGCCAGAATTTTCAGCCGTGCGTCAGGGTTGGCTTCGCAACGCTGAATTTCTTCCTGCTTGAGCTGGTGGTTGGCAACGGGATCATACCCGACAATACCTTGTGCAACCTCACCATCGGCAATAGCCTGAACTTCCAGCGGGTGCATGCCACAGAACTCGGCAATCTGAGTAAAGCTCAGGGCGGTTTTTTCAATCAGCCACACTGCGGTGGCCTTGGGCATCAGCGGTAAGGTCGTCATGGCTTCCATCCTGTCGTCGGTCGGCGCTTGCGCAGGCACCGGAGAAACTGACGGTCCGGAAACCTTTCCGAAGGCCCGCGTGCCTGCCGGCGCGCATCTGTGGCGACGATATGGGGGGAGCGTCCCTCACAGGTCAAGCGACAAATGGACGTCTTATAAAAAAGGAGGAACCTGAGTTCCTCCTTTTCCGTGCTTTCCGGCGTGTTTCCGTTTATGCCGCTGCGGCGGCAGGCTGGGCGTCCGCCTGCCGAAGCGCACTGATCTGTTCCGGAGTAGAGGCCACGGCTTCTGCTGTCAGATCAGCCTGCATGCCCGACTGCACGGGAATGCGGCGCGGTTTGAGGGCTTCGGGCATAATCTGTCGCACGGCAATGCGGAGCAGGCCGTTATTCATGTCAGCACCCGTGACTTCCACATGGTCCGCCAGCGCAAAGCGTCGTTCAAACGCCCGGCGGGCGATGCCGCGATGCAGAATTTCCCCTTCGTTCTGCGGGTCATTCACGCGACCGGAGACAATCAGCGTATTGTCCTGCACAACCAGTTCAATATCGTCCGGGCCAAATCCGGCAACGGCCATGGTCAGGGCGTAGCTGTCATTCCCCGTTTTGGCGATGTCATAGGGCGGATAGCTGGGAGTGGCAGCACTCCGGGCAGCGGTATCCATCACCTGCGCCAGTCGGTCAAAACCAATCGCGGTGCGGAAAAGCGGTGCAAAATCGTAACTCATCGGTCAAAAACCTCCTCGTTCAGCAAGGTCTTGCCGCTGGATGACCCCCGGTCTGGCGGGTCCGAAGCGGCAGGGTGTGTTCAAGAGGCAAACCCCGCTTTCGGGCATTTCCTCAATGCTAAACGTGGAAAACCCCGCCTCCTGATTCAAGAGGCGGGGTTCCGGAATTTTGAACTGATCGAAGAAAAAGAGGTGGATCAGCCTTTTGTGCGTGAGCCGATACCAGCAAAGCGCTTGTTGAACTTTGCAACCTGGCCCCCGGTGTCCATCATGCGCTGCACGCCGGTCCATGCGGGATGAGACTTCGTGTCCACGTCCAGACGGAGCGTGTCACCAGCCTTGCCGGCGCAGGAGCGGGTTTTGTATTCGGTGCCGTCGGTCATGATGACGGTGATTTCGTGGTAGTCAGGGTGAATGCCGGGTTTCATGTGTTGCGTCTTTCCGTTCAGAAGGCTGTCCCGATACCGACCGGGCTATGCGTGCGAGTGCGTATAGCCGTCTGTGTACGTGGGATCAACAACTCATGCAGGCTTTCGGTCAGGTTTTTACCTGCTATGGGCCGGAAAAACGTGTCTATGTTGCTTTAACGGCGCCGTCTGGAAAGAAAAGTCAGCGAATCGAAATGGTTTCGCTTGTTAAAAAGGGTTCATGATGGATACAGACAGCAGACATTCTGTTTGCGAAAAGGATAAAGCGACTTATGGCCGACATTAAATCTGATATTAAATCTCACATGCATACGCCCGGATGGGTGGGCGAATTCCGTGCTTTTATCATGCGTGGCAATGTTGTGGATCTGGCAGTCGGTGTCATCATCGGCGCGGCCTTCACAGCAATTGTGAACAGCCTGGTGAAAGATATTTTCAACCCTCTGCTGGGTCTGGTGATTGGCGGTATTGATTTTTCCAATCTGTTCATCACCCTGAAGGGACCGCATCTGGCAACGCTGGCGGAAGCTCAGAAAGCCGGTGCCGTGACACTGAATATCGGCCTGTTCCTGAACGCAGTCATTCAGTTCCTGATCATGGCGATGGTCATTTTCTGGTTTGTTAAAGCACTGAGCCGCCTGCAGAAGCAGGGTGCTGCTGAGCCGGCCGCGCCTCCGGCTCCGACCAAGACGGAAATTCTGCTTGAGCAGATTCGGGATGAGCTGGCTGCCCGTAAAGTCTGAGATGACGTGAGAGACTGATCCGCGGCGTTCCACGGGATGCCGGGAGATTTACCGGAAAGACAGATATGGGGTAGGCTCGTCGCATGACGCGCTTCCTCTCTGGATTTCCGGTTTTTTTTCGCCTGCTGGCCGGCTTTGCCAGCCTTGCGGTGCTGGCGGGTTGCCAGTCTGCCCCCGGCACGGTGCAAATCAACCCGACCCCCCATACATTGATTTATAGCTACGTGATTGCCAGCGGCATGGCGCGGGGGCAGGTGATGTCCGGGCGGGTGTCTCCGGCGCGCCTTGTGCAGATTGTCAATGCAGACCGGGCGGCGTTGGCGGCCATTGTTTATGCCGAATATAATCCGTCCAGCGCAGGGATTAAAAAATGCGGGACAGGCAATGGAGAATTTTCTGGCGGTTATTGAGCCGCCAGACTCTCCGCCGCGACATCTGTCGTCCGGCGTTAGAGCCTCCTGCGATCAGGCGGAATCGGGCGTGATCGCATAGAGAGGCCTGTCGACTTCAGGGAACGAAGTCTTACCCGTGAACCGGTGCGAACGATAGGGCATCGGAAGGGCCGCGTTCTGGCAGACAGATCTGCCAGACAGAGATAGTATCTGGAAGCGGCCTGATCGTGGCGGCCGAAGAAAGCAGCATGAATAAAAAAAGCGTTCCGACCGGGAGGGGCGGAACGCTTTTGGCATTTTCAGGCGCTTTTATGCGGGGCCGGTGGTCTGGCGTCCCGCTTCAGGCGGCCCTCGCCCATAAAGAGCAGGAGCGGGGCGGCGATGAAGATGGAGGACGATGTCCCCACCACAATCCCGAACAGCATGGTCCAGGCAAAGCCGGAGAGTGTCGTGCCGCCAAACAGCGCCAAAGGCAGAGAGGCGAGAAAGACGGTGGAGGACGTGCCGAGTGTGCGGTTCAGGGTCTCATTGATGGAGAGATCAATCAGTTCCCGTAGCGGCATGGTGCGGTATTTACGCAGGTTCTCACGCACACGGTCATATACCACCACCTTGTCGTTGGTGGAGTAGCCCAGAATGGTGAGAATGGCGGCTACCATCACCAGATCGAACTCAAAGCCGGTAATGACCAGAAAACCCATGGTCTTGGTCAGGTCCAGCACCAGTGTGATCACGGCGCTGAGGGCGAACTCCCATTCAAACCGGAACCAGATATAGCCCAGAATCATCGCCAGACTGAGACCGAGGGCCAGCATGCCGTTGCGGAAAAGCTCGGAAGACACGGAGGCCCCCACCGCATCCGCCCGCAGAACGGTCGTGCCCGGCTGGGCTTCCGCTACCGCGTGGCGGACCGTGTCCACAATGGCGTTGGTCTGCTGCTCATTGCCGGCATCAAGGCGGATCAGCACATCATCCGGAGCGCCAAATGCCTGAATGGACGCGTGCGTGACGTTATGCGCGGCCAGCGCGCTGCGCAGTTTGGCGAAATCAGCCGGGCCGGAGGTTTTGGCCTCCACCACAATGCCGCCCCGGAAATCCAGCCCCAGTGTGAGGCCGGGGTGCAGGAACAGCACGACGGAGAGCAGAGAGAGTGCTGCAGAGACAATCAGCCCCGCATAGCGCCCGCGCATGAAGTTGATGTGAGTATCCTTGCGCACAAAACGCAGGAGAGGACGTCCAAACATAAGCGCCTCGTCTCAGACCGGCAGGCTGGTCGGGCGCGTGAGCGCATACCAGCGGACCATAAGCAGTCGGGAAAGAAGGAGAGTCGTGAACAGCGTGGTCACGATCCCGATGGTGATCGTCAGCGCAAAGCCGCGCACAGGCCCTGTGCCGAACACGAACAGCATGACGTGGGCCAGCAGGGCTGTGGCGTTACTGTCCACAATGGTGGAGGTTGCCCGCTCAAACCCGGCCTGCATGGCAGCCAGCGGCGTACGTCCGCGAGCCACTTCTTCCCGGATGCGTTCATTGATCAGGATGTTGGCGTCCACCGCCATGCCCAGCGTGAGCAGCATCCCGGCCATTCCCGGCAGGGTCAGCGTTGCTTCAAACAGGGACAGGATAGCCACCATCAGCACGAGGTTGGCCAGCAGCGCGATGTTCGCATACCAGCCAAAGCGCCCATAAAACAGCGCCATGAACAGGATGACGAACATAAAGCCCGCCGCCAGACTGAGCATCCCCGCACGGATGGAATCGGCACCAAGAGATGGGCCAATGGTGCGCTGTTCCATCACGCTCAGCGGGGCAGGGAGCGCTCCCGCGCGAAGCATCAGGGCGAGGTCCGTTGCTTTCTGGGCGTCAAACCCGCCGGTAATCTGCCCGCTGCCGCCCGTAATGGGGGAGCGGATGACTGGTGCCTCAATCACCTTGTTATCCAGAACAATGGCGAAGCGACGCCCCACATTGGCCTGCGTTATGGTGGAGAAGGCGTGTGTGCCCACGGAATCGAACGAGAAGGTCACAGCCCATTCGCCACTCTGGGAATCAATCACAGCGCCTGCGTTGGTCAGGTCCGTGCCGTCCACATCCACATGGTCATAAACCGGGAGCGGCGGGCCGTCGCCTGCCGTCGCCATTGGCAGAAGGCTGACGCCCGGCGGCGGGGCGGTGGCATGCATGGGGTTGGGGTCAACCAGCCGGAAGGTCATTTTCGCGGTGGTGCCCAGCAGGGTCTTGATCCGTTCCGGGTCACTGACACCGGGAAGTTCGACCACAATACGGTCATCCCCCTGACGGGTGATTTCCGGGTCAACCGCGCCGGTCGCGTCAATACGGCGGCGGACAATTTCGATGGACTGGGTGACAGCTTCCCGCGCACGGGCTTTCAGTGCATCCGGCGAGAGGGTGAGGACAATGCTGCCATTCTCCTCCTTTTTCACCGTGAATTCGTTGGGGACCACACGCGGCAGCTTGCTGAGGGCGGCGAGATCGGCGTCCGTTTCCGAGGCATCACGCGGCATGAAGGACACTGTGCTGGCGTCCGCATTGGTGGTGATGTTGCGGTAGCCAAGCTGTGCGTTCAGCAGCGTTTCCCGCGTGCTGTCCGCGAGGGTCTGCAACCTGTCATGAGTCAGGCTTTTCAGGTCCACCTGCATGAGGAGGTAGGACCCGCCGCGCAGATCCAGCCCCAGATGAATCTGGCGCCAGGGCATGGAGGGGAAAGGGTTGCGCAGACCATTGGGCAGGCAGAGCAGCAGCCCTAAAAGGCACACACCCAGTGCCCGAGGCCAGTTTGAGGCGGCTGTAATACATTCTCACCTGATCGATCGATTTTTGTCGCCCGGAACATGCCGTTCCCTTGCCTGTGATGCAACACTCCACAGGCATTTGCCGCGTTTATGGGGGATTCGGTGGCAGGACGTGGCGGGGTTGCATCACATTCCGGGCAGCTTTTCCGACCTGCGGGAGGGGGGAACGGGGCTGATGAAGAGACCTGCCGGAGTCGGCGGATAAGGAAATTGATGGTTTTTTTGCGGATCAGCGCGATCGCGCGGTGATCCTGATGATTGAGACATCAAGGTACGGGCAGTCGCATCAGGTGTGAGAGGGGGTTTCAATATGGTCAGAGCGGAGATTCAGTGTGCCGAGTATGCGCCGGAAAGCGTGATCGTTTTGCCCCAATACCATCGTGGCGTGGCTATGAGGCAGCCTGTTCAGCGACAGAAATGCACGGCAGAGCACGGCCTGGGCGGGTTCTGAAAACAGTCCAATAAGAGCTCTTGCGGAAAGAACATAAAAAAGAACAGAAAGAGCGACACTGTCAGGAAGACAGGCGCGGCTTTGGGGTTTGGGCAGGAGCCTGCTACCGCTGGCCGTAACGCCATGAAGGCATAAGGTCGGGAAGGTCAGAAAGATGGACAGGATTTTGCGGGTTGGGGTGATCGGGGCCGGGCATTTCGGGCGGTATCATACCCTTAAGGTCAGGGAAGTCGCCCGCGAGACGCTTGTCGGCCTGTTTGATCCCGATGCAAAGCGGGCGGCAGAGGTTGCCAGAGAAGCCGGTTGCCCTGTGATGGGCTCGGTCGAAGAGCTGCTGGCGGCCTGTGACGCCGTGATTGTGGCTGCCCCTGCGGAATATCATTTTGAACTGGCGGCGGAGGCTCTGCGGGCCGGGAAGCATGTGCTGGTGGAAAAGCCGGTGGCGGCGACGCTGGAGCAGGCTGATGAACTGATCACGCTGGCGGAGCAGAGCGGGTTGGTGTGTCAGGTCGGGCATCTGCTGCGTTATTCGGCTGAGCATGAGGCCATTACAAAAAGAATCACCCGGCCCCTCTATATTGAGGCCACGCGCATTGCCCCATTCAAGCCGCGTGGCACGGATGTGTCCGTTATTCTCGATCTGATGATCCATGATCTGGATCTGGTGCTGGCTATTGTGGATAGCCCCATTGAGCAGGTGGACGCGCTGGGCGCTGCGGTCAGTTCCGAATATGAAGATATTGCCAACGCCCGTGTCCGCTTTGAAAACGGCTGTGTGGCGACTATTACGGCCAGCCGGATTTCCCTGAAAACCGAGCGGCGGATGCGGCTGTTTTCTGAGGAAGGCTATCTGTCCGCAGATTTCGGTAAGCGGGAACTGACCATGATTGGCCGGGAAAAGGGCCTGCCCCTGCCCGGCACGGGCGGTTTCCGCCGGGAAGCCATTTCATGGAAGGATCATGATTCTCTGTTTGCGGAGCATGAAGCCTTTGTGGCCTCCTGTCTGGACAACGCCCCGGTGAAGGTGGATGCCCGCGCCGGACGGCGGGCTCTGGCTGCGGCTCTGGCTGTGGCGGATGGGATTGCGGCCTCACGACGCCGGATGGAACTGTCGGGGCTGATTCATACCGTCTGAAAAACTTTGAACGACTGAAACAATTTATGATCAGCCAAAAACATCATCTTTTCAAAGACAAGCTTTTTTTTGGGGGTGTGAGGCTAAAAAAAACACTAGATATAGGGGCGCATATGTCGCATGAACGCGACATATGGTGAGGTGCAGGAGCGCAGGGCGGAAAACCTGCGTGTCCCGGCGCCTCCAGGCCAGATCACGCAAATGCATAAACTCGGAGCAAGTCACCATGAGTCTGATCGACGTTCAGGAAAATGATAGCCGTCGTTCCGTGTCAGGCTCCGAGGGCGAAGCAGACCTGTTCGAACCCGGCAGGCTGGAAGATATGGTGCAGTTGCCCGGACACCATCAGGTGCGCGTGGATCGCACGCGGGATGCGCTGCTGACGCCGTTTGGCAAGGCTACGCTGGATAACCGCTACCTGCTGCCGGATGAGAGCTATCAGGATCTCTTCGGGCGCGTGGCGTCTTATTATGGTGCGGATGCCGGGCACGCGCAGCGTATTTACGATTATATGAGCCAGCACTGGTTCATGCCCGCAACGCCGGTCCTCTCCAATGGCGGCACCACGCGCGGCCTGCCGATTTCCTGCTTCCTGAACGAAGCCAGTGACAGTCTGGAAGGCATTGTCGGCCTCTGGAATGAAAATGTCTGGCTGGCCAGCAAGGGCGGCGGTATTGGCTCCTACTGGGGCAACCTGCGGTCCATTGGTGAGAATGTTGGCCGGAACGGCAAAACATCCGGTGTGATCCCGTTCATCCGGGTGATGGACAGCCTGACGCTGGCCATCAGTCAGGGGTCCCTGCGTCGTGGTTCCGCTGCGGTGTATCTGCCGGTCTGGCATCCTGAAATTGAAGAGTTTGTGGAAATCCGTCGCCCCACTGGCGGGGACCCGAACCGTAAGGCGCTCAACCTGCATCACGGTGTGCTGGTGTCTGACGCCTTCATGCGTGCCGTGGAAGCGGACGAGGAATGGGGACTGCTGTCCCCACGGGACCATTCCGTCATCCGCAAGGTTTCGGCCCGTGCGCTGTGGATCCGTATCCTCACGGCCCGGATGGAGCAGGGCGAGCCCTACATCGTCTATTCCGACCATGTGAATAATGCCCGGCCTGAACACCACAAGCTGGCGGGGCTTGAGGTCAAGACCTCCAACCTGTGCTCGGAAATCACGCTGCCGACCGGCATTGATCACCACGGTAAGCAGCGGACGGCTGTGTGCTGCCTGTCTTCCCTGAATCTCGAGACATGGGACCAGTGGAACGACAAGCCGCAGTTTATTGAAGATGTCATGCTCTTTCTGGATAACGTGCTGCAGGACTTTATTGACCGCGCACCGTCGGAAATGGAGAAAGCCGCCTATGCGGCCTCGCGTGAGCGGTCTGTTGGTCTTGGTGTCATGGGGTTCCATTCTTTCCTGCAGGCCAAAAATGTGCCGTTTGAAAGTGTGGTGGCCAAGGTCTGGAACCGGAAGATCTTCAAGCACATCCGTGAGCAGGCTGATGCGGCGTCCCGCAAGCTGGCAGACCTGCGTGGGGCCTGCCCGGATGCTGAGGAATACGGCATCAAGGAACGCTTCTCCAACAAGATGGCGATTGCGCCTACGGCGTCCATTTCCATCATTGCGGGGAACGCCAGCCCTGGTATTGAGCCGATTGCCGCGAATGTGTTCCTGCAGAAAACGCTGTCCGGTTCCTTTACGGTGCGTAACCGCCACCTGCAGGCTCTGCTGAAGGAAAAGGGGAAGGATACGGAGGAAATCTGGTCCTTCATCACCCTGAACAAAGGCAGCGTGCAGGAACTGGACTTCCTGACCCAGCAGGAAAAGGACGTTTTCAAGACGGCCTTTGAGCTGGATCAGCGCTGGATTGTGGAACATGCGGCGGACCGCCAGCCCTATGTCTGTCAGGCGCAGTCGGTCAACCTGTTCCTGCCGGCCAATGTGCATAAGCGCGATCTGCATCAGATCCACCATATGGCGTGGAAGAAGGGGCTGAAGTCTCTGTATTACTGCCGGTCCCTCTCCATCCAGCGGGCGGATACGGTGAGTAACGTGCTGACCAAGGAAGGTGTACTGGCAGCGGAAGCCGCCCAGCGGGCTGGCACAGTGCCCGAGGCGCCAGCCACCAACGGAAGCAATTATGATGAATGTCTGGCCTGCCAGTAATTCTGCATAAACTTCCGTAATCTGATGATTTTAAAATTTTCCGTTGTAAGGATAGGCTCATGAGCGAAACATCTGCCGGACCGGGCGAACAGGAACAGCATTTCGACCTGCTGACCGCAAACCCCGTGTATAAGCCTTTTCGCTATCCGTGGGCGTATGATGCCTGGCTGACGCAGCAGCGCGTGCACTGGCTGCCGGAAGAAGTGCCGCTGGCGGATGACGTGAAAGACTGGCACCGCGTGCTGAATGACAGCGAGCGGAACCTTGTGACGCAGATTTTCCGCTTCTTCACCCAGTCTGACGTTGAGGTGAATAACTGCTACATGAAGCATTACAGCCGGGTGTTCAAACCGACTGAAGTGCTGATGATGCTCTCGGCGTTTTCCAACATCGAGACCATTCATATCGCGGCCTACAGCTATCTGCTTGATACGCTGGGTATGCCCGAAGCAGAATATTCCGCATTCCTTAAATATAAGGAAATGAAGGATAAGTACGATTACATGCAGGCGTTCTCCGTGGACAGCAAGCATGAAATCGCCAAGACGCTGGCAGCCTTCGGGGCTTTTACGGAGGGGCTCCAGCTTTTTGCGTCCTTCGCTATTCTGCTGAACTTCCCCCGCTTCAACAAGTTGAAGGGAATGGGGCAGATTGTTTCATGGTCCGTGCGGGATGAAACGCTGCACTGCCTGTCCGTGATTCGTCTGTTCCGTGAGTTTGTGCATGAAAACCCGGAAATCTGGACGGATGCGTTCCAGCAGGAACTGCGTGAGATCTGCGCGACCATTGTCGAGCATGAAGAAGCCTTTATCGACCTCGCATTTGAAATGGGTGCGGTTGAAGGACTGAATGCGGAGCAGGTGAAGACCTACATCCACTTCATTGCGGATCGTCGTCTGATCCAGTTGGGTCTGGACCCGCTCTATAACACCACGACCAACCCGTTGCCCTGGCTGGACGACATGCTGAACGCGGTGGAACACACCAACTTCTTCGAAAACCGCTCGACCGAATATAGCCGCGCTTCCACAACAGGAACGTGGGAAGAAGCGTTCGAGGCATCAGTCTTCGAATAAGGTAATCGGGGTTTCAGAGGCCTGGCTTCCGGCATCTTTCATCAGAGAGATATGCCGGGGCGGGCCTCATCCTGGTGTGAGCCCATGAGGGATGTCGAGGCGCTTCAGAAGCAGCCTGTCAATCTGCCTGCTGGGTTGCATGTTCTGATATTTATTCCGGCATTTTACAGTTTGGCGGCTTTAACAAGTGGTCGAATTGGGAGTGTTCTCGCAAAGATCAGTCGAAGAATCAGGCTTTCTATACAGGGATGCACCATGAGTGCGGACGGTACTGAAAAAATGTCGGTCTGCTCGAGATCTTTATTATAACGGCGTAAATGTAATGCGGGGCAGAGGCCTCTTATTGTTTATAGGTCGTAACTCTTTTCGATGATACCCGAGACGGACAACAGGAGTTCAGTTCGTCATTTGTGACGTATCGGGTTCCCGGACTGACCTTTGACTTCCCCGAAGACGCGGAGGATCATAGCATTCTGGCTTTTATGCTTCGGGGGCTTTGTTGCGGAAATAGCTTGTTCCTGGATTCACGGAATGAATCCAGGGTGGTAGCTGATTGTGATGAGCAAGCCGCCATCCCCGATCTACCGCACGACGAACTGGCGTTCGTATAATGCCGCACTGAAGCAGCGCGGCTCCCTGACGGTGTGGTTTGACCCGGCCATGGTCTGGAATGGGCTCCCGACGGGACGCCGCGGTCGCAAACCCGACTATAGCGATGTCGCCATTCAGACCTGTCTGACACTTAAGGTTTTGTTTGGCATGGCCCTGAGGCAGGCAACGGGCTTTGTCGAAAGTCTGCTTCGTCTGGCTGGGCTTGCGTGGTCTGTTCCGGATTTCAGCACTCTGAGCCGTCGGCAGAAATCCCTGACGGTCGACATTCCCTATCGTGGCTCGAAGGAGCCTTTGCATCTCCTGATCGACAGCACAGGGATCAAGGTCGAAGGAGAAGGCGAGTGGCACACGCGCAAACATGGTGGCTCGAAACGTCGGATATGGCGCAAGCTTCACATCGGTATTGATGAGCGAACATTGGAAATCCGGGCTGCCGAAATCACCGGTAACGACGTTGGTGACGCACCGGTTCTGCCGATGTTGCTGGCGCAGATCCCCCAGGATGAAGAGATTGGCAGCGTGACGGCTGACGGCGCCTATGACACCCGAAGCTGCCACGACATCATCGCAAAACGAGGTGCCGATGCAATCATTCCACCCCGACGGAATGCAAAACCGTGGCGCCCGACAACGCCTGGCAGCCGGGCCAGAAATGAAGCCATACGGGCTTCAGAACGCTTCGGGGGGGCGATCTGGCGACGGTGGAGCGGGTATCACCGCCGAAGCCGCGTCGAGACAAAAATGCACTGCATCAAACTGCTCGGCCAGCGCCTCACGGCGAGAGACTTTGATCGTCAGGTCTCGGAGTTCTACGTGCGTATCGCGATCCTCAATCAGTTCACCGCGCTCGGAACCCCTCTCACCGAAGCTATTCAGTAAATCATAAGTCCCAGAACGGGAGGTCCATAACCAAAACTCTATTTGTGCAACAGAGCCTGCTTCGGGCGGAAGATCGTTTGCCTTTCAGTGTGACTCTCACGCGTTGCCGCATGCTGGAAGGGATGGCGTTTGCAGACCATGTGAGCGGAGAAATCGCGGTGCGTGAGGTCGTAGGGGGAGGGAATTATCATCGCCGGAAGTCTGGAAGGGACTGACGAACGGGCTGATGAAAGACGACTCTATACTTTCGGTCGATGGCACTATGCTGCTCATGTCAGCTCTTGTCCAAGAAGTGTTCACGGTGGAGCCTTGACGTCCTGAACAGATTTATGAGCAGGACTTCACTTCGACAGCAGATAGGTAAGTTGCCTGACTAGCTGTATCTCGACGAACTGAGAGAGAGCTGAGATGTCAGGAAAACCCGCCGCGCGGGTCGCGGATATGCATACCTGCTCCAAACATACAGGCACTATTCCGCATGTCGGCGGTCCTGTCGTGGGTGGGTCTTCGAATGTTTTCATTAATGGTCGACCAGCGGCGCGCGTGGGTGATAGGGCAACCTGTCAGGGGCCGCCAGACAGGATTAGTGAAGGTTCCGCCACGGTTTTATTAACGGGAAACCAGCCGCTCGAATGGGTGACAGGACGGAGCATGGTGGCGTCATTATTGGCGGAAGTGCAAATGTCTTCATAGGAGGTAATGGGGGGGGAAGGGATCTCGGGAATGCCCTGTTCGCAGGTTGCTGCTGACAGTGGCTCGCCGTTTTATGAGCCGTTTGTGACCGGTCGTGTCTGAGGTTCAGATTCCGGAAGATTTTCGCCAGAAGCTGCTGTCATGGCCTGAAACACCGGTTTTCGTGGCTCTGGACGGCGCTCTGTTTGGTAATCTTCCCCGCCTCCTTGAAGAAGCGAAATTCGATTTTCTGTCTTTGTTTCTTGGTCAGACGGACCCTGAGATCGTAAGGGCTGCACCGCAGTTTGTTATGGTGTCTCGCGACCGTCTTGCAGCTTTTCTTGAAATTCCCCGCATTACGAAAGGCGCCGTATTCTGGAACGCGCCCGGCTGTGAGCGCCTTGTGTTCTTTCGTCATCTGCGAAGTCCGACGATGACTCGTATCCCCATGCCAGAAGAGCGGAGTATGGCGGAAGGGCGGAAAACGCGAGCGGTCGTGTTTCGGCATTTTGATCCGGGAACTGTTGTCATCACTCTACCAGTCATGACGTTGCCACAAAGAGGGCGGATGTTCGGACCTGCTCAATCTCTGCTGATTGATGCTCCTGAAGGAATATTGGAAGCGAAGCGGCGCTCCGACTGGCCGGAGCCAGAGCTTGGTCGGCTTTCTTTTTCCCAGATATAGATAGAGAATATTTCCAAAGGTCTTGAGGTGCGTATGCGGCGGGAAATTGCCGCATATCTGCGTAAGACGACGCCGGATCATGTATCCCGGTTGAATGATGAAGAGCTTCTTCTTTTTATTAATAAGACGGAACGTCTCGGGACAGAGTGGGGCCTGAAGACACAGGCGGGGCAAGGACGTTTTGCCTGGTTTCAGTATATGTCGGATGGGGACTTCGCTCTTAATCCTGAAATTCGTTCTTATATTGCTGGTTCTGATGGAAAAGCGGATGAGCGCCTGAGGCTTCTGATGGAAGCGGCATCTGGATACCATGCGCATGGAAGTGCCCAGTGATGGGCATGGGTGAAAGTATTGGCGGTTTCGTTGGTGGGAAGGTCGGTGGCGCTGCAGGTGCGGTAGCGGGGGGTGCTGTCGGTGAACTGGCTGGCCCGCCGGGAGCTGCTGTCGGTGCAGCTGTTGGTGCTGTGGCAGGAAATCGCGCTGGTCGGGTAGCCGGTGCGGCAGCAGGAAAGTGGACGGAACAGGAGATCAGGGGCCTTATGGGTTACGCCAGTAAGGCGGCTGGCGGTCGTGATAAAAAAGCGTTCCATTGTGTCGAGTGTGAGAGAGGCGCGGCAGCATCACCAGACCCGAAGGACCCCTGCAAGCACCTGAAACTTGGAAACGGGGAGGGGGCCTATCGCGGAGGAAGGCACGGAGAAACCAGGAAACCCGAAAACAGGGCTAAGCAGTTCCAAAAATCAGCTGAAGATCCTGACTCTAATCCGACAAAGTTGGAATCTCATCATATGCCTGCAAATTCCGCCAATCGTAAGGCGGGGGGGGCTCATAGAGAGAAAGGGGCAGCCATTCAGATGGATGAGGCAGATCATAAAAGGACAGCAAGTTACGGTCCAAGGACATCTGCCCTAAGGTCTGTGGGGATTCACAAAGAGCTTGAGATATGATTCAAGCTCTGGATGGAACGTTTTGTGCTGACGGATGCCCAATGGGCGCAGATTGAACCTCACTGTCTTGGCAAACCGACTGATCCAGGACGGAGTGGTCGAAACAACCGCCTTTTTATGGAAGCAGTGCTGTGGATTGTAAGAACAGGCAGTCCCTGGCGTGACCTTCCTGCCGTATTTGGCAATTGGAGCACGGCCTTCCGTCGCTTCAGCGACTGGCGGAACGCTGATGTCTTCAAAAGGATTTTCGATGCCCTGTCTGGCGATCCGGACATGGAGTATGTCATGGTCGATGCAACGATCGTGAAAGTTCACCGTCATGGTCAGGGCGCAAAAGGGGGACTCAGAGCCAGGCCATAGGGCGCTCGAAAGGCGGCATGACGACGAAGATTCTCGCGCTGACGGATGCTCTGGGCAATCTGGTGCGCTTTCGCCTGATGCCCGGCCAGCGCTTTGACAGCGTGGACGTGCCACCGTTGATTGACGGTCTCGCATTCGACGCTTTCATCGCAGACAAGGCATTCGACAGCAACAGCATCATTGCCGATCTTGATGAAAGGGGCGCCACGGTTGTCATTTCCCAGCATCCGAGACGCTCAAAGCCACTGCTGCTGGACCGCGAAATATACAAATGGCGTCATCTGATCGAGAATTTCTTCTGTAAACTCAAGGAATTTAAACGTATCGCGATGCGGGCCGACAAAACAGACAAAAGCTTCAGCGCCATGATCTATCTCGTCGCAGCTTTCATTCATTCACGATGAATCCCCACAAACCTTAGAATACAGGCGTCAGCAGAAAGGTTTGATCAAACAGGGGAAATGTCTGGAGGCCCTTCAGATGGATATAGATGATCTGAGACGCCTAGGTTTGTATGATAAATACAAACATACCATAAAAGAAGCTATTGCTTATGCAAAATGCGTTGAAAAGAACTGGAATATTTATAAAAATAATCCGCCAGGCTCATAAAGGAACAAGTGTATGAAATGGGTTTTCACACCTTATGTTGGTGTTAACGACATAAAATTTGGCATGACACGAGAAGATATAAAAAAAACATATGGAGATCCAGATGCGGTAATAAAAGATTATGGAGAGGGATATAGAGAGCATAGGGATAGGAAAAATATACCAATTATTAGTTATATAAATGACAGGGTATCGGAAATAACGATATCTATGGATGATGGTGAGTTTGTAATATTTGGAATTGATGTTTTAAAAGAAAATCCTGTTACGGTTCTGGAGAGAATAGAGAGTTTTGACGGTAATCTAAGGGTGTATGATTATGTCATAACGTCTTATAAATATGGAATAGCGTTCGATATGCTTTCAATGTCAAGTGGAGATAAGGCGTTTACTGTTTTTTGTCGTGGGAGGCACGATGGTTTTCTTGATGAATCAAAGCCGTTAGAGGCAGCAGATAGAGAGATTTGGGGTGATGATGACGATGATTAATGTTCTGATCATCTGATTTCAGATTTTTACTCTGCTAATTGACGGTTTTTCTGTATATTTTGTGTTCTTCTTCTGGAGAGAGGCCGCGCAGGGGCTGAACCGTCATATGAAATTGTAGACGGCAACAAAAATGATGAGGCTCTGACGCAATCGCCCATGTGTTTCATAATGGAAGCGCATGAAGTTTCTCGTGCTATGCTGTTCTTTCGTGCCGTTGGATGAATGCGCGTTTCGAACTCCTGTCGATTACGGCAAGGAGATTAAAAAGATCTTATTTTGATATGAACTTTGCGATCTCGCTATGAAAATAGCTGGTCAGGTAAACCTTGAAGCTTCAGATTCAAAAGGTTTCGTGCAGGCATTTGAAAGTTGAAAATGCGTTTATCACGGCGAAAAACGCGGAAAGGCCAAGAAATTGGAAACTGGGTTGTGGAGTTTTAGGCGTCGGAGGAAGATCATCACTCTGATCTAATCAGGCAAAAATCATATTGTATGTCTGTAAATACCGCTAATAGGGGTGGTGGGACCTCTCAGAAGAGATAGAGATCTGCGATTTAAAAGAAAGAGGTGAATTGCAGGTGAGAAGAAAATTATAAGAATAGAAAATATATAAAAAAAGTGATATACCATAGATATTTTATGAAAATTTGATAGTTTTAAGTTTTTGGATGGGTTTAAATAATATAAAAAGTAGTAATATCATTATCGATTTCTAATAATAGGAAGTTGTGCGGCATCAAGGATGTATTAAGACATCCTGCCAGGAAAGCTAAAAGGGTATGTAGATGAAATGGGTTTTCACACCATATATTGGTGTTAACGACATAAAATTTGGCATGACGAGAGAGGATATAAAAAAAACATACGGAGACCCAGAAAGGGTAATAGAAAATTATGATGAGGGATATAGAGAGAGTAGGAATAAACAAAACATACCTATTATCAGTTATATAAATGATAAGGTATCGGAAATAACGATATCTATGGATAATGGTGAGTTTATAATATTTGGGATTGATGTTTTAAAAGAAAACCCTGTTGTTGTTCTAAATAGAATAGAGAGTTTTGATTGTAATCTAAGGGTGTATGGTGGTGTTATAACATCATATAAATATGGAATATCTTTTGATATGCTTCCAATGTCAAGTGGAGATAAGACGTTTACTGTTTTTTGTCATGGGGCGCAGGACGATTTTATTGAGAAATCAAGGTCGTTAGAGGAGGCGGATAGAGAGATTTTGGATGATGATGATGATGTTTAATGTTCTGATTTCAGATTTTTGCACTGTTGATTGATGGTTTTTCTGAATATTTTCTGCTTTTCTTCTGGGGTGAGTAGTTCCTTTCTGGACGTTTGACAATGCTGGCTTTGTTTGAACAGTAATGGTTCCTTCTTCCATTATGGGAGACTGAATTCATTGAGGTGAGAGCCTGCGCAGCGTCTTGAAGCTACGGGCAAAATTGCAGGCAGATCATGAAGTCTGCGGAGTTCATGTGTTATCCATCATGGGGTGGCGCGTCCTTCCGCTCCCGCGAAAGTAAAGCGCCATTGAATCTCGTGATGAAGCACGTAGATTGATGCCGGGCCTTCGGGCCGGTTTCTGTCTGATTTTCAGAGAACTGCTTTCGAGTGTTACTGAACGCTTACAGACCGGGCAGGGCTGCGCCGTCTTCCAGCACGGTGCGGGCCTGCGCCGTAAAGCGTCCATCCTCTTCATGTAAAATCATGCCGGGTAGCAGTCGCGCGGGGCTTCGCACGCCGTAGCGGGCCTGCAGCAGGAGAATGCGCGCCTCTCGTCCGGTCTTGGGCCAGAAGGGATAGGTTGTGACGCCGCCAAAGCCGCTTTCTGTCATCTGGGCTATGGCTGCGGCCATCAGGCTGGCGGGCAGCGCGAGTGTCAGGCTGCCTTTGTGCCGGAGCAGACGGGCCGCACCGTGTATCCAGAGCTTGAGGGTGTCCGGCTCTGCGCGGCGGGCGAGGTCCCGTCGTTCGATGGCGGAGGCTGTGCCATCTGGTGCGTGCCATGGTGGATTCGCAAGGCAATGGTCAAACAGCCCGTCCGGCAGTGTGTCCGGAAAGCGTGCGTTGAGGATCGTTAATTTATCCCGCGCATTGGCGCTCAGATTCTGGCGGGCCAGTTCTGCTGTTTCCGTATTCTGCTCGATGCCGGTGCCTGTCAGGCCTGCTATGCGCTGGCTCAGGCACAGCAGGCCGGCCCCCGCGCCACACCCGATTTCCACCACGCGGTGTGGCGTGCGGGCAGGGATGGCGGCGGCCATAAGCACTGGTTCCAGGCCGGTTCTGTAGCCCGTTCGGAACTGGGCATAGGCAATCTGGCCTCCCAGCAAAGTGTCGTGAGAAAGGTCTGAAAAATGGGCCATAAACGAGTCTTGATAAAAAGTGTCTGGCTGTCTTGAAGCGGTTGAAGCTTGACCGTTTTTCTGGTGCCCCGCATATGGTTGGACGTCAACTCATCCCATGGCTGGGGGATAAAGCGTTTGGGTGTTGCAGTCAGTCTGCCAGAGTCTGGTGGGGCCATAAGCCAGGATGGATCTAGTGTTTCTGTGAGTAAGCCAGGAGAAGCGGGCTTAAAAGCCCTGGCCGATTACCTCGCGCAGGATATGCGCGCCTGTAATCAGGTTATTGTTGCACGGATGCAGAGCCCGGTTGCGCTTATCCCGCAGCTTGCGGCGCATCTTGTCGCCGCAGGGGGAAGCGGCTGAGACCGTTGCTGACGCTGGCTGCGGCCAGGCTCTGCGGCTATGACGATCAGAACGGCAAGCTGCGGCATGTGGAAATTGCGGCCTGTGTTGAGTTCATTCATACCGCGACACTGCTGCATGATGATGTGGTGGATGAAAGCCAGCTCCGCCGTGGGCTTGCCAGCGCCAACGCCATTTTTGGCAACAAGGCTTCCGTGCTGGTGGGGGACTTTCTGTTCGCCCGGGCGTTCCAGATTCTCACAGCCGATGCCTCGCTGGATGTCATGGCGATTCTCTCCGCAGCCTCCGCCACGCTGGCGGAAGGTGAGGTCATGCAGATGACCACGCAGAATGATCTCTCCACGTCGGTCGATCAGTATTTGCAGGTGATCTATGGCAAAACCGCGGCACTCTTTGCGGCCGCGTGCGAAGCCGGGGCTGTGATTGGTGAAGCCGCGCCGGACCTGCGTGAGGCTCTGCGGGTCTATGGCGCCAATCTGGGCATGGCGTTCCAACTGGTGGATGATGCGCTGGATTACGCGGCAGATCAGGCTGTGCTGGGAAAGGAAGTGGGTGATGACTTCCGTGAGGGGAAAGTCACCCTGCCTGTTCTGGCTGCGTATGAGGCCGGTAGCGAGGAAGACCGTGTTTTCTGGCGTCGTGTGATTGAAGATTCCGAGCAACAGCCGGA
Source organism: Zaprionus nigranus (assembly GCA_018903425.1). Lineage (NCBI taxonomy): Eukaryota > Metazoa > Arthropoda > Insecta > Diptera > Drosophilidae > Zaprionus > Zaprionus nigranus. The sequence goes on along the minus strand of JAEIGD010000013.1, from coordinate 1,290,623 downwards.
AGATCTGGATGCGGCTCTGAATCTGATTGCGCAAACGGACGCGATTGGTGCGACGTTGCGCAAGGCGGAAGAGTATGCGACCAAAGCGCGTGAGGCTCTGGCGCTCTTCCCGGATTGTGAAATCCGATCCCTGCTGATTGAAACGGCCAGCTATTCCGCCAACCGCGAGAGCTAAAAAGGCGTCTCAATAGACAGTTTTCTGAAGGGTGGCCTGCGGGCCGCCCTTTTTGTTGAGCAGTTTGCGCGGAACTGGACGTCACGCAGGGGATGATGTTTCGCAAAAAAGCACTGGGGAAGAGGATGGCTGTAGTGGGGCGCATAATTTGAAACCCAAAAAATACCGACTTTGGCCGACGAAAGGGTCTACTGAACGCCAATTGAACGGGCTTTGATGGGTGTTTGAAATAAAGTCCTCTTCGGGCTCCCTGGCTGTCGACAAGAGAGAAGACGGCAACCTACGCAGTGAGGCTACCTCTTGCGTTGGTATACGTGGCGATCTGGTCAAAGAGGCGGGTGGGCGACTTCTGGAGCAGATTCTTGGAGTTGAAGTCCTGTCAGGCAGGTTGCGCGGCAACTGTGTCCCACAGAGTGATCGTGTCAAAGCCGTAAGCAGGCAGCGCTTTGATCAGGGCTGGGCTGTCTGGCGGGGTGGCTGTAAACCATGCACGGGCAGGTTCGGGCATGGGGGGAGCGTCGGGCACTGTGCTGAGAACTGTTGCCGTGTGGCGGGCGACGGCTTCCGCCGGGTCCAGCCATGTGATGCCGGGTGGTGAGACGGCACGGAGTTGATCCAGTACGAAGGTATAGTGCGTGCAGCCCAGCCCGACCGTATCAAGCTGTGCGGAGCAGTCACGCGTAAACAGGCCGTTTATTTCAGCCCGTATTGTCTCATCAGACACGGCATATCCCCGGAAAACACGTTCCGCGCAGGCGGCAAGGCCGGGCGCAGCGTGAGCAATCAGGGTGCAGTCCGGCGCATAGAGTATCTGTAGTCTGTTCAGATAGGGGCGTGTGCTGGTTGCGCGGGTGGCCAGAAGGCCGATGACATGGGTTTTTGTTGTGCGGGCCGCCCAGCGGATGGGGGCACACAGCCGATAAATGGCATGTCCGGGCAAGCGGCACGCAGGGCATCCAGTGCCAGAGTGCTGGCGGTATTGCAGGCGACAACAACCGCCTGCGGGCGGAGCCGACGAATGGCGGCGGACAGCAGGGACACAATCCGGTCCGTCAGGAAGGCGTCATCCTGCTCGCCATAGGGAAAAACCGCCGTATCCGCCAGATAGCTGACAGAGACGGCGGGGCAGAGAGTGCGAATCGCCTGAACAATTCCCAGCCCCCCAATCCCGGAGTCAAACGCCAGAATATGTCGGGGGGCGGTCAAGGCCGAAGTGGTCAGGGCCGGGCCGGTCATGGGCGCTTCAATTCAGGCAGGTTTGTCTTTGTTCGCTTTGAAGGCGGCGGCTTCTTCCAGACTGCCAACGCCACCATGGCGGGCAGACCATGCAGCAGGATTTTCAAGAAAACGCCGCACTTCTGCCGCAGCGTCTTCCGAGAAGTAAGGACGTGTTGAGCAGGCTTCCAGCACGTCCCACCATGTGCACAGCGCGTGCAGAGAGATGTTCATGTTGGTCAGAGACTGGTGAGCCCCCGGGAAGACACCGTAATAGAAGATGACAAAGGCATGATTGATCAGCGCACCGGCATTCCGCAGCGCATTGGCGAAGGCCACTTTGGACGCACCATCCGTGGTGAGGTCTTCCACCAGCAGGGTGCGCATGTTCTCGGGCACATCGCCTTCAATCTGGGCGTTACGGCCAAAGCCTTTGGGTTTTTTGCGGACATAGGCCATGGGCAGCATCATGCGGTCCGCCATCCATGCGGCGAAGGGGATACCAGCGGTTTCCCCGCCCACAACGGCGTCAATGCTCTCATAGCCGACGTGACGGCCGATTTTTTCCACGCCCAGTTCCATGATCTTGGCGCGGGCGCGGGGGAAGAAGATAATGCGGCGGCAATCAATATAAACCGGGGATTTCCAGCCCGAAGTCAGCGTATACGGCTCTTCCGGACGAAAATTGATGGCTTTGATTTCCAGCAGCAGACGTGCCGTGCAGAGGGCTGCATCGCGATCCCAGTCGCTGGTCTCGCCAGTGTGTGGTGCGCCCAGGTTTGCGGGTGACGTCATGAAGCACTTCCTTGATGATGGCGATTGGAATGTGCTTTGGCATAGCCCCCAGCGGCGTGAAAATCTATGCTTCATCTCAGTCTCGTGTGCCGGAATGAGAAAATGACCTTCTCTGTAACAAAGTTGGCGCCAGTCTGGGTGGTGGAGAACGCCTCCGGACCAGATCCGGGTCCAGCCTATGTGCTGGCGTCCCGTCTTGGGTGTCTGTTCCGGCGGGTGCGGGTGGAAATGCTCGCACTCGATTCGTTTCTGGAAGACAGGCGGCAGCCGGGGCTGATCCTGACATCCGGCTGGCGTTCGGGATACGCGGCCCTTAAGGCCGGACGTCGGGCCAGATGCCCCGTTGTCTGGTGCGTGCGGCAGGAGGGCCGGTCTTCGCCCATGTTGCGCTCCCTGCCGTTTGATCTTGTCGTGGCCCCCTCTCCGGCAACACCAACAGCCAGATTCTGCCCGACACTGGGGCCGATGACGCTTGTTTCACCCGCTCTGCTGGCGCGTGCAGGTAAAGCCTGGCAGGAGCGGCTGGAGCATCTGCCTTCTCCGCGTGTGACTGTTATTGTTGGGGGAGAGTGCCTACCGCACACAGGAAGAAGCGTTGTTGCAAGGAAAAAAGCTGGCAGGGCTGGTGAACCGGCAAGGAGGTTCGGTGCTGCTTGTGGTGCGGGATGACCGGAAGGCGGATCTGACGGATGCCTTTATCACCGGGCTTTCAGACACGTTCCTGCTGGTCTGGCGGCAGGGCGAGCCTGATGAGGAGCCGCTATTGGGATTTATGGCCTGTTCGGACTGCATTATTGTGGGGGGCGGGGATGTCGCGTTGCTGGCGGACGCCTGCGTGGCGGATGTCCCTGTTTTTCTAATGGAGCGTGAACAGGATTTGCGCGGCGTGCGCGGGCGTGTGGTGCGTCGGCTGATGGAAGACGGGCACCTGCGGATTTTGACAGATAACCTCCATGCATGGCGGAGAACTGTGCTGGATGAGGCCGGACGTGTGGCGGAAATTTTGAGAAGCCGATGGGTTTTTTAAGGACGTATGGTGTGTGTTGTGGGGGCTGTAAAAACTTGTGATCACAAGAGCTGATCTCGGGACGTATTCCACCTTGCATCTTTATGGGAATTGGCGTCTAATCTTGGTAGTTGAGAATGATTGTTAATCAAGGATAATGCTGTGGCTGTTGAAGTAAGTCGGATCGCACGGAAATGCGAGCGCGCTGTCGTCACGGCGTATCAGGAACTGCGTGAAGTTGGCACAGAGGATGTGACTGCTTTTCATGCCTGCACAACCCTGTATCGCATTCATCACCCTGAAGCGTCTTTGAATGAAGCCCGGCGTCTGGTCTCCGAATGGATTGACCATCACGTTGTGCGTGAGTCCAAAGAGCCGACCAAAGGCTGTGACTGCGGCTGATCTGCTCAGTCGGGCAGGTAGGGGACATTACAGGGATAGGGCGTGAAGAGCCAGATCGGGTGTCCGGTCTGGTTTTTTGTTTGGAAAGCCATCTGTAAAGCTGCAAAATTTTCCAAAGAAAATGATTGCGGACTTCTGTTTTTAAAGGATTTTTTTGGCGTGGCGTGGCGTGGCGTGGCGTGGCGTGGCGTGGCGTGGCGTGGCGTGGCGTGGCGTGGCGTGGCGTGCGGGCTACACGCCACACGCCCACTCCCACACCTGAAAGCGGGATGCTTTGCAGGCACAGGAGAGGGCGCGGGTATTTTTTAAGCTGTAGGACTCAGGAAAGTCTTACCGTTTATCGGCTGCTACAAAATCTCTCTGCGGAGAGCCGACATAAAGCTGGCGGGGGCGGCAGATGCGCTGGCCCGGTTCTTCGATCATTTCCTTCCACTGGCTGACCCAGCCTGTGGTGCGGGCCACGGCGAATAGCACGGTGAACATGCTGGTAGGAATGCCCATGGCTTTCAGAATGATGCCTGAATAGAAATCGACATTCGGGTAGAGTTTCCGCTGCACGAAATACTCGTCATTAATGGCGATTTTTTCAAGTTCGATGGCCAGATCCAGTAGCGGATCATCCGTGATGCCAAGTTCGCCCAGTACTTCGTGGCAGGTCTGCTGCATGATCTTCGCGCGTGGGTCGAAGTTTTTATAAACGCGGTGGCCAAAGCCCATCAGCTTCACGCCGCTGGTTTTGTCTTTCACCTTGGAGATGAAGTCAGGGATGTTTTCCTTGCTGCCGATGGCGGCCAGCATTTTCAGAACCGCTTCGTTCGCGCCGCCATGGGCAGGTCCCCAGAGGGCAGCGATCCCTGCGGAGATACAGGCAAACGGGTTGGCACCCGTGGAGCCAGCCATACGCACGGTGGAGGTGGAGGCGTTCTGTTCATGGTCCGCGTGCAGGATCAGGATCCGGTTCATGGCGCGTGCCAGAACCGGGTTGATCTTGTAGGGCTCAGACTCCCGTGCGAACATCATGGAGAGCAGGTTTTCCGCGTAGTTCAGATCATTGCGCGGATAGATGAAGGCTTCACCCTGTGTGTATTTGTAGGCCCAGGCCGCAATGGTCGGGATTTTGGCAATCAGACGCATGGCGGCCAGATCGCGGTTCGCCTTGATCGCGATGTCGTTGGCATCCGGATAGAAGGCGGAGAGCGCGCCTACCGTGCCGCACAGAATGGCCATGGGGTGCGCATCACGCCGGAAACCGTTGAAGAAGTTCCGGATCTGCTCATGCAGCAGCGTGTGATTGGTCAGGGTATTGGAGAATGTCTCAAATTGCGCTTTGTTCGGCAGTTCCCCGTTCAGCAGCAGGTAAATGACTTCCTCATAGGAGGCGTGTTCTGCAAGCTGGGCGATGGGGTAGCCGCGATGGAGGAGGACGCCCTTGTCCCCATCGATAAAGGTGATTTTGCTGGAACAGGAGGCTGTCTCGCCGTAGCCGGGGTCATAGGTGAAGACGCCCATATCGGCCGGAAGTTTGCGGATATCGACGACATCTGGCCCAAGTGTGCCAGAAAGGACCGGCAAAGTCGCCGTCCGCCCACCGAGCGATATGGTTGCGTCAGACCGCTGACCTTCGTTCTGCGATGCGCTCATGATCTTTCCTTCTGCATAATAGAGCCGCTGCCTGACAGGCGGCCTGCTGTCTGACTCTTTTCTCCGATCCGGAAAGAAACAGGAAGCGGGGGAGCGATAAACCGCGCGTTATCAAAACAGATCAGGCTTGGAAAACCGGGCTTTCCTGCCATCAGGGTCGCGAGAATGTGTCTAAAGTCAGGCTTGTTGCGTCGCATTTGGCCCACTCTGTGTCGTGATCCGCTGCCTCGGAACCCCACATATGGAACACGGCCAGTGAGGCTGTTGCGAATCCCGGCTCCAAGGTTTCTGCCTGACTGTCCAGCCAGCGGGCCAGAGCGGAAATGCCGGGATTATGCCCGATCAGCAGCAGCGTGCGGGCTTCATCCGGCGCCTGTCGGATGCAGGCCAGCAGGGCGGACGGTGGGGCTTCATAAATGTCCGGGCAGAACCGGGTGGGGAGGGCTGGTGGTGGCTGGAAAGGCTCCAGTGCCGCCAGAGTCTCCCGCGTGCGGCGGGCGGGGCTGCACAGAATAAGGTCCGGGGCCAGAGCGTGGGCACGGAGCCATGCCCCGCAGCGGCCTGCGGCCAGTTGTCCTTCCGCTGTCAGTGCGCGGGCCAGATCGGCCTGTTCGCTGAAATCACCACCCGGCGGGGTGGTGGCTTCGGCATGCCGGAGCAGAAGGAGGCGGCGGGTCATTTTGTAGCCGATTCGGAGGACTGCTTTGCAATGGCTTCATGATGCCGGATGACTTCATGGATAATGAAGTTCAGAAATTTCTCGGCAAAGTCCGGGTCCAGATGGGCCTCTTCAGCCAGCGTGCGCAGGCGGGCAATCTGGCGGGCTTCTCGGGCCGGGTCGGCTGGCGGCATGTTGTTGCTGGCTTTGAGTGCGCCCACCGCCTTTGTGCAGCGGAAGCGCTCCGCCAGCATGGCGATCAGGGCTGCGTCGATATTGTCGATGCTGCGACGGAGGTCCAGCAGGGCATCAAGGGGAGAGGGCTGATCTGTCACGGTTTGCACGGCTCTTTAGTTTCTATTGCTTCTGGCGTGGTGAAAAGGGAGTTTACGGAGGATTATGACACAGCGGGCTCGGATTCTTCCATAAAGTTGGCGGGCACATCCAGCCAGGCCAGATGGCCGCCTTTGCCTGCTCCGGTATCCGTAAAGATGGCCTGCCCTCCGGCCCTGCCGGGAATGGTCAGCGGGCAGCCATTGGTGGAACGCTGGTCATGCCCGCAATAGATTGTGTAGCCGGTGGGGATATGGTTGACCCAGTTCAGGCAGCGTTCCGGAAAGCCATCTTTCTGGATTCTGTTGGTGGTCTCACCAAACAGTGCGCGGGAGAGAAGGAACGTCACCCGGCCAAGAGCGGGCGGGGGCGGTTCCATCAGCATACGGACATCAAACGCGCCATGGACGAACACCATCCGGCCCAGCACAAGCCACGCGGGGGCTGTGTCCAGCATATCCAGCGTAAAATCCAGCACATCCGAATTTTCAGGGAGGCGGAGTTGGGCCAGCGTGGCTTCCAGCGGTGGGTCCGGCCGGAGTTTTTTGCCCAGCAGGGCGCGGCCCAGCTTGCGGTCATGGTTGCCAATCAGGAACAGGCCACGGCCCTGACGCATCACATCATGCATCAGCCGCAGCACACCGGCACTGTCCGGCCCATAATCCACAAGGTCACCCAACTGGATGATAAAGCGGTCCGTGGCGACGGCGTGACGGAAAGCCTGCAGATCACCATGCACGTCTCCCACAATGCGGAGTCCTTTCCGCATGGCCGCTTTCACGTTTCCGTCAGGGACGAGGCCTGTGTGCATCTGCTGTTTACCCACCTTTCTCCTTTCCATGTAGGCGCCACAGGCGGACACAGGGAAGAGAGGAACGGTAATTTTTTATTGGTAAGTGTTTTGTGCACAAGCATGTGACGCGCCACGCCCGTAATTTTCTGCCTACGTTACGACCAGCATCCGGTCGTGCAGATGTCCCGGTGGGAAGAGGCGGTGCAATGGGATACAGACCGCTTTGTGCCCGTCTGGTCCGCTTCGCGTCGGAACTGGAATAATAAAGAACAGGAAGGCCTCTCATGAAAGAGCGCATTCGTAATGTCGCCCTGCGTAGTAAAGTCTGTTCGGCGGAAGCCGCGGCTGAGCTTATCCGTCCCGGTGCCGTGGTTGGCGCCAGCGGGTTTACGGGAGCCGGATACCCCAAGGCTGTGCCCGAAGCACTGGCCGGGCTCATGGAGCAGGCGCACGGTCGCGGTGAGGACTACCGCATCAGCCTGATTACCGGTGCTTCGACCGGCCCGCAGCTTGATGGCGTGCTGGCAAAAGTGAACGGTGTTTCATTCCGTTCACCTTTTAACACCGATGCGGGTATGCGTGACCGCATCAATAATGATGAGACAGAGTATTTCGACAACCATCTCGGTCAGGTTGCCGGGCGGGCTGTGCAGGGCAATTACGGCAAGTTCGATATTGCCATTGTTGAAGCCACGGCCATCCGGGAAGATGGCGGCATTGTTCCGACATCCTCCGTCGGGAACTCCCAGACGTTTCTGGATATCGCCGAGAAGGTGATTATCGAGGTCAATGACTGGCAGCATCCGGGTCTCGAAGGCATTCACGACATCTGGGACGGCAATGTGAGCGGCATCCCACCGCGTGACATCATTCCGATCCGTAACGCGGATGACCGCATTGGCGGACATGCGCTGCGCGTGAACCCGGATAAGATTGTCGCGGTGGTCAAAGCGAATGACAGAGACCGCAACGCACCGTTTGCAGCCCCGGACGCAAATGCCCGCGCCATTGCCGGACATCTGCTTGATTTCTTCAGCCATGAAGTCAAGCAGAAGCGCCTGCCGCCGTCACTGCTGCCGTTGCAGTCCGGTGTTGGGAACGTGGCGAACGCCGTGCTGGAAGGGCTGAATGAAGGCCCGTTTGAAAATCTGGTAGGCTTTAGCGAAGTGATTCAGGACGGCATGCTGGCCATGCTGGATTCTGGCCGGATGCGCGTAGCCTCCGCGACATCGTTCTCTCTCAGCCCGGATGCGGCGGAAGAGATCAACAACCGCATGGACTTCTTCCGCACCAAGATCATTCTGCGTCAGCAGGATGTGAGCAACAGCCCCGGTGTGATCCGTCGTCTTGGCTGTATTGCCATGAACGGCATGATTGAAGCGGACATCTATGGCAACGTGAACTCCACGCGTGTCATGGGGTCCAAAATGATGAACGGGATTGGCGGGTCCGGCGATTTCGCCCGGAGTTCCTACCTGTCCATCTTCCTGTCCCCCTCCACCGCCAAGGGAGGCAAGATTTCCGCTATTGTGCCCATGGCGGCGCATGTGGACCACATCATGCAGGATACCCAGATTTTTGTGACGGAACGTGGTCTGGCCGACCTGCGCGGTCTTTCACCCGTGCAGCGGGCGCAGAAGATTATTACGCACTGCGCGCATCCGGACTATCAGCCCATGTTGCAGGATTACTTCGACCGGGCCCGCAAAGAGTCTTTTGGCAAGCACACACCGCATCTGCTTCAGGAAGCTCTGTCCTGGCACCAGCGGTTTGTGGAAACGGGAAGCATGCTCCCGGCCTGAGGCTGCCAGGAAGGCCGCCAGAAGGCGGCCGGAACTGCGGCAGCGCCGCTTCAGCTGGCCCGGGCGGTTGTCTGGGGCAGCGTTGCGGTGCTTTGCGGTGTAACGACAATATCAACCGGATGGTCAGCCAGGAATTCGTCTGGCTGAAAAGTGGTTGTCGCCGGATTTTCCGTAATCACGGCTTCTGCATCCCGGTGCGCCAGCGAGAACAGGTCTGGCGCTGCGTCGGGCGCAATATACGCAGCATAAGGATGGTGGCCCGCCAGACGGTGAGCCTCATAGGCTTCCTTCATGGAATGAACGGGGATGGCCACCAGTACGGAAGGATCTGCCTCCAGAGCAACTTCCGTCGTTTCCCTGCTTGAGGGAACCAGCACCACACGGTCCCGCATTCTGGCTTTCCGCACCAGCAGGACGACATCGGTCGGATTGGTGTTGTTCAGATCCAGCATCAGCAGGGTATGGGTGCGGCGGGAGGAGGCCAGAACCTCGCTCAATGGGCTGGAGCCCGGTATGACAACCAGCCGTCCATCTGACTGAGACGCCAGCTCCAGCCGCAACATGCCCGGATTGGTCTGCTGCTGGCCAGAGGACGCCGCTGTCATGCTCAGCCCGGTGCCGGGTGTGCAGATAATCAGCCCATGGTGGATGCGGGCCAGAAGTCCGTAAGCCTTGGAGTGATGCAGGACCAGAATGCCGCTGGTTAGAAGAGCCACGCTTATAGCCAGTAAGCCTTTGCCAAGGCAGCCTTTGAAGGGGCCCTTAGAGGACCTGCCAAAAGGACTGCACATGGATTTTAGCGGTATGTCTGATTCTGTATCAGGATGCGGCATCTGTCTTTAAGTTCCTAGTCCTGTTGCCCGGCCATGGCCGCGGCGCGGGCAAGATCAACTGACAGAACACGGCTCACACCGCGTTCCTGCATGGTTACGCCAAAAAGATGGTCCATATGCGCCATTGTCAGTTGATGGTGCGTTACAACCAGAAAACGGGTTCCCGCTTCTGTAACCATGTCCCCTAAAAGGGAACTGAAACGTCCAACATTGGCATCATCAAGGGGTGCATCAACTTCATCCAGCACACAAACTGGAGCGGGATTACATCGGAATACTGCAAAAATCAATGAAAGGGCAGTTAAAGCCTGTTCACCTCCTGACAGAAGGGAAAGGGTCGCCAGCTTTTTGCCCGGAGGCTGGGCATAGATTTCAAGGCCCGCTTCCAGCGGATCATCACTCCCCACAAGGCCAAGATGGGCGCGGCCACCGCCAAACATGCGGGAGAAGAGGGACTGGAAATGCTGGTCCACCTGCGTGAATACCGCCATCAGGCGCTCGCGCCCTTCCTTGTTCAGAGAGCCGATGGAGCCCCGCAGGCGGGCAATGGCGGCTTCCAGGTCCGCAATTTCCGCCGCCAGTGTGCGGGCCTGCCCGGAGGCTTCCTCAGCCTCGATTTCCGCGCGCAGGTTGACCGGCCCCATCTCTTCCCGCTCCCGCGTCAGGCGGGCGATTTTGCGGCGCAGAGCGCTTTCCGCCGCTTCTGTCAGATCTCCGGTCGGGGCACGGGGTGGGACTGGTGTTTCGGCCAGAAGCTGGTCGAGAATGGCCTGCGCCTGCTCGCTCCGTGCATCGGCCTTCAGCAGATTTTCCCGCGCGGCGGTAAGCTGGGCCTCGGTTTTGCGGCGCTGTTCGTTCGCCTCGCTCAGGGCTGCTTCGGCCTCGGCACGGGCCTTGTCCGCCTCGGCGTAGGTTGTCTCGGCTTCAGTCAGAGCCTGAAGCGTGGTCTTTTTCAGCCGCTCGGCCTCGGCGGGCAGTTCCGAGACGGTCTGATGCTCCGTGCGGGCGGTCTCCAGCCGGGCCTGTGCGTGGTTCAGTTCCGTGCGGGCGGCCTCCGCGCGGGTGGTCCAGTCCTGCAGGCTGACGTGAAGCGACGCCAGTCTGCTGGCCAGCGTGGCCTTTTCCGCCTGTAAGGACGCCCGGAGTTCACGCACCTGTTCGAGCTCTGCCGTCAGGGCGCTGCGCTGTTCCCGCAGGCTGCTCAGCGTTTCTTCACCCATGTCTGGCAGAGCGGCGGAGGCCTCTTCCAGCGCCGCCGTTGCGTGGGCTTTGCGTTCTTCGGCTTCCGCCTGTTCCGCCTGAAGCCCTTCCAGCCGGGGGGTAAGCGCTGCCAGACGGGAGCGCAGTTCAAGGGCCAGTTCCTGCACCGTCTGGTGATGCTGTGTGGCTTCCTGCGTCGCTTTTTCCGCGTTGAGGACAGCCTGCTCCGCCATGCGGCAGGCGGCCTCAGCCTCACTCTGGCGGATCTGGGCGGCCTGTAGGGTGTCTTCAATCTGGCTGTCAGCCTGTCCCGCGGCCAGACGGCTTTCCAGATCCGTCACCGTGCTCTCTTCCACGGCAACATCCTGCCGCAGGCGTTCACGTTCGGGCAGAAGGGTTTCTATCCGTGCGCTGGCCGTGGCCTGCTGGTTTTCCGCACGGGTCAGCGCGTCCTGCGCGGAGCGGAGTGACTGTTCCGCCATTTTCAGGGCTGTGCGAGCCAGCTGTTCCGCCTCCTGAGCGGTGGTATCGTTCTGGCGGGCCTGTTCCAGCGCCGTTCTGAGCGCTGCTGTCTGCGGCAGGGCGTCCTGCGCGGCGTGGGCGGCGGTCAGGCTTTCTTCCGCATCCTTTGTCGCGGCGACGGCGCGTTCCTGTTGCGGACGCAGGCCATCCAGCCGGGCGCGAGAGGCCGCATGGCGGCGTTCAAGGTCCGCTTCCTGCGTGCGGGCCTGTTGCAGGGCTTTTTCCAGTGTTGCGCGGTGTGCGCGGTGGTCGGCGGCCTGCTGTTCCTTCTCCCGCAGGGCGGCGCTGGCGGCGGTTACGGCCTGCTCGGCGTCAGGTGCTTCCTGCTGGAGCGTGGCAATGCGCTGCTCTGTTTCCTTCAGAATCCGGCGCTGGGCGAGGCGACGTGTAGCGGCGTCCGGCTCGCCTGCACGGGTATAAAACCCATCCCATCGCCACAGATCTCCCGCCTTTGAGACAAGGCTTTGCCCCGGTCTAAGGTCTGTTTGCAGCGGGTGACCATCCACGCCGTCCGGCAGGAGACCGATGCTGGACAGAATCCGGTCCAGTGCCTCGGGGGCCCTGATATGGGTTCTGAGGGGCACGGCGTTGCCGGGCAGCGTGGGCAGGTCCGTGGAGGGCGGTAAAGAATGCCATCCCCGTGCGGCATTGTCCGCGACCGGGGCATCCAGCCCTTCGGAGAGGGCGGCGGCCAGAGCGGCTTCGTGCCCTTCCGGGATATCCATGCGGGCGGAGACAGGTTCCGCCGTATCAGCCGCATCCGTGCCCAGCGCCTGTGCCAACCCGTCCGCCTGTGCCTGCAAGCGGGTGAGTTCTGTCTGGAGGGTATTCTGCTGACTCACGGCGTCGTTATGGACAGTCCGAAGTTCTGTCAGGCTGGATTCGGCCTGTGTCAGCGCCTCTGTCACAGTGCGGAGGGCGTCTTCCTGCGTAGCGCGGGCGGTCTGCGCGGCTTTGAGCGTTTCATCGGGCAGCGCTTCAGCCTGCGCCCGTTGCAGCCCGTCTGTCAGTGTTTTTTCTTCCTGACGGGCGCGGTTCAGGGCGGTCTGGGTCGTTGTGACGGCGGCCTCTACACTCTTGCGGTGGCTTTCATGGTCCTGAAAGGCACGACCGGCCTGCGTGAGGGCGGCGGATGTGTCGCGCCGCGTGGTTTCGGCCTCCTCCAGCGCCAGCGTGGCGGCCTGATGTGCCGCGCTGGCCTGCGTGGCCGTGTCTCTCAGCGCCTGAAGGGCTGTGTCTTCCAGAAGGGCGGCCTGTGTGTCCGTATGGCGCTTTTCAAGCTGCGCCAGATCAGAGCGTAGCGTGGCAAGTCTGGCACGGCTCCGCTCAAGCGCCTTGCGGGTTTCGGCCTGCGTCTGGCGGGCGTTTTCCGCGTCATTCCGTGCGATGGACAGGGCGACGCTGGCGTCCGAGCGGGCACGATCGGCCTCTTCAAATGCTGCGCGGGCGGCTGCCTGTGCGGCACGGGCCTCCTGCACGGCTTGTGCTGCTGCGGCCATGCTCTCATTGGACGGCAGGCGCGCCTGCAAAGCGTCCAGCTCAGCCCGCAGGGTGGAGACGGCGTCAGACGTGCGGGTGAGCAGGGCGGTGGTGGCTTCCAGCTCTTCCGTGGCGCGTTGTTTGCGGGCGCGGGCGGCGGCCAGCGTTTCTGTTTGCTGGGTCAGGGTGCGTTCGCTGTCTGCCAGAGCTTCGGTCAGTGCGGTCTGGCGGGCTTCCGCATCGGCTGTTCTCTGGGGAAGAGAGGCTTCTGCCGCTTCGGCCCCGGTTTTTTCCGCGTTCAGGCGTTCCAGCGTGTCGGTGGCATCTGCAACACGGGTCTGTGCAGCGGTATGGTCGGCCTCATGCTGCTGGAGGCGTTCTGTGGCACTTCTGGCCTGTGCGGCGGCGCGTTCTTCTTCCCGTGTGACACCTTCCGCCGTAACCCGGCAGCGCTCCAGCACGGTGCGGGCTTCATCCGCGCGGGTGCGAAGGGTGGGGAGTTTCTGGTTGGCCTCAAACTCTGCAATCACCGCGCCTTCGGCGGCCTCTTCGTGCTCTGTCAGAGCATGGCGGGCGCGGGCGGCAGTGTCGAGCGCGCGTTCAACGGCCTGTCGGGCACGGGCATGCAGCAAGGCGAGCAGTTCGGTTTCCGCATCACGCAGGGCAGAGGAAAGTTCGCGGTAACGGCTGGCCTCACGGGATTGTTCAGCGAGGCCGCCCAGCCGGGTTTCCAGTTGCTGGCGGAGGTCTTCCGCGCGGGTCAGATTGCTCTCGGTGGCCCGCAGCTTGAGTTCGGCTTCATGCCTGCGGGCATGGAGGCCGGTAATGCCCGCCGCTTCCTCCAGAATGGAGCGGCGTTCCTCGGGCCGTGCTCCCACCAGCATGGCCACACGCCCCTGACTGACCATGGCGGAGGAGCGGGCGCCGGATGCGAGGTCGGCAAACAATGTCTGCACATCCCGCGCACGGGCGGGTTTGCCGTTAATGCGATATTCGCTGCCGGAGCCGCGTTCGGCCCGGCGGGTAATCTGGAGTTCGTCCTGATCCGCAAAGGCGGCGGGGCCGCGGCCCTGTGTGCCTTCCAGCGTGACCGTGACTTCTGCCAGTGAGCGTGCCGGGCGGCCCGCTGTACCGGCAAAAATCAGATCATCCATTTCTCCGCCGCGCAGGGAGCGGGCGGAGGATTCCCCCATGACCCAGCGGAGGGCTTCCACCACGTTGGATTTGCCGCATCCGTTGGGCCCGACAATGCCGGTCAGGCCGGGAAGAATTTCTACGGTGACGGGTTCAGCAAAGCTTTTGAACCCGGCAATCCGCAAACGGACAAAGCGGACGGTCATACAGAACCGGACTTATGGCCAGATGACGGAGACGGCGCGCGTCAGCTGGCGTCCGCCAGATTTTTGGCGAAGGCTTCGTAGGTCATGTCATTCGAAACCTGAATTTTGTTGTTGAAGCGGAAGGTCGGCGTGGAATCGAAATGATATTTGTTCTGCGCTTCCGTCTGCTGGTCCATGATGAACTGCATCAGAGCCTGGTCGGTGATCGTTTTATCAAACACATCCCCCGGCATCCCGGCAAAGGCAGCCATTTTCTTCAGGGCATCCAGCGGACTGCTGTCCTTGATGTAGGCCCAGCGGTCCAGACTGGCGAGCAGGGAGGCGGTAAAAGGCTCATAGCGTTCCGGCGGAAGCGTGCGGGCGACCATGGCGGCGACCGTTGCAAGTTGATCTGTCGGGAAATCATGGAAAACGTAGCGGATTTTCCCGGTGTCGATCAGGTTCTTTTTGACCAGCGGGAACGTGTTCTCGGAAAAATGGGCGCAATGGATGCAGGTCAGGGAGAACCATTCCTCCACAACGATTTTCGCGTTCGGGTCCCCCATCTGCCGGATTGTCATGCGTGTGTCTGTTCCGGGTGCCGGATCAGCATAGGCCAGACCGTGCGTGGCTGTCGCGGCCAGAGCCGCGCCAGCGGTAACAAGGAGAGAGCGGCGGGAAAAGGACATGGGCAATCCTGCATTCATTACGGTTGAAACAGTCAGTCAGTTAGGGATGACGGCAGAATGCTGCGTCCGTCAAGCCATACGCGAAGGCTCGGTATCGCTCTCGCCTTCGCTGGGGGTGGGTTCTGCGGCATTGGGCAATTTGCGGACCCGCACGCGGCGGATATGGCGGGCATCCGCATCCAGCACCCGGAACACATAGCCGTTTTCGTGCGTCAGTACCTCACCACGGGTGGGCACATGGCCCGCCATGCGGAACACCAGACCGCCGATGGTCTCGATTTCCGCTTCCTTTTCGGAGGCTGTGAGAATAGCGCCAATCCGCTGTTCGAACTCCTGCACCGGGCAGCGGGCATCCACGTCATACGTGCCGTCCGGTCTTTCCGTGATCATGGTCACGGCGGGTTCATCATGCTCGTCGGAAATATCACCGACGATGGTTTCAATCAGGTCTTCAATGGTGACCAGACCGTCCACGCCGCCGTATTCGTCAATCACCAGAGCCAGATGGGTCTGGCGCTGGCGCATCTGCAACATCAGGTCCATCACCGGGATCTGCGGGGCGATCATCAGTGGCTGGCGCAGCAGGGGCTCGATGTTGAAGGCCTCACTGGTGCCGACGTAGGCGATCAGATCCTTCACATGGATCATGCCGACAATATCATCCAGCTGGTTGCGATAGACCGGCATGCGGGAGTGATTTTCCCGCCGCATCATGGCCAGAGCATCGTCCAGACTGATGGACACCGGCATGGCGATAATATCCGGGCGCGGGATCATCACATCATCCGCCGAGATGTTCCGCAGGCGCAGGATGTTGGCAATCAGCACACGTTCCTGCCGGTCCAGTTCCGGCTTTTCGCCTTCCGGTGTTTCCGATTCGTCAGCCGCCTGCTGCACAAGGGCGGCAATGGAACTGCGCAGGCCGGGGGCCTGTTTTTTGCGGCTTAGAAAGGAAAACAGACTGCGGCCCGGCGCATCCTGCCCCTCGGACCGTGTGGAGTCGTGATCGCTCATGCCCGTGGCTTTCCTTCTGGCTTCCCCTGTAGCTTCCCCTGCGGCTTCCATGGATTGGGAACATGCAGCCGGGAGAGCAGGCGGGCCTCCAGCATTTCCATTGCGCGGGCTTCTCCCGCCTGATGGTGGTCATAGCCCGCCAGATGCAGGCTGCCATGGACAATCAGATGTGCCAGATGATGGCTGACGGATTTGCCGGCCTGACGGGCTTCCCGCAGAACGGTTTCCAGCGCGAAGATGATGTCTCCGCCGGGGACGCCCGGAGGTGGGCTGAAGGGCGGGTCAAAGGTCAGGACATTGGTGGGGCGGTATTTGCCGCGATGCTGCCCGTTGAGGGGACGCACCACGCGGTCGGTGGACAGCACGACGCTGCCGGGCTGGCGGCCATACCCTTCACAGGCTGCCAGAGTGTGGCGCACCAGTTGTTCCGTGCGGGGCACGTAACAGTGCCAGCGTCGGTCCTCTACCAAAATTTCTGGCGCTTCTTCAAACGCGCAGGAGGGGGAAAAAGCCTGCAGCCGCAGGATTTTTCCGGGCCAGCCACGTTCCTTACGTGAACGTGGCTTGTGCTACTTGGCGGTTCCATTGTTCTCCTGACGGCCATTGTCACGGGGCGATCCCCTGAGAGCCGTCGTCCTTGCATCATACGCTTCTACAATACGCGCGACCAGTCTGTGCCGCACCACATCTGCCGCGTCAAACTGTGTGATGTTGATGCCGCGGACATGGCCCAGCGTTTCCAGAGCGTCCTTCAGCCCGGATGTCGTGCCCGAAGGCAGATCGATCTGGGTGAGGTCGCCCGTAATCACCATGCGTGACCCCGGCCCGAGGCGGGTGAGAAACATCTTCATCTGCGCGATGGTGGTGTTCTGGGCTTCATCCAGAATGACAAACGCATGGGAGAGCGTGCGCCCACGCATGAAAGCCAGCGGAGCGACTTCGATATCGCCTGCCTGCATCCGTCGCACGACCTGATCCCCTGGCAGCATGTCATGCAGGGCGTCATAAAGTGGGCGCAGGTAGGGGTCGATCTTGTCCTTCATGTCGCCCGGCAGAAAGCCGAGCCGTTCCCCGGCTTCCACCGCCGGACGGGAGAGGATGATCCGGTCCACCGAGCCTGCCTGCAGCATGGCGACAGCCTGCGCCACGGCCAGATAGGTTTTGCCAGTGCCTGCGGGGCCAATGCCGAACACCATTTCCTTTTTGGCCAGCGCCTGCATGTAGGCGGCCTGTCCGGGGGAGCGGGGTTCAATGACGCCATGCCGCATTTTCAGCGCGGGCAGGGTGCCCGTGGTGTCGGTCTGTGCGTGGGGTGGCTGTGCTGTCTGGGGGGCGGGGGCTGAACGCTGCATATCGGTGTCCCTTGTGCTATCACGCAGTTGCGTCATGCGGATGACAGCTTCCAGTGTGCTGACATCCACCACGCCCCCGGCGGCCAGTTTCTGATAAAGAGTGCTGAGCGTTGTGCGGGCTACGGCAACATCGGCCGGTGTGCCCCGGATGGAAATCCGGTTGCCGCGATGGGCAACCTGAACATCCAGCCCTTCCTCCATATGGCGCAGATTGCGGTCATGATCGCCCACCAGTCTGGCCAGAAGGGCGTTATCTTCAAACAGCAGGGTTACCGGTTTTTCCGGCGCGGAGGACAGGGGCTGGTTGATGGTGCTCAAGCGTATACGGTCTCCTCTTCCAGAATGCCGTTCAGAGAATTGGTCAGGCGTTCGGTAATCCGCACCGGCACTTCCCGGCCGATCAGGTCCGGCGTGCCGGTCACATGCACGGGCTGGAGCCAGGGGGTGCGCCCGGCAATCTGGCCCGGCTTGCGGCCTTCCGAGGTGAACAGAACCGGCACCGTTCTGCCCACAAGTGACTGGTTGAACGCGTCCTGCTGTTCCCGCAGCAGAGCCTGAAGGGCCTGCAGGCGGGCGTCCTTCACCTCCTCAGGCACCTGCAACGGCGCGCCAGCCGCCGGGGTGCCGGGGCGCTGCGAGTATTTGAAGGAATAGGCCTGCGCGAAGGTAACATCCCGCACCAGTTGCATGGTGGCTTCAAAATCCTCGTCCGTTTCCCCCGGATGGCCGACAATGAAGTCTGACGAGAGAGCAAGGTCGGGCCGGGCCGCATGCAGCTTACGGACAATCTCCCGGTAGTCATCCGCCGTGTGGCCACGGTTCATGGCGCGCAGAATCTTATCGGACCCGGACTGCACGGGCAGGTGCAGGTAGGGCATGAGTTCCGGCAGATCCCGGTGGGCGGCAATCAGGGCGTCATCCATGTCGCGCGGGTGGGATGTGGCATAGCGGATGCGGTTCAGGCCGGGGATGGCGGCCAGAGCATGCGCCAGTTGCGCCAGTCCCCATACCGCGCCATCCGGGCCGGTGCCGTGATAGGCGTTGACGTTCTGGCCCAGCAGGCTGATCTCCTGCACGCCACTTTCCACCATCCGGCGCGCTTCCGCCAGAACGGAGGCAACCGGGCGGCTGACTTCCGCGCCGCGTGTGTAGGGCACCACGCAGAAGGAGCAGAATTTGTCACACCCTTCCTGAATGGTGAGGAAGGCTGTGAGGTTGCCCGGTGTCTGGGGGGCGGCTGTCTCCGGCAGGAAGTCAAACTTCTGCTCGGCAGGGAAATCGGTCTCGATCACGGCGCCACCCGCGCGGGCCGCGCGGGCCACCATTTCCGGCAGGCGGTGATAGGTCTGCGGGCCGAGGACAATATCCACATACGGTGCGCGGGCCAGAATTTCCTGCCCCTCCGCCTGTGCGACGCACCCGGCCACGGCAATGATGGTCTTCTGTCCGGTGGCTTCGCGCTCGTCCTTGATTTTCCGCAGACGACCGAGTTCGGAGAACACCTTTTCCGCCGCGCGGTCCCGGATATGGCAGGTGTTTAGGATGATCATGTCCGCAGCAGTGGGCGTATCGACTGGCTGGTAGCCGAGCGGGCGCAGCACATCGCTCATTCGTGCGCTGTCATACACATTCATCTGGCAGCCCCATGTGATGACATGCAGGCCACGTGTCGCCGTTGTTATCGTCATCGGGGCGGGAGAAGAAGAGGGAAGTCCAGTCATGACAGCAGCGGCTCCGGCACACCGCAGGCCCATTCCGTACGGCAGGAGCAGGGAATCAGGCCAGTCAGGCCAGAGGTCAAGACTCTTTTCCAGAAAAGGAGGGGCGGTGCGCCATAAAGGTAAGCTCCTCAGCGTGTCTTCTGGTATGAAGCAAAACGGAGCGGCAGTCTGTCAAGAAGCCGTTTTGTGAAGTGAGGTTTGTTACTGGGTATTTCGGACGGTTCACACCGGCCGGGCTGGGGCCGGGGCTCCTGATTCTGGCGCAGATCCGCCGCACCTTGCGCCACGGCGTTCCATGCGGCCTGCGCCAGAGCTTTCCGGCTGGGGAAGAGTTCCGGGTCCAGCGGTTCATGCAGCAGGACGGTGGCGCGGGACTGGCGCCACTGTACCAGCTGCCAGAGATGCGGGCCGAGATCCATATCCCCGTACCAGGCAAAAACAGGGCGGCGCAGACGGGCGACGGGCAAACCTTCCAGTTCATCATACACCACGGAAATCGGCTGGATGATGGGAGACATGCCGGGCGCATAGACAATGGGGAGCTGGCTTTTCTCGCCATTGCGCAGGCGTGGCAGTTTGGCAATGGCAAAGAAGGCCGACATGAACGGCAGCACGCGGGAGCCGTCGGAGGATGTGCCTTCGGGGAAGAGAACCAGATTATCGCCTTCCACCATGCGGCGGATCATCAGATCCCGCTCGCGCCCGGTCGTGCTGCGCTGGCGGCTGACAAAAATGGTCCGGCCAATTTTGGATACCAGCCCCATGATGGGCCATTTCTCAATATCGCCCTTGGCGACAAAGACAGACGGCAGCAACGTGCCAAGAACCAGCACGTCCAGCCATGAGGAATGGTTGGAAATATAGATGACGGGCCGTTCTCCCCGCTTGCGGGCCCGCATGCCACCAACACTGCCAGCCCGTTTGCCAACAACCCGGATACGCAGCCCCAGTAATTTGCACAGCACGCCCCAGATCACCCGTGTCCAGCGGATTTTGGGTGTGCCGGGAACAAGCAGGAGGCAGGCTTCAAACCCGACGGAAAGCGGAACCCACACGGTAATGGCACCCAGCCGCAGGCCCCCTTGCGCCTGCCGGCTGATCCGGCACCATTTTTCTACCCATGACGGGAGGGGAGACAGGGAGGCATGACTCATGATTCCGGGTCTGCCTTGTTCTGGCAGAGGCTGGTTTTGCGGTGGAGATGGCAAATCATAGGGTCTCATAACGCGAACTGGTGCGTCCGGACAATCGTGCTTCGCAAGATGTCTGCATGGTGGCACAAGAGGCACAGGGGCGGAGAAAAGCTGAGAAGCCGGAAAATGATCTCATTTTGGTCATGGTAATGGGGCATGACAGCAGGCTGTGGTCATGGAAGAGCGGAATGCGTATTGCGCGGGGCAGGGGAGTTGGGACGGGCTGTGAGAGCAGAGGTGCGTGCAGGTGAACAGTAGAGGCGTTCTGAACGGCTTCGTGCTGACAGCGAATCGTGTGATGACGGGCGTGACACTCTGGGGGGGCTGCTGCGGGCTGTGCCTGGGCGGCGGACCCGCAACCGTATGTGACGCAGATGGAAAGCAGTGGGCAGGCTGATCTTGATGCCGCCCTGAAGTCCTCCTCTGATCTGCTGAGCCTTCAGGCGACACGAGCTGTCGGGCCGTTTGCGCTGGCCGGACGGGTGCGCAGTGAATATGACCGCCTGCGCGTCGCACTGGAAAGTTATGGGTATTATGACGGCACGGTGCGGATTTCCCTGCGTCGCCCCGGTGGCAAAGATGCCGTTGTCATGGATGGGATGGCTCCCGGACTTTCTGAATGGCTGAGCGAGGTTCCCGCAGGGGAAAAAATAACGGCTGACATCAAGGTGCAGAAGGGGCCGCTTTATCATCTGGGTTCAGTCACGGTTGTTGATCCGAAAACCAATGCGCCAGTTCCTCTGACACAGGCGCAGCAAACCGCCTTTGGCCTTAAGCCGGGGCAGGACGCGATAGCGCAGACCGTGCTGGGCGGTGGCGGCAGTCTGCTGGATGCCTGGCGGGAAGAAGGCCATGCGCTGGCGCAGGTGGAGAAGCCGAGAGCCTATCTCAGGCCGCAGACGCATACTCTGGATATCGTCTATCCGGCCTCAGCCGGACCTGTGCTGAATATTGGCACGATTGATCTGGATGGGCTGAAGCGGGTGCATGAATCCTTCCTGCGGCGCAGGCTGACCGTGCAGGAAGGCCAGCTTTATCAGCCCTCCAAAATTGAGGCGGCGCGGCAGGATCTCAATTCACTGGGCGTGTTCTCGAATGTGGCGGTCAAGGATGGCTCCACAAAGCCGGTCAATGGCACCATGCCGCTGGATTTTACCTTCAAGGAAGCCAAGCGGCGGTCTGTAGGGGCAGAAGCGGGCTATTCAACAGATCTTGGCGCCCGCGTGGGGGCGACATGGACGCATTACAATATTCTGGGTAACGCCGAGCGGCTGAAGCTGACAGCGCTGATCACGGGGCTTGGCGGGTCAGCCCAGCAGGGTCTGGGCTACGATGTCTATGCGGACTTCATGAAGCCTGATTTTTACAGTCGGAACCAGAATCTGAGTGTGCGGATTGAGGCGTTGCGCCAGCTTTTCTGGTCTTACCGCCAGACCGCGTTTCTGGTGAATGCCGGGATTACCCGCAAGATTGACAAACACTGGAACGTCAATTTCGGACTGGCGGGGGAACGGGAAAAAATCTCGCAGTTTGGTGTAACCCGTGACTACACCATTGTTTCCCGCCCCGGTGGGCGCGACCTTTGACAATACCGGCGTTGGCAACCCCATTGAACCCGCGACGCATGGCGTGCGCGCCAGCATTAACGCGAGCCCCTCTGTCTCGCTGGGGAACAAGGGGAGTGGCACGTCCTTTTTCGCCATTCTGAACGCCACGGCTTCGACCTATTTCGATCTTGAAAACCTTGGCATCAGCAAGCCGGGGCGTAGCATTATCGCCCTGCGTGGGATGATCGGCAGTATTCAGGGGGCCTCGACGTGCGACATCCCGCCGGACCAGCGTATGTGCGCGGGTGGCAGTGCGACCGTGCGCGGGTATCGCTGGCAGGGGGTCGGGCCGCAATATCACCATACGCGCTACGCTATTGGCGGGACATCGCTGGATGCCGGAACCATTGAATACCGGCAGAGGCTCTTCAAAAGTTTCGGCATGGCCGGGTTTGTAGACGCCGGGCAGGTGGGCAGTCACAGCATGCCTTTTTCCGGCACGCTGCGTGTGGGTGCTGGGGGTGGAGCACGCTACTACACACCCATCGGGCCCGTGCGTGTGGATATCGCGGTGCCGCTCAACCGTGCCTATCGCGGTGACAAGTGGGATCTGTATATCGGTCTCGGGGAAACATTCTGATGTCTGAATCTCACAAGACCATTCCTGCGGCGCCACGCCGTTCCGTGTTGCGTCGGGTCGGGCGGGTGCTGGGCCTGTCCGTTGGTGTTCTGGCGGGTGTCAGCGTTCTGGCTGTGGGCGTCATTCTGGTCGGGGCCAACACCGGGCCGGGGCGCAGACTGCTGATGCAGCAGACAACGGCGCTGACAGGCGGCATGGTCAACATCGCTGGAATGTCCGGCCGTTTTCCGGATAATTTCCATCTGGACTCCATCGCGCTGCGTGACAGGGAGGGCGTCTGGCTCTCCTTGCGGAATATTGACCTTAACTGGTCACCGCTGAGCATGGTGTGGCGCACCGCGCGGATTTATACGCTGAAGGCGGATGAGCTTGATATTCCGCGTCTGCCCGTTTCAGACCCGGATGCACTGCCCGCGCCTCCGGCCTCAAACAGTAAATCCAGTCTGGGGCTGAGTGTCGATATCCATACACTGGCCGTGCAGCGCATTAATGTGGGTGCGCCGCTGGCGGGTATCCCCGCCAGTTTTTCCCTGCTTGGGCATGGGAGACTGTCGTCCATTGATCCGGTCATTGACGGGCTGAGCCTGCCAACGCTGCCGAAGTCTGACATCGTTCTGCACATTAAACGGCTGGATGCGTCCGGGCAGATTGATCTCGCGACCACGACAGGCGGCGGTAAACTGGGCCTGCATCTGGATGCGCAGGATGGTCAGGATGGGTTTGTCGCGGCGAAGCTGAAAATGCCGCAGTTGACGCCGCTGGCGCTCACACTGGACATCAAAGGCCCGACGAAAGCCGCTGTGCTGGGGTTTTCGGCGTCTGCCGGGCCGGTGAAGGCGAAGGCCGAGGGGGAACTGAACCTTCTGGCCGGGGATATGGCGCATCTCTCCGCACAGTTTGACGCGCCACAACTGGCTCTGACACCGGATATCGGTTGGGACGCCATTCATCTTGCCGCCCAGCTTAAAGGCAACATGGCTGCGCCGAGTGGCTCGGCCACACTTCAGGTCGACCGGCTGGCCGCCGCCGGTGCAGCGGTGAACACGTTGAACGCGACCTTTACCGGGCAGAACGGGCAGGCGGGTGTTGCGGATCTGCTGCATCTGGTCATGACGGCGGATGGCGTGCGGATACCGGGGAGCGCACCAAACCTGCTGGCGTCTGCTCCGGTGCAACTGGATGCAAAACTCTCTCCGACCCCAGCGGGAAAACCTCTGGAACTGGATCTCTCGCACCCACTCCTGCATCTGACCGGCACTGTCCTGACGGCGGCCCCGCAGCGGGGTAACCTGACACTGAGCCTACCGGACCTGCGTCCCATCGGGCAGGTGGCGGGAACGCCACTGCAAGGCAATGCCGGGGTGACAGCGCAGTTTGACCTCCCCTCGCAGCCAGAAGGGGACACGCATCTGAAGGCTGATGGTACGCTGGCCATTACGGGTGGACAGCTCCAGGCGGCGGGGCTGATTGGTCCTAAAGGCACCTTTGCTCTGGCGGCGACCATGCGGCCGCACACAGCATCTGCGCCGGGACCAACTTCAGCTCCCATAGCCACTCCAACTGTTGCACCGGTTGCGCCCTCCTCTCCGGTCTCTCATGGTCTGGTCTCAGACGGAGACCAGAAAAAGCAGATGGCTCACCCCGGTGCGCCCACGGCTGCGCCTTCCGCCGCACCTCCTCCCGCGTCTTCCAGTGCATCCTCTGCCGGGCAGCAGATTGATCTGGCGTCTCTGACCGTGGATGGGCAGGCCCTGCATCTGAAAGCGCAGGGGAGGGTGAACACCGGGCAGGATATGGATCTGACCTCCACGCTGGCGCTGCCTGATCTGGCCCGGGCGTTGCCGTCTCTGCGTGGTGGGGTCACGCTGGCTCTGTCGGTCAGGGGGCTGATGCAGGATTTCGCGGCGAAGCTGCATCTGGAAGGCGACCCCGGCACGGCGAGCATGCCGCGCGGCCCGGTGGTGCTGGATGCGGATATCGCGCATCTGCCGTCGGCTCCGGCAGGGACGCTGGACGCGCACGGGACTGTCAATCGTGCGCCGCTTCTGCTGAGTGTGGCACTGGCGCAGGACGAGAAAGGATCTCGCCAGATTGATCTGAAAAAACTCTCATGGAACAGCGTGCAGGGGCAGGGGGTGCTTTCCCTTGCACCGGGCGCGGTGGTGCCTCTGGGTACGCTGGACCTGAAAATCGGGCGTCTGGCGGACCTGAAAGAGGTGATTGGTCAGCCGATTTCCGGTGCGTTGGCGGCATCTGTCAAAACGACGCAGGTGAACCAGAAGCCGTTGGTCGCGATTAAGCTGGATGGCAATGTCGCCATGCCACAGGCCAAAATTGGCTTCTTGTCTCTGGCGGGCACGGTGAAGGACCCGGTGGCGCACCCGGATGCGGACCTCAGTCTGAAGCTGGGTGGTCTTGCCGCATCGGGGATGACCGGGCAGGCGCAGGTCACGGCCAGAGGGCCGGAAAACGCCATGGCGCTGACTGCGCAGATTGGCCCGGCAACATGGTCTGGCAGCCCGCTTTCTCTGGATACAGCAGCCCTCCTCAACCTGCCGGAGAAGCAGGTTCGCCTTCAGAAACTGGCGGCGACGGCAAAGCAGGAAAATCTGCGCCTTCTTGCCCCGGCTCTGATCTCTTTTGGCGAGACAATGGGAGTTGACCGCCTGCGGGTGACATTGGTACGCAGGGGGCGGAACCGGCTACGGCGGATATTGCAGGCCGGATCAAACCAACGCTGGCCGCCACGGTGGATGTGCGGAATCTGACACCTGCACTGGCGCGCCCCTTCATGCCGGATCTGCAGGCGCAGGGCACACTGGCCGTGCAGGCTAAAGTGACTGGCACCATGGAGCGTCCGCAGGGGCAGGTACATCTGACGGGCAATGGCCTGCGGATGCAGGGGGCTTCGGCTGCGGCGTCACTGCCGCCACTCCACCTGGATGCCACGGCCGATCTGGCCGGAACCTCGGCCAATGTGAAGATGCAGGCGGACGCCGGGCCAAAACTGTCTCTGGGTGTTGGGGGCACTGCGCCCCTGACCAGCACAGGGCCGATCAATTTACGCACCAGCGGGCATCTGGATCTGACAATTACCAACGGATATCTGGGTGCGCAGGCGCGGCAGGCGCAAGGGCAGATGCAACTGGCGCTCCAGGTGCAGGGCACGATGGCTGCACCGCGCATTACAGGCACAGTGAACCTGCACGATGCGGATATTCAGGACTTTGCGCAGGGTGTGCATCTGTCGGCCATCAATGGGCAGATTGTCGGGCAGGGCAACAGTATTGTTCTTCAGAACCTGACTGCTAAAGCCGGGAACGGCACGATGGGGGTTTCGGGGGCTGTTGGTGTTCTGGCTCCGGGGATGCCGGTTGATATCCATTTTGTCGCGCGTGATGCCCGCCCCGTCTCCAGTGATCTGATTACAGCGGTCATGAATTCGGAGATGACCATCAAAGGTCAGGCCGCTGGCCGGATGGATGTGGCGGGAACCATTGATCTGCGGAAAGTGGAAATCAATATTCCCAACTCGCTGCCGTCTTCTGTCGCCCGGCTGGATGTTGTGCGTCCCGGTGACAAGACACAGGCAGACAACGCTGCGACGACCAACGCCAGTGCAAGCGTGATTGGGTTGAACCTTGTCCTGACGTCTCCCGGCAAGTTTTTTGTGCGCGGACATGGCCTTGATGCTGAAATGGCAGGCAGGCTGAAGGTGAAAGGGACTACGGCGGCTCCTCTGGTCAGCGGCGGCTTTGACCTCAGGCGCGGGAACTTTGATATGGCGGGAATTTCCCTCAATTTTACCAAAGGGCGGGTGGCCTTCAATGGTAGCAGTGTAGACCACAAGCTCGATCCCTCGCTGGATTTTGAAGCGGATCGCGCCGTGAACGGGGAGACGGCCATGCTGAAGGTTGGCGGTTACGCCAGCGCGCCAAAAATCAGCTTTGAGTCCATTCCATCCCTGCCGCAGGACCAGGTTCTGGCGATGCTGCTGTTCGGTACGGATGCGCGATCCCTGTCTTCCACCCAGATGGTGGAACTTGGCACGGCGTTGGCGACATTGACGGGGGTCACGACCTTTGATCCGATGGGGACCCTGCGCAAAACCCTGCATCTGGATCGTCTGGCCGTTGGGGGCGGTTCCGGCGTGGGGAATGGCGGAACCACGGTGGAAGCTGGTAAATATGTCATGCGGGGCGTGTATGTTGGCGCCAAGCAGGCGACATCCGGCTCTGGCACACAGGCGCAGGTGCAGGTTGATCTGACGAAACACCTCAAGCTGAACACCACAGTCGGCACTGGTGGGAACGTGACCGGCTTTACCACGCCAGAAAATGACCCCGGCAGCAGTGTGGGGCTGCTGTGGCAGTATCGTTATTAATGAGGTTGTTTTAAAAGCACCTCAGACTGGCCATTCAGCCTCGTTGTTCTGGCGTTCACATCCTGAGTTTGAGTTAGGCAAAGCCCTCTTGAAAAGTCATCACATTGAATTTCCAAAAGGTCACTTGGCAGTCTGAAATTGCATCAGGGACAGATATTTTTTGGATAATTTATAATTTTCATCTTAGATATTTCTTCTACATTTATCATGCAGTTTTGGTAATCGAGTAAAATATATTTCCAATTTGTTTTTATTATATCGTCCATTCGCACTTTGTATTTATCGGAATCTTTTCTCATGTGAAAGGTTCGTATGCTTTCAGTAATGTTGTTTGAGCAGATGGGGCAAATACAGTCGTAATTTATATTCATAAACAAAGTTATAAAATATATTCTATCTTTGAGGAGAATGTAAAAATCTTCCTCCTCTTCGTATAAATAAATTGATGAGCATTCTGGGCATTTCACAATGTGAAAATAGGTATTGTTAGACACATCATCACCATTGTATACAGAATACAAAAGAGATTGATTTAAGTCTGTGTCTTCAACATAAATGCTCATAAATCACCATAGCTATTTCGGAGCGAGGTCACAACTTGATTTCTTCATTTATCTCTAGAGAAATATTTCTATAGGTCACAACGATTTAAAACGGGATTTCTATTTTGCATACCAATTTTATCTGGCAACTCGTCGGATTGGGGATATCTTTGCAATGATCCAGCGAAAAAAAGCGTATTGTGAACAGAAGGGGTCTAATACCAATTCTGTCTTGTTAGAACCTATGAGCCCAGTCTCGCAAACCGAGCGACATGATGCGCCATGGCTGGTCGACGAGTTGGTTCCATGCATGGCAGCAGATATTGACGATGTCGTCATAGGTGCGGAAGATCCGGTTCGACAGCCAAGTATTGCGCATGAACTGCCAGACGTTCTCGACCGGGTTCAGTTCGGGTGAGCGTGGCGGAAGCGGCAGGATAGTGATGTTGGAGGGAACGACGAGTTTCGGGCTGGTATGCCATGCGGCTTGGTCGACGATGAGGACGGCATGGGCGTCTGACGCGACAACCTGGGAAATCTCATCCAGGTGACGGTTCATGGCATGGACGTTGCACCAAGGTAGGACGAGGGCGGCTCCCTTACCCAGGGCCGGGCAGATCGCGCCGAAGATCCACGCCGAGCGCGTGCGTTGATCGGCGGTCGCCCGTGGCCAGGTGCCGCGCTTTGCCCAGCGTCGCGTCAGCTTCGTTTTCTGGCCGACCCGCGCTTCGTCCCCCCCACCAGAGTTCGATGGCTTTGCCGGGATATCGGGCCTGGATCGCCGCGATGGCGTCAGGGAAGCTTTTTTAAAAAGGTCCTGTGCCCAAGGATCCTGAGCATAATGCCGGGGTCGGCATGTCAGAAGACGGAAGCCGTGTTCGCGCACGATCTCGCTCATGCGGACAACGGAGAGACTCACGCCGTATTCCTCTTGGAGCCACGCACAGAGATCGCACAGTCGCCACCGCGTCACGCCATGCACTGCCGCAATCGGTCCTTCCTCGACCCGGCGTGCCAGCGCCGCCAGCATCTCGGGCGTCACGCGCGAGGTAATACCGCCACCATGGTGATCCCGCAGTCCGTCCGGCCCTTCCGTATTGAACTTTACCACCCAGTCGCGAACGATCTGACAATCCGTCCCCGCCAGGCGCGCGGCATCCCCGCGCGAGGCGCCATCATAGATCGCTGCCAGAGCCAGCAGCCGACGCGCCTGTGCCGCGTGCTTCGTCGCTCGCGCCAGAATACGAACGGACGCAGCGTCATAGTCCTCACGAAGAGCCAGCGCCTTGCCCATCCCTTGCCTCCCCAACAGGTCGGCATTCCATGAATCACATTTCGCCCTGCCTGTGTACCCCCAAACCCACATCATGAGTCACAGCAAAGAAGAAGTGGTATAAAAACCCTCTTTTGTGCCTGTATAAAATCCGTAACGCATTGATATTGCAAGCATTTTTGAAATAAAAATGGAGTTTTTAGACCCCTCCATTTGGTAGCCTGTGTTGCTGTTGAAACCCCTGCTGCTTTGACGGGTAGGATGTTTATCGATGTTACCAGTTGTTGTCGCCCCGCGACGGGTAAGATATTAATATGATTGTTGAAGCCAAAATGATGTGATGGGTTGGAGTAAGTCATTGCTGAGTAATCTATGCACCGTTACAAGAAGGCGCAAAATAAACCTGTATCTGAATGTTATGACTTTGGGTGTGATTGTCTTGTGCAGCTCCGGGAGTAGCCTCGCCCAAGCTCTATCCGGCACTCCCATGAGCCCCCAGAGTGACAGGCAGGCTAATCAAGCCGCGAGTTCTGGTCTTCCATCCCAAGCGTGGCCGCAAGCTCCGTACCATCCGTGGGACACTAGTAAACCGATTGTAATTTCGTTCAGGAAAGGTGCACACGAGACCATTGAAAGCCTCTTCTTCGATCACGAAGCCAGCCCATGTTACAGCTTTACCGCGAAATCAGGCCAGACTTTTGAACTCACCAAGCTGAGCGATCTCTACAACACTGTTGTCTTCACGATCTATCTGCCCGGATATACGTTATCAAAGCCGTATATGGCAGGGATGCATTCTCAATATAATGACTTCACACCCATTGGTCCTGGTCTTGATGGGCACGATGCTGGCGATCCCGTTCGCTCCCTACGCACGACCTTGCCGAAATCAGGCCGCTACCTGATGTGCCTTCAGACTCATGCGCTTGAATTCCCCGATGAGGATGGGGTGGCTGAGCGCGACCCCAAGGTAGTATTCAAAGTCTCCATCTCCCCTTAGCACGGGGCCGGCGTCATGATGGTGTCATCAACGTACCATCTCCAGGCGACTGCGGAGCTTCTACAGAATTAAGACGCTTGAAAGCGGAACTCACATCCTCATCGTCAACTGCATCCAAGAGTTTTCTTGCCGCCGCCGTGTATATTTTGCGGTCCGTCAATTTGAGTAGCATGGCGTTTATATGAGCCGTTACCTTTGCTACATCGTCCGTATCTTCGGCGATTTTGTTGCACCCATGGCTGACCCAGAACAAACATGCGGCATCGATAGTCACCGGGAATAGGGCGATATCTCCAGGATGGGCTAAAAAATCCTGCATGCCGCCAAAACAGTTTTCGACTGGATTTTTCATATTTTTGACGCTTTGGCCAACACAGTTCCGAACCATGTCATTGTATTGATCTGTGATATTCCCATAATTCCAACGTCCAGTAATCTGAAGCAGTCCACGCCCGATGAAGCGGGCTCCGTCGCCAGGCTGTGTATTTCCTAGTCCTGGGTTGGTCTGGTATTGCGCTGTATTTGCGCCCTCCTCGACGATGCCCGTAAAATCTCTGGTTTCTACGGCGCATTGCCCCAGAAAATGTGATCGCTGCCGAACGGTTGTAATACCATGCTGGTTCCAGGTCCGTTCGAGATAAATAGCGAGAAGAAAAAGCGCCTCTTCCTGCCTTTTTCCCCACTCAACTCTATGAATATACCGCGGGACAAGGCTGCGAAGTAATGAATACGTGATGTGGCGCATAATGTGAAAACCTTCTGAGTGTTTCTTCTGTAGTATTTACGTGCGCTGCAGGATGTCTGGCCATCTTTATAATATCAATATTTTTTTACATGAAGTTTCGATATTGAAAAAAAATACGCCATTTTTTTCACTGCTTATGTCGAGCTTATGCTTTTGTAAGACTGCTATCGCTCTCTGAGTTCTATCCGTCTCCGGCACGATTATGATGCGCGGCCCTATTGGCTTTTTCGATTGCGCATGCACTCTTCATGTTGGCTCTAACTCGTTGTTTATCGAGCATATTTACCAGTTGGACACCTCCAAAAGCCCCTTGGTTTGAGAGGGCAGATATGATTCTCTTTATTTCTGTCATCTGATGGGATTTGGCGATGAAACAGCCGGGATTTTTTGACATTGACGACCGCCTGAAGGCTCTGTCGGCCAAGGGTGATACGTTGGAGAAGTTCAGTTGTCTTGTTGATTTCGAACGGTTCCGCCCCTTGTTGGTCCATGCGATCCCGCGTTCGGATGGCAGCAGAGGAGGCCGGCCCGTTATGATCTGGTTTTCATATTCAAGGTCCTGGTCCTGCAGGCAAGCCATTCCCTGTCGGACGAACGCACGGAATTTCTGATCAGGGACCGGCTGTCATTCATGCGCTTTCTGGGTCTTTCATTCGCAGATCCCGCGCCCGATGCGAACACGATCTGGACCTTCCGGGAGGCTCTGACACGCGCCGTTCTTGACGGCGTGCCTGCTCTTGAAGCTCTGTTTTCTCTGTATGAGGCAACGTTACGTGAGGCTGGATTTCTGGCCATGAGTGGGCAGATCATTGATGCCACGGTCGTCGCCGCCCCCAGACAACGGCAACACGGATGCAGAAAAGGCCATTCTGAAGGCCGGTGAGATCCCTCAGGACAGGAAGGACAGGCCAAAAAAATTTGCGCAGAAAGATCGGATGCACGCTGGACGATCAAATATTCCAAAGCAAAACCGGCAGAAGACGGGGCAAAACGGGTTGATTTTGCTGTGCCCGCGTTCGGCTACAAGAACCATGTGGGCATTGATCGGCGCTATGGGTTAATCCGCAAATGGAAAGCAACCGACGCTTCCCGACATGATGGGGCGCAGCTTCCAGCCCTCCCTGATCCGAACACTACAGCCAGCGATGTCTGGGCCGATACCGCCTACCGGTCACAGGCCAATGAAGCCCATCTGGAAGAAAAGGTCTGCGCTCGCAGATCCATCGTAAACGAAAAGCAGGCAAAGCCCTGCCTCGGCATGTCGCCCGTGCCAACGGGCACAAATCAAAGGTCCGCTCCAGTGTCGAGCACGTCTTTGCTTACGAAAAGGGACCGATGGCGCTCATCATACGGACGATCGGTCTGGCCCGGGCAACAGTGAAAATCGGCATGGCCAATCCTGTCTACAACATGAACCGTGCATTCTGGCTTCATAAAAAATACGGATCTATCGCCTGATCCAGCCCATATACTCATCATCGTGGGTCTTCAACACGCCCCAGCCCGAAAAGCTCATCAGTGCCGTAGCCATCTCGCGCCTGTTTTATACAATCAGGCACATAAAGAAGGGGTTTTTGGAGGTCTCCAAATGCCACCCTTCCCTGAATATTTTTAGGGATTATGCGCAAAAAAAATCGTGAAATTCAATATTCTTTCCTGCCATAATAAAGAAATTATTGGTTTTTTCTGCTTCTATTTTCCACATATTTTCAGACTTATAAAGTCTAACATTGTAGGGAATATTGCGTGCCGTCATTTCTACTAAATCATGTGTTACACGTAAATAGGAAACGGTTTGTGACTGCATATTTAAAGTTAATTTTGTAGCATTTTCCTTAATCCACTCTTCCTTTGGAAACTCCGGGTAATATTGCATATCGACACCCACACCTAAATGTTTCAATTTATTATCAAATTGAATGGCTATGATCTGCAATATTGATAAAAAATCTTCCTTCTCCCCGTAAACAGATTTTAAATTTCCTGAGTCTTCAAGAATGTCATATAGAGATGCAGGTTTAAAAGTTTCACAATTTGGGAAGGAAAATTTCCTGTTTGTAATTAGAGTATCTAGGTTTTTTTCTTGATATACTCTGTGAAAGTGTTGCAAAAAGACACTAACGCTTTTAATACTGATCTGTATATTCCCGCCATTGATATATAGATTGATAATTTTTCCACACATTTCAACGGTGGATTTTTTTTGGCTGTTATTTGTTTCCAGAACAATATCGTCAATAGAGACATACAGTTCGAAAACAACAGTATTAAAGTGTTCTCTTTTCCATTTTTCTGGAATTTTCTCCGGAAGAGATGGTGCAGCCATAAAAATGGTTGCTCTTCTGTAGTCAAAATTTATAAAAATTTTCTCAAAAACCATCTCCTCAAACGCAGGAACATGATCCGAAAAAACGGTGCGTATTGATTTTGGGTTGCGTAAGCAATCCACCCAACTGTATTTCATCTGTCCTCCCAACAGTAATGCTCGTGCGTGCCGGGAAAAGGCTTGTGCCTCTCCCCTCTATCATTATTATAAATTTATAAATAACAGGAGTTTTTTATATTAAAACTTGCGTTAAGCGTTATTTTTTTCGCAATTCGAGATTATTTTGAGGGGTCTGTGTATTTTATGGTGAGGCATGTTGCTATGTGTATTGGTGAATACTGCCTGCGAGACGTATTCATCTGATGGAAGTGGCGAAGCGTGACCACTGATTATTCTGCGGCTATTTCTGATGAAAAAAAATGCGGAACAATGCTATTATAATCTTTGGGAGCAGTTCAACAGGCTGTGGACCGTGACCGTTGCAGCATTGCCTGAGGGGTGATGCAGAAAGATCGTCTGCTGAGAACTGTGGTTTGCCAGCAATTTCGGCAGGGGGGCGGCAGTATATTTCGAGGCTGTTGCCCGCGATACTGGGGCGCGCGAAGCATTGCTTGTTGAAGCCACTACCTCCTCATTGCGGCACAAGAGTGGAGAACCGCAGAAGGACATTCAGAAGCAGGGCGTTTTTAGCCACCAGCCTGCAAGGGCTGGCTGGTCCAGATCGTCGTTACCATTGATTTCTGCAAGATGCTGAGCGTTTCGGTCCTTGCAGAAAACGCCCTTAAAACTGGAAATCGACCACAACAGGCACATGGTCGGAGGGGCTGGTCCAGTCCCGTGCTTCCCGCACGACGGTCATGCCGGTCAGATTGGGAACGAGGTCCGGCGTGACCCAGACATGATCCAGACGGCGGCCCCGGTTGGATTTTTCCCAGTCCCGGTTACGGTAGGACCACCATGTGTAGAGTTTTTCCTGCGGCGGGATGAAATGGCGCATGGCGTCTACAAAGCCCGTATCCATCCAGCGATTTAACCGTTCGGTTTCGGGTGGGGTGTGGCTGACAATTTTGAGTAGTTGCTTGTGGTTCCAGACGTCATGCTCCAGCGGCGCGATATTCAGATCCCCAACCAGAATGGCGCGTTCCGGCTGGCGGGCGGCAAACCAGTCCGTGACTTCCTCAACAAAAGCCAGCTTGTGCGCAAATTTGGGGTTGGTGTCCGGGTCTGGAATGTCACCACCTGCGGGTACGTAAAAGTCATGCAGTTCAACCGGGCCAGACGGCGTGCTGATGACAGCCCCCACATGGCGGCAATCTTCCTTGCCATGCCAGTCTGGTAGATTCTCCACCGGAGTGATGGGATGGCGGGAGAGAATGGCCACGCCATTATAGCTCTTCATGCCTTTGTAATGCAGGTGTTCAAAGCCCAGCGCCCGCACGGCGTCTTCCGGAAAAAGCGGGTCCGGAACTTTGGTTTCCTGCAGGCAGATGATGTCGGGCGCCAGCGCGGTCACCAGATCTTCGAGCCGGGGCAGGCGTAGGCGGAGGGAGTTGATGTTCCAGGTTACAAGTCGCATGGTCATGAGCCATTGCGCATCCGGGTTTGCGGAGCAAGAAAAAACAGCCACATTAGAGAGAAGGCACAGACGGGCCTATGCCTTGTAATCTTGACTGACAGGACCATTTTTTTCTCATGACGTCATCCTCACAGGCCCAGACGGGCCAGATTTCTGTTCCTTCTCCCGAAGCTGAGGCGCTGCATCGCGCTCTGTTCACGCTGGATAGCCATATTGATATTCCCTGGCCCGACCGGGGCGATGCCTTTGAGGACACGGAGGAGCGTCGGGTCGATCTGCCTAAAATGCAGAAAGGCGGTATGTCTGCCGGGTGTTTCGTGGCGTATATCGCGCAGGCCAAAGTGGACGCGGAAGGTCACGCGCAGGCACAGGCCCAGTGTCTGGCGATGCTGGATGTCATTAACAGCATGCAGGGTAACCGGAACGGTGTGACGGCGCGTGTCTGTTCTACCGTGGCTCAGATCAAAGCCGCGTATGAGGCCGGTGCGCTGGGTGTCATCCCTGCTGTGGAAAATGGTTATGCCATGGGGGATAATCCGGCTTTTCTGGCAAAGTTCCGTGCCAGAGGCGCCCGCTACGTCACGCTGACCCACAATGGCCATAACGCTCTGGCGGATGCGGCGGTGCATCGCCCCAGCTTGGGGGACAAGCCGGAAAATCATGGTGGGCTTTCAGCACTGGGGCGTGAGGCCGTGCGGGAAATGAACCGTCTGGGTCTGCTGGTTGATGTTGCCCATGCATCTAAAAAGACCATGTTGCAGGCTGTCGCGGCGTCCGCCGTGCCGGTGGTGGCCAGTCATTCCTGCGTGCGGACGTTGTGTGACCACCCGCGTAATCTGGATGATGAGCAACTGGATGCCCTGAAGGAAAGCGGTGGGGTTATCCAGATTACCGCCATGCCTGCTTTCCTGAAACCGCGGGATGGAGACGCGCCGCGTTCCGCCGGTGTGGCGGATTTTGTGGACCATATTGATTATGTCGTGCGTCGTATTGGCGTGGAGCATGTCGGGATTTCTTCGGATTTTGATGGCGGTGGCGCGCTGTCGGACTGGCAGAACGCCACGCAGGGCGTGAACCTGACGGCGGAACTGCTCCGCCGTGGATATGACCGCAGCGAGATTGCGGCTTTCTGGGGTGGAAATTTCATGCGTCTGCTGGCCAGAGCGGAAGACGTGGCGGAACAAACCGGGACTATTGGCTGAAAAGCGCAGTCAGATTTTTATGTGGTTTGTCCACTTCCTCTCTTGACAGACTTTATTTTCAGGAAAGTCGTCCTATGTGGCAGAACTGTTACGCAGTGAGTGATATAAAATCTTTTTGAATCAACAGGTTAGTTTGTTTGGCTAAAAAATATGCAATGCGTCAGGAGCACGGGAAATCTGCGGATTTCGGGGTGTCAAGCCCGGATGGCCCACAGACTTATCCACAGGATCGGTGGATGAAATTGTTTTCTCGAAAGAGCGCCTGATGACATCTGAAATTTCTCCAAATATCCCCGAGGCGGAGAGCGGAGAGCAGATTCCCGCTGCTTCGCTGAAGGGGGTGGAGGTCATCCGGCATGCCCTGAAAACCATGCCGCTTTCCCCCGGGCGTGTATCGCATGCTGGGGGAAAAGGGAGACGTTCTGTACGTCGGTAAGGCTCTGGCGCTGAAAAAGCGGGTGACGTCCTACACCCATGTGAACCGTCTGCCAGAACGTCTGCGCCGGATGGTGTCTGAGACAGCCTCCATGGAGATTGTCACGACCCATACCGAGGCCGAAGCCCTGCTGCTTGAGGCCAATTACATCAAGCGCATGAAGCCCCGCTTCAACATTCTGTTGCGGGATGACAAAAGCTACCCCTGGTTGATGCTGACGGATGCGCATCCGTTTCCGCAGATTGCCAAACATCGCGGCAAGCCGGTGAAAGGGGCCAGCCTGTGGGGACCATTTGCCTCCGTGTGGGCGGTTAACCAGACCCTTAACCTGCTCCAGCGGGTGTTTCTGCTGCGTTCCTGTGCCGATTCCGTGTTTAACAGCCGCTCTCGTCCGTGCCTGCTGTATCAGATCAAGCGTTGCTCCGGCCCGTGTGTGGACCGGATTGATCAGGCCGCCTACGCAAAGCTGGTTGAGCAGGCGCGGGACTTCCTGTCCGGCAAAGATTACGCCCTGCGGGAGGAGATGAGTGCCGAGATGCACCGCGCGGCTGAGGCTCTGGATTTTGAACGTGCGGCCGCCATGCGGGATCGGATCCGGGCGCTGGCGCAGATGCAGGATTCCAGCGTGATCAATCCGGCCTCTCTGCAGAATGCGGATGTTTTTGGCATCTGGCAGGAAGCCGGTCAGG
This sequence comes from Zaprionus nigranus, assembly GCA_018903425.1. Taxonomy (NCBI): domain Eukaryota; kingdom Metazoa; phylum Arthropoda; class Insecta; order Diptera; family Drosophilidae; genus Zaprionus; species Zaprionus nigranus. The sequence goes on along the minus strand of JAEIGD010000013.1, from coordinate 1,254,121 downwards.
CCTGCATTCAGGTGTTTTTTATCCGGGGGGGGCGCAATAACGGGAACCGGTCCTTTTTCCCGGCGCACACGCAGGATCAGGAGCCGGGGACCATTCTGGCGTCCTTCATCGCCCAGTTTTATGACGACAAACCGTGCCCGGCGCAGGTGCTGGTGACGCATGATCTACCGGAAGAGGCTTTGCTGGCGGAAGCGCTGACCCTGCGGCGGGAACGGAAGGTGGAGATCCTTCACCCGATGCGGGGTGAGAAAAAGCAGGTGCTGGATCATGCCGTAGCGAATGCGCGGGATGCGCTACACCGCAAGTTGGCCGAGAGTGCCGGGCAGGCCAGACTTCTGGAGGGTGTGGCGCGTGTGCTGCGGCTGGATGCGCCACCCGAGCGGATTGAAGTGTATGATAACAGCCACATCATGGGGTCTCACGCTTACGGCGTGATGATTGTGGGCGGTCCGGAGGGGTTTGATCGTCGGGCGTATCGCAAATTCCTGATCAAAGGCCCCGTAACACCGGGGGATGATTTTGGCATGATGCGGGAAGTGCTGGAGCGGCGCTTCGGGCGTGCTCTGAAGGAAGCGGCTGAGGGCGATCTGTCGAACTGGCCGGATGTTCTGCTGATTGACGGTGGGGCGGGCCAGTATTCCGCCGTGCGCGGTGTGCTGGATGATCTGGGTGTGACGGGCGTCAAACTTGTGGGGATTGCCAAGGGGCCTGATCGGGATGCCGGGCGGGAGTGGTTTCATACAGGCGATGCACCGCCTTTCCAGCTCGAGCCGCGAGATCCTGTTCTGTATTATCTGCAACGGCTGCGGGATGAGGCGCATCGCTTTGCCATTACCACGCACCGGGCCGGGCGTTCCAAAACATTGGTGACGTCCGAATTGGATGAAATTCCGGGTGTGGGTCCTGCGCGTAAAAAGATGCTGCTGAATACGTTCGGGTCTGCGCGTGCCGTCAGACAGGCCGGACTGGCGGAACTCGAATCGGCACCGGGGATCAATCGGGAGACGGCACGGGCTGTCTATGGTCATTTTCATCCGGACTGGACGCCGGGATAGTCCCGGTTTTCAGCCCTTCACGGGCTTTGTGGGGGCGTGGTGAAAAGCCATAGCCAGAAACCGTTTCAGCTCTTTCAGAAATAGGCTAGCATCCCGCCAATGTTGACAGACCTGCCGAACGTTCTGACCATTTCGCGTATCGTGGCGATCCCGATTGTGGTGCTTTTTGCCACATGGGGCCTGCCGCAGACAGATGCGCTGGCCTGTCTTCTGTTTATCCTTGCCGGGGTGACGGACTATTTTGATGGCAAGCTGGCGCGTTCACGCCATCAGCTCTCCGACTTTGGCCGGATGTTTGATTCCATTGCGGATAAGCTGCTTGTGGGGGCCTGCCTGATGGTGCTGGCCGGGCTTGGGCATCTGCCTTATTTCAGCCTGTGGCCCGCACTTGTTATTCTATGTCGGGAAATTCTGGTGTCCGGCATGCGGGAATATCTGGCGGAACGGCGGGCCAGCCTGCCGGTTACACGGTTGGCCAAGTGGAAAACTGGCTTCCAGATGACAGCTATCGGGTTTCTACTGGCGGGCGACGGAACGGGCGCGCTGCTGGGCATGCCCTGGCTGCCGGTGGCGTTGATCGGGGCTGTGCTGCTGTGGATTGCGGCCGGCCTTACGCTCATTACCGGGTGGGATTACCTGACAACCGGATTGCGGCATGTTAACCATTCGTAAGCGAGCTGTTCAATATGGCCACGATGCGTCTCATTCGTTTCAAATGCTTTCGTCGGCTTGTATCCCGTTCGCAAACCGTTATTTAAACTTTAAGCGGCATGTTTTAGCCGACGGCAGGCATCTCTGATTTGCCTGTATGTCTCATGATTAGCGGAGTCAGGTAATGCGGAAAGCCGCTCTTGTAGGGTTGTGTCTGGTTTTGAGCGGATGTTCCGGGTTCGGGAAATTTGTGAGCGATACGGCAACCCTGCCTGGTGCAAACCCGAATGCCCCAGCCGGGGATAATCTCAACATGCGCCGCGTGCATGGATATTCCACGGCGGAAACACCGCTTTTGCCAGCTGGTGGGAATATCTGGCCGGGTCCGCCTGCTCCGTTGCCGACATTGGAAGATGTTGAGAAAGATCGTGCCGGGACTATTCTTGGGGGCGAACCGCGTTCTGGTGGGCTGCAGCTGCCTGATGGTGGGGAAATGAGTGTCGGGGAGCCGGAAGGCACTTCGGATAAATCCCATTCCATCACGGGAAAATTGCCCGATGCAGAGCCTGATGCGGCGTCTCGCTACGGTGTGCAGCGTGGTTCCGCCTCAACAATTGAAATCCCGAATGGGGATGGCACAGTGACACTCATCCATCCGGATGGGTCCGTGAGCGTCACACAGGCCAAAAAGCCTGCGGCCACACCGCGGCACTAAGGCCGAAGGTTCTCCAGCATTGGCCACATGGCGTATGAATGAGTAAGGAATCTGGCATGGCGCAGGCCGTCACAATTTTCTATTTCGCTGCATTGCGTGAGCAGATGGGGCGGGAGCGGGAGACTGTTTCTGTGCATGCGGAGCCTGTCGCAGTGGAAGCACTGGTGGCGGAACTGCGCCGGAAGGACGCGGCGATGGACGCGGTCTTTGCGGCGTCACCCCGTCTGCGGGTTGCGATCAACCAGACACTGGCGACCTTTCAGGATACCGTCAAACCCGGTGATGAACTGGCCTTTTTCCCGCCTATGACGGGGGGTGAACGGGTGCTGCGCGTTCTTGTTCAGAAAGACCTGTTTGATATGGGCGCGGAGATGGATCGTCTCTCCACTGGTTCGGACGGGATTGGTGGCATCAGCGTTTTTATGGGGCAGGTGCGTGGCGGGCCGGATGGTCTGGAGAGCCTGACGCTGGAACATTATCCCGGCATGACCGAAAAAGTGCTGACGGAACTGGCGGCTGAGGCTGTTAGGCGGTTCAGCCTGATGGGCTGCACGCTCATTCATCGTGTCGGCACGCTTGGTGTTGGTGCGCCGATTGTGTTTGTGGGCACATCCGCCGCGCATCGGGCAGAAGCACTGGCGGGCACTGGTTTCCTGATAGACCGGCTCAAGACAGGGGCACCGTTCTGGAAGTGTGAACGCTATCAGGATGGTCGTCAGGTCTGGGTTGAGGCGCGGGAGGCTGATGACAAGGCTGCTGCCTCCTGGGGTTAGAGAAATCATACAATGGACTGAAATTAAAGTATTAATTGTATATTTTTGAGTGGCGTATCCAGCTTTATCGGCGTGAGGACTGTCAGTCGCAGTCGCAGTCGCAGTCGCAGTCGCAGTCGCAGTCGCAGTCGCAGTCGCAGTCGCAGTCGCAGGTCCGAAGGGCTGGGTGGCGGGGCGGCCCGTCATCAAGGGCCGCGCCCACGTGGCTTCAGCTTTCCGTTGAGAGAACCCGGTAGATGGCGTCCGTTAGCGTTGTCAGGTCTTCCGGTGGAATGGTGAAGGCCGGGGTGAGGTAGACTATCGAGCGGAAGGGCCGGATCCATACATTTTCCGCAATGAAGCGTTGCCGGAGTTCCTCCGGATTGTCGATGGCTTCCAGTTCCACCACGCCAATGGCTCCCAGAACGCGGACGTCTTTCACACCCGGCAGGGTGCGACAGCGTTCGAGCGCTTTTGTCAGATGGGCCTCAATGGCGGCCACCTGTTCGAGCCGGGGTTCCGTTTCAAACAGATCCAGTGAGGCATTGGCAGAGGCGCAGGCCAGAGCGTTGGCCATAAACGTGGGGCCGTGCATCAGCGCGTGTTCCGGGTTGTCGGACAGAAATGCCTCAAACACATGTGGTCGGGTAACGGTGGCGGCCAGTGCCATGGTGCCACCCGTCAAGGCTTTGGAGAGCGTGATGATGTCCGGGACAATTCCGGCCTGCTCGCAGGCAAACATCGTGCCGGTGCGGCCAAATCCGGTAAAAATTTCATCCAGAATGAGTAGAAGGCCGTAACGATCCGCGGCTTTCCTGAGGGTGCGCAGGACGTCGGGAGTGTGAAACAGCATGCCACCAGCACCCTGCACCAGAGGCTCGGTGAGGATGGCCGTCAGTTCATGCGCGTGTGCGTCCAGAAGCTGAAAAAAAGCGGCCTCGCTGGCCTCATCCTGGGGGAGGGGGGCGATGATATGCTGGGCCAGTACATCGCCATAGAGATGGTGCATGCCTTCTTCCGGGTCACACACGGCCATGGTGGCGAGGGTGTCCCCATGATACCCGCCCTTGAAAGCCAGCATTTTTGTGCGTTTTGGCTCGCCCGTGTTCAGACGATACTGAATGGCCATTTTCATGGCGACTTCCACCGCGACAGAGCCGGAATCGGTGAAGAAAACCCGGTCCAGATCCCCCGGCAGCATGGCGCACAGGCGGCTTGCAAGCCGTAAGGCTGGCTCATGCACCATGCCGCCAAACATGATGTGCGGCATGGTGGCCAACTGGGCTTCAACGGCGGCGCGGATATGGGGGTGGTTGTAACCGTGGCAGGCTGTCCACCATGCGGCTACGCCATCCACCAGTTCCCGGCCATCTGTCAGAGTGATGCGGGCGTTCTGTGTGCTGCGGGCCGCCAGAGGAGCAGGGGCTGTTTTCATCTGGCTGTAGGGGAGCCAGATATGTCCGACACCGTGTGTGTCACTCCGGCTCGCTGGCAGAATGGGGAGAGACACCCGTTTCTGGCTGCTGAGGCGAGACCGCGCTGGAGGCCGTAAGGGGATGAGGGGGGGCGGACATGGCGCAAGAACTCCTGCTTGGGTGATTGACCGGCGGTTCTGGCTCCGGCACCACTCGCTTCATGACGCGGTTTGATCATCTTTTCCAGCATGGGCTGGAGGAACTGGCCGAACAGGGGCGTCTCCGGACGTCGCGCAGTCTCCAACCCGGAGCCAATGGGCTGCTGGAGAAGGAAGACGGCACCGTTCTGGTTGATTTCTCCTCCAACGATTATCTTGGTCTGCGGGGGCATCCGCTGTTGCGTGAGCGTGCGCTGACGTGGGCAGAGCGGTATGGGGCAGGCTCGGGGGCCTCCCGCCTCGTGACAGGCACGGCGCCCGGTGTGGTGGCGCTGGAGGCACGGCTTGCGGCCCTGAAGGGCATGGAGGCCGCTTGTATTTTCTCTTCCGGCTGGCAGGCGAACGCGACACTTGTGCCAGCACTGGCTCAGATCTCGCTGGCGGCTACAGGAGCGCCGCCCACGCTGCTTGTCGATAAGCTCATTCATGCCAGCCTTTATCATGGCTGTGCGGCGGCAGGCGTGCGCCCGGTGCGCTTCCGGCATAATGACAGTACGCATCTTGAAGAACTGCTCCGGAAAGCCGATGGCCCCGGCCTGAAAATCATCCTGACGGAAAGTGTCTTCAGCATGGATGGAGACCGGGCGGATATGGTGGCTCTGGATGCGCTGGCCCGCCAGTATGGCGCGTTGCTGTGCGTGGATGAGGCTCATGCCACCGGTATTCTGGGGCCAGAGGGCAGGGGGCTGGCGGAGGGGCAGGCGGACCTGATCATCGGCACATTCAGCAAGGCTCTGGGGGGAATGGGGGCGTTTGTTGCGTCATCGTCCGCGCTCTGTCGCTGGCTGGTCAATAAAGGCTCTGGCTATATTTATTCCACAGCGCCATCTCCGCTGGTTCTGGGGGCAGTGGAGGCCGCGCTGGATCTGCTGCCGCAGATGGAGGCCACACGACAGCATGTGGCCGGGCTTGCCACGCGATTCCGGCAGCATATGCGCTCTGCCGGGCTGGAGACGGGGCCGTCCTCCACCCAGATTGTGCCGGTTGTTGTCGGAAGTGAGCGGGTTGCGCTGACATTGTCCCGCAAGGTGGAGGAGGCCGGCTTTCTGGCCATTGCCATCCGGCCGCCCACGGTGCCGCCGGGGGGATGCCGCCTGAGAGTCGTGCTACATGGGAACCATACGGATGCACAGGTTGACCGGCTTGCGGAGGTTCTGCGTGCGGTCGTGCCGGAGTGTGGTGCAGGAGAGCCGTCATGACCCCGCTGCGCCTTGTTGTCGTGCACGGCTGGGGGTGTGGGCCGGAGGTGTGGGAGCCGGTGCTCAGCACTCTTGATCGGTTATCAGCCTGCGTGCTGGATCTCGGATATTTCGGGGCTTCCCAGCGGGATACGCACAGGCAGGTCGAGATTCTGCGCAGTGGACCGCAGCCTGTGCTGGCTGTGGGGCATTCTCTGGGATTTCTCTGGCTTCTCTCCCAAGGGGGCTGGCCGGAAGGAACCGCTTTTCTGGGGATCAATGCGTTTGGGCGTTTTGCCGGGGCGGAGGATTTTCCACCTGGCGTTTCGCCGCGTGTGCTGAGGCGGATGCAGATGGGCTTGAATCGTGATGCAGCGCAGGTGGTGACGGATTTTCGTGCCCGGTGTGGTCTGGAGCCGGTTAGTGCAGGTACGCTCTGTGAACCCGCCTTGCAGAATGGTCTGATAGACCTGATGACGCTGGATGCGCGAGCTACGTTGGCCGCTCTGGTAAAAAAGACTGGAACTGTAAAAATTCTGGCTGGCGCGCAGGACCCGATTGTCAGCCCGGAGATGACGCTGGCCTCCTTCCCAGCGGGAACACCGATAGGCTGGCAGGCAGACGGCGGCCACATGCTGCCGCTGACCCATCCTCACGTCTGCGTGGAGGCTGTGCGGAGCATGATGCGACAGATGCAGGAAAATTCATGACGGATCGTTCCACCAGAACCCGACAGGTCCGGATCCAGCAGAGCTTTGACGCGGCTGAGGCGTATGAGGCTGCGGCTGTGCTGCAACGTGTGGCGGCCCGTCGCCTGTTCGGGAGTTTGCGGGCGCGGCTGGCAGGGCGCACACCCCGGCGTATTCTGGAAATTGGATGCGGCACAGGTTTTCTCACGCAGATGCTCCATGAAGCATGGCCTGAAGCGGAACTGGTCGCGACGGATATTGCCCCCCGTATGCTGGAGCGTGCCCGTGATCGCGTGGGTGAGGGTGTCCAGTTTTGTGTGATGGATGCCGCGAACCCGGATGTCGCAGGCAGTTTTGATCTGATTTGCGGCAATCTGGTTTTCCAGTGGTTGCCGGACCCCGATGTTGCCCTGCAAAGGTTTGCAGAGAAGCTCTTGCCCGGCGGTGTGGTTGCACTGTCCACATTGCTTGAAGGCACGTTTGAAGAGTGGCGGCGAGCCTGTGCCGCAGAAGGGCTTAAGGCTGCAACGCCAGACTATCCGGCCATTCAGACTGTGCGGGACTGGCGGGCCGGCCTGTGTGCTGGCCAATGGACAACAGAGCAGTGTGTGCAGCCTTTTGAGAGTGGACTGGCTTTTGTCCGGCATCTGAAAGCAACCGGGGCGTCTGTGCCGCGAGAGGGGGCGAAGGCGTTTTCTCCCGCGGATATGTGCCGTGTCCTAACCCGTTTTGATCAGTTTGGGGCGATGGTGACCTGGCACCTCGCCTATGGCTGTTTTCAGAAACCTGTGCGGGCGGGAGTCTTTGTGACCGGGACAGATACGGGCGTGGGCAAGACGCTTACATCGGCCTGTCTGGTCCGAGCATGGAAAGCCGCCTACTGGAAGCCGCTGCAAAGCGGACTGGCGGATGAAGAAGGTGATACGGCGACCGTTATAAAGCTGAGCGGCTGCCTGCCGGAAGACTGTCTTCCGCCTGCCGGAGCCTATCAGGCGTCTCTCTCTCCGCTGGCGGCGGCAAAGGCTGAAGGCACGGAAATTGACCTAGCCCGTCTGTCTCTGCCTTTGCAGGACGCTGAACGCCCGATGGTGGTGGAAGGCGCTGGCGGTCTGATGGTGCCCGCAACCGATACGCTGATGATGGTGGATCTGGCCGAAGGCTGGGGCCTGCCCGTCGTGCTTGTGGCCCGCAGCGGGCTGGGAACGCTGAACCATACGCTGCTGAGTCTGGAGGCGTTGCGCGCACGCGGTCTGGCGGTGGCCGGGGTCGTGCTGAGTGGGCCACTCAACCCGGAGAATCGCAAAACCATTCAGGAAAAAGGGCAGGTGCGTATTCTGGCGGAACTGCCGCAGCAGGCGGCTGTGACGGCGGAAACGGTTGCGGCTCTGAGCCGTGTCATTCCGTCATGGGATACGGTCTGTGCCGGACAATAGGGGGAGATCATTCCTTCAGGAGAAAGGTATGATACCAAACCCAGACACGCTCGAACCGATAAGTCCTTGATCTTGTCGGGTTCGTGCCACAGGCATATGGCGCAATTCAGAAAAGTCCGTGGGTGCAGGCAAACACAGGCAGGTATGAGCGTTCAGAATCGCCCCCTGTTCTGGCGCAAAACGTCCTGCGGGCCCTGAACTCTGGCGAAGCAGAGTCTCAGGCTGTGTTCAGGGAAAATCGGGTTTAATGATACTGGCGGATCAGCCCGGCCAGTCGTCCCTGAATATGCAGGCGCTCCGCAGGGACAATCCGTGTTTCATAACGCGGGTTGGCGGGTTCCAGCGCAATTGTATTGCCCTTACGGCGCAGGCGTTTGAGAGTGACTTCACTTTCATCAATGAGCGCCACCACAATCTGTCCGTTCTCGGCCTCTTCCGTGCGGCGGATGATCACGTGATCTCCGTCCATGATTCCGGCCTCAATCATGGAATCGCCCGTCACTTCCAGCGCGTAATACTCTCCGGACCCCACCATGTCTTTCGGGATATCCAGAAAAGTATCTGTTTCGGCCATGGCTTCAATCGGCAGGCCGGCGGCAATGCGGCCATAAAGCGGGATTTTCAGCGCAGCGGGTTGAGGGCGCGAGAAATCCCCACGCACGACATTGGTGGGGGAGTGTGTCCGGCGCAGCCGCAACTTCCGGCAGGTGGATGACTTCCAGTGCTCTGGCCCGATGGTGATGGCGGCGCAGAAACCCGCGTTCCTCCAGCCCGGAAATCAGGCGGTGAATGCCGGATTTGGAGCGCAGGCCCATGGCCTCCTTCATTTCGTCGAAAGAAGGGGAAAAACCTGTCTGTCTGAGGTGGGAATCAATAAAAAGCAGCAGTTTGTGCTGTTTGCGCGTCAGCATTGCGGCACCCCAGAAGCAGATGGATGTTTTTGTTTATATGGTGATTTGTTCTATATAAGTTCTCTTTTTCAGTCAAGGGGTTATTCTGTGGTGTGTAACAGAATTCCCTGTTTTTCATGGCGTCTGGAACTGGCTCTGTTACGGTGAGGGCCGCAGCCGCGGACCGCCCAGCATGGAGATGGGAGCCTGAGTGTCTGACGCTCTCAGGGCAGGCGGAGAATGCGGCAGGGCGTGCCAGCTTTCTCGGCTGGGGTGAAGGGCGCGCGGATCAGTAGCGCCTGACTTTGCGCGAAAATGTTCAACTGTGCCGAGTCCTGTGAACTGAAAGGGGTTGCGAGTGGAAGCTGTCCATTGCCCTGTGGTGTGAGACGGCACCGCACAAAGTCCTGCCGCTGGTCGTTTTCCCCGATATCGGCACCCAGAAGGGCGGCTTCTGTTTCCATCTCTTCCGGTACAGGCTGGCCAAGCAGCTTTTGCAGGGCAGGGGCGATAAACACCAGACTGCACACGAGCGCCGCCACAGGATTGCCGGGCAGGCCGATCACAGGTGTGTGGCCAAGCTCGCCGAACATCAGCGGCTTGCCGGGGCGCATGGCAATTTTCCAGAAATTCAGATCCAGCCCGTGCGCTTCAAGCGTACTGCGCACGATATCATAGGTGCCGACACTGGCCCCGCCTATGGTGACCAGCAGATCCAGCGTATGGGCCTGCCCGATGGCGGCGGAGAGAGAGTCTGCATTGTCCCGCGCAACGGGAAGCAGAATGGCTTCCGCACCGAGAGAGTTCAGAAGGGCGGTGATCATGAATGCGCCGGAATTGACAATGGAATCAGCGGAGGCCGGGTCACCGGGCAGAACAATCTCATCACCGGTTGCCAGCACACCAATCCGGGGGCGGCGGGATACGGGGAGCCAGATATGCCCCCCAGCCGCAGCGAGTCCGATATCCCGAGGGCCAATTTTTTTTGCCTGCGGGCACCAGAATGTCGCCTTTACGGAAATCCTGTCCTTCCTTGCGGATAAACTGACCTGCGCGCCCTTTGCTGAGCAGGGTTGCGTGCTCGCCCTCACGGCGCACGTTTTCCTGAATCATCACCATATCGGCCCCGGTAGGGATCTGGCTGCCGGTAAACAGACGCAGGCAGGTGCCCTGCTCCACTATCAGGTTGGAAGGGTGGCCTGCGGGGGCTTCCCCAAGAATACGCAGTGTAGCGCCTTCCTGCGCGTCTTCCGCCTTCAGGGCGTAACCATCCATGGAGGAGACGGAAACGGGGGGATTGGAGAGGCGGGCAGTGAGGGTGGAGGCCAGCACACGGCCACAGCCATCGGCCAGAGAGACGGTTTCAAGACCGCAGGCTGAGAATTTTTCAAGGATTCGGGCGCGCGCAACAGCCACATCCAGCATGTTTTTTTACTCCTTTCGGCTATTCCCACGCCTGAATGATGCAAGAATGCTTGACGTTTGGCTCTTGTATGCGCATTTTGCCGGCACTTGAACACCACCCGACCGCGTTTCTGGCGTGGTGCCGGGTTTAACGATGCTCTGCTGAGGAAGCTATGGCCAAGACCAATGTTATCAAAATCCGTCTCGTTTCCACGGCGGACACCGGTTATTTCTACGTCACCAAGAAGAACGCCCGTGCGCACACCGGTAAGATGGAACTGAAGAAGTACGACCCCGTTGCCCGCAAGCACGTCGTCTTCCGTGAAGCGAAAATCAAATAATCTCGTCCTTTCAGGGGAAGAGAGTAAAAAAGCGGCTCTTGGGAGCCGCTTTTTTTATGTCTGAAGACTCGGGTGGATAAAGAAAAACCCCGCCAGACGATTCTGCGGGGTTTGTGCTGTTAACGCGGCGGGCTCTTAGTAAAGCGGGTCGTGCCGGTCATACGGCACCACGATATCGTTTTTGTCCGCCAGATTGAGCATGGCGCGGGCACGTTCATCCAGCGTGTCCTTATCCAGAGACTGTTCCCGCAGACCGTTGACGCGGCGCCGCCAGGCGGCCTGTTCGGCTGAGGCGTCCTGCTGCGCCTGCTTGGCCTGATCCAGCAGCAGAAGCTGGCTCTGATAGGCCTTCATGCCGTGGTCACCCTGCGTGGCGTTCCAGCCAAAATAAACCGCAATGCCCAGAAAAACGGTAGGCGGAACAATGGCGCGCACTGCACGTCTGATAAAGCGGCCTATCTGCACGGTTCTAGAGTCCCTCTGTGCCGTAAACTGTTATTCTGCTCATATCTTTATGTCTAAACCATGAATATCTGCACAGAAAGACATCTCTGAGGGAACCGTTACAAAAAAGCCGTGTTCCGGGGAACACGGCTTCTGTCAGACGGTAGCCTGCGCGGGGCAGGCGTGTCGCTTCAGGCTTTTAGCGGGCTCTCAGAATGGAGCGGCCGGCATATTGCGCGGCGGTGGCCAGTTCCTGCTCGATACGGATGAGCTGGTTGTATTTCGCGGTTCTGTCAGACCGGGAGAGTGAGCCGGTTTTGATCTGCCCGCAGTTGGTGGCAACGGCGAGATCCGCGATTGTGGAGTCTTCCGTCTCACCCGAGCGATGGCTCATGACCGCCGTGTAGCCTGCCTTGTGGGCGACTTCGATCGCTTCCAGCGTTTCTGTCAGCGTGCCGATCTGGTTGACCTTGACCAGAATGGAGTTCCCAACGCCAGCCTTGATACCACGACGCAGGCGCTCGGGATTGGTGACGAACAGATCATCCCCAACCAGCTGCACTTTTTTGCCGAGTGTCTGTGTGAGCAGTGCCCAGCCTTCCCAGTCATCTTCCGCCAGACCATCTTCAATGGAGGCGATGGGATAACGGTTGCTCAGGTCGGCCAGCCAACTGACCATTTCACCCGAATCAAACGTCTTGCCTTCGCCTTTCATGATGTATCTGCCATCACGGAAGAACTCGGTGGAGGCGCAGTCCAGAGCAAAGGTCACGTCCTCACCCGGACGGTAGCCTGCGGCTTCCACAGCGCGGGTAATAAAGCCCAGAGCCTCATCAGCCGATTTCAGGGCCGGGGCAAAGCCGCCTTCATCCCCGACATTGGTGTTATGGCCCGCTGCCTGAAGCGCCTTTTTCAGGTGCGCGAAAATTTCAGCGCCCCAGCGGATGGCGTCGGATTCTGTCGGTGCGCCGACCGGCTGGATCATGAATTCCTGAATATCGATCGGATTGTCGGCATGTTCGCCACCGTTGACGATATTCATCATCGGAACGGGCAGGGTGTGGGCAAAGACGCCACCAATATAGCGATAGAGTGGCACTTCCAGTTCTGCCGCGGTTGCTTTGGCAACAGCCAGAGACACGCCCAGAATCGCATTGGCTCCCATCCGGCTCTTGTTCGGGGTGCCGTCCAGTTCGATCATCGCGTTGTCGATGTCGATCTGATCAGAAGACTCGGCGCCCTGTAGAGTCGGCAGGATTTCGTTCTCAATATTTTCAATGGCCTGAAGAACACCCTTGCCGCCAAAGCGCTTGGGGTCCTTGTCGCGCAGTTCAACGGCTTCATGCGCACCGGTGGAAGCACCGGACGGCACGGCAGCCCGCCCTTTTGCGCCTGAGGCCAGTTCAACATCCACTTCAACTGTCGGGTTTCCGCGGCTGTCCAGAATTTCACGCGCGATGATATCGACAATGGCACTCATATTTTCTCATTCCCGTTTCAGGCTCAGGCGATTGGGGCTGGCCGAGATGCGTTGTTTTTCTTCTTGCTTCAACGAAACACGTCCGCACGCGTTTCCTGCGGTTGCTAGTGGCCGCCTGTTGGGCTTTTCTGTCAACCGGCTGACGCCTGAAACCGTGCAGAGGAGGCACATCAGAGCCCATGAAGAGACTACCATTTGTGGCTGTTGTGCTGGCAATCGCGGGGCTTCTCCCGTTGCTTCTCTGCACGTGTGGCATTGTGTTTTTCGCTTCCGGCGTGCCGGTTCCCAACCTGATGATGGCCTTTATATTTTATGCGGCGATCTCTCTGGCCTTCTACGGGGCCGTGCACTGGGGGCTGGCGCTGGACCCTGCTCCAGTCATTGTGACCACCAGCGCGGACCGGACTGACGGCATCCGCCTTATGCTGGGGGTGGTGCCTGCTTTTGTCGGATGGATTGCAGCCTATACGGCGTTTGCGTGGATTCCGGTGGCGGGCGTTGCGATTCTCGCGCTGGCTGTGCCTCTGCTTGCGCTGCTGGAGCGGCAGGGCTGGCGCACGGGGGCCTTGCCCAGTGGCTATATGGGCCTGCGGCTGATTGTGACCTCGGTTACGGAATGCTGCCTGCTTGTGGTGCTCCTGGCGCGTCTTTTCTAAAAAAGTGCTCCAACTGGTGAGGGAAAGGTCCGCTGCACGGGCCTTTGTTTCCAGCACTGCTATGTTATAACACGAAAGCCCGGATGGAGTGGCCGGGGCGACGTGGAAGGATTTGAAGATCATGCACAGCACTCCGCGCATTCTGGTCAAAGGGGCTGGTGTTGCCGGTATGACGGCCTCTGTCACGCTGGCGGAGCGCGGCGGGCAGGTGACACTGTATGACGCTGGCGGGCGGATTGGAGCCGGGGCATCCTGGATGGCGGGAGGTATGCTCGCTCCCTGGTGTGAGGCAGAATCCGCGCCGCCTGAGGTGACAGCGCAGTCTGTTGACTCGGTCGACTGGTGGGCCGCCCATGTGCCGGACGTGGTGCGGGCTGGCAGTCTGGTTCTGGCTCCACCGCGGGATGTGGGGGAGATTACCCGGTTCGGACGGCGCACGTCACATTTTCAGACCCTCGGCACGGAGGAGATAGCTTCTCTGGAGCCAGATCTGGCGGGGCGGTTCCATAAGGCGCTGTTTTTTGCCGATGAAGGTCATGTGGACCCGCGCAAAGCGCTGCAGGCGCTGCGGCAGCGGCTGGAAGTGCTGGGCGGCACGGTCCTGCTGGACAGCGGGCAGGACCCTGATGAGGCTGCGTTTGACTGGGTGGTGGACTGCACGGGGCTGCATGTCCGCAGGACGCTTTCCGCTTTGCGCGCCACCCTGCGTGGCGTGCGGGGGGAAATGCTTCTGCTGCGGTGCCCGGACGTTGTGTTGCACCGCCCGGTGAGGATGCTGCACCCGCGTATTCCCATTTACATCGTGCCGCGGGCTGACCATGTCTTTATGGTCGGAGCAACCATGATCGAGAGTGAAAATGCTGGTGGCATGACCGTACGCTCCATGACCGAACTGCTGAATGCGGTCTGGACCCTGCATCCGGGGTTTGCGGAAGCGGAAATTCTGGAAATGGGCACTGGCCTGCGTCCGTCCTATCCGGACAACATGCCTGCCGTGGTGCGGGATGGGCAGCACCTTTATATCAACGGCATGTATCGTCACGGTTTTCTGCTCTCTCCCGCACGGGCGCGGGAAGCGGCAGACATGATTTTTGGAGCGGTGGAGAAGACCGCCTGAACAGGACAGCCTGCACAGGATTGCCGCAGAGCGGGATCGTGCTTTAGTCCGGCAACACAGGTTAAGGGGGAACGCCCACATGCAGATCGTGGTCAATGATGAGGTCCATGAGGTTTCGGCCAGAACGCTGGCGGCCCTGATTGATGAACTCGGTTACAGCGGGGCACGGATTGCCACAGCCATGGATGGCAGCTTTGTGCCTGTGCCGTCACGGGCCAATACCCTGTTGCGGGATGGTGCGCGGATTGAAATTGTTGCCCCCATGCAGGGGGGCTGAGCACTGATGACGAAATCCTTCTATGGCACGGCGTTGTCCTCACCGCTCATGTTGGGCACGGCGCAGTATCCATCGCCTGATATTCTGCGTGACGCCGTGAAAGCGGCCAGACCGGGTGTGGTGACCGTTTCTCTGCGGCGTGAATCCGCTGGAGAGCGGGCAGGACAGACGTTCTGGGGGCTTATTCAGGAACTCGGCGTGCCCGTTCTGCCCAATACAGCCGGATGCCACACGGTTAAGGAAGCCATCACGACGGCCCATATGGCGCGTGAAGTCTTCGGGACAGACTGGGTCAAGCTGGAAGTGATCGGGGAGCTGGATACGCTCCAGCCAGATGTTTTCGGGCTGGTGGAAGCCGCCCGTGTGCTGACGGAAGACGGTTTTAAAGTCTTCCCCTATACCACGGAAGATCTTGTGGTGGCCGAGCGGCTTCTGGCTGTGGGGTGCGAGGTGCTGATGCCGTGGGGCGCGCCCATTGGCTCAGGTAAAGGACTGAATAATGTTTTCGGTCTGCGCGCCATGCGCGCTCATTTCCCGGATGTGCCGCTGGTGGTGGATGCCGGGATTGGTGTGCCGTCCCACGCTGCGCAGGCTCTGGAACTGGGGTATGACGCCGTACTGATCAATACCGCCGTGGCCAGGGCCGGAGACCCCGCGCTGATGGCCGAAGCCTTCCGTTTTGCCGTGCGGGCCGGAGCGCTGGCCCGTGAAGCTGACCCTATGGAAGAGCGTGATATGGCTGTTCCTTCAACCCCTGTTGCCGGAAAGGCCATGCTGGCATGACATCCCTCCCGCAGAAAATTTATCCCGTTGTTGATACCGCTCTCTGGGTGGACCGGCTGGGGCGTGCTGGAGCGCGTTTTATCCAGCTTCGCATCAAGGATCGCCCGCAGGATGATCTGCTGGCCGAAATCCGCGCAGCCCATGCGTTCGCAAAGACGCATGGCGTGTGTCTGGTACTCAATGATTACTGGCAGATCGCGATTGCGGAAGGGATTGATTACCTGCATCTCGGGCAGGAAGATCTGGATACGGCGGACCTCGAGGCAATCCGCAAGGCGGGGATCCGGCTGGGGGTCAGCACTCATAGTCATGAAGAACTGACCAGAGCACTGGCCTGCAAACCGGATTATGTAGCCCTTGGCCCGATCTGGCCAACCCGGCTGAAAAAAATGCCTTTTGGTCCGCAGGGCACAGAGCGTCTGACGGAATGGAAACGTCTGATTGGCGCTCTGCCGCTGGTTGCCATTGGCGGCATTACGCTTGAGCGCCTGCGCCCCTGTCTGGATGCGGGCGCGGATAGCGCTGCCGCTGTTTCCGATTTCACGCAGCATGCGGACCCGGAAGGGCAGGTCAGGGCCTGGCTGGCGGAAGCCGGACAGTTGGTCTGACCAACGGAAGGCCGGGCCAGAAATCAGGCAGACCTGATGGGAATTAAAGAGGCCATCACATGCCTTCACATCACGCTGACTTTTATGATGACGGTCCATGTTGAATGAATAAATCCCTGAGATGGAGCAGGAACGCCCGTGGTGTTTGTGTTTCATCTTCGGGACAGAATTCACGTCCAAGACGTCTTAATCTATCTTCTGTTATTTCTATTCCATCATTGGTTATTGCATTTATTTCTTCAATAAGTTTTCTTATGTATTCTTTATTTTCTTCCGAGCATAAAGATTTAACGATATTGCTGTATATAATTTCATCTTCGTCATCATATTCTTCACATACATCGTAGTCCTGATGGAAATAGCACCTGATAAAGTTTTTCAGTTCCGGGTATCGTTCTGCATCACTTTTCGGTCTTGTGAAAAAATTACGGAACATGTTGAAAATGTGTAAGGATAAAATGCTGATTTTCATTTGTGGGTGTTTCTCTTTAAAAGGAATAAGCATTTATTTTTTGCAGGATTGGCAGAATTCTACAATGCATTGCGACAAATACGGTATCAGCAGCGTCGTCTGACTGGAGTTGCTAGAGCAGATCCAGTTTGAATGGACATATTTGAAGTGGTGAATATGCTCGATAAACAACGAGTTATACTACGGGCTATCACCTTTGACCTATATGAGCCCAGTTTCTGAGGCCGATGGATCGGATGGTCTGTGGCATGGCGGTGAGGTTGCTCCATGCGGTGCATGCGGCTTCGATGATGTGTTCGATGCCGCTGAACACGGTGTTGGACAACCAGTTGGCACGGAGGAACTGCCAGACATTTTCGACCGGGTTCAGTTCGGGCGCGCGGGACGGCAGGAAGATCAGGCTGACGTTGCGCGGCAGTCTGAGTTTGGGGGGCGTATGCCAGCCGGCCCGATCGAGCAGGACGACGGCATGCGCTCCGCGTGCGACGCAGCGTGAGATTTCCTCGATATGCAGTTGCATGCTGGCCGTGCCGGTAAACGGCAACACCAGGCCTGCCGCCTTGCCGAGTGCGGGGCAAATGGCGCCGAACAGCCAGGCATTCTCATAGCGTTGATCGGCAGGCTGGCGTGGTCGGGTGCCACGCCGCGCCCATTGCCGGACAAGACCGTTTTTCTGCCCGATGCGGGCCTCGTCCTGCCACCAGAGTTCAATCCGCCTGCCTCTGGGCAGATGCCCGGTGTGGGCGCTCAGGATCGTGGGGAAGTTTTTTTTAACGCGTCTATGACGGACGGATCCTGTCCGGGGTGACGCGGACGCGCGCTGACGTGGCTGAACCCAAGCCGCTTCAACAGGGCGGAGACATGGCGTTCGTGATAAGAGACGCCAAAACGCTCTTCTATGACCCGCTGAAGATCGACCCGACGCCAGCGCACCACGCCGTCCCGGGCACGGTCAGGCCCTGTCGTGACCAGCTCCGATAATTCTGCCAGTTGGTCCGCTGTCAGGCGGCAGACCGACCCGTTACGCCACTGATCGCGCAAGCCAGCCGGCCCCGCAGCATTGAACCGGTGCACCCAGTCCCGCAGGGTTTGCCGGTCCATCCCGCCGATCCGCGCCGCTTCGCCCCGGCTGGCACCGTCGCGCACCGCAGCCAGAGACAAAAGGCGCCGTGCAACATTCGCATCCCGCGTACGAGAGGCAAGCCGCCGTAACGCAGAAGCCGTATAATCCGTCCGTAAGGCAATCGCACCAGCCATTCCCGATCCTCCCTCTCACGACAGAATCAGAACAAGCCCTTCGCGTCACTTCACAGATGAGTCAGAGACAGTCACCCTTGGTATTAGAGCAATTCCTCCGAGCCAGAGTTCAGTGGAATTGCTCTGGCGGCGAATGATCGGATCTGATCGACGGGCTCCGAGCTTTCCGGAGCGCAGTCATGGTTCCTGGACGGTTCGCGATGAATTCCATTTGTTCAGGTCGATTGCTCTGGCCGTTGTCATATTAATGAGACAATCAGTATAGTTTATGCGATCGGCGCGACCATCTCCGAAAACCGTAGGGATGAGTCCGCATTGAGCATCGCGAAATTTGATCCACGCCCGCTCGCTGTCACGAAGTTTTTCCTCGGCCGCGGGGATGGACTTCAACTGCCGAAGGAGTTTCGCGTAAGCGGCGTTGAGCCGGGTATTCTGTCGTGTAAGTTCAGCGTCCTGACATTTCATGATTTCAGGATCGACTGACGCCGCAGTTTTGCGACATTCATCATACCCTTCCGCCATCGCGGGCGTTATCTGCAAGGAAAACAACGTAACAAAGAGAAACCTATTCATTTTGTAGCAGGCTCCCTCAGTGCTTCAGGTCGTGCCTTTACATAACGGTTCTTATTGTCCGCAATGCTGTGTGAAGACATTTCAGTATCCACTCAAAAGAGGTTTTCCAATTTTTATGGTTCGAGGGCATGTCTATGAGATACCTGTCTGGTGATCTGATCCGGTTGCCTGCAATTTGGTTGGGCATGTGGGGCACCATCCGGTTGAAAACGTCGGTTACAGCCAGAATGTGAAACCGACGATTACAGATCTGGGAGGCCGAGACTCAGTCCGGCCTCCAGTGCTGCCGGGTTCCCGCGGAATGGTTATGGAATGATATGTTTCTCCGCGCTCTGTTCTTCTCCCCAACAGTGGCTTTTTAGCGGTTTCCTGACGCCTGAAGGGAGCCTAGGGCGTTGTCTTCCGTGCCGCCATCACAGGCATGCGTGAGTTCATCCACCAGTGCTATGCGTCCGTCCCGGATTTCAAAGAACGCGATGACCTTGATGCTGCTGGCCCGGCCAGAGGCGTATGTCGCATGGGCGACGTGCACGGTCGCGGCGCGATCCTGCTGGCAGACAATCCGTTCAATCGTGATGTCGAGTGACTGAAGGGTGGCCCGCAGGGCGCTGGCATGGGTCAGGAAGTCTTCCAGTGTCAGGGTGCGGCCATCGACCTTTTGCTGGTAGTCAGGTGTCAGGAATGTTTTCAACTGGTCCGTGCTGGTGCTGAAATCTGTGAAGACCTGAAACATGGTCCGGATGAGGATTTCAGATGTCTGTGCGGGCATGATGGCTTCCTGCTGGTCTGTAAGGGAGACCCACTCTTGCCTTATCCGGCCTGTGGCCTGTTAATGGGATTAAGCCAATCAATACGGGTCAGACGCCATGTCCCTCCCATTTCTTTCTCCGGATGTGCTGCATGCTGGTCAGCCTCTTCTCATCGTGCAGTCCGCGCAGCAGCAGGCCGGGCGTAAGACAGAGGCGCATCGCCATGCGCGGGGTCAACTGATCGGCACGATGAGCGGCCTTTCCCTGCTCAGCACACCCGAAGGGCGCTGGGTCGTGCCGCCGTGCTATGCGGTGTGGGGTACCACCCGATCTGACGCACAGCTTTCAGTCCTACGGGCCGTTCCATGGGTGGAGTGTCTATGTGGCAGATCCGGCCTGCTGCGCCCTGCCTGATCGCCCTCAGCTTCTTTCCGTTGCACCGTTGCTGAGGGAAGCGGTTCTTCGGGCTTCCTGCTGGCCAAAGGATGGCGGGTGGATGGAAAGATATACGCCTGTCGCTCAGGTCATTCTTGATGAAATTGCGCACAGCCCGCGTGAGGGCTTCTGTCTGCCGATGCCGTCCGACCCGCGTTTGCTGGCGGTGGCGGAGGCTATCGTGCAGAACCCGGAGGTCAGAGAGAGCCTGAGTGTATACGCCGCGCGGGCTGCTCTGTCTGAGCGCACCTTCAGCCGCTGGTATAAGGCACAGACCGGATTTTCTTTTCGGGTCTGGCAGGCGCGAGCCAGAATTTTGCAGGCGATCGAGTGGCTCACGGAGGGGCGGGCCGTGACCACCGTTGCTTTTGATCTGGGGTATGAGACGGCGAGCAGCTTTATTGAGGTTTTCCGGGCGCAGGTTGGGATGACGCCCGGCCGTTTTGCCGCCACCGTTCATGGTGACGGGCGCGATTAACAGGTCTCGACAGCAGGCCCCACGACTTTCCCCTACTTCGTGACAGCCGTTGAGGGCAAGAAACGCAAATTGTTCCTGTGTTTCCACGCCCGTGGCGCAGCACCGCATGTCCAGTGAACTGACAAGATGCAGGATGGACCGGAGCAGGGCCTGCGCCCGCCAGTCTTCCAGAATGTTGTGAATGAAGATGCTGTCCAGTTTGACCTGATCAAACGGATAGCGCTTCAGCCGCTCAAGGGAGGAATAGCCTGTGCCAAATCTGTCCAGCGACAGTCTGACACCCATGGCCCGCACACGGGCGAGCTCCTTGCGGGCGACATCGGGGGCTGAGAAATAATGATGCTCCGAGAGTTCAAGCTGGAGCCGCTGCGCGGGTAGTCCGGTTTCGGCCAGCAGGGTGCGCAGCGTGTCAGAAAGCCGCTCGTGCCCCAGCCATGTCGGGGAAATACAGATGCTGACGCCAAGTGGCTGAGACCACGTGAGCGCCTGCCGGCAGGCGTTTTTCAGTGTCCAGATATTCAGGGCTTCAACAAGCCCAAGACGGACCGCATGGGACAGGCTGACAGGTGTGGCCAGATGACTGTCCTCATGCTCTGGCCGCACCCATAAGGGTCTGGCCTCGAAACCAATGATGCGCTCGCTTGTGCTTTCCATAACAGGCAGGAATTCCA
The DNA here is from genome assembly GCA_018903425.1 of Zaprionus nigranus. Lineage (NCBI taxonomy): Eukaryota > Metazoa > Arthropoda > Insecta > Diptera > Drosophilidae > Zaprionus > Zaprionus nigranus. The sequence continues at coordinate 1,233,380 of JAEIGD010000013.1, read as the reverse complement.
AGCGGAGTTCCCCATGCGTAATGGCGCGGCGCAGGGCATGGTCAGTCAGAACATGGGTGGCGTAGAAAAGGGTTTTATCCTTGGTGGCCGTTCGGGATGTGACACTTTCAACCTGTGCGGCAAACAGAGCGGCATTCGCCGCTGTGATCAGGCTGCTGGCCGTGGTTCCGTCCTCCGGGAAGGCCGCGGCTCCGATGAGGGCGTCCAGCGTGAAGGGAACGCCGTCACGTTGGACAGTGCCGGAAAGGCAGGATTCCACGGCCGCAACAAGGCTCTGCACCGTCTCATCAGGCTTATAAGGCGTGACAACCAGAGCCAGTTGTGTTGCGGAAAGGCTGAAGCTGCGTGTGTCTACGGGGAGGGCTGCCAGCAACTGATCCAGAGCCTGCTGGACAAGAGAACTGACCATTTGCCAGTCCGCTCCCGGATATGTGGCCGTTCTGTGCAGAAGATCGACCCGTAAAAGAATTGCCGGAACAGCCAGAATGGAGGCCTCGGCCGCCTGCAGGATATAGCTCAGAGCGTATTCCAGAGCCTGCCAACCGGTAGAATGTTCAGGCAGGAGAGAGGCTTCACGTAGGGGTTCATGCAGGCTGGCCGGGGCGGAAAGAGGCATACGGTGAGCTACCTTGCAGTTTCTGAAAGATGCCAGACAAAACGGTTAGCCGTCTGACTTTAATGGAGAAATATTTATTTAAAATAAATGACAGAAATAAAATAACGATATTTTATTTTTAACATTCTTGAGGAAATATTATTTCTCAGAAATTTGCGATTTTGTGCGCAAAAAACAGGGCGTGAAGACTCACGCCGTATTCCTCAGCCGCCGGAAAAAATACGGGCTGCGTCGGTTTTGTTGAACAGAACAAGCAGAAGTCTGGCGGCAGAAGGTAGCGGAGCGGCTGCGGTGGCTGGCGCTGTGTCGGGCAGGAGTTTTTCTGCTTCCTTATGGGCGGTGTCCAGCAGCATATCGACCAGAATTTCCGGGGCCATCCGATAGTCTGGCAGACCGGACTGGCGGCGGCCCGTCATGTCGCCCCCGCCGCGCAGGCGGAAATCTTCATCCGCAATCAGGAAGCCATCTTCTGTCTCACGCAGGCAGGTCAGTCTGCGGCGTGCGGTCAGCCCCAGACCTTCATCATGCAGCATCAGGCAATAGGAGGCGGCAGAGCCACGGCCAACACGCCCGCGTAACTGATGGAGCTGGGACAGACCGAAACGCTCGGCATGTTCAATGACCATGATGGTCGCTGTCGGCACGTCCACGCCGACTTCAATGACGGTTGTCGCGACCAGAATACGGGTTTTGCCCTGAGCAAACTCCTGAAGGGCGTCTTCACGGACCGTGGCGTCCTGCTGACCATGGGCCAGCCCGACAATCTCTCCAAAGCGCTCGAGAAGGGCGGCCTGTCGCGCCTCGGCTGCCGCGATATCCAGAGCCTCACTTTCTGAAACCAGCGGGCAGACCCAGAAAATCTTAGCGCCTTTGGTCAGCGCACGGGCCAGCCCGTCAATAACCTCATCCATCATGCTGAGGGGATGCAGGGAGGTGCGTACCGGCTTGCGGCCCGCGGGTTTCCCTTCCAGCCGGCTGATCTGCATATCGCCAAACCGGGTAATCAGCAGGGTGCGGGGGATCGGGGTCGCGGTCATGACCAGCATGTCTGTGGCCGGTCCTTTTTCCACCAGTGTCAGGCGTTGCTCCACGCCAAAACGATGCTGTTCATCAATGACTGCCAGCCCGAGATCCGCAAATGTCACGCTTTCCTGCACCAGCGCATGAGTGCCGATTACGAGTTTTGCCGTGCTGTCGGCAATATCCTGCAAGGTCTGTTTGCGGGCTTTGCCTTTGACGGAACTGGAGAGGAACGCCACTGGCACGGGCGAGAGCCGCGCAAAGGTAGCGGCGTGCTGGCGGGCCAGAATTTCCGTGGGGGCCATGAGCGCGCCCTGTGTTCCTGCTTCCACAGCGCGGAGCATGGCCAGCAGGGCAACAAGCGTTTTTCCGGCCCCCACATCCCCTTGCAGAAGGCGGGTCATGCGGTAGGGGGCGGCCATGTCGGCTTCAATTTCCGCCAGAGCCTTTTTCTGGCCGGGGGTCGGTGTATGGCCAAAAGCGGCCAGCGCCTGCCGCTGCAAATGCCCGTCGCCGCACAGGCTGCGCCCTGGGCGGGCGCGGGAGGCACGGAGCGCAATACGGGTGGCAAGCTGGTCCGCCAGCAGTTCATCGCAGGCCAGACGGGCCTGTGCGCGGGTCTGCTGGCCGCGCCATGAGTCTCCGGTGGCGCTGTCCGGAATGCGGTCGGGCACATGCATCCATGTCAGCGCCGTCGGGAAATCCGGCCAGCCTTTTTTTCTGATAAGGGTCTCCGCATGCCATTCGGGCAGAGTGGGGGGCAGGAGGGCGAGGGCCGCGGTCATGGCCTGTCGGACGTGCCCCGCAAACAGGCCTGCCGTCAGCGGCCAGACCGGGTCCAGACCGGGGATACGGTCCGCGGACCGGGCTGGCAGGAGATAGTCCGGGGATGTCATGCACAGACGCTCTCCAAACCGTTCGATCCTGCCGGATACGACAATGGATTCGCCCTGCACGACCTTTTCCGCCTGCCATCTGGAGAAAAAAAGCGAGGTCCAGTTGCCCGGTCCCATCATCAAGCGTCACACGCCATGGCTGCCGTGTGCGGGGGGCAGGGGGACGAAGGGTCTGCACGGTACCAGTAACGGTTGCGATTGTGTCTGGCCTGAGTTGCGCCAGAGGAGGCCGGAGCCTGCGGTCCACCACGCTTTCCGGCAGGCAGAACAGCAGGTCCAGCACGCGGGAGCCGCCTGTAATGCGGCGGAGCAGCTTTGCCCGCGCGGTGCTGACACCCGGCAGCGTTTCCAGCGGTGCCAGCAGGCCGGACAGGCTGGAGCCGTCAAATGGCGCGGCTGCCGAAGCGGTTGTGATAGGCGGGGGGCTGGACACTGGTGTAACAGAGGCCTCTGTTTGGCAGGCTGACAGAAGAGAATGCCAAGGCTATAGGACACCAGAGCCATGCAACACAATTCAACGACCGTTCTTCCGCCCGAACACGATTCTGATGAGGCTCTGGCCTCCCGGCGTCGTCGTCTGCTGTTTCGCGCCTCGCATCGTGGCACGTTTGAGACGGATGCTCTGATTGGCGGTTTTGTGGAAGATAATGTCTCCACCATGAATGCGGCCGAGCTTGCGGATATGGAAGCTATTCTGGAAATTCCGGACCCGGATCTGACAGACTGGCTGTTTGGCCGCCTGCCATTGCCGCCGGAACGGGAGACCCCCATGTTACGCCGGATGGTGGATGCATGCCGCGCAAAAGGAGTTGGGATAGCCGGATGACGGAAGAGACGAGCGCTGAGGGCCGTATAGCGCCCATCTGGGGCGTGCCTGAGGGGTTTGATGCGCTTTTGCTGGCCAGACGGGCCAGAGAACATAAAGGGCCTGTCCTGCATATTGCGCGGGATGATGCCTCGACCGCCCGGCTGGCGGAGATGCTGGCCTATGTGGCGGCGGATGTGGAAACCCTGCGTTTTCCGGCGTGGGACTGCCTGCCGTATGACCGTGTTTCTCCCAACCCGACGATTGTGGCGGAACGTGTTGCGACACTGACCCGCCTGCTGGAACCTTCCGACGGTCGCCCCCGGCTGGTGCTGACCACGGTTGGCGCTGCGGTGCAGCGTGTCTCTCCGCGCGCAACGTTTGCAGGCCAGTCTCTGACCGTGAAGCAGGGCGAAAGCCTTGATCAGGCTTTTCTGATCGAACTGCTGATCGCCAATGGTTACACCCGCACGGATACGGTGATGGAAGCGGGGGAATTTGCGTCCCGCGGGGGGATTTTTGACCTTTTCCCGGCGGGGGCGGCCGAACCGGTCCGTCTGGACCTGTTTGGGGATGAGGTCGAAAATATCCGCGCGTTTGACCCAGGCTCCCAGCGTTCCACCACAAAGCTGGATGCGCTGACACTGCGGCCTGTGTCCGAATTTTCACTGGATGCGGCCAGTATCTCGCGCTTCCGCACGGGCTGGCGGGATATCTTCGGCCCCGCTGCGGCGTCTGATCCGCTTTATGAACATATTTCCGATGGCCGTCGGTATCCCGGCATCGAACATTGGCTGCCGCTGTTCCATGAGCAGTTGGAAACGCTGTTCGACTATCTGCCAAATGTGTCCGTCTCGCTCGATTATCAGGTTGAGGACGTGCTCAGAACGCGTCTGGAGATGATTGCGGACCATTATCAGGCCCGTCGTCAGCCAGTGCGGGAAGGGGAAACACCCTACCGCGCTCTGCCGCCGCATCTCCTGTATCTGGATTCCAAAGGGTGGGAAGCGAGTCTCAGCCGTCTGCCGGTGGTGGCGTTCAGTCCGTTCGCCAAGCCGGACGGGGCGGTAGGTATCGACGTTGGCGGCCGTCCCGGCAAGATGTTTGCCAAAATCGTGCCCGGTGCCCAACGTGAGCAGGTGTTTACCCTGCTGGGCGAACAGGTGCGGGACTGGGGGCAGGTTAAACGCCGCGCCTATGTGACGGCATGGACCAAAGGCTCACGTGAGCGGATTGGCACGCTGCTGCGTGAGCATGGTGTGGCAACCCAGAGCTATGAGGACTGGGTGTCCGCCAGCAAGGCGAAGCCCGGCACCGTCGGACTGCTGACGCTGGGGCTGGAACGCGGCTTTGTTGCGGATGATCTGGCTTTTGTCTCCGAGCAGGATCTGCTGGGGGAACGTATTGGCCGCCCGCCGCGCCGCAGGCGTCGTGCGGATGAGCTGATTGCCGAGGCCGGAGAAATTTCCGCGGGTGATCTGGTGGTCCATCAGGATTACGGGATCGGCCGGTATGACGGGCTGGAGACGGTCAGCGTGGGTGTTGCCCCGCATGACTGCCTGCGCCTGCTCTATGATGGCGGGGAGAAGCTGTATCTCCCGGTTGAAAATATCGAACTGCTGAGCCGCTTTGGCTCGGATCAGGCCGGTGTGCCGCTGGACAAGCTGGGCGGTGTGGCCTGGCAGGGCCGTAAGGCCAAGATGAAGCAGCGCATCCGCGATATGGCCGGGGAGCTGATCCGCACCGCCGCCGCCCGTGCGCTGAAGGAAGCGCCAGTGCTGGCTCCGGCGGAGGGGCTGTGGGACGAATTCTGTGGTCGTTTCCCGTTTGTGGAAACGGATGACCAGTCCCGCGCCATTGCCGATGTGCTGGATGATATGGGTTCCGGCCGCCCGATGGACCGGCTTGTGTGCGGGGATGTGGGTTTCGGGAAAACGGAGGTGGCCCTTCGTGCTGCCTTTGTGGCCGCCATGTCGGGCGGGCAGGTGGCGGTCGTGGTGCCAACCACGCTGCTGGCGCGTCAGCATTACCGGACTTTTGCCGCGCGGTTTGAGGGCTTCCCGATCAAGGTCGCGCAGCTTTCCCGTATGGTGACGGGTAAGGAAGCGACGGCTGTGCGCAAGGGGCTGGCGGATGGGTCCATCAATATCGTAATTGGCACGCACGCGCTGCTGGCCAAAACCGTGCAGTTTGCCTCGCTTGATCTGCTGATTATTGATGAAGAACAGCATTTTGGCGTGGGACATAAGGAAAAGCTGAAGGCCCTGCGTGAGGATGTGCATGTGCTCACCCTCTCTGCCACGCCGCTGCCACGTGCGTTGCAGCTTTCGCTCTCCGGCGTGCGGGAAATGAGTCTGATTGCCACACCGCCCACGGACCGTCTGGCGGTGCGCACCTTTATCATGCCGTTTGACAGTGTGGTGATCCGGGAGGCCATTCAGCGCGAGCGCTTCCGCGGTGGGCAGATTTTCTGCGTGGCTCCCCGCATTGAAGATCTGGACCGTCTGGCCGAGCGGCTGAGCACCATCGTGCCGGATGCGAAGGTGGTGCAGGCGCATGGTCGCCTGACGCCAACGGACCTTGAGCGGGTGATGACGGAATTCTCTGACGGGAAATATGACATCCTCCTTTCCACCAATATTGTGGAAAGCGGGCTGGATATGCCTGCGGTGAATACGCTGATCATCCACCGGGCCGATATGTTCGGCCTTGGGCAACTCTACCAGTTGCGCGGGCGTGTGGGGCGCGGCAAGCAGCGGGGCTATGCCTATCTGACATGGCCGCAGACACATACGTTGTCCGCGTCTTCCGAAAAGCGGCTGGAGGTCATGCAGACACTGGATACGCTGGGCGCTGGCTTCACGCTGGCCTCGCATGATCTGGACCTGCGTGGTGCTGGCAACCTGCTGGGGGATCAGCAGTCCGGCCATGTGCGGGAAGTGGGGATCGAGCTGTACCAGCAGATGCTGGAAGACGCCGTGGCTGACCTTAGAAATGAAACAAGCCGTCGCCGGGCGGAAGATCGGGACTGGACGCCGAACATCATTGTCGGTCTGCCTGTTCTGATCCCGGATGCGTATGTGCCGGATCTGCCCGTGCGTCTTGGCCTGTATCGCCGGATCAGCGGCCTTGGGTCGGATGCGGAACTGGAAGCCATGGAAGCCGAACTGGTGGACCGCTTCGGGACGTTGCCGCCGGAGGTGAAGAACCTTCTGGATATTGTTGATCTTAAAAGATTGTGCCGCGCAGCAGGGGTTGAGCGTCTGGAAGCTGGACCGAAGGGCATGGTGCTACAGTTCCGTAATAACAGCTTCAAAAATCCGGCGGGGCTTGTGCAGTGGATGGCGCGTTGGAAAGACGGCACCGTCCGGCTACGGACAGACCATAAAATGGCAGTCGTGCGGGAACTGACTAATGTCCAGCGGATTGATCTGGCCCGCCGCGTGCTGCGGGATCTGGTCAAACTGACAAAGAAGGCGGCTGCGGAGGCAGTCTGAACGGGGGGCACGGGCCGGAATTACTGGCCTCGTGCCTCGTTCTGATAAGGCGCTGCATAGCGTGAAGCTCTGCCGTTATGTCTGGTGCGTGTCTCGTTTCGCGCCGGTTTCTGAAGCACTCACGCACAGATTCCAACCCTTTACTCAACTGTTACACGAAGGAAAAAACGGAGAAGCTCTCGGTTGCTTCGGCGTGGGCGGAAAGTGCCGCAAGGGCTGGGTAGGCGCGTGTGTCGATAATGTCCGGCAGCATGGAACGAGAAAAATGGAACGCGACGGCGCTGCTGATGTCTGCCTGAAGTGGTCGTTCTCCAAACAGCCAGGGGCTGGCCCGACGGACGTCCGCTTCAAGAAGATGATACGCAGCCGCCAACTGACCAGAAACGCGATCAACCCACGGCTGGTACTGTTTTTTCGGCAGGGCGCAGAGTGTGCTCATAGACGATCTGCACCGTCTTCTCGCAGGCTGCGAGAGCAAGGCCTATTATTCTCTGCGACTGGATGAAATGTTCAAGGTCAGCCGGCGTTAACCTGAGGTGTGGCGTTGCCAGCCGTTCGCCCAGTTCAAGGATCAGCCCGGAGTCAATCAGAACGGTCCCGTCCTTCAGGATCAGTGTGGGGGCCTTCACAACCGGATTGATCGTGGCGAATTGATCGAACGTCGAAAATACGGAAAGCGGCTGGTGCTCGAAAGGGATGCCCTGAAGATGCAGGGAAATCGCCACGCGGCGCACATAAGGAGAATCAAGCATTCCGATCAGTTTCATGAAATATCTCCTGATTATGCGAGAGGAATTTTTGTAGAACCGGACTGATCCTTGTCGACGACGCTAATGAGCCTGCCGTCATGTTGTAAGGGGCTGAATCGGCAAGTATCGTAAGAATCATGTCAAATGGTCCCAGCCCTCTTGTTGTCATTCTTGCGTACGATCAGCTCTGTACGTTCGAATTTGGCTGCGCGTTCGAGGTCTTTGGCCTTTCCCGGCCGGAAATGGGAGTGGGCTGGTATCGTTGCCTTACGGCAGCTGTGGACCCGGCTCCCATTCGGGCTGTGGGTGGTCTGTCTCTTGAGGCGTCAGGCGGGCTTGAGCTTCTTGAAGCAGCGGATACGATCATCATTCCAGGCTGGCCGGGGGCGGATGTTCCGGCCTCTCCCATGTTGATTGATGCGCTCTGGAGGGCGCACACGGCGGGAACAAGACTAGAGCACAATCCGATCTAACGGGTGCATTTTAAGATTCCCATACTGGCCGAAATCTGATTCATACTGTGTGCCGGTATGGAGGCCGGTTCGTATGACCCGAGCGCTATCTGCTGATCTTCGCCGCCGCACGATTGCGGCTGTTGCCTCTGGCATGACCCGTCGTGCGGCTGCAGTCCGCTTTGGTGTGTCTTCGTCGAGCGTTATCCGCTGGGTCGCTGAATGGCAGACCAGCGGCCGTGACCACGCTCTGAAACAGGGCGGTGATCGCCGTTCTCACCGGATCGAGGCCTGGTCAGCCTTCCTGCTGGCAGCGATTGAAGCGAAGGCCGATATCTCCCTCGTCGAACTGGCGGAGAAACTGGCTGTGGAGTGCGGTGTCCACTTTGCGCCGAGCACGATCTGGCGCTGCCTCGACCGTCACGACATGACCGTCAAAAAAAACGGCGCACGCCAGCGAGCAGACACGGTCCGACGTCGCACAGCGGCGCGAGCTCTGGTTCGACAGTCAGCCTGACCTTGATCCGGCCCGGCTGGTCTTCATCGATGAAACCGCCGTCTCGACGAAGATGGCCCGCCTGCGGGGACGGTCACGCCGGGGCGCGCGGTGTCGGATGCCCGTGCCCCATGGGCATTGGAAAACCACGACGTTCATCGGCGGACTGCGCCTGTCCGGCATGACTGCGCCGATGATGCTGGATGGCCCCATGACCGGTGAGTGGTTTGCCGCCTATATCCGCAAGGTGCTCGTTCCTACCCTGTCACCGGGTGACGTCGTCATTCTGGATAATCTTCCAGCACATAAAGGGACCACAGCACGGGAGGCAGTAGAGGCCGTCGGTGCCCGATTGCTGTTTCTGCCACCCTACAGCCCCGACTTCAATCCGATCGAAAACATCTTCGCCAAAATGAAGGCATGGATCAGACGAGTGGCACCCCGAACCCTCGACGCTCTTCAGCATGCGGTCTGTGGAGCAATTGACGATATCTCTCATAGCAACGCCGCCGCATGCTTCACCGCCGCAGGATATGAACCAGAATGATAGGATTATGCTCTAGTCTCGATTTGTGGGGCTGCGTTCGTGCTTGCGCAGGCAGGTCTGCTCACAGGCAAACGGGCCACAACACACTGGCACCATGTCGCTCTGCTGGCGTCCCGATATCCGGATATCGAGGTTGCGGCTGATGTGCTTTATGTTGATGAAGGGGATATTCTGACGTCTGCCGGAAGTGCAGCGGGTCTTGACCTGTGTCTGCATATCGTGCGGAAAGATTTTGGGGCAAAGGCGGCAAACAGCGTGGCGCGGAGGCTGGTTGTTGCCGCGCATCGGGAGGGTGGCCGGTCGCAGGTCGTCCGGCGCTCTCTTCCCCCGCCGTCGGGTGTCCGGTTGTCCGAGCTTCTGGAAACGGTGCAAAGCCGGATTGGCGAAAAATGGACTGTGGGACGAATGGCTGGAATGGCTCATGTCAGTCTCCGCACGCTTCATCGCCATGTTGAGGAGGCAACAGGCCTGGCCCCCGGCGTGTGGCTCAGGCACCAGCGTGTTGCCTATGCGCGTGATTTGCTGGAGGAGACGACGTTGCCTATTGATGAAATCGCGCAGACTGCCGGGTTTGGCACGACAACCGGCTTTCGGCAGCATTTTCGTACCGCTACCGGGCTGGCACCCGCCAGTTACCGATCCTATTTTCAGGCTCGGTTGAGGCATGCAGCTTCTGGTCGAACGGATCGGATATAGGTTTTTTGAAGGGGGCAGCATGACGCCGTCTCCGCCGTCCCGGCGCGGCCTGGTTCTGCTGATGCTCGTGGTTATCGCGACAGGCATCGCCATACGGACCCTTCCTCTCGGATTGCCCTTTTTTATAACCAAGTGGAGCGGGACGTGGCTGTGGGGAGCTATGATCTGGTGCGGCGTGAGCCTGCTGTCACGCCGTCAACACTCCATCCGGACGGTTGTCATGGCAAGCGGTCTTGCCAGTGCCACGGAGTTTCTCAAACTCGTCCATACACCCCTGCTTGACCGTATCCGGTCCATGCCCGCAGGAGGCTTCCTGCTGGGGCATCACTTCGCTATTGCCAATCTTGTCGTCTATGGTCTGGCCATTGTGACAATGGCTGTTCTGAACGGTCGGGAGAGACTCTGCCCGCATGGGAGTTAGTGGAGCGGAAGGGGGAAGCCGTTTACGGTCAGCACGCCGCTCTGCCAGGTCGTGTTCCACACATTCGCGCCGTCCTTGGAATGGCTGACCAGTCGCGCCAGTACCAGTCCGGCGGCCAGTTTCATCTGTTTGGCGTTACGGGCCTTGTCAATCAACGCCGTCAGATTGCTGATTTCCAGATGGCCGGACGCGGAGGTGTTGTTGACATCCCCGGTCAGGGTCGCCGAGCCATTGCCCATGAGGTGGATCGTGTCACGTTCGGCATCAAAGCTGGAAATGGTCACATGTACGGCCGGAGTTGTGGAGGAGCGGCCACCAGTGGCCGCCATCAGCGCAGGCAGTTCAGACGCCGGGAGCGAGAAGGTTGCGGAGGCGGAGGAGGGAAGCAGGGTCTCATTACTGATCCCCTGAAAGCTCAGGCCGGACAGAGCCAGTGCGGCGGCGCTGGTATGGGCTGATGTGCTGGCATCCACCTTGAAATGCGCGGAACTGCTGGTGATGCGGCTGGAGCCGTGGGTCAGCACGGTGTTGCTCCATGTGATGTCATATCCGCCCCCGGCTTTAAGGGTCGCGGCGGCGGTCTGCCCCTGCTGCGCCAGCCAGTCCGAGCATGCGGCGTTGTGATGCCCCGTTATGGCGGACATCAGCAGCAGGGAGGCGGCATCCGCCTGATCATGCGCATTTCCGGCGCTGCCGCCGGTAAAGGACATCTTCCCGGAGGTCAGTCCAATAGCACCGTCCGGTGTGCGGACGACCACGTTTTCATACGTGACGCCATGCGCGCTGTCCTGCGTGGCCCCATGCGAGATGGTGGCGCAACTGGCGGGAGGAGCGGCGGCCTGCGTTGTCCGTAACGGTGCAACGGCGGCACACAGGCCAAGGCTCATAAGTACGAGACCGGCGGGGGAAGGAATGGTGTTGTGTTTCATTTGATCGTAAAGGTGGCGTAAGCGCGTGCCGGGTGCAATCCGGATCTTAAGAATAATACAGATTTCATAGTGTCCGGCGCGTAGAACCAGACCCTATTTCATTAAAGAGCCACTGCCGATGCTCAAACTCGATCCTTTCCTCATCGGCCTTATCTGCACTATTCTGCTGGCCACCGTTCTGCCGTGCCATGGTGCCGCCGTGCCGGTTTTCCACTGGCTTGCCATTGTTGTCATCGCCCTGATGTTTTTCCTGCAAGGCGCGCGCCTCTCCCGCAAGGCGGTGGTGGAAGGCATGATGGCCTGGCGGCTGCATCTGATTATTCTGGCCTGCACGTTTGTGCTGTTCCCGCTGCTGGGGCTGGCTCTTCATGCTCTGATGCCGGGGCTGCTGGACAATGATGTCTGGCTGGGGATGCTGTTCCTGTGCTGCCTGCCTTCTACAGTGCAGTCCTCCATTGCCTTTACGTCTATCGGAGGGGGCAATGTGCCAGCGGCTGTCTGTGCCGCGACGGCGTCCAACATTGCCGGGATTTTCATCACACCTTTTCTGGTCGGGCTGGTCCTGAGCAAGCATGGCGGCGCATCCGGCAACGTGCTGGATATTGTGTTTCAGCTTCTGCTGCCCTTTATTCTGGGGCAGATCCTCCAGCCATGGATTGGTGGCTGGGCACACCGGAACAAGAAGCTGCTCTCCTTTACAGATCGCGGGTCTGTTCTGCTGGTGGTCTACACAGCGTTCAGTGATGCCGTCATACAGGGTCTGTGGCACCGCCTGCCGCTCAGCCAGATCGGGATGATTGCTCTGGTGGATTTCCTGCTGCTGGTCTGTGTGCTGATGATCACGATTTACGGCAGCCGTCTGGCGGGTGCGCCGTTGCGTGACGAGATTGCCATTGTGTTCTGCGGTTCCAAGAAAACGCTGGCATCCGGCGTGCCGATGGCCAATGTGCTGTTTCCGCCCGCCTCTGTCGGGCTTATCGTCCTGCCTCTGATGATCTATCACCAGATCCAGTTGTTCGTCTGTGCGGTGCTGGCCAGAAAATTTGCCCGCATGACGCAGGAAAACACGGAGGGTCTTCCAGAGCACGGGAGGCCCACAGAAGGAGTAAAACGTGGCGGGGCTTGATCCGGAAAACTGGGACGCATTACGGGCACTTGGGCACCGCATGCTCGATGAGATGCTGGACAACGTGCAGAGCGTGGCGTCCGGCCCTGTCTGGCAGCCTATGCCGGACACAGTCAGGCAGTCATTCCGGGACGCTGAACTCCCTGCGCGGGAAACCGGGCTGACAGCTCTTTATGAGCAGTTTGCACAGTCTGTTGTGCCGTATGCGACGGGCAACCGCCACCCGCGTTTTATGGGGTGGGTGCATGGTGGCGGCACAGCACAGGGGATGCTGGCCGAAATGCTGGCTGCGGGCCTGAACGCCAATCTTGGTGGGCGGGACCACGCACCGATTGAGGTGGAGCGGATGGTGATCCGCTGGGCCGCGACCATGCTGGGCTTTCCCGAAACCGCGACAGGCGTTCTGGTGACCGGCTCTTCCATGGCGAATTTCATCGCCGTGATCACAGCCAGCCGGGCTGTGGAGGGCGGTCTGGACATACGGGCGAACGGTCTGGCTGGCCGCAGGCTGGTGGGCTATGCCGCCCGGACAGCCCATGGCTGTATTGCCCGCGCGTTTGATATGGCCGGGCTGGGCACGCAGGCGCTGCGTCTGGTGCCTGTTGATGCTGATTTCCAGATGGATCTGGCCGCGTTGCGGCAGATGGTGGCCGCAGACCGCGCCGCCGGTCTTGAGCCGTTCATGGTGGTCGGCACGGCGGGAACTGTGGATACCGGCTCCATTGATCCGCTAATGGCTCTGGCCGATTTTGCGGAGGCCGAGACACTCTGGTTCCATGTTGACGGGGCCTTTGGGGCTCTGGCGCGCCTGTCGCCCGAATATGCTCCGGCTCTGGCTGGTCTGGAGCGGGCCAACAGTATCGCGTTTGATTTCCATAAATGGGCGCAGGCCCCCTATGACGCCGGGTGCGTTCTGGTGCGTGAGGAAGGGCGGCAGGCGGCGGCCTTTGCGCAGTCTCTGGCGTATCTGTCCCGAGAAGATCGTGGCCTTGCTGCCGGAGCCCCCTGGTTGTGTGATCTGGGGCCGGATCTCTCCCGAGGGTTCCGTGCCCTGAAAGTCTGGTTCACGCTGGCATCATTTGGTACGGAACGGCTTGGTCAGATGGTGTCACACTGTTGTGCGGTGGCGCGGCATCTGGCTGCGCGGGTTCAGGCTTCGCCCTGCCTTGAACTGCTGGCTCCGGTCGCACTCAACATCGTCTGCTTTCGGGTGCGGGCTTCCGGCGTGGATGAGGACGTCCTGAACGGGGAACTGGTGAAAGACCTGCATGAAAGCGGTGTTGCGGCTCCCTCAGCGACAATCGTGCATGGGAAGCGGGCCATCCGGGCGGCCATCGTCAATCATCGCACGACGGAAGCCGATGTGGACCTCATGCTGGAGACGCTGCTGGATCTGGCGGAAAAGCGGCTTGGGAACAAGTTGGAGCGTCAGGCGGCCTGAGCGTTTTGGACTGTGCCCAGGGTAGAGGACAGACCATGCCTCTGTCTCGACCCAGACGTAAAACACGCGTCTGGGTCGGGATGTTCAAGGGGTGTTTCAAAATCGCATCAGCCGATCCGGCCTGTCTGTTTGTGCCTGAATGCTGAGCGTTTGAAACAGCCCCCAAAGAGAGAAAGACGGCTTTTAACGCCGTCTGTTTTTATTGCGGCGACCGAGTCGGTTCTGTTTTTCATCAAACAGGCCGGAGAGGGCCTGAAGCATGGTGCCGCCCAGTTCTTCCGCGTCAGTGATGGTGACGGCGCGTTGATAATAGCGCCCCACGTCATGACCGATGCCGATGGCTGTCAGCTCAACCGGGCTGCGTTCTTCGATCTGATGAATGACGGCCCGCAGATGGTCTTCCAGATAGGAGGCGGGATTGACGGACAATGTACTGTCATCCACCGGTGCGCCGTCTGAAATCACCATCAGAATTTTGCGGGCTTCCGGCCGTCCTCTGAGGCGCTTCCACGCCCAGAGCAGGGCTTCACCGTCAATATTTTCCTTCAGCAGCCCTTCACGCAGCATCAGGCCCAGATTGGGGCGTGCCCGCCGCCACGGCATATCCGCCGCTTTGTAAATAATGTGGCGCAGATCATTCAGGCGTCCGGGGGCCGTCGGTTTGCCATCTTTCGTCCACTGTTCACGGCTTTGTCCGCCTTTCCATGCGCGGGTGGTAAAGCCGAGAATTTCCACTTTCACGCCACAGCGTTCCAGCGTGCGGGCCAGAATATCTCCGCAGGAGGCGGCTACGGATATCGGACGCCCCCGCATGGAGCCGGAATTGTCAATCAGCAGGGTGACAATCGTATCACGGAATTCCGTCTCCCGTTCCCGCTTGTAGGAGAGTGAGAGCATGGGGTTCACCACAATGCGGGAGAGGCGACCTGCATCAAGCAGCCCTTCCTCAAGGTCGAACTCCCATGAGCGCGTCTGCTGCGCCATCAGGCGACGTTGCAGCTTGTTGGCAAGGCGGGAGACAACGCCATGCAGCGTGGCCAACTGCACATCAAGCTGGTGCCGCAGACGGTTCAGCTCTTCCGGGTCACACAGGTCCTCGGCCTTGATTTCTTCATCAAAAGCCGTGGTGTAGGGGTGGTAGCCTCCGGTGGTTTCTCCGGGTTCGCGGTCCGGGTGGCCGCCCGGTCCGGCTGCTTCACCCGTGCCATCCGCGCCGTGGCCTTCCCGCTCTTCTTCCAGCGTTTCGGGTGAGGCTTCTCCGCCGCCGCCCATCAGTTCCGGTTGCGGGACGGGGTCGGACGAGGAGTCCGGTTCCGGAGGAACGTCTTCTTCCTGTCCTTCCGGGGGTGGTGTGTTGTTTTCGTCGTCCCCGGCGGTAGAGTCGGCGCCGTTTTCATCGGTATCCATCTCGTCAGACGGGCTTTCATCGTCCGTCAGGGAGCAGGCCGCCAGAAGTTTCCGGGTCGCTTTGGAGTAAGCGGCCTGATCATCCTGACTGAGAGCGAGGTTTTCCAGAGCCGTCTGGGCCAGTGGAGAAAGGGTGGCCTGCCATTTGCGCAGAATGGTCTGCGCGGCTTCAGGTGTTGCTTCACCCGTCAGATGCTCACGGGCCAGCAGTTCCAGCGCCACTGCCGGGGAAAGTTCCGCAGGGTCCGTAATCCGGTCCAGTCCTGCCGCCTTGCAGTCATTTTCCAGCCTGTGGCGCAGGTTTGCCGCAACGCCGCGCATATGCCGTGCACCGACGGCTTCGATACGCGCCTGCTCAAGGGCGTCATAAACCTCCCTTGCGACGGAATCGTCTGGCTGGCGAGCGCGGTGCAGGTCAAAATCATGATGCTTCAGCCGCAATGCCTGTGCATCGGCGGCGCCACGGATGCGCTCGATTTCTTCCGCATCCATATGGCGGGAGGGCTGCGGCAGGCGGATTTTTCCGGCAAGGCTGATCGGCCCCACAGGCATGTTGCCTGTATGGAACGACACATCCGTATCCCGCTGCCCGCCTATTGCCCGCAGCGTGGCCGCAGTGGCCTGCTTGAAGGCATCCACTTCCGTCTGTGCGGACCCGCTTTCTGGCCGGTTATGGCCCGACGGTGGAGCGTGCGCCCCCTTCCTGCTGTCAGCCATTGGTAAAGCCGCTCTCCGTTTGTGCGTCAGGCATCCTTATCTGGACAGGGGACTTTTGTTGAAGCAGCGCTGGTAATATTCCGCCACCATGCCGCGTTCCGCTTCATCACATTTGTTGAGGAAGGTCACGCGGAAGGCAAAAGCCGTATCCTTGAAAATCTTCTCGTTTTCAGCCCATGCAATGACGGAACGTGGCGACATGACGGTTGAGAGATCCCCCGCCATGAACCCTGCGCGCGTAAGTTCCGCCAGAGCGACCATGTTTTCAATCGTGCGGCGGGCTTCCCTGTCATCCGGGTTGATGCCCATACGGGACATCACGATGCCGACTTCCTGCGCATGGGGCAGATAGTTCAGGGAGGTGACGATGTTCCAGCGGTCCATCTGACCCTGATTGATCTGCTGTGTGCCGTGATACAGGCCGGTCGTATCCCCAAGCCCGATGGTGTTGGCGGTTGCAAACAGGCGGAACCACGGATGCGGTTTGATCACGCGGTTCTGATCCAGCAGGGTCAACTGGCCTTCCACTTCCAGCACACGCTGGATAACGAACATCACATCCGGGCGGCCTGCGTCATATTCATCAAACACCAGAGCGCAGGGATGCTGGAGGCACCACGGGAGCAGACCTTCCTGAAATTCCGTAATCTGCTGGCCGTCGCGCACCACAATGGCGTCCTTGCCGATCAGGTCGATACGGGAGACATGGCTGTCCAGATTGATGCGCACACAGGGCCAGTTCAGCCGGGCGGAAATCTGTTCGATATGGGAGGACTTTCCGGTGCCGTGGAAGCCCTGCACCATCACGCGGCGGTTAAAGGCGAACCCTGCAAGAATGGCCAGCGTGGTATCGTGGTCAAACAGATAGGCCGGGTCGATCTCCGGCACATGCTCGGTGCGGATGGAGAAGGCCGGAACCATCATGTCAGAGTCGAGACCGAACACCTCGCGCACAGAAACCTGGAGATCAGGCGCAGAAAGAGCTGAAATCGGGGGAAGAGCACCTGTTGTGCGCAGGCTGGCAGAATCAGTCATTCTTTATCCGTCTGGTAGGTGGAGCAGTCCGATAGAGCAGACAGACACAGGACATGTGTCCGGGCTGCCTTATCATCATGCAGGCAACATGGCACGGTCACCCCGCTTTTTCGAGGCCCTGTGACATAAGATGTGTCCTGACGAGCGTGAACGCAACATTGATACTTTTCAGCCGCTCCTCGGAACGCTTGTCGCCATTATTGGCATCGGGGTGATGTTTGCGCGCCAGAGAGCGGTAACGCGCTTTTGCATCTTCCAGTGTCACCGGCCACGGCAGACCGAGTGTTGCCAGCGGTTCACGCAGGGCTTCCGGTGCGGCAGGCTGCGCACGGTTCTTGACACGTTCGGCGCGGGAGCGCCGGTTCTGGCCCAGAATATCCAGCGGGTCGAGCACGTCTTCTTCCTGAAACGCCTGTCTGCCCGGCCTTGCACTCTGGCCGAACGCCCAGGACGGCCGATCCCATGCGATATCGGCGCGCAGATGCGCTTCAATCTGGCCGGGTGACATCCCTTTGTAGTAATCCCAGCGTGCGTTATACTCCCGCACATGCTCGAGGCAGAACCAGTAATACTGGTTGAGAGTCTCGCGTGAGCGGGGGGCACGGTAGCCTGCCGGCTTATCACAATCAGGCATGTCACAGCAGCGCTGGGGCGCGTCCGGATCCGGATCGAACGCCCGGTGACGGGTATTCCTTCGCTTCATCATCAGGGTTATGTGCGTGCAGATGTGTTCTGTGCAAGAGGGAACGTAAGATGACACAACGCAATTCAGCTTCCACGCCTGAGGCGGACGGTGTCCGTGCCCGCCGTGTGCGGGAGACTCTGACCGCTGCTTTCGCGCCGGTGCGGCTTGAAATTCTGGATGAAAGCAGCCGCCATGCGCACCATGTGACCAAACCCCGTGGCCCGGAAGCCGGAGCGACGGAAACGCATTTTCGCGTTTGTCTGATCAGCCGTGTGTTTGAAGGCATGAACCGGGTCAATCGCTCCCGCATGGTGCATGATGCGCTGGCCGGCGAATTTGCAAGCGGCCTGCATGCGCTGGCTCTGACGCTCCGGACCCCGGAAGAAGAAAGCGCTCTGGCATGACGAGGAAGGCTCCCGGCCTGAGCCGACGCACTCTGGTGGCGCTGGCCCCGGTTTTTCTGGCCGCCTGTGCGACCGGGCAGGGTGGCGGGACAGCCTCACAGGCGGCGGATACAGCCCGTGTCGAAGCTTGGCTGAGGGCCGCAAAGCTGGAGACTGTGCCGTTTACCCAGACATGGCCCAACGGCGCCACGGGTGGCGGCGTGCTGACCTATCACGCCGGCTACCTGCATCTGAATTATACAGTCCCGCACGCAATGGACCTTGAAGCGTCCGGTGCCCATGCGGTGTTCAGGGATAGCCAGACCGGGTCTGAAACCCGGATGGGGCTGGCCCATAATCCGCTGGGCGTGCTGATGGGGAATCCCATCACACTGTCCGGCCCCGTGACGGTGACAGATATTCAGACACCGCCGGGCATTTTACAGATTTCGCTCACACGGACGGATAATCCGTCACAGGGGCTGGTGACACTGGTTTTCCGGGATGTCCGCCACGTTCTGGACCTTTATGAAATCCGTATTCTGGATGATCGCAAGCGCACCCTGCTTATTCATCTGGAAGAGGCGTGAGCGCGGACGGCACGCTGCCAAAAACAGTCTGCCAGTTTTCCGCGAGTGCCGCGTCAAGCTGCGGCATCGTGACATCAAGCCCCAGTTTTTCGAAGCTGGTGACACCAAATTCACGAATGCCGCAGGGCACGATGCCGTCAAAATCCGACATGCGGGGATTCAGGTTGATGGAAACCCCGTGCCAGCTCACCCAGCGTGAGACACGGACCCCGATGGCGGCAATTTTTTCTTCCAGCCCGGTTGCGGGGTCTATCACCCACACGCCCACACGCCCGTCACGGCATTCGCCTTTCAGTCCGAATGTCGCGAGGGTGCGGATGACCCACTCTTCCAGCCCATGTACGTAAGACCGTACATCCCGCGAGCGGACTTCCCCGTGGGGGGGTGTGCAGGTCAAGCAGGGCATAGGCGATTCGCTGTCCCGGCCCGTGATAGGTCCATTGTCCGCCCCGGCCAGCCTCGTAGGTAGGGTAGTTGTGTGGGTTGAAGAGGTCTTCCTCTTTGGCGGAGGTGCCAGCCGTAAAAAGCGGGGGATGCTCCAGCAGCCAGACCCGTTCGGCTGCGCCCTCAGCCCGGATTTCCCGCGCCAGAGTCTGCATCCGCGCCAGTGCGGCGGGGTAGGGAACAGGCTTTTTGCTTATTTCCCATAAAAAACGTGTGTTGGTCATTGCCGCGTGATCCCGGTTCGGTTATAGGGCTTCTCACCAAACGGTATCGCCTTTCAGATGCCGGTTGTCACGTGCGGTCGTGGCGGAATGGTAGACGCGCAAGCTTGAGGTGCTTGTGGGGGAATACCCCGTGGAAGTTCGAGTCTTCTCGACCGCACCATTTTTCAGCTCTCACAAAAATCAGTTCAAAATCTTTCTGGTTTCTGTGAGAGCTGCCTTTTCTCAAAATATAAATTTTTAACAGACTAGAGCAGCAATCTGGCTGATTTGGCCATATTCAGGCCCTGCTTTCCCGGTTTAAAAGGAAACAGAACTCTGTTGCTGTGTCGGTCACATGAATTCTGCGCGCTTTAGTTGAGCGTAGTCCCTGTTTTGAGGGAGGCAGGATTGATTTGACGAAAGGGTCCTCCCGCGATTACGAGCCACAGAGGTCACTTTGGTGTAACTTATTTTTTTAAGGTGTCGTATTCGTGTCCAAGCCCAAGCCTTTACGTAAAGCAGTCCTGCCGGTTGCAGGGCTAGGTACACGCTTCCTGCCGGCGACCAAGGCCATGCCGAAGGAAATGCTGACGGTTGTTGACAGACCTCTGATTCAATACGCCATTGATGAAGCGCGTGAAGCCGGGATTGAAGAATTCTGCCTGATCACGGGGCGCGGCAAAGATTCTCTGATTGATTATTTTGATATTGCGTATGAACTTGAAGCGACCCTGCGTGAACGCAACAAGCTGGACACGCTGAAGGCTCTGGAGCCCAGCTCCATTGAAGCCGGGTCTCTGGTTGCTGTGCGCCAGCAGGAGCCGCTGGGTCTTGGTCATGCGATCTGGTGCGCCCGCAGCTTTATCGGGGATGACCCGTTTGCCATTCTGCTGCCGGACGATATCGTCAAATCCGGCACATCCTGCGTCAAGCAGCTGGTGGACGCTTATAACCAGACAGGCGGGAATGTTGTGGCGGTGACGGAAGTCCCGCGTGAGCACACCAACCGTTATGGTATTCTGGATATTGGCAAGGATGATGGCCGTCTGGTGGAAGTAAAAGGGCTTGTTGAAAAGCCCAAGCCGGAAGATGCACCGTCCAATCTGTCCATCATTGGCCGTTATGTGCTGACTGCGGATGTCATGAAGCATCTGGCCAAGCTTGAAAAAGGCGCCGGTGGGGAAGTGCAGTTGACGGACGCCATGGCCAAGACCATCGGGCATGTGCCGTTCCATGGCCTGCGCTATGAAGGTGAGCGTTTTGACTGCGGGAACAAGATCGGCTTCCTTGAAGCGCAGATTGCCTTCTCTCTTGAACGCCCCGACCTTGCGGATGACGTGAAGGCCTTCCTGAAGAAATATACCTCTCACGCCTGATGGGGTTTACGCATACGTTCAATCCGACCAGTCTCCGCGAATATGATATTCGCGGGATTGTTGGAAAAAGTCTGGCGGCTGAAGATGCGTTTGCGATTGGGCGGACCTTCGGCACCGTTGTCAGGCGTCAGGGTGGCAGCACCGTTGTCACCGGTTATGATGGCCGTCTGTCTTCTCCGGAACTGGAGAGCGCGCTGGTTGACGGTCTGGTGGCCTGCGGGTTGACCGTTGTGCGGGTCGGGTGCGGCCCGACCCCCATGCTGTATTTTGCGTCCGTTACCTTGCAGGCCGATGGCGCTGTGATGGTGACGGGGAGCCATAATCCAGCGGATTATAACGGCTTCAAGATGATGCTGGCCGGAAAGCCTTTTTTCGGGGCACAAATTCAGGAACTGGGTGTTCTTGCCAGAACGGGTGATGTCGTCCCGGCTGAGCGTGGGACTGTGCGCGGACTTGATCTGCGTGCGGACTATGTGCGCAGGCTGTTGCAGGATTGGGATGGCGCGGACAGGCCTCTGAAAATTGTCTGGGACAACGGGAACAGTGCCGCGGGCGAAGTGTTACAAAAACTGGTTGCTGGATTGCCCGGTGAACACACTGTTCTGAACGGTGCGATTGACGGACATTTTCCGGCCCATCATCCAGACCCGACGGTTGCGAAAAATCTTGAACAACTGATTGCGGAAGTGCGCAGGCAGAAGGCTGATATCGGTCTGGCGTTTGACGGTGATGCAGATCGTGTCGGTGTTGTCGATGATCAGGGAAATATTCTCTGGGGGGATCAGATCCTGATTCTACTGGCACGGGATGTGCTGAAAACGCATCCCGGTGCAACGATTATCGCGGACGTCAAAGCCAGTCAGGTTCTGTTTGATGAGGTGCGGAACGCTGGTGGCAGGCCGCTGATGTGGCGCACAGGCCATTCCCTCATCAAGACGAAAATGGCGGAAACGGGGTCTCCGCTTGCCGGGGAAATGTCAGGTCATATTTTCTTTGCCGATAAATGGTATGGATTTGATGACGCCTTATGCCGCCGTGCGGCTGCTGGGCCTTGTCTCCCGTCAGGACAGGCCGCTTTCCGCCATAAGAGAGGCACTGCCACGCACCGTTTCCACCCCGGAAGTGCGTTTTGACTGTGCGGACACACGTAAGTTTCAGGTGATTGAGGAGGTCGCGGGCCGTCTCCGGCAGGCCGGGGCGGATGTTTCTGAAATTGATGGGGTGCGGGTTAATACGCCAGACGGCTGGTGGCTGCTGCGGGCGTCCAACACACAGGCTGTTCTGGTCGCACGTGCCGAGGGGCCGGATGGGGCCGCTCTGGAGCGTCTGAAACAGGCGGTAGCCGGGCAACTGGCGCAATCGGGCCTGTCTGCTCCGGATTTTTCAGGGGATCATGCTGGCCACTAAGGCCGGGACAGGCCGAATTCCTGAAAAGAGACCATCATCAGCGCAGGGCAGCGTTCCGTATCAACGCCTCTGGACAACTCTGTCGGCTTGAAGTTTCCAGAGCGCATGACCATTTTGACCTTCGACAAAACGTTTTCCTGCGCCTATATAGAGGACCTATGCTGTCCGGTTTAGTGGACCCTACGGGGCGTCGCATCTCCTATCTTCGTGTTTCGGTCACAGACCGGTGTGACATGCGGTGCACATACTGCATGTCCGAACGCATGACATTTCTGCCGCGCGCGGATGTTCTCGATTTTGAAGAATTGCTCCGGCTATGTCAGGTTTTTGTAAAGCATGGCGTCAAACGGCTGCGGATTACCGGGGGCGAGCCTCTGGTGCGGCGGGATATCGGCACGTTTTTTGAAGAACTGGGGCAATGGCTGCATCATCCGGAGCAGCAGGGTTCACTGGAAGAACTGACGCTGACAACCAACGGAAGCAGGCTGGCTCTCTATGCCCGGACCCTGTTTCAGGCCGGTGTGCGGCGGGTCAATGTCAGTCTGGATACGCTGGATGACGCGCGCTTTACCCGCATTACCAGACGCGGGAAGCTGGCCGCCACACTGGAGGGTATCCGTGCCGCGCGTGAGGCTGGTCTTGCCGTGCGGGTCAATGCCGTCGCCATGGCTGGCGTGAATGATGATGAATTTGACGCCATGCTGGCATGGTGTGGAGACATAGGGGCCGATCTGTGCCTGATTGAAACCATGCCTATGGGGGATACGGGGGAAGACCGGACAGCGCGTTACCTGCCCTTGTCAGAGGTCAAGGCGGATCTTTCCAGACGCTGGACGCTGGAGCCGCTGGCGGATCGCACCGGCGGGCCTGCCCGCTATATGCGCGTTGCGGAAACCGGCCAGCGTCTTGGGTTCATTACGCCGATGAGCCATAATTTCTGCGCAACCTGCAACCGCGTGCGGCTTTCCTGTACGGGGCAGCTTTATACCTGCCTCGGACATGAAGAGGGCGTGGATTTACGCGCTATCCTGCGTTCTGGCGGGGATGAGGCCGCTCTTCTGGCGGGCATACAGACGGCCATTGACCGCAAACCCATCGCGCATGATTTCATGCTCGGATCAAAGCCGGGAGAGGTTTCCGGGCCTGTCCGCCATATGAGTGTTACGGGGGGTTAAACCTGTCTGTCGCCGGTGGAAGGGGCCGGTTGCTGGTCGGTAAGGGCTGCTTCCAGACTATGCGTGAAAGCGCCGGGTTTCAGAGGCTGGGGCTGGCTTGGGGCCGGGGCCCATGCGGTGAGAATGGCCATATGTAACGGCATGGCGAATGAGTCTGCCTCGCCGGGGTTGAGTTCGGCGGAGGTCGCGGGGAAAAGCAGGCGTGGGGGCGTTTTATGGCTGCGGAGCATCAGCGCGTTTGTCTCGCCTGCGGCGCGTAAATCCTGCAACAGCGTCATCAGGGAGCGGTACCGCAGATCCAGCTTTTCTGTATCCACAACCGGGAGGGCAAAGCCTGCCCGCTGGAGCAGATGCGCGCAACTCTGTTGTGTTGGCAGCGGGGAGACGCGGGGAGCAATGCCATCGCAGAGTGCGAGTTCCGCATCTTCCAGTGCCTGTCTGAGCGGGCGCAGGGTGGGCAGGATCGGCATGCTGGCCAGAAACAGACCGTCCGGCTTCAGGCACTGGCGGATCTGGCTGAGTGTGCCGGGAAGGTCATTGATCCAGTGGAGGGAAAGGCTGGCGGTAATCAGGTCAAAGCTGTGGGGGGGCAAAGGGAAGGGCTTCTTCATCCGCGCAGAGGGTGAGGCCTGGCGCACAGGCGGCCATGGCGGGAGAAAGGTCTGAGGAGATGACAGAGATGCCCCGCGCCGTCAGGCGCTCCGCCATAAGGCCACGCCCACCGATGTCCAGCGCCTGGGTAAACTGCCGGGTGACATCGTCCAGCCGGTCCATCAGAATATCGGCAGCGGCATCCAGAATAGGCAGGACCGATCCCTGTAATCTGGCAGAGCGGCTTCGGTGGGCTTTGACAGCCTTGCGGTCAAAAATAACGGGGGCATCCATAACGGCGGAATCTGCGCGTCTCTCCCTGTTTTGCCAAGAGCGGGCACGATGGAAATCTGCACGTTGCGAGGCATTGTGATGCGGTGGGGGCCTCTCCGCAGGATAGGCAGCGCAGCACTGGACGTCCTGTTTCCGCCAGCCTGCCTGTTATGTGGTGCGGATGTGGCGCAGGCGGGTCTGCTGTGCGCAGGCTGTTTTGGTCGGCTACATCCTATGGTGCCACCCTGCTGCGATGCCTGCGCAACACCGCAGACGGCGCAGGCCTATATCGGGCACGACGGGTTGTGTCCGGCCTGCGAGCGGCATCATCCTGTATGGGCGCATGCCCGTGCCGCGTTTTTTGTATGATCAGGCTGGCCGGGAGCTGATTCTGGGCCTGAAATATGCGGACAGGCTGGAGAACGCCCGCTTTCTGGCAAACCGCATGATGCAGGCAGGGCAGGATATTCTGGTGCCGGATACGGTTCTGGTGCCCGTGCCGGTGCATCGCTGGCGACTGATGGGGCGGCGTTATAATCAGGCGGCTGTTCTTGCGCAGGCGGTGGCGCGCAGAGCAGGGCTGATCTGCGTGCCGGATGCGCTGGTGCGGAAAAAGGCGACGTCACGCCTTGCCAGTTTTTCACCGCAGGAACGCAAGGCCGAAATGGTCAATGCCATTGCCGCGCACGCTGGTCGTGCTGCCGCCCTTGCCGGGCGATCCGTTGTGCTGGTGGATGATGTTCTGACAACAGGCGCCACGGCATCGGTCTGCACGCAGGTTCTGCTGGATGCGGGGGCGGCGTCGGTCAGTCTGCTGGTTGCGGGGCGCGTGCCTGCGCAAAAAGAGGTTGATCTTGATTTTCCAGTCATGGAAACGAATGTCTGAGCAGAGATGCGGGAAAGCCTGTCTGGAAGAGCCAGTCTGGCCCGCACCACCAATGGCCGCGTGTTACGGCCAGTATGAGAGTGAGGAAACGGCAGAATGCCCGCAATAGAGATCTATACGCAGCCAGGTTGTCCGTACTGCATGCGCGCCGTGCGGCTTCTTGAGAGCAAGAATGTGCCGTTTAAGGAAATTAACGCTCCACATGGCACGCCGGAGCGGAAACAGGCGATTGAACGCTCGGGCGGCAGCACCACCGTGCCGCAGACTTTTGTGGATGGACGATCTCTGGGTGGGTGTGATGATCTGATGCGTCTGGAGCGGCAGGGGCAACTGGATGCGGCTCTGGGTCTGGCGGTCTGATGATCTGGCAGGTTGATGCTCTGGTGGGCTGACGGGGAAAGGTGAGGGATGATCTGCTATCGTTTGCGATGTGGTGCGGGTCATGAAT
This sequence comes from Zaprionus nigranus, assembly GCA_018903425.1. NCBI lineage: Eukaryota > Metazoa > Arthropoda > Insecta > Diptera > Drosophilidae > Zaprionus > Zaprionus nigranus. The sequence continues at coordinate 1,208,069 of JAEIGD010000013.1, read as the reverse complement.
TTGAAGGCTGGTACCGGGACAGCACGACATTTACGCAGTTACAGGGCGATGGCTTTCTGTCGTGCCCGGAATGCGGCAACGCAGACGTGCAGCAGGCGTTGATGGCCCCGGCCATTGCCAGACAATCCCGCACTCTTCCTCCAGAGACGGCTGCGGAAAAGCAGTCGGGGCCGGCGCTGCCCGACCAGATGGTCGCCTTATTGCAGAAAATCCGGCAGGCGGTGGAAACCGGGTGTGAAAATGTGGGGGACCGCTTTGCGGAAGAGGCCCTGCGTATCCATCACAAGGAAGCGCCCGAGCGTGGAATCTATGGTCAGGCCTCGGAAGAGGATCGCGCCATGCTGGCGGAAGAAGGCGTCACGATCCTGAATATTCCGTGGGTACGCCGGGCGGATGGCTGAATGTTGAAGGGCTGGCGGTAACGTGGCATGACCACCAGCAGGGCTCTGCCCGTAGCACCATGAGGATGGTGTGTCCGATAAGGGAGAAGAGCAGCGTGATTCTCAAAAACGCATGGATGATGGCGTTTCTCAGCTCGTTTCTGCTCTGTGCCACTGTGGTGGCGCCAGTTCAGGCTCAGGCCGAAGCGCCGGAGAGCGCCTTTATGGGCTACTGGCTCAGTCAGGGACATGACGGTGTTTTTAAAATTGGCCAGTGTGGTGACACCGTGTGTGGTCAGCTCGTCGGGCTGAGTTATCAGGGGGATGACGTGCCCAAAGACCACAAGGGGCGGTCTGAGTGTGGCATCCAGATGCTGACGGATTTTCGTCAGTCTCCCGACGATAAAAAGCGCTGGAGTGGCAAAATTCTCGATCCTGACAGCGGGAATGTCTATCAGGCGCAGATCTGGTCTCCCGAGAAAGACGTTCTTAAGCTGAGAGGGTATATAGGATTGCCATTATTTGGTGAGACACAGACCTGGACACGGTACAGGGGCGCATTAGGACCGGTTTGCAAAATGCTTTGATTAAAGCAGGGCGCTTTGAAATAAGAAGAATAAGGCGATAGCAGAATGACACACTCCGTTTCCCGACGCATTTTTGGTCTGGGTAGTTTTGCGGGTGCTTTGACTGTCGCACTGCCTGCACAGGCAGCAGATGATACAGCCAAAGCCCCGTCTCAGGACGATAAGCCAGGACACCGGACCATCTGTTTTGTGGGTGGCTATACCAGACACGGGCCGCCCGGTGGGAATGGAGAGGGGATCAGTGTTTTCGAGGTGAATGAGAAAACAGGGATTCTGACGCACCTGACAACGTTTACGGACATCGCCAGCCCGTCTTACATCGCACTCTCACCGGATCATCGTTTTCTTTATGCGGTGAGTGAAATCAATGATTTTGATACCACGCATAGCGGCTCGGTAACGGCTTTTCAGGTCGATCAGGTGACCGGTGGGCTGAAAAAGCTGAACACGGTTGCCTCCGGCGGGGCGGACCCCGCGCATCTGAGTGTGCATCCTTCTGGCCGGTACGTGCTGGTGGCCAATTACACCGGCGGGACAATCGGTGTGATCCGTGTGCAGCCGGATGGCTCGTTGGGGCGCATGACGGACCTTATCCATAATTCCGGCCCCCGGATGCCGGACCGCGCTGCGGACAATCCCCCCGGCAACTTTGCCATAAGTGATCATTCCTCCGCGCATCCACATATGATCAGGGCGGATCCAAGCGGCAAATTCGTGCTGGTGTCCGATGCAGGGCTGGACCGGGTGTATGTCTGGACCATTGATCTGACGACAGGCAAACTCGCACCCGCCGCTGTGCCCTTTACACCCATGACGCCCGGCTCCGCGCCCCGGCATTTTGTTTTCGGGTCCGGCGGCAAAAAGCTCTATATTCTGTGTGAGCAGGATTCCAAGGTTGTCGTTGCGGATTTTGACCCGCAGACCGGCAAGATATCTCCCCAGCAGACAGTCAGTAGCGTGACCGCCCATTTCCGGGGCAGCACACTGGCGGCCGGGATCGTGCTCTCACCGGATGAGCATTTCCTGTATGTGTCCAACCGTCTGGGGGATTCGCTGGCGGTCTTTCAGGTCAGCGCGGATGGCAGCCTGACGCTGGTGGATGAAATCTGGATCCATGCCGATTACGGGCGGTCCCTGATGTTCGATCCGTCCGGAAGCTATCTGTATGTTGCAAACCAGAGGAGTGATTCCATCACGTCATTCCGTGTGGATAAGCTGACGGGCAAGATCAGTTTCACATGGGACTTCACCCCTATTGGAAGTCCCACATGCTTTGAATTCATGACGATCGCGGCCAGTCCCGAAACCGTCAGCCCTTCCTGAAGGCGGCGATATAATTCACGCTCAGATCCCTGCTCTCTTTCCAGCCGGAAAGGGACGGGGTCATGCCTGCAATCGCTTCAATGCGCAGACCGGCGTCCCGACCAAACCGCCCCAGTTCCGCCGGGGTTGGAAATTTGCGCCATTCATGCGTGCCAATGGGGAGCAGGCGCAGGATATATTCCGCGCCGATCTTGCCAACGGCCAGAGAGCGCAGGGTGCGGTTCATGGTGGAGACAATCACCATGCCACCCGGTGCGACCAGATCAGACAGCATTTTCATAAATGCTTCAGGATCAGTGACATGCTCAATAATTTCTAAGGCAACGACAGCGTCAAATTCCGCCTGTTCCGCCACCAGTTCTTCCGCGCTGCCCACGCGGTACTCCAGTGTGCCTGAGCCTGCGGGCAGTGGGTGCGCGTCCAGATGGGCGCGGGCTGCGGCAATCCCGTCGGCGGAGGCGTCCAGCCCCATTACATCATGCCCCGCCTTGGCCAGGGCCTCACTGGCCAGACCCGCGCCGCAGCCGATATCCAGCACCCGTACTGGCGCGTGGTGCGGCCCCGCATGGGGAAGTGGCGGCAGGCCCAACTGATCCGCAGGGCGTTCATGGCGTGCAGGGGGCGCATGGGGCCGGTTGGGTCCCACCACTGGCTGGCCAGTGCGCTGAATCGGGCGATTTCTTCCGGGGAAACGGAGGAAGCAGCGTCTCGGCTGGAGGGATGCATGGAACAAATTCCTTTCCTGCTGATCTCCCCCGCTGGACGAGAGGGGGCCGGGAAGGGTATGTGACGCGCCTTGTGAAGCTTCGCAACCATTTGCAGCGCGTCTGGTGGAGAAAAAAGTTATGCCCGGTTCCGTCCCTCGGATCGTCATGAAGTTCGGTGGAACATCCGTGGGGGATCTTGAGCGCATTAAGGCCGTCGCCGAACGCGTCAAAAAACAGAAGGATGCTGGCTGTGACGTGCTGGTGGTTGTCTCGGCCATGGCCGGGGAAACCAACAAACTTGTCGGCTTCTGTGACAGTCTCTCTGACCTGCATGATGCCCGGGAATATGATTCCATTGTGGCCACAGGTGAGCAGGTGACAAGTGGCCTGCTGGCCATTGCCCTGCAGAAGCTGGGTGTGTCCTCACGCTCATTTGCGGGCTGGCAGGTTCCTATCCGGACCGACTCGGTCCATGGCAAGGCCAGTCTGGATACGATTGATGGGGACCGCCTGCTGGGTTGCATGGCCGAGGGCACTGTGCCGGTTGTCGCGGGCTTTCAGGGTGTGGGGCCTGATGGCCGTGTGACAACGCTGGGGCGTGGAGGGTCTGATACCTCCGCCGTCGCCCTTGCCGCAGCCATCAAGGCGGACCGCTGTGATATTTATACCGATGTGGACGGAATTTACACGACAGACCCGCGCATTGTGGCCAAAGCTCGCAAACTTGAAAAAATCACCTACGAGGAAATGCTGGAACTCGCCTCCGTAGGGGCCAAGGTGTTGCAGACGCGCAGCGTGGGCCTTGCCATGCGTGAGCAGGTGCGTGTTCAGGTGCTTTCAAGCTTTGTGGATGGTCCGGCGCTGGTTGAAGGTGAACTGCCCGGCTCTCTTGTGGTGGATGAGGACGAAATCGTGGAAAAGAAACTGGTAACCGGCATTGCGTATTCCCGTGATGAAGCAAAGCTGTCGATCAGGCGTATTCCTGATCGTCCGGGGATTGCCGCGGCTATTTTTGGCCCGCTGAGCGAAGCCAATGTCAACGTGGACATGATTGTGCAGAGCACCGGCGCGGATGGCACAACGAACATGACCTTCACCACCAGCAAGACCGATCTGCCGCGCGCCATCAGCACGCTGGAATCCGTGCGTGATGCGGTGCAGTATGAAGAACTGGCAACAGACGCCGATGTCGTGAAAATCAGCGTGGTTGGCACCGGTATGCGGTCACACGCCGGGGTGGCGGCCACCATGTTCCGCACGCTGTCTGAGCGGTCTATCAATATTCAGGTGATCTCGACCAGCGAGATCAAGGTGTCCGTTCTGGTGTCCGCTGAATATGCGGAACTGGCGGTGCGCGCCCTGCACACAGCGTATGGACTGGATAATGTCTGAAATGGCCACACCTGACCTGAACGCTCCGCTAACCGAAGCCGAGAGAACCCGCGCCAGAAAGCGGTTTGACCATCTGTGCCAGCGTGGCACCGAGTTTCTCGGCACGGACTACGCCATTCTGGGTGGCGCGATGTCCTGGGTGAGTGAGCGGAATCTGGTCTCGGCCATTTCCAATGCGGGTGGTTTTGGCGTGATTGCCTGCGGGGCGATGGAACCGGAAAGACTGGCGGAAGAAATTGCGGCCACCCGCGCGCTGACGGACCGCCCGTTTGGTGTGAACCTCATCACCATGCATCCGCAGTTGAGTGAGCTGGTAGACGTCTGTTTACAGGCCGGTGTGGGGCATATCGTTCTGGCCGGTGGTATCCCCCGCCGCCGCCATCAAGGCGGCAAAGGACGGCGGCGCGAAGGTGGTAGCGTTTGCTCCGGCTCTGGTGCTGGCCAAACGCCTGATCAAGATGGGTGTTGATGCGCTGGTTATTGAAGGGGCTGAGGCCGGTGGTCATGTCGGCCCGGTCTCCCTGACGGTGCTTGCTCAGGAAATCCTGCCGCATATTGATCAGGTTCCGGTGTTCGTTGCGGGTGGTCTGGGGCGCGGGGATGCGCTGCTGTCCTATCTGGAACTGGGAGCGTCCGGTGGTCAGCTGGGCACGCGGTTTGCCGCTGCGGCCGAAAGCATCGCCCATGAAAAATTCAAGAACGCCTTTGTGCGCTCCAATGCGCGGGATGCCATCACGTCCATCCAGCTTGATGAACGCTTTCCGGTAATCCCGGTGCGTGGTCTGGTCAATGAGGGAAGTCGTCGTTTCATCGCGCATCAGGCGGAAGTCATCAGCCGCTTCCAGAGTGGGGAACTGACGCGGGAAGAAGCCCAGCTTGACATCGAACATTTCTGGGCTGGCTCTTTGCGGCGGGCTGTGATTGATGGGGATGTTGAAAACGGGTCTGTCATGGCGGGGCAATCCGTTGGTATGGTAAAGGCCGTTCAGCCGGTGGCTGAAATTATCTCTGACCTTGTTGAGCAGGCTGTTGTGGCGCTTGTCCGCCAGCAGCGGCGCATGGATTGTCATGGCTGAAACCGGTTCTGTTCCAGAGCAGGAACCCCCTGCTTTCTCGCGTCCGTTACCTGATGTGGAAAGTCTCGGGGTGGGGGCGGCGTTGCGTGCGCGACGGGAGCAGCTCGGCTGGTCTCTGGCCGATGTCGCGGCATGGCTGCGTATCCGGGAGTCCTATCTGGAAGCGCTGGAGAGCGGGCGGGCCGGTGTTTTTCCCGCAGAAGCCTATGCGCTGGGTTTTCTGCGCACCTACGGAGCGGCTCTGGGGTTTGATGCCTCTGCTCTGGTGACGCGCTACAGGCGGGAAGGCCGGGGTGGTAACCGCAAGCCGGACCTGACATTTCCGGCCCCCATGCCCCGACCGGCGGATTCCGCCGGGAGTCAGTGTTTCTCTTGGGCTTGCGGTCATTCTTGTCAGTTATGTCGGGTGGTATCATTTTATCGGCCATGCCCCGCCAGAACCGGAGCGTGTGCCGCCTGTTGCGTCCATTATTCCCGATGCGCAGACCAGAAACGCGCCATCCCCGCAGGTTGCTTCCATTCTGCCGGGTCCCGGAGCCGTGCCGTCCGGCAGGCCGGACAATCCGGCAGCGGCTTCTGCGCCGCATGATGCCGCCGCACAGCCTGCTCAGAGTCCTGAGGCTACCCGGTCTGCTTCAGATCTGAACGCCCAAAATCCGGATTTCTCGAAGCCTGCGCTATCCGCTGATGCGCAGACCGGCGGTGCGACTGAGGGCGGGGCTGTCGCAACTGGAACTGATTCAGCTAAAGCCGGAAACACCGCGCAGACTGGGCCTGTGCAACCGGCAGGAGAACAGCCTGCCAACGCGGCGCCAGGCGTGCCGGATAATCAGATTGTCATGAAGGCTGTGGCACCCAGTTGGGTGCAGGTGCGGGACGCCAGCGGCAAGGTTGTGTATGACCATATCATGCAGGCGGATGACCAGTGGACCGTGCCCGCGGACGGCGGTCCCTATAGCCTGACGGTCGGGAATGCCGGTGGTATGGTGCTGAGCATGGGCGGTGTCACCACCCAGCCGCTGGGGCGTAACGGCGCTGTGCGCAGAAAGCTGGTGCTGACGCCCGATATTATCAAGGATGGCTCTCTGGGCGTGGGAACTCGTTCTGGCGCGTCGGGTAGGGGGAGCAGTTCAGGCGTTGATCCCTCTGGCGCTGGTGGCAGCGTGGTGCCGTCTTCTTCCGCTGGAAAGCCACCTGTTGGTGAGAACGGGGCCGGAGTTGCGGATCATCCTGCTGGAGCAGATGGCCAGTCTCAGGGCGATACTCCGGTGACGGATGCGCCAGCACCGCCGCCCAAACCGCGTGTTCGGCCCCGACCACCGAAACAGGTCGAATCCAGCGCGGATGATCTGAACGCTCGTCAGCTTCAGGGGATAGCCGGGCACTGAAAGGCTGTTTTTCGTGCTTTCATGTAGCCAATGCGCGTTGATTTTGGCAGGAAGGCATCAAACGTAATAGGGCAGGCGCGCGGCGGAACGCGGTTTGCCTGACAACTGTCGTCTCGACAAAAGGATCTAACATGAGTGGCTACCGGCCTTACCAGCATATCGAGCGTCGGAAATCACGGAAAATCCATGTCGGCAAGGTAGCCGTCGGTGGGGATGCGCCGATTTCCGTCCAGACCATGACTAACACCCTGACGACTGACGCGCAGGCCACGATCGAACAGATCCGCCGCGCGGAACTGGCAGGCGTGGATATCGTGCGCGTATCCTGCCCGGATGAGGAAAGCACAAAGGCGCTGGAAGAAATCGTGCGGGAAGTGAACGTGCCCATCGTGGCCGACATTCACTTCCATTATAAACGTGCGATTGAAGCCGCCAGGGCAGGGGCTGCCTGCCTGCGCATCAACCCCGGCAACATTGGCAGCCCTGACCGCGTGCGTGAGGTTGTTCAGGCCGCCAAAGATTATGGCTGTTCCATCCGTATCGGTGTGAATGCCGGGTCTCTGGAAAAGCACCTGCTGGAAAAATACGGTGAGCCTAACCCCGAAGCACTGGTGGAAAGCGCTCTGGAGCACGCTAAAATTCTGGAAGATCATGACTTCCGTGAATTCAAGATCAGCGTGAAGGCATCCGACGTGTTCATGGCCGTTGCCGCCTATCAGCAACTGGCTGATGCGTGTGACTATCCTCTGCATATCGGCATTACGGAAGCAGGCAGCAAACGCGCGGGCACAGTGAAATCCTCCATTGGTCTGGGCAACCTGCTGTGGGCCGGTGTGGGGGATACCATGCGTGTGTCTCTGTCCGCCGCTCCGGAGGAAGAAGTGCTGGTTGGCTGGGATATTCTGAAATCCCTTGGCCTGCGCCACCGTGGCGTGAAGATCATTTCCTGCCCGTCCTGTGCGCGTCAGGGCTTTAACGTGGTCGAGACGGTGCAGACGCTGGAAGATCGTCTGGCCCATATCAAAACGCCGCTGACCCTCTCCATCATCGGCTGCGTGGTGAATGGACCGGGTGAAGCGCTGATGACCGATCTGGGTGTGACTGGTGGTGGTTCTGGCCGCCACATGGTCTATTCCGCAGGCAAGCAGGATCACACTGTGCCGGGCACGGACATGATCGAGCATGTTGTGGAACTGGTGGAAGCCCGTGTGGCCGCCATTCAGGCGGAAGAAGCCAAGGAAAAGGCTGAAGGTATTGTGCCGGAACTGCCGGAAATGTCTTCCGCCAAATAAGGACCTGACGGTGCGCGGGTAACCTTCGGGCTGCCGCGCGCCTTGTAGGGTTTTTTCTTTTTATTACAGATCAGGACAGGGCATCCGGCGGCTTGCGGGCTGTGCGGGTGTCGCGTCGGGAGTCATTCGTGAGCAGCATTCAGCCCGTAAGAGGAACGCACGACCTTATTGGGGAGCAGCAGCGCCGCCATGCCCATGTGGTGTCTGTGGCCCGCCATATTGCTGGCCTGTACGGGTTTGATGAATGGGCGACCCCGATTTTTGAAGAAACCCGCGTCTTCTCCCGCTCTCTGGGCGATACGTCGGACGTGGTGTCCAAGGAAATGTATTCCTTCAGTGACCGCGATGGCGAAAGCCTGACCCTGCGTCCGGAAGGCACGGCGGCCATCTGCCGCGCACTGGTGACCAACGGCCTGACCCAGTCTCTGCCCCAGAAGGTTTTTTATGCCGGACCGATGTTCCGGTACGAACGTCCGCAGAAGGGCCGGTATCGTCAGTTCCATCAGATCGGGGCGGAACTGATGGGAGCAGCGGAACCGCTGGCCGATGCGGAAGTCATTGCTCTGGCGCATCAGCTTCTGACAGCCCTTGGTGTGGCGGATGATGTCACGCTGGAACTGAATACATTGGGTGACACCGCCAGCCGTGATGCCTGGCGTGCGGCTCTGGTTGCGTATTTTTCCGGGCATAAGGCCAGCCTGTCCGAGGATAGCCTGACCCGTCTGGAAAAAAATCCGTTGCGTATTCTGGACAGCAAGGACGCGGGGGGATCGTGTTCTAGTGGCTGATGCGCCAATGATGGAAGAGTTTCTGACACCGGAGGCACGCAGCTTCTGGGATGGTCTGCGGCGGACGCTCGATGGGTTCGGAATTGCGTATAAGATCAATCCGAGCATCGTCCGGGGGCTGGATTATTACAATCATACGACCTTCGAGTTCGTGACACGCCGCCTTGGCTCTCAGGGCACGGTGCTGGCGGGTGGCCGGTATGACGGGCTTGTGCAGCAGATGGGTGGGCCGGAAGTGCCGTCTATCGGCTGGGCCGCCGGGATTGAGCGTCTCGCCATGCTGCTCGAGGCAACACCTGCCGCGCCGCAGTCAGTTGTTATCGTCCCGGTGGGCACGCCGGATGAAAATGCCGTGCTGGCCATTCTGCAAACGCTGCGTCAGCAGGGTGTGCGTGTGGAAATCGGCTATCGGGGTTCCCTGCGCAAGCGAATGGAGCGGGCAGGGAAGCAGAATGCGAGCCACGTGCTGTTCCTTGGGGATGATGAGCTGGCGCGAGGCAGTTTCCGCGTGAAAAACATGGAAACGGGTGAAGAGGCGGAAGTCTCTCGCGAGACCCTGTTTTCCAGCGCAGCCAGCGTGTTTGCAAAAGCCAGCGCGCTTGCAAAAGTAGGTGAGTCTGTCGCGCAATGACTCTGGACGAGCGGCTGGACAGGATTGTTGGCCGGGCGCTGGAGCTTGAAGCCCTGCTGGCAAGCGGTGTGAGTGGAGAGGCGTTTACGCAGGCGTCGCGGGAATATGGGGAGATTGAACCCGTCGTCTCCTGCATTAACGCCCTGCGTGCGGCTGAGCAGGACGCGCGTCAGGCAGAAGCTCTGCTGGCTGATCCTGAAATGAAGGAACTGGCCGAGGCGGAACTGGCTGAACTGCACGAAGCCCTGCCACAACTGCGGCAGGATGTGCGTCTGGCCATGCTGCCGCGTGATGCAGCGGATGAGCGCAGCGCCATTCTGGAAGTCCGGCCTGCGGCGGGCGGGGACGAGGCCGCTCTGTTCGCGTCAGAACTGTTTGATCTTTATCGTCGTTATGCGGATCTGCGCGGCTGGCGTTTTTCCGTCATGGATTATGATGAGAGCGAACTGGGCGGCCTGCGCTGCGGTATTGCGGAAATTACCGGTAAAGGCGTGTTTGCCCGCCTGAAATATGAATCTGGCGTGCATCGCGTCCAGCGTGTGCCTGCTACGGAAAGTCAGGGGCGTATCCATACTTCGACGGTCACGGTGGCTGTGCTGCCGGAAGCGGAAGAGGTGGATGTCACCATTGATGAAACCGATTTGCGCATTGACGTCTATCGTGCCTCCGGCGCGGGTGGGCAGCATGTGAACAAAACGGAAAGTGCCGTGCGGATTACCCACATGCCCAGTGGCATTGTGGTGGCCATGCAGGAAGAAAAAAGCCAGCACAAGAACAAGGCCAAGGCCATGAAGATCCTGCGGGCGCGGCTGTATGAGCAGCAGCGGGCGCAGGCGCATGAATCCCGTGCGGCGGACAGGCGGTCTCAGGTGGGTGCGGGGGACAGGTCTGAACGCATCCGCACCTATAATTTCCCGCAGGGGCGGGTGACGGACCATCGAGTCAACCTGACGCTCTACAAGATTGATCGCATCATGCTGGGTGAGATTGATGATTTTGTGGATGCGCTGACACAGGAAGAGCAAGCGGCTCTGCTGGCAGAGGCCGGTCTGTAAGTGGCTGTTGCAAGCGGCGTCCAGGTTGGATTCTGGTGTGCCGCCGTGCGCTGGGACGCTTCGTCTTTTAGCCGTCGTGCCATCGGAGCATGGCGGAAAAATTATTTAATCCATTAATCAAATCGCGCATTGAAGCACGGACATGAGACGCGCAAAAAAGTGTTATGTCTGAGGTCCGTGTCCCCACGCTGTCGTTCGAGTTTGACTGCGCGAATATGTTCGTGCCGTTTTTGCAGGCAGATCCGTCGTTTCGTGAAACGTGGGAGGCATTTCAAAAAGAATATCGTTCCGATGATGATTTGCCACTTTACCTGGTAATGTCAGCGCTGGCGCGTCATCTGATTCAGAATTTGGAGACAGGGCACACACGTCAATTTGGTGCAGTTTTTGATATTGTCGAACGCTGGCATGTCAGGGGTAACCCCACTGTTAAAGAAGTGGTTACGGTAGGTCTCCTTGAGGCTTTGCAGAATGGATATTTGCATCGCAAAACCCGTCCTGAGGATTTCCTTCCGTGGCTGCAGCCAGAGACATTCAGATGGTGGATTAAGGTTCAGGAATTCTGGCAACGGGAAAGTCGATAATGTGAGTCTTTCCTGTGATATAGGGGTCTATAGACAGCGCAATCTGGTCGAACGTTTTTGCGATGAACCCAGGTTGTTCAGGGGAAGCGCGACGACGCATGACAAAGATTCCCCCAACTTTTTTTAGCAGCAATCAAACCCGCCGCACCTATCTCTGGATCAGATCGTCATGAGGCTGTGCCTTAAGCCGATTTCATCCGTCCGGATAATATCTTAGCTGACCGGGGTGGCGCAGACGTTGGAGCGGCCGGGGTGATGCTCGGCCGCCGCGAGATCATCCGGGTCTTCGAGAAAGAATTCGGTAAAATTGTCTGACCCCAGCGCATAGAAATGATGGTGATCGGGGTTGTGCAGGATGCCGTCACTATCGACTTCGTGCGTTTCCACCCGGCCTTCCGGCGTGCGGATCGTAATTTCACCGCACAGGGTATAGGTGTGTTCAACACGTCCTGCGGGCGTGGTGACCCGAATGGTTTTTTCGGGTGTCTGGTCATTCAGCCGGATGGTGGCGGCAAGTTTGCCATCAATATAGATGCGGGAGACTTCCGAGATTTCGGTGCTGGCCTTTCCATCCGTTACGGTAAATTCGCCAGCCAGTGCGGGAGCCGCTGCGAGCGGCACTGTGACAAGTGCCGCGCAAACCGCTAAGGCCGTGCGGGAGATGGGGGCGAGGCTGAAAAAATGCATCATGAAACCCGAACCGCTGACAGGAAAACTCTCTTGTGACTAGAGCAGAAAATGACCAGACCTGCCAGCCGTTGGAACATTTACTGGCGCTGGGCACCCGGCAACTGGCCGACGCGGGAATCGAAGGCCCCCGGCGGGAATCCCGGCTTTTGCTGACCTATGCGCTGGGGCTGACGCCTGAACAGATGCTGTCCCGCTCCCCGCGTGATCTGGTGCCTGAACAGCCGTTCCTTACCTATCTGGCGCGGCGGGTGGCGCGGGAGCCTATGGCGTTTATTACCGGGATGCAGGGGTTCTGGACGCTGGATCTGGCTGTCTCACCCGCAACGCTGGTTCCGCGTGGGGATAGTGAAACGCTGCTGTCCTGCCTGCTGGACTATTGCCCGGACACGCAAAGCCCCAAAGCCATGCTGGATCTGGGAACCGGTACAGGCTGCCTCCTGCTGGCGGCACTATCGGACTATCCGCATGCATGGGGAATTGGGGTCGATATCAACCCGGAAGCTGCCCTTCTGGCGCAGGGTAATGCTGTGCGGTGCGGTCTGGCGGACCGCGCGGTGTTTCTGGCCGGGGTATGGGATAACGCTCTGCATGGGCAGCGTTTTGACGTGGTGCTGAGTAACCCGCCTTACATCCCCACAGCGGATCTTGCGGGCCTGATGCCGGAAGTCCGTCTGCATGAACCTGCGGCGGCACTCGATGGCGGCGAGGACGGCATGGAGGCCTATCGGGTGCTGTGTGACCGCATACCCCATCTGCTGACGCCGGATGGTGTGGCGATTTTTGAAATCGGGATCGGGCAGGGAGATGACCTGCGTGTCGTGGCGGCTGAGGCCGGGTTGGATGTGCTGGAAATCCGCGCGGATCTGGGGGGATGTGCCCAGAGCCGCGGTTTTGCGGGTCTGTCGTGAAAAGAGCGCATAAAAAACAGGTTGGCTTTATGCCCGTGGGTTGATATTGTACCGGAAGCTTATCCTTTTGGCAGCGATGATTTTGAGCCGCTAGCCGGACAAGCCATGGGGCTTTTCACTCAGCAGCGGTTTCCTCTGCGCTGGACTAAGCCCGTTCCGAACAGACAATTCGGCCTTCAGTCAGGAAACGCGTCTTAACACATTAGTCTTGGACTGTTTCTTCATGCGGAAAGCCATGAACAGGAAAGTGCTGCGATAGCTCATGAATGTAAAACGGATGCGAACCAGAAATCATCGCTCCAGCGGTGGGAGTGGTGGTACTTCCCGGCATCTGAACGGTCAGATCCCGATGAACCGGAACCATGTGTTCGATAGCCACGGCCCGGATGTCCGTGTGCGTGGGACAGCTCAGCAGCTTTTTGAAAAATATCTCCAGCATGGTCGGGACGCGACGGGTGCGGGGGATCGTGTTGCGGCGGAAGCGTATTTTCAGCATGCCGAACACTACTTCCGTATCATGAACGCCATGGCGCAGGCGGCCCAGCAGAGCCAGCAGGAACGCGCCGAACGTCAGTCCGTGCGCCAGTCCAGCCGGGCGCAGATGGTTGCCGAAGACCAGCCTGAAGGCCATCAGGACGCAGAAGAGCTTCCGCAGCATGGCGCTGAACCTCAGCCGGAATTTTCTGAATAACTGAAAAAGAGGCCACCTGTTGCCCGGATGTCCAGAGACAGGCTGAAGGGCAGGGTGCCATGCATTCCATGCTGTCTTGTCGCAGCATGGAACCAACTCCGATGCACGCGTCTGGCAGAACAGATACTTACGGTACCGGCAGGTGGGATTCAGTTTTGTTGAAAAAACCGAACCCTTTAAAATCAGGATATTTCGCGTTGCAGTCATGCAAGGCAATGGTCTGATTTTGAAGGAAAGATGGTAGCGGCGGACGGATTTGAACCGCCGACCAAGGGATTATGATTCCCCTGCTCTACCGCTGAGCTACGCCGCCATCGTTCGGTGGAGGTGATCTACTATCGGGAAGGGGACCCCGTCAAGACGTGTGGCCTGAATTTATTACAAAAATTGTGCCACCCGTCTTACTGGCCGAGATTCCCGCCGCCAAAAATGTAATTGCTCACCTGCTGCTCCAGGCTGGTTGGTTCCACTGTACGCGTCATCATGGTGCCGGGCTTGACGGGCGTATGGGATTGGCCCGGCTCGATCTGCAAGGCGTTGTCGGATGAGAGGGTGCTGCTGCCAATGGTCAGAACACTGTCTTCCGGCAGTTTCAGTTCAGAATTCAGCCGGAACCGGACAATGGCCATCTGGGAGACAGGGTCCAGCGTGATGGAAGAAACACGCCCGACCGTTACGCCGCCAAGATTCACGTCCGCGCCGCGATTCAGGCCGTTGGCGGAAACAAAGCGCGCGGAAAGGTCATACCGGTCCTGCCCCGGCGCAATCTGGGTGGCGCGGGCATAAAGTGCAAAGGCCAGAGTGCCTGCCAGTACTGCACCGCTAAAGATGCTCGCGCCTGCGCGGCCACGTCCCGTCATGATTCCCGTTTCTCCTGCTGTGGTGTCCTGCACCATAATCCATCAATGCTTGCAGCACGTAAGCACATGGTGCAAGGACAACCTTCTTTTCTATTAAGATGGCCAGATCAGGGTTTGTAGCGGATGTCTTTCTTTCAGGCGATGATCATAGCGCTTCTTCAGGGAGCGACGGAGCTTTTTCCAGTCAGCAGTCTGGGGCATGCCGTGATTCTGCCCGCGTTGCTGCACTGGTCCTTTGACCAGCATGCCCCGGCGTTTCTGCCGTTTCTGGTCATGCTGCATCTGGGTACCTCCGTCGCGCTGCTGATCTTTTTCTGGAAAGACTGGATGGCGCTAGCCAAAGGCGCGCTGGGGCGGGAGGGCAGGAGCCTGCAGATGCAGAGCCTGCATATCCTCAGCCTTCTGGTGGTGGCGACGATCCCCGCCGTTCTTATCGGCTTTCTGTTCGAGCATATGCTGCGCAGTCTGTTTGGATCGGCCTCAGCCGCGGCGATTTTCCTTTGCCTGAATGGCTTCATGCTGCTGCTGGCCGAGAAACTGCGGGGCATTTCCGGGCAGGGAGACGTGCGGACAGTCGCGGATATGACGCACAAGGACGCCGTTATTATCGGACTGTTCCAATGTATTGCGTTCTTTCCGGGGTTTTCCCGCTCTGGCGCCACCATCTGCGGCGGTCTGCTGTGTGGGCTGCGGCACGATACGGCTGCACGCTTTTCCTTTCTGATGGCTGAACCTGTCATTCTCGCCGCTACGGTGCGTGAGGCCTTCAAGATGCGTTCCGAACCTTTTGATCCGGCCCAGATGCATCTGGCCATGATTGCCGCCGTTGTGTCCGGCATTACAGCACTGGCCAGCACCGCGTTCCTCATGCGCTATTTCCGCGATCATGACAGATGGGCGCTTTCGCCCTTCGCCTATTATTGTATAGCTGCGGGTGCAATCACGACTGTAATTTTTCATTTCTCTTCGTAAACAAAAAGCCTACGCTGTGCAGGCGCAGGCTTGATACTATGCTGGCAGACCGGGCCGGATCATCAGGCCCGGTTTTTGGTTGGAGGTTACACAGGCTCTCATGGGGTTTTCATCCTGCCCGGATACGGGGCGGTCTCGTCGCAAATCACTTGAGAGAATTGAGCAGGAAAATGGTGCTCAACGACTGAAGAGAACCTTGGGGCCTGTGCAGTTGACCATGCTGGGGGTCGGCTCCACCATCGGGGCGGGCATTTACGTCATGACCGGTACGGCGGCTGCCAATTATGCCGGACCGTCCATTCTGCTATCCTTTATTGTGGCCGGGCTGGCCTGCCTGTTTACGGCGTTGTCCTATGGTGAACTGGCGTCAGCCATGCCGGTTTCAGGCTCGGCCTATACCTATGCCTATGTGTCCATGGGTGAGGCTTATGCCTGGGCTGTCGGCTGGCTTCTGCTGCTGGAATATGGCATTTCCTGCGCGGGGGTTGCTGCGGGTTTTTCAGGCTATGCCGTCAGTCTTCTGCAGGATTTCGGGATTCAGATCCCGCATGAACTGACAACAACAACCCTGCTGGTAATTTTTGATAGTACCGGGCGGCATATTTCCAGTGGCAGCCAACTGGATCTGGTTGGCGCGTTTTCCATCCTTGTTGTCACGGTTCTTCTGATTTTTGGGGTTAAGGAATCCCTGCGGATCAATACGGCGATTGTCTTCCTGAAAGTAGGCGTTCTGGCCGTTTTTGTGGCGGTGGGCCTGTGGCAGATTCACCAGGCTTACTGGACGCCTTTTATTCCTCCGCATGAGGGAGGATTCCGATACGGTATTCCGGGCATTTTCCGGGCGGCTTCCATCATTTTCTTTGCTTATGTGGGGTTTGAGGCGGTTTCGACAGCCTCTTCGGAAGCACGGAACCCCCGGCGTGATATTCCGGTCGGGATTGTGCTGTCTCTTCTGATCTGCACGGCGGTTTACATGATTGTCGCGGCTGTGCTCATTGGAGTGGTGCCGTGGCGATCTCTGGATGTCGGAGACCCTCTGGCCGTGGCCGTGAACGCCATGCATCAGCCCTGGCTGGCCTTTTTTGTTAAGATCGGCGCTGTGATCGGTCTGTGTTCCGTGCTGTTCGGGCTGCTCTATGCCCAGAGCCGCATCTTTTTTTGCGATGGCGGAAGATGGCCTGCTGATGCCTCTGTTCTGCACATTGCACCCGCGTTTCTGCACGCCGTGGATTGGCACCATTCTGCTGGGTGTGGTGGTGGCTATTGCGACGGCCACGCTGCCGATTGATATCATCAGTGATCTGGTCAGCCTTGGCACGGCCACTGCGTTCGGGATCGTCTGTTTTACGGTTATCTGGATCCGCAACACCGCTCCGGAGTCTCCACGCGCTTTCAGCGTGCCGGGGGGGGGTTACCGTAAAAGGGCTGTGGATCGGTTATGTGCCGCTTATGGGTATCCTGTTCTGCCTGATCATGGCGGCCCCCCTGTTTATTGATATCGTTCTTGCGTTGTTTTCCGGGGACCCGGTGCCCGCGACCCTGCTGGCTGTTTACTGTCTCTGCGGCTGGGCCAGCTATCGGTTTTATGGTCGTAAACATTCCCGCCTTGGGGTGGAGCAGGCAGAGCGTGAAGGACTGGTCTGAGGCGGTCTCTCTGATCTGACTTCTCAGATACGACAGTGAGGGGACAGAGAGCGTTCCGATGGTTTGGGGATTGGCGCTTCAGGTCAAAGCATCACGTAAAGCGCCTCGGGGGCTTTTGTTCGGGGTTCGTGACCGCGGACACAGATTCTGACTGGTCCCGAATGGTCGCAAGCATACGACGGCGAATTAAACCGCTAACCGGGCGGATCAGATACCAATAGGGCGTGAAGCGATGTCTGGCCCGGGCTGTGATGCAGAGCACGCGGGTTTCCGTTGTCAGTCGGCATGTGTGTCCCGGTCCCGGCTGGACGGTGAAACTGAGAACGAGTTTGCAGACATCGTCCTGCCGTGGGGTCAGAAAGGCATCTGCCGAAGGGACGGCACATAATCCGTAACCTGTCTGCCAGAACGCGCCGATGAGGCCGTAGATCAGCACCGCGTTGCCCCGTTGTTCCAGCAGCGTGAAATCGGTGAGGTCCAGATTTTTTTGCCGCCTGTGCCCGAGTAGCCGGGCTGGAAGTTCCCGCAGCCGGATGGCGGCGCGGACAAGCGGGTCGTCCTCATTCCGCCATGCGGTGACAGCCTGCATGATGCGGTTGTCCGGTGCGGAAATGTCAATGCTATGCCGCTCCCTGAAATCGAAGCGCGGCAGGAAATCGTCCAACGGGTTCATCAGTGCCTGCTTTCTCTCTCTCTCTCTCTCTCTCTCTCTCTCTCTCTCTCTCTCTCCGCCGCGCGGGCCTGCGGAGAAAAATCATGCGGAAAGAGTGTTCCGGAGTGCATCGCGGAGTGCGCGATAGTTTATCCGCCGAATGTCATGCTGTTCCAATAAGAGTCGGAGTGATGGATCCGTGAGGCAGGCTGCGTCATGCGTGCAGATATGCGTAAATTTGTGATCGTACGCATGCAGTTCATCCGTATCGTCAGTCGGATGCGTGAAGATTTCACTGATGCCGGGCGGCAGGCGCGGAAGGGCTTCTGTCAGAATGGTGCGGGTTTGATGTGGCCATGGATCGATAAGGTTATCAGGGCAGATCGTGTTGCGCTCACAGGCACGAGTAGGTGCGTCAAACGCACCTTTCCCCTGATCGGATTGCGACGGAACCCGCACGGGCAGGCGGAACCGGGTGCCAAGATCAAGGTAAAGCGCGAACAGGTCTGGCCGTGAGAAGATTACGTCCATATGGGCGTCAGGATGAGTGACATCCACGCCCCATGTCAGAGCTGTTTCGATCCGGGCGCAGCATTCAGCGTAAGCGTCGGAAAGGGTGAGAGTCGCGAGCGCCTCGGCTGTTGTCCTGTGCAGAAAGCCGTCCCGATTTGAGAGAGAGGAGCCGGATGTCAGACCACGCCATCGATAGTCGCGATATTCGGATGTCAGCGTGAGATGAACGCCAACTGGCAGATCACGGAAGAGGCGTGCAGCTTCCGGTGCCCAGGGGCAAGGGACCATCAGAGAGGCATCGGTCGCTATCCCTTCCGTCATTGCGCGCAAGGTGGCCATGTTGGCCGCGTGGCTGACGCCAAGATCATCGCAATTGATAATCAGCAGGCGCGCGTTCCGGTCATAACCCAGTCGCTGAGCCAGAGAAAGGTAATGGGGGATGCCTTCAACCATTTCCGATTCCTTGAGGATTCTAGGGAACGGACGCTGTGACATGACCCGTTGGATTGCCGGTTTGTCCACAACTGCGCATCTTGCCCAAAAGAAACGCCGAACGATTGCCAACAAAAAAAGCGTAAAAGAGGCCGGAACAGCCGCCTTCACGCTCTCTCAAAAGCCTGCATCCAGAAGAAAGGGCCAGTGTTACGCTGGGGTTTTGGTCAGTTGATCAATGGCCCGGAACTGTTTCAGCAGGGCCGGGAGTGTTTTGATGGGCAGCATGTTAGGCCCATCGCTCGGTGCGCGATCCGGGTCTTCATGTGTTTCGATAAACAGAGCCGCAACACCAATCGCCAGTGCTGCACGGGACAGAATGGGAGCGAATTCCCGCTGACCGCCAGAAGCGCCACCCAGACCACCCGGCTGCTGCACGGAATGCGTCGCATCATACACAACAGGGTAGCCCGTCTGCGCCATGATAGGCAGGCCGCGCATGTCGTTCACCAGTGTATTATAGCCAAAGCTGGTGCCACGTTCACACAGCATGATGCGGTTATTGCCAGTGGAGGCAATTTTAGCGGCGACATGCTGCATGTCCCACGGGGCAAGAAACTGACCTTTTTTGACATTGACGACAGCCCCGGTCTGACCCGCAGCCAAAAGCAGATCCGTCTGACGGCACAGAAACGCCGGGATCTGCAGAACGTCAACAGCTTCCGCTACTGGTGCGCACTGCTCTGCCGTGTGGACATCTGTCAGCACCGGAATGTTCAGACTGCTGCGGATATCCGCCAGAATGGCCAGCCCTTCCTTCATGCCAACGCCACGGGCGCTGGACAGGCTGGTGCGGTTGGCTTTGTCAAACGAGCTTTTGTAAATCAGCCCGACATTGGCCGCCACACAGATTTCCCTCAGCGCAACCGCCGTTTCCATGGCATGGGCGGCGGACTCAATCTGGCACGGACCAGCGATCAGCACGAAAGGCTGGTCGTTCCCCACGCTGAGAGACTGAAGCCGAAAATTATGAGCAGCAACCTGCGTCATGCGTGGCGGGCCTTTTCAAGGGCTGCGCCAATAAACCCGGAAAACAGCGGGTGCGGCGCAAAGGGGCGGGACTTCAGCTCCGGATGATACTGCACCGCGACAAACCACGGGTGATCCGGATATTCGACAATTTCCGGCAGAATACCATCGGGTGACAGGCCTGAGAATTTCAGTCCGGCTTTTTCAAGCTGGTCCTTGTAGTGAATATTCACTTCGTAACGGTGGCGGTGGCGTTCACGAATATCCGTCGTGCCATAAATTTCAGCCGCACGGGAACCTTTGACCAGCGTTGCGGGATACGCGCCAAGACGCATGGTGCCCCCAAGCTCTCCGCCTTCGCTCCGACGCAGGCGCTCGTTCCCGCGTGCCCATTCCGTCATCAGCCCGACCAGCGGTTCTTCCACCTCACCAAATTCGGTGGAGGACGCATTAGGCAGACCGGCCAGATTACGGGCACATTCGATTACAGCCATCTGCATGCCAAAACAGATCCCGAAGAACGGAATGCCGCGTTCCCGCGCATAGCGGACGGCGGCAATTTTTCCTTTGGAGCCACGTTCCCCGAAGCCACCAGGCACCAGAATGCCATGAGCATTGGACAGACGGTCCAGAGCCTCTGGTGACTCTTCCAGCGCTTCAGCTTCCACCCAGTCCAGCTTCACTTTTGCACGGTGCGCAATGCCGCCATGGAGCAGGGCTTCATTCAGGGACTTATAGCTGTCGAGCAGAGCCGTATATTTTCCAACCACGGCAATACGGACATCACCATCAGGGCGGCGGATGGCGTCTACAATGCGCTCCCAGCCTGACAGATCCGGTTCTTCCGAGTGGGGAAGGCCGAAATAATGCAGAACCTCGGTATCCATACCTTCCGCATGGTAGGCGAGGGGGCAGGAGTAAATGGTATCGACATCCCGTGCGGCAATCACGGCTTCCGGGCGGACGTTACAGAAATTGGCAATCTTGCGCCGCTCCGTATCCGGAATGGCACGGTCACACCGGCAGAGCAGGATCTGCGGCTGGATGCCCACATTCTGCAGTTCCTTGACGGAATGCTGCGTCGGCTTGGTCTTCAGTTCCCCGGCAGACGGGATCCACGGCAGCAGCGTAAGATGCACAACCATGGTCTGATCCGGGCCAAGGTCATTCCGCAACTGACGAATGGCTTCAAGGAACGGCAGGCTTTCAATATCCCCGACCGTGCCGCCAATTTCAACCAGCACGAAATCAACATCATCCGTATTGGCGACGACGATGTCCTTAATGGCATCGGTAATATGTGGGATGACCTGCACGGTCGCGCCGAGATAGTCGCCACGGCGCTCCCGCGCGATGACATCGGAATAGATTTTGCCGGTGGTGGTGTTATCGGCCTTGGTGGCGTTCACGCCGGTAAAGCGTTCGTAATGCCCCAGATCAAGGTCTGTCTCGGCGCCGTCATCGGTTACGAACACTTCCCCATGCTGGTAGGGGCTCATTGTGCCGGGATCGACGTTCAGATACGGGTCCAGCTTGCGCAGGCGGACTTTATAGCCACGCGCCTGCAGGAGTGCAGCCAGAGCCGCTGACGCGATGCCTTTCCCAAGAGAGGACACCACACCGCCGGTGATAAATACGAAACGGGTCATGAACAGACTTCCTACACGGACAAAACCGGGTGGGTAAAGATGGACACAGAAATTCCTCCGCAGCTTTGTACAAGCGCAGAGGAACAAAGACACTTCCTCTCTCCATCTCCGGGAAGGAGGGAGAGAGCCGGAAACATGTTACTGGTTGGACGGAGCAGGCACGACCGGCGGAGCGGCAGGCTGCGCTGGCGTTGTGACTGCGGCGGGGGCCGGGGGCTGGGCAAGAATGTCATGTCCGGCACCAGTTGAAGACCCACGGTTAAGAACCGCCAGCACCAGAGAAAGCAGCATGAACAGCCCGGCGAGAACAGCCGTGGTGCGTGTCAGCAGGTTGGCCGTGCCGCGCCCGGACATGAAGGCCCCCATGCCCTGACTGTTGCCAATGCCCAGGCCGCCGCCTTCACTGCGCTGGATCAGCACAGTGCCTATCAGGGCTATGGTCACGCAAATATGCAGAATCAGCAGGGCTGTGGTCATGTCGAGTTCCCGATAAAATGCGGAAATCAGGCAGCAGAAGCCGCGCCGATAATGGATAGGAATGCCTCTGCATTCAGGCTGGCACCCCCTACAAGAGCACCTGCTACATCTGCAATGGACAGAATGGAAGCCGCATTCTTGGCGTTAACGGAGCCACCATACAGAATCCTGAGTGTTTTGCCAGCCTCACCAAACTGCCGCACCAGCTCTTCGCGCAGAAATTTCATGGTTTCGGCAATTTCGTCTTCTGTGGCGGCGCGTCCGGTACCAATGGCCCAGATCGGCTCATAGGCCAGAATGCCGGAAAAATTGTCGGGCAGGGAGCCTTTGATCTGCCAGCCCAGCGTATCGAAATGTTCTCCGGCTTCGCGCTGGTCTTCCGTCTCACCAATGCAGACGATCGGCGTCATGCCTGCTTTGGCGGCGGCAACCGCTTTTTCACGCACGGTTTCATCCAGTTCCCCATGCTCCTGACGGCGTTCGGAATGCCCAAGAATGACGTAGGAGACGCCAAGATCTGTCAGCATGGTCGGGGAAATATCGCCCGTATGTGCGCCGGACACAGCCTTGTGGCAGTCCTGCGCGCCCAGAGCGATGGGGGGAACCTTTCAGTCTGTCCGCCAGCAGCGCAAGCTGCGTAAAGGGCGGGCAGGTGACAATATCCGGCACTGTGGCCGGGAGCTCCGCCAGCAGAGCTTCAACAAGCGTCTGCGATTCACGGCTGGTGCCGTTCATCTTCCAGTTGCCGACGATAATCTGTCTGGTCATACGCCTTGTCCTTCCGTGCTGCCGGTGCCCACGTCATCCCGCATCATCATTGCGCCACGCAAGCCCTCTGGCACAGGCTAAACCATAGACCCGGCCTGTGGGGCAAGATGCTGTATGCGTGTTTCAGGCCATAGCGGTTTGTTATCGCTGGTCAAGAGCCGCCGCTCCGCTTATGGTGCCGCGCCACGGGTTTGCCCGTGGTATGCTGTTCTGTCTGCTACGGATCCTTGGGTTCATGATTACCTATCTGCGTCGCGTTTTTGTTGAATCCTGGCTTGGACGTGTCTGCGCCATCGTCATTTTCCTCGCTTTCATAGGCTGGGGCGTGGGGGATGTGCTGGGCTATATGGGCACGGAAACCGATCTCGTGGCCAAGGTGGGGCAGCAGCGCATCAGTTCTGTTGATCTCGGGCAGTCCCTACAGGGGGAAATGCCTGCCATCGCCAGGCAGATGGGCGTTGCGGACCCGGCACAGGTACCGCCTGCCATGCGTCAGCAGATTGCCTATCAGATTCTGCAACGGCTGATCGGACAGGCTGAACTGCAGGACGCCGCGCACAGGCTGAAAGTCTCCGTGCCTGATTCCGCTGTGCGGGAAGAAGTGTTCTCGCTGCCGTATTTCAAAGGGCCGAATGGCCAGTTTGACCGGAATACCCTGAATGCCCGCCTGCGGGAGCGTAATCTGACGGAACAGCGCTTCCTGACGCTGATCCGTGATGATCTGACAAGCCGCACCATGCTACAGCCCATCGGGCAGGCCGCCAGCGTGTCTGACATCATTGCAAAGCGCCTGTCTGATTTCGGGATGCAGACGCGCACGGTTGACCTGATCCGTATTCCCTTTGCGGAGCAGACAGCTCCGGCCACGCCGGATGAGGCAACGCTGCGGCGCTATTACACGAATCATCTCTGGGATTTCCGGACGGCGGAAATGCGTCATGCCCGCATTGTCGTGCTTTCCCCCGCCACCGTGGCGGACACGATCAGCATTGATGATAAAGATCTGAAACGTGTCTATGACGAGGAAAGCGACCGTTATCACGTGCCGGAAACACGTGATGTGCAGGTTGTCACCATGCCGGATGAGGCGCAGGCCCGCACGGTTGCCGATGT
The DNA here is from genome assembly GCA_018903425.1 of Zaprionus nigranus. Taxonomy (NCBI): domain Eukaryota; kingdom Metazoa; phylum Arthropoda; class Insecta; order Diptera; family Drosophilidae; genus Zaprionus; species Zaprionus nigranus. The sequence continues at coordinate 1,184,468 of JAEIGD010000013.1, read as the reverse complement.
CTGGGTAAAAGGAGCGGACTGGGCGGCTGTTCAGGCTGCGGCAAAGGGTGGCGCTTCTGTTGAAATGCCCGGTGCGCGCCCGTCCACCATTCCGTCTGAAGGCCTGAGCAAAGCCGTTTTTGCAGCACCCCTTAACCAGATTCAGGGGCCGTTGAAATCAGAAGGCGGCTGGGTCGTGCTGCGTGTCACAAAAATCACTCCGCCTAAAGACACACCTTATGATGTGGCTAAAAAAGATATTCTTCAGCAGTATCGTGACGCCAAAGGGCCGTCCGTTGTCTCGGAACGTAGCCGTCAGTTGCAGGATGCCATAGCCGGAAACGGTCTGGACGCCATCCCGACAGAAATCGGCGCTGCTGCAGCGGCCGGAACGCTGGATGCGCAGGGCAACACGCAGGATGGCACACCAGCCCCTCTGCCTGCCTCCGGCAAGCTGCGCGACGCGATTGTGCAGCAGATTTTCGCGCAGACGAAAGGGGCCAGACCCAACCTGAAGGAAGGGCCGGACAATAGCTGGTATGCTGTTGAAGTGGATAGCGTGACCCCTGCCACCCAACTGACCTTTGAGCAGGCAAAAGCCAGTGTTCTGGCCGCGTGGCAGGATGCCGCCCGCAAGCATGCCGCGGATGAACAGGCAGCTGCTCTCTACACAGCCGCGCAGGCGAAAGGCGGTCTGGCGAATGTCGCCGGAGCCGGTGCGCCGATCGTGAAGGGATTAACCTTCTCCCGTTCTGCTCCGAACAATGCCATTCCGGCTGAACTGATGGACGTTCTGCCGCGTATGAAGGCCGGTCAGTCCGTGATGGGCGAGGATGCGGGCGAGTTTATCGTGGCAACAGTAACCGCTGTCTCCACACCCAGCCCGACGGCTGATCTGGCAGCATACCAGCGCCTGAAAAATACTCTGACACAGTCTGTGGGGGATGACCTTGTGGCCTCCTATGTGGAAGCCCTGAGTAAGCGCACGCCGCCGGTCATCATTCAGCGGGCCGTGACGGCGACCCTGTCTTCCCTCGGGTTTGACGGAAATCCTGCCCCATGAGCGTTACAGCACGACTTGCGGCTTCACCCACACGCGAGGCCTGTCAGGCAGCGTGGAGTGCCGGAAAGCCTTCCGTCGTTTTTTCCGTAGAAGCGGCGGATCTGCTGACGCCAGTTTCAGCCTATATCCGCCTCGCCGGGTTTGATGGTGGCACGGGGCGGCATACGCTTCTGCTGGAAAGCGTTGAAGGCGGCGTATCACGCGGACGCTATTCCGTGATCGCGCTGAAGCCGGATCTGGTCTGGACCTGCCACAATGGGCAGGTCACGGTGGATGAAAACCCGACGCAACCTGACACGCAGGTTCGACCCGTAGTGGGTAAGGCTCTGGATTCCCTGCGGACGTTGATCCGTGAGACACAGCTTGACCTTCCAGCGGGCCTCCCCCCGATGATTGCCGGGCTGTTTGGCTATCTGGGGTATGACATGGTGCGGCAGATGGAACATCTGCCAGATGCTCCGCCGGATGACCTGAAACTGCCGGAAGCCGTGATGATGCGGCCCGGTCTGTTTGCCGTTTTTGACACGGTGAGCGATGAACTTATTCTGGCCGCACCGGTCCGTCCGGCACTTGGCGAAGATGTCGGAGAGGCATGGGATAAAGCACAGGCCCTTCTGGCCCGCGCCCGCGCCTGTCTGGCTGGAGCCCTGCCTGTCGCGCCGGATACCGTGCTGCCAGCCGCGTTCGAGGCCCCGCATTCCACATTTTCGCGGGAAGATTTCTGCGCGGCTGTGGAAAAAATTCAGGACTATATTGCCGCAGGGGACGCCTTTCAGGTGGTGCCCAGTCAGCGTTTTTCGGCACCGTTTACACTGCCGTCACTCGCGCTGTATCGCGCGCTGCGCCGTATCAATCCGGCGCCGTTTCTGTTCCATCTGGATCTGGGCACATTCTCTCTGGTTGGTTCTTCCCCTGAAATTCTGGTGCGTCTGCGAGACGGCACCATGACGGTCAGACCTCTGGCGGGCACACGCCCCCGTGGGAAAGATGAGGCTGAAGATCTGTGGCTGGAGCAGGATCTACTGGCGGATGAAAAAGAACGCGCCGAACATCTGATGCTGATCGACCTTGGGCGGAATGATGTTGGTCGCGTCTGCGAACCGGGTTCTGTCAAGGTGACAGAGCGGTTTGTGATCGAGCGCTTCAGTCATGTCATGCATATTTCGTCCAATGTGGAAGGTGTAATCCGTCCCGATCTGGACGCGCTGGATGCTCTGATTGCAGCCTTTCCGGCAGGCACGCTGACAGGTGCGCCGAAAATCCGCGCGATGGAAATCATCGATGAAATCGAGCGGAGCCGACGGGCGACCTATGCGGGCTGCATTGGATATTTCGGGGCAGGGGGCGATATGGACACCTGCATCGGGCTGCGTATGGCCGTTGTGAAAGACGGCATGATGCATGTTCAGGCCGGATGTGGCGTTGTTGCCGATAGCGTGCCAGATCTGGAATATGAAGAAACACGGCACAAAGCCCGGGCTGTTTTCCGGGCGGCGGAAGAAGCCATTCACTATGCGACACGGGACAGAGGCTGAGTTCTTGCATCACCGTCATTTGACCTGTGCGCCGCATAAGGTCATCATAAAGACATGATCCTTCTGATCGACAACTATGACAGCTTTACCTTCAATCTTGTCCACTATCTGGGTGAGTTGGGGGAACGCTGTGATGTGCGCCGCAACGATTCTCTCACTGCGGCAGAGGTCATGGCGCTTGCGCCGGACGCCATCGTGCTGTCTCCAGGGCCATGCTCCCCGAATGAAGCCGGAATCTGTTGCGATCTGATTGCTGCGGCAGCGGGAAAAAATCCCGGTTTTTGGTGTCTGTCTCGGGCATCAGGCGATAGGGCAGGTATTTGGCGCACAGGTTGTTCGGGCGCCAACCCCCATGCACGGCAAGATCAGCCCTGTCTTTCACAGCGGGAAAGACGTGTTTGCCGGTCTGCCCAATCCGTTCAACGCTACGCGATACCATAGCCTGACGCTTGAGCCATCCAGCATTCCGGACTGTCTGGATGTGACCGCATGGACGGAAGATGGCGTGATTATGGGTGTCCGTCACAAGGAGTATCTTATTTCTGGTGTTCAGTTTCATCCGGAAAGCATTGCTTCGGAATACGGGCACGATCTTCTGAGGAATTTTCTTGAAGAAGCGCGTGCGCGAAACAAGAAGACCACAGCGGCCTGATATGGTGGAGACCAGACCTTCTCCCGCGGAAAATCCGGACGTTTTTTTTACGTCCATCCTGAATAGTCTGGCCCATGGAAAAACCCTGACCCGCGCAGAGGCTGAGGACGCCTTTGGCATCATCATGGACGGCGGTCTTCCGCCGGAGCGGGTCGCGGCTTTTCTGATGGCTATGCGGGTGCGGGGCGAAGCGCCTGAAGAAGTTCTGGGGGCCGTCACCGCTTTAAGAAGCCGCATGGTGCCGGTGCCTCATGTCCCGGCAGACGCCATTGATGTCTGTGGCACAGGTGGCGATCATTACGGGACGCTGAATGTTTCAACGGCGGTGGCCTTTGTGCTGGCGGCTCTTGGTGTGCCCGTCGCCAAACATGGCAACCGGGCCGTATCATCCCGCGCTGGAGCGTCTGATGTTTTGCAGGCTCTCGGTGTGCCCCTGTTGTCAGACCCTGCAGAGCTTTCCCACCTGCTTGAGCGGTATAAGCTGGTTTTCCTTGCAGCACCGCACCATCACCCTGCCATGCGGCATGCCGCCCCAATCCGGAAAACGCTGGGTATCCGTACCCTGTTCAACCTCCTTGGACCAATGGTGAATCCCGCGGGCGTCAGACGCCAGTTGGTTGGTGTGTTTTCTCCGGAATGGTTGCAGACAGTGGTTGATGTGCTGCACCGGCTTGGCTCGGACCGTGTGTGGGCTGTCTGCGGTCTGCCGGATGGTGAGACTCAGGGGATTGATGAAGTAACACTGGCCGGCCCCACCCACGTTGTCGCTCTTGAAGGCGGTGTGACGCATAGCTTTGTTGTGCAGGCGGATATGGCCGGTCTGTCCTATGCGCCGGTTTCCGCCATTCAGGGTGGCGATGCGCATCATAATGCACAGGCGTTGGAAGCCTTGCTTCGTGGTGCGCATGGGGCTTATCGTGATACTGTCCTGCTGAATGCAGCCTGCGCCCTGCATGTAGCGGGACAGCGTTCCATTCTGAAGGGTTTGCAGATTGACCCTCAGGCTTTCAGAGCGTGCGTGGCAGATGTCAGCCACGTGCTGGATAATGGTGCCGCGCTGGCGGTGCTGAATGGTTTGCGTACGTCATCTTCTGGTACGCATGCTCAAGACATGACAGGATGATTATGAACGAAGTGCCCCCAATTCGTCCGCTGCCGGCACTTCTGCAACAGAGGCCTGCCTTAACGCCGACCATCTGCCGGATGTACTTTCGCGGATCTGCGCGCGGACAAGAGTTGAGGTTGAGCACCGTTCAACTCTCGTGCCGTTAAAGGAGATCATGGCCAAGGCGCAGGATGTCAAAGAGGCCCCGCGCGGGTTTGGACGGGCGCTGAAGGACAAGGCTGCGGACAGAACGGTCGGGCTGATTGCGGAGATTAAAAAGGCCTCTCCCTCTGCGGGTATCCTGCGGGAAGACTATGACCCGGCCCGGATTGCCGTTGGTTATGAGCAGGCTGGCGCGGCCTGCCTGTCCGTCCTGACGGAAAGCTCCTGCTTTCATGGTCAGAATGAAGATCTTCAGACAGCCCGTGCCGCCTGTGCTCTGCCGGTGCTGCGCAAGGACTTCATTGTCGATCCCTGGCAGGTTTATGAAAGCCGGGTTCTGGGGGCGGATTGCATTCTTATCATCATGTGCATCCTGACTGATGAGGAGGCTCTGGCTCTGGTGGATCACGCTAAGGGCTTGGATATGGACGTTCTGGTGGAAGTGCATGATGAGGATGAACTGAATCGTGCTCTGGCGCTCGATACGTTCCTGATCGGCATTAATAACCGAAATCTCAAGACGTTACAGACCGATATTGAGACCACAAAGCGCCTGACACCGCTGGTTCCGCCAGATCGGATTATTGTATCCGAAAGCGGCATCCAGACGCATGGGGATATCATGTCTCTGGCCGAACTGGGTGTGACAGGTTTTCTGGTTGGTGAATCGCTGCTCCGCCAGCCAGACCCCGGTCAGGCCGCCCGTGCGCTGCTGGGATTCGCCTGACGTGTCTGAAAAGGCGCTGACGCACCTTGACGCCGCAGGAAATGCCCACATGGTGGATATTTCCGACAAAGCCGACACACACCGCAAAGCGGTTGCGACCGGCTGCATTCTGATGCAGCCGGAGACCCTGAGCATGATTGTTTCAGGCGCGATGCCAAAAGGTGATGTTCTGGCGACCGCGCGCATCGCGGGCATTATGGCCGCCAAGAAAACAGCGGATTTAATTCCCCTTTGTCACCCTCTGGCGCTGAGCCGCGTATCGGTTGACCTGCTTCCCGCAGATGACAAAATCGAGATCACAGCTTTTGTTACAACAAAGGGCGCAACCGGCGTTGAAATGGAAGCGTTAACTGCCGTAAGTACCGCAGCCCTGACTTTGTATGACATGTGCAAGGCGGTAGATCGCGGGATGAGGATTGATGGGATCAGGCTCCTGCATAAAAGCGGTGGCCGGTCTGGGGATTATGACGCGGAATAAATCAGAAGAAGCAAACGGGCCGCTTCGCTGCATAAAACTCTGTCCCGTATAGGACTCACTGCGCAGTATAACTTTGAGAACCATAAGGAAAAGCCGATGACGTCGGGTCAAAAAAACGGAGCACATGTGGGAGGCAACGGCCCCTCCCTAGCCCGGGAGCAGTTCATAAAAGCATTTCAGGAAATGTTGCTGATACGTCGGTTTGAAGAAAAAGCCGGGCAACTTTACGGCATGGGACTGATTGGCGGCTTCTGCCACCTCTATATTGGGCAGGAAGCCGTTGTTGTCGGGATTCAGATGACCCTGAAGGACGGTGACAAACTCATCACCTCCTACCGTGACCATGGCCAGATGCTGGCTACCGGGATGACCCCCGCGGCGTGATGGCGGAACTGACTGGCCGTTCCACGGGATATTCCCACGGCAAGGGTGGTTCGATGCACATGTTCTCGCGTGAGAAGAATTTCTACGGCGGACACGGCATTGTCGGCGCACAGGTCGCTCTTGGCATCGGTCTGGCCTTTGCCAACAAATATCGGGGAACGGATGAAGTCTCCGTTGCCTATTTTGGTGATGGCGCCGTCAATCAGGGACAGGTTTACGAGAGCTTCAACCTCGCTGCCCTGCATAAACTCCCGTGCCTGTTTGTCATTGAAAATAATCTGTACGGTATGGGAACAAGCGTGGAACGCGCTTCAGCCTCCCACGAACTCTGGCGGAATGGTGAACCTTGGGGCATCCCGGGAAAGCGCGTGGATGGCATGGATGTTGCCGCCGTGCATGAAGCCGCAGCGGAAGCGGTTGCGCACTGCCGGGCAGGCAAGGGGCCGTATCTGCTGGAAATGATGACCTATCGCTATCGCGGGCATTCCATGTCGGACCCGGCCAAATACCGTAAGCGTGAAGAAGTGGAAGAAGTGCGTAAAACACGCGATCCCATAGATCATGTCCGGCAGATCCTGCTGGACGCAGGCGTTACGGAAGACAGCCTGCGCAAGATCGAAAATGACATCAAGGCGACAGTCAACGATGCCGCGGAATTCGCGCAGACCAGCCCCGAGCCTGATCCTGCCGAGCTTTATACAGATGTGCTGCTAGAGGCGTAACGGATTATGGCGACAGACATTTTAATGCCCGCTCTTTCCCCAACCATGACGGAAGGAGCACTGGCGCGGTGGCTTAAGGCAGAAGGTGACACGGTTTCCATCGGTGATGTGATCGCCGAGATTGAAACCGATAAAGCCACCATGGAAGTGGAAGCCGTAGAAAGTGGCATCCTCGGTCGCATTCTGGTTCCCGAAGGCACACCGGATATTGCCGTCAACACACCGATTGCCATTCTGGTTGCAGAAGGTGAGACGGTTCCTGAGGCGGCATCGACACCGTCCGCCGCACCTGTTGCGGCCAGTCCCGCTCCGACAGCACATCCTGTGGAACAGACTGCCTCTGCACCGGCGGCACCTGTCAGTGTGACACTGAGCGCGCCAGAACCGGAAAAGGACTGGGGGCCGACGGCTGAAATCACCGTGCGTGAAGCGCTCCATGACGCCATGGAGGCTGAACTGCGCCGCGATCCGGATGTTTTCCTGATCGGGGAAGAAGTTGCGGAATATCAGGGCGCTTACAAGATTTCTCAGGGCTTGCTGGCTGAGTTTGGTGACAAGCGTGTCATTGACATGCCGATTACCGAACACGGCTTTACCGGTATGGCTGTTGGTGCGGCCCTGACAGGGCTTAAGCCGATTGTTGAGTTCATGACCATGAACTTCGCCATGCAGGCTATTGATCATATTATTAATTCTGCCGCCAAGACGCTGTATATGTCTGGCGGCCAGATGGGCTGCCCCATTGTTTTCCGTGGACCAAATGGCGCCGCGGCACGGGTCGGGGCGCAGCATTCCCAGTGCTATGGGAGCTGGTATGCCCATGTTCCGGGCCTCAAAGTGGTCGCTCCCTGGTCTTCTGCGGATGCCAAAGGACTGCTGCGTGCCGCCATCAGGGATCCGAACCCGGTTGTCGTGCTTGAAAATGAAATTCTTTACGGTCGCAAATTCCCATGCCCGGTTGATGAAGATTTCATTCTGCCCATTGGCAAGGCCAAGGTTGAACGGGCAGGGCGCGATGTGACTATCGTCACCTTCTCCATCATGGTCACAACAGCACTGGAAGCGGCTGAAGCACTGGCCCAGCAGGGGATTGAGGCCGAAGTCATCAATCTGCGCAGCCTGCGTCCGTTGGATACAGCCACCATTGTGGAAAGCGTCAAGAAAACCAGCCGTCTGGTGACACTGGAAGAAGGCTGGCCCTTTGCCGGTATTGGGGCGGAAGTCGCCATGCAGGTGATCGAGCATGCGTTTGACTGGCTTGATGCGCCGCCAGTGCGTGTCACCGGCGTGGATGTTCCGATGCCGTTTGCCGCCAATCTGGAAAAACTGGCCCTTCCGCAGCCCGAGCACGTGATTGAAGCCGTGCGTCGCCTGATCTGAGGACAAAGAGATGGCTATTGAAGTTCTGATGCCAGCCCTTTCGCCGACCATGACGGAAGGGGCTCTGGCCCGTTGGGTCAAGGCGGAAGGGGATAAGGTTGCGATTGGCGATGTGATTGCCGAAATCGAAACCGATAAGGCCACCATGGAAGTGGAGGCTGTTGAAGACGGCATTCTGGGTCGTATTCTGGTGCCCGGCGGCACGCAGGCCATTGCGGTCAACACACCGATCGCCATTCTGGTGGCGGAAGGTGAAGCCGTGCCGGAAGCGGGAGCCGTCAAGCCACAGGCTGTGGCGGCTGCCCCCGCAACGACTGTGGCTCAACCGACAGCAGGGGAGCAGACTTCTGCGCCAGCGGTCGCTCCGGCTCATCTCTCTCAGCCTGCTACCGGCAAGCGGATTGTCGCGTCACCGCTGGCAAAGCGGATTGCCAGCCAGAAAGGTCTGGACCTGGCCCGCATTAAAGGCACGGGGCCGAATGGTCGCATTGTGCGACGGGATGTCGATAACGCCGCTGCGCACGGCACGGCTGATGTGGCTGGAGAGATTTCAGTCCCCACAAGCCGTTCCGTTCCGCATTCCAGCATGCGGAAGGTGATTGCACGGCGCCTGAGCGAGGCAAAAAGCACCATTCCGCATTTCTATGTTTCCGTGGACGTCGAACTGGATGCTTTGCTGGCTTTGCGGTCTCAGCTGAATGCCACCTCCCCGGAAGATGGGCCGGATGCGTTCAAGCTGTCTGTCAATGATATGCTGGTCAAGGCCTCGGCTATTGCGCTCAAGCGGGTTCCGAACGTCAATGCATCGTTCACGGAACAGGCGATGATCCTGCATGATAATGTGGACATTTCCATTGCTGTCTCCATTCCGGATGGGCTGATTACGCCCATCATCAAAAAAAGTGGAGCAGAAGAGCCTGAAGCAGATCAGTCAGGAAACGAAGGATCTGGTCAAACGCGCCCGGGCTGGAAAGCTGAAGCAGGAAGAGTTTCAGGGTGGCACATTTTCCATTTCCAATATGGGCATGTTCGGAGTGCGGGAGTTCTCTGCCATTATCAACCCGCCGCAGGCTGCCATTCTGGCAATCGCCGCTGCCAGCAAACAGGCTGTGGTGAAAGGGAACGAACTGGCTATTGCGACAGTCATGACTGTCACGCTTTCCGTTGACCACCGTGTTGTAGATGGCTCGGTTGCGGCGGAATGGCTCTCGGCTTTCCGGTCTGTGGTCGAATCCCCTCTGACACTTGTTCTTTAACAGCGGGTTTGCAGGAAACGACCATGAGCGAAACGAATTTTGACATTATTGTCGTTGGTGGCGGCCCGGGTGGTTATGTGGCGGCTCTGCGGGCTGCTCAGCTTGGCCTTTCTGCTGCGGTTGTGGAAGCCAGACATCTGGGGGGCATCTGCCTGAACTGGGGCTGTATTCCCACCAAGGCGCTGCTTCGTGCCTCAGAAATCAACCATCTGCTGCATGATCTCGGTCCTTACGGGTTCAGCGCGGAAAAGGTCAGCTTCGATTTTTCTAAAATCGTGGCACGTTCCAGAGCTGTTTCCAAACAACTCTCCAGCGGTGTTGCGCATCTGCTGAAAAAAGCCAAAGTTCCGGTTTTTGAAGGTTACGGCAAGCTGGATGGCGTGGCTGGGGACAAGCGCAAGGTTCTGGTTACACCGGAAAAAGGCGCACCTGTTACGTTGACCGCAAAGCACGTCATCCTGGCGACAGGGGCACGTGCTCGTACCCTGCCGGGTCTGGAACCGGATGGAAAGCTGGTCTGGTCTTATCGGGAAGCGCTGGTGCCGGACGCGCTGCCGCGCCGCCTGCTGGTGATCGGCTCCGGCGCCATCGGGAGTGAATTCGCGTCCTTCTATCGGAATATGGGCTCGGAAGTCACGCTGGTAGAAGTTGCACCCCGTATCCTGCCTGTCGAGGATGAAGAAATCAGCGCACTCGCCCGCAAAGCTTTTGAAAAGCAGGGTATGCGGGTGCTGACCAGCGCGAAAATTGGCGCGCTGCGCAAATCGGCAACGGATGTCACCGTCCCGGTTGAAGTGAACGGCAAGACTGAAGACTTCACTGTTGATCGTGTGATTTCAGCCGTCGGCATTGTCGGGAACGTCGAGAATATCGGGCTGGAAGGCACCAAGATCAAAACAGACCGCACCCATGTGGTGACGGATGCCCTCTGTCGTACGGGTGAACCCGGTGTTTACGCTATTGGCGATCTCGCCGGGGCACCATGGCTTGCCCACAAAGCCAGCCATGAAGCTGTGATGTGTGTAGAAGCCATTGCAGGAAAACCTGTCCATCCCATTGATGTTACAAAAATTCCGGGATGTACATACTGTCGGCCGCAGATTGCCTCCGTTGGTTACACGGAAGCACGTGCCAAAGAGGCTGGTTATAAGGTCCGTGTTGGTAAATTTCCGTTCATGGCCAACGGGAAGGCTCTTGCCATGGGTGAACCGGACGGGCTGGTCAAGACCGTCTTTGACGCCCAGACAGGTGAACTTCTTGGCGCTCACATGATCGGGGCTGAAGTCACGGAAATGATTCAGGGTTATGTCATCGCCCGTACGGGGGAACTGACAGAAGCGGAACTGGCCGAGACCATTTTCCCTCACCCGACCATTTCTGAGTCCATGCACGAAGCCGTTCTGGCGGCGTATGATGGCGCTCTGCATTTCTAGTCTGCGGACCAGGCTGCCACTCTCGGGGGTGTGATGCTGTCTGGCGCGTCAAATGGGACGTTCTTACCTTGACGCAGGGGTAAGAGCGTTCCAGTTCTTTTGTAACCCGGAGTGTGGGAGCGGGCGATACCATGTCTACACGCGTCTTGATTGACCATCGGAAGGGCGGAGCGTCCAAAATCCGCCACCCGGAAAAAGCACATCGGCCGGACAACCCGATTGCCCGCAAGCCGGAATGGATCCGCGTTAAAGCACCAACGCACCCCGTTTATCACGAAACTCGCAAGCTCATGCGGGACAACCGTCTGGTCACGGTCTGTGAAGAGGCTGCCTGCCCGAATATTGGGGAATGCTGGTCCCAGCGACATGCCACCATGATGATCATGGGGGGAAATCTGCACGCGTGCCTGTTCTTTCTGCAATGTCACAACAGGCCTGCCGCACGCTCTGGACGAGGACGAACCCGCTCGAGTGGCTGAAGCTGTGGCCAAGCTGGGGCTTCGGCATGTTGTTATCACCTCTGTTGACCGGGATGATCTGGAAGATGGCGGAGCACGGCATTTTGCGCGGGTTATCGCATCCATCCGGGACGTTTCCCCCGAGACAACCATTGAAATTTTAACGCCTGATTTTTTACGCAAAAACAACGCATTGGAAATTGTTGTTGAAGCGCGGCCTGATGTTTTCAACCATAATCTGGAAACAGTGCCGCGCCTTTATCCGAGCATTCGTCCGGGTGCGCGCTATTACCAGTCCATGCGCCTGCTGGACCGCGTCAAGCAGTTGGATGCCTCCATTTTCACCAAGTCCGGCCTGATGCTTGGACTTGGTGAAGAGAAGATGGAAATCGCTCAGGTCATGGATGATCTGCGCATTGCAGATGTAGATTTTATTACAATGGGCCAGTATCTGCAGCCTACGGTGAAACACGCGGCGGTTGCCCGTTTTGTCACCCCCACTGAGTTTGAGGAGTATGGCGCCATGGCCCGCGTCAAAGGTTTCCTTCAGGTCAGTTCCAGCCCGCTGACCCGGTCATCCTACCATGCGGATGCGGATTTTGCCGAACTCCAGCAGACGCGTAATGCCCGTCTGGCAGGGGCGAACTGATGCCCAAACACGCAGAAAAGCGTGTTCTCGCGTATCGGGCTGACCAGATTTTTGATCTTGTTGCTGATGTTGGACATTACCCTGAATTTCTACCATGGTGCGTTGCAGCCCGGGTACGGACGCGGACGGCAACAGAACTGGTCGCTGATCTGACAGTTGGTTTCGGCCCGTTCCGTGAAAGTTTTACGTCGCGTGTCACGCTCAACCGTCCTGACAGTATTACGGTGCAGTATGAGAGAGGGCCGTTCCGCTACCTCAAGAATCTCTGGAAATTCACACCGGATTCTCAGGGCTGTGTTGTAGAGTTTTTTGTTGATTTTGAATTCCGCTCCCGAATTCTTCAGGCTGCTATTGGCGTTGTCTTTGGTGAAGCCGTGCGCCTGATGGTTTCTGCCTTTCTGCGCCGCGCGCGTGAGGTTTACGGACCGCCGGAAACGGCGGCGTCCCTATCCAAGGAGCACCCGGTCGCTCAATAGGCAGGCAGCGGGACGCCAGTCATGCTCTTTAAAAGACATAGGGTTATTGTTACGGGGCGCAATTTTCTATACATTAAAACAAAGTTGGAAAGTTGCTTTTTGTAGAAGTGACTCAGCGTATTAGAATAAGGATTGACACTCATGAAAAAACTTTTCGCTGCGACTGCCCTTGTGACAGCCACTCTGGCTGTAAGCCCGGTTTTTGCTGCTACGCATCATGCGCATAGTCACGCTGCTCACTGCTCTGGTGCAAAATGTGCGCCTGCCGCTGCAGCAGCAAAAGGCGATTCCTCCACGGACGATCTGAACAACCAGAGCCTGTCTGCTGCACAGCGCGCCAATGCACCGGCCTTCGCCGCTGCCCCCAGTGCTCCGCTTGCGGCACCTGTTCCGGGTGCCACTGTTGGCGTTCCGGCAGCGGGCACGGGCGTGATGGTGCCGGCGGCTCCTACGGCGCCGGCCATGCCGCACATGACGGCTCCGGCTGCACCGAGCGTCACTGTGCCGGCTAATGCTCCGGCGGCTCAGTAAAAATCCACAACATCCCTTTCAGGGCAGTCTTTCTGTCCTGAAAGAATCGTTGTTAAGAGCGCCAGAGGGACCGTCCTTCTGGCGCTTTTTTGTAAGAGGCGGCTCCAAAAGATCAGATTGATAAAAGATCAGATTGATATCTGACAGAGCTTTTGGGAACGGAGCGGGCGGCTTTGCCGGAACATGACTTAGACTTGGTGGCGAAAAGACAACATCTTCAGGCCCGACAGGTCATTCAGACAGACGCCAGAGACATTCTGGATGACTGTTGAAAGCGGCCTCCAGGATCAGATCTCATCCAAGACGAGACGTAACAAGACTCAGAGCATGCAGGGCGGCCTGAGAACGGATTTCTGTGCGATTTCCCTTGAAAATCCGGTATTCAGCCAACACAGCTCCATTCCGTACGGCGCTACCGAACCAGACCAGCCCTACAGGTTTTTCCGGAGATCCTCCTGCCGGTCCGGCAATGCCTGAAATGGAAACGGAATGTGTGGCGTTGTGTGCAATATTGAGAGCGCCTGAGGCCATCTCTTTCACTGTTTCCGCGCTGACAGCCCCAAACTGTTCCAATGTTTCTGTTCGGACACCAAGAACAGAGTGCTTCATGCTGTTGGAATAGGTCACAAGGCCGCCTTCCGTTACGTCGGAAGAGCCTGCATGGTGTGTCAGCAAGGCGGCCACCAGTCCGCCTGTGCAGCTTTCGGCCGTCACCACCTTTGCCTGAACATGTCGAAGAGCCTTGAGCAGATTTTCAGACTCCTGCATCAGCTCTTCAGAAAATGCTTCATTCAGAAGGGGGTTGGACATTTTTCTTAACCTTTGGATGAGGAGAGGCTGTGTGTGGCCAGACGTCCTGCCTTGATGCAGGCGGCAGCCATAGCTCCAGCAACAAGATCATCCCCCATAATGCCTGTTGCACCATGTTTGCGGTCCAGATAACCAACCGGGCCGGGTTTTGTGATATCGAACAGACGGAAAAGCGCAAAGGCCAGCATGGAAAGTGCCAGACTTTTTGCGCATAGAGGCCGGGTCTTCTGGGTCTTCCGGCAGGCAGGCCAGCAGACTGACCCATAAACCTGCGACCTCATCAATCACAATCCAGCTATGGTCTTCGCCCTCGCCAGCGCGGTCAGCAGCCCACCAGCCAATAATGGAGACTGCGCCAATTGCACCGACAAGAACCTTGGGGCGTTTGAGAAGTGGAAGCCCCAGCAGCAAAGCCGCCAGAGACCCGACTGTGCCCGGCGCACGCGGCGCAAGACCACATCCGCCAAATGTTGCCAGAAAGCGCGCTAATGTCATGCCTATTTTCCCATCGCTGCATAAATGGTCATGTTTTCCCACACCCGCTGGACGTAGTTTCGTGTTTCCGAGATCGGAATAGATTCAATCCAGTCGATCATCTCGTCCTGTGAGGCACCGCTGCGTCCCGGATCTCCAGCCGCCGCCAACTGCCGGGAAAGACGCCCCGGTCCGCCGTTATAGGCCGCTGTCATGTAAGGCACGACATTGCCGAATTTATCCTGAAGGTAAGACAGATAGGCCGAACCCAGCGCCAGATTGTTCTGCGGATTATGCAGTCCAGCCGCTGTTGCCGCCGAAGCTGGAACTCCGGCTCGACGCACCATATCCGCCGCTGTGGACGGTTTGAGCTGCATCAGGCCAATGGCGTTGGACGAACTGATCGCATCAGGATTGAAACTGCTTTCCTGGCGAGTCAGCCCCAGCACCAGACCGGACTGAAGTCCGGTTGACGGGGGCGTATAGGGGGGTTGGCCAGCCTGCGTGGAGAAGAAAGAGGCCATCGCGCCCAACCTGACGGGATACGGCGACGGAGATATCCGGCAGGTTCAACTGCATGGCCAGATCGCACAACGCAAGCCGGTCTGACACGGAGACCAACTGTTGGCTGAGTAGCGTCAAAAAGCTCCGGGCATGTGGTTTATCGCCCCAGGATACAAGCAGTTTAGCCGCCTGAACCAGATCACTCCCGGCAAGACGGCTGGCAGAAGCGGCAGGGTCTCGCTGTGCGGACAGTGCTTTTGTCACAGAAGCCGGGATCTGATCCGGAGCCAGCAACGTCGTTTTATTCCCGGAAAGTCTGGCTGCTGCCATCTGGCCGTAAAACGTGCCGGGATAACTCGCGGCTTTCTGCCAGTCCGCCATGGCGGATGGCGTATCCTGCGACGCCTCGCGGGCACGCCCGAGCCAGTAAAATCCACGGCTTCTGGTGATAAGTGCCGGTGAATCGGCCAGTGGCCTGAAAAAGACTTCTGCCTGCGTCGCGTTGTGCAGTTTTTGCAGGGCGATCCACCCGCTCAGAAACTGCGCGTCCAGCTTGCTGGTGCCTGTCAGCGCGGCATCATTCGCCATGAACAGGGCATCGTCATTCTGCCCGTCCTGTAAGAGTTCCCGTGCCAGTGCATCGCGTTCCCGCCAGAATGCAGGAGAACGTGCTTTTGCTTCCGCCCGTACACCCTCAGTTTTCCAGAGAGCGACAGCATCCGGATCGCGCTTCTGGACACGCAACCAGCGGAGATGATCCAGAATAAGATAAGGATCGTTCGCTTCGGAGGCGGGCAGGGATGAAGCCAGGGTTTCCGCCCCGGAATCATTGGCCCGAAAGGCCAGACGGGCCTGAGCCTGCTGCTGTCGGGAGGTACTGAGATATGGAATGGTCTGACGTGCCGCCGCTACCAGCCCGGCCTTTTCTTCCCGGTTAAACCGGAGCCATGAGGCTTCCTGCGTAACAGCCTGCGGGAATGCGCCCGATATGGCCGCGGCAGCGGTGGATGAGTCGTTCCCATTCATCCACGCCTGCTTTGCATCGGCGGCAAGATGGCTGGAAAGGCCAGAGCCGGACGCGCCCACCTGCGCGGCGCACTGGGCCAGAGCCGGGCCGTAAGTCAGTGTTTGGGCACAGAGTCGCCCAAGCACTGCGGGATCGGTCTCTTTTGCCAGCGCCTGCTGCATGCGCGTCTGCAAAAGCTGCCAGCGCGGCCAGACGGGGCGTGTTTTCAGGAAGTCCGCATATTCCTGCGCACTGGCATGCTGGGAGCCCACCAGACTGAGCCAGACGGTAAGGCGGTCGGACACCGAGCCGGATGATGCGCCATCCCGCGCAGGGGGCGCTTCCACGGTCTCCGATTCAGGCTGCGGCTGTGCCGTTTCCGGCATGGATGAGCCTGCGGAAGACCCCGTGTCGGACGGCCCGGAACACGCACTTAAAAGCAGAAAAGCCAGCGGCAGGACTGCCAGCCGACGCCCTGAAGGAGACGATAAAACTAACATTTCTGAAAGATCAGCGATCCTGCCTGCGCTGGCAAGTCATGATCGTTCAGTCAAAGAAGAACCTGGCTTTTTAGTGAAAGTGGGGAAGATGCATCCAGATCTCGCCACCGCCTTTGACTATCAGTTCAATCGCAACCGCCAGCACAATCAGCAGGCCAACCCATGCAATCCATTTATACCGCTCAAGCAGGCGGGCGATGAAAGAGGCCGCAACCCCCATCAGTAGAACGGACAGAACCAGTCCGGACACCAGCACCCACGGATGCTCGGCCGCCGCCCCCGCGACAGCCAGCACGTTGTCCAGACTCATGGAAAGGTCAGCCAACGCAATCCGAAAGACCGCTTTGCCAAAGCTGCCGGGCGGGGCGTCTCCTTCACCCTCATCATGCTGGCCTGCCCGCATTTCGCAATACATGCGCCAGCATACCCAGGCCAGCAGCAGGCCGCCTGCCAGAGTCAGACCGATAATCTGCAAAAGCTGCACGGCTACCAGAGCCATCAGAATACGGATAACCGCGGCCGCCAGGACGCCGACCAGAATGGCCTTTCGTCGTTCGCTGACAGGCAGGGACCGCACGACCAACCCGATGACAACCGCGTTATCCCCAGCCAGCGTGACATCAATCATCACGACCTGAAGAAACGCAAAGAAAGCCTTCAGGCTGAAAGCATCGAGAAAGCCGTGCACGAAAACTCCGATTCGAGAAGCTGAGACGGGAAAATCAAGGGTCTGAACAGTCTGAAATCACCCCGACTGTCAAAGTTTTTTGTTTCACGGGCAGACGCGGCGCCGGGAATCGGGTAGAGAAGCCCGCATCATTCCGCTCTCAGGAGGAACACCGCGTTATGGTGCCGCGCTATACTCGCCCTGTCATGGCCGCTATCTGGTCGCCAGAAAATCGCTACCGCATCTGGTTTGAGATTGAAGCACTGGCCTGTGAAGCCATGGCCGAATATGGCGCTGTGCCAAAGGACGCCGCGAAAGTCGTGCGCGAGAAGGGCGATGCCGCAATGGCTGCGTTCTGCGACGCCGATCTGGCCCGCATTGACGAAATCGAGGCGGAAACGCGCCACGATGTCATCGCCTTTCTGACCTGGCTTGCTGAAAAAGTTGGACCGGAAAGCCGCTTTGTGCATCTGGGCATGACCTCTTCTGACATTCTGGACACCTGTCTGGCTGTCCAGTTAACGCAGGCGACCGACCTTCTGCTGAAGGATCTGGACGATGTTCTGGAGGCCCTGCGTACCCGTGCGTTTGAACATAAACACACACTGACCATTGGCCGCAGCCACGGTATTCACGCCGAACCGACGTCTTTTGGTCTGAAACTTGCCGGACATTATGCCGAGTTTCTCCGCAACAAGGCACGTCTTGAAACGGCGCGTGCGGAAATTGCCACCTGCGCCATTTCCGGTGCGGTCGGCACCTTCGCACATCTCGACCCACGGGTTGAATCCTACGTGGCTGAGCGTCTGGGGCTGAAGCCGGAGCCTGTGTCCACACAGGTCATCCCGCGTGACCGTCACGCCGCCTATTTCTGCGCGCTCGGCGTGATTGCCAGTGGCATTGAGCGTCTTGCAATTGAAGTGCGGCACCTTCAGCGGTCTGAAGTGCGGGAAGCCGAGGAATTCTTCCATAAAGGTCAGAAGGGTTCCTCCGCGATGCCGCATAAGCGGAACCCGGTGCTGACAGAAAACCTGACAGGGCTTGCCCGCCTTGTGCGCTCTGCCGTTATCCCGGCGCTGGAAAACGTGGCGCTGTGGCATGAGCGCGACATCAGCCATTCGTCCGTTGAACGGAATATCTGCCCTGACGCCACCATCGGTCTGGACTTCGCTCTGGCGCGTCTTGCCGGAATGATGAGCAAGCTGATGATCTATCCGGACCGTATGGCCGCCAACATCGAAAGCCTTGGCGGTGTTGTCCATTCCGGCGAGGTCCTGCTGGCTCTGGCCCGTGCGGGTCTTTCCCGTGAGGACGCCTATCGCATCGTGCAGCGCAACGCGATGGAAACATGGACAAAGCTCGGTACGCCGGGAGGTCGCACATTCCGCGAAAATCTGGCGGCAGACCCGGAAATTTCCGGGCGTGTTCCGGCGGAAACGCTGGATGCCGCGATGGACAGCCGCCAGCATCTGAAGGCGCTGGACGGTCTGTATCAGAAAGTATTTGGGGAACCCGGCCCGGCTCTGTGAGCGGGGCGCTCCCTATATCTTCCATGTCCGAAGCCTGCTATGACGCGTCTGAAGAAGGGAAGGCTGGCAACAGTCTGCCCCCGGACCGGTTGCAGGGATCGGTTTTAAATGTTCAAGACAGGTAAGGATGACCATGGCCCGTCGCCGCCAGCTTTACGAAGGTAAAGCCAAAATCCTTTTTGAAGGTCCGGAACCCGGCACCCTTGTGCAGTATTTCAAGGATGACGCTACCGCCGGAAACGGTGCTAAAAGCGGCGTCATTACCGGCAAGGGTGTGCTGAACAACCGTATCAGTGAACATCTGATGCTCCGCCTGCAGGAAATCGGCATTCCCACGCACTTCATCCGTCGCATCAACATGCGTGAACAACTGGTGAAGGAAGTCGAGATCATTCCGCTTGAAGTTGTTGTCCGCAATATTGCGGCGGGCAGCATTGCCAAGCGTTTCGGTATTGATGAAGGCACGCGCCTGCCGCGCTCCATTGTTGAGTTTTACTACAAGAATGATGAGCTGAATGATCCCATGGTCTCTGAAGACCATATTATCGCTTTTGGCTGGGCCTGCCCGCACGACCTGGAAGACATGACGTCCATGGCCATGCGGGTGAACGATTTCCTGTGCGGCCTGTTCAGCGGGATTGGCATTCAGCTTGTCGACTTCAAACTTGAATTTGGCCGCTTGTGGGAAGGGGACGACATGCGGATTGTTCTGGCGGATGAAATTTCGCCGGACAACTGCCGCCTGTGGGACAACCAGACCAACGAGAAGCTTGATAAGGACCGTTTCCGCCGTGACCTGGGTAATGTCCGGGAAGCCTATCAGGAAGTTGCCCGCAGACTGGGTATTCTGCCTGAAGCAGGCAATGGCGGAGATATGAAAGGTCCGGAGACCATGCAGTGACCATGCCGACAGCAACGGGGGCTTTATCATGAAAGTACGTGTAACCGTCATGCTTAAGGAAGGTGTGCTCGACCCGCAGGGGAAAGCCATCGGCCAGGCATTGCACACACTGGGTTTTCCGGGCGTGAAGGACGTCCGGGTTGGCAAGATTATTGATCTGGATGTTGAAGGCACGGATCGTGCCGCCGTTCAGAAGCAGGCCGAAGACATGGGCCGGGATCTTCTGGCCAATCTGGTCATTGAAGACTTTAAGGTTGAGGTGCTTGGATGAAACGCCTTGTCCTGATCGCCCCCCTGATTGCTTTGGGCGGCGCTCTGCTTGCACCAGATCAGGCGCATGCGCAGCGTATTTCTCCTATGCAGACCGGTAATTTTGCCCGCATTTGCAGCCGTCCTGCTGGTGCGACCGTCTGTGACGCATACATCACCGGTGTGGCGGATGCTGTCGCGCTCTCCAAAATCAATGACCGGAATGAAGGTGATCCGTCCGCTCCGGCGGGTTTCTGCGTCCCGACGTCAGAAAACGGCGCCGCCATGCGTGGAAAAGTGCTGGCATGGCTGAAGGCGCACTCTGATGCGCTGTCCAAACCGGTAGGTGAAAGCGTCTTCAAGGCCCTGCACGACTCTTATCCCTGTAGCGCCGCAAAATGAAAGCAGCGATTGTTGTCTTTCCGGGCACGAACCGCGAGCGCGATATGGCGATCGCACTGCGGCGTGTTACCGGACATGAACCCCGCATGGTCTGGCACCGTGATACCGACCTGACGGGGATTGATCTCGTTGTTCTGCCGGGTGGCTTCAGCTACGGGGATTACCTGCGCTGTGGCGCCATGGCGGCCCATTCTCCCATTATGGCGGAAATCCGCGGCTTTGCGCAGAAGGGCGGTCATATTCTGGGGGTCTGTAACGGCTTTCAGATTCTGACGGAAACCGGCCTGCTTCCGGGTGCTCTGTTGCGGAACGCCAATCTGCGCTTCCTGTCTCAGGACTGCCACCTGCGTGTGGAACGGACGGATACGCCCTTCACCCACAAGTGGAAAAAGGGGGGATGTCTTCCGCACGCCCATGGCGCATGGGGACGGGAACTATACAGCCGACCAGAGCACGCTGGACCGTCTGGAAGGCGAGGGGCTTGTGGCCTTCCGTTACGCCACGGCGCAAGGCGTCGTGCAGGCGGATGATGATGCCAGCAACCTCAATGGCAGTGTGAACAGCATTGCGGGAATCCTGAGCGAAAATACCCGTATCTGCGGCATGATGCCTCATCCGGAAGATCTGGTTGACCCGTTGATGGGCGGCGTGGATGGTCTGCGGCTGTTTGAAGGTCTTGTGGAGGCTCTTGTCCGGTGAAAAAGACCGTTGATGACTCTCTGGCCCGGGAATTCGGGCTGACGTCTGAAGAATATGCGCGTGTTGTTTCCATCATGGGCCGCACACCAAGCCTGACAGAGCTTGGTGTGTTTTCGGTCATGTGGTCCGAGCACTGTTCTTACAAATCCTCCCGCAAATGGCTGCGCACGCTTCCGACCACAGCCCCCTGGGTCATTCATGGTCCGGGTGAGAACGCTGGCGTGGTGGATATCGGGCTTGGCTATGCCGCCATTTTCAAGATGGAAAGCCATAACCACCCGTCCTTTATTGAACCCTATCAGGGGGCTGCTACCGGTGTTGGTGGCATCCTGCGTGACGTGTTCACCATGGGCGCACGCCCCATTGCCAACCTGAACGCCCTGCGTTTTGGGAACCCGGAAACACCCCGGACCCGCCAGATTATTGATGGCGTGGTGCGCGGCATTGGGGGCTATGGCAACTGTGTTGGCGTGCCGACGGTCGGTGGCGAAATCAATTTCCACCCGGCTTATGATGGCAACCCGCTCGTTAACGCCATGACGGTTGGCCTTGCGCGTAAAGACCGGATTTTCCTCTCTGCCGCGGCAGGGGTTGGCAATCCGGTTGTCTATGTTGGTTCCCGCACGGGGCGCGATGGCATTCATGGTGCCACCATGTCCTCCGCCGAGTTTGACGAAAACGCGATGGCGAAGCGCCCGACCGTTCAGGTTGGCGACCCGTTCATTGAAAAACTGCTCATTGAAGCCTGTCTGGAACTGATGGCGACAGACGCCATTGTTGCCATTCAGGACATGGGGGCCGCGGGCCTGACCTCTTCCGCCGTGGAAATGGCCGGGAAAGGGGGCGTGGGCATCGAGCTTGATCTGGATGCCGTGCCGCAGCGCGAACCGGGCATGACAGCGTACGAGATGATGCTGTCCGAAAGCCAGGAGCGCATGCTCATGGTGCTCAAGCCGGACCGCACCGAAGTGGCGCGCAAGATCTTCGAGAAATGGGAACTGGACTTCGCCATTATCGGGCATCTGACCGAAACCGGCCATATTGTGGTGAAGCACAAAGGGCAGGTGGAAGCGGATATTCCGCTGGACCCGCTGGCGGATCAGGCGCCGATCTATGATCGTCCGGCAACAACACCAGTTACCCGGAGCCACTTGGCCCGGTGCATGCGCCGCTTTCTCTGGATGCAACACTGCTCAAGCTGATTGGCTCGCCCGATCTCGCATCCCGAGCATGGGTGTGGAACCAGTATGACAGCACGGTTGGCGGCCAGACGGTCCGTCGTCCGGGGGCAGCTGATGCCGCGATTGTCAAGATTGAAGACACCTCGCTTGCACTCGCGATCACGACAGACTGCACACCGCGTTATTGCCATGCAGACCCCAGAACCGGGGGTGCGCAGGCGGTAGCAGAAGCATGGCGGAATATTACAGCCACCGGCGCGCGCCCGCTGGCCGTGACCGACAACCTCAATTTCGGCAATCCTGAAAAGCCGGAAATCATGGGGCAGTTTATTGCCGCCATTGAAGGTATGGGGGATGCCTGTCGTGCGCTGGATTTCCCGGTCGTGAGTGGCAACGTCTCACTGTATAACGAGACACGGCAGCCGGATGGTTCTGCTATGGCTATTCTGCCTACCCCCGCCATTGGTGCGTTGGGTGTGCTGGATGATGTGACAAAAGCCGTTGGTCTGGGCATGCAGGATGGAAAGGCTGTGGTTCTGGTGGGTAAAACCCATGGGGAACTGGGCCAGTCCATCTGGTTGCGTGAAGTTCTGGGCCGTGAAGACGGGCCGCCGCCGCCGGTTGATCTGGCTACTGAAAAGCAGAATGGCGATTTTGTCCGGCAGGAAATCCTGAGCGGCGCGGTTTCCGCCTGCCATGACCTTTCTGACGGTGGCCTGATGGTTGCCGTGGCGGAAATGGTGATGGCAAGCGGCGTGGGCTGTGAACTGGAAAGCCCGGACAGTGGCATTCGTCCGGAAGCCTTCTGGTTTGGTGAAGATCAGGCCCGTTATCTGGTGTGTGTGGACAACGCCGCGGAATTCTGCGCCCGCGCAGAAAAAGCGGGGGTTCCGGCACGTCTGATGGGTCAATCCGGCGGAAATGATTTGATTTTGCCCAGTGGCGTCACAATATCTGCTGCACGGCTGGTGACAGCCCATGAGGCCTTTTTCCGGTCCTGATGACCCGCTGAGACTCTGGAAGGGATCTGTAAGCCATGGCGATGTCCGCCACTGAACTTGAGACGTATCTTCGTCAGGCTTTCCCCGATGCGCAGATCAGGATTGATGATCTGGCCGGGGACGGTGACCATTATTCCTGCTCTATCGTGAGTGAGGCGTTCAAAGGCCTCAACCGCGTGAAGCAACATCAGCTTGTCTATCAGGCGTTACAGGGGCACATGGGCGGCAAGCTGCACGCTCTTGCGCTGCAGACATCTGCACCCTGAACAGCGTATTTCCCCGCTTTTTTAGCAAGGACCCAGGTTAATGTCGGAAACTGTCAAACAGCAGATCCAGAACGAAATTGATACCAACCCCGTCATGCTGTTCATGAAGGGTGATGCCGACTTCCCGCAGTGCGGCTTTTCCGCGCGCGTGGTGCAGATTCTGGAGCATGTGGGTGTCCCGTTCAAAACCGTGAATGTTCTGGCCGATGCCGGCATCCGTCAGGGGATCAAGGATTTCTCCAACTGGCCGACCATTCCTCAGCTTTACATCAAAGGGGAGTTCATTGGCGGCTGTGACATCGTGACTGAAATGTACCCAGTCTGGTGAATTGCAGACGCTGCTGAAGGAAAAAAATATCCCTGTTAAGGCCGCATCCTGATTTTTTAAGTTGTCAGGCACTCAGCGTGCTGTGTAGTCTGACAACAGACAAACAGAGGTGGGATGTTTTTTGATGATGCGTTTTCCGTTTGTGCGCTGTGCCTTCGCTTTTGTTGGTTTGAGCGCTGGTACATTTGCAGTTCATTCCTCAGCACACGCGGAACGCGTCATTTCTGATCTGGAAGCCAGTAAACTGACGTTCGCGGCTCTGACTGCGGTTCCGCCGCCGGTTGTTCACACACGTCACGTCATGCGTGTCAGTCATCAGGTGGCTTCCCGTCGGGGTGCATCTCCTCATAACATGGTGCATCTGGTGTCCTATCACCCGGCAAAACACGCTGTGGCACATACCGCGACGCGTCGCCATCGCACCTGATGCGATCCGGCCTCTAACGTCTCGTAAGAAGCGCGGCCTGCCTCTGGCTCCGCGCTTTTTCTACATCTGGCGAATAATATCTTTGATCCAGAGCAGAGTGTTCTGTTCATCAACGGCGATCAGATCAAACCGCAGATCTTCGTAGGACCAGTGCGGATTCATGGCCAGAAGACATTCTGCCGCCCGATAAAGGCGTCTTTGCTGAGAAATCGTCAGACATTCCGTAGCGCTTCGGAGAAGTTGACGTTTTTTTACTTCTACAAAGCAAATCAAACTGCCTTTGCGTATAACAATATCAATCTCGCCACGTCGTGTCCGTGCTCTTTTTAATAGAATAGTCCAGCCTTCTTTTATACAAGCAGAGCAGACGACGTCTTCCGCGCCCAGACCGTCCTGATACGCTTTTGCCCCACGCGCCTGTCGGTCCAGTTTTTGCCGATTCGGTCCTGCCTTGATGTGATCTGGTCTGACTGTCACTCTCTGAGTCCTTTCAGGATACCTGTTGCCCCATGACGTTTGATATTCTGCCGCATTTTTCTCTGGTGACAGTCACGATCATTCGTTTTGTACTGGTGACAAGCGTTGCATTACATATTCTTCTGACAAAGCGTAATACATCATCCGCCATCGGGTGGATCGGTATCTGTGTCCTGATGCCCGCCACGGGTACCATTCTGTATCTTATGTTCGGGATCAACCGTGTGCGGCGATTGGCCAAAAAACTGGTGAGTGGGCGGGTGTCAAGGCGCTTTGAAGAATCCCACAGTTCATCATGGAACAGGGAGCTTGAGGGGCCGTTTGCGCCACTGGCGGTCATGGTTGGTAAACTCACCAGCCGCCCGCTGGTCGGTGGTAATCGCATACTTCCCCTGCATGATGGAGACGGCGCCTATCCGCTTATGCTGGAAGCCATTTCCAATGCAGAACACAGTGTTCTGCTCTGTTCCTACATTTTTCGGAATGACCTGATTGGCAGTCTGTTTATTGACAAGCTGATTGCAGCACATGAGCGCGGTGTACAGGTCCGCGTTCTGGTGGATGGCATTGGAAGCGGCTATTTCCTGTCACCCGTGTATCGTCGCCTGAAGCGGGCGGGGGTGCCGTGTGGGCGTTTCATGCACTCCATGCTGCCTTGGCGCATGCCTTACATCAATCTGCGTAACCATCGGAAAATTCTGGTGGTGGATGGCCGGATCGGCTTCATGGGTGGCCTGAATATTGGGGATGAGAATCTGGTTTCGAGAAAGCCACCGCACCCAGTGTCTGACACCCACTTTCGTCTGGAAGGGCCTATCGTCAAGCAACTGGCGGAAGCCATCGCGTGGGACTGGTATTTTGTGACGCAGGAAATGCTGGAAGGTGACATCTATTTCAAGGAGCACACCAGCACAGGAGACTCTCCCGCCCGGATTGTTACAGCCGGTCCCGACACCGATCTTGAAAAAATTGAATACACCATGCTTCAGGCCGTCACACTGGCCCGGCGGCAGGTGAGGGTTATGACGCCCTATTTCCTGCCGGGATCACGCGTCATGTCAGAACTGGCACTTGCTGCTTTGCGTGGTGTGCTGGTGGATGTGGTTATTCCGCTTCGGAGTAATCATCCGCCACTGGACTGGGCATGCGCCGCCAACATCGCGCCATTGCTGGATGCTGGTGTGCGTGTCTGGCTGGTCAATCCACCATTCAACCATTCCAAGCTGATGGTTGTGGACCGGGCATGGTCTTTTGTCGGGAGTTCAAATCTCGATATCCGCAGTCTGCGCCTGAATTTCGAAATCAATATGGAAACCTATGATCCCGCAATGGCTGAAATGCTGGATGACTTCATCTGTCATCATAGAAACCGCCGTCTGACCCATCATGATCTGGACAAGCGGAACAAGCTGATTCAGATTCGCGATGCCGCAGCGCGTCTGTTCATGCCCTATCTATGAGGCCACTGACGCCAGAACATTGACATCAGGCCGCAACTGAACAGAAATGGGCCGGTGGTCAGATGCAAAAACCGGCAGGACTCTGGCGCTCAGGCAACTCATCCCTTCCACCAGACAGCGGTCTATGCGGATGGGAACCAGATCCACCATCCGATGCGTCGGGGCTTTGGGGCCGACATCTTTGAAACCGGGTACGAGCGTGGGGCCGACAAGGTTGAAATCCCCAAGAATGGCGCAGGGTGCAGGCAGAAGTGCCGCAATACGCCGCAACTGCCGCCGGTTTAAAACCTGCCCATGCGATAAGTGAACATTTGCCAGTGAAAATGGACCATAATCAATAATCTGGGCATGTCGTTTGACGACCGGACCGGACGGAATGGTGCAGGCCCGCGGCGTGCGGGCAAAAGGGGTCCGGCTCCAGCAGGCGGGGCCATGGATCCGGCCAGGCAGGGGAGCCCGCGCATAATATCCCCCCCATAATATCAGGGAGCACGTCGATTTCAGCCGTTGCTTCCTGCATCAGCAGAATATCAGGCTTTTCCTCTTCTATCAGCGCAACAACGTCATGCACGGTTGCTCCCGTCCTGCGCAGGAGGTTCCAACTGATGATTTTCGTGCTGCCCTGCTCTCCCGTCACCGGTGGCCTGATCTGCTTTTTTGTGACGGCGCCCTTCCATGAGACGGAGAAAATGTCGCCTCATGATGGCAGTCTCCTTTGATCGTCAGCAGAAGAGCGGGACGAGAGTTCCTGATCAGCGAATTCCACGGTCAGGGTAAATCCGACAGCAAGCAGGATGGGGCCAAGAAAAATTCCCAACCCGCCAAACGCCATGACACCGCCAATAACGCCCAAGACGGTCAGAAGGTAAGGCAGCTTGCTCCCCCGCGCAATAAAGAGTGGGCGGATAATGTGATCGGCGCCGGAAATCAGCAGGAGGCCGTATAGAAGCAGCACGACCCCTCGAACAACATGGTGGTCAACCAGAAGCCAGAGTGACGCCGGAACCCAGACAAGCGGAGCCCCAATGGGCAGGACCGCCAGAAAGGCCGCCAGCACACCAAACATCACCGGTTCGGACAGTCCTGTCAGCGCGAAACCAATGCCAGTCAGAACGCCCTGAATGATTGCAGTTCCCAGAATACCATACACAGTGCCCCGCACGGTGCCGCCAATAATGTGCAGATGCCGGCCCGCGTGCGGCCCGGCAATGCGGGTGATGACCGCTTTAATCGTATCGCCCAGAGACGGTCCACTGAGCCAGAAGAAGAACGCAATAAACAGAGCCATTACAAGATGCAGCGCACCATTGGCGACCTGCATGAAGAGAAGCAGCAGGGACTGAATGATATCCCCCGCATAGGGCCTCAGGCTCTCTCCCATATGGTCAACATCATGGCTCCAGTGCTGCCACTGATTGGCAAGTTCCTGCCCGAACATGGGAATGTTTGTCAGCCAGCCAGGGGGCGGGGGCAGGTGGTGCGAAAAACTGAAAAGCGCGTTCAGCCGGGAAGCCCAGCGCGGACTGGCTGCGATTGTCGTAGAGGCCAGAAAGGCCAGCGGAATGACGAATCCGACGGCGCATAAAAACGTCATCGTCAGGCTGGCCGCCAAAGCACTCATACGGCGCCGGAGATGCTGGAAAACGGGCCATGTCGCATATGTCAGGACACCCGCCCACAGAATGGCTGAGGAAAACGGGGCGAGAACGATAACGCATCCGTAAGCAACGCCGCCAAGCAGCAGAGCCAGCATGATCCGTTCCGTCGTCAAGGTCAGCCCATCCATCATGACATCAGTAAACCACGGATTTTACACTTTGTCTGTTGCCTTAAAGGCGTGCCCCCTCTGCAACAGGACTATACCAGCACCCAGTATCTGTACCGGCACCCAATATCTGAATTTGTTACGAGCCTGATGTTTAGTCCCGTTGTTTGATGGTACGGATTTTGCATGAACCGTGATGGTTCTTTTCCCACGGCTGGCAAATGAATTCATATGGGGTGAGCCCGCGCAGTGTCTTGAGCCTGCGGGCGAAATTGTAAGCCGCGACGAAATCGGTGAGGTGCTGGCGCAACTGGTCATGCGTTTCGGAATAGAAGCGCTTGACCGTCGCCTCCTTGATCGTCCGGTTCATGCGTTCGACCTGGCCATTCGTCCACGGATGTCGGGGTTTTGTCAGGCGATGCCCGATATCGAGATCGGCACAGGCCGCTTCGAAAGCATGGCAACGGAACAGGACGCCATCGGCCCGCATGGCCTTGATATCCTCCGGTGTCCATCCGTCGCCGGTCGGATCGGTGCAATGCGTGCCATTGTCTGTCAGCACGGTATGGATGCGGTATGGAACCGCAGCGGCGAGGGCGCGCAGAAAGTCACCGGCAACGCGACGTGTTGCTTTCCCGTGCAGTTGGACGAATGCGAATTTCGATGTCCGATCAATCGCCACAATAAAGATAGAGGCGTCCCATTTCAGTGCGGACTTCGGCGATGTCACTATGAAAATAGCCGATCGGATAGGTCCTGAACTTTGAACACTTCGGCTTGGCGCCTTCTGTGTCGGACAGGCGGCGGAACGCCACGATGATGGCTTCCTCCTCGATCGACAAAACCGTCGAAAGAGGAACTTTCGGACCAGTACGCCGATCCGCCGTATCGGACCGCGCCTTCCATTTGGCGACCGTCTTCGGGTTGATCCCGTAGCGTTGCGCCAGAGCCCTCAGGCTCTCCTGACTATGTTGTATCGCTCGACGGACTGCCGCTGTCGTCGTGGCGCACGCGTGGTAAACCTGGCCCATAATGCTTCCTTCCACTCGCGTGAAAATAATGCACCATCGAACAACGGGACTAAACATCTAGCATTGACGGAATTTTACAATATGTTAATTAACGGATTATTAACGATCCTGTCTGATAAAGAATATTTTTTATAACACGTTGATTCATAAGGTGAGGTCCATGACTGCTGTCATAATGCATCTTGGTGAGATTGGTCAGCAGTTAAGAGCCTTTCGCCTTAAATCGGGCATGCGGGCGGATGAGATTGCTGCCCGGCTTGGTGTTTCCCGCGCAGCATTGTATCGTTATGAAAAAGGTGAAGTCATCAAGCTGGATACTGTCCAGAGACTTGCTGAACTTCTGAATATTTCCCCTCTGACGCTTCTTGGGATCGGTATCGAATATTATAGCTGTCCTGATAGTTTCTTTCAGAAAATCACCCAGATGGAAGGCGATATTGAACAGATTCTTCAGGTCGCAGACCCTATCTGTTATCAGGTTACATCGCGTGCTTATGATGCTGTTCTACTGGAAGCACATACCGGCCAGTTTCAAAAAAACGATAATGAGCGGACGGCAACGCCCGTTATTCTGGCTCAGTCAACACGACGTGCACTCTATAGCCAGAGAAAACCATCCATTATTTCCATGCTTCATGAAAGCCGGATTATTGAATTCCTGACACAGGGGGTCGGAGCTGGCATTCCCATGTCCGACGCCTTGCGGCACAAAGCGCGACAGGTTGCTGTTCAGGAAATCCGGAATATCATTACTCTGATCGATTCCGTCCCCATGGGACTTCAGTTTAGCGTCATTCCCGAGACTATTGCTGTAACATCATGCATCTTTATGCGCAGCAATGATCAGGTGGCCGTGGCGATCAACCCCTTCCGCTGTGACTGCACCGTCGAAAATACGGTTGGAATTGCCATGATCACCTCGTCTCCAGAAGCCGTGGCAATCCATCAGCATATGCTCCAGACACTCTGGCAGATCTCCATTAAAGGAACTGAGGCCATCGAACGCCTTAAAATACTGGTAAAGCAATACGGAGCCATCTAAGAATCGCCATTTTAAAAATCCAGACAATACCTTTCTGGATAGACCTGCTTTACTCTTGCCAGACCTTTGTCGTTGTTCCGGGATTAAAGCCATGTCTCCCCTGATTTCAGTTAAAACTCTTGCCTCCCTGCAGGAGACAAGTGCCCTACGGGTTCTTGATGCAACGGCCCTGTTGCCCGGAGAGAGCGGTAATCCGGATACATTTTTTCTCCAGACGCGTATTCCCGGTAGTCTGCGCTTCGATATTGATCTTTTTTCCGATCCGGAAAGCACACAGCCCCATACTGTTCCATCGGCTGCACGCTTTGGCCGTCTGTTTGGTGCACTGGGCATGACCCGCTCCACTCGGGTTGTTTTTTATGATCAGGGTAATACGGCTTCTGCCTGCCGGGGGTGGTGGCTGGCCAGACTGTTCGGGCATGAGCAGGTTTTTGTGCTGGATGGTGGCCTGCCCGCATGGCAGAGCGAGGGCCAGCCTACCGAGCAGGGCCCCGTCGAGCAGCCAGTCGCTCAGCCGTACATGCCAGCCCCGTTTCTCCCGCCTGAAAGGCTTGGGCGACATGCTGGACTGTGTTGCGGGCGGGATGAACCCTATTCTGGATGCCCGAGCAGCCGCGCGTTTTTATGGACAGGTGCCTGAGCCACGCCCCGGTCTGGCGTCCGGACATATGCCTGGCGCCATCAATCTTCCTTACAAGAATCTGCTTGCAGAAAACGGCCAGTTTCTTCCCGCCAAACGCGTCCGGGATGTGTTCCTTGAAGCCGGCCTACCGGCTGACAGACCCGCTATTACGACCTGTGGGTCGGGAATGTCCGCTGCCGTTCTGAGTGTTGGTCTTGCGCTGGCAGGTTTTGACGAAGGTGCTCTCTATGACGGATCATGGGCGGAATGGGGTGCGACGCCAGATGCCCCGGTGACAAAGGGACTTTGAAGCATGACGTCTGAGAGTAACGTGACGCGGGGTTGGGATAAGCTGTCTTCCATGCTCACCCGTCTGGCCAGACCCGAAGCCAACCCTGAGGGCGCACCTGTCAACATGCCTATGACACGTGGCTCCACCGTGTTGTTTCCCACGCTGAACGACATGCGCAGGCAGGGTCAGAAGCGCTTTGATCACGCCTATATTTACGGTGCCATGGGCACACCTGTTCAGCATGAACTGGAAAAAGCGATAGCCGTCATTGAAGGCGGCACGGACTGTCAGGTTGTCTCTTCCGGGCTTGCTGCCTGCACGACACCTCTGCTCGCCTTCCTGAATGCCGGGGAACACTGCCTTCTTCCGGACTCCGTTTATAATCCGACCCGGCGCTTC
Organism: Zaprionus nigranus; assembly: GCA_018903425.1. Taxonomy (NCBI): domain Eukaryota; kingdom Metazoa; phylum Arthropoda; class Insecta; order Diptera; family Drosophilidae; genus Zaprionus; species Zaprionus nigranus. Next base: position 1,153,446 of record JAEIGD010000013.1, on the reverse strand, counting down.
GCGGATAATGTTCTCAAACGCTTTGGTGTGGAAACAACATATTATCCGCCCTGTGCTTCCGCGGAAGAGTTGAGCCGTCTGATCCAGCCCAACACGCGCGTTGTGTTTGCCGAAAGCCCCGGCAGCCATACGTTTGAAGTTCAGGATGTGCCGATGCTGGCCCGCGTGGCACATGCGCATGGTGCAAGACTGATGATGGACAATACGTGGGGTTTTGGCATTTTTGCTCCCTTCGCACACGGTGTTGATGTCTCCATTCAGGCGCTGACCAAATACCCTTCAGGTCATTCTGATGTGATTGCCGGTGCCGTTACGGTCGCCAAGTCTGAAGACTGGCACCTGCTGCGGGATACTGCCATTCAGCTTGGTCAGCTTGCCGGGCCGGATGATTGCTGGCTGACTCTGCGCGGCCTGCACACCATGGGTGTCCGGTTGTCGCATCAGGCACGCTCAGCCATGCATGTTGCTCAATGGCTGAAGAACAGGCCGGAAGTCGCACGGGTGCAGCATCCGGCTTTTCCTGAATGCCCCGGTCATGAAATCTGGAAACGCGATTTTACTGGAGCCGGATGCCTTTTTGGCTTTGCTCTGAAAGACACATTCAGTCAGAGCGCCATGGAAGCGATGATTGATTCCCTCCGGCTTTTTGGAATCGGGGCCTCATGGGGCGGGTATGAAAGTCTCGTGCTGCCGACCAGCAACAGCATTATCCGGAATTTCCCGACGGATGAGGCCGAAGGTCCGTCCATGCGTCTACAGATCGGTCTGGAATGTGCGGAAGATCTGATTCAGGATCTGGAACAGGGGTTAGGCGTTCTGAAAGCCCACACGTAATACCTACCCACCTCTTCAATCCTGCCCGGAGCGGAGCCGGAAGGTCGCTGCTTCGGCGACGTGGGATGTCTGAATTTCGCGCTCGCCCGCCAGATCGGCAATGGTCCGGCCAACACGGATCATGCGGGTATAGCCACGCGCTGAAAAGCGGAAGCGGGCTGCCACTTTCTGTGCAAGAGCCTGCGCGGTTTCTGTTATGGGCATCTGTTCCAGCGTGGCCTGTGCATTTTTCATGCCCTCATGCCGGGCATACTGCCGCAGGCGAGCGACCTGCACACGTTTTGCGACTGGTGCGCTTGCTTCCCCAGAAGGGCCGGAAAGATAATCCAGCGGCACAAAAGGTTGCATGGCTACATGGATATCAATGCGGTCCAGTAAGGGGCCGGACAGTCGGGCCATGTAGTCCTCACCGCAGCGCGGAGCTTTGCGGCACTCCTTGCTGGCATCCCCCAGATATCCACAGCGGCACGGGTTCATGGCGGCAATAAGCTGGAAGCGGGCAGGGTAGGCGACATGCACAGCCGCACGGGCAATACTGACCCGGCCCGTTTCCAGCGGTTGCCGCAGGGCTTCCAGTGCCGCCCGGGAAAATTCCGGCAGTTCATCCAGAAAGAGGACTCCGTGATCGGCCAGACTGATTTCACCGGGCCGCGCCTTGTTTCCTCCTCCGACAAGAGCGGGCAGGGTGGCGGAATGATGTGGGTCTCTGAACGGCGGACGCCTGATTGGCCGACCGTCCTTCAACAGTCCGGCCGCGCTGTAAATGCGGGAAACATCAAGACTTTCCCGTTGTGTAAGGTCTGGCAGCAGGCTGGGCAGGCGGGCCGCGAGCATGGATTTTCCAGCACCTGGCGGCCCGGACAGCAGAATGGAATGACCGCCCGCTGCTGCAATTTCCAAGGCACGACGACCAGTTTCCATTCCCTTGATTTCCGCAAGATCGGGCACTGGAGCAGAGACGGGACGGGATGTCTGTTCTGAGAAAGTCGGCGGTGTGAGAACCTGAAGACCCGTGAAGTGATTGATAAGTGCCAGAAGTGTGGGAGCGCCAAGAATAGCGATGTCACCACCACACAAGGCTTCTTCCGCCTGCATGCCGGGACAGATCAGCCCGAGAGACATGGAGGAGGCTTCAATAGAGGCGGACAGCACACCCGCGACCGGGTTCAGACGACCATCCAGAGACAGTTCGCCTAACGCTGCAAAACGCGCCACCTCCTCATAAGGCAGGATTTCCATGGCACAAAGCAGAGCAAGGGCGATGGGAAGGTCAAAATGCGATCCCTCTTTCGGGATATCCGCGGGCACAAGATTGACGACAATACGCTTGGCCGGGAGCGCCATGCCCATGGAGGTGAGGGATGCGCGGACGCGTTCCCGTGCCTCGGCCACGGCTTTGTCAGGTAGGCCGACAATCAGAAACGCCGGAAGACCGGATGAAATCTGCACTTCCACCCAGACGGGCCGCGCCTCGATCCCGGCAAAGGCGAAGCTACGGATGCGGGAATTGATCATTCCCGCTCCCGAGTCTCTGCATAAAATTACTGGCCCTGATAAATCAGGCGGGCACGAATGGTGCCCTCAAGGTCACGCAGCGCATGAAGGATGATGTCATCCGTGTCCTTGTTGCCGCCTGTGTCGGCTTCCACCACCACGTATCCGATCTCACCATCCGTCTGTAAAAACTGGGATGTGACATTGCAGGTCTGTTTAAGGAAAACCTCATTCAGACGCATCATCATCCCCGGTACGTTATGGTGGACGTGCATGAAGCGTGTGCCGCGTGGGCTCTGCGGCAACTGCACACCGGGAAAATTTACGGCACCAAAGGTTGATCCCACATCGGAATATTCAACCAGCTTACGGGCCACTTCCACACCAATCCGTTCCTGCGCTTCCGCTGTGGAGCCGCCGATATGCGGTGTCAGGATCACGTTATCCAGCCCCATCAGCGGTGTGGCCAGACGGTCATTCGGTCCTTTGGGTTCTTTGGGGAACACGTCAATGGCAGCACCCAGCAGATGCCCGTCTTTCAGCGCTTCAGCCAGAGCGTCCAGATCCACCACATTGCCACGGGCGTTATTGATCAGGAACGATCCCTTTTTCATGGCGCGGATCTGCTCCGGTCCCATCATGTTCCGGGTGGCGGGAATCTGCGGCACATGCAGGCTGACCACGTCACTCTGACTCAGCAGGTCTTCCAGCGTATCCACAGGCTGGGCATTCCCGTGACCGAGTTTGTCTGTCACATCGTAATAGATCACGCGCATTCCGAAGGCTTCCGCCAGAACGGAAAGCTGGGAGCCGATGGAGCCATAGCCGACAATCCCCAGAGTTTTGCCACGAACTTCCCAGCTATTGGCGGCGGATTTGTTCCATAGGCCCTGATGGCAGCCAATGGAGCCCGGAAAAATGCGACGCATGAGCATGACAATCTCGCCCATGACCAGTTCCGCCACGGAGCGCGTATTGCTGTACGGTGCATTGAACACCGGAATGCCGTTCAGACGGGCCGTTTCCAGATCCACCTGATTGGTACCGATGCAGAAGCAGCCGATGGCAATCAGGCGATCTGCTTCTTCAATCACCTCTTTGGTCAGTTGTGTGCGGGAGCGGATGCCCACAACATGCACGCCTTCCAGTGCTTTTTTCAGGGCGTCGCCTTCCAGCGCTCCCTTGTGGCGAACCACGTTCTCGTAACCGCTGGCTTTCAGCAGTGCTACGGCACTGTCGTGCACACCTTCAAGTAGCAGAATGCGGATCTTATCCTTGGGAAGGGACAGTTGTGTGCTCATGGGGAGATGACCATACCTGTTGTGCCGAAGCGCAGGCCTATCGCAAAATGCGGTCAATTCATAGGTCTGACGCGTGAAACATGAAAATGACCCGGCCTGTCAGCCCTGTCCGGCAAGCGCGCGCACGGCTTCCGCATGCAGGGCCGGGTCACCCGCCGCCAGTACCGTTCTGTCTCCATCCGCTTTCAGAGGGCTGCCGTCCCAGGCTGTAATTTTGCCGCCAGCGCCTTCAATGACCGGCACCAGTGCCGCCCAGTCCCACGGGTTCATGTCACATTCTGCAATCAGATCAATCTGCCCGAGCGCCAACAGCCCGTAAGCGTAGCAGTCACCGCCCCATGTCATACGCTTGGCCCGCGCTTTCAGGGCTTTCCAGCCCTCATGCGGCGCGCTTTCCAGCATTTCAGGCGATGTGCAGGAAAGTTCCGCATCTGCCAGACACGGGCAGGGACGGGTGAAAGCAGTTCCCCCCAGAGGCGACGTAAAGCGGGTCGGCTGTCCTGCCATACCAATCCAGCGCTCCTGCAGAACAGGCTGGTCAATCACGCCCAGAACCGGCTGGCCATCACGTAAAAGAGCAATCAGCGTGCCAAAGAGCGGGCGGCCCGTCACAAATGCCCGTGTGCCGTCCACGGGGTCCAGCAGCCAGCGATAGCGGGCGGACTCATTCGCAAGGCCGAACTCTTCGCCAAACACCCCGTGTTCAGGCAGACGTTCTGCCAGAATGGCCCGCATCACACGTTCGGCTGTGCGATCCGCAATGGTCACAGGACTTTCATCCGTTTTGTCTGATACACTGAGTCCCTGCCGGAACCATGGCCGTGCGACACAGCGCGCGGCGTCTGCCATCATGGTGGCGACGTCCAGAAAGGGGGTGAGATCCTCAGTGTTCATGGGGCACTCCGGGAGTAGAAGTCAGAACAGGGGCGTCATTGTCCCCCAATGTGTGCAGATACGCGATAATATCGGCCCGTTGAGTAGGATCAGGCAGGCCAACCAGAGACATCCGTGTGCCGGGAGCAAAGCGGGCAGGAGAGGTGAGCCAGTCTGACAAGGCCTGATCTGACCAGACATGGTCGTGCCGGGCCTTGAGCGGCGGAGAATAGGCATAACCCGGCATCCCCGCCACAGACCGCCCCACCACACCCGCAAGATTAGGCCCCACGCCATCAGAGGCTCTCTCATTAAGTGCGTGACAGCTTGTGCAGACCTGATGAACCAGCGCATCACCTCTCTGCGCATCCGCATGAGCCATGAACGGCGCGATGGGCTTATTTTCAAGGCCGGGGAGGGAAAACGCAGGCTTTGCCGGGGCGGTGTGCGGCACGATGGCGGTACCCGCAGCGTAACAGAGCCCAATGCCGACCCCGGAAAGCAGAAAGGCCGCCCCCAGCCGATTGAGAAACATGCTGTCCATAGGAGAAGCCGGGACCTCCGGTTGCGTTTGGCTCACGCCTTTTCTAAACTGCGGGCCGCGTCCTGCTCATAAAGGACGCCGCACCGGTTTCGGCAGCGTTTTCACACTGTTTCCAAGGCTATATTCTGTGCCGTATTCCAGAGCAAGCTGATGATTTCTCCACTCGTCATCATCCCCGCCCGGCTTGCCTCCACACGTCTGCCCGGTAAACCGCTGGCCGACATCGCCGGACGCGCCATGATTCTGCGTGTGCTGGATGCCGCTCTTGCCGCGGATGTTGGGCCTGTGGCCGTTGCTGCGGCCGATCAGGAAATCTGCGATGCTGTCACACAGGCTGGCGGGCGTGCTGTCCTGACAGATCCGGACCTGCCCTCTGGCTCAGACAGAGTCTGGCAGGCGGTGCAGGTGCTGGACCCTGAAGGCCAGCATGACGTGATCCTGAATTTGCAGGGGGATCTGCCGACCTTTTCCCCGGATGATCTGCGGGCTGTCATGCGTGTCATGCCGGACCCGGCTTTTGACATTGGGACGCTGGTTGCTCCCGTTTTGTCGCAGGATGAAAGAGAGGCGTCATCCGTCGTCAAGGTCGCCTGTCATTTTGAGGCGGATACGCTCTGCGCCCCGGCCCTCTATTTCTCCCGCAATCCGATTCCATGGGGCGAGGGCGTGCTCTGGCATCATGTCGGTGTTTATGGCTGGCGACGGAGTGCTCTGAAGCGGTTTGTTTCTTTGCCGGAATCCGGTCTTGAACGTAGAGAAAAACTGGAGCAACTTCGCGCCCTGGAAGCCGGAATGCGCATTGGGTGCGCCCGTATTGACGTGGCTCCGTTTGGTGTGGATACCCCCGCCGATCTTGAGCGGGCCAGACAGCATTTCAAGGCATGACGTGCGCAATGACCGATAAGATCATCGCCTTTCAGGGGTCACCGGGAGCCTATTCCGACCTCGCGTGTCGTAACGCAAAGCCGGGCTGGCGTACATTGCCCTGCAAGACATTCGCGGAAGCGATCGAGGCCGTCCAGACAGGCCGTGCTGATCTGGGCATGTTGGCATGTGAAAACAGTCTGGCTGGACGCGTGCCCGATATTCACACCCTTCTGCCTGCCTCGGGCCTGCATATTGTGGGAGAGCATTTTCAACGTGTTGAACATTGTCTGCTGGGTGTGCCGGGGGCCAGACTTGAAGATATCAAGCGCGTTCATACCCATCCGGTCGCTATGGGGCAGATATGTAACCTGCTGCGGGATCACGGGCTGACGCCCGTTACAGAGTTTGACACCGCGGGCGCTGCGGAACTGGTAGCCCTCTGGGGCCGGAAGGAAGAAGCCGCCGTCGCTTCCGAACTGGCAGCGCAACTGAACGGGCTGGAAATTCTGCTGAAAAATGTGGAAGACGCCAAGCATAATACCACGCGCTTCTATATCGCATCGCGCACGGCAGAACGCCCGGTCTGTGGCACGCCGCATGTCATGACGACGCTGATTTTCAACGTCAAAAACATTCCCGGCGCGCTTTATAAAGTGCTGGGAGGCTTTGCGACCAACGGCCTGAACATGACACGGCTGGAAAGCTATATGACGGGCGGCAGCTTCGCCGCAACACGCTTCCTGATGGACGTAGAAGGCCATCCGGAAGAAGACCGGCTTGGCAAGGCGTTGTCAGAACTTGAATTTTTTGCAGAGAACGCCGAAATTCTGGGCGTATACACGCAGTCGCCTTTCCGGCGGCACATGACCGGCACGCCACCTGAAGATCAGACTTCAGGCTATGCAGACGCCATTTCGGGATAGACGACGGCTTATGTCAGATACACGCTTTACAGGCTCCATTACCGCACTGATCACCCCCATGAACCGGGATGGCAGTCTGGATTTCACGTCCTTTGAACATCTGGTGAACTGGCAGATTGAAGAAGGAACGTCTGCCCTGTGCGCCATGGGGACAACGGGGGGAAAGCCCGACCCTGTCGCATCAGGAACATCACGACGTTATCGAACGGACCATCAAGGTTTCCGCGGGGCGCGTTCCCGTGATTGCAGGCGCTGGTTCCAACAGCACAGCAGAGGCGATTGATCTGGCACGCCATGCGGAACTGGCCGGAGCATCTGCGGTTCTGGTTGTGACACCGTATTATAACAAACCGACACAGGAAGGGCTTTACCGGCATTTCATGGCGGTTGCAGATGCAATTTCCATTCCGGTCATACTCTATAATATTCCCGGTCGCTCCGTGGTTGATATCAGCGTGGAAACAACCGCCCGCCTGGCCCGCCATGCCAACATCATTGGCGTGAAAGACGCGACTGCCAATCTGCTGCGCCCCCTGCAGGTCCGCCGGGCCGTCAGCAAACATTTCAACCAGTTGTCTGGTGAAGATGGAACGGTTGTCTCGTTCCTCGCGGCGGGGGGAGACGGGTGCATCAGCGTGACATCCAACGTCGCGCCCGCACTCTGTGCCCGCGTGCAGGCAGACTGGCAGGCAGGACGTGTGGCGGACGCCATTGCAGTGCAGGATAAACTCCTGCCACTGCATGACGCGATGTTCTGTGAAAGCAATCCCGCGCCGGTCAAATATGCCGCCAGCCTGCTGGGACTTGCTGGGGAAACCTGCCGTCTCCCTCTGGCTCCCCTTACAGATGCATCACGCCACATGGTCAAAGCAGCACTGGTTGATGCCGGACTACTGAACTGAACGATGGCAAAAAAACCAGCAAAGCCAACCATGATTTCTCATGGAATCGCGGCGCAGAACCGCAAGGCGCGCTTCAACTACACGATTACGGAAACCATTGAGGCGGGCCTCGTCCTGAAAGGCGCGGAAGTTAAAAGCCTGCGCATGGGGCGGGCGACGATTGCCGAATCGTTCGCCTCGGAACGAAACGGGGAACTCTGGCTGCTCAATAGCTATATTCCAGAGTATCAGGGCGGTGTTTTGTCCCGTTTTGACACCCGCGCTCCGCGCAAGCTTCTCCTTCATCGCAAGCAGATTGAAAAATTTCTTGGCGCCATAGCGCGTGAAGGGGCGACTCTGGTCCCGCTTGATATCCACTTTAACGCACGCGGTTGCGCAAAGGTGACGCTAGGGCTGGGTGAGGGGAAAAAGAGCGTTGATAAACGACACGCTATTGCAGACCGGGACTGGCAGAGAGACAAGGCCAGACTGCTCCGCAATAAAGGGCGTGGGGATTACTGAGCTACATTTTTCAGACCTTCGAAATACGCAATATAAAAAATCGACCGTGTTGATCTGATGCGTTTTTTGTCTGTAGGCGTTGTTCCTGACACCAAGACATCGGCATTGCCGTTGTCAGGTCAGTTCGCTCAGTCACGGAGTCTCCGGACAACCGTCGATTCTGTTTATTGAAACAGGCCCAATTTTTTCACCAAAAATCAGGTATAAAAAACCCCGCTCAAGGCGGGGTTTTCTCGTTTCATACGGTTTGTATAACACTTAGTCAGCGTCGATTGCAGCGGCTTCCGGGCCTTTCTGACCCTGAACAACCTTTACATTCGTGACCTGACCTTCGTTGAGGCTTGCCAGACCAGAGCGCTCCAGAGCAGACGCATGGACAAAAATGTCCTTGCCGCCGCCATCAGGCGTAATGAAGCCAAAGCCTTTGGTTGCGTTGTACCATTTGACGGTTCCACGGACTTCTTCAGCAGAAGAAAGATCCGGAGCCGGACGCGGTGCGCGCCCACCACCAAAGCCACCAGCAGCGCGCGGTGCGCCACCAAAGCCGCCGCCGCCAGAGCGCGGGCGTTCCGGCTGGGCCGTGCTTTCGTCAACGGAAATGACTTCTGCAACCTGACGGCCCTTCGGACCCTGGCCGATGCGCACGGACAGGGTGGCGCCGGGGCTTACGCCGTCATGGCCTGCCTGAGACAGGGCATTGGCATGCAGGAAGACATCGCCAGACCCATCAGACAGTTCAACAAAGCCGAAGCCTTTTTCGCTGTTGAACCATTTGACAGTCGCGCCGATTTCCGGACCGGAAGCGATAACCTGCGGGCCACCACCACCGCCACCAGCGGGTCTGCGCGGAGCGTATCCACCACGGTCACCACCGCCAAAAGCGGGACGTTCGCCATAGGAAGGCGTTGACATAAAATCATCGTCAAATCCGCCGCGGCGCGGAGAACGAGAGCTGCGGTCGGTCCTGTTACTTCTCAACGGTCTTGATCCTGGAGCATGGAGAAGGCATTTGCTTCTCCAGATATTGAAAAATGGGGCAGAGTTGTCTGCAACCACACCCGCGTATGATTTACCATATCGGCTGTAGTATCGCTATAGAAAAGCATGAAATCGGCGCGGGTTTCATCTCTTTTCCAGGCGATAACATTTTTGTGATCTTCGGACAGGCAGAGCGTAACGCTGAACGTCCCGCACAGCGAATAGCTGGAAATCAGGGTTTCTTGTTGCTGCGCGATCAACTAAAGACATTGAAACTGACTCTGCACTGGCAGAACGAGAGGAAACCTATGTCCGCCGTCATGAAATTACCGCACGTGAGGTCTATTGCTATCGCAACCCTTATGCTGGCCGGAAGTGCTTTGGCCTCTCGCTCTGTTGCGTATGCAACCCCTTTACAGGACAAACAGGGCACCTGGACCATTCAGGGGGAAAATGATGCCGTTTCCACCCTGAAAGGCACATCTGACCAGTATTATACCAGCGGCCTGCGGTTAAACTGGACATCCGGCACGGATACGCTGCCAACCCCCATTGCTTCCATCAACAAAGCCATCTGGGGCGATGGGGTGCAGCGGATCAGCATGGGTCTCCAGCAGATCATCTTCACGCCGCGCGATACACAGGCTCCCAATCCATGGGGTCCGGGCCAGCCTCATACCAGCCTGATCAATGACCGGCCATATGCAAGTCTTCTGCTCGGCACCATCAACCTGCTTAATGATACCGACACCACGCGCAGCGTGCTGGGTATTCAGGTCGGCATCATGGGGCCGGCCGGTCTGGGGCGTCAGCTCCAGAATGGCTTTCATGGCGCAATCGGGGACACAAAAAATCAGGGCTGGAGCCATCAGCTACAAAACCAGCCTATTTTTCAGGTGCAGGGAGGGCGCACATGGCGGTTCCCGCTCGTCAATCTTGGGCCGATTGAAGTTGACAACCTGCCTTCAGCTTTTGCAGCTGCCGGTGATTATCAGATCTACGGTAAGCTCGGAGATATGTTCCGCTTCGGGCAGGGACTCAGCAGTGACTTCGGTGTGCCGACCATTCAGAGTTCCGTCACCGATGGTGGGGACGCCTATAAAGCGACACGCAAGTTTCCCTGGTACTTCTTCGGCGGCGTGACCGGGCAGGCGGTGGGCTACGATGCCTCCCTTCAGGGCAACACCATGCGCAGCGACTCCCTGCACGTGAAAAAGAAATGGGACGTTGGGGAAATCCATGCCGGTGTCGCTGTCATGTTCTACGGCCTGCGCCTTTCTTACAGTCAGGTCTGGCAGACGCAGCAGTTTGATGGCGCGAAAGGCGGACTCTTCAACTACGGCTCGCTTATGCTTTCCGCAAAATTCTGATCAGAAATGAGTAAAAAAGGATCATTTGCCTAATAAATGAGCGTTAAAATTCTTTAATGTTTCGTTTTTTGTGGTTTTTGCGCAACTTTATGGAGTTTCTGCCTCATTCTGAGGCGCAGACCCACGTTTTGTCTTGGCGTTAAGGAAATCACCATTTTACATTTGGCCCCAGAAAGATCCTCTGGTGTTCGATGGAAATGGAAATTCTGATGCCCCGTAAGAATGATGCCCCATCTGTCAGCAATGTTATTCCATTTCAGATGGAAATTTTGTCGCACCATCGGGAATATCTGTCCCGGTGGGTCAGTGCTGGTCACCCCATGGGTGTCTGTGATGCCGACATTTTTTCCGTTGAACAGCGTCAGGCGGGCGTCTCCTCCGGTTACGCGCTGATCTGGGTGCGGGAGACGGCAGACCCGGCCTACAAAATTTATTCCCGCGGCAATAGCTGGGTGGTTATGGATGCCATTCGCGAAACCGTTCTGGGGCAGTTCCGTTCTTTTGCGGATGCCCTGCACATGGTGCGCCCCGTGCTGCCCCGCCCGGAGAAAATTGTAGCGGCCTAACCTGATATTCAGTCTGCTATTGCTACATTTTCTCTGCAGACACGATCTTTCGGAACAGCCTGATGCTCCCGCGTCAGGCTGTTTTTTATTGCACTCTCAACGCACCTTATTCTCATGCCGAACGGCACGTTGCGCGGCAGGGGAAGGGCAGTAAAACGAATTCAGGGATTGCGCATCCGCCCATCTCCTGCTGCAAGTTCTCAGCAAGACCTCCAGTACCGATTTTAAGGAAGATGATATGACGACGATAACTCTCGCCCACCCAGACTCAACGGTTCATGAGGCGACAGCGGCGGCAATCATCCGGGTTCTGGAAGCGAATGATGTCGAGCCTGAAATTGTCATCGGCCCGAAATCCGCTCTGGCTGACATGCTCAGAAATGGTGAGATTGATCTCTACGTCTCAGCATGGTTGCCGGATGATGATTCAGATCTGCTGGCGCCGGGTGTTACCCCTCTTGGAAAGCTGTTTCAGCCCAGCGCATGCTGCTGCATTTCACGTGAGGATGGGCCAGTCGTCTCACTGAGTGACGTTGCGCAGGCTGGCCCGGAACTGGCCCGGACCATCATCACTCCGGCTTCTCTCCGCAGACATGTGGAGCAGATGCTTGCGGATTATGCGCTGGCAGACGCAGGCTTTACCCTCAAAGTTTTACCTGATGAAGAGGCTCTGGCCTCCATCACGGCAGCGCTGAACAACAGGGAGTGCATTCTCATGCCACTCGTTCAGCCCTGCTTCCTGTTTCATCAGGGCGGCTTTCGCATTCTGTCTGATCCCAAAGGGAGCATGGGAAAGGAGCAGGAAGCCCGGATGCTGATGCGTCCCGGCCTGACAGAGGACATGGATCAGGATCTTCAGGATGAACTGGACGAACTGATGCTGAGCACCAAGGTTATCAGCGCCATGGATTTTGCCATGCGCACGGAAGGCATGACGGCGGATGAAGCCGCCGAATCCTGGCAGCGAGGCAAACTGCTACCACGCTAAAAAGGGAGACGGCGCATGACGGACCATACCAGCACCGACGCGCGGGATACTGAACTGGCAGCCCAGTATGAAGCCTATCCTTACCCGGAACGAAACCCGCAGGATGAAGCAAAGCGCCTCCTGATCGGGAGCCCCAGCCATTTGCGGGAAATTGACTACTGGGTTTTTGGGGCGCAGCGCCCCCGTAGCCAGCCACTCCGAGCCCTGATTGCCGGATGTGGCACGGGGGATGGCGCAATCATGCTGGCCACGCAGATGGCGCGCGCGGGCAGGCCGGGAGAGGTCGTCTGCCTTGACCGTTCCCGCCATGCGCTGTCCATTGCCCAGGCGCGCGCCAAAGTGCGTGATCTGACAAATATACGCTTTGTGGAAGGCTCCCTGACGGATCTGGGAGCACGCGATCTCGGCCTTTTTAATTACATCGACTGCTGCGGTGTCCTGCACCATCTGCCGGACCCGGATGCCGCGCTGGCCGGGCTTGAAGCGGCCCTCGCGCCGGGTGGGGGAATGGGCCTGATGGTCTATGCGCCCTACGGTCGGACCGGTGTTTACATGATGCAGGAGGCGCTGGAACAGCTTGCGCCTTTTGATGAAGAACCGGCTACCCGTCTGGATATCGCCAAACGTGTCATGCGGCATCTGCCCGCCACCGCGTGGCTGCGACAGAACGGCAATTTTGGAGACCATCTGAACGGCGGAGACGCCGGGCTATATGACCTCATTCTCAACCCGAGAGACCGATCGTATACCATTGGCGCATTTCTGGACCTGCTGGACAGGGCAGGGCTGGAAAGCGCCTGCCTGATGGAACCCGCGCGGTATGATCCGGCCCTTTTTCTGCCAGATCCGAAATTACGGGCACGCATTGCGCAACTGCCGGCACGGCAACAGGCCGTGATTGCGGAATCTCTGGCGGGTAATATGGCAACCCATGTTGCCTATGTTGTGCGCAAAGGGGCCGGAGTCACACGACCAGACGCTTCCGCTTTCGATGCCATTCCGGTCATGCGGGAAATCCCCGGCATTGAACTGGCCAAGCAGATGCATGCCAATCACACGCTCCCCTTTGCCTTCGGGACACTGGTCGTGCCTATTCCACTGCCAGCACAGGCGAGGGGAATTCTGCCGCTCATTGATGGAGAACGCACGGTTGGTGACCTGGCCGCGATCCTGGCCACGCGCGGGGTGTCAGACACTCAGTTCCACGCTGTCTGGCAGGAAACCTTCCACACACTGGAACGCCTGAACCGTATCCTGCTCCTCCCACCGGCATGAGGCGACACCCTGACCCACCCGGAAGCGGGAAAAACGGGCAGGGCGTCACGCCCATTGTCATTTTTGGTGCTGCTCTGCGTCCCGACGGGTCGCCTTCTCCCTGCCTTGCGGCACCGGGTGCAGGCCGCCTTAAGATTTGGTGCAAACCAGACCGCGCCGCTTTATCTCGTCACGGGCGGCGTGCCACGCAACGGCGTGACGGAAGCCACCGTGATGCGCCGCCTGTTGGCGGGCGCCGGTGTCTCAACGGCAGATATCCTTGAGGATCATGCCGCGACGGACACGTTTGATTCCGTTGTAAACTGTACAAAAATTCTTGAAAAACAGGGCTTTGGAGGGCAGCCACTCGCGCTGGCCACAAGCCGCTATCATCTACCACGTTGCCTTCTGCTGATGCGTCTTGCCGGATGGCGTGTGCAGGCCGTGCCGTTTCCGTTTCCCATAACAGGGCGAGAAAGCCTGCTACGGACTGGCCTGCGGATCGGGCATGAAAGTCTCGCCAGCCTGTGGGACGCCCTGCTGGTCACATGCTGGCGTATTGTGCGCTGAGCACGGGCGGCGTATCTTTCCGTCCTCTCCTTTCAAACAGCACTCCATGAACTGCGTTTGATCTGATTTCAGCCTGACAGGCTTGAAGAACCTCTTGAAACAGTAGGTATTATGGCTGTTTACGCTTTTATTTTTCCGGGGCAGGGAAGCCAGTCCGTCGGCATGGGGGCTGACCTTGCCGCTGCCTTTCCTTCAGCACGCGCCGTGTTTGAAGAAGTGGATGACGCACTGGGGGAAAAGCTCTCCAAAACCATTTTTGAAGGGCCGATGGATGCCCTGACCAGCACAGAAAACACACAACCCGCCCTGATGGCTGTTTCCATGGCGGTGCTGCGTGTTCTGGAAGAACAGGGCGGTCTGGATCTTGCCGGAAAGGCGACGCTGCTGGCCGGGCATTCCCTTGGAGAATACGCGGCCCTGGCTGCTGGTCGCGCTTTTGGTGTTGCGGACGCGGCGCGTCTGCTCCGCACCCGTGGGCTGGCTATGCAGAAAGCGGTGCCGGCAGGTGAGGGCGGAATGGCCGCCCTGATTGGCGCAACGCTCGCCCAGACGCAGGAAATCTGTGAAAAAGCCGCGCACAGGGCGGCGTTCTGGAACTCGCCAATGACAATGGCGGTGGCCAGATTGTCATTTCCGGCAGCATGGAAGCGATCGACAACGCCATTGCACTCGCCAAGGAGATGAAGATCAAGCGGGCTGTCAAACTTCCTGTGTCTGCACCGTTCCATTGCTCGCTGATGCGGCCTGCCGAAGATGTCATGGCCGAAGCTCTTGCAAAAGCGGAGATCGCCGCCCCCATCGTGCCGGTTATCGCCAACGTGACCGCCGATAAGGTGAGTGATCCGGACGCGATTCGTGAGGCACTGACAAAACAGGTGACAGGCCGTGTCCGCTGGCGTGAAAGCGTGGAAGCCATGACCGGCATGGGCGTAGATACGTTTGTGGAAATTGGCGCAGGTAAAGTCCTTTCGGGTCTTGTGCGGCGCATTGACCCGGAAGTTGCGACCTGTTCTGTCGGCACGCCAGCAGATATCGAAACTTTCCTGAAATCCTTTTAAAACAACGGAATAGAATATTATGTTCAGGCTTGATGGAAAAGTCGCGCTGGTGACCGGTGCCTCCGGTGGCATTGGCCGCGCGATTGCCGCCACCCTGCATGCGCAGGGGGGCAACAGTCGTCCTGTCCGGCACGCGGGAAGCTGTATTGCAGGAGCAGGTCGCGGAACTGGGTGGGGAGCGGGCGTTTTATGTCACTGCCAATCTGTCCGATGCCGCCGAAGCCGATGCCCTGGTTGGCAAGGCAGAAGAGGCCGCAGGTGCGCCGCTGGATGTTCTGGTCAACAATGCAGGTCTGACGCGGGACATGCTGGCCCTGCGCATGAAGGATCAGGACTGGGATCAGGTTCTGAATGTGGACCTGTCCTCCCCATTCCGCCTGTGCCGTGCTGCCCTGAAAGGCATGCTGCGCCGCCGGGCTGGCAGGATTGTAAATATTGCCTCTGTTGTTGGCACAACCGGCAACGCCGGGCAGGCCAATTATGCCGCCGCCAAGGCCGGTATGGTGGGGATGAGCAAATCTCTGGCACAGGAAGCGGGTTCCCGTGGCGTGACGGTCAATGTCGTGGCGCCGGGCTTTATTGTCACGCCCATGACGGACGTGCTGCCGGACGCGCAGAAGGAAAAGCTGACCAGCGCCATTCCCCTGGGCCGCCTTGGAAAACCGGAAGATATTGCCTCCGCCGTCCTCTATCTGTGTTCGGAAGAAGCCGGGTGGGTTACAGGCTCCACGCTGCATGTTAATGGCGGCATGGCTATGGTATAAACACGCTGCGGGAGCTATTGCTTCAACAGATCGTGCAAATTGTTTCCGGATGTGGCAGACAGGCTCCGTAAATGGTCTGGATGCTGGTGTCCGGAACACGATAAACCAGTTCATGTTGGCGTGGACCGGAAAAACGTGCTAAGCGCCCGCAACCCTGTTGTGTAAGGGACGAATGAGCGACTGGCTCACCCTTGCGGCAACAGGCAAACTGGCAGACTTAAGCGCCTAGATAACTTGCCCATTTCAACAGGGCACATAGGAAGCAGAGACAGATGAGCGAAATCGCTGACAAGGTTAAGAAAATTGTGGTCGAGCATCTCGGCGTCGAGGAAAGCAAGGTCACGCCGGAAGCGTCGTTCATCGACGATCTGGGTGCAGACAGCCTTGATACCGTTGAACTCGTGATGGCTTTCGAAGAAGCTTTCAACGTCGAGATTCCGGAAGACGCTGCTGAGAAGATCGCCACGGTTAAAGACGCGATTGACTACATCGAGAAGCAGAAAGCTGCCTGAGCCAGCCTGCTTTTTTATGCAGACTAACAGAAGGTCCCTCATTCCTTGAGGGGCCAGACAGATTCAAGCGGGGAGCGGGCTGGTTTGTTGCAGTCGGCCGGAGCAAATTCGGGCCGGAGACGCGTCGTCGTCACCGGTATGGGCATGGTTGGTCCTCTGGGCCTCGGTGTCGAAAACGTATGGTCACGTCTGATCGCAGGGGAAAGCGGGATTGGTCGAATCACGCATTTTGACCCCAGTGATCTGCCTGCGCAGGTTGCAGGACAGGTGCCGGAAGGACCGACTTCAGAAGGGAAGCTGACGCTTTCTGACTGGGTGCCGGTCAAAGACCAGCGCAAGATGGACCGTTTCATTCATATGGGACTGGTCGCAGCAACGGAAGCTGTGGAGGATTCCGGCTGGAAACCTCAGACTGAAGAAGACAAATGCGCCACAGGTGTGATGATTGGCTCTGGCATTGGTGGTCTCCAGACCATTTATGACGCCTCCATCACGGTGCATGAAGGGCGCGCAAAGCGTCTTTCTCCCTTCTTTATTCCATCAGCCCTCATCAACCTTGTCTCCGGACATGTGTCCATCAAATACGGGTTTCAGGGGCCGAACCACTCCGTGGTGACCGCCTGTGCAACCGGTGTGCATGCCATTGGTGACGCGGCACGGCTCATCATGTTCGGGGATGCGGATGTGATGGTCGCAGGGGGGCGGAAGCAACCGTCTGCCCGCTGGGGATTGCCGGATTCTGCTCGGCGCGAGCGCTTTCAACCGGGTTTAATGAAACACCCCAGAAAGCTTCCCGCCCGTGGGATAAAGACCGTGACGGTTTTGTAATGGGTGAAGGTGCCGGTGTGGTTGTGCTCGAAGAGTACGAACATGCCAAGGCTCGTGGTGCCAAAATCTACGCGGAAATCGTAGGATACGGCATGTCGGGCGACGCATACCATATTACAGCACCGGCAGAAGGGCATTACGGGGCCTATCGCGCCATGCGCTCGGCTCTGAAAAGTGCAGGAGTTTCTCCAGCGGACATCGGCTACGTCAACGCACACGGCACGTCCACAATGGCGGATGACCTTGAGCTTGAAGCCGTGGAACGTCTGTTCGGGGATGATGCCCGCACGCTGGCCATGTCTTCCACCAAATCCGCCACCGGGCATCTGCTTGGCGCGGCAGGGGCGGTTGAAGCGATCTTCTGCATGTTGGCCATCCGCGATAACGTGGCGCCTCCCACGCTTAACCTTGATAACCCATCACGTGAAAGCGTGATTGACCGGGTCGCGCATACAGCGCAGCAGAGGCAGATTAATGTTGCTCTGTCCAACAGCTTCGGCTTTGGCGGAACAAATGCCAGTCTGGTTGTGCGCGGCGTCTGATAAAGGACGATATGCGCAGGTTGTTATCGGTCCTGTGTCTCCTGCTCTTTCTTGGAGCAGGAGGTACAGTCCTCAAAGCATGGCTCGATTATAACAATCCGGGGCCACTTGCTCACGAGACTGATGTTGTCATTCCACATGGCGACTACCTCAGCACTATTCATACATTGCAACAGGCCGGTGTTTTACACGACGGATTCTGGACAGAGAAACTCTGTCAGGCCGCAGTGTTGCTGACACGCAAAGACGGACAGCTTCACGCAGCCGAACTGCATTTCCCTGCATTTGTCTCAATGCAAGGTGCTCTGCGTATCCTGCGGCATGGCCACCCGGTTCTGCATAAGCTGACCATTCCGGAAGGTCTGACAGCACACCAGATTCAGGCGCTGATCCAGGCTTCACCCTTTCTGGACGGTGATGCGTCTTTACCCGCTGAAGGCAGCGTCATGCCGGAAACCTACGGATATTTACGCAATACCAGCCGGGACGTCCTGCTGACCCGTACGCAGGTCGCCATGACAAAAGCAGTGCAGACTGTCTGGAGCCAGCGCACGCCTGTGCCGGAAATTCCGGATGAGCAGACGTTAGTGACACTGGCGTCTCTTGTGGAAAAGGAAACGGCTCTTCCTGCCGAGCGGCCACGTGTCGCACGTGTTTTTCTCAACCGGCTGCAAAAGGGCATGAAGCTACAGACGGACCCGACCGTGATTTATGCGCTGACCAATGGCGTTGCTCCTCTGGGTAGAGCACTGACACATGCTGATTTGCAGGTTAGCAACCCCTACAACACCTATATGGTGACTGGTCTGCCTCCGGGGCCGATCTGCTCTCCGGGGTTATCCTCGCTGGAGGCCGTAGCGCATCCGGCAGAGGGTGACATGCTGTATTTTGTCGCAAACGGGCAGGGTGGACACAGCTTTGCAGCGACTTTGATCGAGCATAATAAAAACGTGCAGATTTTCCGGCAGAAAAAACAGGTCGGTCAGATGCTTGCGCCGCAGCAATAAAGGCATGATCTCCCAGCGACTATGTCCGGGCAGCGGAGCCAGTGTGCTACGGCGTCCCTATTTTGGGAGCCGCATTGGCGATTGTGATTAAGGCGCGGAGCAATCACAATGACGGCCAGTTTTGTGGCTCACCGATGCATGCGGAACTGCATGGAGCCGGTTCCTCGGCGATCCGGAATGGATTGCTAAAATCAGATCACGAAACTGGGTGTGCGTCATTTTTTAGACAGGATGGCATAAGCACGTAGCGATATCTCTGTTTTTTATTACAAAATCGGATCATTTCGCTTGTATGCAAGAAATAATTACGGTTATGTTCCATTCCGTAAGGTTCTTGTATGCAAGGTATTCGCTATGGCTGAGAGAGGCAGAACGCATCCCGTCGGGCACCATGACGCCCAGAGTGGCAAGGCCAGAGGTCTGCCATTGTGAAAGCCTTTTTCCCGCTGCGCTCCCTGTTCATGCAGATTGTTATCATGACAGTGCTCGGTGTGCTTGCAGGTATGTTCACACCGCACGCAGCACATCATTTCAAGCTGCTGAGTGATGTGTTCCTTAAACTGATCTCCATGATTGTATCTCCGCTTGTCTTTTGCGTGATTGTGCAGGGTATGCTGGGGGCGGGTACCATCCGGACCGTTGGGCGGCTGGGCAGTAAGGCGCTTCTGTATTTTGAAGCGATGACAACCGTCGCACTGGGTATAGGGCTGCTGGCTGCCGTGATCCTGCACCCCGGAACCGGACTATCTCTTCCGCAACAGGATGTCTCGCAAGCAACTCAACAGGCACATCAGCAAGCCTCTGTCCTGAAAGCAGGGGGCATAGAAGCGTTTGTTTTACATCTTATTCCCAAAAATCCGGCTGATGCTTTTGTGCATAATGATGTCATGCAGGTACTGGTTTTTGCGCTGATCTTCGGGTCTGGCCTGCTTTTGGCCGGAGATCAGGCGGTACCTGTAACACGCCTTGTTCAGTCTCTCAGCACCATCTTCTTTCGCATCATGGGGATTATTGTCCGTTTTGCGCCTCTGGGTGTGTTTGGTGGGATCAGCTACACCATCAGCCATTACGGTCTTGGCTCCATTGTGCCTCTGCTCCGTTATCTCTTTGTATATTTTCTGGCCGTTATCCTGTTTGTGGGGCTGATACTGGGAGGGCTGCTGCGCTGGTATTGCGGCGTTAACATCATCGCCCTTCTGCGCTACCTCCGTGAAGAGATGAGCATTGTGCTGGTCACAACCTCGTCCGATGCCGTTCTTCCCCAGATCATGCAGAAACTGATTGATATGGGCGTCGGCTCCAAAACGGTGGGGATTGTCATTCCCGCTGGATATTCCTTCAATCTTGATGCGCTGTCCATTTATCTGGGGCTTTCGGTTCTTTTTCTGGCCCAGGTTGCACAGGTCACACTGAACTGGTCCCAGTTGCTTCTGGTGATTGGCATGGCGCTCATAACATCCAAGGGCGCTCATGGCATTCCGGGCGTGGCCATTGTCATTCTTGCTGCCACAGTCTCTCTTGTTCCAGAAATTCCTACAGTTGGCCTTGTTCTTTTGGTGTCAGTCGACTGGTTTGTGGGCATTGCCCGTGCCTTTGGCAACATTGTGGGGAATTGCACTGCCGCCATTGTGGTCGCCACTTGGGAAAAAGACATAGACAGACAGAAAGTTCAAGAAACACTGGCTCGTGAGTCCAGCTCCCCACACATCACACAGCCCCCCTGTTCAGACCTCAAGAGCCATTCCTGAAGACGAGATCGGGGGGGAGTGAAATGTAACGCCTCCGCCGCTCCTTCCTTCCCCGTCCGTTCTGTTTTCTCCTGAGGTTTACGATGTCCTTTCGTGCGCCAACTCCCAAGCTTTGCCTGAAACTTGCTCTGTCCTGTACGTGTCTGAGTGTTCTGCCACTATTTGAAACAATGGCAGCAACCACGCCCGCCCATCACGCTCCCATGCGCACCGTGCCGGGAGTCCCACAGCATGTAAGTGCTACCAGAAAGCCCGTGCGCGCACACCGCAACACAGGGCCGATTGCCGCGTCTCAGGGGGGAGGACGTACAGGTCAGCATTCATCGTGATCCTTTCAGGAACCAGCAGCATGTGCCCGATTCCGCCACCCGTCTGACCGGCAGGGATTTGCAGGAACGCAATATAAGGCAGATGACGGATCTGATCCGCGTTGCCCCCAACCTGACCGTTCAGCCCTCCAACGGATCCGCCGGACTCAACTTCGCCCTGCGTGGCGTTGGCATGGCGGATCTGACACAGAACAACCTGCCTTCTGTCATGCCGTATGTGGATGATGTGGCAATGCCCATCAGCGTCATGACCTCCGGCATCATGTTTGATATGGACAATGTGACTGTAAACCCAGGTCAATCCGGCCTGACACATGGACAGGCCACAACCGGTGGGGAAATCAATTTCCATACTGCAGACCCGACCCGCACGTTCCATGCCGGCATTACAGAAGATATCGCCAGCTATGGTCGTAACCGGGTTGAAGGCTATCTGTCTGGCCCCATTGGTAAATCACTCTCCTATCGTATCTCCGGCCAGTCCCTTACCGGTGGGGGATTTCAGCGCAGCACGCAGGGTAAAGGCTTTGGCAATGCTGATCTGGGCGCGTTACGGGGCAAGCTGCGCTGGCAGATAGATGATACCACAAGGCTGGATATTGGCGGCCACTGGACCAGTGACCAGTCTGACGCCCCGGCAGGCGCCATCATGGTCAACAGCTACGGTGTTCCCGTTGACCGGAATAATCTCATGGTTACCAACTGGGGCCTGAGTCCGCAGTTTGCTGACGCCATTGGTATCAACGCCAGTAATCAGAAACCACGGGAAGACAATCTGTTCTGGGGGGCAAATGTCCGCCTTACCAAGGATTTTTCGTGGGGAAGGCTGACCACTGTCAGCGCCTATGAAAGCATGGACGAACATGAGCTGTCAGACCAGACCAACACGGTTGGCTCCTATGGCAACATGTACCGCAACAATCAGACCAACTTCTTCTCGCAGGAAGTAAAACTGGCATCCAACAATCTGGCAGACCGCCTGCAATGGGCTGTTGGCATGTATTACAACCGTGGCAGAACCAATTCCAATTTCTGGTATGATATGTCAGACCGTTATGCCTCCACGGATCACGGTCTGTATTTCTACAAAACGGCATACGGGCAGAACCAGCAAACCTTCAACCAGTATGCACAGCTTTCCTACCGGCTGATCAAGGGGTTGCGTCTGATTGGCGCCATCAGCCATGAATCTGATGATCGCCAGTTGCTCAACCTAGTTGGCACAACCTACAAAGGGGGCCAGGCCACAACGTCGACTGTCTTTGGCTCAAGTGGCGCTTTGGCAAACCAGTTCTCTGGCCGGGTGGGGCTGGAATATCAGGTAACGCCGCATATCCTCACTTATGTTGATTTCCGCCGTGGTTTTAAGCCCGGTGGGTTTTCTGCCAACATGACCAGCGTGCCGGAACAACTTAAACCCTTTAAACCGGAACAGGTTCTGACTTATGAAGGTGGATTCAAAACCTCCTTCCTGAACGACAAACTCCGTTTCAATGCTGCCGGTTTTTATTATGATTACCGGGACCAGCAACTTCTGGGCAGTATTGTGGTGCCTGTTTATGGTGTGCAGGGCGCGTATGTTAATGCCCCACGGTCCTATATTTACGGTGCAGAATTCAACGCCCAGATCCGCCCCTTCCGTGGCATGACACTCACCCAGAACTTTGGCTACCAGCATGGTGTTTACAGCCAGTTTCAGGGCGTGGACCGTTCCGCCACCACAGCGCATTACAACCAGACTGGCCAGTGGTCAGCCTTCTACACCAACTATAACGGTGTCGATATGGGTCTCGCCAATCTGACTCTCAGCGGTTCAGCCATGTATACATGGAAGGTTATGCATGACTATCAGATGACGTTTGATGTGGATTACAGCTATCGTGGTGCGCAAACACAGCCGCAATATATTGGGCTTGGCGGATATTATCGTGCTCCAGCCTATTTTCTTGTCAATAGCTTCCTGACCTTTGCGTCACCCAAACAATACTGGTCTGTTACCGTGTATGGCCAGAATCTGGCGGACCGTCGTTATTGGCTATCTGGTGGTACACAGTCCACCTTCTATTCGGTAATTCCCGGTAATCCGCGCTTTGTGGGAGCAAAACTGAACTTTACGTACTGAAATGTTTACGGATCAGACGGGGGCGGCACCGAGAGCAGCGATATTGAAAAATGGAGCCTGTCGAGGTGTCGACCGGGACGGGGCCAAATATCGACTGCGGTGGCACTACAACGCCTCACCTAAAGTTTCGGTATAAAAGACGACCGACCGTGTTCAGGAGGCGACGTTATAACCCGCCTCCTGAAAGACCATCCAGGAATTTACGTGCCGGCGTTATCTTGATTTTGTCGGAGCCAGATTTTCATGCTTCACGCTGCCCGTGCTGCCAGCTCCAGACGAACTCACTGCATCACTTTCGATCGTGTCAGCGCCCGTTGTCGCAGCCTTCGTCCTGCCTGTAGTGGCTGGCATGGCCGGAGCCATCTTTCCATAACGGGTCAGCACACTCCGGAGCGGATCAGCACCAGAATTGTTCACCCGCATGGAAACCACAATATCTTCCGGCCCAACGGTCTGATGATAATAGGCGCGATTGGCATCGCTGTTCACTGTCAGCTTTGTCCCGGCCATTGCCGCACCGGCAAAAACCCCCTGAGATTTCTGCGCAACAATAATATCCGTATTGCTGGCCCCGGCATTCGCATGTTCGACATTGCTGCTCATGTTCGCAAAAGACGCGCCGGCATTTGCACCAAACTGGAACTGGCTATCCAGCAGCGCCTGTAATCCGCGATCCGTCATGACAAAAAACATTGCCTGAGAACTCTGCACACCAAATTGAATCCCGAAGGACGCCGTACTGAGTGTGTAGAAGGCAGGGTCAGACCATGAACCGCGCGCATCACGAGCCAGCAGCACACACCCGCCTCCGGAACCGCCAAAGACGATGGACATGTTGAAAATGGACGGACACACCATAACGGCACGGGCCTTGCCCATCGTCACAGCGATGCTGCTTTTGGGTGTGGCACCTGTGAAAATATCCTGCACCGTCAGGGCGGCTTTATCCACAAGTGTCTGTCCGCTCTCCGCCGCATGAGCTGCCCGCACGGGCGCGCAACCTAGAAAGGTTGCCATTCCCAGAGCAAGAGAAAAGGAGGAAAAACGGTAAACTGACCGCATTCTGGTGGTCTCCAATATGGGCCTATATGAGTGGTTAGGTCTTAAGTCTCTTTTGTGGCGGCAGAATGGCCCGATGACCAGACGTCATAGCTTTTAATCGAGAGCAATTCCTACGGCAGAGGAGAGTGCCTGTGCAATATGCGGGTTCGCGGCCAGAATTGTTGCAGGTCCGGTCAGACCACCTTCCCGCAGGAAAGGGGAGACACAGGCCCCGGCTTCCGCCAGAAGGGGCAGGGCAGCCGCGACATCCCACAGATTTATGACAATTTCGATATATCCGTCCAGCCGCCCGCACGCGACATCCGCCAGAGCCAGAGCGCCCGATCCACCCGAGCGCGGCATGGCGCCGAGATCCATGATGGCGTCAATTTTTTCCATGAAAACCGGTTTGGGCACCCGGTTGCTCCAGCCCATTTCGATCATGGCGCTGGCGGGGTCCGTCACCGGGGAGGGCTGAATCCGCTTGCCATTGAGAAAAGCTCCCTGACCGCGCAGGGCTGTATAGACTTCCCCCAGCGCCGGGGCTTCAATCACGCCTGCCACCGGTTCATCACCATCCAGAAGCCCAAGCGAGACACACCAGCGGTTCCGGCCACGCGCGTAGTTGGATGTGCCATCAATCGGGTCCACCACCCAGCGCAGACTACCCGCACGGGCCACGCCGCCTTCTTCCCCCCTGAAAGCCGTCATCCGGGAAGAGAGTTTTCATCCGTTGCGCGATAAAATTTTCCACCGCGCCATCTGCTTCTGTCAGCCAGTCCTGAGCCGATTTCTGCTTCCCTTCCGGACCGCCCGGTGCGGGACGCATGGACATGGCGAGGCGCGCCGCATCCTGAACCACAGCCCGCGCGGCTTCCAGACGATAGGCTAGGGCAGGACTGGGTGAGGACATAGGGAAGACGCTCCAGAGATCAGACGTGACGATATGGCCTTTCCTATAGCCCGAAGTCGGATCGCGGGCGACCGCCTTTCTCCCATGTCAGACTTGAGAAGAGAGAAGCGGATTTATTTATAAAGACTTTTCGGCCAGCGACGATGGAGCCACAGCCAGCTTTCCGGTCTGCGTCTGATCCAGCTTTCCAGACGGTCATTCACCTGCTGTACCAGAAGACGCAAATCCTGCTGCTTATCGCCCGTATCTGGCAGGGCCATGGGCGGTTCCACTACAATCCGTAATCGGGCAGGGCCGAGCCGTTCGACATAGCCGGGGATGACAGCGCACCGATAGCGCAGCGCCATGGCCGCCAGAGCCGGAGCGGTCATGGCGGGCTGGCCAAAAAAAGTGGCCTCTACACCGTCATTCATTTTCTGGTCCACCAGCATGCCCAGCCGCCCGCCTTTGGAGACGTATGCCAAAGCCTCACGCGCCCCGCGTGCGCCTTTTGCAAAAAGAGGCATGGGGGTAGGGGCCATGGCGGTGTCCCGCAGCGTGCGGATCATGCTGTCAATCAGCGGGTTCCCCGCAGCCCGGTAGAATGACGCAAACGGCGTTCCGTGCCGGGCCACACCGGGGGGAAGCATTTCCCAGTTGCCGATATGGCCGGACACAAACAGCACGGCCCCTCCAAGGCGCGCCTGCTCTTCCAGATACTCCGCGCCCTGAACCTCAAAACCCGGCCCGCTGGGCGTATTTTCCTTCAGACGTGACAGGTGCGGAAGCTCTCCAACCGTGCGCCCGAGATTTTCCCAGACACCCCGCACAATATGGGCACGTTGCGTAGCATCCAGCTCCGGCATGGCCATCCGCAGATTTTTATCGGCTATTCTGGACGGCGGGAGCAAAGGCCCCACCAACCGGCAGAACCGTCCGGCAAAACTGGAGGCCCGCGCCGGTCCCATTTTCAAAAACAGCTTGAGGAGCATGCGCGCGGCAAAGGCTTCCAGCCGCATCAGCCGGGTTATGCGGATTTCGCTCATACCGGCCTCTGGCTTAAAAGGCCGTCCAGTAACGTCTCTGGAGCCAGACTCTCCTGCCAGACCAGTCCGACACCAACAGTCCTGATCTGTTGTCTGAAAGCAGGTGAGAACCGCACTGTGTCCTTGGGGGTTGTCACAAGCTGTGCGTTGGCCTGCCGGGCCAATGTGGCAAGATGCGTCATATCCCGGTCCTTATAAAAATAATGATCGGGAAAAGCGAGACACTGTAGCGGCTCCACGCCAGCCTGCCGCAGACCATCAAAAAATTTGGAAGGCCGTCCCAGCCCGGCAAACGCAATGCAGCGCTGCCCCCGCAGTGCCTGCACATCATCCCCTGTGCGCAGGCTAGCCTGCAAAACCGGCGGCATCTGCCCGGCATAACGTGTGAGAAAGCCCGTTTGATCCGCGCCGATCAGCAGCACGGCCGACGCCCGCGCCAGTGCTCGGGCTGGCGTCTCCCGCAGCGGACCAGCAGGCAGAACATGACCGTTGCCCAACCCCACTACACCATCCACCACCAAGAGAGAGATGTCCTTGTGCAGACCGGGATTCTGAAAACCGTCATCCATGATGAGGCATGTCGCCCCGGCGGCGATTGCCGCACGGGCTGAGGCGGCGCGGTCACCCCCCACCCATGTCGGGCAGTGCCGGGCCAGCAGCAGGGCTTCATCTCCCACGTCCCGTGCGGAATGGCGTGCAAGGTCCACCTGTGTTGCGGTTCTGATGCGCCCGCCATAGCCGCGTGTCAGAGCATGGACCTTGACCTGCCGCGCTTTCAGGCGCGTTACGAGGTCCAGCACCACGGTCGTTTTTCCGGTGCCGCCTGTCGTCAGATTCCCACAGCACAGAACCGGGACAGGTGCCTTCCAGCCCGCCTTTTTCTGCCTGTTCTCCGCACAGGCCGCGACCAGCGCCGCAACCGGAGCAAGGAGCCTTGGCAACACTCTGGCCTGAGGATCTGACCAGAAACGGGGCGGGCGGGTCATGAGGACAGCAGCGCCAGAATTTTGTCCGCCAGAATGTCCGGTAGCCCTGTGTTGGCGGTTGCCGCAGCCTGTGCCAGAGCCGCACGCGCCTGCCGACGGGCAGGATCACGCACCATCAGACTCACCCAGTCAATCAGTTCTGAGGCTGTGGACACGGTCTCGACACTGCTGCCCAGAGCAGCAAAAGCCTCCTGAAAATTCTGAACGCGGGGGCCAGTCGCCAGCGCACAGTCCAGACGGGCGGGTTCAAAAGGATTATGGCCCCCGCCACCTGTCCGCTCCTCTGGCAGACTGTTGCCAATGAAGACACTATCAGCCAGCCGGTAGAACAGCCCCAGTTCTCCCAGCGTATCACACACCCAGACGGAATTCGCCTGTGCCGGAACCTGACCCAGCGCCCTGCGGGGCGCTCCGCCAAACAGGGCGCTGATGGCGGCACCCCGTTCCGGGTGGCGCGGGACAATAAGGGTCAGAAGGGTGGGAAAGCGCGCCCGCAAAGCCTCAACAACCGGACGAAGTGCTGCTTCCTCTCCCTCATGCGTGGAGGCCGCCAGAAAAACAGGTCGCCCGGCAAGCTGCTGCTGAACGGCGTGCAACGCGGCCTGATCCACGGGGAGCGGGGACGCCGCTGTTTTGAGATCCCCCGCTTCCGCCAGAGACCGCGCTCCAAGCTGTTGGAAACGCGCGCCGTCCTCTCCAGAACGTGGAGCAATCCAGGCGAACCGTTCCAGCATCCGTCGGGCGACGGGCCGTACTCTGCGCCAGTTTTTGAAAGAACGTTCCGACATACGGCCATTGACGAGTGCGACAGGAATATTCTTCCGGTGACACAGGCCAATCAGGTTCGGCCACAACTCGCTTTCCGTGAAAATAACGGCCTGCGGTTGCCAGTGTGCCAGAAAACGCTGGCCCCAGCGCGGCACATCCAGCGGCACAAACTGATGCACAAGCCGGGGATGCGCCAGACGCTGCTGCAACAGACGTGCCGCTGTGACTGTGCCTGTTGTCACCAGAGCGGTCAGGTCCGGCTTTTTCTCCAGACACATCTGTACCAGCGGCAGAATGGAGACCAGTTCCCCCACGCTGGCCGCATGGAACCAGATGAGTGGGCCGGTTGGTCGGGCCTGCGAGGCAAAGCCCATTTTCTCGCGCACCCGGTCGGGCAGTTCTTTCCCGCGTGTCTGCCGCCACCGCAAAAGGAAAGGGAGGGCAGGGGCAAGGCCCGTCGCTACCCAGCCCCAGATCCGTGAGGGTTGAAGAGACAGTGGTGCCAGCCAGATTTTTTCTTTCTGACGTCCCGGATGTTTCACCCACGGTAATTCGGCTTCTGTCATGACCTGAGAAATGGCCTCGGCCAGTAGCCGGTCCGCACTATGTTCGGCCTGACTCTCTTTTTCGCGCGGCAAAGTCAGCGGTGCGCCACAGACAAAATGTCCCCGGCCAAAGGGCAGAGGCACAATCATCCTGTCCCATGACTTCAGACGGATACCCCGGCACACAGCTCCAACCGGAACAATCGGCTTTCTGACATGTGCCGCCAGAGCAGTTGCCCCCTGCTGTGCCTGCCTGCGCGGACCCCGCGGACCATCCGGCGTAATGGCCACAATGCCACCATGCCGCAGTCTGGCCCGCATGCGGCGTAGGGCTGCCGCACCGCCCTTGTTTTTTCCGCGCACGTCGGAAGACCCGGCAATGGACCAGATGCGCCATTTTTCAACAATATCGGCAATCAGCCGTCCGTCCCGGTTGCGGCTGATCAGCACATGCACACGCATGGCGGGATTCTGCGGCTCCGCCCACCACCATAGGGCTGGGGTCAACGGCAGGACTTCATGCCAGAACGCGACAACCGCCGTGCGACCATCCTGACAGGTGAGAACCTTGCGGGCTTCCGGATCAATGCTGAACGTCCAGCGTGTGGTCCGCAGCGTAAAGCCCAGATAGCCCCGGATTGTGCTGACAAGGATCTTCTGCACAAAAGACCCGACAGAGAACGAAAGGCGCGCCACAGCCAGGCCTTTCCGCGCTAGGCCAGCCGCCTCCTGAACGCAAATCCTTCCGGCTGCTCATTCAGAATGGAGGGCTGATAGGCTACCGTAAACGCCTCATGCGCCCGCTGCCAGACGGCGGACTCCGCATCATCCGGCAGAACAACCGTGGTCACCCCGCAACGGAGCAGAAATTCATACTGGTCCGGCAGGATATGGCCGCCAGCCCGGATTTCCCCCTTGAAGTGAAGATGTTCGCGGAGCGCCCGCGCCTGCGTGAACGGGCGTCCATCCCGAAACACCGGAAATGTCAGCATCACAAGATCCAGACGGGGCAGGGCTGCCCGCAGGGCCTCAACCTCATCGGCAGAGGTCAGAACAACACCCAGCCGCGCCGCATCATTCCGGCCCAGCCCTTCAGAAAGACGCGCCAGCGGCACCAGAACATTACCCGCAGGAAGGGGTTCGCCCTCAACGGCGCTCTGCCATGTGTCCTGAATTATCTGACCGTTTTCAAACAGGGGCATATGCGGCGTCCTTGAATGGTGCTGTGCCTAAACGGCGGCACGTTTCAATAAACCGCTCACCCGCCGTCCGTCTCGAGAGATACGTATCAATGATCCGGGCGATTGCATCAACCGTTTCGTCTTCCGACATGGCAGACCCCAGAATTTGCCCGATCGAGGCATCCGCCCCGCCCGAGGAGCCGCCCAGTGTAATCTGGAAGGCTTCTTCCCCGCGTTTATCAACGCCCAGAATACCGATATGCCCGGCATGATGGTGCCCGCAGGCATTGATGCAGCCGGAAATATTCAGCCGCAGCGGGCCAATTTCCCGCTGGAGATCAGCATTGCCGAAGCGGGCGCTCAGCTTCTGGGCGATGGGAATGGAACGTGCATTGGCCAGCGCGCAATAATCCAGCCCGGGGCAGGCCACGATATCAGTCATAAA
This sequence comes from Zaprionus nigranus, assembly GCA_018903425.1. Lineage (NCBI taxonomy): Eukaryota > Metazoa > Arthropoda > Insecta > Diptera > Drosophilidae > Zaprionus > Zaprionus nigranus. Next base: position 1,123,667 of record JAEIGD010000013.1, on the reverse strand, counting down.
GCCGATATTGGCTGTGCCAAGCCCGTTCTGCTCCAGCGCCTGCCAGACTTCATACAGCGCGTCCTGCCGGACATGGCCAAGCACGACATTTTGCAGATGGGTAATGCGCAGTTCCGCAAAGCTGTAGCGTTCCGCAAGATCCGCCAGCAGGTCCATCTGCGCCGAGGTGACATCCCCCGGAATACCGCCTGCCGGTTTGCAGGACACCGTAACGGAACAATATCCCGGCTGTTTATGGGTATGGGTGTTGCTCGCAACCCATGCGTCAAAAGCCCGATCGGCCTTGCGCCGGGCCTTCAGAATTTCCGCGGCATCTCCCGCAGGCGCAAAATCCGGGGTGCCGAACCGGGCGCGAATGGCCTCCACGGTTGCTTCCGGCAGGCGGTAACGCGCCTGGTCCATGGCCGAAAATTCCGCATTCACCTGATTGAGGAACTCTTCCGCGCCCAGCGCCTGCACCAGAATCTTGATCCGGGCCTTGTAGATATTATCGCGCCGCCCATGCGCATTATAAACGCGCAGAATGGCCTCCAGATACGCAATCAGATCTTCTTCCGGCAGATCATCCCGCAATCTGGTGCCAATGGTCGGTGTGCGGCCCAATCCCCCGCCGACGATGACCTCAAACACAGGACGCCCTCTGGCTCCCTCCCGCGCGATCAGCCCGATATCATGGAAGCGGGCGGCTACACGGTCCTGCTCACTGCCGGAAATGGCGATCTTGAATTTACGCGGCAGAAACGTGAATTCCGGGTGCAGGGTGGACCATTGTCGCAGAATTTCCGCATACACGCGCGGGTCCAGCACCTCATCCGCCGCGGCACCCGCGAACTGATCCGCCGTGACGTTGCGGATACAGTTGCCGCTGGTCTGAATGGCATGCATGTCCGCATCGGCCAGCACGTTCAGGATGTTCGGCGTATCTTCCAGCCTGATCCAGTTGAACTGGATATTCTGCCGGGTGGTGAAATGCCCGTAATCCCGGTCATACGTCCGGGCGATATGCGCCAGTGTGCGCATCTGTGCTGCATCCAGCACGCCATAGGGAATGGCGACCCGCAGCATATAGGCATGAAGCTGGAGATACAGGCCGTTCATCAGGCGAAGCGGCTTGAATTCTTCTTCCGTCAGAGCACCGGACAGACGCCGTTCAACCTGATCCTTAAACTGCGCAACACGCTGTTTGAGAAAGGCACGGTCAACCGTGTCATAGGCGTAATGCCCAACGGGTAGAGCGGTTTGTGTTGTCGCGTGTGGCATGGGGAAACCCAGTTCTGGTCGTCTGTGCAGATGTGCTGTGCGGGCAGGGGGCAGGTTAAGGAGCAGGGTGGGGCGCAAACCAGTCCGGTGTGAAATCAGGATGGACGGTAGGACCGGCCGCCCGAATACGCTCCCGGCTGGTGACGGGGCGCAGGCCCGATGCCGTCCGCGTGACCTGTACCATAAATGCCGACCAGCGCCTCCTGCTGCGCATGGGCATTGCAGCGTTTGAGAACATCCTCAATCGCGCTGTTGGCGTAGGGTTCCGCGTCCTGAATCAGGGTTTTCCACTCTCCATCCGCGCCGAGCCAGACAATACGGCCATCCAGAAGCCGGTTGGCGGTGACAACGCTGGTCCCTTCTGCATCCCGACGATTGTTTCTGCGGTCCACAGCCTAGTCCTTTCCGGAATGATCTCTGGTGAGTAAATTACATCAGTTCCGCTCCATTATCAATATATCACGAATTATTTTGCGTTATATAAAGAGAAGCACGTTTCTGTCTGATAAAATAAGAGCCCATAAAATTAAGAACGCGGTCTTTTCATACGGGTTACCCGCAACGCACTCCGTCCCGAAATAATCTTGCCCGACTGATATCCAGCAGAGCTCTCACCGGAAATTCCACGCCGTTTTTCGTATAATCCGACACACAGAACGGCACGGAACGCTCCGCCAGATGTGCCCGGTAATGCCGATATCCGTTCCGCACACCCTCCGCTACAAGAGGTACTGTCGCCGCCTGATCGGGCAGGTTCTCCGGCGTGCGGACGTGAATTTCATAAGGCCGCACCATGGCCGTGATGGGGCCGGGGGCAATGGTCTCCGGCACGGCAAAGGGCAGAATACCGGCTTCATCCGGCACCATCAGACCATCCTGCACGGTGCCGACAAAAGATGAGGCTTCTCCCAGAAACTCCATCACAAACGGTGTCTGCGGCGTCCGGTTCAGATCTTCCGGTGTCGCATCCTGTACAATCTGTCCGTCCTGCATCACCACGATACGGTCCGCGATTTCCACGGCTTCATCCTGATCATGCGTGACCAGAAGCGTGGTCAGCCCCAGTCGCTCATGCAGTTCTTTCAGCCAGGAGCGGATGGACCGCCTGACAAGAGGGTCCAGCGCCCCGAAAGGTTCATCCAGCAGCAGAAGGCCAGGGCCGGTGGCCAGCGCACGGGCCAGAGCCACGCGCTGCCGCTGGCCGCCGGAAAGCCGCGCCGGGTAAGTCGCTCCTGCATCCGGAATTTGCATCAGGTCCAGCAGTTCCTGCACCCGTGCGGCAATGGCCGAGCTGGAAGGGCGCTCGGACCGGGGCAGCACATCCAGCCCGAAGGCAATATTTTTTGCCACCGTCATATGCGGGAACAAGGCGTAATGCTGGAACACAAAACCGATCTTGCGGGCACGGTCCCGCATGGTGCCCATGGGCCGTCCGTCCAGCAGCAGGGTTCCCTGCTCAAACGTATCCAGCCCCGCAATGGTGCGGAGCAACGTTGTCTTGCCTGCGCCAGAAGGGCCGACCAGCGCCACAAACGCTCCACCCGGCACGCGCAGGGAGACATCATTCAGCAGACGCCGTGTGCTCCCCGGTGCGGTGCGCACCAGATGGTCAACCTGCACACTCATGCCTGCGTCTCCTTCCTGCGTTCCAGCCATTCCGGCACAGAGCGCAGCAGAACGGCCATCATTGCCATACCCGCCAGCAACGCGGCCATACTGAAGGCCGCAACCGTCTGGTATCCATTATAAAGACTTTCAATATGCAGCGGCATGGTCTCGGTCATGCCGGGAATATGGCCAGATACGACGGAAACCGCGCCAAATTCTCCCATGGCCCGCGCCGTGGTGAGCAGAATACCGGAGAGCAGGGCAACCCGCGCACCAGGCAGTGTGACACGCCAGAGAATATGCCAGAACCCGGCACCGGCCAGCATGGCTGCCTCTTCCGCGTCTCTGCCCTGTTGTTCCATCAACGGCACAAGAGTCCGCACAACGTAGGGCAGGGTGACAAAAATCGTGGCCAGCATGATGCCGGGCACGGCAAAGGCAATGTGAATTCCTGCATCTTCCAGCGCGGGCCCCCACCAGCCCTGAGCCCCGAACAGCAGAAGCCAGACAAGGCCGGAAACCACGGGGGAAATGCTCAGCGGGAGTTCGACCAGCACCAGAAGACTGGTCCGGCCGGGGAAGCGATATTTTGTCAGCACCCACGCCGCCAGAACACCAAAGAGCGTATTCACCAGAACGGAGACTACTGTGACCTCCAGCGTCAGCCAGATCGCGGAGAGCGCATCGGGATCAGCCAGAGAGACCAGAGCCGGAGTCAGCCCGGTCTTCAGCGCCTCGGCTACCACCACGGCGGGCGGCATAACCAGAATCACCACAATCAGCAGCCATGTGACACTCCAGAGGATAGAACGCGTCATCCCTGTTCACCCCACACGGACAGCCGCCTGCGGGCCAGACTGACCAGAACCAGAGAGAGCAGTGACGTGAGCAACAGGATCAGCGCGATGGCCGTCGCCCCCGCATAGTCAAATTCCTGAAGCCGGACGACAATCAGCAAAGGCGCAATCTCGCTTTTAAAGGGCTGATTTCCCGCAATGAAGATGACAGAGCCGTATTCCCCAACGCCCCGCGCCAGCGCCAGTCCGAATCCGGTGGCCAGAGCAGGCAGCAAAGGCGCTATAATGACTCGTGTCACCACCTGCCACGGTCTGGCTCCCAGCAGGATGGCGGCTTCCTCCATATCGCGCGGAAGATTTTTCAGCACAGGTTCAATGGTGCGCACGACAAACGGCAGTCCGACAAACATCAAAGCCAGCACAATGCCCGCGCAACTGTAAGCCAGCCCCAGCCCCAGTTTTGCGAGCGGCGCCCCCAGCCACCCCTGCGGGCCATATAACGTGGCGAGCGTGATGCCGGAGACGGCTGTCGGCAGCGCCAGTGGGAGATCAATCAGCGCATCGGCAACACGGCGGCCTGGCAGATCCCCCCGCACCAGCGCCCATGCCAGCAGCAACCCCAGAGGAATATTCAGCAGAGCCGCCAGAAAGGCACAGGAAAAGCTGGTCCAGAGGGCTGCAAACATGCGCGCATCATGCAACGCGGCCACCATGGCTCCCACACCATCCTGCCAGGGCCGGATGATCAGCGCGCTGAGCGGCAGGAGGATAAACAGCCCCGTCCAGACAAGCGTTGCCGCAAGGGCCAGCCGATAACCGGGCAGGGCGGAGCCGCCACCTCGTAAAAATGACAGGATAGTCTGTTTCATGCTGGAGGCGAGGCCTGACCGAACTGCATTATCCTCTCTCTCCCGCTACGTGCTCCGATAGCGCATGAACCATCACCGGCCAGAACACAGGCTACGCGCGGTAGCTCTTTCTTATGACCAGTTTTCCCCTCTTTGAGCGACGGTTCTCAAAGGAGGCTCAAGGCCCGCCTGACAGACCTCCTGCGCCTGAACGGGGTGTCTCTCTGTCCAGCCACCCCTTATGCAGGTCCTTTATAAAACAGCCTCTTAAGAGCGAGCCTTCAACGCGCCAGATAATCTGACAGTTTTCGTAATGAAGGATGCAAGTGTTTTTGTTTCAGATTCAACACTTCCTGCACTGGTTTTCAAGTGCAGGGCGGGGTGAGAGGGCGCTTCATAAGGGCTATCAATGCCCGTAAAGCCGCTGATTTTACCCGACCGCGCCGCAGCATACAGACCTTTGGGGTCTCGCTGTTCGCAGGTTGCAAGATCTGCATCCACAAAAATTTCCGCAAACTCTTCCCCCAGAATCTGCCGCGCCAGAGCGCGATCAGAGAGAAGGGGAGAAATCAGCGCCACTAGCACGACCTGCCCGGATTCCCGCAGAATACGGGCCACTTCCGCCGCACGCCGGACATTTTCAGTCCGGTCAGACTCGGAGAAGCCAAGATCCTTGCACAGCCCGGCGCGCAACGCGTCACCATCCAGCACCGTCACATCAACGCCCTCGGCAAAGAGGGCTGTTTCCGTGGCACGAGCCAGCGTGCTTTTGCCCGAGCCGGAAAGACCAGTCAGCCAGAACACGCCGCCATGATGCCCTCTGGCCCGTGTCCGGTCCTGCTCTGTTATCTGGCTGCCGGAAGGATGAATCAGTCTCTCACCCTCGGCAATGGCGGCGGGGCCAAGCAGAGGGGCACCGCCAACAATCCGCTGCTGCCGGTCCACCAGAACACCACGCCCGTCTGCCGTGCCGGGTGTAAAGGGGTCAAACAGGATGGTTTCCGCCGCAGCGAGAGTGATTTCCGCAAAGCCCTCAGCCGGAACTTCCTCGCCAGCATATTCCGTCAGGTCCTCCAGATTCACCACGGACTCAATAGAAGCCACGGTGACGGCATGTTCTGCCGTTGCCAGACGCAGGTGGAAACTTTCCCCCCACACGCAGCGGTTCCTGACGCAGCCAGAACAGACGGGTGCGAATGCGGGATGCCGCAACCGGCGGAGTGTCCTGCCTATGCAGCAGGTCGCCACGGTCTGGAATCACATCCGGTTCCAGCGTCACCGCGACAGACTGACCCGCAACAGCGGAAACCTGTGGCGCCGTATGCCAGCTTGCAATGGACGCGATTTTCGCAGGGGTTTTCTGTGTGCCGATAATGACGGTGTCACCCACGCGTACCCGGCCACGCTCAACGCGGCCAGCCACATAACGTTTATCATCAAACCGATATACATCCTGCACGGGCAGACGCAGCGGCAGATCCGCACGGGAGGCGGGAGAGGGAACCAGGGCCAGCGCTTCCGTCAGGGTTGGACCTTTATACCAGGGCATCTGGTCGGACCGGCTGGCAATATTATCGCCGTCCCGTGCTGACGCGGGAATGGAAAGCGCTACCTCCAGATCGAGCTTTTTCAGAAGGTCAGCAACGGATTTTTCGGCCGCCTCAATCTTCGCCTGATCGAACGCCAGCAGATCAACCTTGTTCAGCAGAACAATGACATGCCGGATTCCGATCAGATGCAGCAGCATGGCGTGGCGGCGGGTCTGTTCCCGCGCACCTTCCGCAGCATCCACCACCAGCACGGCGGCTTCCGCATCCGCGGCCCCGGTAATCATGTTCCGCAGAAACTGCCGGTGGCCGGGGGCATCCACAATCACGAATTCCCGCTTCCCCAACAGGAAGGGGATCCGTGTGGAATCAACCGTAACGCCCTGATCCCGTTCGATCTGGAGAGAGTCGAGCAGGAAGCTCCACTCAGTCTTCAGTCCGCGCTTTCTGGATGAGGCGATGATCTGGGCGACCTTGCCGTCAGGCAGGTTATCCGTGTCATGCAGCAGGCGGCCGATCAGGGTCGATTTGCCGTGGTCAACATGGCCGACAATAACAATCGGCGTCGCAGGCTCCTGATGCAGGGCAGGCGTCAGGGATGAGGGGAGAGATACTGTCATGGTTCTGTTCCAGTCCGCTAAGGCTCAGAGATAACCGGCGACGCGCAGCCGCTCGAAGGCATCTTCGGATTCATGATCCATGGCCCGGCCAGACCGTTCGGATGTCCGTGTGGTTTCCAGTTCAGCAATGACTTCAGCCAGCGTACTGGCGTTGCTCTCCACCGGGTTAGTGATGTCCTGATCTCCAAGAGAGCGGTAACGCTTGCCGTTTCTGGCAAAATACAGATCCACGAGTGGAATGCCCTCGCGCTCAATGTAGCGCCAGATATCGATCTCCCGCCATGACAGCAGCGGATGCACGCGGATATGCATGCCCTCTTCATGCGGAGTGGCATACTGGTCCCAGAATTCCGGCGGCTGGTTGCGGATGTCCCACTTATGGCTGGCCCCGCGCGGGCTGAAGACGCGCTCCTTCGCACGGGTGCCTTGTTCATCACGCCGGATGCCAGCAATAACGCCCTGGAGCTTATGCGTTTCGATCATTGCGGCCAGCCCGGCCGTCTTGCGGGCGGCAGAGCGCGCGGCAGGCGGCAGGGACGGGTCCATTTCCTCTACCGGCGGGCAGGTGCCCAGCAGCAGGTCCAGATCCCATTTTCTAGCGTATTCATCCCGGAATTCATACATTTCCGGGAATTTTTTGCCGGTGTCCACATGCATGACAGGGAAGGGAACGCGGCCCAGAAAGGCCTTTTTTGCCAGCCAGACCATGACGTTGGAATCTTTGCCCAGGGACCACAGCATGGCGAGTGGCTTAAGCTTGCGATAGGCTTCCCGGAGGATAAAGACACTCTGTGCCTCAAGCTGATCAAGATGATCCATGTGTCTGCTCAAACCTGTTCTGAGAAAAAGAATTAAGAGGTCCTGATGCGTCAGGACGCCGTGTGGATGCCGCACTCAGTCTTGGCCAGTCCGGCCCAGCGCCCGGCGCGTGGGTCTTCTGCGGAAAGGCCAACGGGGCGGGTGCAGGGCGCACAGCCGATGGAGAGTGCCCTTCCGCAACCAGCGGGTGCGGGGGGCAGGCCACGGCGCGCCATTTCCCGCGTAATATCTTCCGCCCCCCACAATGCCAGCGGGTTCAGTCGGAGTTGGCCGTCCGGCTTTTCTTCCACAACTGGCAGGGTTGCCCGTGTGGCGGCCTGAGACCGCTTTCGTCCGGTGACAAGGGCTTCATAGGACAGGGTCGCCTGATCCAGCGGTTCAACCTTGCGCAGGCGGCAACAGGCATCCGGGTCGAACGCCCATAACTCCCCCGTGGGGTCACGCTCCTGCACCTCAGCCGCGGCGGGCTGAAGATCAATCACGGTCTTCAACCCCAGAAAACGCGCGAGTTCGGTCCGATAAGCCACGGTTTCCGGGAAATGCCTGCCGGTTTGCAGGAACAGAACAGGCATTTCCGGGTCGGCCTCCGCCACAAACGCCAGCAGCAGAGCGGATTCCGCACCAAAAGAGGACATGACGGCCACCTTTTTTCCGAACTGGGCTGATGCTGCGCTGAGAAGCCTGACGGGGTCCTGAGACTGAGAACGCAAGGCTGCCAGAACAGACGGGGCGACGGACATTAAGAATTCCACTAATAGTGTCGGTATGTATCGTTCAATGAACTATTGCACGAAAATTTTTGCACAATCAAGAGAATTCTACACGAATTTTTTTAGTATTTTTTAGGTGGGAAATTCCACATGATATCGCGATATTTTTAGCCAATGCACGAAAGGGCGTGACAATGCAACGCGCCATCTCCCCCTTCCTCCATACAAAAGGCTGAGACTTTCAGCGTGGCGAGCTTCAAATAAAGAGGAAAAATAGCGGGAAGAGGGAAAACGTCGCCAGAGAAGCACAGAACGTCATCCTGTATTTATGAGACTAAGCATCACAAAAAATGCTTCAGCACACTCTCCGGGCATCTGTGAGCGTTTTCTCCCATATCTGGCGTGGCCCTATTGAGCAAAAGCCATTCTGAAACACTCTGTTGGCGTGGCTGCCATCCGGCGCGTTGCAAGCAAACTATTGAAGGCACAAACATTTCGGCATTCCGGTGCGCATGGCCGCCTGATCGACAACGACAAGTGAGACACCATCATCAAACCCCGGCGCCACCAGATGGTATTTAGTTGGCATAATATATCTTATGCGATTTATGTCTGCGCGGACCAGATGGTTCAGATCGCATCAGCGCCATACCCTAACACCCCGCATCCTGATCTGCCTGTTCTGTTCAACCGTTCTCGAAAAGTCAGAGATAAAGACTGATCCCAGGCATCGCTCAAAGGATATGGAGAACGCTCGTTCTGATCGTGTCCAGTCTTACAGGCCAGTCTGGACGGATGTATCGTTCTGCAAGAGCAGTCTATCGTAACCTTCTGCCGTAATCGCTGACCCTGCTGGCCTTCCCTTCTGCCGGCAGAGAAAGAAAGCGGGGCGATCGGAGCACGTCCCCAAATTCACGATTTTTCATGCGCTTTTGGGTTCGCCCTTTCATTCAGCTTCAGGGACCGCCTGCCCTTCTTGCCCGCATCTTCATACGGTCCGTCGGGCGTTTGATCGGGGTCCCTTCCCGTGCCTTCCTTTATTTCGTCGGAGCCGGATTATCCCGGCGGAACAGCTCCCATTCCTCCATCACCGTGCCATCCGGCAGATGACAATATCCAACCTGCCCTTTAGTGGCATCCTGCTGCATGCTCAGCGTGCCGCCTTTTTTGACACAATACAGCGCTGCGGGATTGGGTATACGCAGTGGCCGGACACTATTGCGGCTCTGGTCTTCTGTGTGATGCTCACAGCCAGCCAGCGCACCAATGGTGCAGACTGCCAGAGCGGCCCGTGTCAGACGAGGAAGCGTGAAGGCCATGATGCCGGATCCTTTTTTAATCATTTGAGATATTCTCCCGTATGGAACCGGATTTGTCACGCCCTGTGCTGTGACCAGCAGGTTTTTCCAATGATTTCACGCTCTTTTCCTCTCTCCTGCTGTCATGCAGGCACGGCTCCAGCAATCCGCACAACCAGTCTGCAAAGACCTGCAAACGGTGCGAAAAATGGCGGCGATGCTGGTAGAGTAACGTCATAGGCATAGGCTCGGCCCGCCACTCCGGCAGGACCTCTATCAGGTCCCCTGCTTTCAGATGCTGCTGGACATCATAAGCAGGCACCTGAATCAGCCCCAGTCCGGCAAGGCAACAGGCGATCAGGGCTTCCGCGCTGTTCACCGTCACCCGCCCGGTCATGGAGCAGGTGCACAACTGGCCGCCTTCCATCCACTCCCAGTCTTCCACCCGCCCACTAAACGCGGAGGCATAGCCAACGGCCAGATGGTTCGGCAGATCCTGCGGCGTGGTAGGTATGCCATAATGGGCCAGATAGGCCGGGCTGGCCACATTCACCAGCGCCAGTTCCCCCACCTTGCGGGCGATCAGGCCGGAATCCTGTAACGGGCCGATGCGCAGCACGCAGTCAATTCCGTCTTCCGCCAGATTGACGGGCCGGTCCGTAACCCCCAGTTCAATATCAATTTCCGGATAACGATGCAGAAACGCGGGCAGCGCTGGTGTGACAATCAGCCGCCCGATCCGCCCCGGCATATCCACCCGCAACACGCCACGCGGGGCGGCTTTGTCCCGCCGGAACAGGCTTTCGGCTTCTTCCACATCCGCCACCAGCCGCAGGCAGACATCATAAAAAGCCCGCCCATCCGCCGTGGTTGAGACTGTGCGGGTGGTACGGGAAAGCAGACGCGCCCCAACCCGGCTTTCCAGTGCCTGAATGGCGGTGGAAACAGAGGAGCGCGGCATATTCAGCGTGTCTGCGGCCCTTGAAAAACTGCCTGTATCAACGACACGCACAAAAATACGAAACAGATCAATCCGGTCCACATTATCCTCGGAAAGCACGTCTGATTGTTCGTATTATACGACAGGTGTTGTCTGATAATACCCATTTATTTAGAAAAACGAGATGATACTGTCCGCTTTATGAAAGTCCGCATCCTGCGGTTTCTTTCACAGAAAGGACAATGGATATGGCAGACCACACACTCAAAGGAAAAACGGCCCTGATTACGGGGGGTGCCAAAAACCTCGGCGGGCTGATTGCGCGTGATCTGGCGGCCCATGGCGTGAAGGCCATTGCCATCCACTATAACAGTGACGCCAGCCGCGCGGATGCCGAAAAAACTCTGGCCGACCTGAAAGCCGCCGGTGTGCAGGCTGTCGCTTTACAGGCCGACCTGACGACGGCGGCCGCCAACAGCAAGTTGTTTGCCGATACCATTGCCGCCATTGGCAAGCCGGATATCGCCATCAACACTATTGGCAAAGTGCTGAAAAAGCCGATTCTGGAAACGTCAGAAGCCGAATTTGATGAGATGTTCGCCATCAATTCCAAGGCTGCCTACTTCTTTATCAAGGAAGCTGGGCTGCATCTGAAGGATAATGGCAAGATTCTCACGCTCGTAACTTCCCTGCTGGGGGCATACACGCCGTTTTACTCCACCTATGCAGGTGCGAAGGCTCCGGTTGAGCACTTCACACGGGCGGCTTCCAAGGAATTTGGCGCGCGTGGCATTTCCGTCAACGCCATTGGGCCGGGGCCGATGGACACGCCGTTCTTCTATGGTCAGGAAGCACCGGATGCCGTGGCCTATCATAAAACTGCTGCAGCCCTGTCCGCCTTCAGTAAAACCGGCCTGACGGACATTGAAGATATCGCACCGTTTGTCCGCTTTATGGTCTCGGACGGCTGGTGGATGACGGGCCAGACCATTCTGGTCAATGGCGGTTACACCACAAAATAACACGCTTTATTTCGGGTGGGAGCCCTGTGCGCAAGGCTCCCACCCGGATGCTGCGCCAATAAACTGTTGTGTTTTCGTGTCAATTATTTATGAGAAGAGGCAGAAGCATCAAGAGTCAGGCCGACGCCTGACACCAACCTGCATCCGTGCAAGGTGGTGCCTTCCCTGCCTGGCAGCGAAGGGATGTGGCCAGAAGACCGGCAATAAACGGACCCATGCCACGCGCGTCGTCGCTTTGTCTTTTGATCTCGCATCATTTTGAAGAGATCAGACATGACACAGACCACTCAACAGTTTGCCAGCGATAATTATGCCGGAATCTGCCCGGAAGCTCTTGCCGCCATGCAGGAGGCAAATCAGGGCTATGTGTCGGCCTATGGCGAGGATATCTGGACAACCCGCGCTGCTGATGCCTTCCGCACCCTGTTTGAAAAAGACTGTGATGTCTTTTTTGCCTTCAATGGCACAGCCGCCAATGCTCTCGCCCTCGCCTCTCTCTGTCAGTCCTATAACAGTGTGATCTGCTCTGCGCTGGCGCATGTGGAAACGGACGAATGTGGTGCTCCGGAATTTTTCTCTAATGGTTCAAAACTGCTGACAGTTCCCACGCAGGGCGGCAAGCTGACACCAGACGCCATTCGTAAACTGGCGACTGGCCGTACGGACATTCACTTCCCCAAGCCCCGCGCCGTGACCATCACCCAGCCGACAGAAACCGGGCAGGTTTATACGCTGGCGGAAATTCAGGCTATTTCCGCAGTCTGTCGAGACCTTGGCCTCCATCTGCATATGGATGGCGCCCGCTTCGCCAATGCCTGCGCGGCTCTTGGCTGCTCCCCGGCGGACATGACATGGAAATCCGGCGTGGATGTGCTGTGTTTTGGTGGCACCAAAAACGGCATGGCGGTGGGAGAAGCCATCCTGTTTTTTGATCGCGCACTGGCGGAGGGCTTTGATTACCGCTGTAAACAGGCCGGGCAACTGGCATCCAAAATGCGCTTTCTGGCAGCCCCTTGGGTGGGCATTCTGGAAAGTGGTGCATGGCTGCGCAATGGGCAGGCAGCCAATGCCGCAGCAGAGCATCTGGCAAAGCAGATTGCCATACTGGAGGGGCTGGAGCTTATGTTTCCGGTCGAAGCCAATGCGGTTTTCCTCAAGGCTTCCTCGGCTCTGCTAGAAGGCTTGAGGGAAAAAGGCTGGCGCTTTTACACCTTTATCGGCGGCGGGGCGCGTTTCATGTTCGCTTGGGATGCGGATCTGGCACAGGTCGATGCGCTGGCTGCTGACATTAAAGCGCTGCATGCGGCGCTTTAAGAGAACATTTTAAAAGGACTGATTTACGGATCGGCAAGGCATTTGTGATCAGGCGGGAGCACGCCTGACGGCCTCAGGACCAAGAGATGAGCAGACGGATCAGCAGTCTCGAGTAAAGCACTGGAGCATCCGTAGAAGCAGGAGCGCGAAGCACACGCTAGGGTCTGTTAGATCTTGAAACTCTTCCTATATTATAGGGATGGAAGAAGGAGACGGAACAGGCACTTTTACGGACGAGACATGGGCGATCTGGGAACCTCTGATTGAGGCGGTTCGCCCACGAGGCAAGACGCCGCCCCATGATCTGCGGCGCACGATAGCAGCGATTTTCTGGCGTCATGAGAATGGTGCGAAATGGCGGAGCATTCCCGCTGAACTGGGTCCGTGGTGGCGGGCTGCGCAGCTTTTCATCCGCTGGGCGAAGCTCGGCGTATGGGAACGGCTGCTCGAACTGGTTCAGGACCAACAGGGAGTGGCGTTCGGAATGACTTTTCTGGATGGTATGAACATCAGGGCTCACCACAAGGCGGCGGGAGCCCAAAAAAAGGGGCCTCTTTCGAAGAGCGAGACCATCGTGAAGCACTTGGCCGCTCTCGCGGCGGCTATGGCACGAAAGTCTGCGTGATCGCTGATGGACATGGAAAAGCCTTCGGTTTTGCGCTGGCTCCCGGACAGGCTCATGAACTGCCTCTGGCACCAGCCATGCTCGACAGCCTCCCCGCCATTCCCCTGTGGGTCGTGGCGGACAAGGGCTATGCGTCGAACGCCTTTCGTGAACGGATATGGGACATGGGAGCCCGGCCGGCCATTCCCGCGAAACGACGCGATGACCCGGTTGCCTGCCCAAAATGGGCCTATCGGTGCCGGCATCTCGTTGAGAACCTCTGGGCTCGCCTCAAGGAGTGGCGCGCAGTCGCAACCAGATATGAAAAAACAGCAACGTCGTTTCTCGCGGTCATCCACATCGCTGCCGCAGCAGACTGGATCAAGCCATAACAGGCCCTAGTCGCTATTACGGCGGAGCGTAGAAACATATCGACATCAGCGAACCAGTGTGCGTCGGGCGGCACAGTGCATGCTGCCATATACCCGAGCATTATTCCCGTTATTGCTGAGAAAACAAAAGAAATTAGTATTTTAAACAACGTTCGCATGGTCACTATATCTCTTTTTCGATGCACGCCACTCACATCACTTCTATAAGATTATTGGCATTGAGATGGTGATCGGATTTTAGTGATTGAACTAAAAGTAATACCAAGACAAGAATATTTTAAAAACCGCACAGTCGTCCATTTTTTCTTGATATGCCGGATACTGTTTCAAACACGCCAGATCATCATTGTAACAAAATTATTGGGAATGGATAAAAATAGATAAATGGACTGCGATGACAGTGTGCATAACTTGTAATTATTCCGATGTCTTAATTTTTTCTACAAGAAGCCATATCCACCCGCAAGGCTGGCCTTGCTGGCTCAAACCGGATATGTTCACGCCCACTCTCCACTTAAAATCTGGTTCTTTGCGCATGCCTGACGGTTCTTCTCCTGTAACGCGTTCCTCCTCAGCATCCCTGCCCGAAATCCGTCATGACTGGACGGTGCCAGAAATTCAGGCCCTGCTGGACCTTCCGTTTCCGGAACTGATGTTCCGCGCGCAGGCCACCCACCGGGTCCATTTTGACCCCACGGAAATGCAGATTTCCACCCTGCTTTCCATCAAGACCGGTGGCTGCCCGGAAGACTGTGCCTATTGCCCGCAAAGTGCTCTGCACGAAAAAAGCGTGAAGGCCGAACGCCTGATGGCGGTGGATGCCGTGCTGACGGAGGCCCGCAAGGCGAAGGAGGCCGGAGCCAGCCGCTTCTGCATGGGAGCCGCCTGGCGCTCTCCCAAGGATCATGATCTGGAAACTGTCTGCGCCATGATCGAAGGTGTGAAGGATCTTGGTCTGGAAACCTGCGTGACGCTGGGTATGCTGGATTCCGGACAGGCAGGCAGACTGCGCGACGCCGGACTGGATTACTACAACCACAATCTGGATACCTCGCCGGAATACTACGGTGATATCATCACCACCCGCACCTATCAGGACCGGCTGGATACGCTGTCCAATGTGCGTGATGCCGGAATCAACGTCTGCTGCGGCGGGATCGTCGGCATGGGTGAGAATGAGACAGACCGCGCCGGGCTGATTGCCGCCCTCGCCTCCCTGCCCACCCATCCGGAAAGCGTGCCGATCAACCTGCTCGTCCGCGTGGAGGGCACACCGCTTGGTGAGTCTGAAGACGTCGATCCGCTGGATTTTGTCCGTATGATTGCCGCAGCCCGTATCACCATGCCCAAAAGCCGGGTGCGTCTGGCCGCAGGTCGTGAGAATATGACGGACGAAACCCAGACCCTGTGTTTTCTGGCCGGGGCGAATTCCATTTTCTATGGTGAACGCCTGCTGACCACCCCCAACCCGCAGGCCTCACGCGACCGTAGGCTGCTGGACAGGCTGGGTATGCATACAACCGGCATTTCCGTCTAAAATGTTTCTTGCATTCCGGGCCTGATCTGCGTCAGGTGCTGTCGCATGTCTTATATGGTCAAGGAAATGTTCCTCACCCTTCAGGGTGAGGGTGGACAGGCTGGACGACCGGCCGTCTTCTGTCGTTTTGCGGGGTGTAACCTGTGGTCTGGTCGGGAAGCCGACCGGGCCGGGGCCATCTGCCAGTTCTGTGACACCGATTTTATCGGCACGGATGGAGACGGCGGCGGCAAGTTTGAAACTGCTGAAAAACTGGCAGAGACCATCGCGAGCTTCTGGCCAACAACCGGTGGTGCCATGAGGGTACCCGGACTGGTGGTTTTTACCGGCGGGGAACCCCTCCTCCAGTTGGATGCCCCGCTGATTGACGCCATGCATGCCCGTAATTTTACCATTGCGGTGGAAAGTAACGGCACATTGCCCGCACCGGATGGGATCGACTGGCTCTGTATCAGCCCCAAAGCGGGCGCGCCGTTGGAACAGACCAGCGGCATGGAACTCAAGCTGGTTTATCCGCAACCGGGGCTGGATCCGGCCACGCTGGAACAGTTCGACTTCAGACACTTCTGGCTGCAACCCATGGATGGCCCGAACCAGCATGAGAACACGCAGGCCGCCATCCGTTATTGTCTCAAGCACCCCACATGGGGCCTTTCTTTACAGACCCACAAGCTGACCGGTATCCCATAAGCCATGTCTACGCCCCTACACGCACCTGATGACGCTGCTCTGGTCCTGTTTTCCGGCGGGCAGGATTCCGCCACCTGTCTGGCATGGGCGCTGGCCCGCTTTGGACGTGTGGAAACACTGGGCTTTGACTATGGGCAACGCCACGCGGTGGAACTGGAGTGCCGGGAAACACTTCGGGACGGTCTGCGTGCGCAGAACCCGCTCTGGAAAGAGCGGTTGGGTATGGACCACACGCTGGCCCTTGGTGCGCTGGGCGATATTTCCGAAACGGCTCTGACCCGTAACGCCGCAATCGCCATGGAAAAGGATGGTCTGCCCAACACGTTTGTGCCGGGACGCAATATTATTTTCCTGACGTTTGCAGCGGCCCTCGCTGCACGGCGGGGTATCCGCCATATCGTCACCGGTGTTTGTGAAACCGATTATTCCGGCTATCCCGACTGCCGGGATGATACCATCAAAGCTGTGCAGGTGGCGCTCAATTTCGGCATGGACTCTCGTTTCGTCCTCCATACGCCACTCATGTGGATTGATAAGGCCCAAACATGGGAACTGGCTGAGGATCTGGGTGGACCTGCTCTGGTCTCACTCATCAATCAGGAAAGCCACACCTGTTATCTGGGAGACCGCGGGACCATGCACCCATGGGGTCACGGCTGCGGGGAATGTCCTGCCTGCGCCCTGCGCTGTGCGGGGTGGGAAGAATATGTGACGGAGAAAGCCCGTGCCTGATCTGGTTTTTACCCGTCGTTTTTCCATGGGGCACCGCCTGATTCACGGGGCCAGTGAATCCTGCGCCCTGCCCCATGGGCATAATGAATTTGTCACCGTGCGCCTCAGCCCCACCCGCCCCGCTCGGCTGGATGGGCAGGGTAATATGCCCGTCTCTTTCCAGCGCGCAAAAAGCACATGGCACCGTTTTGTTGATGAAAAGCTGGACCATGCTCTGCAACTGGCGGAAGATGACCCTTTGCTGGCGTGGTTTCAGGCTCATGAACCCGCCCGTGCGGAGCGTATTGTCATCACCCCCGGTGACCCGACGACCGAACTGATGGTCTGTCTGATGATGGCAAAACTCAACGCCTTTTTAAAAGCAGACGGAGGTGTGCTGCGCTGCATGGAAGTCTCCCTGCAGGAAACACCCACCAATACGGTCACCTTCAACGGTAACCCGCAGGAAATGATCCCGTCCGTCCGCCCGGCCGAAGCGTGCTGGTGGCATCGCCCGGATATGTCGATTTCTGACTGACCGCCACACCCGCTCCCTGCACATCACATTTCAGCGGCATGGCCTGCCTGTCCATCTGGCTTGATGGCAGGCAGGGCCTAAGGCCTCTGGTCTCAGACGTCTCCCAGTTGCAGGATTTTTGTGGTTCTGTCTCGCAGTTCGGCGCACAGGTCAGGATTATTGGCCAGCGTCTGTCCGTAAGACGGGATCATGGCTTTCAGTTTGGCATCCCATTCCGGCAGTTTCTCGGCGAAACATTTTTTCAGCACGGTCAGCATAATCGGTGCAGCGGTAGAAGCCCCCGGTGACGCGCCCAGCAGGGCCGCGATGGATCCATCCTGACTGGAAATGACTTCTGTTCCAAATTGCAGGACGCCGCCTTTTGCCGCATCTTTCTTGATAATCTGCACACGCTGGCCAGCCACAACCAGTTCCCAGTCCTTGGAGCGGGCAGTCGGGATAAAGTCCCGCAGAGCGTTCATCCGCTCACTATTGGACTGCATGACCTGCTGGATCAGATATTTGGTCAGCGGCCAGTTATCCTTGGCAACAGCTAGCATGGCCTTGATGTTGTCAGGGCGGATGGAGCGGGGAAGATCCATAAGTGACCCGGTTTTAAGGAAACGGGTCGAGAAGCCTGCATACGGCCCGAACAGCAAGGCAGGCTTACCGTCAATCATACGGGTATCCAGATGCGGCACGGACATGGGGGGGGCACCAACGGAGGCCTTACCGTACACTTTCGCCCGATGCTGCGCGATAATTTCCGGATTGGTGCAACGGAGGAACTGCCCGCTGACAGGAAAGCCGCCCACGCCTTTTGATTCCGGAATACCGGTTTTCTGGAGCAGAGACAGCGCCCCACCGCCTGCACCGATAAAGACAAAGCGGGCATTGACCGTGCGCTGCGTGTTCTGGCGCAGATCCTGCACCAGAATCTGCCACCGCCCATCCGGACCGCGTTTGATGTTCAGCACATCATGTTTCGTGTGCAGGGAACATCCGCCAGATTCCGTCAGATAGCTGAACAGCAGGCGGGTCAGCGCACCAAAATTGACGTCCGTCCCATTCAGGCTCCGTGTAACAGCCAGAGGCTGCCCCGGTGGCCGGGCTTCCATGACCAGCGGCATCCACTGCGCCATCTGCGCCGGGTCTTCGGAATATTCCATGCCCGCAAAAAGCGGATGGGCGCTCAACGCCTCATGGCGCTTACGAAGGAAGGAGACATTGGCTTCCCCCCACACAAAACTCATATGCGGAATCGGCGTGATAAAATCGCGCGGTGACGCAATAATCCTGCTTTCAACCAGATGAGACCAGAACTGGCGCGAAATCTGGAACGACTCATTCACGGCAACGGCTTTGCTGATATCCACGCTGCCGTCGGCTTTCTGGGGCGTATAATTCAGCTCACACAGCGCCGAATGGCCGGTGCCCGCATTATTCCACGCATCCGAGCTTTCTTCCGCCACGTTGTCCAGACGCTCGAAAATGCTGATGCGCCAGTCGGGCTGCAACTGCCGGAGAAACACCCCGAGGGTGGCGCTCATCACGCCTCCACCAATCAGGACAACATCAACGGATGAAGAAGAATCGGTCGTGGTGGAACTCATCATGGTCTCCGCATTATCTGCCCGTTTTTCCCCTCGGCGACAGGAAATGGGCAGTCGTCGCCCTGCTCGCCGTGGTGCCTGCTCCGGCGCAAGAGCAGACGTGTAAGGTAACCCGTATGGTTATGGACTTACTCCTATGCCACAAATTTTGCCTCTGGCTGTTCTCATCTCTGCGAGAGCGGAGCAGCATTGCAAGAACCTGACTGTCCAAAGGGCGTTTCAGGCACTCTCCTTCTGACAGAGAAAATAAGGATTGCAGACCATGGCGATTAAAAAATACGGCACCGCCCATTGGGAAGGTCCCATCAAGGAAGGACACGGCACGGTTTCCACCCAGAGCAATGCTCTGAAAAACCAGCCCTACGGCTTTAACACCCGCTTTGAAGGTGAGCCCGGCACCAATCCGGAAGAACTGTTGGGCGCTGCGCATGCCGCCTGTTTTTCCATGGCGCTCTCTCTGATTCTCGGGAACGCAGGGCTGACGGCAAAATCAATCAATACCAAAGCAGAAGTCAGCCTGAACAAGGTTGCGGATGGTTTTGAAATTGATGCCGTAGCCCTCACACTGGAGGCCGAAGTGCCCGGCGCCACGGCGGAACAGCTTCAGGATCTGGCAAACAAGGCCAAGACCGGCTGCCCGGTCTCCAAACTCTTCAAAGCCCGCATTACACTGGACGCGAAACTGATTGGCTGAATTCAGCCAACCTGCCCGCGATGCCGCAAAAGATGGTCTGCCAGCACACAGGCCATCATGGCTTCCCCAACAGGCACGGCGCGAATCCCGACACAGGGATCGTGCCGCCCTTTGGTAATGACCTCTTTGTTTTGGCCATCTCGCGTAACTGACGGGACCGGGGCCAGCATGGAGCTGGTCGGCTTCACAGCAAACCGTGCAACAACCGGTTGACCACTGGAAATGCCGCCCAGAATACCCCCGGCGTGGTTCGCGCCAAAAGCAATCTGTCCCCCCTGCATGGATAGCGGGTCCGCATTTTCAAGGCCGGTCAGCGCGGCGGAGGCAAACCCATCGCCAATTTCCACGCCTTTTACGGCGTTGATGCTCATCAGGGCTGCTGCAAGATCGGAATCCAGCTTGCCATAAATTGGCGCACCCAGACCGGCAGGCACGCCTTCCGCCACAACCTCAATTACGGCGCCGATCGACAGGCCCGCCTTGCGGATCCCGGCAAGATACGCTTCCCATTCCGGCACGCACGCGGCATCCGGGCAGAAAAACGGGTTGCGCGTGACCTCGGACCAGTCCCAACGGGAGCGGTCAATTTTATACGGACCAAGTTGAACCAGCGCACCACGAATCCGCACCGCCTGCCCCAGCACCTGCCGTGCGATCGCACCAGCGGCAACCCGGCAGGCTGTCTCCCGTGCTGAGGAACGGCCACCACCGCGATAATCACGGATGCCATATTTCAGGTCATAGGTAAGGTCCGCATGGCCGGGGCGATAGGTCTGCGCGATATCCCCATAATCGCGGGACCGCTGATCCGTGTTTTCAATCAGCAGGGAAATCGGGGTGCCGGTTGTCTGCCCTTCAAATACGCCGGAGAGAATGCGCACGGCATCCGGCTCCTTGCGCTGCGTGGTAAAGGCGGACTGGCCCGGCCGCCGCAGGTCCAGAAACGGCTGGATATCCGCCTCGGTCAGAGGCAGACGCGGCGGGCAGCCATCCACCACACAGCCAATGGCCGGTCCATGGCTTTCACCCCAGGTCGTGACGCGAAAAAGATGGCCAAAGCTGTTGTAGGACACAGTAAACCTCAGTCGCCTGCTACGGAAATATCAGGAGCCATGGGGTTTTTCATCCCCACAATGTTGTAGCCGCAATCAACATGGTGAATCTCACCTGTCACGCCAGCAGAAAGGTCGGACAGCATATAGAGCCCGGCTCCCCCAACTTCTTCCAGAGCCACATTGCGTTCCAGCGGCGCGTTATACTGGTTCCATTTCAGAATATAGCGGAAATCACCAATGCCGCTGGCTGCCAGCGTCTTGATCGGTCCTGCGGAAATACCGTTTACACGAATATTATCACGCCCCAGATCAGCTGCCATATAGCGTACGGAGGCTTCCAGCGCCGCCTTGGCTACACCCATGACATTGTAATGCGGCATAACGCGCTCGGCACCCAGGTAGGTCAGGGTCAGCAGAGACCCGCCGTCCTTCATCAGAGCGCACGCGCGCTGCGCAACGGCGGTAAAGGAATAGCAGGAAATATCCAGAGCTGTCAGGAACGCGTCACGCGGGGTATCCACATACCGCCCACGCAGGAACTGCTTGTCAGCCCAGCCAATGGCATGCACCACAAAATCCAGCTTCCCCCATTCGCGCTCCAGCGTGGCGAACAGGTCATCCAGAGCGGCGTCATCCGTCACATCACATGGCAGGACGAGAGAGGCCCCGATGCTTTCCGCCAGCGGCCTGACCCGCTTGCCAAGGGCTTCCCCCTGATAGGTGAACGCCATCTCACCGCCCTGTGCGGCAACCGCCTGTGCGATACCCCATGCGATGGAGCGATCATTGGCAACACCCATTACCAGACCTTTTTTGCCCTGCATCAATGTGCCCTGGGCGGGCAATGTGGTGTTGTGTGAAGACATGCTGTGACCTCGACCTGTCTGTTGGGAGTATTCTGAAACTCGTTGCGGTTGGTCGCATACCACAGCCTGCTAAACAAGGCCTAAGCGCCTGCAAACGCTTCAAACCGTTCTTCCGTTTCGATACAAAGCGTGAAGAGCGGCTTTTTTTCGACGCTGAAAGAAACAGGGCATGACTGACACCACCTCCTCTCCTTCCCCTGCGTCCTTACCGACGCTGATTGACCTCACGGCTGATCCCTTCACCCTGTTTTCCACTTGGATGCAGGATGCCGAAAATACTGAACCTTCAGACCCGAACGCCATGGTTCTGGCCACCAGCACACCGGATGGACACCCCTCTGCCCGTATTGTCCTGCTGAAGGGCATGGATCGGCACGGATTTGTTTTCTACACCAATCAGGAGAGCCGCAAAGGGAATGAACTGGCGGAAAACCCGCACGTCGCCCTACTGTTCCACTGGAAAAGCCTGCGCCGACAGATCCGGATTGAGGGGAGCGTCACCCCCGTCACACCGGAAGAAGCGGATGCCTATTTTGCGAGTCGGAGCCGTATCTCCCGCATGGGTGCCATTGCATCCGACCAGTCCCGTCCGCTGGCAGACCGCGCAATTTTCGAACAACGCCTCAAGGATGTGGAAGTCCGATATGACGGTCAGGATCTTATCCCCCGTCCTGCCAACTGGTCCGGCTACCGCGTCTCACCGGACTGTTTTGAGTTCTGGCAGGAAAGGCCCTACCGCCTGCATGATCGCGCAACATGGACCCGTGAGGGAAACCACTGGAATGTTACGCGTTTATATCCATAACTTCTGTGGAACAGATTAACCTGTCGGTCCGCCCGACTCCCTGCAGAGACGGAGAATAAAAACAATGAAAGACGTCCGCAAAATCCTGCTCCCTCTGGTCAGCACGTCCAATGCCGAGGCAGCCCTTATTCGCGGCTATAATTTTGCCCGCCGCTTTGGTGCGCATCTGGCTGTGCTGCATGTCCGCCCGGATGGTCGGGACATTGCTCCTCTGGCAGGCGAAGGCCTGTCCGGCGCCATGGTGGAAGAGCTGATGCGCACCGCCGAGCATGAAAGCTCCCGCCACGCGCACGAGGTCCGTGCGATGTTTGAACGCTTTGTGGCGGCGCATCCCGATATTGAAGTGATTTCCCCCCGCTCTTCTTTCCCGTGGGATAAACCGAGCATCAGCTTCAATATCCTGAACGGCGCGGAAAGCGAGATCGTGCCCTTTCACGCCCGCCTGTCAGACTTCACGCTGGTGCCGCACCCCGATTCCGGGGCGGAAGTCTCCTCATCCGAAACGCTTCATGCCGTGCTGTTCGATAGTGGACGCCCGGTGGTGATCGCCCCTCGCACGCCTGTTGAGGGTATGATCAAGCGCGTTTGCATCGGCTGGAATGGCACTGCGGAATCCTCCTCTGCGCTGCGGGGCGCTCTGGCATGGGCGCATACGGCAGAGGCCGTTCGTGTTCTGCATTGCGAGGATTATCAGCGTCGTGGTCCCAAGGCGCGCGAGGTGATCGACTATCTCTCCTTCCATGGCATCAAAGCGGAAGCCGTGGAATTTCCTGCGATAGACCGGGATGTCGGCAAAGGCCTTCTGGCTGCCTGCCATGAATTCAAGGCCGATATGCTGGCGATGGGGGCGTATTCTCACTCTCGCCTGCGCCAGCTTATTCTGGGTGGCGTTACCCGCTATACGCTGGAGCATGCTGACCTGACGGTGCTGATGAGCCGTTAAAATCAGCTCAGCTTCCCAGCAGTCTGATAAGCTCTCCCCCCGGATAACCCGCATAATCCCGGGGGATAATTACGGCATGTCGTCAGTTGACGGCTGGCTTTGGTGACTGATGGTTATGATTTCTGTCACCCCATGCTGCCTGTTTTTTTTTTTTTCGGAAGACAGACGTATGACGCAGACAGGTGATCGACCGGTCGACATAGCGTGGGGTTACCTCGCTTATCCCGCCAAAGCGCAACAGAACGACATAACAGGAAACAGATTTCGCTCTCTATCGGGGTCGTAACCTTATCAAAAAGTTCTTTGATAAACTCAAACCACTTCGTGCTGTTGCAACCCGTTAAGGTAAACGGAAGGCTGTTTTCCTCGCAGTCGTCCAGTTCGTTTCAATCAGTATACTGCTTAACTGCTGATATGCCGTAACATTCCTTTTTTAAATATTTAATATTAAACTGCTGACGTGGAATTTATATTCCCGTTTAAAAGCATATGGCGGTTGTGGATAGTCTTTAATTTTTTAAAATACCTTGTCATTTTAATAACTTTTTCATTTGAGCTGTGACCCCAGAAATGTACGAATCCCTTGAATTCTCCATGGGTGTCTGGATTATAATCAACGTATTTTGCATATTTACTCAAGCAAGACGTATTGATGCTGAATTTTTTTATGGAAATATAGTTTATGACCTCCTGATCGGCCCAGGCATTGAATGACCTTCCAAATAGTTCACCAACATTTGTAACTGTTCTACGTGCGGTTTCCAGAAACGCTTGGACTTTAGGGTTTTCGACGTTGGGATAGACGATTGTTCCGCCGTTAAAGCCGGCAGCGTAAGGGCTTGGCTTGAGTGAATCGAGTTGAATCAGGCCCGCGCCGACAGGAATATGTGTCTGGACGCGGTGAAAATCTTCTAGTGGAGCGCAGATATCTTCAGTCAATGTAGCTTCCTGAAGCATCTGGTCGACATTACAGTTGAACACGATATCGGGGTCGAGATACATGATGGGCTGATATCCATCGTAACATTCTTTGCCAGAGAGACTGAATTTCGAGCACACGTAGCCGACGAAATCCTCTGGGTTCATGGGATCAACGTTGATGGAATCAGTATTTTTCCCGGCGCAAAGTTCGCGAATTGAAGTGACATCCTGATCAGACATGACGACGATCTGGCCATCAAAGCCGGAAAATTCCCGCAGAGAACGTATGCATATTTTAAGTTGCTCCAGAACACTCTTGCTTGAATAGGCCGTAATATAGATGAGGGGATTATAAAGTAGAAACTCTTCGATTTTCCATGAATCACAAAAACCCATCAAATTGTATTTTCCAAAATCACTGACTCTCTGACTGCGTATATCAAGCGAGAACTCACCAATTTTCATAAGGAACTGTTCCCTAAAGGTGATATCTTTTCCGTCAAAAAGTTGTCCAGTACGCTTCGACAGCCATTTATTTGAAAGGACATATTTTATTTTATCGATGAAATCATTGCTGATCGGTAGGAAACTTTCCCATAGATTTGCCTGATCCCTTGTAAAGTCTAGATTATTATCTTCAAAGCAGAGATATTTTCCATCTTTGTTGCAGAGCGAGAAAGCTCTCGTATCAGAATTGTAATTCATTTTCAGGTTAGAAAAAATGTCGGAATAGCATTCAATATCACGATGCTGTTTTGAAAATATATACCAATCCTCTTTATTGAAATCCACATAAGCGGAATCCAAATGTATTTTCAAGGCGTCATTTTCATTTATTTCATTTACTGCTTTTGTATAGTATTTGCCATTTCTATGATGCAAAACATTTCCATTGTAACACATTAGATAAAAAGTTGGATTACTTGCTTGCGTCATATTTAAATAATTCCAATTTTTCAAAGAAATCGTTCGCTGTTAATTTATAGCATTTAATCATTAATGTCTATCCTGCGGCAATGTCGTCATTCAACCGCTGATCTTGGTGGTTGACAGTTCCCTCCCCTCCTCTCTCTTTTTTGGAGACAGACGGATACGGTTCTGATGTAAAACTGGTAATATCGAAAGGATTTTTCGCCATCATGGCTGCCGGTCATGACAATGGGTATAGAGTGATCGACAGCACGATTGTCCGGGCGCGTCAGCACAGCGTTGGAATCCTTAAAAAGGGGCATGGATCAGGCCATCTGCGATGCTCTGGGAAATCCTGTGGAACCTGCTATCACGGACACTCGGACAGGCTGCCGATATCAGCCCGCGGGAACGGTTTCTGGAAACCACAGTCCCAGACGCTTGCCCTGTTGACAGTGCGTATGACGCAGGCCGACTGGTCGGCTGGTTGACGGAACACGGGATTACTCCGGTTATCCGGCCAAAGCGTAATAGAACGATATAACAGGTAACGGATTTCGCCGTCTGTCGGGATCGCAATTTTATCGAGAGATTCTTTAATAAAACAAACTGAAAACTGTTGAAAGACCGAGAAAAGGTGCTGATTACTGAACTCGGGGCAGGAGACAATTTCAGCCTTTTTTAGGGTCCGGCAGTGTAAAGCTCAGCCCGTCCCACGCGGATTCAACGCCTTCGGGCAGATGGTCGCGCATCCATGCCCAGTCCATGTCGGCCCCCAGATGGGTCAGAATCACCCGGCGTGGCTGAATACGCTCCCTCCATTCCAGAACCCGGTCCAGCCAGGCATGGGCGCTGTGCGGCTGCTTCTGGAAGCAATCGACTATCCACGTATCAACGCCGGCCAGCACGTCAAAGGACGCTTCAGGCAATTCCACAACATCCGTGCTGTAGGCAAAATCCCCGCATCTCAGGCCACCGGATTCAATACGCCCGTGATTCTGCGCGAACAGAGAAACTTTGTATCCGCTCATCACAACATCCCCATGCAAGGGCACCGGATGCGCCTCAACCACAGCCCGGAAAAAATGGGGCGGCGTCGTCCACGGCTGAAAGACATAGCTGAAGCGTGTCTGGATTTCTTCCAGCACGGAGGCAGTTCCATAGGCCGTGATCGGCTGTCCGATGACACGGTTGATTCCCCTCACCTCATCCAGTCCGGCAATATGGTCCGCATGGGCATGGGTATAAAAAATCGACCTGAACGCGCTGATCCCGTTTGTCAGCAACTGGGCGCGGATATCAGGTCCGGTATCCACCAGAATCCCTTCGCCATCCTCCATCTGGATGAAGAGTGACGCACGTGTCCGTCTATTCCGGGGTTCTGCCGGGTCACAGGCTCCCCCAGATGCCGTGACCGCCTTCGCCCCCCAGCATCGGCACCCCGGCGGACCCGCCACAGCCCAGAATTGTGACCTTCATGCTGTCTGCTTCCCTGTTCAGACCGCCTTACGGAAGAGACGGAAAAAATTATCGGTCGTCATTTGCGTAAACGCGGCCAGATCCTGCCCGCGTTCCTGCGCAAGGCAGGCTGCGGTATAGGCCACATAAGCCGGTTCATTCCGCTTCCCCCGGCGCGGTACTGGCGCCAGATAGGGAGAATCGGTTTCCACCAGAATACGGTCCGCCGGGAGATCCCGTGCAACCTCGCGGAATTCGCCGCATTTCGGGAAGGTCGCAATACCCGAGAAGCTGACAGACCCACCCAGTTCCACCACACACCGGGCCAGATCCACCCCGGATGCAAAACAATGCAGCAGAATGGGGAATGCTCCTTTTTCGGTCTCTTCCCGTAAAATCTGCGCCACATCCTCATCCGCCTGACGGGCATGGATGATAATGGGCACATTCAGCGCACGTGCTGCACCAATATGTTTGCGGAAGCTGTCCTGCTGGAGTGGCCTGACCTCTTCCGCGCCGTGGAAATAATCAAGCCCGCTTTCGCCAATTCCAACCACTTCGGGAGCATCGGCAATCGCAACAATCTCATCTACAGACGGCAAGGGGCCTTCTTCCACATGGTCCGGATGGGTGCCGACCGTACACCACACCCTGACGCCCGGTGTGCCAAAACCTGTCAGGCGTTTCTGCTCATCCGCACGGGCCAGACGGGTGCCAATCGTCACCATCCCGCTGACTCCTGCCTCTCTGGCGGCTGCCAGCAGCGACGGCAGCTCTTCATCCGTATAATGGTCCAGATGACAGTGAGAATCGATCAGTCCAGTCATAACGCTCTCAGAGGCTGTTTCTAACATTCAGAGTCGAGGACGGCTGTTATTTCTGAAACAGCCTCCCGGTCATGCGGGATCGACTGCTTCAACATAGCGCGGGAAAATCCCCTGCGGCGCGGGTAACTGGCGGCCACCCGGCAAAGGCGTTTCCAGCGCAGCGAAAGTCCGTTCCTCTTCCGCAACACCAAGCTGGGTCAGCATCCGGTCCATGCTCTGCGGCATGTAGGGCTGGAGCATGGTCGCAATGCCCCGCAGCGCATCCACCAGTACGCGCAGTACGTCGCTCATCCGTTCCGGGTCGGTCTTTTTGAGCGCCCAGGGGGCCTGGTGGTCGATATAGGCATTACAGGCGCGGATAATCTTCCACACATCTTCCAGAGCGTCCGTCAGGGCGCACCGGTCCATCTGGCTTGCCATCAGGTCCGGCAGCACCGCCACGTGGTTGAGAAGCTGTGTGTCTTCCTCGGTCAACATGCGCCGTTCTGGCAGAACGCCGCCGCAGTTCCGCGCCACCAGAGAGAGCGTTCGCTGCGCGAGGTTGCCCAGATCATTCGCAAGTTCAATATTATTCCGCATGATCAGAGACTTGCGGGACAGATCACTATCCCCGCCAAAGGGCACTTCCCGCAGCAGGAAGAAGCGCACGGTATCCAGCCCGAATTCCTGCACCAGATCTCGCGGGTCCACGACATTCCCCAGAGACTTGCTCATCTTCTGGCCTTCGACCGTCCACCAGCCGTTTGCAAAAATCTTCTTCGGCAGGTCTATCCCTGCCGCCATCAGAAAAGCGGGCCAGTAAATGGCGTGGAAGCGTGCGATATCTTTCCCCACCAGATGCTGGCTGGCCGGCCAGAAACGCGCCCGTGGGGCGGAAGTATCCGGATAGTCCAGCGCGCTGAGGTAGTTCGCCAGCGCATCAAACCACACATACATCACATGCGCCTCATCCCCCGGCACCGGGATGCCCCAGTTGAAGCTGGTCCGGCTGATGGACAGGTCCCGCAGCCCCTGCTTCACAAAGCTGACGATCTCACGCTTCATCCCATGTGGGCCGAGGAAGTCAGGGTTGGCCTCATAATGGGCCAGCAGACGGTCCTGAAAGGCGGAAAGACGGAAGAAGTAGGACGGCTCCTTCACCCATTCGACAGGAGCGCCTGTCGGGGCGACTTTCTGGCCGTCCGGGCCGTCAATCAGCTCGTCCTCACCATAGAAACATTCATCACGCAGTGCGTACCAGCCTTCATACGCACCCAGATAAATGGCGTCATTCTCCGCTACTTTCTGCCAGAGCGCCTGTGCGCCCCTGATGTGGCGTGGCTCTGTGGTGCGGATAAAATCGTCATAGGAAATCGCCATGGCGTCCGCCATGCTGCGGAAGTCATCGGATACCCGGTCTGCAAAAGCCTTTGGCGCCACGCCCGCCGCCTGCGCGGCCTGCTCCACTTTCTGACCGTGCTCATCGGTGCCGGTCAGGAAAAACACATCATCCCCAGCCAGACGATGGAACCGGGCCAGCACATCCGCAGCCACGGAGGTATAGGCATGGCCAATATGCGGCGCGCCGTTCACATAATAGATCGGGGTGGTGACGTAGAAAGGGCGGGTCATGCAATACTCGCAATAGTCATGGCTTCGAGAAGTGTTTCCTGTTTATCGAGATTAAAGCGTTCCGTCTCGCTCTGAAGACGCATGATCGCTTCCCACGCATCGGCCAGAGCCGTGCATGTGGCGTTTCCCTGTCGGGCAGCCAGCCGTGCCCGCTCCTGAAGATAATCTGATAACAGACTGAAAAATAAATTAAAACCGTCATCTTTGCGGAGCACGACCTCCGCAATCTCATACCCACGGCTGGCGGAAACACCGTTCAGTGTTTCCTCCACCAGACCGGCAATCTGACCATTCTGATCAGCCAGAAACGCAACAGCCCGCCCCGGTGCGCCGTGCGCTGCCGCCTGCACGCGGCTGAGGTCTTCCGCCGAAGCCTCGGGCTGGATTTCCCGCAGAACGGCCATCAGATCCATGGGGGGCAGCGGTTCCAGTTCCAGCCGACGGCAACGGCTGCGGATTGTGGGAAGCAGACGCCCCGGCGCTGAGCATGTCAGCAGGAGAACAGCCCGTGGTGGCGGTTCTTCAAGGATTTTCAGCAACGCGTTGGCCGCGTTCCGGTTGAGCCACTCCGCGCCATCAACAAGCACAACGCGCCAGCCTCCTTCCGCTGCCGTGCGGCGCAGGAAGGCATTGATGGGGCGCACTTCATCCGCAACAATCTCGCCACGAAAGCGCTGCTTTTTGTCGTCAAAACTGCGGCTGACAACCAGAAGGTCCGCATGGGTGGCGGCTGAAATCCGCCGACCTGCCGGGCTTTCCGCGGCCTCCCCACCCAGAATGATCCGGGCGAGACGAAAAGCGAAGGTCGCCTTGCCAATTCCCGGCGGCCCGGTAATCAGCCAGGCATGCGGCACGCGCCCGCCTTCAAAGATTTTCCGGAAAGCCTGAAGAGGTGCGTCATGCCCATGCAGGGTCAGGGAGGATTGGCGCGGGTCACCCAGCACGGCCTAAGCCCGCGCAATGTGAGAAAGAATATCTTTCACAATCAGGCTGTTAATCTCTTCGGCCGTATGTGTATCCGTAGAGAGCCTGCGGATACGTCCGGGATTATGGCTGGCAATATCCCGGAACCCGGCGGAGACACGCGCATGGAAAGCCTCATCAGACTGTTCATACCGGTCAACAGGGGCGCCTCGCGCTGCCAGACGTAGCCGGGCAACGTCCCGCGGCGCTTCCAGAAGAAACGTCATGTCCGGGTCGCGACCCAGCTGGCTCTGCAAGCGGGTAATCAGGTCCAGCACGTCCGGATCTCCTCCCGCACGTCCATAACCCTGATAGGCCATGGTTGAATCTGTAAATCTGTCACAGATCACAATCTGTCCGCTGGTCAGAGCAGGCGTAATCATCTGATCGAGATGGTCAGCACGCGCGGCAAAATGCGTCAGGATTTCGGCTCGCAGGGAGAGCGGGTTTTTGCCAAACAGCAACAACTGCCGCAAATCCTCAGCCCCCGGAGAACCTCCCGGCTCCCGCGTGGTCAGGACATCATACCCCAGAGAGGCAAGAGCAGACTGAAGGAGCCGCAACTGGGTGGATTTCCCCACCCCTTCGCTGCCTTCCAGTGTGACGAACAGACTTTTAGCCATAACTCAGAGATGCAGACGGCGCGCCGCACGCCCCAGAACACCAAGTGCAGGCACGCTCTGTCCGGCCACCACAGGCACCAGCGCCTGACGGCCACCCGGCAGCATCACGGTCAGTTGCCCGACCGGCTGGCCCTGCTGAACGGGAGCGGCCAGAGGTCCCTGATAATCCAGCGACAGATGGGTGCCATTCCGCCAGCCGTGCGGCAGCATCATCGTAAAGTCCTGCGCGGCCACCAGCGGCACGGTCTGGCTTACGCCCATCCAGACGGGCGCCTGTTCCAGACATCCCCTTTGGAGACAATGGTGGCGGATTCGAAGTTGGCAAAGGCCCAGCCCATCAGGCGTTCGCCCTCACGCGCGCGGGCCCCATCCGTCGGCAGGCCATTGATCGCCAGAATGACACGGCGGCCTTCACGATCGGAAGAGGCACACAGACCATATCCGCCAGCCTCGGTGTGACCGGTTTTCAGACCGTCAGCCAGCCCCTTGACCACCAGCGCATTGCGGTTTGCCTGACGGATCTTGTTGAAGAAAAACTCTTTTTCCGAGAAATAATGGTAATATTCCGGGAAATCATGAATCAGCCGTAGCGCCAGATAGGCGACATCGCGGGCGCTCATGTAATGGTTTTCCGCAGGCCAGCCCGTTGCGTTCATGAAGTGGGAATTGGTCAGCCCCAGCTTGCCCGCCATCTCGTTCATCAGAGCGACAAACTGCTCTTCAGACCCGGCAATCCCTTCCGCCAGTACATACAGGCATCGTTGCCGGACTGGATGACCATGCCCTGAATCAGGTCCTGCACAGGGATGCTTTGGCCCAGCGGCACAAACATGCGCGAGCCCTGCATCCGCCAGGCGCGTTCGCTGACCGGCAGGGACTGGTCCAGCCGCAGGCGACCAGCCTTGAGCATGCTGAAGGTGACATAAGCCGTCATCATCTTGGTCAGAGAAGACGGGGGCATGTGTTCATCCGCTGCTTTTTCAAGCAGGGTCGCGCCACTCTTATAATCAATAATACACGCCCAGCGCGCCAGCGTATCCACCGGGCCGACAGGCGTTGTCGCAGGCGTCTGCACACCTGCATCCGGCTGCGGTGTCGCAGCAGCGGCAGGGGCGGCCGCATGCGGGTGCGGATGCGCGCCTTTTGGTTTGCGGGCAAAAGCAGTCAGAGAATAGCTGCCTGAGAGGAGGGCAGCGCCCCCAGCAAGAAGAAACCGTCGAGTTTGCACGTTTTTTCCTATTCGACGACGATATGAGATCCGGTCAAGCCATCAGCGAGTGCGCGCTTCAGGGCCGCATCCGCGTCGCTTATAGTCGCAAAAGGTCCTTGCCGCACAGCCCACATCTTGCCTTGTGATGTGAAAGAAGGCCAGACCACGCCTCCTGACTGCGCGGCCAGCCTTGAAGCTGCCCCTGGCACCGTAAAATCAGCCAGTTCAATCCAGAGCCGTGTTGAAACAGGCTGGCCCTGCCGCCACTGGACCGGAAGCTCCGGCAACTGGATGGCCGATGGAGCCGTCCCCTGCCCTGCTGCCACTCCGGATGTTCCTGTCCCTGCCGGTGTTGCGGACACGCTGTTCCGGAGAGCGGACGGCTGACTGCCAAGGTCTGTCTGCGTCACAACCTCTCGTGGTGCCGTGCTGATCTCCAGCATCGGGCCACCGGGTAGCACTTCCGCCAGATGGCGGCTGGTCGCTTCATCTTCTATAATCTGCACCCGCGCGGGTGTTGTGCCGACCCCCAGCAGATCAGCAGCCTTGCGGGAAAGCCCCAGCAGGCGGCCAGACTCCGACGGGCCGCGATCATTCACGCGGATTGTAATTTCACGCCCGTTATCCAGATTGATGACCGTCACGACGGCAGGAAGCTGCAAGGTCGGATGGCTTCCCGACATGGACTGCGGGTTACGCACTTCTCCGTCCGCCGTCAGTGGCTGGCCGGAGTCTGGCTCGCGCACGGCCAGCCCCATGGCCTGATAGGAAAAATTCTCTCGCGGATACATCCACGCCGTCCCGACCTGCCAGGCTGGACCCACAACATAATGCACATCAGGCTTGGCTGCGGGTTGCGGTCTGGAGCAGGCCGCAACACCGAGACAACAGAGAAGAACGGCTTTTTTCACACCACGGCACTACCCAGAAGACCAACACCCAGAGCATAGAAGTCAGACGGGTTATACCGCCGGATGACATTGAAGTTGTGGTACACCATATAAGCCTCTCCCCCAATACCATCTGGCCGGATGACAGCGCCGCTCAGCGTCATGTTGGTAAAATCCCCCCCCAGCCTGTGGACGTACGCCCTGTGCCGCCCAGTAGGACACCGGACGCATGATGGAGCGGCCAATCTGCCCCTGCTCGATGCTTTCGGGCACATCAACAGCTTCACCCCACGGCTGACCGGCCATCCAGTGGCATTTGGCCAGATAATTGGCAATGGAGGCGAACACATCGCCTTCATTATTCCAGATATCGCGTCGCCCCCCTGTGGGGAAGCTGTCCGCATACTGCTCATAGGCACTGGGCATGAACTGCGGCTGCCCCATGGCCCCGGCATAACTCCCCAGCATTCCGGCGGGCGTAATATCGCCATGTTTTAGAATATTAAACGCCTTGAATAGCTCAGACCGGAAAAATGATGACCGACGCCCGTCATACGCCAGAGTCGCGAGCGCATCGACCACGTGGAACGTGCCCATCCTGGTGCCGTAGGCGGATTCGAGCCCCCATATTCCGGCAATAACGCCCCGATCCACGCCATAAAGCTGGCTGATTTTCCTCAGAAGCGCCTCGCGTTTGCTGACAGCCGCCTGGCCGTCTGAAATCTTTTTTATCCGTAATCACCCGCTCTTTGTATTGCGCCCATGTCAGGGTGAATTCCGGCTGATGCCGGTCCGCTTTCAGCACTTTCTGGTTCGGTTCGGGGGTCAGGGCCAGCGCCTCATCCACCAGCGAGGCGGAAAGACCGTTGGCTATCGCTTCCCGCCGCACACCGGCAAGAAAGGCGTCGTAACCGCCCGGCTCAGCCGCGGAGGCGGACCTTGCCGCCCTGTTTTTTGCAAACGCGGGCGTCACCACAGCGGCGGACACAGCCCCGCATACCAGAAACTGTCTTCTCAGCATTTTGTCTCAGCCTTGTTATTCGTCACATGAACCCTGTGGGACAGAACGGCACTTTATCCTCCCACATCCTGCCTGTCTTCCGGATACAGCAGCACCGGGGGTTTCCTGCTCTCTGCTGCGTCTATATCTGGTGTAGTGCTTGACATTCGTGTGTGCGGAGACTCCCTTTCTCCCCATCCTCCTCCTCCGACCTGTGGACCCTTCTGCTTTATGCCCGGATCTCTGGATCATTTTCTTGAACTGACAACGGCACACCCGCTTATTCAGGTTCTTATCGTCATCCTCGCCACGTTTATTCTTGAAGACGCAGCAACAGTTCTTACCGCCATTCAGGTCAAGATGCACACACTGGCACCGGGCACAGCTTTAATTGCGCTTTATGTCGGAATTGTTGCAGGAGATATCGGGCTTTACGGACTGGGTTATCTGGCCGCGCGCTGGCCACCGGCCCGCAGATGGATCAACACCCCCGAGCGGGACGTTCAGCGCCAGTGGCTGACACGCAAGCTGTTCAAGGTGGTGTTTATCAGCCGTTTTGTGCCGGGCACCCGTCTACCGCTCTATACAGCCTGCGGGTTTTTCAATGCTGGTCTGCATACGTTTACACTGGCCACCATTCTCGCCACCATGATCTGGACATCCGCCCTGTTTGCGCTATCGCTGCACGTTGGCGGGTTTCTGCTGGCTCATCTTGGAGCCTGGCGCTGGGTCGGCATCTTCGGCTTTGTGCTCGTCATTATCATTATGGGGCGCCTTGCCGCCCGTATTCAGAAGCAGGGAAAATGACCCAGCACGCTCCAGCCTCTCAGGCCCACGCAATGCCAACCCCAGCAAAGCAGGTCCGGAACAAATCCGGTTCTCCCCTTTCGAGTTTTGAATTCTGGCCGGGCTGGGCGTTTTACACGCCCATCGTCATTTACTGGATTCTGCAGGGTATCCGCTATGGGGATTTCAGCACACCGACTGCCGCCAATCCCCGGATTGAAACAGGTGGCCTGTGCTGTGAGAGCAAAAGCAGCATTCTGGATATGGCTGGCAGCGTGGCTTCCCGCTGGATCGCGCCCTACACGACGATGATCACCGGAACGGACGATACACAACGTGCACTGGATGCGCTGGCAGACAAAGGTCTGAGCGTACCCGTCGTGGTCAAACCCGATATCGGCTGCAACGGTACGGGCGTTAAACTCGCCCGGACGGATGCGGATCTGACGGCCGCTCTGGCCGCATTCCCTCGCGGGATCAAACTTGTGCTTCAGCGCCTTATCCCCTACCGGCATGAAGCGGGCCTGTTCTATATCCGGCACCCGGACAGCCCTTGTGGTGAGATTTCATCCCTCACCTACAAGGATATTCCCATGCTGGTGGGCGACGGACGAGCCACGGTTCTGGACCTGCTCAAGCAGGACCCGCGCACCAGCCTGCTGCTCCACATTTATACCCCACGCCTGCAATCCCGCCTGAATGATGTGCTGTCCCGTGGGGAAACGCTGGACCTCGTGTTTGCGGGCAACCATTGCAAAGGGGCCATTTTCCGCAATGGCGCGGCAGATATTACCCCGGCTCTGGTCAACCGGCTGGACGAGATCATGCAGGACATTCCCGATTTCCATTTTGGTCGGGTAGATGTGAAGTTCGAGTCTGTTGAAGCGCTCCGGCAGGGCGAGAAATTCGAAATTATCGAAATCAACGGCGTCGGCTCGGAAGCCACCCATATCTGGGATTCCAGCACCACCCTTCGTGAGGCCTATGCTGCGCAGTTCCACCATTATGGGGAAACTTTCCGCATTGGCGCCAAGAAGAAAAAGGAAGGCTGGAAATCCAGCGGTCTCTGGCACGGTGTGCGCCTATGGCG
Organism: Zaprionus nigranus; assembly: GCA_018903425.1. Classification (NCBI taxonomy): domain Eukaryota; kingdom Metazoa; phylum Arthropoda; class Insecta; order Diptera; family Drosophilidae; genus Zaprionus; species Zaprionus nigranus. The sequence continues at coordinate 1,088,169 of JAEIGD010000013.1, read as the reverse complement.
GAGGCAGAAGCGCCTACTGGCTTCCTACCCTATGAACGATTAGGGATACATCCCATGATTTGAGGGGCAATAAAGCCGGGGTCTGAACGCCAGCCGAACGGACAGCCCCAATTGCTCCCACCTTTTTCCAGTTGGGCTTGTGCTGCACATCTGCATGATTGGTCGCATTTCCAGCATCAAAAATTGGGTGGACCTCCGAGATCAACCTGTTTTTCTGAGCAAGGTGATGCCCTCGTAAGAGGGAATGTGGCCGAACTGGCAAGCCGACGCGGTCTCAGAGCGGATGACGGTGTGCGTGAGCGTGACTCAGAGCACCGTGAACGATTCTCGAGCCGACCCGTTGCCAGAATGAGTTGGCTCGGTGTCCTCCTCCCCGTTTGCGCAACAAAGCTATCAGAGCGAGCAAAAAAGGGGAGCGCAGAGGCCCCCCCAAAAATCACATCAAGACTATGAGGCTTTGGTCCCTCAGACGTCCAGATTGGCAACTTTCAGAGCGTTACCGACAATGAAGTCACGACGCGGTTCAACGACATCGCCCATCAGGGTGGTGAACACCTGTCCGGCCTCTTCAACGTCTCCCACTTTCACTTGCAGCAGAGTGCGCATGGACGGGTCGAGTGTGGTTTCCCATAGCTGAGCATCATTCATTTCGCCCAGACCTTTAAAGCGATTGATTGCCAGACCGCGCCGCCCCAGTGTCAGCAGGCGCATATAAAGTTCAGACGGGCCTTTAAGCGGCAGATCCGTGCTTTCCAGACGCAGACTGACTCCGGCTCCAAATTCACGCACCAGACGCTCAAGCTGTCCTGTCAGCCAACGCGCATCGCTTCCTGCCAGCATGGTGGGGTCAATCCGATAGACTTCGCCAACTCCGCGCACGTTGCGGGCGACTTCCAGCCCGTCTGTGCTGGCAACAGCTTTCCAGCCACGCTCATTTTCGGCAGATGCGGCATCAAGACGTTTCTGAAGCTCCGGTATCCGGTGCTGGAGTGTTTCCAGATCAGAGGTCAGCGCACCAGTCAATACCGCCTGTTCAATAATCCAGTTGGGAACCCGATTGGACAGGCGCGCGATGGTCTGTGCGGTCTGACGGATAAACGGTAGATCCGCTTCAAGCTCTTCCCCGGCGACAACCTTGCCGTCGGAATAGACAAACGCCGCGTTGCTCAGGGCCTTATCCAGCAGGTACTGCTCAAGGGCTGCGTCGTCTTTCAGATAGCGTTCTTCATTGCCGCGTTTGGCGCGATAGAGCGGCGGCTGAGCGATGTAGAGATAGCCGCGCTCAATCAGTTCCGGCATCTGGCGGAAGAAGAAGGTCAGCAGAAGTGTGCGGATATGAGATCCGTCCACGTCAGCGTCCGTCATAATGACGATGCGATGGTAGCGGAGCTTTTCAATCGAGAAGCCCCCCTGATCGGCTTCTCCGCGTCCAATGCCCGTGCCCAGTGCTGTAATCAGCGTGCCGATTTCCGCTGAACCAAGCATCCGGTCAAACCGGGCGCGCTCGACGTTGAGAATTTTCCCCTTCAGCGGCAGGATGGCCTGAAAGCGTCGGTCCCGCCCCTGCTTTGCCGTCCCGCCTGCGGAATCACCCTCGACGATAAAGATTTCAGCTTTGGCGGGATCACGCTCCTGACAGTCCGCCAGCTTGCCGGGCAGCGAGGAGATATCCAGCACCCCTTTTCGGCGTGTCAGTTCGCGGGCTTTACGGGCGGCTTCCCGCGCAGAGGCCGCATCCAGCACCTTGCCGACAACAAGCTTGGCTTCCTTGGGGTGTGTTTCAAACCAGTGGCCAATCATGTCAGCCGCAGCGGCATGCACCACAGGCTGCACTTCAGAAGAGACCAGCTTGTCTTTGGTCTGGGAGGAGAATTTCGGGTCCGGCACTTTGACGGACAGAACGGCCGTCAGACCTTCACGCATATCTTCACCCACCAGAGACTGTGCGTCTTTTTTGGCAATGCTTTCCGCATATTTGCCGACAATACGCGTCAGCGCCTGACGGAACCCGGCCAGATGGGCACCGCCATCGCGCTGGGGAATGTTGTTGGTGAAGCACAGCATCGTTTCATGAAAGCTGTCATTCCAGCTCAGCGCGAATTCAACCTTGATGCCGTTATCCGGATTTTCCATGCTGCCCGTAATGGGGGGCGTGACAATCGGCGCACGGGCGCGATCCAGCCACTGCACAAATGCTTCCAGACCGCCTTCATAATAAAAGATTTCTTCCCGCAACTCTTCCGTACGGGCATCACGCAGAACAATTTCCAGCCCGGAATTCAGGAACGCCAGTTCACGCAGGCGGCGTTCCAGAATGGCGAAATCAAACACTGTTTTAGGAAATGTCGCACCACTCGGCAGGAAGGTGACCTGTGTGCCACGTTCTTCGTCAGACGGCCCGACAACTTCCAGAGGCCCTTCCCGCTCCCCATGGCGGAAGCGGATGACGTGCTCCTGCCCGTTCCGCCAGATGCGCACTTCCATGAATTCGGACAGCGCGTTCACCACAGCAGCCCCCACGCCGTGCAGACCGCCGGAAACCTTGTAGGAGTTCTGGTTGAATTTGCCACCCGCATGCAGGCGCGTCAGCACAACTTCGGCCGCGCTGATCCCTTCTTCCACATGCATATCGGTTGGAATGCCGCGCCCGTTGTCCCTTACGGTCACACTTCCATCCGCATTCAGGGTCAGAACACAGCGTGTGGCAAAACCGGCCTGTGCCTCATCAACCGCGTTGTCGATGATTTCAAACGCCATATGGTGCAGGCCAGAGCCGTCGTCGGTATCACCGATATACATCCCCGGCCGCTTACGAACGGCATCCAGCCCTTTCAGCACAGAGATAGACGCGGCGTCATACTCTTCTTCCATTCCGGTTACTGGGGTGGGCTGAGAAAGGTCTGTCATATGGTAACGTTACTCCGGAAAAAAGAGAGAGAACCCGATCCAGTCTTATACTCCGGCCAGCACAGTCCGACCAGATTAGAAGCTCTCTTTTGTAAGATTGTTTCCCGATTCAGGCGAGAAATTCGCCATGCCGGAGTGTGGTAAACCGCGCCTGTGGTTTCAGATCCCGAAAGGGTGCTTCATCTGTACCGGTCAGGATCACGGATGTCCGGAAGCCCCTGACGATTTCGAGCAGAGAGCCGCGCCGGGCGTGGTCCAGATGCACCAGCGGTTCGTCCAGCAGCAGAACGGGCGGCGTGCCGCGATAATCTTCCACCAGCCGCGCATGAGCCAGCACTGTCCCCATCAGGAGGGTCTTTTGTTGGCCCGTGCTGGCTGTGGCCGCCGGGCGACCGCTTTGCAGGTCGGACAGCCTGAAATCCGAACGATGCACGCCAGCGGTTGCACGCCCGCGCTCCCTGTCCTGCTGCCGGTTGGCAGCAAGCTCGTCACGCAGCCAGTCCTCCACCGTCAGTGCCGGAGCATGATGTAACTGATCGGCAACGTCACACAGCAGGGTGACATCCACGCCGGGAAACGCGCCCAGACTGGACCGGGCAAACAGGCACAACTGCTGCACCATCTCGCGTCGTCCTGCCGCGACAGCCACGCCATGCCGCGCCATGGAGGCTTCCAGCCCGCTCAGCCATGATGTTTCGGAAAAACGGGTCTGGAGCAGACGGTTGCGCTGCGTCATGGCGCGATCATACGCCAGCAGTTCGCGCGCGTGGTGAGGTGTGACGGCCATGACCAGACGGTCCAGAAAGCGCCGCCGTCCGGAGGCCCCTTCGCTGAACAGGCGATCCATCTGTGGTGTGATCCACACGGCGGACAGCGTATCATCCAGAGCGTCACGGCTGCGCACCTGCTGACCGTTCAACAGATAGACCCGCCGGGCGGCCTCCCCATTGCCGGTCATTCCTGTACCCAAGTTCCAGAACATCCTGGTCAAAGGAGAAGCGTGCGGAAATGCCCCAGGCGGTTGCATTGTCCCGACCCAGTTGCGCCAGCGGCGCTCCACGCAACCCACGGCCGGGTGTAAGAAGAGAGAGGGCTTCAAGCAGGTTGGTCTTGCCGCTTCCGTTTTCTCCGGTGACGACAACAAGAGAAGCGTCTGGCGACCACACCAGACGCTCATAATTGCGAAAGTCAGAAAGGGTCAGTTTAAGAAGCTGCGCCACAATGTATCCGACAGGAGGCTTGCTGCGCGGGTACCGCTCGTTGTGCCCGCCAGCACCAATCCCGTGCGGGGCACATCAGAAAACCGACACAGGGCCAAAAGGCACGCGTCTTAGACGCGCATCGGCATCAGTACGTAAAGGGCTAACGGGCTATCAACGTCACGCACAATGGTGGGTGCTGCATTGTCTGAAAACGCAAATTCAACGCTTTTTTCAACCTGATCGGTAATATCGTTCAGGTAACGTGCCTGAAAGCCGATTTCCAGGGCTTCCGCATCATAGGAAATGCGGCTGTCATCCAGTTCTTCTGTTGCGGTGCCCTGTTCCGGGCTGCTGGCGGAAAGGGTCAGCAGGCCCGGCTTCAGCGCCAGCTTGACCGGGCGGGAGCGTTCCTGGCTGATGGCGGCGACACGGGCCACGGCATCGGCAAAATCTTTCTTGGCAACCCGCAGGATACGCTTGTTGTTCTGGGGAATAACGCGGTCATATTCGGGGAATGTACCATCAATCAGCTTGGAGGTCAGCATGACGGGACCAGCCGTAAACTGCACGCGAGTTTCCGAGAGGGCGACGTCAATTTCTTCCGGCGCTTCATCAAGCAGCTTGCGCAGTTCCGCAACTGTTTTGCGCGGAATGATGACACCGGGCATGGTTTCCGCCCCGGCAGGCAGTTTTTCTTCCACGCGGGCAAGACGGTGACCGTCTGTCGCCACGGCACGGAGCTGCTTTCCGTTCTCCGTGTCGGCTGCGTGAAAGAAAATGCCGTTCAGGTAATAACGGGTTTCCTCGGTGGAAATCGCAAAGCGTGTGCGGTCAATCAGGGAGCGCAGCACTGTGGACCCGAGCTTGAAGTGGCACGGGAGATCACCTGTTCCCATGGAGGGGAAGTCATCCACACTCAGCACGTTCAGGCGCGTGGCGTAACGGTCGGCACGGAGCAGCAGAGGTCCGTCACCATCGGCCTGATCCAGTTCCACTTCCACGCTATCGGGCAGCTTGCGGACAATTTCATACAGAACCGAAGCCGGGACCGTTGTCGCGCCATCGCGTTTGATGGTGGCCGGAATCTCTTCCACCACCTCAATTTCCATATCGGTCGCTTTCAGGCTCAATCGCCCGTCTGCGGCCTGAATCAGAACGTTTGCAAGGATGGGTATGGTGTTACGCTTTTCAGCAACACTCTGGATGTGTGCCAAAGCTTTGAGCAGTATTGCGCGCTCAGCTGAAAACTTCATCTATGCCTCTTCCCTGCATGACCGGCCCCACGCAGGAATTCAGGCGGGCCGGGATCTATCCTGTTGAAAACTAACAGCAGTAACGGTGCAGTCAATCTCTGAATACCCGCATCCCTGCGTGAGACTGCGGGCATTCCCGGTTTAGCTTTCCAGCATCCGGCGCATCAGTTCGACATCTTCCGCAAAAGCGGGGTCACGTTCCATGAGTTCCGCTACGCGGGAGACCGCATGCATGACCGTCGTATGGTCGCGGTTCCCGAATTTTCGGCCAATTTCGGGCAGAGACCGACTGGTCAACTGCTTGGCCAGATACATGGCAACCTGACGGGGCCGGGCCACCGCTCTGGCGCGGCGGGCGGAGGACATGTCTGTCAGGCGGATATTCCAGTGCTCGGCCACACGCTTCTGGATTTCCTCAATCGTCACGCGTCGGTCATGCGCCTTGAGGATATCGTGCAACACATCCTGCGTTGCTTCCAGCGTAACCGGACGGCCAAACAGATTGGCATGTGCGATCAGGCGGTTCAGAGCGCCTTCAAGCTCACGCACGTTGGATGTGATCTTATGGGCCAGAAATTCCAGAACCTTGCCCGGCACGACCACGCCGGAGGCCGCGGCCTTGGATTCCAGAATGGAGATGCGCAGTTCAAACGTTGTGGCGTGAATATCCGCCACCATACCGCAGCCCAGCCGGGTACGCAGGCGGTCTTCCAGTCCGGACAGGTCGGACGGGGATTTGTCAGCCGACACCACAATCTGTCGTCCGGCATCAACCAGCGCGTTGAAAGTGTGGAAGAATTCTTCCTGCGTATTGTCCTTGCCGATCAGAAACTGGAGATCATCAATCATCAGGACATCAACGGAGCGGAGCTGCTCCTTGAATTCCATGGTCGATTGGGACCGGATGGCCGCGATGAAGCGGTATGAACTTTTCAGCCGACATATAGGCAACGGAGACATTGCCGCTCTGCACCAGTTCCGCACCTATGGCATGCATCAGATGCGTTTTGCCCAAGCCGACACCGCCGTACAGGAAGAGCGGATTGAAGCCGACGCTTGAGGGCTTTTCAGCCACCCGTCGGGCGCAGGCATAGGCAAACTCATTGGGCTTACCCACCACGAACGTATCAAACGTAAAGCGGGTATCCAGCGTTGTGACGAGATCACTCCGCACTTCCGGTGCGCTTCGCGGCGCCTCTTCCGTATCAACAGCAGTGGCCGGGGTGATGGGGGCGTCTTCAGTGGCGAGGGCAAGCGGAGGTGCGACCGGATCACCCGGACGGGCAACCTGAAGTTCAACGCGGCGGATGGCGGGCAGGACCTGATTCCATAGCTCGCTCAGGCGATCCCCATACTGGCTACGCACCCAGTCGCGCAGAAAACGGGTGGGCAGGAGGAGTGTAATTTCATCACCATCCACAGGCCCCAGCGCAATCTTGGTCAGCCAGGTGCGGTATTCAACCTCCCCGACTTCGCCTTTCAGCCTTGAACAGATCTGTAACCACGATTCCTCAAGGGCCTTGCCGTCCTCAGCCTGAGGGAAAGCCCTTTCGTCCTCGTCCACTCCGATTGTCATCTACGCTCCCGAGCGGTCAAAAGCGCGGCCAACCGCGCATAATTTTCGATAAAGGGGCCACTTTCGCAGCCACCGGGCTGCCTGGCTTCCAGTGCCGTCTCTCACCGCACGAAAAGCGATCCGGAAGTGCAAAAAAGATGCTCTTCCGAGAGTGGAGGCGGTCTGCCAGAACTAAAGCACGGACGGAGGCGGCGCAATGAAAATCTCCGCGCCTTACCCTGCTCCCGACCCTGCCGGACCCTACGCAAAAATAAAGCCGAATCACCTCGGGATGATTCGGCTTTACAGACCGTATGCTTCAGAAGGCTGCTGATGCAGCCCGAAGGGCTCAGGCGGTTGCCAGAGACTTCACACGAGCAGACAGACGGGAGATTTTGCGTGCAATAGTGTTTGCATGCACAACGCCCTTGATCACGCCGCGCTGCAGTTCCGGCTGAGCAACACGCAGAGCTTCACGTGCTTCTTCATGGTTGCCAGCAGCAATAGCGGTTTCAACCTTTTTGATGAAGGTGCGCATGCGAGACTTGCGGGCTGTGTTACGAGCAGTCCGCTTTGCGGTCTGCCGGATGCGCTTACGCGCTGAAGCGATATTCGCCATGAGTTTCTATTTTATCCAGCACAAAAGAAAGAATGGTAGCCACCCGACAACGCCGGGTTGGCTGCAAAGAGTAGCGGTGCTGTAATCCACAGCGGTATCCACAGTCAAGCCGCTTCCATCATTATGGGGGTAATTTTACCTTAATTTCTGCCGTAAAGGGCAGAAAAAGGTGGAGCGGCCAGCCTGTGTCATCTGCTCAACCCCCATGCAGTCCGGTGGGCCGGGACAGTCCGGGCAGGGCTGCCCTTTTCGGCCATAAACCCGCCAGGCATGCTGGAAATAGCCTAACCCGCCTTCCGGTCGGACATAATCCTTCAGGCTTGAACCACCGGCCGCAATGGCTTCACGCAGCACGTCCCGGATTGCCTGAACCAGCCGCTTTGTATCCTGTCGTTTCAAAGTGCTTGCGAGAGTCTGAGGATGGATACATGCCCGATACAACGCCTCACACACATAGATGTTACCCAGACCGGAGACGATTTTCTGATCAAGTAGCATGGTCTTGATAGGGGATTTCCGTCCCGTGAGGGCCGCGTGGAGCACGGAGCCTGTAAACGCGGTGTCCAGCGGCTCCGGCCCCATGCTGGAGAAGAACCTGTAATCCCCCTCTTCCGCCGTTGGCACGAGGTCCAGCATTCCGAAACGGCGTGGGTCAACAAACCCGCAGCGGCGACCATCCGCTGTGAGAAACGTCACATGCTCATGTAGCGCCGGTGTGATCGGAGAATCGAGAACGATGCGTCCCGACATGCCCAGATGCAGCACGATGGACAGATTATTAGACAACCGGATGAGAATATATTTCCCGCGGCGACGAAACCCGATGATGGTCTGTCCGGCGACAGACTGACGAAAATCCGCAGGAATCTGCCATCGCAGATCCGGGCGGCGGAGAATGACATCGCTGAGGACGTGGCCTTGCAGGGCGATCTGCATACCACGCATCACGGTTTCGACTTCAGGGAGTTCCGGCATGAGTGCAAAGCAGGGTATAGGGTAAGACCATGACCGACAATAGCTTTGCGCCCTCCCCCTCATCTTCCGCTGCGCCGCAGGTGGAAGAAACCGATTTCGGCTTCCGTTCCGTCCGGAAGGAAGAGAAGAAACCCCTTGTTCGTGCGGTGTTTGACAGCGTCGCGGGCAAGTATGACGTCATGAATGATCTGATGTCTCTGGGCATTCACCGGATCTGGAAACGTATCTTTGTCACGGAACTCGGGCCGCAGCCCGGTCTGTCCCTGCTGGATCTGGCGGGCGGCACGGGTGACATCAGCTTTGGCTGGTTACAGGGTGGTGGTGGTCCCACCATCATGACCGACATCAACAGCAGCATGCTCTCCGTCGGGCGTGACCGCGCACTGAGCCGGGGGTTTGTGTCCGATCTGTCCTTTGCTGTTGTGGACGCGGAAGCAATCCCGCTGAAAGACATGTCCGTTGACCGCGTGTCCATCGCGTTTGGTCTGAGAAACTGCACCGACAAAATGGCCGTGATTCGTGAAGCCCGTCGCGTGCTGCGCCCCGGCGGGCGCTTTATGTGCCTCGAATTCTCCCGCGTGCAGGTGGCTGCTCTGGCCCCGATTTATGATGCCTGGTCCTTCAAGGTGCTTCCAACCATGGGCAGCATGGTGGCCGGAGATCGGGAAAGTTATCAGTATCTGGCGGAAAGCATCCGTACCTTCCCGGATCAGGAAACACTGGCGGAGATGTTCCGGGAGGCTGGCCTGTCTCACGTGCGGTATCAGTCTCTGTCCGGCGGGATCGCCGCCATTCACTCGGGCTGGCGTCTCTGATTTTTCATGACGGCCGTGTCCTCTCCCCGTTCTGTTCTGCTGATTGTCAGCGGCAGTATCGCAGCCTTTAAAGCGCCGGAACTCATCCGCTCTCTGCGGGCGGATGGCATGCAGGTGCGCTGTGTCCTGACGCAGGGCGGGAGCCAGTTTGTAACGCCTCTGACGTTGCAGGCCCTCAGCGGTCAGCCGGTCCATACGGACCTGTTTTCCCTTACGGCGGAACAGGAAATGGGACATATCGCACTGTCCCGTTCTGCGGACCTTATAGTTGTCTGTCCGGCCTCCGCCAATCTGCTGGCCCGGATGGCCGGGGGGCTGGCGGATGATCTGGCCAGCACCGTGCTTCTGGCAACAGATACGCCGGTCATGGTCGCACCGGGCATGAATGTGCGGATGTGGGAGCATCCGGCCACGCAGGCCAATATTCAGACCTTGAAACAAAGGGGTGTCATCTTTGTCGGGCCGGTTGAAGGCGAGATGGCCTGTGGCGAATATGGTCCGGGCCGCATGGTCGAGCCTGCGGATGTGCGCGATGCCGTTCTGACATTTTTCCGGGCACAGGCCCAGAAACATGGGCCACTGGCAGGCAGAACCTGCCTTGTGACCGCTGGCCCGACGCATGAGCCGCTGGACCCGGTCCGATATCTTGCCAACCGCTCGTCCGGCAAGCAGGGGTATGCGCTGGCAGAGGCGCTCGCTGATATGGGGGCGGCGGTCACGCTTGTCAGTGGACCAACCAGTCTGCGCCCACCTGCGGGTGTCATCCTGTATTTTTGTGAGACAGCACGTCAGATGCGTGATCTCACGCTTGCGGCAGCACGGGCAACCGCGTTTGATGCGGCGTTCTGCACAGCCGCCGTGGCCGACTGGCGATCGGCTTCCGAGCAGACCCAGAAAATCAAAAAAGCGAGCCGGGATGACGTGCCGCCGCCTCTCGTGCTCGCGTCCAATCCCGATATTCTGGCAGAACTGTCAGCGCCGTCGGCTTTCCGCCCTCAACTGGTCATCGGCTTTGCGGCTGAAACGGAAACTCTGGAAGCCCATGCACGCGCCAAACTTGCCCGCAAAGGGTGTGACTGGATTGTCGCCAATCCTGTTGGTGCCGGGTCAGACGTTATGGGTGGGGCTGAGAATCAGGTTACGCTCATCACGCAGGATACGCTGGAGCATTGGCCGCGCCTGCGGAAAGACGATGTCGCCCGCAAACTTGCCAGTGCACTTGCAGAGTGGTTTCTTACTGCACACAAATCGTGATAAAATTTAAGAGACAGAGGGAGTGCCTGAATGCCCGCATCTGAATTCCGGAAAGCCGGCCTGACAGTACGGGTGAAACGCCTGCCCCACGGGCAGGATCTGCCGCTGCCATCTTATGCGACAGCAGGCGCTGCGGGGATGGACCTTCTCGCAGCCGTTCCTGAAGCGGTGACACTCCAGCCCGGTGGCCGCACCGTTATTCCCACCGGACTCTGTATTGCTCTTCCCCCCGGCTATGAGTTGCAGGTACGTCCACGCTCGGGTCTTGCCCTGAAGCACGGTATCATTCTTCCCAATTCTCCCGGCACGATTGATGAAGACTATCGGGGTGAAGTCGGCGTTATTGTTCTGAACGCAGGCGACCAGCCCTTCACGGTTGAACATGGTATGCGTATTGCGCAGGCTGTTATTGCTCCGGTGGAACGGATCACCTGGGCAGAGCATGACAGTCTGGACGAAACAGCCCGTGGTGCGGGCGGTTTCGGCAGTGCCGGAACGGGCCTGCCATGAGGGCTGGCCCTGCACCTGATTTTTCTTCGTCTTTTCAAAACCCCTCCATGCGTCTGCCGCTACGTCCCATGAGTGTGGTGGACGCCGTCCTTCTGGCCTGTGTGGTGGGGCTGGCCGTACTGGCCGGAAACAGTGTGGGCCATAGTCTGGCACCACTTCCAGTCTCCGTGCAGGCCCCTGTCCACCTCGGCCTTCTGCACCTTCCCGGATACGCCTTGCGGACAGCGTTGCGGATGGCACTGGCCCTCGGGCTTTCTCTGGTTTTCTCTTTTCTTTATGCGACAATGGCGGCCAAAAGCCGCCGTGCGGCACAAATTCTGGTCCCTCTGCTGGATATTCTCCAGTCTGTTCCTGTTCTGGGCTTTCTGAGCTTTACCGTGGCCTTTTTTCTGGGACTGTGCCCGGGGCATGTGCTTGGGGCTGAAATGGCTGTTATCTGCGCAGTGTGTGCCTCTCTGGCGTGGACCATGACAGCTGGCATGTATCAGGCCCTGCGTACTGTGCCGACCGAGCTTGAAGAGGCTGCCCGTTGCTTCGGGCTGACAGGCTGGCAGAAATTCTGGCGGCTGGAAGTGCCCTGCGCCATTCCCTCGCTTGTGTGGAATGCCATGATTTCCATGGCGGGCGGCTGGTTTGTGCTGGTCTATGCAGAAACCATGACAGTCGGTCCTGCACGGATTCTCTTGCCGGGGATCGGTTCTTATGTCGGTCAGGCGATAAATCAGGAAAACTTCGGCGCTGTGCTGGCCGCCATTTTTGTCATGATGCTGGTCATACTGGCCTATGACCAGATTTTGTTCCGTCCGCTCACTGTCTGGGCCTCCCGTTTCCGATTGGAAACAGTGCAGGACGACACTCAGGCCGAGCCATGGATGCTCCGGCTGCTCCGCCGGACACGCATCCTGAGGAACGGTATCAACCTGTTTCTGTACTGTGCGCTACAAGGTCGCATCACTCCCGGTGGGACATCGCCAGGGACGTTTCCTGTCCTCCCCGCGCGTTTCAAAGCGATTGTCCGAGGGGCTGTGGTGGGCAGTCCTCGGGCTGATTGCCCTGTCTGCCTTGACGCTGATGTGGGATAAAGGCCGGTCTATCTATACGCCTGAGCAGATCTTGCATGTCGTCAATCTGGGGTTTTATACGCTGCTGCGTGTTGTCAGCATGCTGGCTCTGGCCTCACTTGTCTGGGTGCCGGTAGGAGTCTGGCTGGGGCTAAATCCCGCACGCGCCCAGCGTGCCCAACTGATTGTGCAGTCCTGCGCGGCCTTTCCGGCCAACCTGCTGTTTCCACTTTTTGTCGCGGGCATCCTTTATGGCCATCTGGCTCCGTCTTTCTGGCTGACGCCTTTGCTGATGCTGGGTGCCCAGTGGTATATTGTGTTTAACGTCATCAGCGGCACCGCGTCCTTCCCTTCGGATCTGCTGGCAGTTGGCGAGAATTTTGAGGTCACAGGTCTCCTCTGGTGGCGTAAAATTATTCTGCCAGGCATTACACCGGCTTATCTTACCGGCATTCTGGCCGCGTCAGGCAGCGCATGGAATGCTGCGATTGCCGCGGAAGCCGTGCAATGGGGGCATGAAACACTGACCGCACAGGGGCTTGGCGCCTATATTGCGGAGGCCACCGCCGAAGGCGATATCAGTGCGGTCGCACTGGGTGTCATCGTTATGACGCTGTTTATCCTGACTCTGAACTGGCTGGTCTGGCGTCCTCTTTCTGAATACGCTTACCGCCGCCTGAAACTGATCTGACACAGGACTGAAGCATGACGTCCCCCTCACCCGCCGATCACTCCATTGCCGGACACGTGCCAGTGCTGGTCGAGGCACGGCATGTCAGTCAGTCCTACCATAAAGACAGCGCGGTTGATCTGCTGGTTCTGGATGACGTCAATCTGACACTGCACGCTGGAGAGATCGTGGGGCTTCTGGGCCGGTCCGGCTCTGGGAAATCCACGCTGTTACGCATTCTGGCCGGTCTGCTTGCGGCGTCATCAGGGAGAGGTTCTCTGGAAAGGTTCCCCCCCTGAAAGGTCCGGCTGATGGCGTTGGCATGGTCTTTCAGTCCTTCGCGCTCTTCCCTTGGCTGACGGTGGAGGAAAATGTCGCCCTCGGGCTGGAAGCGAAAGGCATTACCGGTGAAGAGCGTGACAGGCTGGTGGAAAACGCCATCGATCTGATCGGACTTGGCGGCTACGAACATGCGTGGCCGAAAGAATTGTCGGGCGGTATGCAGCAGCGTGTCGGGCTGGCCCGTGCGCTGGTTGTGCAGCCTGACCTCCTTCTGATGGACGAGCCATTTTCCGCGCTGGACGTTCTGACTGCCGAGAATCTGCGGACTGATCTGGTCGAACTCTGGTCAGAAAAAAAACTGCCGGTTCAGGCCATGCTGGTGGTGACGCATAATATTGAAGAAGCTGTTCTGATCTGTGACCGGATCATATTATTTTTCTTCCAACCCCGGCCGCATTGCGCATGTGCTGAACGTGCCGTTTGCGCACCCGCGTGATCGGGAAGACCCGGCGTTCCGCCAGTTTGTTGACCATATCTACGCTCTGATGACCCAGCGTGCGCCGATTGTTTCCGAAGCTGATATGGCGGTTGGCGTCAGGCAGGCGGCACAGGCCACGCCCTCTTTTATCGCGTTGCCGCTTGTCTCCATTACGATGATGATCGGGATGATGGAAACTCTGGCTGCGCCCCCCGCTCAATGGCCGCGCGGACCTGCCGGTACTTTCGGAAAAACTGCAACTGGAACTGGATGACCTCTTCCCACTCGGCGAATCTCTGGAACTGCTTGGCCTTGCGGAACTGGAGGATGGAGACATCCTGCTCACCAACGAGGGTGTGCATTTTGTACTGAGTGATCTTGATGAGCGGAAAGCCATCATGAGCCACGCGCTGCTGCACCATGTACCCCTAGTGAAAATGATCTGTACCGTTCTGGATGAGCGCCCGTCTCATAGCACGCATGCTGAACGGTTCCGACAGACTCTGGAAGAGGCGATGTCCCCAGACTACGCACGTCTGACACTGCAGACCGTTGTGGGCTGGGCGCGTTTTGCGGAGTTGTTTGATTTTGATGAAGAAGGAGATCGCTTCTATCTGGAAGACGCGATCTCCGAATAACGCAATCGATCAGAGGCCCGCTTTTTTAAAGCGTGCGGCATAAAGCTGCCGCGCTTTGGCGACCTTCGGCGCTATGACAGCCTGACAGTAACCCGTATTGGGATTGCGCTCATAATAATCAAAATGCATGGCTTCGGCGGGCCAGAAGGTCGTTAAAGGCACGATCTCTGTCACAATGGGTGCCTCCCAAATGTGCGCCTGCCCGATTTCTGCCTTAACGGCCAAAGCCGCATTTTTCTGGCTGTCATCAGCATAGAAAATTACAGAGCGATACTGCGTGCCCACATCGTTCCCCTGCCTGTTAAGGGTCGTGGGATTGTGCAGCGTGAAGAAAATACGCAGCACATCCTCATACCCAATCACGTCAGGGTCAAATTCCAGCCGGATGACTTCCGCATGCCCGGTCTGGCCTGTGCAGACCTCCTTGTATGTGGGGTTATCCAAATGGCCGCCCGCATAACCCGGAGCGATGGAGAGAATGCCTGCCATATCTCTGAAAACTGCTTCCATGCACCAGAAACAGCCTCCACCAAGAACGAGAGACTGAGACATAAGCTTCTCCTTACTGTCTTGTAATTGTGGGGTGATCGCAGGTTTGCACATCATGGAGCCTGCGTCGCCTCACGAGGACAGACGCAGGCCCCAGCTTGTCCGGAGAGATCAGGCGATGCGGGCGAGAGCCGCTTTCAGACGGATGCTTTCACCCTGCTGGGTTTCAAGACGTTCCCGCATTTCCTGAACGATTTCAGGCTTGGCGCGTGAGACGAAATTGTCATTCCCGAGTTTTTTCTCGGTCTTGGCGATTTCATCTTCCGCGCGAGCAAGTTCTTTCTTCAGACGTTCCTGCTCGGCAGTGATGTCAATCAGCCCTTCCAGTGGAATAATCAGTGTAGCTTCATCCACAACAGCCTGAGCGGACCCACGCGGCACGTCACCCTGCTGCGGCGCAACGTGTGACACGCGGGCCATACGCCCGATGGCTTCCTGCCAGCGTTCCGCGCGCTGCAAGGTTTCGGGGGCCGCATCCTGCAGGTAAACCGGTGCTTTCTGTGACGGCGGCACATTCATTTCCGCACGGACCGTCCGGATTTCAGAAATCAGCCGGATGATGTGATCACATTCCGACCGAGCAGCTTCCGTTCCGGCCGGAACAACCGGCTTCGGCCACGCTTCAGAAATCAGGCTCCCCTGCCTGCCAAAGCCAAATTCGGCCCAGAGTTCATCCGTCACAAACGGCATGACGGGTTGCAGCAGACGCAGAATGATTCCTAGGACATAGGCAGCAACAGCGCGAATTTCAGCAGCTTCCGCAGCGTCATCCGATGCAAAGACAGGTTTTGCGAACTCAAGGAACCAGTCACAGAAACGGTTCCAGACAAAGCGGTAACAACTCAGTGCGTATTCATCAAACCGGTAGGATTCAAGGGCTTTTGTGGCGTCCTGAATCGCTGTAGCGGCCTCGGCGATAATCCATTTCCCAAGAGGAGATGTTACGCTCTGCGGGTCAAAGCCGGGTTGTGCCTTCACGCCGTTCATTTCGCAAAAGCGGGCGGCGTTCCAGATTTTGGTGACAAAGGCGCGGTAATCCTCGACCTTTTTCCGGCCCAGTTTTACGTCCCGCCCGATCCCTGTCAGCGCACAGATGGTAAAGCGCAGTGCATCGGCACCGTAGTCATCAATAAGCTCCAGCGGATCAATGCCGTTGCCTTTACTTTTTGACATTTTCTGGCCGCGCTCGTCCCGCACCAGACCATGAATGAAAATGTCACGGAACGGCACGTCATGCATGAAGTGCTGCCCCATCATGATCATCCGGGCAACCCAGAAGAAAATGATGTCAAAGCCGGTGACAAGCACGTCTGTCGGATAATAGCGCGCCAGTTCCGGCGTCTGGTCTGGCCAGCCGAGCGTGGAAAACGGCCATAGGCCCGAGGAGAACCACGTATCCAGAACGTCTTCGTCCTGTGTCAGCGTTTCAGGGCGGCCATAATGGGCGTCCGCCTGCTTCTGGGCGTCCGTGTCATCATGCGCCACAAACACATGACCATCCGGGCCGTACCATGCAGGAATACGATGGCCCCACCAGAGCTGGCGGGAAATGCACCAAGGCTGGATATCCCGCATCCAGGCGAAAAAGGTATTCTCCCACTGTTTCGGCACGAAAGAAATTTTACCGCTGGTGACAGCCTCAATCGCCGGTCCGGCCAGTTTTCCGGCATCGCAATACCATTGCGTGGTCAGGCGCGGCTCAATCACCGCTCCACCGCGCTCCGCATGCGGAACCTGATGGCGGTGCGGTTCAATTTTTTCGAGCCACTCCAGCCTTTCCAGTTCAGCGACAACGGCTTTCCGGGCGTCTTCACGGGAAAGGCCAGCCAGATTTTTTACAAACGCGGGATCAGACAGCCCCTCAACGCTGACCAGTTCATCTTCAATTTCGTCCAGAACCACGCAGGCCTGCTCGTCCAGAACGGAGAGCATAGGCAGACTGTGTCGCCGACCGACTTCAAAGTCGTTAAAATCATGCGCCGGGGTAATCTTCACCGCGCCGGTGCCTTTTTCCGGGTCTGAATGCAGATCGGCCACAATGGGGATCAGCCGTCCCGTGAGAGGCAGGCGGACAGACTGGCCAACCAGTGCGGCATAACGCGCGTCTTCCGGATGCACGGCCACGGCCACATCGCCCAGCATGGTCTCCGGCCGGGTTGTGGCCACTGTAATGGTCTCGCCCGGCCTGCCTTCAACAGGATAGCGGATGTACCAGAGCTTGCCCGCAACATCCCTGCTTTCCACTTCCAGATCGGAAATAGCGGAACGGAACATCGGGTCCCAGTTGACCAGACGACGGTCCCGATAAATCAGCCCTTCTTTGTAAAGGGTGACAAACACTTCTTTTACGGCGCGGGACAGGCCCTCATCCATGGTGAAGCGTTCACGCGGCCAGTCCAGAGAAGCACCCAAGCGGCGGAGCTGGCGGGTAATGCCGCCGCCTGATTCTTCTTTCCATTTCCAGACACGCTGGACAAAGGCGTCTCGCCCCATTTCCTGCCGTGTTGTGTTCTCGGCTGTCAGCGCCCGTTCGACAACCATCTGCGTGGCAATGCCTGCGTGATCGGTGCCGGGCTGCCATAGGGTGTCAAACCCCTGCATCCGCTTCCAGCGGACGAGTGTGTCCTGCAGGGTCATGGTCAGGGCGTGCCCCATATGGAGCGTACCTGTCACATTCGGTGGGGGGATCATGATGGTGAACGACTTCCTGCCGCTCTGTGGGTCAGCCGAAAATGCTTTTTCGTTCTCCCACAGGTCGTAAAGTTTCTTCTCTGTCTCAGCAGGCTCAAAAGTCTTGTTCAGCATGATATCCAACCCGAAAACATAAAAAGGCGGAAGGCATGTCCTGCCCCCGCCTTCGGAAGGTTATAGTCCCTGTGGCCCACACAGGAAATATCCGGCACGTCGACTTTTCGTCACAGAGAACGAAAAACAGGACGTTCAGAGGTAAAGGTCTGTCCCTCCGGGGTAAACCCCGGTTCAGCCGTTAGCGACCCGGCTGGTTGACGGCATAGTCATTAAGTCCCCAAAGCCGGTCTTTGACTGCGTTGTAATACGCTTTATCATCATAGAGCGGCACATTGAGTTGTAGATCAGCAGCGGTCAGACGACCGATAGCCGAGGCAACATTATAAGAGGCAATGACCATGTTGCTCAGGCTCTGCACGAGTGCCACCTGCGCCTGAAGCAGGGTTTCCTGCTGCTGGAGCACTTCCAATGTTGTGCTGGTGCCGACAATGGCCTGCCGCTCAACACCATCAAGAGCAATCGTGCCTGCCTTAATGGCCGCCCGGTTACTGGAAATGGCAGCCTGATAGGATACGAGCTTCTGCCAGTTGGAAACAGCATCCTGCGCAACGGTCCGGCGCTGGATGTCCACTTCACGATGCGCAGCCTGCGCCATCTGCTTGGCCTGACGGACGGCTGCGTATTCCGAGCCCCCCTGATAAACGGGAATGTTGAAATTCAGCGTGGCATATTTATTTTGATCAATCTGATGATTGAGGCTCTGGTTGATCTGCCTGCTATACGCTGCCGTTGCGGAAATTTTCGGCATGATTGCGGCCATGGCAACCGAGACAGCATCTTTCTGCGAGGACTCAGTAAAGAGGGCATTGATTACGTCAGGATTGTTTTTAACGGCCATGGCAGCGGCGGACTGCTCATTTTTAACGGGCAGAACCAGAGGCTGAGGCGGCACAAGGTTTGGTGGTGGGGCCATTCCCACTACCTGCATATATGTTGCCTGCGCTGTCTGAAGGGTGCCTTCGGATTGCTGACGGGTCGCTTTAGCCGAGGCGTAGGCAGATTCAGCCTGAGCTACGTCGGTTCGCGTAATTTCCCCAACTCTGAAACGTTCATTGGTCGCGCGGAGCTGCTGTTGCAAAACACGTTCGTTGTTGATGTTAAGCTGAAGAAGCTGCTCATCTTCAATCACGGTGACATACGCATTCACGACGGATTTGAAGACCTGCTGCTCAACGGAAATCAGGTTGGCGCGCTGCGCCATGACCTTGTTCACAGCCTGATGTGTGGAAGCCGTCGTTTTGCCGCCAGAGTAGATGGGCTGCGTAATTGTGACGCCTGCGGTGTAACCTGGCGTATTATAGCGGCGCAGATAACCGGGCTGATCAGCACTTCCCTGATAATCGTTTGTGCCATCGTAATAACTCAGCCCTACGGTTCCGGTTACAGTCGGATGCCAGCCTGCCAGCGCGGTGGGAACCTGTTCATCCGTTGCGCGTAACGTTGCGCGGGCCTGCTGCAATGTGGGGTTGGTCAGATAGGCTGAGGCAAGAGCTTCCTGGAGCGTGTGCGGCACAAAGGTCGGGGAACCGCTTCCGTCATACTTCTGGGCCCATGCAGTGGAACTGCAAAGCATGGCGGCCATGCCCATCCCAACCCCGTAAATACGCCGCATTTGTTTCTCCTGCCTGAATTAGAGCACAAATAAATAGTTGCCACTTCATGCCACGACGGGGGGCATATTTCTATCTTTTATCATCTGAAAACTCTTGAAGCATGGCAAAGAACTTTTTTTGCGTGTGTTTGCAATGTCATAAGATTCAAAGAGGACAGAGGTCCTGAGAAAAATACTGTGGGCTTTGGTGATTCTGATGATTTGATCATCATGCGGTTTCGCAGGATGACTGCATGAAATGGACTGTATTTTAAAAAATCAAGAAATAAAGCCACTTTAACTTCTCAGCCTTACTGTAAGGCTGGAGGTCCGGGCGGGAATCGAACCCACGTACGCGGATTTGCAGTCCGCTGCATCACCATTCTGCCACCGGACCGGCGTGGTGTGTGCGCCTTATCTCCCTTAACGGGCGTCTGGTCAAGTCATCGGATGAAGGATTTTCAGAACATGTTTTCGGGACGGTGTCTGGTCCCGAAGTTTCAGGATCAGACGGTTATCCGAATAATGCTCTCAGCCTGCCCTGTAATTCTGGCAATGAGGAGTTGCCGGGAAGGATTCCGGGACTGGTCTGTCCGGGATCGTCTGGTGACATTCAGGCGGCATGGAAGGGTTTTCCATCAGGTTCCGGCGTGCTCTTTCTGCCCCACATCCAGACGCTGCAGAATCTGTCTGCGCAGGAAGGCGGGCAGCAGCCGCTCAACCACTCTCAGAACGCGGAACTGCCAGGGGAAGATAAGTTCTACCTGCCCAAGCCGGACGGCCTGCATGATTTTTCTGGCCGCGCTGCCAGCAGACACCAGGAAAGGGCGCGGACCTTCAAGACGCTGGCTCATGGGGGTATCCACAAAGCCCGGCACAACAAGCGTCAGCTGAACGTTTTTGGGGCGCCAGGCCAGATTGGCGGCTTGCGCAAAACAGGCAAGACCAGCTTTCGAGCTGCTATAGGACGCGGCAAACGGAAGCTCATAGAACCCGGCCACAGAACCGATCAGCACAATTTTGCCATAGCCCTGACGGATCATGCTCTGTGCCGCAGCGGTTGCGAGCGTTACCGGTGTTGCATAATTGACCAGCGCGAGTTTCAGGACTCCGGCTGGATCTTCTGTCTGCTGATCGGGTGATTTGATGTCCGACAGACCTGCTCCGAGGATGACCAGATCCAGACCATGCCGGGCTTCATCCTCCCGCAGGGCGGCAAGAGCCTCTTCTCCCCTGAAAAGGTCAATCTGGCGAGGAAAAACCTCGGCCCCGCGGGCACAGCACAGGCTCGCAATCGCGTCCAGCCGCTCCCTGTTCCGTCCCCAGAGAATCATTGTGCGGCCGGGCTTTGCGTAGCGTTTTGCAAGCTCCATACCAATGCCGCCAGTCGCTCCTGTGATCAGAACAGACCGGAGTTCGTGCCTGCGCGTTGAGACCTTGTTCACACTTCCCCCTTTTCCATTCCGTCGGAATGATGCATCACCTTGCGGTTTCCAGGCCCAGTTTGATGGAGTACCGATGACTACCCCGAACCAGATCGTCGTTTCCGCCGTCTCGGGCGCTCGTCAGTTGTCGCTCTTCATCAGGCTTCCGCGCCTTCTCTATAACGATCAGCCCAGCTATGTCCCGCCTCTGGACATGGAGCAGAGAGATATGCTCCACCCGCGCCGGGCACCGTTTTTCAACCATGGGACGGCATGTTACTTTCTGGCTTGGTGTGATGGGAAGCCCATCGGGCGAATATCCGCCCAGATTGATACACTTGCGCTTGAGCAGCCCGGCCCGAGAACAGGGTTTTTTGGTGCTCTGGATGCGCTGGATACGCGGTGCGTCAAGCCTCTGCTGGATGCGGCAACAAGTTGGCTCAAGGTTCAGGGGATTGAGCGAATCAGAGGACCATGGACCCTGAATTATCATGGTGAATCCGGCACTATGATCGAAGGTCAGATGGAACCGCCCATGATTGGCACAGGCTGGCACCCCGCTACGCTGGGGCCAGCCATTGAGGCGGCCGGATTTTCCAAGGCCATGGATCTGCTTTCTTACCGTATGGAAACCAGTCCAGCCGCGGAGCAGGCCAACCGGGTTCCGGCCAATCTGAGAGAAAGACTGGGCGGCATCACGGTTCGCGGGCTGCGCAAAGATCATATTGATGAAGACGCCGATATCCTGCGTTCAATCTACAATGATGCATGGGAGGGCACATGGGGCAATGTCCCCATTACGGAAACGGAAATTCGGTCCCTGCTCAAAGCTCTGAAGCCCGTTCTGCGGCCCGAGCAATATGTTCTGGTGGAGTTCAAGGGGGAGCCAGTCGCGATTGCGTTGGTCATTCCGAATATTTTTGACCTGAATGGCGATGTTGGCGGTGCGCCCTCCCCGCTTGGTTGGGTCAAGCTGGCTACCCGTCTGGTAACGCACGATTTTTATTCTGCCCGCGTGATCCTGCTGGGGGTCAAGAAGAAGCTCGCAGGCACAGCACTGAGTGCCATCATCCCCGGATTGCTCATTGACGAGTTGATGAAACGGGGCCGGGATCTGCCCTACCGGACAATCGAGTTGGGCTGGGTTCTGGAAACCAATATGCCTATCCGGAATCTGATCGAACGGATTGTGCCAGTGCCTTACAAACGGCACCGCATGTATGAAAAGCTGCTTTCCTGAGCAGCGCGGCTGAACAGGAAAAATTCTTCTGGTCTGTTCATGGCGGTATGACGCGGTGGGCTGGAATGCAGGCAAAGGATAACAACTGAACTCATCCAGAGCTGGTTATAGCCGAAGGCTCTCCGGGTATTTCTGTGACTGAACCGGCAAGCCTTACCGCCACGATTCGGTAACGGTGGCATAAAAAAGCACACTGGCTGAGCGAGGCGTCTTCGGGCACAGACTGCTTTAAAGATGGCTCCAGCCGCCTTTTGCAAAGGATAGGGGCTGTCCTGCGCCATCAAGAACCCGGACACCCACGTCTCCTGCCTGAAACCGGCCAATGCGGGTAACGGGCACACGGCCATGAGGGGTGTTCAGTGCTCCTGCCCTTTGGAGTTCAGCCTCACATGCAGGCGGAACAGCAAACAGAATCTCATAATCGTCGCCGCCGGTCAGGCATATATCCAGCCAGTCCAGCCCACAGGCCATGGCGGCCTCTGAGCGTGGCACGGTGGCGGCTTCCAGCGTTACAGCCAGTCCGTTTTCACGCGCAAGGTGGCCAGCGTCCTGTAGAAGGCCGTCAGAGACATCCATGGCCGCAGACGCCAGACCGTAGAGAGGCAGGCCAACACGGGGCTGTGGAAGCCTGTACCGACCTGCCAGATATCCGGAGGGGTCAGCCAGTTGCCCCTGCAGGACGCGCAGGCCAAGGGCGCCGTCGCCAATTGTTCCGGTTACCCACAGGCTGTCCCCTGCCTGAGCTCCCACGCGCCGGATAGCCTGACCGTGGAGAACCGAGCCGAGAATGGTGAGGGAGAGGACCAGAGGCCCGCGTGTAGAGGTTGTATCCCCGCC
The DNA here is from genome assembly GCA_018903425.1 of Zaprionus nigranus. Classification (NCBI taxonomy): domain Eukaryota; kingdom Metazoa; phylum Arthropoda; class Insecta; order Diptera; family Drosophilidae; genus Zaprionus; species Zaprionus nigranus. The sequence goes on along the minus strand of JAEIGD010000013.1, from coordinate 1,065,501 downwards.
TAGCAGGCTCAGGCCAAAACAGGTCTGATCGGCAGCAAGCCCATCACAGAAGGCCGCAAACCAGCTATCATCCAGCCCGGGCGGGCGAGCCAGTGTGAGAAGCCACCCTTCGGGGGGTGGCTCCCATGGCGGCAAGGTCGGACAGATTGCAGCGCAGCAGTTTGCGCCCGATGGTTTCTGGCGGGTCATCCGGCAGAAAATGCACATTTTCCACCATGGCGTCCGCAGCAATAACCAGTTCTCTGCCTGCTGGGGGCGTGAAAACAGCCGCGTCATCCTTCAGGCCCAGTGCTGCCGGGCCTGCCAGTCTGGAAAAATGCCGATGGATGAAGCTGAATTCCTGCGGCAGGTCAGTCAGCGGTATCACCTTCTTTGTCTTCTTCTGCCGGAGAACCCGTCAGCCTCTTCATGATGGTATCCAGCACGCCGTTGACCAGCTTGGGCTCGTCACCCGAAAAGAAGCCGTGTGCGATATCCATATATTCGTTGATCAGCACGCGCGCTGGTACGCTGGCTTCAAGCGCTTCACCCAGAGCGGCCTGAAACAGCGCGCGCAGAACCGGGTCCAGACGCGCGACTGGCCATGTTTCTGGCAGTGTCTGCGTCAGTTGTTCCAGAATGACGCCCCGTTCCGCAACGCCCTGCCGGACAATGGCACAGAAAAGCTGCGTATCCGCTTCTGGAATATACCCTTCTTCATAAGACGCATTGTCCAGAGTGGTGCCAAAACGATGCACCAGAAACTGCTGGATAACGCTCTCCGAGCGGTCTTCATTCTGCTCGATCTGAAAAAGAGCCTGAATGGCTGCAACACGCGCGGCTGTCCGCGGCCGTTGCGCGCCTTTGAGTTCTGAGTGATCCTGCAGCTCTGTCATCCCTATCTCCTGCCTGCCCGTATGAGGGAGCGGGGTTTCATGGCTTCTTTATGCCACGAGGTCCAGTCTTTTCCTGCGTATCCGTGTCTGATGTGTCCATTGATGTCAGGATTTCGGAAAAATCCCGTGCTTCCGTGAAATCCCTATAGACGCTGGCAAAGCGGACGTAGCCTACGGTATCCACCTCCCGGAGGCCGTCCATGGCCAGTTCCCCGATCCGGGTCGAGGGCACTTCCGTTTCTCCAGTCGCTTCAAGCTGCCGCACCAGACCGGTCACAATCTGTTCGATTCTGCTTTCGGACACCGGGCGCTTACGCAGTGCGATCCTGATGGAGCGGGTAATTTTCTCCCGCTCAAAAGGTGCGCGGCGTCCATCGGCCTTGACAACAATCAGGTCCCGCAACTGCACCCGCTCGACTGTTGTAAAGCGCTGGCCGCAGGACAGGCAGGCCCTGCGCCGCCGAATGGCGGAGCCTTCCTCATTCGGACGACTGTCCTTGACCTGACTATCCGGGTTCCCACAAAAAGGGCAGCGCATCGTAACGTGAGCCTTTCTCGCTCTGGCACATATTCATCCCGCACTTTTTCAAGTTTGGCCTTCTGGCACAATAGTGCGGTATAATGCCTGCAACAAAATTCTCTGGCCCACCCAGTCTATACTGGTACCGGGTTATAAAAAACTGGAGCGACGATGAAAATTCGTTTTCGGACTGGATGTGCGACTGCAATGCTGGCGGGTCTATGCCTCACGGCTCCTGTGATGGCGGAAGACCGGGATTCTGATCAGGTCCTGCCCGGCCAGGGTGACGCGCAGAAGGATATCACGATTACGGAGACCAGCATGCAGTTTCTCACGGGTGAAAGCCATACCGCTGGTGTCTATTTTACAATCCGGAATGATGGGGCCACCGCGCATCTGATCACCAATGTCTCGTCACCGGCCTGTCGCACGCTGGTCGGGAATCATTCCGAGCAGGAAAGTTCATTGGGCACAGTAGCCCTGTTCACGCACCTGTCCCTGCCCGCCCATACAACACTGGTGTTCCCACATGGAGGTTATCATCTGTTGTGTCTGGATATGGAGAACTCTGTCCAGGCGGGACAGACTGTGTCTCTAACCTTCACGTTTCTCGGAGGATCGAGCAAAAACGTGGCCATCAGACTGGACCCGGCACCGCTGGCGCACTGAAGGCGGAAAATAGAGTCTCGCCCGCTCCGGGTATCCTGATCAGGGGATACTCGGAACGGGTGGGAGAAAATGACAGAAATCAGACTGAGCTGGGGTTTGTCAGAGTCCGTTTGACCGCCTGATGCCAGCCAGCAATCATCGTTTTACGCTGCTCGTTCGCCATGGAGGGTTTGAAGAGCTTCCCGCGGGCCCATTCGGAAGACAGTGTTTTTTCATCCTGCCAGACACCTGTTGCCAGTCCGGCCAGGAAGCCTGCCCCAAGAGCCGTCGTTTCAATATTGCGCGGGCGTTCGACATTGACCTGCAACATATCAGCCAGAAACTGGCAGAACCAGTCATTGGCCGCCATGCCACCATCCACGCGGAGCGCTTCGGTTGTCCCTGCCCCGTCCTGCATCATGGCTGTCACCAGATCCAGCGTCTGAAAGGCAACGGATTCCAGTGCGGCGCGCGCAATATGTGCGGCTGTTGCGTCAAGCGTCAGACCGCAGATCAGGCCGCGTGCATCCGGATCCCAGTGCGGCGCACCAAGTCCCACAAATCCCGGTACCATATACACGCCGTGGCTGTGCGGCACACGGGTGGCCATATCATCCGTCTGAGAGGCATGCGTGATCAGATGCAGCCCATCCCGCAGCCATTTGATGGCGGCACCTGCGACAAAAATGGAGCCTTCCAGCGCGTAGGACGTCCTGCCGTTAATGCGGTAGGCAATGGTCGTCAGCATCCGGTTTTTAGATGCAACGGGCTTTTCCCCCGTATTCAGCAGCACAAAGCAGCCTGTGCCGTATGTTGCTTTCGCCATACCCGGAGAGAAACAGGCCTGCCCTACAACGGCGGCCTGCTGATCCCCCGCCATACCGGCAATTGGAATGGCGCGGCCAAACAGAGCCGGATCGGTCTCCCCAAAAATGGTGCTGTTATCTTTAACCTCTGGCAGCAGTGCCGCAGGAATGCGGAACAGACGCAGCAGGTCTTCATCCCACTGCTGCTTATGGATATCAAACAGGAGTGTCCGGGATGCGTTCGTAATGTCCGTCGCATGCACCTTGCCGCCTGTCAGACGCCAGAGCAGGAAGGAATCGATGGTCCCAAACGCCAGTTCACCTTTTTCCGCTCTACTCCGGGCTTCAGGCACATTATCAAGCAGCCAGGCCAGTTTGGTTGCGGAAAAATAGGGGTCGAGCAGCAGTCCGGTCCGCTCACGCACCAGAGCTTCCGCGCCTTCTTCCCGTAGGGTCTGGCAGATGGTGGCCGTGCGACGATCCTGCCAGACAATGGCGCGATGGATGGGTTTACCGGTGGCGCGGTCCCACACCACAATGGTCTCGCGCTGGTTTGTGATACCAATTCCAGCAATCCGGCTGGTGCCTCCCGCCTGCTCCAGTGCCGCGGTTGCCGTTGCTTTCGCATCGTTCCAGATGTCTTCCGGGCAGTGCTCGACCCATCCGGCATCAGGATAGTGCTGGGCGAACTCCTGACGAGCGCTTGAAATTTCCTGAGCGTTTTTGTCGAACACAATGCTGCGGGTAGACGTTGTGCCCTGATCAATCGCCAATACGTAATCTTGCTTGCTCATCGCACGGTATCCTTATTGCTGGAGCACTTAATCTTGAGCAATCTCAGGCTGCCGTGCCCGGACGATCGCTGGCATGAAGGGTTTGATAACCCCCTGATAGAACCCGGCTCCCACTACACCGCCCACGAGCGGTCCGGCAATCGGGACCCACCAGTAATTTCCTGGGGATGGGAGTGCTGCTTCCCCCCCACCCGGCAAGGAAACAGAACAGGCGCGGCCCGAAATCACGTGCGGGATTCAGGGCCCACGCTTCCAGATAACCGGCGGAAGCGCCAATTGTTGCAACAAGCAGGCCAATAATCAGGGCACTGGAATTAGCCTGCGGTGCCTGTGTATTGTATTCACATGTAATTGCGAAAATCCCCAGTAGCAGCATGGCTGTCAGAATGACTTCGTCCAGAAAGGCATGCATCGGGGTTACAAAATCACCTGGATGGGTGAAGAAGACACCGGCAGCGGCCCCATCATGCCGCCAGTCCAGATGGTTGACGGCGGCATAATGCGCAATAACCGGGGCAAAGAGTGTGTAGACAATCACTGCCCCCAGAAAGCCGCCCACAATCTGGGCCACCCAGTAAGGCACCACCTTTTTCCATGAAAAACCGCGATAACAGGCTAGTGCGAGTGTCACGGCGGGGTTTGCATGGGTGCCGGAGACCGCGCCGGTGACATAAATGGCCACCGTCACCCCCAGTCCCCAGACAATGCAGACGCCCCAGTAGGCCATCTTGTAGGGGCTGGGGTCGTAGAGCGAATACATCGCCGCTACGGAATCCCCAAAAACAATGATGATGAAGACCGCAATACATTCAGCGATCAGTTCGCCAATGAAGGCGCGTTGGGTGGTCGTCATACTTTCCTCTTTTTTTTTTTTTTATTTGGAAAGAGTTGGCTGGTGGTTGGACGGTCAGGCTACCTTCTTCCTGACATACTCGGCAACCGACTTCTTTTCGGACTCGTTCAGATGCAGTCCGAGTTTGCTGCGGCGCCACAGAACATCTTCCGGTGCGCGGGCCCATTCCTTTGTGATCAGGTAATCAACTTCACGCGTGGTCAGATCCCCACCCAGAATCTCACCCATATCCTGCATGGAGGTTGCCTCACCGATAATCTCGTAAGCCCGGCTTCCGTAATTGCGCATCAGGCGCCATGCAAGCTGTTCCGAAAGCCAGGGTGCCGCCCGGCGCAGGCGCGCCAGCGCTCCGGCAAACCCGCCTTCTCCAATGTCACCGCCCGGCAGAACTTCGCTGGCGGTCCAGCTGGCTCCGGCAACGGCGGGAAGCACGGGGGCCAGTTTCTCCAGAGCATGTTCAGCCAGCTTGCGATAGGTCGTAATCTTGCCGCCAAAAATGGATAGCAGCGGCGCACCGTCCGTTGTGTCCAGATCCAGCACGTAATCACGGGTGACGGCTGAGGCGTTGGCGGAGGCATCATCATACAGCGGACGCAGGCCCGCATAGCTCCAGACCACATCGCTTTCCCGAACCTGCGTCTGGAAATAGCGATTCACGCTCTCACACAGATAGGTTATCTCATCCGGCGCGATGCCGACGGTGCCGGGGGGCTTCTGTCCACGGAATATCGGTGGTGCCGATCAGCGTATAATTCTGCTCATACGGGATGGCGAACACGATGCGCTTGTCCGGGTTCTGGAAGATATAGGCCTGCGGCCCCTCAAACACGCGCGGGACAATAATGTGGCTGCCCTTGACCAGACGCACGGATTTGGAATTGGGGATCTGCAGGGTTTCGGACAGCAGTCTTGCAACCCACGGGCCAGCGGCGTTCACCAGCGCACGCGCCCTGACCGTGCAGGTCGTGCCGGTTGTGCGATCTTCCAGAACCGCTTCCCACAGGCCATTGACCCGGTTCGCCTTGATCAGACGGGTGCGGGTGCGGATTTCCGCACCGCGTTCGGCAGCATCCAGCGCGTTCAGAACAACAAGGCGGCTGTCCTGTACCCAGCCATCGGAATACACGAAACCCTTGGTATATTCGGGCTTGAGCGGACGGCCAGAGGAATGTGTTCGGAAATCAACGGCGCGTGACTTAGGCAGCGTCATGTTGGACGCCAGATGGTCATAAAGGAACAGGCCGGCCCGGAGCATCCATGCGGGACGCACCAGCTTTGAGTGCGGCAGCACAAAACGCATGGGCCAGATGATGTGCGGAGCCATGCTCAGCAGACGTTCACGCTCGGTCAGGGCCTCACGCACCAGACGGAATTCATAATATTCCAGATAGCGCAGGCCACCGTGGATCAGTTTGGTGCTGGCGGAAGACGTGTAGCTTGCCAGATCATCCTGTTCGACAAGCAGAACCGAGGCGCCCCGCCCAACCGCGTCACGCGCGATACCAGCGCCGTTAACACCGCCACCAACAATCAGAAGATCATATGGCTGTGCGGGAGAGGGAGCGGACTCTGACATTTTTTCTTCCAGTGACACCAAAAGGAACAGTGGCCTTATTCGTATCCGAAAATACAAACCAAAAACAATGGCTTTAATGTGACGTGAGCGGCGTTAAAAATCTGTTTTCGTTTTCTTTTCCGAAAATGAGCTTTCGTTTGCAACATGGAGACTGACACCGGCCTCTTTTAAAATGGTTCTGATCCCCGCTGGAGGAGGCTGGTCGGTATAGAAAGCGCTGATTTCGGAAATATGTCCGACCCGCGCCATGGGTCTGCGCCTGAACTTCGTATGGTCCGCCAGCAGAAAGACCGTGCGTGAGTTCCGGATAATGGCCTGTGCTGCGGCAATCTCATCAACGTCAAAATCCAGCATCGTGCCATCTTCATCAATGCCGCTGATGCCGATCACGCCAAAATCGGCGCGATACTGCTCAATCATGGCGGCAGCGGCTGGTCCGACAATGCCGCCATCCCGCAGCCTGACAGTACCGCCCGCAATGACAACGCTACATTCAGGAGCGGGAGTCAGCAGGCTGGCGACATGAAGATTGTTGGTAATCACCCTCAAAGCCTTATGCGTACGCAGGGAGCGGGCAAAGGCTTCTGTCGTGGTGCCGATATTGATAAACAGAGACGCTCCATCCGGAATGGCCGCTGCGGCCCGTTCTCCAATGGCGTCCTTCTGGGACAGATTGAGAATCTGCCGGTCGGAATAGGCAATGTTTTCAGCAAAGGAGAGCGCGCTGGCACCGCCATGATGCCGCGCGAGAAGACCCTCGGCGGCCAGAGTGTTGACGTCACGACGGACCGTCTGGACCGTGACATGGAGCAGTTTTGCGAGATCCTCATTGGCCATATAGCCCTGCTGCTGCACATGATGCAGAATGCGGGAGCGCCTTTCCTCTACGGACGTCATCTTATCCCTTCCGCAGACCACTCAGCACGGCCAGAACGGCGTCACCGTAGCGTTCCAGCTTGGAACGGCCAACGCCTTTGACTTCACCAAGTTCTGCAAGCGTGGTCGGCCTTCCCACCGCAATGTCCCGCAGGGCGGAATCATGGAAGATAAGATAGGGCGGGATTTCCTGCTCCCGTGCTTCTTCCAGTCTCCAGCTTCGCAGTGCTGCGAACAGAGCCTGCTGCTCTTCCGGCAGATCCGCCAGTGTTTCGGAAGCCTGTGTTTCAGACGGTCGTGCGCGTCCGGCGGCTTTTTCCAACTCCTGCGTGGCGTCTGCCCGCAGGCTGACAGTCTCTTCCCCGCGCAGGATTGGCCGCGCGACATCCTGATTCAGCGCAAGTCCGCTATACTGTCCCTCACTCCGCAAGGCGCCGCGTGCAATAAGCTGCCGCCCGACACCCCGCCAGAAGGGTTCGCTCTTATCTTTCCCAATACCCCAGACAGACAGCGTATCATGATGGTTACGCTCAACAGCATCCGTCACCTTGCCACGTAAAACGGCAATGATGTGCAATGCGCCAAACCGCTGTCCGGTGCGATACACGGTGGACAGAAATTTTCTGGCGGCATCCGTGCCATCAAAGGTCACAACGGGATAGCGGCAGTTGTCGCAATGACCGCACGGGCCTTCCAGTGTTTCACCAAAACAGTGCAGCAGGGCCCGTGTGCGGCAGCCCGTTGTTTCGGTCAGGGCGATCATGGCTTCCAGACGGCTGCGCATGATGCGCTTTTCACTGTCCGGGGCGGTTGACTGATCCAGCCAGTAACGCGCTCTGGCCATGTCTTCGCCGCCATAGAGCAGCACGGTTTCAGACGGCAGACCATCACGCCCCGCCCGCCCGATCTGCTGATAATAGGCCTCAGGGGAGCCGGGCATATCGAGATGAATGACCGCCCGCACATCGGGCCGGTCAATTCCCATTCCGAAGGCGACTGTCGCCACAATAACAATCGGTTCCCCGGAGCGGAAACGCAGCAGAGCCGCCCGTTTTTCAAGAGGAGACAACCCCGCGTGAAAAGCCAGCGCTGTCCAGCCTTTCTCCCTGAGTGCCGCGGCAATGCGTTCCGTCCGGGCACGGCTGCCGCAATAGACAATACAGGCCTCGTCTCTGTGTCGTTCCAGAACAGAGGTCAGTTGTCGCATTTCCGACGCCTTGGGCAACGCGGCGATATTGAGATTGGACCGATGAAAGCTGGAAACCAGAACATCCGCACCCGGCATGTCCAGCGCGGCAAGAATGTCCTCACGTGTCCGCTCGTCCGCCGTTGCGGTCAGGGCAATGCGCGGTACATGCGGGAAGTGTTTCGGGAGAGAGGCCAGCGCACGATATTCCGGCCGGAATTCATGGCCCCAGGCCGAGATGCAATGAGCTTCATCAATGGCGATAACGGATATGGGGTGCCGCCGGAGCTGTTCCAGCGTGCCGGGAGAAAGCAGCCGTTCCGGCGAGACATAAAGCAGGTCGATACGCCCAGCAGCCAGATCCGCACGGGTTTTTGCTGCTTCATCCCCTTCCAGTTCAGAATGAAGGGCCGCCGCATTGATCCCCACCTGCCGTAACCCGGCAACCTGATCATCCATCAGGGCGATCAGTGGGGAAATAACCAGCCCCATGCCGGGTCGGCACAGGGCGGGCACCTGATAGCAGATACTCTTGCCGCCACCTGTTGGCATCAGGACAAGGGCATCGTGCCCCTGCATGACACATGTGACCGCCTGCCCCTGCAGGCTCCGAAAATCCGGAAAGCCAAAAACCGCGTGCAGAACGTCTTTCGGGTTGCTGCCAGCAAACCGATCACGCCCGCCAGCCCCCCACCCCATGACAGAGGCCGGACGGATCGTGTCGTTCTGCGTCTCACTCATGGAAAATCAGGGGTTGATCAGTTCAATTTCTACCCGCCGGGCCCCAACCGTCATACCTTCGCCACTGGTGGGGGCACGCGGGGTCTGACGGATACGGTCTCCAGACACTCCATCTTCGTACAGTGTGTCCGCGACCAGCTTGGCACGCTGAATGGCGATCAGGGCATCGGCTGAAAGATCCTTGCCGGCTGCGGCATAGCCTTCTACCTGCACAATGGCGCCGGGGTGCCGCTGCGCCTTGTTGGCGACTTCCGCAATGACGGAACGGGCGGTGTCATTCAGTTCCACGGACTGATTGGTGAAGAAGACAACATATTTACGCGCGGGTTGAGCGGCGCATGCGGCAAGGATGGACAGGCTGAGAAGCGGCAGCAGACGACGCATGAGGATAATCTCCTGTAGGATAAAAAGACGCTCAGGTAATTCGGTCAATCTGCCTCTAAACTGTTCCGGAAGCCAACTCTTTTCACAGCAGGTGTCAGAGCAGCTTCGCCTTGGGTCCGTCAGGCTGCCGCAGCCGTGGCGACGCCTCCAGACAGACGCCAGATCCGGTCCAGGGTTTCCACGCCGGTCAGGCGGTGTGCAATCAGGATCACTGTGCGACCCTTAGTCACGGTATTGAGTGTGCGCAGGAAGTCCTGCTCTGTCTGGGCATCAAGTCCCGTTGCCGGTTCATCCAGAATCAGGATGGGGGCCTGTGTCAGCAGGGTCCGGGCCAATGCAATACGTCGTCCCTGCCCGCCGGACAGTTTTATCCCGCCCTCACCCAACCAAGTATCCAGCCCTTCGGGCAGCGTGCGCACCACGTCGGCAACAGCGGCCTCCTCCAACGCTTTCCACAGATCGTCTTCCGAGGCATCCGGGCGGCCAAGGAGCAGGTTCGCGCGAATACTGTCGTCAAACAGATGCGTAGCCTGAGACAGCCACGCCATGCGTCGCCGCAGGGAGTCTGCGCGGATGTGGGCAATATCTTCTCCGCCCAGCGTAATGCTCCCGGCATCCGGCGTCGCGGCTTTGAGAAGGAGGGCTGCAAGGCTGGATTTTCCGACGCCTGAAGGGCCAAGAATCGCAACTCGCGTGCCTGCCGGGATATCCAGTGTCAGCCCATCAAAAACTGGTGGACGGTCTGGCGCCCACCGGAACTTTACATCTTCAAGATGAATATGCGTGTCTGCTGGCGCCTCAGTCAGAGCCTTGCTCTGTGTGGCATTCGGCGCAGTGCCGGCAACCTCCACCACGCGCCGCGCTGCGGCCCCCATAGCCCCGGCCTGCAGACCGGCCCGTGTCAGTGTGCCCGCACTTTCAAAAGCTGCGACAGTCAGAAACAGGATGCCAACAGCAACCAGAGGGGAGACGTGGAGCGAAAATGCCCCCCGCAGCAGTCAGCAGAACCAGAAAAACAGCCGCCTGCCCACACAGGAAGGCAGACGCATTGGCAAAAGCGGCACGCCGGGCGAGCTTCATCTGGCCGGCGAGCAGCGTGGCGTCTTCGGCCTGAACATGGGACAGGATACGTCCTTCCGCCCCAAAGGCGCGAATTTCCCGTAATCCCCCCACCATATCCAGGACGCTAATACGCAGAGCCGCGAGATTTTTTGCCAGACGCTCACCGTCCGCCCGGCCAGACCGGGCGATCAGGTAAGGCACGAGAAAGGCGGAGCAGGCAAACAGCCCTCCCACGAGCGCACCCAGCACCACACTCTGCCGCCCAAGCTGAACCACCAGAATGGGGAGTGTCAGGCAGGCGCAGGCAAAGGGTATCAGAATACGAAGATATAGCCCGTCAAGAGTCCCGATATCGGATACAAGGCGTGAGAGCATATCGCCTGCCCGACGGAAACCAAGCCCGGCTGCGGCCCCCTGCGCCAGAGAATGGAAAAACCAGACCCGCAGGTCCGCCAGAGCGCGGAACATGGCATCATGCGTAAACAGGCGTTCCGCGTAGCGCATGACCACGCGCCCGCCGCCAACCCAGCGCAGCAGAGCCGTCGTGATGATCACTTCGCCCAGCACGCTGCTGGCCAGCCGCAAGCCGGATGCCTGCATCAGTACCAGCCCGAGGCAAAGAGCGATCAGCGCCAGCAGGACGCCAACGATCAGACGCGGCGCCTGCCGGTGCCAGAGCCTGAGAATGCGCAGAATGGCCTGACAGTCTGTTAAGGTCGGTGCGGCGCTGTCTTCTGTTTGATGTGAAGGTTTCATCTCACGCGGCCCCCTGCCGTGTCACAACCCGCCCCTTCTGGAGGTCCACCCGTCGGCCGTTAAACATATGGACGGCTGCGGAATGTGTGGCGAGAACAACAGTCCGACGCAGCGCAAGGCGTTGCAGACTTTCAAAAACACTTTTCTCTGTCGCGGGGTCCAGATGCGCCGTTGGCTCATCCAGCAGCAGGACGGGCGCGTTTTTCAGATAGGCGCGGGCAATGGCAATGCGCTGGGCCTGACCGCCGGAAAGACCAAAGCCCCCTTCCCCGATCCGTGTATCCAACCCGTCCGGCAGGGAGGGCAGAAACTGATCCACCGCCGCAGCTTTGACCGCCGCCATCAGATCGGCCTCGTCCGCATCCTGACGGGCGAAAAGGATATTGGCTCTCAGTGTGCCGGCAAACAGAACCGGCTTCTGGCCAATCCATGAAATCATGCGGGAAAGGGAGTCCGGCACAATGGTGTCCAGCGGCGCGCCATTCAGCCGGATGCTTCCGCTGTCCGGCTGAATAAAGCCAAGCAGGAGTTCCATAATGGTTGATTTACCAGAGCCGGAGGGACCCGCGAGAATAAGGGTCTCACCGGCCGGGACTGTAAAGCTCACATGGTCCAGTGCAGGCCCGCGGGCCGGGTCCCACGTAAAACAGACATTTTCCAGAGAGATCATGACGCCGGAGGCGTTGACCGTGCGTGCGCCATCCGGTGAGGAGCGCGGCAGGGCTTCGGGCAGATCCAGAATGGCTGTTGCGGCACCCTGCGCATGCGCACGGTCCTGATAGGCCAGGGCCAGCGCGCGCAGGGGGCGAAAAATTCGGGGATGACGAGCAGAACAAACAATCCGCTGGTCAGGGTGCGCAGCAGCGCCGGGGAAGCTCCGCCGGAAAGAAGCGCCATCGCCTGCTTGCCGTCCATGATGGCAACCAGCACCAGCGCGACAACCATTGCGCAGTCAATGGACGCGGAGGAGAGGAACGCAACGCGCAGAATTTTCATGGTCCGCCGCCGCAACTCTTCGGCGGCGTCTCCCAGTCTCTGCGTTTCATCGTCCGCACGTCCTGCCAGCACAATCGTGGCAATGCCCTTCACGCGGTCCAGAAAACGCGCCTGCAGGCGCGTCATGGCCAGGAACTGGTTACGGGAGGCAACAGCGGCACCAATGCCGAACAGCGCCTGTCCAACAGGTACGGTCGCGCCGCACAGACCGAGAATGAGGGCCGCGTGAGGCTGAATGAAGCCGACGGGCACCAGAATCAGGATGGGGGCTGCAATCCACAGAGTAGAGGCCGGAACCCAGCGGGCAAAAAAATCCGTCCAGTGCTTCCACGCGATCCACAGCGATGGTGGCCAGTTCGCCACTATGGGTCTTGCGAAGCAGCGCCGGCCCACCAGTGAGAATTGAGGCCAGCACTTCACCCCGCAGCCTGCGCCGTGCGTTCATGCCCGCTCTGGCTGCGGCAAAATCACTCAATGCCATAATAAGGGCACGAAGGAGCGCTAGGCCCGCAAATATCAGGACAGGTTGCAGGACGGGTGTCTGCGCTTCCGTCCCGGCGACAAGCCCACCAAGAGCATGTCCGAGAACAGTTGCCACACACCATGCCTGCCCTACACCCAGTAGACTGGACAGCAGCCCGAAAATCACAACAGGTCGCGCTGCCTGACGCCCCAGACGCGACTGTGTCCGCGTCCAGCCACGTATTGCTGCTTTGTCACCACTCATAGACTAGGCATTTATACCGGACAGCGAAGGACGCAAACACTTAAGGACGCCGCTCCCGACTGCGGGCAGAGCATAGCGGCCATGACAGACGGCATCGTCCGGGCTATTTTCTGCGGCATGAAGTGGATTTTTCACTCGCCGATCAATGGAAACACAAATTTATACACCGTGCCGTTCTCGCCATTCCGAAAGAGCTGGGCGTTAAGCTGCCTCGCGAAGCCACGGATCAGCTTGCGGCCGATGCCATGGCGTTCGCCAGAGGCGTTATCCTCAAAATTGCATCCGATTCCGTCATCGGCGATGGTCAGGGTGACGATATTCTCCACCAGACGGAGTTCGACGGAAAACGTGCCGCATCGCCCATCCGGGAAAGCATATTTGATAGAGTTGGTGACAAGTTCCGTCATGATCAGCGCCAGAGGCACCGCCTGATCCGGATTCATCCGGAAATCATCCGATTCAACCTGGAGCGTAATCCGGCCAGTTTCCCCCCTCCCCGGCAATATGCAGCGTCTGCTCGCACAATTCCCGTAGGAAGCTGGCCATATCCAGACTGTCGAGACCGTCTTCCGCATAAAGCGTTTTATGCAGCGTCGCGAGCGCACGAATTCTGTCACGCGCAAGAGCAAACTCCGCGCGGACCTCCGGGTGAGAAATACGGCTGGCCTGCAAATTCAGGAGCGACGCGACAATCTGGAGATTGTTTTTCACCCGATGGTGAATTTCACGCATCAGCAGTTCCTGATGCGCCATGGCTTTGTTCAGGCGGGCCTCATGGCGCCGCAGCCGGCGTGTGGCGCGGGTAAAGGCCTGCCCGAGCCGTTGCAGTTCCAGCGGCATGGCGCGGGTGATGCGGGCATCAAAAACACCTTCCATCTGCCATTTCTGCACCGAATAGGTCAGGCGGCGCAGGGGCCAGACAAGCACGATATTGGCTGCGACCGTCACGCCAATCAGCCCCGCCACCAGGAGCACCATCAGGGCCGAGATTTCCAGCACCATGGTGCGCAGCGCATCGACCTCACGCGGTGTTCTCTGGGTGGCCACCAGAATATCAGCGCCACCCGCAATGGCCCCAAGAGCATAGCCGCCTTCAGCGGTCGGTAGGGAAACGACCGAGCCTTCACTCACATTCAGCTTCTGCTGGAGCTGACGTACCACAATGGCCGGAGGTGGTGCCCAGCGGCAGTCTGTGCAGACAGCGGACAGCGTTCCGTCCTGATTGATCAGCCAGGCCTGTAGCTGGTTGCTGTCATCAGAAAATGCCTGCCAGCCTGCCCCGTTGGCCAGAAAGGCCGCCTTTCTGGAGAGTTGGAGGATACCAACCAGATACCCGCGTGTTTCCGGAATGGAGAGGAAAATGGCTGGCACCGTGATGCGCAGAAAGGAGCCTTTGGAATCAGGGTTCCCGTCTTCCTGCACGGCTTCCAGCAGGGTGCCCTGAAAAGAGGGGGGCGGGTTCGGTCCCGCCGATATTCTGGCAACTGCTTCCCGGTGGCGTGACGGTCTGGATAACCTGCCCTTCGCTATCCAGAACTCCCAGAAAGCAGTAGCGCTGGCCGCTCATGGTTTCCGCAAGACGCAGGGCATGACCAATCTGTTCCGGCGTCAGCCCCATGCCGCCAATGGTTTCGAGCGCACTCCGCAGGCGGTCGGTATCATGCCGGAACTGAAGATCAAGCCGGGAGATGGCAATGGCCGCCCGCTGGGCGCTGCCCACCATCAATTCGTTATAATTATGAAGGGCCAGAATGGTGCTGATCGCCAGAACGGGAATACCCGAAAGGCATATCAGTACCCGCATCCGTGCGCTGGTGGTCGCAAAGATATGGCCAAGCCCCGAGAGCAGGGCAAGAAAAACGTACCTGGCGGAATGCCACCGCCGTCTCCCTCTCCCGTGCTGATCGGGATTATTCTCCGCGATCTTCTTCAATCAGCCTCAGCAGGTCTTCTGGAATGGGCTCATTCGCCACGTCATCAAAAAGCTGATGCAGGCCGCGTTTCAACCAGAGATCAAACGCCTGATCAGACGTTGTCTCCGGCTTTTTTCGTGGCTTCTTATCCATGGTTCTGCCTGTCTGGCACCACGTTTGTATCCGGCGTGATGGAAAGGCCACATCGTCCGTGAAAATCGTCATCTGACATGCCCAAGCCGCTCAGTCTCTTCCGCATCTTAGGGTGGGGTTACACCCACCCAATTCTGTTGTCAGACAGTTGTGGAGGCTTTCACGCTCTCCTGCCTGTCCTGATGGCTGAGCTTGCGGCGAAGTGCCGCCGCCTGAGTCTTGAGTCGTTCCTGACCAACATGCTCTTCACCCGTCATCCAGGCTTCAAGCTGCCGTCTTGCGCGGAACACACGACTTTTGGCGGTACCCAATAGCGCATCCCGCAATATCAGCAAGCTCCTGATAGCTCATTCCTTCCAGCACACCCAGCACAAGAGCTTCCCGCTGGTCGTCTGGCAGACGTGCAAGCGCTGCATCCAGATCTTTCAGCACAATCCGGTCTTCATGTGGCGCGTTGGTCGCGAGAAAGGAGGCAGGCATATCATCAATGTCCGTGGTGTCCCGTTTCTTGCGCAGGTCGGAAATAAAACGGTTGCGGAGAATACGGTGCATCCATGCTGCAAAATTTGTTCCCGGCGCAAAGCTGTTCTGTGCCGCAAGAGCGTTGCACACAGCATCCTGCACCAGATCTTCCGCCGCGGCACGATTCCGGGTGAGAGCAAGAGCCTGCACACGCAGTTTCGGAAGAATACCGATAACCTGATCGTGGAATGAAGCTGTCATGATCTTTTCTCCGTCCGTCATTTGCGTTGTCTTGCAGGGTGAATGAACGGTGAAGAGAAAAGGTTACATTCCTGTTGGAAAATTTTTTTGTCGTGAATTTGTGGTCATGCTGAAGGTGTCTGACCGCCCTCCTGATCTCCCAGCAGCGCCTGCAACCGGGCGCGGGCGCGTGAGACACGGGCTTTCATGGTGCCAACCGTCACGCCGCAGACCTGTGCGGCATCTTCATATGTCATTTCCTGCGCGCCGATCAGAACCAGGGCTTCGCGCAGCAAAGGTGAGAGCGACCATAGAAAATGGTCCAGTTCCCGAATGGTCTCGCGGTCCTGTGGCTGAGGCACGCTGCACGTGGCCTGGTCCGGGCTCGCAGCGTAATCGTTCAACACTTTCTGCTCACGGTTGCGGCGTCTGGTCTGTTCCAGAAAAAAATTTCGCAGGATGGAAAAAAGCCACGCCTTGAGATTGGTTCCGGCCTCAAACTGCCCGGCCTTGCTGAGCGCGCGTACCACCGTTTCCTGAACGAGATCGTCCGCCAGAGCTGCATCTTTTGCCAGAAATCTGGAAAACGCCCGCAACGCAGGAAGGAGCGCCAGCAGCTCTGCGCGAGAGAACGATGCCGTGGCAACATTGTCAGAATGTTGTCGGTCCCGAATCAGAACACTTCCCCTTTTCTGCAAACAATGACAAATGTCATTATTACGGTCGTGCTTAATTAAGCCCTACTTTACGGGAGCCTTGTCATGCCAGAGTCGCTGCGCAGCGCTTTAATTCAGGCGTTACCCTATGGCAGGCGTTATGCCCGCGCTCTGACCGGGAGTCAGCCCCGGGGAGACCTTCTTGTGGCGGAAAGCCTGCGGACGCTCACCACAAGCCGCCCGTTGGATGACCTGCCCTCTCTTTGCAGGCTTTATCAGGCAATTTCCAGGCATTTTGCCTCTGAGCCGGAGAATGATGGCCCGGAATATGGTCTGTCCGTTGTCCAGCGTCAGCTTCTTCTGCTGACAACGCTGGAAGAAGTTTCGCTCGGCACCGCCGCCAGAATCGTTGGCGTTACGGACGCGGACGCCTCTGAAGAACTTGAGAAGGCCTATGCCTGTCTTAAAACCGGCATTCAGACATCCGTCCTGATTATCGAGGATGAGCCGATTATCGCCATGGATATTGAAGACCTCGTGCTGCAATGCGGGCACAAGGTTGCGGGTGTGGCGCATACGCAGGCGGATGCCATCCGTCTGGCGCAGGAAACGCGGCCAGGCCTGATTCTGGCGGATATCAACCTTGGTGCCGGGGGGGATGGCATGCGGGCTGTGGCGGAAATTACCAAAACCCATTCTGCTCCGGTCATCTATGTCACAGCCTATCCGGAACGGCTGCTGACGGGCGAAACGTCTGAGCCCAGCTTTGTCATCACAAAGCCGTTTGAACCCCTGACACTGGCCGTAGCCACGTATCAGGCCGTCAGTAATCGGACGCACGCCCGCGCAACGGGGCCGGTCACATAACGCCTGTCATAGAATATAGCCTCTTGCGTCCGCGCAGACTCTGCCACAGAAACAGGGAATGGCTCCCCCCTCTCCTTCTCCTTCAGGACATTACTCTCACGCTTGGCGGAAACCCTCTGCTTGATCATGCAGGTTTTTCCGTTTCAGCGGGTGAGAGACTCTGTCTGGTCGGCCGCAATGGTTCTGGAAAATCCACACTCCTGAAAATTGCGGCAGGCGTAATCCAGCCTGATTCAGGCACACTCTTCCTGCAACCCGGTGCAAGTCTGCGCTATCTGCCACAGGAACCTGACCTGTCCGGCTATGCTACAACAGCAGACTATGTGCTGGCACAGATTACGGACCCGGCCTCGGAATGGCGTGCCGCGGCCATGCTTGACGCACTGGGACTGACCGGCAGGGAAAACCCCGCCACCGTGTCTGGAGGCGAGGCCAGACGCTGCGCGATTGCTGGTGCTCTGGCGTCTGCCCCGGATATTCTGCTGCTGGATGAGCCCACAAACCATCTGGACATGCCGACCATTGAATGGCTGGAGCGCGAACTTCTCAGTCTGAACTGCGCCATGGTGATCATCAGCCATGACCGGCGGCTGCTTTCCACACTTTCCCGCTCTGTGGTCTGGCTGGACCGTGGGATGACACGTCGCCTTGATCAGGGCTTCAGCCGGTTTGAAGCCTGGCGGGAAGAAGTTCTGGAGCAGGAAGAGCGTGACGCTCATAAACTGGACCGGCAGATTGCACGGGAAGAGGACTGGATGCGGTGCGGGGTGACAGCCCGCCGCAAACGGAATGTGCGCCGTGTGGGTGAACTTGCCGCGTTGCGGGCTGCCAGGCGGGATGCCGTGCGTGCGCAGGGCACGGTGACACTTGCAGTGCAAAGCGCCTCAACATCCAGCCGTCTGGTTGCTGTTGCGGAAAACATCAGCAAATCCTGGGGGGAGCGCTGTATCGTCTGTAATCTGGACCTCCGCGTTCTGCGGGGAGACAGGCTGGCGATTGTTGGAGCCAACGGCGCGGGGAAAACGACCCTGTTGCGCCTGCTGGTCGGGCAGGATCAGCCTGACAGTGGCACGATAACACTCGGTCCTTCCCTGTCTATGGTCACTCTCGATCAGCAACGCCGCACACTGGACCCGGACAAGACACTGGCCGACACGCTGACAGGCGGTGGTGGTGACATGGTGCAGGTGGGCGCGGAAAAGCGGCATGTTATCGGGTATATGAAGGATTTTCTCTTCAAACCGGAACAGGCCCGCACGCCCGTTGGCGTTCTTTCCGGAGGGGAGCGGGGCCGCCTGATGCTGGCCTGTGCGCTGGCACAGCCTTCCAACCTGCTGGTGCTGGACGAACCCACGAACGATCTTGACCTGGAAACGCTTGATCTGTTGCAGGACATGTTGGCCAGTTATGAAGGTACCCGTCCTGCTGGTCAGCCATGATCGTGATTTTCTGGACCGGGTCGCAACATCTGTCCTGACAACAGACGGTGATGGCATCTGGACGGATTATGCTGGCGGATACAGTGATATGCTGGCCCAGAAGCAAGGCGGGATAGAAGCGGATGTCGCGCTCGAAAAGCCTGTCATACGCTCTGCTCCTACGTCCAGAGAAACAACCGGCACCGCTCGTACACCCGCTAAAAAACTGAGTTACAAGGACCAGTTCGCGCTGGATAACCTCCCCAAGGAAATGGAAAAACTGGAGCGTGATGCCGAGACGCTACGCAGCAAACTGGCAGATGCCGGCCTCTACGGTCGGGACCCCAAACTCTTCCAGAAATACAGTGATGATCTTCAGAAGATTGAGGCAAAACTCTCTGACTCTGAAGAAAAATGGCTCGAACTGGAAATGAAGCGCGAAAGTCTGGCGGCGGGAGAAAATTAATTGCGTTCCCGCCTTGCCAAGCTCCGCCCCCTGAGCTAATAGGATCCCCACAAACCGGGTGCGTAGCTCAGCGGTAGAGCATCGCCTTCACACGGCGGGGGTCACAGGTTCAATCCCTGTCGCACCCACCACGATAAAGCGCAGTTTTCTGCGGGTCTTGCGTGGTGTCCGGTTGTTTCCTGAAAGTTATATCGGTGCGTGTGAAGTTGCTTTGGTGCATATAAATCCGTGCCAGATCCGTGCCATTTTTTCTGATTTTTTCTTCTATCCCTCGCTCTGCATTGTGCCTCACGGAGCTGTTGCGGTGTGGATGTGGATGTGGAGGCTGGCGGAGGCATTTCCCCGTATCGCGTTATGCTTGCAGCTTAAGCCAGAAACAGGGACTAAACACTTAGTCCCACCGAGCCTAAATAACCAAATACATAGAAATGTGGATAATTTTTTGAGTGTTGTGAGCGCGCTTTTATAAGCGCAACCTGGATCCTTCTCACACTCCCTTGTTTATGCAACGCTTCCCAAAAGCAGAAAGACCGTCTGTCCAGCCTGCTTTTTTGAAACGTGAAAGCAAGGAGTGTCACAATGAAGCTTTATTACGCGCCGGGTGCCTGTTCGCTCGCAGCACATATCATCCTGAATGAAACAGATCTGCCGTATGACCTTATGCGTGTGGATCTCAAAGACAAGAAAACGGCTGATAATCAGGATTTTACAAAAATCAATCCGCGTGGCGCTGTTCCGGCCCTTGAGGTTTCACCGAGTGTGGTTCTGACACAAAATGTTGCCGTCCTGACCTATATCGGCCAGAAATCAGACAATCCTGCGTTTCATCCTGCCCCGGAGAGCATTGAATTTTTCCGTCTGCTGGAAGCCATTGGTTTCTGTGAGGACGTGCATAGCGCCATTGGTGCACTTTTCGCACCGAATATAGCAGATGTAACGCGGGAGAAATTGCAGGTTCTCATTGCGCGCCGTCTCTCTCAGGTGGAAGCGCAACTGACTGGCAATGGCAACGGTTATCTGCTGCCTGTTGGCTTTACGCAGGCAGATGCTCTTATGGCGGTTATCCTGAACTGGGCGACGCCGCTTAAACTGGATATTTCGGCTTATCCGAAAGCCGTTGCCTTGCGTCAGGCCGTATTCGCACGTCCTTCAGCCCAGAAAGCGATGAAGACAGAAGGCCTGATCTGATCATCAGCGTGAGTGTTGCGGCCTGACAAAAAAAAACGGATCAGACATTCCTGCCTGATCCGTATTTTTCTTATGCGCAAAGAAGGTCTTAATGCGCGGGAACAGCTGTCATTTCCGGATTGAGGCGATAGCCGCCGCCTTCCGTGATCAGCAACGTGGCATTGGCCGGATCGGGCTCAATTTTCTGACGCAGGCGATAGATGTGCGTTTCCAACGTGTGTGTGGTCACAGCAGCGTTGTAGCCCCACACTTCATTCAGCAGAACCTGACGCGGCACAGGGCGCGTGCCTGCGCGGTAGAGGAATTTCAGGATAGCCGTTTCTTTTTCCGTCAGACGGATGCGGCGGTTTTTTTGCGGTTCCTGAAGCAGCTTGGCAGACGGGCGGAACGTATAAGGCCCGACGCTGAATACCGCGTCCTCGCTGTTTTCAAACAGGCGCATCTGAGCGCGCAGGCGGGCCAGCAGTTCAGCAATCCGGAAGGGTTTCGCCACGTAATCATTGGCTCCGGCGTCCAGTCCGCGCACAATGTCCGCCTCATCATCTGAGCCCGTCAGCATGATGATGGGCATCCGCAGGCCATCCTTCCGCAATTCCGCACAGAAATCACGTCCATCGCCATCAGGCAGGCTGACATCCAGCAGAAGTGCATCAAACCGGCTGTCCGGAGCCTTCAGTTTTTCCCGTGCCTCTGCAAGAGACGCAGCTTCCAGAACCGTAAACTCCCCTTCAAGCTGCAATTGCTCAACCAGGGTCTGGCGAAGTATCCGGTCGTCATCAACAACCAATATTGGACGTGCACCCGTCATTGGGTTTTCATCTCCTCAGTGTCAGCCTTCGGGTCAGGCTGTCTTGTCTGTCCTCAGTTCTCATTAACTTGTCACGATTCTGCTCAGACCTCTAGTGTGAGCGTGATAAACGACCGTCATGAAAACTCTGTGAACAGGCACTCTTTAACCATGATGATACACCTCTTGTCTTCCTCATACAGCAGATCAGACGCACAACTGCATTGCGGACACAAAGTCATGAGTGTCGTCATCGGCAGGAATGGTCTCATAGAACAAAAACAGGAAGGTGACCATGCAACGCCCATTGGTATTTTCCCCTTAAGGAAAGTGTATTACCGTGCGGATCGTTTGGGAAAGCCACAGACAATACTTCCAGTTGAACCACTTAGCCGCCATGACGGCTGGTGTGATGATCCTCAGAGTTCTGATTACAACCGTTTTGTAAGGTTGCCTCACCCCGCGCGGCATGAACTGTTATGGCGTGATGACCATGTTTATGATCTCATAGTCGTGATGGGATATAATGATAATCCACCTGTTTCAGGACGTGGTTCCGCCATTTTCATGCATCTCCAGCGCCCGGATCGCACCCCTACGGAAGGGTGCCTTGCTTTGAGCGAATCAGATCTGCGCGCCGTTCTGGCCGCTGGCGCGGATGCGGTGCAGGTGCACGCCCCGGCCTGAAACGGCTACAGTTCAGGAGCGTTGGGCTTTCCCCTCCTCCATGGTGTCCTGCATCGGTGGGACAAGGGCAATAACGCATTGGCCCACTTCCGGGCGGGACAGAGCTTCATCTTCCGCCGAGACAATTGTGAGGGATATCCCCTTCTGTAGCACGAGGAATGTCAGAAGATTGCTGCTTTCATGCAGAATGGTGTCCTGATTGTCCGGTGTAACCTCTACGTGCCTGAACCGCCATCCTTCCCGGATGAGCGTATCCAGAAGCGTGAAGTTCCATGAGGGCTCTCCCATGACCTTGCCACGGGCATCCCGGCTCAGGCCACGATACAGGTCCAGCCGGGCGATACAGGGGCTGACCTGATAAACACGCTGCCTGCCAAAATGTGGCGCAAGATGAGCACAGACCAGTCCGTTATAAATAGCGTCCGGCGTTGCGGCGATGAGATAGTCACCGGGACGTTCTTCCAGACTTTCGGCTCCTTCTTCCGAAAGGACTTCCGCTCTCAGCACAGGAACACCGGCCTTCTCGGCTCTCTGAAGATCCTGGCGGGAATTATCGACCAGCATGACAGGCACCCCCGCCTGATGAACCGCAATGGCCAGCCCGGTTGACCAGTCATTAGCCCCGACAATGGCCAGAGCTGGCTCATCAGACAGCGTCAGTTTCAGCTTCCGGCCCAGTGGACGCAGGCTGAAGCCATGCAGGATCATGGTCGAGGCAATGACAGCAAACACCGCAGGCATGACCAGCCCGGCGCCGGGATACCCCGCCTCCTCCAGCCGCATCCCGGCAATGCCCGCCACAGCCGCCGCCACAATACCGCGCGGGGCGATCCACCCCACAAAAATACGCTCTGCCCAACTCAGGCTGGAGCCGAGAGTTGCGAGGAAAATACCCAGCGGGCGTACCCAGAAACAGCACGGCCAATGTAAGCGCACCAATTGACCAGGAGAGATTGGATAATTCGGAGCGCTGGAGGTCAGCCGTGAGCAGCACGAACAGGACCGAGACAATCAGAACAACCAGAGATTCCTTCATTCTCTGAATTTCGGCCATGCCGGGAATGCGGAGATTGACCAGCGCCATGCCAAAGGTTGTGGAGGCAATCAGTCCCGCTCCGTCCATGGTCAGGGTGCCGAGCGCGAACAGGAGAAGATTGATGGTAATCAGGATCGAGCTTTTCAGAACTTCGGGCATCAGATCCCGCACCAGAAGCCAGCGGACGCCATATGCGGCGCCAATCCCCAGACCAATGGTCAGCCCGGCACTGGCCAGCATATGCGGCAGAATGAAGCCAAAAAATGTGCCGGACCCTTCTCCCGGGCTCATCAGCAGCACTTCCAGCACCAATGTTGCCAGAATGGCCCCGACCGGGTCATTCACGATGGCTTCCCAGCGCAGAAAGGCCGCGACTTTCGGGTGGAGCTTGGCATGGCGCAGCAACGGCAGCACCACTGTAGGGCCGGTCACAACAATGATGGAGCCAAACAGAAACGCCGGTCCCCACCCCATGCCGCCGATATAGTGCGCGGCGATGCTGCCCAGTATCAGATTGATGGGCAGCGCGACGAGCGTCAGCCGTATGACCCCTTCCCCGGCCTCCTTCAGTTGCCTGAAGTCCAGAACCAGCCCGCCCTCAAACACGATCAGAGCCACGGCCAGAGAGACCAGAGGATGAAAGGCCGAACCGATCAGAACGGAAGGATGCAGAATTTCCAGCACCGGACCATAAATCAGGCCCAGCCCGAACAGCAGGACAATGGCAGGCAGGCGGAAGCGCCAGGCCGTCCACTGGGCCAGCATGCTTCCCCCCAGAACACAGAAGAGACAGATCAGGACGTTGTTACTCATACGTATCCATCTTATTAAACCCGGTGATAGGCTCCACGCACAAAGCGGAGACTATACATCATGCACAGGCTTAATAAGTGAGATACTTTATTTTTTCTTCGTTGCGTGAATTTGCGCTTAAAGTCCTGTAGCAGTGTGCTCTGGCTCTGGCTCTGGCTTGCGCTCCAGCACGGCGGCAAAGAAGCCGTCCGTTTCATTCCTGTGCGGCGTGAGGGAAAACATGGATGTGCCGCGTAAGGATTCAGGCAGCGCCGTGCTGTCTGATGGCACAAGCTGAAAATCAGAATGGCGCGCCAGAAAGGCTTCTACCTGACTGGCATTTTCAGCCCGCAGAATGGAGCAGGTCGCATAGACCATCCGCCCGCCCGGCTTCACCAGAGATGAGGCACGGTCAAGAATGTCAGACTGTTTGACCAGAAGCTCTTCCAGATCCTGCTCTGTCATCCGCAGACGGGCATCAGGGTTGCGCCGCCATGTTCCCGTGCCGCTACAGGGCGCATCGACCAGAACACGATCGAACGATTTTGCACGTCGCTTCGCCCATTTGTCCCCAGCCTGCAACAGATGCCGCTCCACATTATGGACCCCGGCGCGCCGCAGGCGGCGTAAGGCTCCATCCAGACGGACCTCAGACACATCACAGGCTGCAATGTGACCCCTGTTTTCCATCATCATGGCGAGAGCCAGCGTCTTCCCACCTGCTCCGGCACAGTAATCCAGAACGCGCATGTCCGGGGTGACGCCCATAATGGCGGCCACAAGCTGGCTGCCTTCGTCCTGAATTTCAATCCGACCATCTTTGAAAGCCGTTGTGGATGTCACAGGCAGACGTCCGTTCAACCGCAGGCCCCATGGGGAAAGCGGGGTCAGGACGGCATGCAGCCCTTCACGCCCCAGCGCATTCTGCGCATCCCGCCGGTTTGTGCGGAGAATATTGACGCGCAGATCCAGCGTTGCAGGTTCTGAAAGAGCCGCCAGTTCCGCTTCCAGCGTTTCCCCGAATGTTTCTTCCAGACGTGGAAGCAGCCAGTCCGGCAGTTCCAGCCGGACCGCACGCGGCATATCCGCATTATCCAGTGTGCCACCGGCCAGAGCTGTCACAACATCCTGCTCGGCATATGTCAGGGCGCCAGGGGCAAAACGGCCCTCCGCGAAAAGCGCCGCGATTTCCCGCGCGGGCCAGCCTTTCAGAACAAGGCTGGCGGCCGCCAGCGTACGTGGCGTGCTCTCCGCCCCGCATTTGGACAGCCACCAGCCAAGCCTGCGCCACGCCCGCATGATTTCCCAGACCATGCCGGAAACTGCCCGACGGTCACCCCCCACCGATATAACGCCGTTCCCGAAAAAAGCTGTTGGCAACGGCGTCAGCCGGTTTTCTGGGTGCGGCCTCCATTGCGGTCAGAAGATCAATGGCGGCACCCAGCCGAGCAGAAGGAGTCATAAGTAAGGTTCAGTCCCGACGATAGTTAGGGGCTTCACGCGTGATGGACACGTCATGAACATGGCTTTCCCGCAGACCCGCGCCGGTAATGCGGCGGAAGCGCGCATTCTGCTGAAGGTCCTGGAGTTCCCGTGAGCCGGTATAGCCCATCCCGGATTTCAGACCGCCGACAAGCTGGTGAATGACGGCCGCCATGGCGCCCTTATAGGCCACGCGACCTTCAATGCCTTCCGGCACCAGCTTCAGGGAATCCCGCACTTCCTGCTGGAAATAGCGGTCAGCCGACCCACGGGCCATGGCGCCAAGGCTGCCCATGCCACGGTAGGATTTGTAGGAGCGGCCTTGATACAGGAACACTTCACCCGGCGCTTCTTCCGTGCCAGCCAGCAGGGAGCCAACCATCACGACATTCGCACCGGCCCCAATGGCCTTCACGATATCCCCTGACGTGCGGATGCCGCCATCTGCAATGCAGGGTGTATCCAGCTCCCGGCAAGCAATGGCCGTTTCCAGAACTGCGGAGAACTGCGGCACGCCAACGCCTGCCACAATCCGCGTGGTGCAGATGGAACCCGGACCAATGCCGACCTTCACGCAGTCTGCCCCGGAAGCAATCAGAGCCTGCGCGGCTTCCGGTGTTGCAACGTTCCCCGCAACAATCTGAATGGCGCTATCAAGAGCCTTCAGGCGTTCCACGGCACGCAGCACACCTGAGGAATGGCCGTGCGCGGTATCAACAACCAGCACGTCCACCCCGGCTTCCACCAGAAGTTTCGCGCGGTTGAAGCCGTCATCGCCCACACCTGTCGCAGCGGCGCAGCGCAGGCGGCCAAGGCTGTCCTTGATGGCCAGCGGGTAGGCTACGGCTTTGTCCATATCCTTGACGGTGATGATCCCGACGCAACGGTCGGCTTCATCCACCACAAGAAGCTTTTCAATACGATGTTTGTGCAGGAGCTGGCGGGCTGTATCCGGGTCCGCCCCGTCACGCACTGTCACCAGACCGTCGTGCGTCATCAGTTCGGAAACGCGCTGGTTCGGGTCAACTGCAAAGCGCACGTCACGGTTGGTGATAATGCCGATCAGCCTGTTGGTGCCCGGCTCGACGACCGGCAGACCGCTAATGCCGTTGCGCTGCATGATCTCACGGACTTCGGCCAGCGTCTGGTCCGGACCGACCGTCACCGGGTTGACCACCATGCCCGATTCGAAACGCTTGACGCGGCGGACATGCTCAGCCTGTTCTTCCGGCGTCAGATTCTTGTGAATCACGCCAAGGCCGCCCTGCTGGGCCATGGCAATGGCCATCTGATCTTCCGTAACCGTATCCATGGCGGCAGAAATCAGGGGAATATTAAGTTCAATGGAACGTGTCAGACGTGTGCGAACGGACGTCTGGCTGGGAACAACCTCGGAAGCAGCGGGAACGACGAGAACGTCATCAAACGCCAAGGCTTCGGTAACGCGGCTGTAGGGGGAAGAAGTCATACAACGGGAACCCTTGACCAGATTGCGATTGGGGGCACCCGACAGCAGAGCATCGCCGCAGGTCACCGACCATTGGCGCTTCCTCTTATGGTCTTGCCGGTCCAAAGGCAAGAGAAGAGACATAAAATTGACAGGTTTTTAAACGCGCCGTTTCTTCAGAGTCCCGCTTTTTAGGGTGCGGCGGAACGCTTCCAGCGTTGCATCACTCACAAAATGCTCCATGCCCTCGGCGTCCAGGCGCGCTGTCACGGCATCCACCCCAAGGGCCAGCAGAAACTCTTCCACCAGATGATGTCGCGCCCGAACGGTTTCCGCCAGCGCAAGACCAGCATCGGTCAGAAACACCCCGCGATAGGGTTTGCGGGTTACAAATCCTTCCGTTTCCAGACGCACCAGCATTTTGGCGACGGTTGGTTGCGAGACACCAAGCCGGTCGGCAATATCAACCTGCCGGGCCTCCTGCCCTTCTGTCAGCAGGTCATCAATCAGCTCGACATAGTCCTCAATCAGGACATTGCGTCGTGCCTCACGCGCATGCCGGAAGCCTTCACTCTGGCTTTCAACATCAGGCATGACTGGCTGGCGTTCTTTCAACTGATGACCTCCGCATAACAGCATATCGGGCAGCTATAGCGAATTCATCTCCTGAGCAAAAGCATCTCACTTTCTGGGGATCACCATACAATATGCACAGAGATGCAAAGACTTTACCTTATAGCCTATTGCATATTTTACTGATCTCTATTGTAATCTCAGGACTCGTTCTTTGAGAAAGACTCTCAACTTATGTCGGCACCTCCAGCCTCACAGCGTCATGCAACCAGGCAACCTGTTTTTTCCGCTCAGGACAGCAGGCTGAGCCTGCCTGAAGCCCATGCCTCCATCACCGTGCCGGAAGGAGCGTCAAAATTCCGGCGTTTTCTGGCATTTGTAGGACCAGGCTACATGGTGTCCGTCGGGTATATGGATCCCGGCAACTGGGCGACGGATCTGGCTGGCGGCGCACAGTTCGGTTTTACGCTGCTTTCCGTCATCATGCTGTCCAACCTGATGGCCATTCTGCTGCAATCTCTCGCCGCACGGCTGGGGATTGCAACCGGGTATGATCTGGCTCAGGCCTGCCGCGCCTATTTTCCACGCAGCGTGAATATTGTGCTCTGGCTGGCGTGTGAGATCGCCATTATCGCCTGCGACCTTGCGGAAGTTATAGGCACGGCCATCGCCCTCCAGTTGCTCTTCGGCATGCCTCTGTTGCTGGGTGCCTGTCTGTCCGCGCTGGATGCCATTGTGCTTCTGCTGCTGATGCGTCTGGGTTTCCGGTGGCTGGAAGCCTTTGTTATGGCGCTGCTCGGTCTGATTGCCGTATGTTTTGCGTTCCAGATTGCTGCTGCGGCCCCGCCGTTTGCAGCGGTCATGAAAGGGTTTCTCCCCTCCCCGGTTATCCTGACCAACCCACAGATGCTCTACATTGCCATCGGCATTGTGGGCGCCACGGTCATGCCGCATAACCTTTACCTGCATTCTGCCCTTGTGCAGACACGCACCTACGCACGGACCTCTGCTGGCCGGCGGGAGGCTATCCGCTGGTCGACGCTGGACAGCACCATTGCCCTGATGCTCGCCCTGTTTGTAAACGCGGGCATCCTGATTGTGGCTGCGGCCGCCTTCCATACAACCGGCCATCAGGATGTTGCGGAAATCCAGCAGGCCTATACGCTGATTTCCCCGCTGCTCGGGTTGGGTATTGCCTCGACACTGTTTGCGGTCGCCCTGCTGGCCGCCGGTACGAATTCGACCGTAACCGGCACGTTGGCCGGGCAGATTATCATGGAAGGTTTCCTGCACCTCCGCATGGCCCCCCTGGGCGCGACGGTTGCTGACGCGCGGACTGGCGATCCTGCCGGTTATTCTGGTCACGTTGCTCTGGGGAGAAAAAGGCACCGGTGATCTTCTGGTTTTCAGTCAGATTGTTCTGTCCATGCAGCTTCCGTTTGCGGTCATTCCGCTCGTCTGGTTTGTCTCCGATCGGCAGAAAATGGGGGAGTTTGCGCTTTCCCGTCCGGTCTCGCTGCTGTCATGGGCTGTGGCGGGCCTTATTCTGATTCTGAACTTCAAACTGCTTTATGACACGGTGTGCGGGTAATCGGCCCACCAATGCAGCCGGGTATGATGTGTTCTCGCTATGGCCAGGCCCGTCACCTTTTTGTGGGCTGACGGAACGCGACCGTGCAGGATGGAGCGCCTCATTTCTCCCGGTCGGGCCGTTCCGCATAAATGACATGGAAACAATAAAAGAGTTTCGAACGAAAAGGCCTTTCATCCGTTTTGATCTATCCAACCGCCAGAGTGCGTTGATCACAAGGGAGAAGCCCATCATGCCGGAGATCGTGACGGCACGACCCCTGCGGATCGATATGATCGGTCTGCACGGCAAGAGCATCCTGCTGGTGGAAGATCAGATTCTGATTGCGATGGATGTCGAACAGGCTTTGACAGACTTTGGGCTTTCGCCGGTCCATACAGCCTTTTCTGTCCTTGAGGCGATCCAGACCATCCGCGTCAGCCCGCCTGATCTTGCCGTGCTGGATTTCAATCTGGGCGAGGAAACGTCGGTGGATATTGCCCGCATATTGCGAAAAGCCGATATTCCGTTCCTGTTTGCCACAGGCTGTGCTGATCCTTCCATGATCCCTACGGAGTTTCAGGATGTGGCTATTGTGCGCAAACCCTACGCGCCTGAAGCCCTGATCCGGGAGATGGAAAAGCTGATCGCCTGAAAAAGAGGCTCAGCCACAGAGGTCCCACGGCACAGGAACGGTCCCGATCCGCTGTGTCGAAACATGATACACATCGCGCACCAGAGGCTCCGCCAGAACAGGTTCCGGTGCACCGTGGGCGCGGATCGCGCCGTCCTGCATCAGTACCCAGATGGTCACAGAAGCGGGCTGCAAGTGCCAGATCATGCAGCACAACCACCACGGCCTTGCCGTCCTGATGGGCAGCCTGCTGAAAAAGAGACATCACCATCAGCGCATGAGCCGGGTCAAGTGCTGCCACAGGCTCATCCGCCAGAAGCACCGCCGCATCCACGCACAGCATCCGGCAGAGTGCCAGTCGGGCAAGTTCCCCGCCAGACAGACGATGCGCCGGACGCTCGGCAATGTCAGACAGTCCTGTTTTCCGCAGCGCCTCTGTCACTTTGGGATGATGATATGCGACAGCCCCGCTCTCCCCATGAGCAAGTCTGCCAAGGGCCGCGACATGCCGCACCGACATGGGTGGAGGACGCACGGCTTCCTGTGGCATGAATGCAATCTGCCGTGCACGCCAGTGCGCGGGTGCTGAGGCAAGATTTTGCACTCCAAGCCAGAGTTCACCCTTCGCTGGCCTTTTCAATCCTGCCAGAAGACGCAGCAGACTGCTTTTGCCAGCGCCATTCGGGCCGATCAGGCCCAGCACGGTCCCTTTCTGCGCGGACAGGCTGACAGATTTCAGGATCTGCCGTCCACCGAGGGAAAAAGAGACGTCCGACGCGCGCAGAGCGGTCATGCCCCGTCCCTCCGCAGTTTGAGCACCCGATGGAAAAAGACTGGAGACCCAACCAGAGCCGTCAGCACGCCAAGCTGGAGTTCCGGCCCGGAAGCCGTCATCCGCACGATATTATCCGCCACCAGCAATAACGCCGCCCCGCCCCAGAATGACGGCCAGAGCAGACGGGAAGGCTGATAACCGGTTAGGCCACGCAGGAGATGTGGCACCACCAACCCCACAAAACCGATCGCGCCGGAGACCGCAACGCAGGACCCCACGGCCAGTGCCGTACCCAGCACAACCCGCATCTGCACTCCGCGCCAGCCAGTCAGGACAAATCCCATGCTGGTGGTGACCTCTTCCCCCAGTGTCAGGGCATCCAGCGCCCGCCCCGTTGTCAGCATCAGGAGTATGCCCAACACGGAACCCGGCAGACAGATGGCAACATCCGTAAAGGTTCTGTCCGTCAGGGAGCCCATGAGCCAGTGCATGATTTCAAAAGAGGCATAGGGGCTTGGAACCAGATTCAGGGTCAGGGCGGTCAGGGCTGCGGTAAAACCACTCAGGGCCGCGCCAGCCAGCAGGAGCACCAGTACACCGCCATCACCAACCAGCAGCATCAACAGCGCGACCGCGGCAAAGGCTCCTATCAATCCCCCAAGCGGAAGTGCGACCAGAGAAAGCTGCATCAGCCCGGTATAAAACACACACACGGCTCCCAGCGCGGCACCGCCGGATACGCCCAGAATACCGGGGTCCGCCAGTGGGTTCCGCATGTAACCCTGCAATGTCGCGCCCGACAGGCCCAGCACACCGCCAACCAGAATTCCCAATAGCGCGCGCGGCAGGCGCAACTGCTCCAGAATAATGGCGCCGGCGGTCTGGCGGCCCGCCAGACTATCCTGCAGGGCCTGCAGCCCGGCTATGGAACTTTCCCCATGCCAGAGAGAGGCAACAAACAAGGCGCCAACACAGGCCGCCAGACAGACGGAGAGGCCCCTCCCCTGTTGATCCCTGATCATCGAAAACTCTCCAGTGCAGCGCGGCTGGCTTTAAGGCGGGCAATGACATCCAGCGTCTGCGGCAGGCCACACAGCCATAATCTGGCGGGAATATCGGTTTTATGCGCTGCAGGAAAGGCGTTTTGCAAAACCGGATTATCCAGTATGGCCTGCGCAATGGAGTAGCCTTGCCCGGAGCGGTCCAGAATCAGAAGATCAGGCGGCTGCGCAATCAGATTTTCCAGAGGCAGTCTGGACATATGCGTTCCTCCCTTCCGGGCCGTGTAGTTCTGAAAACCCGCGTGGCGAAGCACATCATCCGGCAGGCTGCCCGGCTGTGTTACAAAACCATTGGCCGTATAGATGGCCGCCACAGGCCCGTCTGAAGCGGAGACACTGAGGTCTTTCAGACGCGCCCGAAAATCCGCCACAAGCTGCCTGCCACGCTCAGGCTCTCCAATAGCGTCCGCAACGGTCATGATCTGCGCGGGAATATCCTCCAGTGTCTCCGCTGGCCGGAGTGCGACAACAGGCAGCCCCAGTGTTCTGGCCACCTGCATGGCCACACGCGCCGTATAGGTGCCCCCCAGCACGATATCTGGTTCACGCGCCACCACAGCCTCGGCTGAAACACGGAGGACAGGCACGGTGCGCGCCTGGGCACACAGCACGGAATTCTGGCAATCACGCACCATGGGGCTCAGGCCCGCAATATTTTCGGGCTTCGCCAGCATCAGCACCAGTTCATCCGTGCAGAGATTAAGCGAGACAATCCGATGCCGCTCATCGGCCAGAGCGTCATGCAGGTTCAGCCAGAACAGAAAAAAAGCCGGCAGAACACACCATGCCCTCAGCATGTCGCGCACCCAGAAGGCAGGCATCTGGAAGATTGTTTGAAACCGAAGGACATAGCGGCCTTTATCTCGTGACACATCATTCCTGTCACCAGACCGTATCCCGGCAGAACAGTGGGCCACATCAGGCGTGCCCCCTGTCCTGCAAACATACCTGTCAGATCACCCCGTCTGACAGTATCCGGTCACACCTTGCGGATGGCAGGTTTCCTGGCTTGCGGATCATCACGCCTGCGTCTGTCTTCCCAGCCTGACGGCCAGTGACCCATCCTTTTCAGGACGAACAACGCAGGCGCTTACCGCTCACAGTTGCGGGGGCAGCCCGTGCTTTGAACAGAGCGTTCGCACACGGTTCCCTTTTCAGTCTTCCCGGGGGAAGACACCATCACGCCAGAGTCACAGACCTCCAAAAGCTCTCAGAGTCAAGAACACCGCGTAAACGGCTCATGCAACGCACGCCGACGAACGCAGCGTGGCAGCAGTTTTTGCAGCATGCTCAGTGTCGCCGGTTCAGAAAGCCCGGTTTCGTTGGAAAACTGGACCAGTTCTTCCGGGGTAAAGAACTGCCTGATTTCTGCTTCCGTTGCGGGTGGCGCGTTGTCCTGTGCCTGCCAGGTACGAATAACCTGAATCATGTCCGCGGCGCAGGCCCGCTGCTCGAGTTTGCTGGGCGCGTCCGGCCGGGGGACAGGGCCAAGCAGATCATTCAGGATGGAAAGCATGCCAGAGACATCCTGACTGGCCAATGTCATGAAATCGCCAACCTGAGTGGCAGCCGATGTGAACTGTTCTGTAATTTTCATGGGAACCACCTTGCCTATGGTCCGCAGAACGTCCGCTTTTTTTATGCTCCCGCCTTATCGGATCGTTCTGCCTGACCTGATCAACTCTCTTTGGAAAAACAGAGAGAGCATGGCCATTGCAGGAGCTACTCCGACAACGTTCGCAAAGACGTTGCGTTGCCGTCCGGCTCATATCTTCACCGGAATGTGTTTCAGGCGGGTAAAAACTGCGGCGCCGAACGGTCAGATTCTGGAGCTGACAATATAACGAAATTCGCTGATGATATGGCAAAAGGTATACCGGAGCGACCTGAAAGCGTTTTTAAATCGCTCTTTCCAGCCCCAGCATATCACGCCAGAGAGACAGCACATGCTCCCGGCTGAACAAGGCCATCCGCTCTTTTCCGTTGCTGGAAAAAGCCTGCCGTCTTTCCGGATGCGCCATCAGGCTTAAAAGACCTTCCGCCAGACCGGCAATGTCATCCTGTGGAATGAGAAGGCCTGTCTGGTCTGGCACAATAATCTCCGCCGGGCCGGTTTCACAATCAAACGCTACAATTGGCACGCCAAACGCTGCGGCTTCCAGGAGGACCATGGGCAAGCCCTCAAAATGTGAGGACGAAACCATCACTCCAGCCCGCGCAAACAGAACCTCAACATCCTTCTGCGCCGGTCTGATCGCGGCGCGAGCAAGGGAAGCCGCCATGTCGGTCAGCATGGCTTTCTGAGGCCCATTCCCCATGATTGTCAGGCTCCAGCCCGCAGAGCGCGGATCACATTCAACCAGCTTCCAGGCCTGCAGGAGCCGATCAAACCCTTTCTGCGCACTCAATCGTCCCAACGCCACTACAGTCCGGGCTGTCACATCATAGGGTCTGCTAGAAACGGGCGGCGCCATATTCGGAATACAGCGCACCTGTGCTCTCGGGCGGGCCTTCTGTTGCCAGATGCTCTGGTCCCGATGCGTCAGTGTGACGATATCATTCGCCCATTTTGCGGCGATGGCACGCCCCCAGCGTCGCTTCTTCTTCCCCAGATCAACATTGTAGTTGAAATGTTCCCACACAATGCACCGCACCCCGGCCAGTCTGGCTGCAGCCACAGCATAAAGTGCGTGCGTTGATTCCACGACAACCAGCGTCTCCAGCTTCCGCGCTTTAATCAAACGATAAAGGCGGCTGACAAGTTTAGGCGCGGACCATAAAAGAGAGACATTCCGTGCGGATAAAACGGCCCGCTCAATGCGGTCATCCAGCCCATAGGCTGGTGGTCCTGCGGAAAGCACTTCTATCAGTGTCAGATCCGCATCATCAGCCAGTCCGTTCATCACCGCGCAACAGGTCCGCTCGGTCCCGCCCATCAGACCTATTGTGTGGATGATAAACCCTATACGCATGTCAGCATTCTTTTAGTCCGATACGGTCATGCAGATTAAAAAAAGCGCTTACGACGTTTTACTTTTTCGAGCAAAGCAGACATCAGAAAAAGATAGGCAGGACCGCCAGTCTCCATGGAAAACGGTCTGACAGCCTCAGCCAGTCTCTGACTATCCGGAGCGGGCTTGCTCAATACCGCACAGATTGCCTGCGCGAGAGCCGCACTGTCTCCCATGGGCACAACATGTACTGCCTCGCTGCATTCAACAAAGTCACGGGCAGCCGGCGTGCAGGCAGTCGTAATAACCTGCCGACCAGCAGCAAGGGCTTCCAGAATAACCGCGCCATATCCTTCCCGCCGGGAAGAGAGAACAAACAGACGGGCAGCATCCAGATAAGGCCGGATATCCGGGACATACCCAGTCAGACGGACCTTGTCCTCCAGCCCCTCACGCGTAATCTGGTCAAGCAGGGCCTGATGATCCAGTCCCTCGCCGCAAATGGTCAATGTTGCCGCTGGATGTTCTTTGACAACACCAGCAAAGGCAGAAATCAGCAGGTCAAACCCTTTTTGCATGCGTCAGCCTGCCTGCCGCCAGAATATTGAAACAGCTCGCGTCGGGCATCCGGGGCACAGGAAGGCTGTCGGATAACGCGGGCAGCGGAAGAACGTCCGCAACAGGGCGCCGGAACAGACTGTTGGCCTCTTCCGCCGTTATGCAATCAAGCGCGACCAGCCTGTCCGATTTCCGCAGCAGGAAACGCATTCTGGCATTGAAAATCTTCTGAAACCACTCAGAGCGTCCCGGTTTATAAATCGGGGAGCTGATTTGTGTCAGAATGACCGGTCGGACTCTGGAAGGCAGCTTCCCTATGTGGTGCGCAACGGGCCAATGGTAGTTTCCCGGCACAAAACAGACATCAACCGGGTGTTTCCGGAAATATTGCGCGGCCTGTCTGGCAAGGAGTCGCATGGACGACGCAGAGCGGCAGACAGGCTCTGGAGCAATCACCAGTCTGACTCTGTCCTCCAGCAGGTTCCGCATCTCTCCATTGCTCGATCCGGCGAAGACAACAACCGGATGACCGTGGTGAGACCAGTAATTGGCAAGGCGAATGGCAATACGTTCTGATCCGCCAAACATAAAATCGTGAATAACAATACCAATTGAAAAAGGATTTGTATTTATAAGCATTTTTTTCGTAAAAGTTTTCTGGTTTCCCGAATGATTTCGATAGACAGTCCATGGACAGACAATTCTGTCCGTTTGACATCGAACAGTGTGGCAGGCCCTGCCGCGGCAAGCGTATGCATGCCTTCAGTGTAAGGTGCAAACTGCTCAGGAATTTTTATTTTGCTCCCCGCATGTGTCACAACCCGATCAGGAGTGAGTTCCTCAAACCACAGGGGGCGGATGGCGCCGCCATAGGTCCATGAACAATCCTGCACCGGTAGCATGACCTGCCCATTAATAAGCTGCGGCGTTCCACCCGGCCGCGTGCTTGCGGAATCGAGACGGACAGGATTGTCAGGATGCCGTGTCCAGGGACCGCATAGAGTTCTGGCAAAAGCCAGATGGAGTTCTCCCACGGGTTTTGGCGGCTTGCAGGCAGGTGTATAAAAAAGCCACCAGAAGCCATCGTGAAAGAAAGGGGTCGCATCCACGGCAACATCAGGCCCCAGATCCGGACTATGCGCGGGCTCCCAAACATCCGGGAAGTTCACAGCGCGATACAGAGTTAATTTGCCCGAATGATAGGCTTCCGGCAGCATCCAGATTTCGCCTTCAGCTTCAAACACATAGGGATAAGATAGATGCCAGGGTTCAGAAAGCGCAATATGACGACCTAAAAATTTAAAAAAACTGTCATAGAGAAAGACTTCTATGATCCCGTGTCTGGTACGATAATCATAAGTCTCGGCAAAAACATAAAGGACGCCATCTTTCCAGAAACCGAAAGGGTCGGCCAGAAACTGGAAAGACCCCATCTTCGGAAGCCAGGTGACAGCATCCGCCTTTACTTGTCCCTCCTGAATAATGGCGTCCAGAGGCATATTGGCAATACCGACGCGCCAGATGTCTTTACGAAGACCCAATTAAAAAACCTTTTACTTTGAGAGGTGAGATGCGCTTTCTTTTAACAGGACATAATAGACGCTTCCCTTTTTATCAAGATCAGCGCCGGGAGAGCCGCCTCTCATAAGGGAAAAGTGCTCTGTCCACGTTTAATCCCGTAGGATGATGGTCATGATCTTTTCATATGAATAGGACGAAGCCTTATGGGACAGAACCGTCATGGCGGCAATCTGATTGGTAGCATTAAGGCGTACCGACGCTTATCGCGCACGCTCATGCTTTCAGGTCACGCAGAGCGTTGCAGGCTGTCCTGAATCTGACTGTCATAGGGCGGTAGCCGGAAAGAGACACGGTGCATAGTCAGACTGAATCATGCGTGTCGTGGGCGTACTGTGACCAGTTGATAATGCGGCCACGCTGTAAAAGTGAGTGTCGTCTGATCAAAATTCACCGGACCATCGACAGGATGATTGAATTTTCGGGGGCCACCCTCTTTCAGCAGGACGCTCTGATTATGCCACAAACGCTCAAAATCCGGACTTTGGGACCGAAGCTCCTGCACAAGCGCATCGACTTTCTGCCGGTCGCCATGAAGACTGACGGCCCGGAATTCCGCCAGCACCCGACGGGCACTGCTTTCCCAGTTATCCAGAAAGTTACGGGCACCGGGCGCGAAAAAAATGTAGCGCAGCAGGTTAGGGTCTTCACTGCCCAGCCAGCCTGCAAAAAGATGGCGGGCTGCGTCGTTGGCAGCGCAGGCATTCCAGAGAGAGTCCAGCACATAGCAGGGTACCGTCATCTGTGCCGGGAACATCCGGACTTCGTCCGGCAGAGCAGCTGCAAGGAATGACCGTTTTGCACCGGGGTCTTTCATCTGCGCGAGTTCGAACAGGTAGAGCCGTTCAGCGGGAGAAAGATGAAGAGCCGTAGCAATGCGCGCCAGTGTTGCCGCCGAGCAGGACACGCCCCGCCCCTGTTCAAGCCATGTGTACCAGGTCGTGCTGATGCCACAGATCTGGGCAGCCTCTTCCCGCCGCAAACCGCGCGCACGGCGTCGCCCCAGCAAGACGTGCAGCCCAACATCCTCTGGCCGGAGGGTATCGCGACGGGCGCGCAGGAATGCCCCAAGGGCCCGGTGCTGTTCAGGTAAAAGGTTCATGAGGGTAGTTTTTATACCAGTATAAAATGAGACCTTATCCCTGTTTCTATTCTCTGGAAATCCTGAATCCCATAAATCATGAGAGAGCGGAGAGAGATAATGACAGAGCCTTATTCTGCACAACATTATGCTGCACGGGCGCGGGATTATGTTGCCAGCACGGTACTAATCAGGGCGTTGATCTGGATGCTGCCGAACGTCTTGTGGCAGGAAAGAGGCTGCGGCGCGTTCTGGACATCGGCTGCGGTGGTGGCCACATGAGCTATCGTCTGGCGCCTCATGTGGGAGAAGTGGTCGCCTGCGATATTACCGGCCCTATGCTGGATGCCGTCGCGCAGGAAGCCGCACGGCGGGGGCTGAGCAACATCAGGACCGTAAGGGCGCCAGCAGAAAAGCTCCCGTTTGCAGATGCGTCATTCGACGCTGTTTTCTGCCGCTTTACAACCCATCACTGGTCCGATGCCGCGCTTGGCCTGCGGGAGGCCCGGCGTGTGCTGGCCCGTTCGGGTCAGGCTCTGTTTATTGATGTCACAGCGCCTCCACGCGCCGTTCTGGATAGCTGGCTGCAGGCGATGGAACTGATCCGTGATCTCTCGCATGTCCGGGATTATACCATAGCTGAATGGATGGATATGCTGGGACAGTCAGGCTTCCAGTTGGAAACCTGCCAGACGCATGGCCTGCGTATGGACTTCAAAAGCTGGATAGAACGCACAAAAACACCATCACACAGCGTCGCCACACTCCGGTTCATTCAGGAGACCGCGCCCCGTGATGTCATACGGTATTTCGGGATGGAGACGGATGGCAGCTTCACAATCGACGTCAGCGCCTTTCAGGTCAGACCATTATAATCAGAACTGGGACAATCACCGGGACATTCAGAATGTGTGATCACCGCCTTCAAAAGCAGTCTTCTGAAACAGAAGGGAAAGAGACATGAGTCGGGAGTCCGTACAGGCCTTTTTCAAGGCAAACGCGCCAGACATCAAACCTGTCGTGCTGGCAGATAGCACCGCGACTGTAGCAGAGGCCGCTCTGGCTCTGGGAGTGCAGGAAGGACAGATTGCCAAAACGCTGGCGCTGAAGATCGGGGATGAGCGTATTCTGGTCGTCATGGCTGGCACTGGGCGACTGGATAACCGCAGGATGAAGGACACATTTGGACACCGTCCCCGCATGTTGCCAGCCGAAGATGTGCTGGACTTGACCAGCCATCCGGTTGGCGGTGTCTGCCCCTTCGGCCTGCCACAGCCTGTCCGGGTGTTTTGTGATACATCACTGCGCGCGTTTGATGTCGTCTGGCCAGCGGCGGGCGATCGAAATAGTTCCGTCTGTCTTACTCCTGAGCGTCTGGCGCGTCTCGTGGGAGCCGAATGGGTTGATGTCAGCCAGAACTGACCGGCACCCACGGCGTCCCGTAAGAGCCGATTGACCAACGGTATAGGCCCCGGCTTGGGTGAAGACAGCAACGCCCGAAAGGCGTGTTGTCTTCCCGATCATAAAGAACAGCTTACAACGGGCCACGGCTCTGTATCGGTCCGTGGCGAGGCCGGTTCAGGACATGTTAATGACTGTAGGTCTTTGGCGGAAGTTATATCAAAAACCCAGAAAAAATGATTAATTTTTATAAATATTTAGAAGATTATTGTAGAAAAATTTCTAATTTTTATTCCGGACACAATGTACAGAAGCGTCCGTTCAGAGAAAACCGGTATCAATACCCGTCGGCGGGCTTGCCCCTGCCCTTTTCAGGCAGGCATCATAGCCCCCGTTTCCAGCAGACGTTGGTGCCATGACAGGGCTTCGGAGAGAATATGGGGCGTATCGCCACCAGCACTCTGCTCCGCACGTCGCAGATAATCCATGAGTAAGGGCTGATAATCCCGATGAGCACAGTGCCTGATGATCTGCACTGCCCTCTGACGAGCACTCAGGCCCCGGAGATCAGCCAGTCCACGTTCTGTCACAAGGACATGGACATCCTGATTGATATGATCGACATGAGGAGCCATTGGAACAATCGAGGAAATTGAACGATTTTTCGCAACGGATGGTGTTATGAACATCGAAAGCATGCCCCCACGGGCAAAATCCCCCGATCCTCCAATGCCGTTCTGAACACGCGATCCAGCCACCCGCGTTGAATTCACATTCCCATAAATATCGACCTCCAGCGCCGCATTGATGGTAATGGCACCCAGAGCACGCGCAACGGACGGATTGTTACTGACTTCCTGTGGCCGGAGAACAATTTTTTCCCGCAGAAATTGCATGTTCTGGCTGACAAAATCCAGATAAGGTGGACTGAGATAGAGTGCCGCGCCGGAGACGGATGTCATCCGACCGCTCCGGAGCATGTCAATCATGCCATCCTGTATCACTTCCGTATAAGCAGAAAGATTTTCAAAAGGGGCGTCTTTCAGGCTGCTCATGACCGCGTTGGCGATATTCCCTACTCCCGCCTGTAAAGGCGGCAGCGCACGCGGGAGGCGTCCCTTTTTTGTCTCGTGCTGTAGAAATTCGATGATATGAGCGGCAATCGCCTCGGCATCCTGATCGGGGCGGAATTCAAATCCCGCCTCGGTTTCATCTGTCAGCACAATGGCAGCAACCTTATCAGGATCAACCTGCAGAACACTTTGCCCTACCCGGACACCGGGTGCTGTAATACGCGCCAGAATTGCGGCGGAATCTGCTCTGGCAGGATCCCACACGTCATGGAGCCCTTCAATCTCAGGCGTATGCCAGGCATTGACCTCAAGGATCACCTTTTCGGCAAGATTGAGCCATGTCTGCGCATTCCCAATAGCAAATGTTGGAACAAGGCTTCCATTTTCATGAATCAGCGTGACTTCAACGAGAGCAACATCCACTTTTCCGAAGAACCCGGCCCGTGTCCACGGCGCTACCCGACTAAGATGCGTATCAACATAGGCCATGCTGCCATCATTGATTTTTTTACGCATGATCGGATCGCTCATATAAGGCAGGCGGAAGCTGACAGCGTCCGCGTCCGCCAGAATTCCATCCACATCGTTCGTCGTGGAGGCTCCGCTCAGCAACCTGATGGCAAATGGCTCTCCCTTTGCATGATAATCTCTGGCCTGTGCGCTGATGGCGCGTATGGTCGCTTTGGGTGTCCCCCCGGAGCCAAATCCGCTGATCGCAAGTGTCTGTCCGTCATGAAGCAGCCGGGCAGCCTCATCAGCGGTCATTACTCTGTCGCGGAATGCGTGGAATCCAATCCGTTCTATGGTCATGCTCTGTCAGACTTTCCGGCTTGCTCCGGGCCTGATCCAGCCCGGAACGTTTCCTGTTTTTTTCAGGGAAGTTCGATCGCCATAGCAATCGCCTCACCACCACCGATGCAGGCAGACGCCATGCCTTTGTGCTGGCCACGTGTCCTGAGGGCGTTGATCAGTGTGACAATCAGTCTCGCACCCGTAGCGCCTACGGGATGCCCAAGAGCACAGGCGCCCCCATGGATGTTCAGACGATCAGACGGAATATCCAGATCTTTCTGTGCGACCATGGCGGTCACGGCAAAAGCTTCATTGACTTCGAACAGATCAACGTCCTTCACGCCCCACGCCAGGCGCTTCAGAAGCTTCTCCATGGCGGGAACGGGCGCTATCGTAAAATCGCGAGGAGCCATGGAATGTACGGCATACCCTTTGATCGTGGCAATCACCGGCAGGCCAAGTTTGTCTGCGTGAGATTTACGGGTCATCACAACAGCCGCCGCGCCATCTGAAATCCCGGAGGAACTGGCGGGGGTAATCGTCCCTTCTTTTCCAAAAGCAGGGCGCAGGGCGGGTATTTTTTTCGGGTCAACCTTGGATGGATTTTCATCCCGATTGATAATCACCTCACCTGTCCGATTTTTGATTGTCACAGGTGCAATTTCCGCGTCAAATACGCCACTTTCAACGGCTTTACGGGCCCGTTCCAGCGTTTTGATGGCATACTCGTCCTGCTGCTCGCGTGTAAAACCATACTGACGTGCGGTCAGTTCCGCAAAATGCCCCATCAGTTGGTCGGGTTCATAAGCATCTTCCAGACCATCGTAAAACATATGGTCATAGATCGCTCCATGGCCAAGCTGATAACCTCCACGCGCTTTTTTTAAAATGTACGGGGCATTGGTCATGCTCTCCAGACCACCCGTAACCACAAGGTTAGCTGCCCCGGCAACCAGTGCGTCATGCCCCACACCCATTGCCATCATGGCCGAGCCGCATAGTTTGTTAAGTGTCACGGTTGAGGCACTAAAGGGAATGCCACCGAAATGCGCGGCCTGACGTGCAGGATTCTGCCGCAATCCCGCCGCCAGAACGCAGCCCAGGAAAACAGAATCAACTGTATTGGGGTCGACGCTACCCCGCTTGATGGCTTCTCTGACAGCGACAGCGCCGAGTTGTGGTGCTTCAACACCGGAAAAAACACCCCGAAACGCGCCAATGGGAGTACGGGCAGCGGAAACAATAACGATAGGATCAGCAACAGACATTTTTTAGAACTCCTTACCGCAGAGGGATCAACCCAGCACCTGCGTCAATTCGGGAACGAGTGTGAACAGATCACCAACAAGACTGAAATCGGCAACCTGGAAAATGGGCGCATCAGGATCTTTATTGATTGCAACAATGACCTTGGAATCTTTCATTCCAGCGATGTGCTGAATGGCCCCTGAAATGCCGATGGCAATGTAGAGTTCTGGCGCGACAATCTTGCCCGTCTGCCCCACCTGCAGATCATTCGGGGCATAGCCGGCATCAACTGCGGCGCGCGATGCGCCGATTGCAGCCCGAAGGCGTTCAGCCAGTGGTCCCAGAACGGACTGAAACGCATCCGCAGAACCGAGGCCGCGCCCGCCCGAGACCACGACACGGGCAGAGGCCAGTTCCGGACGGTCGCTCTTGCTCAGTTCTTCGCTTTCAAAACGGGCTTTCCACGTTCCAGCAGGCAGCGAGACGCTTTCCAGAGGTGCAGCACTGTCCGTAGAGGACGCAGCCTCAAATGCGGAACCGCGAATGGTGAGAACCTTCAGAGTATCGGTGCTCTGTGCGGTTTCAATGGCATTGCCCGCGTAAATCGGCCGTTCGAAAGTATCTGCGGACACAATGCGCGTCACATCGGAGACCTGCATTACGTCGCGCTTTGCGGCAAGACGGGGAAGAATGTCTTTTCCTGTGGAGGTCGCGGCGGCGACAACTCCAGTATAAGCGTGGGAGAGTTCCGTCAGAAGTGCGGCAACGGGTTCAGCCAGAAGATGCGCCAACGCAGGATCTTCCGCCACGAGAACCTTGTCCACGCCAGAAAGTTTCGCGGCGGTCTGTGCAATGGACTGAACCTGTTCACCCGCGACAAGCACATGAACGGAGTCACCCATCTGACGGGCAGCGGTCAGTGCACGGGCGGTGGCATCACTCAGGGCCTGCCCGTCATGATCAGCCAGAAGAAGAAGGGTCATGTCTTTACTCTTTCTTTTCAGATCCTGCGCTCTCAGAGCGCGCCGCATGCCTTAAGGTCGGCGACAAGTGCTGGCACGGTTTCCACGCGGCGTCCCGGTTTACGGGGTGCAGGCGGCGTGACGGACACCACCTTCAGGTGCGTCTTTGTGTCTACGCCGCACTCAGTAATGCTCGTGACCGCGAGCAGCTTCTTGCGGGCCTTCATGATGTTCGGGAGCGAACAATGCCGTGGCTCGTTCAGGCGGAGATCTGTTGTCACCACAGCCGGGAGTGTCAGCGCAAGCGTCTGATGCCCGCCATCCACTTCACGCGTGACACGCAGGGTTTCCCCATCAAGACGCATGGCTGATGCAAAGGTTGCCTGTGGCCAGTCCAGAAGCGCGGCAAGCATCTGGCCCGTCTGGTTGCAGTCATCATCCACGGCCTGCTTTCCAAGGATCACAAGCTCCGGATTTTCTGCATCTACAACGGTCTTGATCAGTTTCGCGGCGGTCAGCGGTTCAATACCATCATCTGTCTCGATCAGTAGTGCGCGGTCCGCTCCCATTGCCATAGCCTGCCGAAGAACGTCCTGCGCCTTGGCGGGACCGATGGACATGACGATGATTTCTTCCGCATGTCCCTTTTCTTTCAGGCGTACAGCCTCTTCCACGGCGATTTCGCAGAAGGGATTGATGGAAAGCTTCATTCCGGACAGATCAACGCCGGTTCCATCCGTTTTCACACGCGGAGGAATGTTGGCATCAAGAACCATCTTTACCGGGACAAGAATTTTTTTCATTTTA
This sequence comes from Zaprionus nigranus, assembly GCA_018903425.1. NCBI lineage: Eukaryota > Metazoa > Arthropoda > Insecta > Diptera > Drosophilidae > Zaprionus > Zaprionus nigranus. Next base: position 1,022,043 of record JAEIGD010000013.1, on the reverse strand, counting down.
TAGTATCCTGCCTTTATGGTGTGTGATCAAAACATCTCTTCGGGCAGCGCCATGATGGACCCGGAGCCTGCGCCAATCTGCTGCGCCAGTGCGGCGGCCTGCGGCAGAACACGCTGCATGAAAAATAGCGCTGTTGTTTTCTTGTGTTGTTTGAAACCCTCTGTGAGAGTTTGATCCCCTGCGTCACAGGCCAGCACCATGCGCACCCACATCCAGCCATAGCTGACAAGCGCGAAGAGCCGCAGATAATCCACAGCCCCCGCGTTGCGGTCCGCCACGCTGGACAGATCGCCTGAAATCAGCCGATCCGTAATGGTTTCAAGCGTGGTCAGCGCATCATTCAGCGCGGATGCCAGCTTTGCCGTATCGCTATTCTTTTCAGCGTCTTTCAGTGTTGCACGTATCTTGGAGAAGTAGGTTCTGACAGGCTTTCCGTCGGACAGGGGCAGCTTGCGTGTCACAAGGTCCTGCGCCTGAATCCCATTGGTGCCTTCATAGATCATCGCAATACGGGCGTCACGGACATACTGTTCCTGTCCCCATTCGTGAATATAGCCATGGCCACCCAGCACCTGCTGGCCATTGACGGCGGCCTCAAACCCGAAGTCCGTCAGTGCGGCCTTGATGACAGGTGTAAGCAGGGCAATCTGTTCAGCCGCCTGATGCCGGACAGCCTCATCAGGATGGAATTTTTCCCGGTCCATCTCCAGAGCGGTGTAAACAATCAGGGCCCGGGCCGCTTCCGTGAAGGACTGCATGGACAGCAGCATCCGCCGCACATCTGCATGGGCAATGATCGGCGCTGTTCCAGAACGATCAGGCACATGGCCCTGCAAACGCTCACGGGCATAGGTGACCGCCGTCTGACGGGACGCTTCCGCAATTCCCAGTCCCTGTACGCCCACAAACAGACGCTCCGCATTCATCATGGTGAACATCGCGGCAAGACCACGGTTGGGCGCGCCTACCATCCAGCCCTTACAACCGTCATAATTCATCACACAGGTCGGCTGGGCATGAATCCCCATCTTGTGCTCCAACGCACCGACAGAAATGGCGTTACGCTCCCCAAGGCTGCCATCGTCATTGACCAGCACTTTCGGGCAGAGAAACAGGCTGATGCCTCTGGTGCCCGCAGGCGCATCCGGTATCCGCGCCAGCACGAGATGAATGACGTTGTCCGCCATGTCATGATCACCCGACGAGATGAATATCTTGGAGCCGGTTACGGTCCAGGAACCGTCCGGACGAGGCGTGGCTGTCGTTTTCAGAAGCCCGAGATCAGACCCGGCGTTATTCTCCGTCATCGCCATGGCGCCCGTCCAGACACCGGCAATCATGTTCGGCAGATAGGTCTCTTTGAGCTTCTGGCTGGCATGCGCCTCAATCGCCTCACATGCACCGCGTGTCAGACCGGGAAACAGGCCAAAAGACAGATTGGAGCCGGAGAGCATTTCATCAACAAGGATCTGCACGGTGCGCGGCAGATTCTGCCCGCCAAATTCCGTCGGGGCGGAAAGACCACCCCAACCGGCCTCGGAAAAGGCTTTCCACGCTTCAGGAAAGCCTTTGGGCGTATGGACGACGCCCTCGTCCAGGCGACAGCCTTCCACATCTCCCGTCCGGTTCAGCGGATAGAGAATATCGGAACAGAATTTTCCGGCCTCTTCCAGGATGCTGCGGGTCGTATCAAGATCATTGTCTTTCTGCTCGGGCAGTTCCGCAAGCACATCTTCCATGTGAAACACGTCACGCAGAAGAAACATCATGTCATCAACGGGAGCTTTATAGTCAGGCATTATTTTTATCCAGTTTGAATCTGTTGTTCAGTTTTTCAGGGGTTTGCCGGTCTCGAGCATATGTGTGATGCGGGCGCGTGTCGGTTCTGAGCGAACAATTTCCAGAAAATTCCTGGTAACACGGTCTGTTATGTCAGAAAGGGGCACGGGCGTTTTCCCATCGCCCGAAAGGATGTCCACCAGCATCTCGCCAATCACCTGATCATGCGGGGGCAACGCGTCTTTCTGGGCGGCCAGTGCGTCTGTCAGAACGCTCCGATCAGGCAGGACAAGAGAGGGCATTGTCGCAGGCATAAATCCGGATGCCAGCGCAATGGCGCGTTCCCGGCCCGCCGCAATAAGACGATCCACGTTCATCACAACCTGATCGGTCTTGCGGATCAGATGCTGGGTCTGCGCAGCAAAGCCGCAGGGTGCGGCAGTGCCGCGCAGAACTCCCGTGAACACCTGCCTCGCTGCGTCTTCAGGTGAAAGACCCGCCTCATGATGACGCAACAGCCAGCGGGCAACGCCGCCCCAGCCCGGCAGGAGACCAACACGGCTTTCCACCAGGCCGATGCTGGCTTCGGCATGAAGGATGTCGGCACTGACATGCAAAAGGATTTCACAGCCCCCACCCAGCGCCAGTCCGCCAGCGGCCCCAACGATGGGGAATGGAGCTTCAGCAACCTCTGTGAAGGTCTCAACACCCGTGACGATGAACTGCTCAAGTCCAGTTCTGTCGTTCTTTTCCGACATCGCCAGCATGGCTTTGAGGTTAGCGCCAGCACTGAACGCCCGCCCGTCGTTTCCAAGAACAAGTGCGCGGAAATGCTTTGGTGTTTCCGTCAGGAATAACCGCAGGCTTTCCAGAAGTTCCTGTGTGAAAACATTCATCGGTGTGTGGAATTCCAGCAGCCCGACATCTTCGCCAATATCCCACAGGGATGCTGCGTCTGTCCTGCGCACCGGCTTACTCGCCAGACGCAGCGCCGCCAGAGAAATCACACCAGCAGGCAGCTTGATGGGTTCACGCACAATACCGGACGCACTGGGTGTCAGAACGGTGCGATGCCCTTCCGCCAGACCATAGAAGCCTTCTGCACCGGCTTCGGCCAGAAGACGTGGAACGTCCTGTCTCTCTTTTTTCAGGCGCACTGCAAAATTTTCCGCCCCAAGACGGTCCATGATTTCAAACGGTCCGGCCTGCCATGCGTAACCCAGCCGCATGGCCGTATCCACCTGGTCGGGACTATCCGCAATTTCAGGCACAAGAGACGCGGCATAGGCCAGAGTGCGGGACATGACAGCCCATGCGTAACGCCCGGCCAATGAGTCTGACATCATCAGGGATGCGGCATCAGTTTCAGGAAGCATGGGAGTTTCACGGAGACGCCATTCCCGGCTCGTGAGATCGAAGGTTTCCTTCGTCTTGCGGTCGGCGCTCTGGCGGTAAAAGCCGCCTCCTGACTTTCGCCCTTTCAGCCCCTGGGCCAGCATGAAGGTCAGCAGTTCCGGCTCGGCATCATAGGTCTGGATAGCATCTGTGGCTGGAAGCGCATTCTGTAGGGAACGCACAAGGCCAGGCATGAGATCAATACCAATCAGATCCCACAGTCCGAACATGCCAGTGCGGGGAAAGCCAAACGGCTTACCAAGAACAGCATCGGCAAGTTCAGGTGAAACACCAAGTTTCAGCGCTTCCTGAAGCCCCGCGACAAGCCAGTAACACCCAATACGATTAGCAATAAATCCCGGTGTATCCTTGCAGGGAACAATCGTTTTTCCGAGCGTGTGGTCAATGAAATGGGCAACTTTGTCTTTCGTTTCCGGCTTTGTCCGGGAGCCTGTCACAAGCTCCAGAAGACGCATATGGCGCGGAGGATTGAAAAAATGCGTAATTACCATATCCCCTGCCAGCGCGGGGGATACGTCCTTCACCAGTTCGGCCAAAGGAATGGTGGACGTGTTGGATGAAACGATGCATCTCGGCTTGCGTACGGAGTCAATCTGCGCAAAGAGGTTGCGTTTGATATCAATCCTTTCGGCAACAGCCTCCACAACCCAGTCACAGTCACGCAACAGATCGAGATCTTTTTCAATACTGCCGGTTTTTACACGTGCTGCGAATTCAGGCAGCATAAAGCCGCCGGTTTTCACCTGTCGTTTGATACCTTCCGCAGCAAGAGGTTCACTGAGATCCAGAAGGACCACATCCATACCGCAACTGGCCATATGGGCGGCAATTCCGGCCCCCATCGTGCCCGCGCCAATAACAGCACATTTTCTAAATTCTTTTTCTTCAGACATCATATTTTACTTTCTTGTTTTATTGGGATGCGCGAGGAGTAAAAATATTGACCTACATACTGACAGGCATGAGGCTACCCCTACCTTGCAGTAGTATCCCTGTGATGGTCTGAGTCAGGTCTTTTATGCCGCAGGCTCTGCGATGAATGCGATTCTGCATATCCATGATGAAATGATCTATTTCATCATGAGTTTTCGTAATGCCATAGAGCATCACCAGACAGCAGGGCCGCGTGGATTTACCATGCAACAGGAGGTTCCGCACCGGTTGGCTGGAAAGATTGGCAGGGTTCAGACGACAGGACTGATCCCCAGCATGTGTCGTGTCTGAGAAAAATACCGAAGGAATCTCGTCAAACGTTAGAACATGGTCCGGCGTGCGGCCTGAATCAGATGTTCCGTTCTTATTGACGTCCATGTTCTCACTCATGGGTCCGGTGATATGCCAATAGGGATCAGACAGATGGCTGACTGTAGTAACACCAGAATGACGATCCAAATTTTCTGCGTTCCGAGCAGGATATTTCATGGTTTTGCCTAATGAGCCAACGAAACAGCATTTATGTCTCGTCAGAGGCAGCCCTATTTTTTCAGGTAAACGAAAGTCCTGTTGCGCGGACTGACGTGAAAAGTGACCTGCCTCACCCGATTTCAGCCGAATAGCTATGGAGCGGATGGTAAAGGCGACTCCAACGATCAGGACATCACAGTCAACGTGATCACGTTCCGTCATCTCGTTCATTGTCAGCGCCTTTCGTCATGAAGCTATTCGTTACGAATTCAATCAAACACTTGTTTGAATTAAGAAGAGCGGCAATTTTGACTCTCTGTCGAGAAAAAAATCACATGGACTTAGTCACAGTTTTATGAGCAGGAGGACGCGTTAACTTTATTATTCCCGGTTTTCTCAGATGAAACATTCAACCGCCCCCTCCCCTACGCCTCGTAAAAATCGTTCGGTCAGAAAGAGAGCCGAACAGGTCCATGATATGCCGCCTAAAATACCAATCTCCCTAAAAGGTGATCAGACAGATCGACGACATGAGATTCTGGAGGTGGCGGCGGAACTGTTTGCCGAGCGCGGCTACCATGCCGCGTCCATACGGGATATTGCAGAACGGGTTGGACTACTGGCTGGTTCCCTTTATTATCACATACGCTCCAAAGAGGCGCTGTTTGTTGAAATCCACCACAAAGCGCTGGAAGCTGCTGCGCAGCGTATCAACAACGAGTTGGCAGGTCTGACAGATCCGTGGGCGCGCCTGCGGGCGGCCTGTCTGGAAATGCTGAAAATCCAGCTGCATGCGAGTTCACTGACACTCCCTCTCATGAATAATCTGAGCAGTGTTCCGGCCGATGTCAGGAACATGCTCGTTCAGCAGCGCGATGATTTCGAACAAATTTTCAGGAAACTGGTCGCCGATCTCCCTCTTGAATCAGGCATTGACAGAAATCTTTATCGTATCCTCTTACTCAGTCAGCTGAATTCGGCAAACGGATGGTATCGGGAGGGACGCCTGTCCTTAGAGGAGATTGCAGATCAGATTATCCATATTTTCCGTCATCAAAGATGATCCCCTATGGTTGTCGTTAATGACCCTCTGAAGATGAGGTATGAAGAGTGTAATTTCTGGCTGCCTGTGCTGATTATTTTCTTTGGTTTTTTTGAGGGCAGATGGATGTGACGCTATGGTTTGCGTGATGGTCCGTCGGCACGGATATCCGGATGAGATCGACCCCGAACAACCGATGCAGAACGATACGCACAAAGAAAAGGAAGCACTGATCTGTCTTGTTCTGGTTCTTAGTTTAGGGAGTTAGTCGCCAGAGGCTGTTCATCCGATACCCCAGCAAGCCACTCGTTGCCTGATCACAGAACTCTGTATCCATCGTGTTCGACAGACGCCAGGGCAACACCTTGCGGGTGTGCCAGTCCATGATTAACCACCCCAATCTGATATTTTAAGCGTCTTACAGATATTGGATCACGGCTTTTGGTCAGACCTCTGCAATCTATTGTCCGGGGTTAGCCTCTGAAATGCCTAACATGCTCTGCCTCATTGGTTGGCCTCAGCCTCCTTCCGAGCATCTCACCGGTATGCCCACAACTGGATATGTCAACCGAACAGCTGAAAAGCAGGAAAGATCCGGAGCAGTGCCTATTTCCGGAGATCAGTGATTCCGAGTTCCTGCCACATCCATTCAAAATCGTAGTGTGCCATGGCTCCCTGCCCTCCTGCGGCACGGGCTGTAGTATTTTCGATACCCTTTATCCATGTGGCGACCTTTTTTCGTCCAGAAGCTGTCTGGACAGCCTGACGCGGTGTCATATTACCCAAGGCTGGGACAGATTCATCAAGCACCTGCCGGTAATGGCGCTCCAGCATCTGCCCGATAAGACGTGCCTCGTCCTCTGGAGGGATATGTAGGTCTTGCAGCACCTCCCGCCTACCCTGCTCCGTGTCAGCCATCGCCTGTGCAGGCGTCATGATCTGCGTCAGGGGAGTGCCCACCATAGTCCCCAGAACGGCTTCCAGCATGACGCGTCCACGTTCCGCACGCTCTGCGGAATTCACCTGAACACGTAATTGCCGCCCCTTGAGTTCCAGAGTTCCCAGCACAATCGCGCCGTCCTCCATTTCCGTGCGCAGAAACCGTCCATTTTGATCCCGCCCGGGTGTGGGCACAGGATCACGCTCCGGCTCCTTCAACCAGTTCCAGAATGACCGGCTCTCCGCACGCAAAGACTCCATGCAGTCAAGCGTATCCGCCACCTTTTTCTGGGTCACACCCTTTGCCAACGGGAAACAAATCTCATGGAAGACCAGATCTTCCCCATCCCCGTTATACAGTGCGGGGCCGTCCATCTGCCGGGCCATGTCCTCCAGCGTCCGGAACAGCCAGGTCAACGTAAACATCGGCGCGAGTTCGCGCAGGGTGTCCGTATCGACTTTTGGAAATTCTGCCTTGCCACGTTTTTTCCGCAGCACCCTGTAAATGTTTTCTGCCAGATTTTGGCAGGCACCCGGTGAATAGGCAAGCAGTCCACCCGCCAGAACCGTCTTTTGACCGGATGGAACAAGGCGGGCAGCAATCCGATCCCATTGTTTCAGTGTTCGTGTTGCCGTGCCTTCATGCACAAGTGCGGGCTCACCACCCCGCAGAAGATCACGCGCCATCAGGCTCTGACCGGGCTTAATGTCCGAGACTTCATACAGGCTCATGACCGAATTCCTGAGTCCACGCATATAGGCGCTATTGCGTGGCCCTTCTTTCCAGCCCCGGCGTTTCAGATAGACGTCAACGAAGTTCAGACCATCGTTCCAGTCCAGCCCGAGAAAATCCTCGAAGGCACAGCCCCAGAGCGTCATGGCGACGTCAGGTCCGATCATCTCCGCCAGATCCTCGAACGTCACATCACCCGCGTCCAGCGCTGGACCAATGTGTTCGCCAAGCACCTCCGCAAAACGCTCCTGCCAGTCTTCCTGACCGAGAAAACGGATCAGTCCTGTAAGTTCATCTGCGGCCATGACTATTCCTGCCTCCCCTGATACCGACTGCAAAATACCAGACGATGCTGAGCCGACAAGACAGGGCCTTATTCCAAAGGATGCAGAGCGCCTTTATCCCCAATGTTACAGACTTGTTATAATCGGCCTGATGTGCGCAATGGCCTTTTCGTCTGTTTGCAGGATTTCAGGCATCAACACGATCATCATGCGTGCGCCCATCATGCGTGCGTCAGGCTGCCTTGTTTGGCTATAGCGCGTTCCACCTGTTATACTTGGCTTATAGCATTGATAGATAATGATCGCCCGTTTGATATCCTTGGGCGTTGGAAATACGACAGGCATGACAATTGTGAAAAGCAGTATTCGAAAATTTGGGATCGCAGGCACAGGTGTTTATCTGCCCAAAAACACAATTTCAGTTGAAAAACTTGCCCACATGACCGGACTGACACCACAGGTCATCCATAAGACTTACGGGATTACAAAACGACATTGGGCGAATAAGAGCGAGACCAGTTCGGCTATGGGGGCATGGGCCGCACAGGCTGCCTTGACACAGGCTGGCTGGCACGCATCTGATCTTGATGTGCTCATCGGCGCGTGTGGCGTGATGGAGCAACCCATCCCGGGAACGTCAGTTCTCATTCAAAGGCAGTTGGGCATTGGCAATAGCGGGATTCCAGCGTTTGACATCAATGCGACATGCCTGTCATTCATGGTGGCGTTTGATCGCGTATTGGCGGGATTTGCCCTCGGTGAATGGCGGCGTGCTCTGATTGTCTGTTCTGACATTTCCTCAGCTGCACTGGATTTTTCAACACCGGAGTCTTCCTTACTGTTTGGTGACGGGGCCGCAGCGGTTGCACTGGAGGCGGACGGTCCACATCGCCGCCTTTCCTATCGTTTTGCAACTTACGGTGACGGCGCCGATGCCTGCCGTCTGGAAGCTGGGGGAACCCGACTGCGTCCGCATGAGGATCTCGAGGGTTTTCTGGAGAAGTCGCGTTTTGTCATGGATGGGCGGGCAGTCTTTCGTGCCACGGGCTATCCTTTTCCACGTTTCCTCTCTGGCTTATTGGAAGACGCAGAGATTACATCGGAAGAACTCGATCTGGTGATCCCGCATCAGGCCAGCGCCGCGGCACCTGAGCATCTGAAGCGGGCGTTTCCTGAAGGGCACGCTAAAACAATAGATATTTATGGCAGTATCGGAAATCAGATTGCCACCAGCCTTCCTTTTGCGCTCCATCATGCCCGTGAAACAGGACGCCTGAAGTCGGACACTCTGGCACTGATGATTGGCAGCTCCGCTGGTATCTCGTTGGGCGGAGCCGTGATCAGATGGTAAGGGGCCCAGTGCTGGTAACAGGCGCTACAGGGGGGCTGGGGCGTGTGCTTGTCCCGGCCTTGCTCGCGCGCGGCGTGCCTGTCGTTGCTACAGGACGGAATAGCGGCATTGGTGCGACGCTCACCGCAGCAGGAGCGTGTTTTCTGCCAGCCGATCTGGTTCACGATGATCTTGCTGCACTCACAGATGGGGTGGAAACCGTGTTTCACCTTGCAGCACTGTCATCGCCATTCGGTCGGGAAGAGGACTTCATTGCCGCCAATGTGATCGCCACCCAAAGACTGCTGCATGCTGCTCAGGAAACAGGATGTCGTCGTTTTATTGTCACCTCCACCCCTTCCATCTATGCGTGCGCGAAGGATCAAGTCGGCATTACGGAGGCGAGCCCCCTGCCCTCTCGGCTGGCCAATGCCTATGCCCGTACCCAAACTGGCGGCCGAACGGCTGGTGCTGGCGGCCCATAGCGAAGCAATGGCCTGCATCGCGCTGCGTCCGCGCGCAATTATCGCCCCACATGACACAGCGTTATTGCCGCGCCTTTTACGAGCCGCAAAAAAAGGCGTGATGCCGCTGCCGCACGGCGGGCGGGCACTGATCGAGCCGACCGATGCCCGTGATCTGGTGGCCGCGCTCCTGGCAGCAGAAGCCAACGCGCAACAGGCCGGTGGCCGGGCCTATAACATTTCGGGCGGTGTCCCTGTCAGACTGCGCGACATGGTGGAAGGAGTATTTGCCTGGCTGGATCAGGATATGCGTCTTATCTCGCTGCCACGGTCTCTGCTTCTGGCAGCGGGAACCGGGCTGGAACAGGTGGCGTCGCTGTGCCGTATGGCTGAACCCCCGCTGACTGCCTATGGCGCGCTGATCCTCGGCTGGTCCCAGACTTTTGACCTGACGGCAGCACGGCAGGCTCTTGGCTGGGCACCTAAGCACCACCCTCTTGAAGCGCTACGCTGGGCGCTGTCGGAAAGGTTCTTATGCGACAGGTTGTGACGCACCCGTTGAATACCGGCAAATGCCGCCATCCGCAGTTCATGACCATGCAGGGCGGTGTCTGGCGGTCGGTGGATTTCCCTTCGATTGCAATGCTGATTCTGCATCCCGAAGAAGGGCCGATCCTGTTTGACACGGGGTATGATCCAGCCTTTCTGGCTGCGACAGAACCCTTTCCAGAACGGCTGTATCGCTGGGCCACTCCGGTCAATATCCCTGCCACACATGACGCGTCCAGCCAGTGCCGCAGAGCGGGTATCGCTCCGGAAGATGTGCGGCATGTTATTCTGTCCCACTTCCATGGTGATCATGTCGCGGGTCTCCATGCCTTTGGTCGTGCCACAATCCATTGCGCCCGCGCAGGGCTTGACGATCTGCGGCGTGGCTCACGCCTTTCAACGACCCGCCGTGGATTATTACCAAGGCTGATCCCTGAAAACATCGACAGGCGCACATGCTTTTTCGAGGATGGGTCCCGGATCTCCTTACCGTCCGCATGCAAGCCTTTCATTGACGGGGTTGACCTGCTGGGAGATGGCAGCCTGCTTGCGGTGGAACTTCCCGGCCACTGTCCCGGACATTGGGGGCTCGTGTTGAACGATGCCCGCTGGGGACTACATTTTCTGGTTGCCGATGCGGCGTGGTCGACCGAAGCCATTCGCCGCAACGCGCCACCTCCAGCCATCACGACGGCTTTTCTGGGTGAAACCCGCCGTGTGCGTGAAACCTTGAGCATGTTGCATCATCTCTATCTCTCTAATCCCGAAATCCGTCTTTCTCCCTGCCATTGTGCCGAAAGAGCCTCTGAAATTACGGATGTCTCATGAAAGTGCTGATCACCGGCGCGCGAGCACCCGTAGCACTGGATCTGGCCCGAGCGTTTCATGCGGCCGGGCACGATGTAGAACTTGGTGACTGCCGGACTGTCTGGGCCGCACATAGACTGTCTTTCTCCCCCCATATTCATTGTTTTCCGGCTCCCGCGCGTGATTTTACAGCATTTGCCGGTTACATGACCCAGCTTATACACCGTGAAGGCTTTGATCTGGTCGTGCCAACCTGTGAAGAGGTGTTCTGGCTAGCCGCAGCCGCAGCGCAGGATGAGTGGGCGGACCGACTGCTGGCCCCTGATCTCCCCCTCCTGCGTCGGCTGCACTCCAAATATGATTTCCAGCGGTTACTGGCTGAATGCGGGCTGAACGCGTTACCAACGCGCTGGCTGACCAGTCCGCCCCATCCGGCGGATTTTCCTGATTCACACACTCTGGTGTTCAAGCCCGAGTTTTCGCGATTTGCCACCCATACGCTTATTGCCCCATCACCCGCGGCACTTCACCACGTCACGGCCTCACCGGATCATCCGTGGGTGGCGCAGCAACGTGTTCATGGCGAGGAAATATGCAGTTGGTCGATGCTTCATCACGGACGCATCGCGGCACATGTTACCTATCGACCAAGATGGCGTTATGGTCAGGCCGCCGCCTATGGAATGGAGGCACTGAACTGTCCCGCCGCCGAGACTGTAGCGCGCCGTGTTGGAGAGGTGACGGGAATGACGGGCCAGATCGCCTTTGACATGATCCTTGACGATGCGGGACAGGTCTGGCCGATCGAATGTAATCCGCGCTCTATCAGCGGACTGCATTTTTTTGATGGTCGCGCCGATCTGGCTCAGGTGGTGGCCTTTGGGACATCGATCCCGTCGCCGCCCGCAGGAGGCCTCAGGCACATGACGCCCGCAATGGCGTTGCTCGGTATTCCGAAAGCCTTTGCCGAAGGCCGCCTCGCTGCCCTTTGGTCCGACTGGCGCAAAGGGCAGGATGTGATCGCACGTGGCGACACCGGGGTGACACTGGGTAGCCTGATTGACTCCGCGCATTTTGCGTGGGTGGCCCTGCGCAAGCATGTGTCTGCCGCAGCGGCGACAACGGATGGTATAGAATGGGACGGAAGGCCAATCCTTTGACACCCCGGCTCATTGATCCATCGCGCGAGGCTGGCGGCACGTCCATAGCGGTTCGCTATGCCGCGGCCTTCGCGGAGAAAGGCGTGCATAAGGGGATCAGCAATGCGGGATCGCGCATGCTGTTGGCTCAATGCGAGGGCCATGATTTGCCGATCACGGTCGATGATGGACACTATGGCCTCTCCTATGTGGCCAATCCCCACAGCGCGTATGTGCTGTATGCCAGGCGGGAGATCGAACTGGTCAATATACGGCAGGGTCGACACGCGATGTCTGCCGGTCTGACGCTTCTTGATCGTGTATTGCGATGGATTGATATTGGCCGGATTGTACATGTCGACAACTGGCTACTGTCCACCAATCTGCATGGACAATGGCGGGGCGAAGGCCTTCCAGCCTTAAGAGCCCTGCTCTCACACCGTTTTCCTGACCATTTTCTTGCGTTGCGCTCAGTGGATATCTGGTCATCACCAGAGTTGCTGAAGGCTGCACGGGACGACGGATGGACCCTGTTACCCGCACGCCAGATCTGGGTCGTGGATGATCTGGCACGGCAATGGCGCAGCCGCAACAACGCAGGCAACGACCGCCGCGCTCTGGCCCGTTCAGGCCTACAGGTCGAAAGGCTCCGTGTCCTTCCCCGCGCAGAGGCGGAACGCATCGCCGAATTGTATCGACAGCTCTATATTGAGAAATATTCTTCACTCAATCCGCTATTTACACCAGAATTCATCATGCTGACTCACGCAATCGGCATGATTGACTATCGTGTTGCGCGTGATCCAGATGGCAGGATACAGGCTGTCGCAGGGATGACACTCCGTGATGGCGTGATGACACCGACCGTGGTGGGGTATGATACGTCGCGCCCTTCAAGCGAGGCTCTGTATCGCATAGCCTGCTATATGTTCTGTGAAGCCGCTGAACAGGAAGGATGGCGCCTGCATGGATCAGCCGGGGCTGGCGATTTCAAGCGTGCGCGCGGTGCTCGGGGAGTCATTGAGTATATGGCGTTATACACGGGCCATCTCCCACCATTCAAGCGTTGGAGTATACGGTTGCTGGGCGCGCTGTTGGAAAGATGTCTGGTTCCTGTGATGCAGAAAGAAGGCTGGTGATGAACTGGCCAAACGCATGGGCTCAAGGCTGGCATCCCGTTGCTTATGAGACCGAAGTCATCAAGGGGCGGCCCCTTGCCTGTCGCTTGATGGGAACCGATCTGGTCGCGTTCCGCGATGGCGGTGGCATCTCCGTCCTGCGGGACCGCTGTCCGCATCGTGGTGCGCCACTCTCGGCAGGCAGGATCATTCAAGGGACGCTCGCGTGCCCCTATCACGGCTGGCGCTTTGATCTGGATGGTGTGTGCGTTGAGATTCCTGGGTCGCCGGATCGTCCGCATCATTGCGCAGAGCGTTATCCTGTAAGGGTTGCGGCTGGACTGATCTGGACCTCGCTCTCGCCCGCGCCCCCAGCGTTCCCAACTTTACCAGAAGCCATGACGGAGAGCGCGCTTGACCGTTTCTGGTGGCGGCTCCCGGCATCCTCCGCGAACGCGCTGGATGCGCTCGAGAACCATCTGGACCCTGCGCACCCACATATCCTGCACCCCTGGCTGGTCCGTCACCCACACCGCCGAGCACCGGTTACGGTAGAATTGCGACAAGGTCCGTGGGGAGCCGAAGCACTCTACATCGAGCAACGCCGTAACAGGGCCTTGCTGTCCGGTGTGATGGAAGGCGCCCGCGCACGCAGCATCGGCCGTTTATGGCCACCATCCATCGGTGAGGTCCGGTTGGACTCTGCCCGTGGGGCAACGCTGTCGATCACAGTGGTCTTTGTGCCGGAAACGGCACAAACAACGCGCCCCTATGCTCATTTTGCCAGCACCCGTGGCTGGCTGCCCGCATGGCTAAAGCGGGCAGCCCTCAAGGCTTTTCATTATCCGGTTCTGGCACAGGACCGCCGGATGCTGGCAAGACAGCAGCAAAGCCGAGGAGATCTGCGCTATGCCATTGGGCCGCTGGATGTAATGGCCCCTGCCATCTGGCGTCATGCCGAGGGTAAACTGGTCGATGAGGATGTCCGGTATCTGGAACTTTGGCTCTAAGGCCGTTCAAGCCCCTGCATTACCGTCTTTTGTGGCTGCGCGATAAACGCGCCGTAGCTTGTGATCAAAAGGGGTCGTAATGCCCAGCGTCACGATGATCTGGGGTAAGATACCCAAAAGCGATAATCGCTGGGCCACCAGCGATCGAACCGCAACCACGACGTCTTCAGGCATTGTTTCGGGCAAGCTGATACAGATGGCATCCGGTGCCGTTTGCACCACGCGGAAATCATTCACCGCAGGATGCGCGTCAACCACAGCGTTACGCAGCACATCAGGAGTAACCATCCGCAGGCGTCCCGCAGTATCACGCAGTTCGAGGCAATCATCACGCCGCCCCGCGATCCGCCGCACGGCCAGAAATGCTGACCCGCAGCAGCAGGGCTTCCCTTCCAATTCGAGCAGATCATTCATACGATACCGGATCATGGCCTGCGCCCGGCGGGTAAAGTCTGTTACAATCGGCGTCATCAGGTTGCTACCATCATCCGCGGCCTCCCATTCGAAATGCACCACATCCTCCGCCAGATGCAGTGTTCCATAAGGGCAGGACACACCGAACAGCCCTTCTGTCGCCATATAGATTTCGCGCAGAGGGAAACGGCTCTTCCGTTCGATCACGGCACGATCCAGCGGGTCAAGCACTTCAGCGCCACTAAACAGGCGGGCATCGGGCAGGCAGTTCTGCTCAGCAAGCCAGCGCAGAACCTTGGGAGGAGCTATAATCGTATCGGGTCGAAAATGGACAAGCTTTTCGGCCCAATTCTCTATCCGGGCGGCAAGATCGAAAAAGCGAAGGGCAACCCGACCACTTTGCGTTGCAGAGTGATAGAGCGCTGACATATTCGGCATCGCCAGAGCCACGCGATGTTTGCGGTACCAGATATCCGGCAACGTCTTCGCCAGAATCGTACCGAGCCAGATAAAACGCTCCTGATCGGAAATGACGTAATAGCCACGATTTCCACTGGTGCCCGTGCTCTGGCCGATACAATAGCCGCTTAAACGCTGCGTACCTGCGGACAATGCCGCACGCACATTGTCCGCATGAAGCCCCGCAACATTCAGCTCATGAAAATGCTCATTCATAAGCTGCTTATCCAACCTGGGCCAAAGATGGAGTGGCGTATCCTTAAACGAGTGGAAATATGGAAATTGAACAGAGGCATCGCGTCTGAGCACATCAAGCTGCCGCTGTTGGTAACGCGCGATCCTCTTACGGTCACGCAACCACGCCTGTCGCCACAAAGTGGCAACGAAAGCTCGAAACAACGTATAAGAGGGCACAATCCGCATCTGGCTAATTTTGCGCGCTCTGGCGTGCGCTTCTGTTCGCCATGTCAAGAATTACCATCAACTCACGGAGCCCTGCGCCCTGAAAATGAAAGCCAGACAGTAACAGGGCCGAATAAAAGCCGTCTCGTCCGTCTTACACGCGCTATCTCTTACCCAAACAGACTGTCGAACCGATCTTCGGTATGGTCAAGAGCGCCTTGGGCCTTGGTTGCTTCCTCCTCCGGGGCCTCGCAAATGCCGCAACAGAATGGCCCCTCGTCACCTTCGCATTAAACTCCCGCCGTATCATGTGACTGACCGCCAGCACATCAGGAAAAGATATTCTGCTTCGTTGCCGTTTTCAGATGCAGAAAGGCATCCCCGAGCCCGCTGAACACAAGACCTCAACACGCGGTAGCGCAATATTCTCAAGAGACAATATTGTTTGACAATAGCACTTCCCCGTTCGCCTGTGCCAGATTTGCCTCCCATAACCTCCTGCTCTGTCCAGAGACGTGTTTCAATGCAACTCCGAGTCAATGTCCCAGAGAAGACTGTCCCGCAACGCAGTAGACAGGTGTGGCTCGTCATCGCTGCTACGCTCTTCTTTCACGCCGAAGCACATGCGCAACGCGCTGTGTCCTCATGCATTGATGCGGCTGCCGTGCTGCCTCTTCTGGGAGGAAACGGGGATAGTCCCCTCATTCCAGTGAAGATAGGCGCGTCACCCGCGGCAATGTTTGTCAGCCCCGCATTGAATCATGTCTTTATCCGGGACCATGACGCACTGTGGTTTCCGTCCGGGACACCCCAGAAATTGAGAGCGCAGGATGGGAATATCGTAGAGGCAAGACGCACGGAAATTGAGACTCTGGAGATCGGAAAAGTATTCCTGACAAAGGTGCCGGCACTCCTGCTGGACGGCAACGCAACCCACAGTGCAGGCCGTCTCCCTGTGCTTGGTCTGATCGGGCGAAACCTCCTCGCCCATACTGAAGTTCTTCTGGACGTACCCAAACGGGAAAATCGCATTCTTCCAGTGGCATACGGGGAAAGGCTGTAGCGGAACACCAGACTCCATCTTCTCGGGCACCGTTTATGACGTGCCGATGGATAGCGATGGAGGTATCCGGATGAAAATTGACAACACGTCTGCACGTCTTCAACTGGATCCGGATCTTGCCCTCAGTGTGTTACCGCGCTCCGATGCGCACAGCGCCGGAGTGACGGACAAAGCCCTGTCTCAGGACCCGCATGTCACAACGCGCTATAGCGCCATAACGGTCGGTGCGAGGCATCGCTTCCGGGCCGTCAGCATTGGAGAGGATACTCTCGCGCATTTCGATTTTGTTGTGCAGGACACCATACAAAGCGGCGCTCTGGGCGGAAATTTCTTTGAAGGCGTCGTCGCATTGTTTGATTTCCCACACGGTCGCTTCATTTTCCAGCCGACAGACGTTCGAAACACCGCACCTGTTCTGCATCTCCATTTCGACGAATCACACCAGAGTTATACCTCGGTGCATGAAACTCCGGGTATCCCTGAGCATTGATGGCAACGCGGGTTAAAAAAGTCTGCACTGTTCGACAGCACGGGTAATGAAGGGACCAGAGAGCGGTTACGTCATTGTCCGTTGAGACCTGATATCCGGAGCCACAAATGGTCTTGGCCTGTGGCTCCTTTCCTGTCAGCCTGCCGGCAGCGCCAGAGCTTCGGCTGTGGCTGGGCCATGGGCGAACAGCACTGCCTCACGCATCTGCGCCGGTGTGGGGCGGATGCCGGTGTAGAGCACGAACTGTTCGATCGCCTGCAACACGATTACCTCGGCCCCTGAAATCACGCTCTTCCCACGCGCCCGCGCGGCGCGCAGAAACGGCGTCTCCGGCGGCAGAGCCACGACGTCAAAGGCAATCGCACAGCCATCAATCAGAGATTCGGGAAAGGCCAGAGCCGCGCTGTCCGGTCCTTCCATGCCTAGCGGGGTGACGTTGATCAGTAACGGTGCCCCCTGCTCCGGCAGATCAGAGCGCCACCGATAACCATACTCCTCGGCCAGTCGCCGCCCGATGGCCTCGTTGCGCGCCACGATCGTACCATCGGCAAAACCGCTGTCACGCAGCGCCGCCACCACAGCACGGGCCATGCCGCCGCTCCCGCGCAGCAGAAAGGGCGTAGTCGGGTCAATTCCGCGCTGGGTCAGCAGGGTCCTGGCCGCGATATAATCGGTATTATGCCCGCTCAGAACACCGTCATCATTAACAATGGTATTGACGCTCTCAATCGCCTGCGCCGACGGCTCCAGCCGGTCGATCAGCGGAATCACATCTTCCTTGAACGGCATCGAGATCGCACAGCCCCGGATCCCGAGCGCGCGCACCCCGCCGATCGCCGCTGGCAGGTTGGTGGTGCTGAAGGATTTATAGACATAATCCAGTTCCAGCAGTTCATAGAGCCGGTTATGCAGCCGCGAGCCCGCATTGCCCGGCCGGGCCGACAGCGACATGCATAATTTCGTGTCTCGTCCGATGGGCGGTTTCATGGTGGCGTCTTCCCCCGTTTTTTATCTAATCCCGACTTTTATCAAGCTCCGCCCCAACCGCAGTCAGATGGGGCCAATCAACCGGCCCGGCCCGCGGGCGATAAACCGCCCCGCCAGTACGACCCGGCGCGTCACGCAATCGGTACGCTTCAGCCGATCCAGCAGCATCGTCACGGCGACACGGCCAATTTCCTCAACCGGCTGCTCAATCACGCTCAACCCGCCGCCGATGAACTCCATCCACGGCTCATTGTCGAAGCTGGACACGGCAATATCACGCGGGATCGACAGATCCAGCGCATCGATCGTCCGCAATACGCTCAGCAGCATTACGCTATTGCTGACCACCAGCGCGTCCGGCCGCTGTGTCACATCCGCGAGCACGCCCTCAATCACGCGCTGGGCCTGCTCGCGCTCATGCGGCACCGGCACGACATGCGGCGGAATGCCACAGGCGGCCATCGCACGGGCGTAGCCATCGCAGCGCTCCCGCCCCGTCACGGTATCCGTGCCGAACAGTCCGGCAATGCGCATGTGCCCCATCTCGTACAGATGCGTTACCAGCTTTTCCGCCATGGCCACATTGTCGATGACAACACTGTCACAAGACGCATTGGGCGCAACGCGATCAATCAGCACAATCGGAAAATCGCTTTTCACATGTGCAATCTTATCCGCCCCACCTCTCGTCGGGGCCAGAATCACGCCGGTCACCCGCTCCTCCTGCATCAGTTGCAGATACATCGCCTCTTTGGCCGGGTCCTCATCGGTATTGCAGAAGATAACGCGCAGCCCGTTATCGTAGGCAATGGCCTCAATCGTGCGTGACATGGCGGTAAAGAACGGATTGCGGATATCCGCAACAATCAGGCCGAGCGTATTGGTATGGCGCGAGCGCAGGCGCCGGGCTGCAAGATTGGGCCTGTAGCCCGTGTCCTGCACCGCCGCCGTCACCCGGTCACGCATGTCCGGATCGACGGCCCGCCCGGCCAGCACGCGTGAAACTGTGGCTGGCGATACCCCGGCCACCCGGGCGACATCCTTAATTCCGACAGTCATACAGAAAACGTTCTCCCATCTCACGCTGCATGAAATGGCACATGCCGAAAGAGATTATGCCATGGCATCCTAACCCGTCTCCTGTCTATTGACAAAAAGAGCAGAGAACGTTTTCCATACTTAAAAAACAAGAACGGAAAGGTTCGCCTCATGCCGTCCATCTCTGGCCCAATGGCCGAAACCCTCATCCGGATCGACGCGCGCGCGACCGACAAACACGACGCCATACGTCAGGCAGGGCAACTGCTGGTCGCGGCTGGCTGCGTCATGCCCGGATACGAAGACAGCATGATCCGGCGCGAGCAGGTAGCCAACACCTATCTCGGCTCCGGTGTTGCCATCCCGCACGGCACGGGCGAAGACAAGGGCCTTGTGCGCCGCGACGGCATCGTGGTGCTGCAATTCGTTGACGGTATCGAATGGAATCCGGGGCAGATCGCCCATCTGGTGGTGGGTATCGCCGCCGGTTCGGACAGCCATATCGGGATCCTGCGCCGCCTGACGCGCCTGATCCAGAACGAAGACCGCCTGCGCGATCTGGTCGCCACGCGTGACCCGGACGTCATCGCTGCCGCCCTGCGTGATGAAACCCCGCCCCCAGCGAGCACAAATCCCGCCGAGGATTATCCCGAGCGGCTCGAATGGGTCGTTGACTATCCTACCGGCCTGCACGCCCGCCCCGCCGCGACCTGGTCGGAAACAGCCAAGGCCGCAGGCGCGCCGCTACGCGTGCGGCATGGCGAGGAAACCGCCGACCCACGCAGCCTGATCTCACTCCTGCAACTCGGACTGAAGGCGGGTGACACGATTGTGATCTCCGCCGGGGGTGCCAATGCCCGCACGGCGCTGGAGCGGTTTCACGCTGTCATCACCCGCCTGACGGCGCAGGAAAAGGCCGACGCAGCCCGTGCGGCCGAAAAAGCGGCAGCGGCGGCGAAGGCCGGGCCGCTAAAAGGCTGGACGCCCACTGGCACGCAGCACCTGATTACCGGTGTTGCCGCCAGCCCTGGTCTGGCCATCGGCAAAATCCACGTTCTCGCCGCCACCGAGACCGAAATTCCTGACGAACCGGTGGATCTGGTCGCTGGCGGCACGCTGCTCAACAGTGCGCTGGTGCGCACCCGCGCCCAGATGGACGGGTTGATCGACGACACAACCCGCAGGCTGGGTGCTGGCGATGCGGCGATCTTCGTCGCTCAGGCTGGCCTGCTGAACGATACCGACCTGATTACCCTGACCTGCCAGATCATGGTCGAAGGCCATGGTGTCGCGTGGTCGTGGCACGAAGCCATTGAACGGATGGCCACCCAGCTTTCCTCCCTCGGCAACCCGGTGCTGGCGGCCCGCGCGGCGGACCTGCGCGATGTCGGGCGCCGGGTGCTGGTCCAGATCGACCCAGAACTGGGCATCGGTACACTGGGCGACCTGCCGGAAGAGCCCTGCATTCTGGTTGCGTCCGATCTCTCCCCCCTCCGATACGGCCACACTGGATATCGCCCGCGTTGCCGGTATCGCGACTGCCTTGGGCGGCCCGACCTCGCACAGTGCAATTCTGGCGCGGACGCTGGGCCTGCCCTCGGTCGTCGCGGGTGGTCTCGGCCTGCTGGCCCTGCCCCCCGGTGGTATTGCGATAGTCGATGGTGATACCGGGCGCATCTGGCTCGACCCCGGCGAGGCCGATCTGGACTCCGCCCGTGCGTGGATCGCTGAACGCGCCCGTCTCCGCGCGGTCGAGGAAGAAAAGCGCGCCAGCCCCGCCGAGACAACCGACAGCCATCGCGTAGCCATTGGTGCCAACGTCAACCGCCCGGATCAGGTGCCGTTCTGCCTGTCACAGGGAGCGGAAGGCGTCGGCCTGATGCGCACCGAATTCCTGTTCCTCGAACGCGGTGAAACACCGGACGAGGATGAACAATACACGGTCTATCGCGCGATGATCGACGCTCTGGGTGACCGCCCGCTGATCGTGCGCACACTTGACATTGGCGGCGATAAGCAGGTCGCGCATCTGGACCTGCCGCACGAGGACAATCCGTTCCTCGGCGTGCGCGGTGCCCGCCTGCTGCTCCGTCGTCCGGACCTGCTCGACCCACAGTTGCGAGCCCTCTACCGTGCGGCAAAAGAGGGCGGTGACCTGCTGATCATGTTCCCGATGATCACCTCCGTGCCTGAGCTGATGACGCTGCGCCAGCGGTGCGAGGCCATCCGGCTCGAACTGGACGCCCCCACCGTGCCGATCGGCATCATGATCGAAGTTCCGGCAGCCGCCGTGCAGGCGCATCGTCTGGCCGAACATGCCGATTTCTTCTCCGTCGGCACCAATGATCTGACGCAATATACGCTGGCCATTGACCGGCAGAATCCCGAACTGGCCAGCGAGGCCGACAGCCTGCACCCCGCCGTGCTGCGTCTGATCGCGCTGACGGTGGAAGGCGCACGGAAACACGGGCGTTGGGTGGGGGTCTGCGGCGGGCTGGCGGGTGATCCGTTCGGCGCGGCCCTGCTGACCGGACTGGGGGTTGATGAACTGTCAATGACCCCGCGTGACATTCCGGCCGTCAAGGCGCGGATACGCAAGACAAGCCTGACCGCCCTGCAAGCCCTCGCCACGCGGGCGCTGGAGGCCGGAACCCCGGATGAGGTCCGTGCGCTGGATGGCGCTGTGGAGGGAGAGACACTGTGATGCGTATCGCAACCGTTACCTTCAACCCCGCGATTGATCAGACCATCACGGTCGATCACCTCGTTCCCGGCGAAGTGCACCGCGCCCGTACGGTGCGGCAGAATGCGGGCGGCAAGGGCGTCAACGTCGCCAGCTGCCTTGCCGACTGGGGCGTGAGCGTCACCGCCTTTGGGCTGCTGGGCGAAGAGAACGCCACGCTGTTCGAGGCGCTCTGCGCACAGAAGACAATCGCCGACCACTTCCTGCGCATCCCCGGTGCCACCCGCGTCAACATGAAGATTGTCGATGATCGCGACACTACAGACATCAACATGGATGGCGCGCTGGTAGATGACGTGACTGCCGCCCGGCAGGTCGCCCTGATCGAGACCTTTGCTGGCGGGGACAGCCTGATCGTCCTGTCAGGCAGCCTGCCGCCGGGATGTCCGCCCGACCTCTATGCCAGCCTGATCGCCCGGCTGCGTGCAAAAGGCGCGCATGTGCTGCTCGACACCAGCGGGACGCCGCTGACTCTGGCCCTGCAAGGCGAAACACCGCCCAGCATCATCAAACCAAACCTGCGTGAACTCTCGGACTGGGCAGGCGAACCTGTTACCACGGTCGCGGACGCCCAACGTGTCGGAACCCGCCTGCTGGCGCAGGGCGTCGCACTCGTGGTGGTCTCAATGGGAGCTGAGGGTGCCCTGTTCCTCTCCGATCAGTCCTCCCTCATCGCCCGATTGCGAGCCGAACGGGTCACCAGCACTGTCGGCGCAGGCGATGCCATGGTCGCGGGTCTGGTTGCTGCTTTGGCCGAGGAAGCCTCGCTGGAGGACACAGCCCGCCTCTCCACCGCCTTCGCGGTCGGCAAGCTCGGCCGGCTTGGCCCCAACCTGCCAAGCCGTGATGCGCTGCGCACCCTGATGGAAACCGTCATGATCACTCCGATAGGCACTCTGGCGGGAGACACCCTATGAGACCGATTCAGGCCATCATTCTGGCTGGCGAAGACACTGTAACCGGCGTGCTGGCTGGCGAGGCCCTGCGCCGCGTGGCACGCGAAACCGGTCGCACCCTGACTATCGAAATCCGCACAGCGCAGGGCACCCTCAACCCCCTGCCCGCCGACACCCTTGATGGCGACGCCGTGCTGCTGCTGGTTGGCGAGCACGGCCAAACGGACGCGGCAACTGACCCAGCAACCAACGCGGCACTGCCCGAGCGCGCCCAGCACCACCTGACGCTGGAGGCCGTGCTGGCCGATCCGGGTAAGGCGCTGGCCAGTCTGGATGACATCACTGGCACCCCGACGGCGGCGTCGATCGCGTCAGCGCACGCACCCCGCATCGTCGCCGTTACATCCTGCCCCACGGGCATCGCCCACACCTTCATGGCAGCCGAAGGCCTGCAGGAAGCCGCCCGTCAGTTGGGCTGCCCCCTACGTGTCGAAACGCAGGGCTCCGTCGGTGCGGGCACGCCGCTCACAGAAGCTGAGATCGCGGAAGCCGACATCGTGCTGATCGCCGCCGACCGTGAAGTCGATCGCGGCCGCTTCGGCGGCAAGCGGGTTTATGCCACCGGTGCCAAGCCAGCCATTACCGGCGGTG
The DNA here is from genome assembly GCA_018903425.1 of Zaprionus nigranus. NCBI lineage: Eukaryota > Metazoa > Arthropoda > Insecta > Diptera > Drosophilidae > Zaprionus > Zaprionus nigranus. Next base: position 998,886 of record JAEIGD010000013.1, on the reverse strand, counting down.
TCGCCGTCATCCAGAAGGCGCTGGCGGAAGCGACCGTGCAGCCAGCAGCCGAGGGCACATCGGACACGGGAGCCCAGCCCGCCAGCCGACGCGAACGGGCTGGCCCTTACAAGCATCTGATGACGGGCGTGTCCTTCATGCTGCCTTTCGTCGTCTCCGGTGGCCTGCTGATCGCGCTTGCCTTCGCTCTGGGCGGCATCCACGCCAACGATGCATCGGGCACGCTGGCCCATGCCCTGTTCACCATCGGCGCCGATGCCGCCTTCGCGCTGATGATCCCGGCTCTCGCCGGTTATATCGCCTTTTCAGTGGCCGATCGTCCGGGTCTGGCTCCGGGCATGATCGGCGGCCTGCTCGCAGCCAACCTCCATGCCGGCTTCTTCGGCGGCATCGCGGCGGGCTTTATTGCCGGGTATGTGGTGGACGGACTCAACCGCCTGATCCACATGCCCCGCACGCTGCAAGGCCTCAAGCCCATCCTCATCCTGCCCCTGCTGGGCACGCTGATCACAGGTCTGCTGACACTCTACGCCATCGGCGGCCCGGCGGCCGCGCTCATGACCTTCCTCACCGACTGGCTGCGCGGCATGCAGGGCTCCAGCGCCATCCTGCTGGGGCTGATTCTGGGGGCGATGTCCGCTTTTGACATGGGGGGGGCAGTCAACAAGGCTGGCTACGCCTTCTCGGTCGGCCTCATTGCCAGCGGCGTCTATACACCGATGGCCGCGACAATGGGCGCTGGCATGGTTCCCCCGCTGGCGGTGTCCCTCGCCACCCGCCTGTTCCGCAACCGCTTCAGCCCGGAGGAGCGCGAAGCAGGTGCTACGGCGGCTGTGCTGGGTCTGGCGTTCATCACCGAGGGAGCCATTCCTTTCGCCGCGCGTGATCCCCTGCGCGTCATTCCCGCGATGATGGTGGGCTCAGCCGTCACCGGCGCTCTCTCCATGGCCGCTGGTGTGGAATTGAAGGTACCGCATGGTGGAATCTTCGTCCTGCCAATTCCCGGCGCTGTCACGCATCTGCTAGCCTATGTAGGGGCGCTGGTTGCCGGCACGGTGGTCAGTGCGGTTCTGATGGGCCTGCTGATACGCGCCCACAAACCGGCCGCAGCCTGAGTGGATGTACCACGCACCAGAACAACAATGGATGTGTCACGGTTTAGTTCCGGACCTTTTAGACCGAAGATGGTCATGAAGGAGACGTGGAATGGGACGAGTTTATAAAGCTTGAGTTCAGGCGCTAGGCGGTGCGTTTAGCTCTGAGCAGCGGTCTATCGCGTGAGAATGAGAGATTACGCCGTGAGAACCTTCTGCTGCGGGAAGAGAGGAGAGCTGGACCCCGTTTTTCGGACAGGGGTGTAAGCTATAATCCGACCTGAGAGAGGACGGGTTTTATGGGTAAGGTTACTCGCAAGAGGTATGGGGCGGAGTTCAAGTCACGGGTTGCCCTGGAGGCGATCCGCGGGGAACTGACGCTGGCGGAGCTGGCGTCGAAACATGGTGTGCATCAGACGATGATCGCCCAGTGGAAACGGCAGGCGATTGAGGGGATGGCGGCGACCTTCTCCGGGAAGACGGTGGCTGAACCCCCGGTCAGCCCTGCCGATGTGGAGAAACTGCACGCGAAGATAGGCGAACTTCTCGTGGAACGGGATTTTTTACGCGATGCCTCTGCTCGGTTGGGCGTGATCAGAGGCGGCAGATGATTGACCCGAAGCGAGCGCGCCTGCCGATCATCCGGCAATGCAGGCTGCTGCAGCTTAACCGGTCGGGCGTTTACTATCGGCCTGTGCCACAGAGCGAGGCCAATCTGGAGTTGATGCGGCTGATCGACGCCCAGTTCCTGGAAACGCCATATTATGGCTCACGGCAGATGACATGGCATCTGCGCCGCCTGGGACATGAAGTCGGTCGCAAGCGTGTCCGGCGACTCATGGCGATCATGGGGCTGCGGGCGATCTATCAGAAGCCACGCACGAGTGAGCCCCATCCGGAGCATCGGAAATACCCGTATCTGCTGCGGGATATGGTCATCAATCGGCCCAATCAGGTCTGGTGTTCCGATATCACGTATATCCCCATGAAACGGGGATTTCTCTATCTCGTGGCGATCATGGACTGGTTTACGCGCAAGGTCCTGTCCTGGCGCCTGTCGAACACGATGGACACGGAGTTCTGTATCGAGGCGCTACAGGATGCCCTCACGCGCTATGGCGCCCCGGAAATTTTCAATACTGACCAGGGGTCACAATTTACGACGCCCCGTTTTACCGGGATCCTGGAAGAACGTCAGATCCGCATCAGCATGGACGGACGTGGGCGCTGGCTGGACAACGTGTTCATCGAGCGTCTGTGGCGGTCGCTGAAATACGAATGCGTCTACCTGCACGCGTTCGAGACCGGATCAGAGCTGAGGGCCGGGCTTGGCAAATGGATAGCCCATTATAACGAAAGGCGTCCGCATACGGCGCAGGCTGGACGTGCGCCCGATGAGGCGTATCATGACGGGCCGACGCCATCTGGTCCGGGGTTAACCCCGGACCAGATAGACAACAGCAGCGCCGTCAGAATGGCGGCATAACAACAACCGGGTATAGCTTATTTAACCCCAAAAACTGTCCGAACGGATGGGGCCACCTCTTATCTGCCAGTAACGTGATAAAATCCAAATTTTTATCTGAATTTTCTTCGCTTTTCACTTCTTCTTGAAGATCAACATCTTCGTTCAAAACATAAATTCGTTCCTCATAATCTACTGGAACATCGAAACCTTTCCCGAAAAGTTTTTCAGAAACCAGCCTGACTGATTCCGAAAAACTCATCTCCTCTTTTTCTTTTTCGACATCGCCACTCTGGAGTTCAATCCAGGCTCTTTCGAGCCCGAGACTATGCCAATAAGCAACGGAATAATTCGCCGCCAACGTTTCGAGAGTTACAGGAACCCAACATCCAAAAATAATATGCCATATCTCCAATTTCCTGCTTTTACGCCCGATCCGGCGATTTCTTTCCACCCACTCCTCACGAACCGGATTTGAATAAACCGGCATATCGCCTTTTTTATTGGGATTATAAGGATACCGGGCCGCAATTTCACGGACGTTATCCCAGGACTTCCAGGCAATCGTTGCGCCACGAACCTCTGCTGGATAGACCAGTCCGATGGTCTTCAGCGTCACTTCTTTCCAAGACCATGTAACAATATTCCACATCTCAAGTATATCCGTCTCTGGATTGTAGCGCGTATTACGAATCAACCACGCTATTCTTTGTTCCGACGACATAGCCCGGATGCGATTATCCCGCAGCATTCCGATCATCCTTTCCTGCTCACCCCAAACTGGGGCTATGCAGATACTCTGTCCAAACGCCTCAACGACCTGGAGTCCCTTTTTTGGGGGACTCATGTCATCAGGTCTTTGTTCTGCCGAGCCTTGCAATTCAAAATCTGCTGTCTATCTGTTCGTAATCAAGGTATTTTGTCAGGAACAGTTGGGACCATGAATAATACAAACAGAAAAAATTCAATCCTACTGAGTGCAAAAGACAAGTTTCTAAACTTCCATATGCAGGCACTCCTTTTGGAGTGCCTCACACCAGAGCCACCGCGCCTTCCCCAAACGACAGCAACATCATCCGGCCAATCATCCCAACACCATCCCTCCCCGACCGCGTGGCTTCGGGTGGCGCAGATCCTGCTTGAACAGGATCTGCGGGAAACCCTCGCAGCCGGCCCCCCTGATGGACAAAGTTTCCGGTCTTTATTCATGTCTCAACAGGACGATGAACTGAGCCAGATTAGCCGCAATAGTCTTTTCGAGCAGCTTGACACCCTCAAAACCGTTTACAAAACCCGTTATCAAAACAAAGAATATTCAGATTTTTTTTCAGAACCTGACCCCTCACTTGTTCCTCCTTATTCATTCGAAACCTACGACAGGATGCGTCACAGGATCCTTCACTAAGCCAGGGTTTTTATCGGTCGGCCTCTGCACATCGCGGCCCGCGCATATTTTCACCATCCGGACATTCCAATGTCCTGGCGACGCTGCAGACAAACCCTTGATGCTCTGAACGGCGCGGACACCCTGCTGGTCGAGCCCCATGATCCTTTCCCGACCGGCTATCAGCCCCCGCCTCCCCCCGGAAAGCGGTCCCGTAATTTAGGCCATAAACGTAAGCGGTTTTTTGCACTCAAAAAACAGTTCGCAGGCGTTATACCCCTTTTGGCTGCCATGGATGTCATCTGGTGCACCCACTATCTTCCTTCCCATAATGCTGAGGACCGACGTAAGTCCGGCACTTGCGATATCCGACCATTGCGCCCCCGTCACAGTTTCATGGACGATGATCGTGACCGGGAACTGACAGCCGCAACCCTCGCCTACACTCTGTGGTTCCAGAGATGGGGGCTGGAACAGAAACTTCTTCAGAGCAATAGTCCCTGCTTCCAGTCCTCTGACTGTCCCGAGGCGACAGCAATTTCCGCCCCGGAATTCGATCCAGACTCATGGCTGGCCCAGACCACTCCGTTCATACGGATCAGGAGTGGCATAACAGGCCAGATCTATAAGACGTACCGTGCTTTTTATGGGCAGTGCACCACACCACCTTCGTTTCTCGAGCCTGCCAGAGCGTCAGGGTCGCCCTTTTTCCTGCCATTGCCGGCCCTCCCCGAACGTCTTGTGCAGGAACTGGCCAAACAGGAAAGCCCTGAGTCAAAGCCCCGCAAATCATGACCTTCATCCCGGTACACTCTCTTGCCACCCGGTGTTATTTAGAGAGTCCCCTTCAAAGGGAACGTTTCAGACCTCTTTTTTTATCGCGAGGATCGTGCTTGCAATTCCGGAGGCACCGCGCGATGGTCGACCCCGTCACCCCTATTCAGTCGCCCCAGCAGGTGTGTTCAACACCTCAGTCCGCACACACTCTCATGTCGCTGGTTCGACTTCTGGCCCGGCAGGCGGCCAGAGACTGGTACGCAGAACAAAGATCACGGCATCCTCTGAACGAGGACGCCCCAGAGAACTGACAGGATCGAACCGTCATGAGAGTTGCGCTTTACGCCCGTTATTCCTCGGACATCCAGCGGGATGCCTCCATCGAGGACCAGTTCCGGATCTGCCGCGCGCTCGCAGAAAAAAACGGCTGGCAGATCGTTGCCTGCTACAGTGACCGGGCGATCTCCGGCACAACCCTGCTCCGCCCCGGAATTCAGGACCTGATGGCACAGGCTCGGGCTGGACAGTTTGACATCGTGCTGGCAGAGCGTCTGGACCGCCTGTCTCGTGATCAGGAAGACGTGGCGGGCTTTTACAAACGCATGAAGTTTGCGGACGTGAAAATCGAGACGCTCAGTGAGGGGAAGATTACCTCTCTGCATATTGGCCTGACCGGCACAATGAACGCCGAATATATCGAGAAACTCTCAAAAAACACCCATCGTGGCCTCCGCGGCCGTATTGAGCATGGTAAATCAGGTGGTGGGCTGTGTTATGGCTACGATGTTCTCAAGCTCCGCGATGCAGAGGGTGAACGCATTTGCGGCGAACGCGCTATCAATAACGAGCAGGCCCAGATCGTCCGCCGGATTTTTCAAGATTACGCTAACGGAAAGGCCCCCAAAGCCATAGCTCTCGCCTTGAACGCAGAAGGTCTTCGCGGGCCGCTTTCAGGAGCCTGGGGGCCATCAACCCTCAATGGCAATCGAGAACGGGGCACGGGCATTCTCAATAACGAGCTTTATATCGGCCGCCTGATCTGGAACCGCCTGCGCTACCTCAAGGATCCCGTTACCAAGAAACGTGTTTCACGCCTGAACCCTGAATCCGAATGGGTCATCCAGGATGTGCCTGAACTGCGGATTATCGAGCAGGATCTTTGGGAGGCGGTCAAAGCCCGTCAGAGCAAAACGACCTGGTCCCAAAAATCCCGCGGCACTGGCACTCATCCGCTCAACGCCCTGCAGCGTCCGACCCACCTTCTGACAGGTCTGATCGAATGCGGCTGTTGCGGCGGTGGATTTTCGATGATCTCGAAACATCACCTCGGCTGCTCGACAGCCCGCAACAAGGGCACCTGCGAGAACCGCCTGACAATTCGACGGGACGTTCTGGAAAAATCCGTGCTCAACGGTTTGCAAACGCAAATGATGGATCCGACCCTCTTCAAAGAATTCTGTGACGAGTTCACACGTGAGGTCAACCGACTGCGGATGGAAAAAGGGGCCGATCTGGTCGCTCTGAAATCCGAACTCCCCAAAATCGAGCGCGAACTCGACAAAGCCATTCAAGCCATTCTCGATGGCGTCCCGGGATCACGCCTCAAAGAGCGCATAGGTCAGCTTGAAACGCGCAAGGCCGAGATCGAAGCGCGGCTGGCCGAGGCCCCTTCCCCGCCGCCACTCCTTCATCCGAACATGGCGGAGTTGTATCGCCAGAAGGTCGCAACACTTCACGAGAGCCTTCAAAAGGCAGGTAGCGACGCGAAGACGGTGGAAGCGATCCGATCTCTGATCACGCGGATCCGCCTCATTCCGGAGAATGGTGCGCTTGGAATTTTCCTTGAGGGTGATTTAGCTGCGATACTTACTGGCCGTTGCAATCAAACAGGAAGAACGCCATGCATCACCCGGACGCTGGCGTTCTTAATAGGTTCTTGGTGCAGGATTTTTTGGTTGCGGGGGCCTGCAACCAAAGAAAACTGCTACTTGTCAGCGGGTTCGTGGAGAGGCTCGCTGCATGACATAGTTGATTGATAAATAATCGTTTTTATCGATATTCTGTCTCGCCGCACCTTTCCCGGTCAGACCGTGTCAGTCAGCCAGTCCTCGGTTCGAAGACCCTCCACCCGCTGAAATTCCCGCAGATTGCCGGTCACAACAATCAGCCCTCTGCTCCGGGCATGCCCGGCAATCATGAGATCATACGGACCTATGATACGGCCATTCCGTTCAAGTTCGGCCCGAATGTCTGCCGTATGGGCGGCTGCTTCACTGTCGAATGGCAGGACCGCCAGCCTTGCCGCGAAGCGCTCGACTTCACGCCTTGTGCGCACGGGATCGGACGAGCGTTCTGCGCCATAAAGCAGCTCATACAGAACCACGTCCGAGATGCAGAGTTCCTCCGCACAGCTGTTGAACCTCGGACGCAGCCCTTGTGGTCGATCCCGCAATACCCGGATACAGAGGTTCGTATCCAGCAGATAACGCAGCATTCAGAGCGCCTCACGTTCCTGCATGGCCGGCTGGTTCCGCTCCCCCAGATCCACGCCGGGAGCCGCAAAGAAATCATCCCACGCTGCGTCAGCGGGGGCGATGATGCGTCGTGAACCTTCGGACACAATGACGACGTCACGCACCTGCTCCCCGAAGGCGACCATCTTCGGCAGGCGCACTGCCTGCGAGCGGTTGGATAGAAAGAGTGTCGTGCGGGTCAGCATCGGCTATTTCTCCCCATGGATATATATTATGTATATCCCATTTGGACGTTGATGTCCCGTATTTTTAGGGCTCTACGCACCGAATGCATACAAGCGGGCCGGATGATACAGTAGATCTTCCGCCCGCCCCATGATGGGACCGCTCTCCTCTCTCCCTGAAAGACAAAAAAGACAGCATTCATGACAGACAGGCCACGAACACGAAGTGACGCTTTCGCCCGCGCAGAAGAACGGGGTCGCCACCTGACAGCCACCATTCTGTCAGGGCCGGACATGCTGACGGGAGAGATTTTTGCCCATCGTCTTGGCCTGACTGTCTCAGACCTGCATGATCTGGAACAGGCCCATGCTGTCCTCGTTCTGCCAGAATCCTCACCACGAGAAGCGCGCTATCCGGCCTGGCAGATCGACGCGACGGGACAGCCCTTCCCTGTCCCGCCCGCACTTTTCGATATGCTGGGCGACAGCGGATGGACCATTTACCGCTTCCTGATGCAATCTCATCCTGAACTTGCGGGTCAGACAGCCCTGGAAGCGCTTCGCGATGGCAGGGTGCACTGGTCGTCAGGCTTGCCCACAGCATTGCGGAAGGAACCTTAGCCTGCCCCCCCCTTGCCGGTCGGACCTCTTCACTTTCACCACTCCCACACCCTGGGGGCCCGCAACGTGAAGCATACTGGCGCTACTGCCCTCGTCACTCTTAATGCCTTGAGGCTGCTACGGATTCGCAACCATGACCTTGACGAGTAAGATAGCTCTGACGCCAGCTTCCTGACTCGTATATGACGGAGTGGTAAAGCCGAAATTCAGATGTGCCCCTCTTTCTCTTACGGATTTTCTGCTGAAATATTATTTAGAATCCATGTGTGAATATCTGCACTGTTCGGCTTCCATCCCCATGCCCGCGAGTAGAGGCTGCGCACCCGACTGTTAGACGCCAGGGAATACAGAGCCCTCTGACGCCCCCAGCGTTTTATGGCGGCCTCAACCGTCATGGAGGTTGCCTCACCAAGCCTCAATGCATTGGCAATAGACTGCGCCATATCCCGAAAGGATGCCTCTCCACTCTCAACAAATACAAATGTTGCCGGCGGAGCCTGTTCAAGCGCTAGGAAATACAGGTCCACGACATCTGCTATATGGACTGTCGACCAGCGGTTAAGACCTTTGCCAATATAGCGGGCGCAGCCATTCTCCCGCGCGTAGTCTACCAGAAGGGGAAGCTGGACACTATGAGCCGTCGGCCCCAGAGCCTTTCCATAGATCAGTGAATTACACAGAATGATTGACCGTATTCCAGGTGTTGTCAGGATCGCGTGATCGAGAGCAACTCGCGGAGCTTTTTCTGCCACAGGCAGCGGCATATGGCGCTCGTCGAAAATAGCCTCGCTCGCTTCACCTTCAGCATGATCAGCGACCAGACTGCTGCCACTCGTATGCAAGAAGGCTTTACCGGAACCTGAAAGCGCCGCGAGAAAGGTATCAACTGCATCCCGCTCATCACTGCTTGCCGCATTAACGACCACATCTGCTCTTTGGGCTTCTTCTATGAGAAGATCACGATCCGCCAACGTTCCTTGAACAGGCACCATGCCCAACGCTGCACAGGCCGCCGCTTTCTCGGCGGAGCGAACCAGCCCTCGTACGTCGTGTCCCCTGCGAACAGCTTCAGCAGCAAAGGAGCCGCCAATATAACCACTGGCCCCCGTAACAAACAGCCTCATCTTACCTCTTCCCATAAAAAATAGCAGTCAGCAACGTCACTCTTATTGATCACGGATCCGTCCCTGATTGTTCTTTGTGGGTGACCGACTTCAGAGAGCGGCCTGATACTGGATCAATCTGTCGGAACGTGAGGCTTATTCTGGCCCCTGTCACCGCACTTGTTCTGGGGACAGCATGTTGCCAGTACTCTGCGTCATGCCACTCATGATAAGCAAGCTGCCATGCTCAAGAATAATGTCACACCTGCTGCGATGATCGTCCCACCGTCTCAACGAAAACTTTCTCTCTGCACCGAGGCTGATCAAAGCAATCGTTGGTTCAGTTCCCAGTCCCTCTTCGTTATCGCTATGCCAGCCTATGCTGTCTGCGCCGTTCCGATAGAGATTGGCCAGCATAGAGTTAAAGGGAGCTTTCGCCAGCTCTGAAACACGTTGCCGGAGCTGCTTGAGCACAGGGCTCCAAGGCTCTGGGTGAAGATTATGCGCCAGCGTGGTATATGTATGAACGATATCCCCATGCCAGCCACTCAAACGAGGCTGATCTATTACAGTATCATGAATCCGGACTTTGTGCTGCTCCCAGACCAGCTCTGAACTCAGTCTCTTCATCAACAGATCGGGAGACAGTCCAAGAGATGGACGAGGATCATAGACGACCGTTCCTCCATTCAATTTGAGATGTCTTATTTCGCCGAATAGATCCACATAGCCTCCAGATCAGCCTTTTTGTAAGACTGCAATCGCTCTTCTACCCTCTCATAATCAGCCAACGGCCCACACGCTCCATACGGCAACTGCCTGTTCCTTTGAAAAAGAAACAGGCAGCACGACCCGATCTAAAATGCGTTTGGGCTCAACCTTGCGGGTAGCCAGACGGTATCAGATAACGTCTGGCACCTCAGAACTGGCCAAGACTATAGCGTTCAAGCCAACGGGCATAAGGAGCAGGCAAAACCCAGGCGGGTCGATCCGCGCGCAAGGCCTTTGCGGCTGCGTAGGGCCAGTGCGGATTAGCAAGAAGGGCGCGCCCAACTGAGACAAGATCCAACCTGTGTTCCGCAGCGGCCTGCTCTGCCACAGCAGGCACTTCAAACCCCCATGCTGACGTCACCGGAAGACCCACTTCTTCACGGACACGCCCAGCAATAGGCGCCATGAAGCCGGGGCCCCACGGAATATTCACTTCAGGAATGGTGAACCCAATACTCACGCTGAGCAGATCCAGTCCTTCGGTCTTGAAGCGCTTCACCAGTTCCATGGACTCAGCAAAAGTCTGTTCGTCACGACCATCGAACTCAATAACTCCGAAGCGGACCGTCAAAGGCAAATGTTCCGGCCACACTTTTCTGACTGCCGCGAGAGTTTCGACCAGAAAACGACTGCGGTTTTCCAAGCTTCCACCATAGGCGTCGGTTCGCTGATTGCTATGCTCAGAAAAGAAACTCTGCGCCAGATAACCATGAGCAAAATGGAGTTCAATCCACTCGAAGCCAGCCTCAAGAGCACGTCGCGCCGCATCAACAAAATTCTGCTGCACACGCTTTATATCTTCAAGAGTCATGGCTTTAGGCGTCCGGGGCAGATGCTTACCAAAAGCGATGGCGGAAGGCGCGATCGTCTGCCAGGCACGGGGGTCATTTTCAGGAATATGGTCATCTCCCTCCCATGGACGGTTGGCATTCGCCTTACGTCCGGCATGCGCAATCTGAATACCAGGAACGGCGCCAGCGTCCTTGATGGCCTTGACAACAGGAACAAAAGCCTGTGCCTGCTCATCATTCCACAGACCGGCACACTTTGGGGTAATGCGACCTTCCGGAGCGACGGCTGTCGCTTCGACAACGACCAGACCAGCCCCACCCCGAGCCAAGGCACCATAGTGAATATGGTGCCAGTCATTCACGACCCCATCCGTGGCCATATACTGGCACATCGGGGGAATGGCGATACGATTACGCAGTGCAATGTCCTTGAGGGTAAACGGCTTGAACAGAGAGGGAGAGGCCATGATTAACTCCACTTTTTATAGCAAAACTGAATGCCCGGTATCCCATCGACAGATTGAAGTCGCTTTGAGGAATATATCTATCCGGCATCATTCATCTTGCTGGTTCAGAATAATACGTGTTTCTTCTACCCCTTGTCATGCTTGCGATAAATGGGACAATTATCCGAACATAACGGAACAAAGCGCAATCATACCATGACACATTTTGGAGCCCTGGAAGCCTTCGTGCAAGCGGCAGAAACAAGCAGTTTCAAGGAAGCCGGTCGACGGATTGGCCTCTCCTCATCAGCGATTGGCCGAACAATAGCCAAGCTCGAGCAGGAACTAGGTGCTCGTCTTTTTCACCGTTCCACACGCGCCATCAGTTTGACGGCTGAAGGAGAAAAATTTCTCTTTCATTGCTATCGCATTTTTGCAGAGTTTGATGCAGCCAGAGAAGAATTAAGCGCAGTCACCGCAGAACCCAAAGGACGATTACGCATCGGTTTCCCTAATCTGGGTACTGAATTGATGCCACATATTGTTGCTTTTCAGAAACGCTACCCAGAAATCGAACTGGATCTCGATTTCAGTGACCGGTTGGTCAATCTGGTAGAGGAAGGGTTTGATGCTGTCATGCGGATTGGTTCTGTTGATGATTCGCGTCTCATGATGCGCAGACTTAGCGGATTTCATCATAGACTTGTCGCAGCACCAGACTACGCTTCCCTCCGGGGCCTGCCAGTCAGCCCTGATGATCTCCAGACACATCTCTGCCTGAGATATCGTTATCCCAGCAGCGGAAAACTGGCCCCATGGCCATTTCTGACTAATGGTGAACTAATCAGTCCGGACCTGCCCACATCTTCGGTTTCCAACAATATAAACTCATTGCTAAGTATGGTAGAAAACGGACTTGGTATCGCCCTGCTTCCAGACTTCATGGTGCATGAAAAGATAAAGGCAAAGCAGCTCATCCCCGTTCTGGACGAATATATTCATGACAGAAGAGACGTCGGCATCCTGTGGCCGTCCAATAGACAGTCATTACCCAAAATCCGAGCTTTTGTTGACTTTATGGCGGGTCGCCTTGGGTCAGCATAATCCTATGCCTGAATGTGATGCTCAAGATACTCGACTAATTCAAGATGCTACGTTTTTCAACTTAATTCACTCTGCGAACCACAACAGACAATTTAAACAGGCCGAAAATACCCAGATCATGTCCCATGGATGCGCCCAATTTGCAGTCCGGAGCCCTCGTGTAGCGGCTACGAGCCATTATAGGCCCAAGGCACACTGAGTATTGCTCCTCCTCAAGAGACTGGTGCACCAGCAGAGAATATGCCGGTGCACATTCTTCTAATACGTCAAACGTGCAAATAGATCACGCCATAAAGACACATTCTGAAATTCCAGGAGCGAGCGTAACTTTACTAAACGACATATCCCCTCTGAAGAAGCGCGGATCGAATAAATTCAAGCTGGTATCTGACGCGTTGTTCATGCTCTTTCGCTGAAAGAGATCGGAATATTTCGGTATAAACAGCGCCGAAAAACATACAGTCGAGAATAGTTCTGGCATCATTTCGGACTTTATCCCCCGAAATATCGGGCTCGGCAGCTTGTTTTATGATATCAGAAACTGTTTTGAGGACAAATCCCTCAAATTTCTTTTCAAAATCCCAACCGTCAATCCCCTCACAAATTTTAATACATAGCCCATCATCTTTTGGAAGAGCGTGATCACGGTTATGCTTATAAATAAACAGAAATATCGTGGCTATTTTTTCAAAAAGATCTTTTTTTGTGTCAATCTCTTTTTTTATTTTTTTGGCGAAGGAAGAAAAAACCTGATCACCAACGGCATCTATAATTTCATTTTTTCCTTTGAAAAAATTATAAATGTGTGCGGGTGACATACCTGCCGCTTCCGCAATATCGGACATGGTTGTCTTTGACTGCCCGTAACGCTCAAACAATAAGCGTGCCTGCTCAACAATCTGCGTCCTAACAGCTTCATCACGCTCATTTTTGTTCTTCAACATCAAGGATGGTCCCATCGTTAGCTCAATCACCAGCCATTTAGATTATTAAAATCCATTTGCAAGCACAGATTACATCAATTTCAATATCCAATGGCAGAGTTGATGATCAGACATTCGTAATTTGATCCCAACGCGCCCTCAAGAAAAACAAGACTTGGACTCACAACATTTTATCCGCTCCAAGCCTCTTCGCATGATGAAGCCAAACATTCTGAACCCCATAGAAATGTCGGCACAGCAAGCCATCCTATAATGCTGTCTGTCAGACAAGCTTATAGAATATGCTCACCGATACGGAATGGGCGCTTTGGCGTCTCATTCTCCCAGCCACCCCCTAATACCTTATAGAGCGTAACAGCGTTTGAACGCTGACCGAGATGGATAGAAATCCCTTCCGTCACGGCGTTGAGATAAGTTCTCTGGGCAACAAGTGTTTGCAGATAACTGTCTGACCCCATTTCAAAACGCGCACGAGAAAGCCGGTATTGCCGCTGTGAAGCCGAAACAAAACAATCCTGCGCCGTCGTTTCCCGAACATAAGTCTCTCTGGCAGCAAGCGCGTCTGCTACTTCTCTAAAACCTGTCTGGATTGATTTTTCGTAGCGGGCAATCTCCATACGCTTGTTTGCTTTCGATTGTTTGAGTTGGGCCGTCAATCGACCTTCGTCAAAAATCGGAAGTGTGATCTGCGGGGCGACATCCCATGCCCCCATTCCGGATCGGAAAAGGCGTTTGATGCCACTACTTGCTGTACCATTTGACGCAGTAATCTGGATCTTCGGAAAGAACTCAGCCCGAGCCTCCCCAATATCGTCATTTGCGGCCAGAAGCGTATGCTCTGCGGCAAGAATATCCGGACGCCTACCGATGAGATCAGACGGGAGACCTTCTGGAACATCCGGAAAGTCCACTATGTCAGCAAGAGCTTTCTTTCCTTCCAGTGCATTTTTCTGAGCGTCCGTCAGAGGCCTTCCTACCAGAAGTTCCAGCTGATTGAGGGCCTGAGCCCGCTGACGGTCATAGATCTCCAGTTGCTTTTCAGCTTCACGCAGCGCCTCCTCTGCCTCCGCCACATCAAGGTCGCTCGACGAACCGCTTTTACGCGCTTCAAGGACGAGATCGTAACTTTTCTGCCAGCTTTTCAGAATATCTGATGTGAGTTGATATCCTTCATTGTTGGCCACCCAGTTAAGAACTGTCGTAGCGACGCTTGCTTTGAGCGTAATATTCACGCTCTCACGCGTATAGACGTCACTCATGTAATGATCAAATGCCGACCGGGAAGCACTCCTGATGCGCCCCCATAGATCAATCTCATAAGAGGAAACGCCGAAACCGACACCATACTGCCTTTGGTAAATAGACCCCTGAGAAGCTGGTGTATGGGGAAACCGCATGGTTCGAGCAGCATATTTCTGGATATTTCCTGATGCATTCCCCGTCAATGACGGAAACAGACTCGCATTTTCAATATCAAACTGCGCACCAGCTGTTTCGATCTGCTGAATGGCAACACGATAGTCACGGTTGTTCTCCAGCGCTTCTGCAATAAGAGATTGAAGAAGTGGATCACGATAAAAGTCGCGCCATGCAGCATCGGATTTCACGGCATCTGACGAGACGCCTTTGGTATTACGATAGGCAGACCCATTCGGCCAAGTCTTGCCAACCGGGCTGGCTGGCCGTTCGTAATGCGGAATCATGGTACATCCTCCAAGAAGCAGGAAGACCAGTGATGAAAAGGAAAGCTGCCTCGACATCAGTGCGCCCCCCCTTCTTCCGCTGTGCTGACGGGAGGCTTATCTGGAGCATTGCGCTGAACCCGGAACAGGGTCAGAACCGAAACAAAGAATTTAGGCACGAACAACACAGCCAGCACTGTCGCACCAGTCATACCACCGACAACCGCTGTGCCGATGGCAATATGCGCAGCCGAACCTGCCCCTGTGGCGAGTGCCAGCGGCAGAGTACCAACAATGAAGGCAAAAGATGTCATCAGGATGGGACGCAGACGTTCTTTTGCCGCGATCAAAGCTGCATCAGCCAATGTTGCACCCGCATCATAGTGCATCTTCGCGAACTCCACGATAAGAATTGCATTTTTGGTGGCCAGACCGACTGTTGTAAGCAGGCCGACTTGGAAATAGATATCGTTTGCCAGACCGCGCAGGAAAGTAGCGAGTGCAGCACCAAGAATTCCGAGTGGAATCACGAGCATGACAGCGACAGGAATTGACCAGCTCTCATAAAGTCCTGCCAGACAGAGGATAACGACAATCAATGAAACAGCATAAAGTTTCCCGGATTGCCCTGCACTCTGCTGCTGTTCATAGGAGATAGAAGACCACTCGTGCGATAGCCCTACCGGCAGCTTTGCCGCATAATCTTCCATGATCTTCATTGCCTCGCTACTGCTTATGCCTGCCGCTGGCGCACCCAGAATTTCGAAAGCGGGAACACCATTGTAGACATCCTGCTTCTGAGCCCCAATTTCCCACTTTGGATCGGTAAAAGCAGTGAGCGGCACCATCTGGCCCTGTGTATTGCGTACAAACCATTTCTCTAGGTCGCTGGGCTGCAACCTCGAATCCATCTCCCCCTGAAGAAAGACTTTTTTGGCACGGCCACTCATATTGAATTGGTTGATATAGGCAGAACCGAAGGCGCTCCCGATCGTATCATTGATATCGCTATTGGAAACCGAATAAGCATTGGCGCGCTCCCTCAGAACGTTCAAATGCCATTGTGGTGCGTCATCCAGTCCATTCAGACGGACAGCAACAAGCCTCGGATCTTTCCGCGCCATGGCAATGAGCTGGTCCTTGGCCTGAGAAAACTGCTCGTAGGGAATTCCCCCTGGATTGGTCAGCTCAAAATCAAAACCACTGGCATTGCCGAGTTCAATGACGGGTGGAGGAAGAAACGCAACAACCTGGGCTACCCCATACGTCGCAAAATGCCCGTTAATATCAGACGCTATGTCCTGCGCTGTACGAACGGCACCCGTACGCTCATCAATATGCTTGAGCTTGACTGCGATAAAACCTGCACTTTGACTGCGTCCGCCAAAATGGAAGCCAAACACCGTCAGGACATTTTCTACAGCACCTTTATCGTGTGCCTGGACATATTCACGAATATCTTTCTGCACACGTTCCGTGACATGCGCCGAACTGTTGAGCGGCGATTGAACCTGCACGAAGACGACTTCCTGATCTTCATCAGGCAAGAAACCTTCAGAAAGCTTAAAAAAGCATAGCACAGCGGCAACGCTCAGAAACAAATACCCCCCCCATGCAAGCGGTGTCGCATTCAGACGCACCACGATACGACCATAATACTCAAGCAACGCGTCGAATGACCGGTTAAACCAGCCGAATGGACCCTTCGTCGCCTGACCGTGGGATGGACGCAAAATAGTGGCACACAACGCCGGCGTGAACGTAATGGCGGTAATGACCGAAAGCGTCATGGCCGCAATGATGGTGATGGAGAACTGGCGGTAAATGATGCCTGCAGAGCCACCGAAGAACGCCATGGGCAGGAAAACCACTGACAGCACCATTGTGATGCCAAACAGCGCACCTGTAATTTCCTTCATTGATCGGCTTGTCGCGACGGCGGGTGAAAGATTTTCTTCCGCCATCAGACGTTCGACGTTCTCAACCACAACGATTGCGTCGTCCACCAGCAGACCAATTGCCAGTACCAGCGCCAGCATTGTCAGGGTGTTGAGCATGAAGCCCGACGCCTGAATTACGGCGAAAGTTCCAAGCAACACGACGGGCACGGCAATGGTGGGAATCAGAGTGGCACGAAAATTCTGCAGGAACACATACATCACCACGACCACAAGACCGATCGCAATAACCAGTGTCTCTACAACCTCGTGCATGGACTCCATGACGAACGGCGCTGTGTCATAAGCATAAACAACGTGCACGCCTGCGGGAAAGGACGACGCAGCACGATCAAACAGCGCCTTTACGGTGGAGACTGTCTGAATCTGGTTGGCACCAGGCGCGAGATTGAGGGCAAGACCGGCAGCAGGGTGCCCATCTACGAGACCCTTTGGCTGGAAACTTTGTGCCCCTAGTTCCACACGCGCAACATCACGCAGACGAACCTGTGTGCCGTCCGGGTTGACCTTCAAAAGGATATTCTGGAAATCCTCCGGTGTGGTCAAACGCTGCGGCCCCAAAATGACGGCGTCAAGCACCTGTTCATCCGGGCTTGGCAGCGCGCCAATCTCACCGGATGAAACCTGAAAGTTCTGATTTGTAACCGCGTTGCGAACATCCGTTACAGTCATCCCGTAGCTGGTCAGTTTCTCCGGTTTGACCCATATGCGCATTGCATATTCTGAACCGAAGAAGGTGTAGTCACCAATACCCGTGACCCGCGTAACCGGTTCCTGAAGATGGTTAGCGACAAAATCCCCCAGAGCATAGGAATCGAGCCGGTTATCCTCACTTACCAACATGGCGATCAGAGTAAAACTCTTGGTTGCCTTGGTAATTTTCACGCCCTGGGCAACCACATCTGGCGGCAGGAGTGCCTGCGCCACTGTCATGCGGTTTTGCACCTGCACCTGGGCGATATTTGGATCCGTGCCCTGAATAAAGGTCAGCACCACCTGCGCTGTGCCATCCTGCTGCGCAGACGATGAGATATATTCCAGCCCATCAAGACCATACATCTGCTCTTCAATGGGCTGCACAACAGTTTTCAACACTGTTTCAGCGGAGGCACCTGGATAAGTAACACTGACGGTAACTGGTGGAGGTGCGATACTGGGATATTGGCCAATAGGTAGGGTCATGAGCGCAATAACGCCCAGAAGCGAGATTAGAAGAGCAACGACCCAGGCAAAAATTGGCCTTCGGATAAAGAAATCTGACATCACATAAAACTCCGCAACTGTCCGTCAGGCCGGTTCGTTAAGAAGATGTATCGAATCGCCGGGCTGCAAGGTTTGGAGTTTTTCAGTAATGATACGATCACCGTCAGAAACACCATCAGTAATCACCCATGAATTACCGCTATCCTGAATAATTTTTACTTTCCTTAGGACAGCCTTACCGTCAGATCCGGCAATCAGGACATAAGGGTCGGCGTGCAGGTCTCGCAGCACAACGTTCTGTGGGACAAGAAAAGCTTTTCGCCGACCATAATGCAGAGTTGCATGCACAAACATGCCCGGAAGCAACATTGCATCCGGATTCTGGAATGTTGTTCGCAGCGTGGTCATTCCGGTTCCCGGATCGACCATTACTTCGAGAAGATCAATTCGGCCTGGTGACGTATAAGGGCGTCCCGTATCGAGGACGACATCGACCTGGCCAGCCCCAGTCGAAGTATGGTCACGCTTCTCATTCATCAGGGATTCGCGCAGGCGCGACACCGCCTCACCTGTAACGGTCAGATCGACATAAATCGGGTCCAACTGCGTGACCGTCGCCAGAGGTGTGGTCTGATTTGCCGTCACCAATGCGCCTTCCGTAACGAGCGTGCGGCTGATACGCCCGGAAATTGGGGAATAAACACGCGAATAATCAAGATTAACCTGAGCGGACATGATCTCCGCTTTCGCGCTCGCAATATCCGCCGCTGCCTGAGCCGCAGAGGAGACGGCATCGTCATAGTCCTGATGACTGACGGCGTTAATCCCGGACAAATGGGTGAACCGTGCTTTTCGTGCGTCTGCTGCAACGCGTTCCGCCTCTCCATGAGCCAGATCAGCCTTTGCCTGCGCTAGGGCAGCTTCATAGGGAACCGGATAAATTTGATAGAGCTGCTGGCCCGTCTTGACATCAGTCCCCTCAACAAACAGGCGCTTTTCAAGAACACCGCTGACCTGCGGCCGGATTTCGGCCTGTCGATAAGCTGCGGCGCGTCCGGGAACATATCCTGTCAGATCTACGGACTGCTCGTGTGCCCGCATGACATGAACATCCGTCACTGCAGGAGCATTCGCGTCCGCGTTTTTCTTGCCACACGAAGGCAGAAGAAGAAGGAGACCTGCGATGCAGGCATTAGAAAACGTGCGCGATGTCACGAGCCATGGTCCTTTCAGTCAGCGTTTAAACTATTTTATTGAACAATGAATATTATGTTTTTCATTCACTGCCAAGCGTCATCTTTCAGGCCCCAGCCTGGCAGGCCCTCAGATGCAGTCCGGGGCTGGACGCCTCTCACAATAGAGAAAATTTTGAAACCATATGTTTCCAACGTTTACATTTATTTATTAAAAATACAGCTGTAATAAATTTGATGTGTTGAACAGGCGTCGAATTGATAGCCTCCTAGAACAATCTAAGACTACACCGGGTATTAATCGTCTATTTGGAGTTATACTTATGAAATACGGTCTTTCTTTTGTTTCCGCTGCAGCCATGGCAATCGGGCTTCTGGCAGGTAACCCCGCGTCCGCGCAGGTTGTCACCAACGCAGCCCAGTCTCAATCTGGCACCTATAACGTTGAACCGGGCCACACACAGGTTGGCTTCTCCGTGCTGCATTTTGGCTTTACAAATTATCAGGGCGTATTCTCCAATGTGTCCGGCACATTGACACTGGATGCGCAACACCCAGCCGCCTCCAAGCTGTCTGTTACCATCCCTGTAGACTCCGTACAGACCACCAGCGCCAAGCTTAATGATGAACTCAAGAGCGATCAGTGGTTCGACGCTGCCAAATTCCCCAATGCCACGTTTGAGTCCACGTCAGTTCATCTGACTGGCCGCAACGATGCCATCGTAACAGGGAACCTAACCCTCCATGGCGTGACAAAGCCTGAAACACTGAAGGTTCACTTCATCGGTGCTGGCGTGAACGCACTGGACAAAAAATATACCACTGGTTTTGAAGCCACAGGCACCATCAAGCGCAGTGACTTCGGTGTGAAGATGTATGTGCCTTACGTGTCTGACGATGTGACTCTGCGCATTGCTGGCGCATTCGAAAAGCAGGACTAACGCTTGCAGCCACCTCTGCACGCAGTTGGTCCAAACAGTTAGAATACCCCAGTTGTGATCATCCTTCAGTGAATGATTACAACTGGGGATATCAGCCCTGACTGCGCGAGATGTTGCAACTGCGCAGGCATTCTCGCTCGCGTGGCGTGACTGAGCTGCTTGCAAAAAGACATTTACGGATCATTGGTCGTTCTCAAAATCTGTCCTGATATCGACATTACGAACAACAATAGGGTTCTCAGATCCTTACATGCTAAATCCAGAAACAGAATGTTTCCAACTTTAGGATGTTTGATAATCGTACAGGAGTTATCATCATGGGGTTTCTGAACTCCTTAAAGACATTGTTTTCATCACCTGAGAAAGACGTAAAAATGCCAAAAGTTCTCGTTCTCTATTACTCATCTTACGGTCACATCGAAACGATGGCCAACGCAATTGCAGAAGGGGTCCGTGAAGCAGGCCTTGAAGCCGATGTAAAAAGAGTACCTGAATTGGTGCCTGAGGATGTTGCGAAATCGCATCACTTTAAGACGGAGCAAAGCGCTCCCATCGCGACCACGGATGATCTGGTTAATTATGATGCCATTATCATAGGAGCTCCGACGCGGTTTGGCCGCCTCCCTGCTCAGATGGCAAACTTCTGGGACCAGACAGGCGGTCTGTGGCTCAAGGGCACACTGATTGGCAAGGTTGGTGCGGTCTTCACCTCCACGGCTTCCCAGCATGGTGGTCAGGAAACAACCCTGTACTCTCTGATGTCCAACCTTTTGCACCACGGTATGGTTATCAGCGGCCTTCCTTACAGCTTCCAGGGTCAGCTTAAAGTTGACGAAGTCACTGGCGGCTCACCTTATGGCGCCACGACGATTGCTGCAGGTGACGGATCACGTCAGCCAAGCAGCAATGAACTCGATGGGGCGAAATTTCTCGGTCAGCATGTGGCCGGCATTACTAAAAAACTAGCCTGATTATCAAAGCCTTCCCGATACTCTTCTTCAGGAAGGCTCTTTGTCCGGTTCAGGCTACCTCTCGGTTTTTACCCATGGTGGATGCTCAAAAGCCTTTATCAGATAATCTATCAAGGCTTTGACACGGTTAGGTCGCATCGGGCTTGGAGGGGTAATCAGGTATAGACTTATGACAGGCCCTTCCCATTCTGGAAGAATTCGTTCCAGTCTTGCTTCCTGCAATCCATCTGAAACCATAAATTCGGGAAATAATCCGTAGCCTAGCCCCTCCTCTAAAGAGGGCAGGAACGCTTCAGCATTGTCCGCACGGAACCTAGACGTTTGTGGCAGGACAAATTCTTTACCTGAATTCTTCTTTCGGAGACGAATCATTCCTGGAGCAGCGGTATTCGTATAAACGAAGCTTTTACAGTCCTCCAGATCTCGTGGATGTTCAGGTCGGCCGACAGTATTCAGCCATGCCGATGATGCCACCAGAAAGAGACCAACATCGCATAATCTTCGTGCGCGCAAAGAGGAATCAGCAAGAGCGGAGATACGTAACGCGATATCATATCCGTCAGCCACCACATCTACAATTGCATCGCTGAAACTGATATTCAGATCAATCTCAGGATAGCGCCGCATAAATTCCGGCAAGACGGGGGCAAGATGGCGGATACCAAATGTCACTGGTGCGGTAATGCGAATACGGCCAGAAGGGCGTTGCATATCACCACGAGCTTCTGCTTCAGCTTCGGTAACAATACGATTGGCATAGCCAAGAAGGGCCCTCCCGGTCTCAGTAAGGGAAATGTGACGAGAATTCCGATTGAACAGCGCAATACCTAACGTCTGTTCAAGACGACTGACCGCCTTTGAGACAGTCGGCTTGGAGAGCTGTATTTCTTCTGCCGCACGCGCAAAAGAACCAAGTTCCGCCACTTTTGCGAAAATAGCCCATGCTTCAAAATCCGGCAGTCTCATACAACTTCCCCCTTGGCTGATCGTCCAGTTATATCTCGACATACTCATTGCGCCAAGAAAGAGAAACCGTATCTTTCCACTATTGCCATTTACGACAGTAACGCCGGGCGGCTATTTTTTGACACCATCCACATATCGTCACCTCCATCTGGAAAAACCATCATGATCGAAGTTCGTCCTTACTCACAGCTAGGGCACGCCAATCATGGCTGGCTAGATACACGGCACCATTTCTCGTTTGCCAACTACTATAATCCTAGCCGGATGAATTGGGGTGCTCTCCGCGTCTGGAACGATGACGCTATTGCGCCGGGGTCCGGTTTCGGCATGCATCCCCATGAGAATATGGAAATCATAACCTATGTCCGGGAAGGCGCCATCACCCACCAGGACAACCTGGGCAATAAGGGACGTACCATCGCAGGTGACGTTCAGGTTATGTCTGCTGGTACCGGAATCAAGCATAGCGAGTATAATCTTGAGGATGTCACAACCCGGATATTCCAGATATGGATCATACCGACCCGATCCGGATATGCACCGTCGTGGGGAACCCGGGTGTTTCCGAAAACCGATCGTGCTGGCAAGTTTATCATACTCGCATCCGGTTACGAAAACGACGGTGATGCTCTTCCAATTCGCACAGATGCACGCGTCTTGGGAGCAACATTAATAAGAGAAGAGAATACCGATTACCATCTTGGCATAGAAAGGCTGGCGTATCTGGTCGTTGCCCGCGGCACCGTGGAAATTGAAGGTCAGATGATCAGAGAGGGTGATGGTGCTGCCATCTCAGAGAAAGATACCCTCACAATCCTTGCACATCAAGATTCTGAAATAGTGCTTGTTGATACAAGGCTATAAAAAAAGAGTACGGGGAGGGTTCGAAAAGCCCACCTCTCAGCTTTATTAATTTTCCTCAACCCATTAATATCATCATGAGTGAAAAAAAGAAGCTCAAGGTTTTTCTTACTCTTCATTTACCTGAAACAACAAGATAGATCCAAAATATTTTATCATAAGCATGGAAGAAGTCCGCGCTTTACTTGGTTATTCTCTTACAGTGGCAGCACTGATGCTGCCATGTGTGATGTTCACAGCAAAGGAAAAGTCCCCTCCCAGCCTCCCCCCCAGCGCCCGATAAAGCTGGGCAACAGAGGTCGATACACTCGCTTCCGACTGAATAAGCTGATTTTCGGCAGCCAGAAGCTGAGATTGCAAGGTCAGGACATTAAGAAAATCAGCAGCTCCCGCCGCATACTGTCTCTGGGCTGTATTTACTGCGGCATTATCGTGCGCCACGGCCTGACGTAATTCATCACGTTGCTGCTGGGCTGCACTAAAACTGGCCAGCGCATCGTCAATCTCATGCCAGGCATTCAGGGTTGTCCGCTGATACGTGATGAAAGCTTCCTGTTGCTGGGCTTTTCGCAGCATCAACTGCCCTCGGAGCCTGCCTCCTTCAAAAAGGGGCACCGTCATTGTCGGTCCAAACCCATATTGACGCGAAGCCCAATTCCCCAACTTGCTGAAATACATCGCCTGCATGTCCAATGTTCCCGACAGGGTCACGCGCGGCAGAAAATCTGCGATTGCCACACCAATATTTGCTGTTGCAACATGTAGTTTTGCAGCTGCCATCCGGATATCAGGACGCCGATCAGCCAGTTCCGAAGGGACACCGATATCGATAACCGAAGGCACTGAAGGAATGGGATGCGGCGCCTCAAGTAATGCCGCTAATGCTCCTGGTTCACGTGCGATCAAAAAACTCAGAGCATTGATAAGATGAACCTGCTGATTACGTAATACCGGTAGCCGTGCATTAAAGGTGTGATAAAGTGCCTCGGAGTCATCTACATCAAGCGTGGTCGTAACCCCTTTTGTGAATCGAAGAGTCGTCAACTCCACGCTCCGTCGCGCAACTGCGAGATTCTGACGTATAATTGCCATTTCGGCCTGCACTGCACGCAATTCAATATAGTCTCTGGCAGCTTCAGCCATGAGTGAGACGATGACATCACGACGCATTTCGTCGGTAACATCCATCGCAGCCCGCGCACTCTCCACAGAGCGCCTGACATGCCCCCATAGATCGACCTCCCATGAAGCACTCAGTCCATAAGTCGGGAGATTGAACGCTGGCGTGGGATGAGTCATGCCGATTGGGGTACCAAGCACCGACCTTACGCCATTGGCGCTGATCTGATTGCGTTGATAGTAGGCATTTCCATTAAGGGAGGGAAACTGTGCAGCTCCTGCTATCTTTCGTTCTGCCTGACTTTGAGCGTATCGGAAACTTGCTGCCCGCAAATCGAGGTTTTTTGCCGCAACCTGTCGTTCAAGATCATCTAAAATAGGATCGTGATACACTTCCCACCATTGGGGATTGATCCTTTTCATATCCGCCTTGCTGGAAGATGCAGGCAGACTTTCATGCCATCTATCTCCAGAAGGCATCCGTGGATCATGAAAATCGGGCCCAACGGTACAGGCACTCACCATTAGTCCCAACAGCGCAAAACCCAGTCGCTTAACGCCATTCATAGCGATCATCCGATGCATGAGAGCCGTCAGCTTTCGTCTCTGTATCGATTCTCACTTCAACCGACATGCCAACACTCACTCGCGCAGCAAGAGGCTGGCCCGGATCAAACACAATGCGGACCGGGAGACGCTGCACCACCTTGGTAAAGTTTCCCGTCGCGTTGTCTGGCTGGATCGGAGAAAATGCGACCCCGGTCGCGCGCGCCACGCTATCAACATGAGCCCGCAGGGGATGCCCCGGAAAAGTATCAACCCAGACTGTAGCCCGTTGCCCGGGCATTACGTGAGTTAATTGTGTTTCCTGAAAATTGGCGACCACAAAAGCATCCTGAACGGGAATAACGCCCAGGAGCGCAGTACCCAACATGAACATAGGCCCCCACACGAACACCGCGCGCGCCAACCACGCCATCAATTGGTGCCGTTATCGTGCAGTATGACAGGTTGAGTTCAGCCTGCTTTTCTTCCCCTTGCGCACGCTGTAATGCCGCTCTGGCACGCTCAAGTTGCGCTTGAATGACAGGAACCTGCTGCTCCGCCGCCGAAGCCTCTGCCTCATCACGAGCAAGAAGCGCAAGAGTCTGTTTTGCCTGTGTTGCTGTACGTTGACGTTGCTCAACAGTTCCTGCTCCACCTGCAGACAAATCGCGATAACGCGCCTCATCCAGCCTCGCAAAGGCAAGAGCAGCCTTATCAGACTCAACCGACGCGTGCGCCGCGGCGATAAGAGGTTGCTGCCGTTTGAGGGTCGCGCTCAAATTATCAATATCCGACTGAGCGGATGCCACATTAGCCCGGGCTATCCTGAGGGAAGCCTGAAAGTCCCAGTCCTGAATGTGAGCCAGCGTCTCGCCTGCTTTCACGTGCTGGTTATCCTGTGCCTCAACTTGATCGATCCGACCTGAGACCTTAGGTGCGACAAGTGTGAAATAAGCATGGATATAAGCGTCATTTGTCGTAACACTTCCCTGATGCTCCATTACCAATCGGTCCACGGCGAAAGCCGTGACACCAAGACCCGCTATGACAGCGGCAAGACTTAAGAAACGCCGGGTCGGCACATGAAATCTCCGGTTTAGGATTGACGAGAGAGCGGTGCCGCTGCGCGCGGCGGATACACCCTGCTGGGCAGAACAAGATTGAGGCCGATAAGAAGCGTGCAAACGCCAATCATCACGACATAGATATCGGCACAGGCAAGAATGAGCGATTGCATCCCGACCTCGCGATGAAAGAGGGACATAGCGGCCGAGTTCACGCTGCCTGGGTCAACAAGGTGAGGATCGAACAGGCTCTGGCGTACAGCATCGAAAGGAGGAAGAGAAAACTGTATATGGCCCATGTGATCCAGCAACATGGAGGAATGGTATTGCTCTCGGCGCCGGAACAATGCGTCAAGAAGTCCAGCTGCGACAGCGCTCGCCATACCCTTGGTCATGTTGACCATACCGGAGATGAAGGGCCCATCGATAGGTCCGAGCCCCATGGTCGCAAGCATCAGAACCGGAATGATGACCATAGGCTGCGCGAATACAGTCAGCAGCGCGATGGGATAAAAATTATCGCGGACCCAGTCTGCACATATCCAGGTTCCCAGCCAGTATGAAAGACCCATCAGACCCAGACCGGCCATAAGAACATGTCGACAGTCGATCCGGCGGATATTGCATATGGCTGCCACCAGCGGGAGCGCGAGCAACTGGGGAATCGCTATCAGCAGAGAGAAAGGCGTCGTCTGAATTGGACGATAGGATTTTACCGCAGTCAGATAATGCGATGGAACAGAAACCGTTACCACACTCAACACCAGAACCCCGAAAAGCGTAAGCAAGGCATCCGCTATATTGCGTTGTTTGAGCAACTGGATACGAAAAAATGGAAGCGAATGATGCCACTCATTGACGATGAAGACTGCAAAAAGAAACACACCCACACACGTCAGATGGGTGATGACAGGAGAGCGGAACCAATCAAGCCGATCCCCCTGCTGCAACGCGATGACAAGACAACATATGCCGGGCAGACCGGTCATCAACCCGAACCAGTCAAACCGCCTGAATCGCTCCAGTCTCATCGGATCCTGTGGTAGCCCCCAGGCCACGCAGATAATCGTTACGACACACAGAGGAACGATCTGCCAGAACAGGAACTGCCAGCCAACATACTCAAACCAGAACCCTGTCAGAGGTGTCGCCAGATTGGGACCAAATGTTGCGGTCAGGGCGTAGGCTCCAAGCCCATAGATCTTGATAGGAGGGGGAAGAAAGCGGAGCGCTACAGTCATCAGCATGGGGGGGAAGTGCCCCACTGGCAAACCCCTGCACACAGCGCAAGATCAGCAGACACGCGAGATCGGGCATAAAAGGGGCAAGCGCCCCCAATATACCGACAGTTGCCGTCATGGCTATTGTCAGGCGGCGAACAGAAAACGTAACAGCAAACCAAGGAGCAAAAGCCATTGCAGAAATATTGCAGGCTTCAAACAGAGCAATAACCCACGTCCCCTCATCATGGCCGATGCCCATCTGGCCACGAATATCATTCAGGCCGATTTCCGTTACATGCTCGTTAAAGCCCGCGAGTAGAACAGCTAGCAAAACCCCCCAGCAGACCAACCAACAACCGCCCATTGAGTGCCGGTACCACAGGCAACGTCAGCGGAGAAGGATGCAGCCTACTATCGGTTGGCACGGCAGTTTGTGCCGATGAGGTCATCTTACGTCCATAGTTGAGGCTGATAGAAAATATAAAAGATAATGCTCACAAGCCTACCCCACTGGGAAGCGCCAGAACCTGCAATTCAGCATTTCATATTCTGTAACGTATAGCATTTACATTTGATATTCTGATAGCCTTGAAACTGCTATTTTAATTAAGTATCGCCCCACCAGTGAGCAAAACAAACAAGACATGGAGCATGGTTCAGTGAAGCAGGATTACGACCTCAACCTGTTGTATGTTCTTGCCCTTCTCCTTGAAGAACAGAGCGTTATCGGCGTAGCACGGCGAATGAAGGTCAGTAGTGCGACAATCAGCCGTTTTCTTGCGCGTATCCGCGAGGCATTTTCCGATCCAATCCTGGTCCTGTCAGGGCGCAGAATGGTTCTCACCCCGAGAGCTATGGAGCTTCAGGCGCAGGTCGCCACTGTTCTGGCGAACGCACGGGCGCTCTCCAGGCAGGAAGAGGTAGATTTCACGAAACTCACTCCTTCCTTTACGATCCGGGCGAATGACGTGGTGACAAGCGTTTTCTCAGGTCCGCTCATGCAGGAACTGACGCGGACATGCCCAGGATGCCACTTACGCTTTGCCCCCGAAAGTGAGGGACACGATAGCGAGGCCCTTCGCAAGGGCACCGTGGACCTTTTCATAGGAGCTACCCGTGAACTTCAGCAGGATATCCGACGGCAGAAACTTTTTTCTACAAAGTTTCGAGGTGTCGTCCGTAATGGTCACCCGATTCTTGACGGTGAAATCACACCCGAAGCATTTACACGTTACAATCATGTCGTGGTTTCCCGTAAAGGGCGCCGCAGGGGACCGATAGATGTCGCTCTGGACCAGGGGTATGGCCTGGAACGCAATATCGCTCTGGTCATGCCGTCACACTACGCGGCATTACATGGAATTACGCATACAGATCTGATTTTTTCCATGCCTGATATTGTAGAAAGTGGCTTATCCATCGCCGCTGTTGGACTCATCGCGTTCGAGATACCCGTGATGGTGGAACCGCTGGAGGTTTTTCAGGCATGGCACCCTCGCCTCGACACCGATCCCGTGCATCGTTGGTTACGCACCGCCATCACAAATGTTGTCCGTCGTCGTCTGGAAAGGTGAATAAGCCTGAGCGGGACCGTAATCATAACCGAACGACTGCAAACAACAGAAACACTCTGACAGATTGACACATCCCTTAACGACATGTAGGGACGATTTCAGACGGCAAGCCCATGTTACGGTCGCCGCGTAAGCGTTAACGTCAACCAACGCATTCTTGTCGTCATGTTCTGAAACCAAGGAAGATGGCGTGTATAGGATGTTGACGTGCCAACTCCCTTTTCGGCCCCCCCGCCCTTCGACCGTAGGCTTTTCAAGCCTGTATCTCGGCATCATTCTTATCGGTGCCAACCTCCGTGCGCCTATCACAAGTCTGGGTCCCGTATTTCCGGCTATTCAGAATGAGCTTCATCTCAGCGGCACGACGGCCGGACTACTGAATTCTCTGCCGTTACTGATCTTTGCCCTCCTGTCCCTTGTGGCCCCAGCTGTAGGACGACTACATGGTCTCGAACGCATTCTTGGCGTATCGGTCATGGCCATTCTGGTTGGCACAGTCACGCGATCTCTGGATCTGCCTGGTTCAATCTGGTTTGGCACTCTCCTCCTCAGTGCTGGGATCGCTTTTGGGAATGTTCTCCTCCCGGGTTTGGTGAAACGCGATTTTCCGACACGCGCCGCAGGCCTTATCGGTCTCTATGCTGCCTCAATGGCAGCAATGGCAGGTTTGTCTGCCGGGATAGCTGAGCCGATTGCACGCATCCCTGGGTTAAGCTGGCGCTGGGCAATCGGAATATGGGCCCTCCTCTCATTTGGCGCGCTTCTCATGTGGCTGCCGCAGTTTCGCACACGACAACATTACCTTTCCTCAGCCGCCACAAACGACCAGACATTCACCTCCCCATGGCGTCATCCGATCGGCTGGCAGGTATCCCTCTTTTTCGCTTTTCATTCTCTGGTATTTTACTCACTTGTCGACTGGTTTGCATCCTATGCAGCCAGTCGTGGCATACCCCTCTCTTCCGCCGGTCTCATGTTGCTCGTTTTTCAGGTGGTTGCTGTTGCGACAAACCTCGGCTGTGCGCCCCTGCTTCAGAGGTTGAACGATCAGCGATTACTGGGTTTCATCTGCGGGCTTTTACTTTTGGCAGGGACAAGCGGCTTAGTGCTTATGCCCAGCCTTTCTTTAGTGTGGCTCATTTGTGCCGGCCTCGGTGCCGGTGTTGCGATGGTCACAAGCCTGTCCCTATTCGGCCTCCGAACACATAATCATCATCAAGCTGCAGTCCTTTCAGGAATGGCACAATTCATTGGTTATGTGGGAGCTGCTGCCGGACCATTGCTGATCGGCGTGCTTCATGACGCGACCGGCAATTGGAGTGCCTCCCTATGGCTACTGGTTGCATCAAGCATGCTGGCTATGATCTTTGCGACACTAGCCGGTCGAGCGCGAACAATTGGTAAATCATGTTAGTAAATGGCTACAATATATAGACGCCCTCCTCTTCTATGCGCACACGATGCAACAACACAGGTTCGAAATACCCCTTCCCTGTTATGCACGGGTCCATAGCAACGCTCCGATGATATAATGCGTCGGACCGAATATCATATCTCGACCTTCTGCCCTTCCCCATTATATGCAACGATCATGTTGTGAGTCAGTGCATCAATGGTGAGCGGGGCCAAGATAGAATCCAGAAGCCCCGGGAAACGATAGTCCAGATCGTCTCGTCGCAAAGACAGCCGGTATTCCCGTCCCATCTGGCGCTGCCAGACAACGCCGCTATCTCGCAGGATACGCCAATGATGACTCATGGTGGATTTTGGAATATGTGACAGCACGCTACAGCTGGGATATCCGTCACCTTGAGCAATAGTCCATACAGCCGCCAGTCGCAGTGGATTTGCAAATGCCATCAGTACACTCTCAAGCCGGATATCGTCGCGTTTGGGATGATTGGTGTGCATACCCTATTCTTATGCAGCCCTGAAATTTAAGTCAATTACGTGATTTTCTGTATCCTATGAAAATATTCAACAGAATTACTTGCGGATAAACAACACATTCTGCTCGAATGCCATCATGCCTGCTCAAATTCCCAAACCTGGACTATCCTTCTTTCTAACGAGACTTTCACATTTGTATTTATTTGTCCCCCCCAAGAACAACTTGAAAGGTAATATTCTGCATTAGATAAGGAGCTCCATCTCTCCGTACAAATCTGCAACCAAAACATCAAAATCAATTTTATTATGATACACATAGTGAAACAGGAGTTCGTTATGGAAAATCTTCAGCCATTTGTTTTTCTTCGTCATGGTGAAACAGACTGGAACAAGTCAGGTTTACTGCAGGGTAGGAGTAACATTCCTCTAAGAGCCTGATCCGAAAGTTTTTCAGCACTGACAATGCCTTGCGGTTCTGCGGGTCAGCATGCGGATTGAGGCGATCAAAGTCCACGCTGTTGACGAGGCTATGGACTTTTCCCAGTCTTTGGCGAGCCGCCTGCAGCGACCGAGCCAGGCGAATGTTCGTTCGACCACCCAGCGGCGAGGCAGGATTTCAAAGCCCTTGGCTGTGTCTGATCGCCTGATGATTTCGACCGTCCATTTTCCCATGCTGGCGAGCGCGGATCGCAGTTTATTACCGGCATAGCCGCCATCGGCGAAGATGTGGCGCAGCCAGGGAAAGCGCCTGCGTATTGCCGCCAGGACATCGACAGCCCCGTCACGATCCTGAATGTCAGCGGCATGAACAAGGAGGAAGATCAGGAAGCCGCAGGTATCCGTCAGAATATGGCGCTTGCGACCTTTGACCTTCTTTCCAGCGTCATAACCGGAAATTCCACCACTTTCCGTGGTTTTCACCGACTGGCTATCAATCACGCCCGCGCTCGGGGAGGCCTCACGCCCTTCGATCTCCCGCAGGTTCATGACCAGTACCGTGTTCATCGCTTCGAACAGTCCGGCATCACGCCATGCGTAAAAGTAGCGCCTGACGGTCGAGACCGGTGGAAAGCATTTCGGCAGCAGACGCCACGCACACCCACCCGAGGCGATATAGAGTATCGCGTTTACAACCTCGCGCATATCCGCCGTGCGAGGCCGTCCGCCCCGTTTCGCCGGGGGCACGAACGGCATAATCAAAGCCCACTCGGCATCCGTCATATCCGATGGATATCGCAATCCCTCCCGGCTATGTTCGTGTCGGGCAATACCAGTCCATGCCACTATTCACTCCATCTCTTCGCAAAGACGAATGAATCACAACATGCTGGTATTGTTCAAAAACTTTCGGATCAGGCTCTAAATGATACCGGACGACAGCAAGCATACCAGGCAGCACAAAAACTCAAGAATTTATCGGTAACCAGGGTGTTGGTCAGCCCACTACAACGAGCCATTGAGACAGCAAGACTAGCATTTCCCGACCGACTTGAAATGATTGAAATAGAAGAAAATCTGACTGAATGCGATTTCGGCAAACTCGATGGAAAATCGATCAAAAATGTTATGATTGAGCACGGAATAAATGAAAAACAACAACTTGTAAAAATCATTTCGAAATATGGGGAATCCTGGGAAGAAATACAAAAAAGATGTAATTCTTTTTTCACCAAAATGGAGAGAATACAGGACCATAAATCCAGAATTGTCTTGGTTGGACATGACGTCGTATTCCAAGCAATCTCCGAAAAATTGACCGGCCTCTGGCTTAATAGCCAACATGGACAGCCAAATTATTTCAATAAAAGCATTGATGGATGGAAAATCACGGAATTCAACGAATCTTTTCCCGCATAAACCCCCGCTGTGAATCCGTATTTTATAGCCAGTTTTTCGTCAGTTGCCATAAAATGACTACCAGCACTTACGGAACGATACTCTTCTTTCATCATCACCCGATCCGCCTCATTCTCTTATATTGAAGAGATAAAGAGGCTAAAATCGTGCTCTTTTGAATGTGGAGGGTTCGAAGAACCCTTATTTGGCAAGGTTGGCTCGTATTTTTCGAGTTTTGGCGTACTGATTGATGGTTTCTGCGATGGCATCAGATCTGCGTTTTGAGCAGAGAGAAGGCTTCCTGCTCTGGATTGCTATGCTGTGGCACTGATCCGTTCCAGAAAGAGGAACCGTCGCATATTGTAGACGATATTGGCCAGCCCGATCCTCATGGTGGCCCGTATGATGCCAACAGTTCGGATGAATAGTCCGGTCTGTGACTTCTGATCGGCAAAAACGTGCTCGACACGCGAGCGTATCACTGACTTTCCAGCATTTGGTTTCTGGATGTGCAGGGGCATAGGCTTGAGATGCGGCTTTTTGCGATGAACCTTTGAGACAAAACCCTGCTTTTCC
This sequence comes from Zaprionus nigranus, assembly GCA_018903425.1. Taxonomy (NCBI): domain Eukaryota; kingdom Metazoa; phylum Arthropoda; class Insecta; order Diptera; family Drosophilidae; genus Zaprionus; species Zaprionus nigranus. Next base: position 966,085 of record JAEIGD010000013.1, on the reverse strand, counting down.
ATGAAGTCCTCATTGGCTTTTGAGCGATACGCCGTGTCAGCCCACACCGTTGAGGCCGTATTGGTTTTATCCAGCAGCCCCTCTCTCAATCGCGCGCCATCACTGTCGGCGGCATCCATCGTCTTCCATTTCCGGATGAACCAAAACTTCCGGTCGATGGAGACGTGGGATTTGTATCCAGAGAACGGGATAGCGAGATCCGTTGCGGGAATCGTTCCGTCATCCTGCCGTTTTGCTTTCGTGAACTTCAGCGTCCAGCGCGCACGCCGATCCTTGTGCGACAGCTTTGCCGGCTTGTCCTGCCAATCTTCGGGAATACGTCCTGCCCGGAGATCTGCCTTCTCAGCATTCGTATTGCGCTGCTTTGGAGCAGCCACCAGCGTTGCGTCCAGGATCTGGCCCGACATTCGCAAATATCCGGCGTTGCGCAGGGTCGCGTCAAAGCGGTCAAACAGTCTTTCAATCGCACCCGTCTGGGTCAGGCGTTCACGGAACAGCCAGACCGTTTTGGCGTCAGGCACACGATCCGACAGCCCCAGAGCAAGGAAACGCATGAAGGATAGGCGATCGTTGATCAGATACTCTGTCCGCTCATCAGACAAATTGTTCAGCGTCTGAATCACCAGAATTTTGGACATCAACACGGGATCAAATGGGGGACGCCCGCCTTTGCTGCCGTCTGAATAGGCCAGAGCCTTCTCAAGATCAGGACGGAACACTTCAAAATCCACAGTCCGGGAAAACGCTTCGAGTTGATCACCAAGCCCGCTCAACCGGGCAAGCCGCTCTTCAACATCAAAGAAAACAGACTGCTTCATGATCCATGCCCCCAATCAATGTAGGAGTGATGGAATCACACAGAGAGGCCCAAAACCAGAGGGTTTTTCGAACCCTCCATATGAGTGAATGAATTATTTTGCTCTGCATAGGTCTTTACAATGTGACACTCCCTCAATCGAGCTTGATTGAGGGACGTACAAATTTTTCCAGCCAGTCGACCAGCCATGACAGGCTACCTCGCAATGCGCCATACAATTCAAACTGATGCTGGCGATAAAGCATGACATGGCCAAGCCGTGCTGAAAGTCCATGCAGCCAGCCACCACCGAAGATTGTTCCTCCGGGGAACGTCCCCCACCCGTTATAATTGCCTAGCGCCACGATAGCGCCCTTATTGTGAAATGCAAAAGGCGGAATGGGTCTGCCATCTATCCATGCCGGCATATGTAGCGCCAGATGATGCGCCTGCTGACGCGCAGCTTGTGCAGTGGGCGCTACGGGTGCATCCACGATATAGGCACAGTCACCAACAGCAAAGATCGCATCGTCCTCTACACTTTGCAGGTTAGACCGCACTTCGATCTGGCCGGTTTTACCGAGTTTGAGGCCACCAAATCTCCTCGTGACTTCAGGAGTTCTCACACCCGCAGCCCAAACTCTCAGAGTTGCCGGAACCCGCTCACCACTTTTTAGAAGAAATCCGTATTCATCTACGCTACTGACCTGAGCGGACGTGCGGACCGTAATATTGATCTTCTGTAACTGTTCCGCAGCAGCGGCCGACACAGCCTCAGGAAATGCAGGTAGAATCCTAGGACCGGCTTCCAAAAGAGAGAGCCTTATATCCGGGCGTTTTTTTTCAAAACTGTAAAGCGAAGCGAGGTCAAGCGCCTTATGCAACTCGGCAGCAAGTTGCGTGCCAGTCGCACCGCCTCCCACAATGGCAATTTCAAGAGGCTGACCTTCACCGAAAGCGCGTAATTGCTCCATACGAAACTTATCGTTGAAGTCTACAGATTCCACAAAGTTGTTGATAAACAAGCAGTGTTTTGCCACACCGGGAATGTTGAAATCATTCGCCCGACTACCAAGCGCGACAATGACCACATCATACTCAAGTTTACGCTCATCCAGCACGCACTTTCCATCTGGATCATTGATCGAAGCCAGCGTCATCTGCTTGGCGCTGCGGTCGAGAGCAATGACCTCGCCGGGCCAGAATTCGAAATGGTGACGACTAGCCTGAGAAAGGAAACTTATCCGGTCATTGGGATTATGCGCCGTGCCGGCAGCGAAGCAATGCAACATCGGCTTCCAGACATGCGTAAAGCTTTTGTCGACGAGCATGATCGATGCTCTTCCGGATTTGCCAAGTTTGTCCCCTAGCCGGGTTGCCAGAGCCATGCCAGCAACACCTCCTCCGATAATTACGATACGAAATTTTTTCTGTCATTGCGCCCTCAAAGCGTCACTGCGTGTTTCACATACAAGTTGACAACAACTCTGGATGAACGAGAACTACCGCATGAAAAACAAGAATAAAAACCGAAAGAAAAACCATTAGAACGACACTTTCTGAAAAGTATTCAGAAAAATACCGGACTTCAGATCACGAAATCTGCCTCTATTTTCTGCGCAACTGCAGACTTACTGTGATCATTACACAGATTTATTGTCGTGAATTTTTGCGAGAAGACTGTTGATAGGCGGATATGGGTTATAGCCACCCTTCCCCACCACCTATCAGTCTTCGCTATTCGCGAAGACTGACTACAGAAAGCAGGTTAGCTGGTAGGTATGTTACTGATAGACGACCTGTGCAACGAATTACATCAGCCAAGAACCAAGTTCTGTTGCCTTTTCTTTCGTGTAGGGTGGCAGGACAGCCTCAATCCGATGGTCGGGCGGAGAAACAAGAACCGACTTTACATGGCTCAATGAATCAAAGCCCCACTTGCCATAATAGCGTCCCAAGCCGGAAGGCCCTACGCCACCAAACGGAAATGTAGCGGCCATAAAACAGTGGATCATCGTCTGATTTACGCTACCTCCACCAAACGAGAAACCATGCATAAACTTCTCGATCCTCGCTTCATTTTTACTGAAGATGTGCGCAGCCAGACTCCGTGGCTTCTGCTTGATTGTTTCCATGACCTCATTAAAATTGGTATAAGGCAGAATTGGAAGTATCGGCCCGAAAATTTCAGACTGCATGATAGGAGCCGACCATTGTGCCGGATAAACGAGAGTCGGTTCGAAATAACGCTCATCCCGATCGAAATGACCTCCGCTAACAACGGCAGCCCCCTCAAGCATTCTAGCAAGCCTGTCCACGTCTCTTGACGAGATCAGCCGTGACAAATCTGCACTTTCCTTCGGATTGTTACCGTAAAGCGTCGTGATTGCCTTCTTGCATTCCGCAACGAACTGATCAGCAACATTTTCATGGACATAGACATAGCCTGGAGAAACGCACCATTGGCCCCCGAAAGCCATTGTGCCCCAAACGATCTTGAGCGCAGCATCTTCAAGATTGGCAGTTTCGTCCACGACAACAGGATTTTGTCCGCCGAGTTCCAGCAAGACCGGTGTGAGATTTTCCGCTGCGGCGCGCATTACGATCTTGCCAACTTCAGTGCTGCCGGTGAAGAAAATGAAATTGAACGGAAGCGCCAGAAGTTCAGTCATCACATCACGGCCACCAGTCACCACCACCAGACTTTCTGGCTCGAAATACTGACTAATCAACCTTTCAAACAAAGCCGTCATATGCACAGTTGACTCTGCCGGCTTGATTAATGCTGTGTTCCCAGCACTCAGCGCCGCAAGCACCGGCTCCAACGTTAGAACAACTGGTGCATTGAAGGGGGCAATGACCAGGCAGACTCCGTAGGGCTCGCGATAAATAAACCCCTTAAAGTCATTTTCCTGCATTCGCTTTGGAAGTGGTGCTACTTCAGGTTCCATCCAGTCAGCCAGTTCGGCGCGTGTGTGCTCAATAGCCCCCAGAACGCCATGGAATTCCATAGCTCGTTCGAACCACGACGTTTTAAAGTCCCTGGCCAGCGCATCATGAAACGCCGTCTCATTTTCGACTAACATTCGCTCCAAGCGTGCAAGTTGATCAAGTCTCCAACTCAGGCTGCGGGTCTTACCTGAATTGAAATAAGCAGACTGCCGATCAAATAATGTTTTTATGTTTGTCATAAATGATGTTCCTCTCGTGGACACATAAACTGACACAATGACGAACAATGTCAATATGTCATCTCGCGATACAGGAGAATTTGTGGGTCTGGGCAAAAGCCCGAATTGACAGTCCGTGACAATCTGTCAAAAGAGAGCCATGAAAAAACTGGGAAAAACATCCGGTGATGCCCGGAAAGCCCGGATCGTCGAGGCTGCAGTTGACGTCTTCCGGCGCTACGGTTTTGAACGCACCAAGATGACAGACATTGCAAAGGCTGCAGGGTTAACGCGCCCCACCCTGTATCTTACCTTTCCAGCAAAAGAAGATATTTTTTCTGCCTCTGTAGAAACTCTATTCAAAGAGCTTTTAGAAAAGATCGCGCGCGAGGCAGATCTTCAAGACAGCTTGCAAAAAAAAATTGAGAGTGCATGTAGTACATGGTGCTTCTTCGTTTTCGACATCACGCTCAGCAATCCTGATGCCAGTGATCTTTTTGACCTTCGCTTTCCTGTCGTGCGGGCGTGCCACGCGGATTTTGAAGACCTCCTTATTGAATTGATAGCACCAGATCGTAACGATTCAGCCCAACTAAAGTATGTAAGAGCTATGGCGCACATGATGGTTGCTGCTTTGAAAGGCTTCAAAGAGGTCGCAACGACCCGAGATGAATTGAAGTGTTTTATAGCGGACCTTTGTAAGGTCGTTGCTGTCAATCTTCGACAGGGCAATTGATCACTGCTCTGTAGAGCAGGTTTTCCGCTAATCAAACTCTGGTATATTCCCCCACTTCATCACCGTATTCGGGTCCCACATCAAACTCCCACTTCGCCCTGCTCTCGTCAGCGACAAAGAGCTGGATCATGCCCCCGGACGGCCGCATCCTTCATGGATCTTTGCATATTACGGGCTGTGGGTATGAAGTATGTTTTTTCCTATGCACTTTCGAGACAAGGCTCCGCCTGTCCATGAAGACCTCATCAGTTTTTGACTGGCAGGCAGTATCGGACTAGCCCCGGAAAGCGCATTTAAGGAAAGGCGATCATTGGCTTGGAATTCGGTCCGCTCTTTAGTGCAGGTTGTTCGGCTCTGGGATCACCAGTATCCTGACATCCAAAATTCCGTTTTTCAGAACTGTCCGGACTTACGAACCCAAACGCACGAGTGCCTTACCTGTGTTGCCACCGCTGAACAGCGAGAAAAAGGCTTCCGGTCCCTTCTCAAGACTGTCGAAGATTGTATATCGGCTCTTAATCATTCCCTTGGACACCCAGTATCCCATCTGAGCCAGACATTCGCCCCGACGCGCCATGAAGTCGGTGTTAATGAACCCCCGGACCTGGAGACGCTTGGAGATGATGTAGGACAGGTTTGAAAATCCGATCGGCGTATCGGAATTATACATCGAGATCATGCCGCAGATCGCGAAACGGGAGTTCCATTTCGCTACACCCATCGCCGCATCAAGCTGCTCACCGCCCACATTGTCGAAATAGACATCCAGACCATCAGGAGCCGCCTTGCGCAGCTTCTCCTGGAATGGTCCGGGCGATTTATAATCAATGACATGATCGGCCCCCAACGACCGTACGAAGTCGCATTTTTCGGTCCCGCCCGCGGAACCAATGATGGTCATGCCACGCAGCTTGGCGATTTGCACCACAAGGGATCCGACCGCACCGGCGGCCGCGGAGACGAACACAACATCGCCGGGCCGGGCTTCGGCTACAGCGAACAGACCGAAATAGGCCGTCATTCCGATCGTCCCCAGAACGTCGAGAAAATATTCGTCCTTGAGATCTATGTCCGGCAAAGGAAGAGCGTCTTCAGCCTTGAGGGTCGCGACGTCACGCCAGCCCAGAAAATGACTGACCCGATCACCCACCTTGAACCGATTGGAACGCGTTTCGATCACCCGGCCAACGGCAGCGCCCGTCATCGGCTCATTCAATTCGAAGGGTGCGATATAGCTCTCTCCCTCGTTCATACGGGGACGCATATAGGGATCGACAGAGAAGAAACTGTTTTTAACCCTGATTTCCCCGTCATTCAACGGTTGATCAGAGATGTCTTTCAGGGCGAGGTTCTCCAGCGTCGGAGCCCCTTTCGGACGGGAAACGAGAGTCCATGCGCAAGACATCTTTTTTTCCTTCATAAGTGGTTAAAGAAGCTCTGCACCGGTGACGAAAAAGCTTCGTCAGATGGAAACTGGTAGAGAGGCAACCAGTCATCACCCGGAATGACCTGACTATGTGCCCGCTCATCTACCCTACATGATGACTGTGTTTCTCCTGGATGCATTCAGGTCATCGAAACGTGCAGGCGCACATCGACGTTTCCGCGCGTAGCGTTGGAATAGGGGCAGACCTTATGCGTGGCTTCGATCAGCTTGTGGGCCTCAGCCTCATTCAGACCCCCGACTTCAACATAAAGGTCGATATCCAGGGCGTATCCCCCTTCGGCTGTTTGCCCCATACCGACTTCGACCGAGGTCTTGCTGCTGGTCACAGCCAGCTTCAATTGCTTGGCGACCATGGTCAGGGCATTATCAAAACACGCAGCGTACCCGAGCGCGAACAACTGCTCCGGATTGGCGCCGGGCTTGCCTGACCCAGGCATTGCAAGGTCAAAGCCGAGAGTCCCGTCATCAAGCGCTGTATGGCCGCTGCGGCCGCCAGTTGCGGTGGCGCGGGTCTTGTAGAATATCTTCATGACATATTTCCTGTTTTTGAAAGCAACAATCGGTATCCTGCACCGCGTTTCAGGACGCGGTCACAGGGTGACTAATGGAATTCAGTTTCCCGCCAGTAGCGCTTCGATCTGGGCCTGACCGGCCGCGTATGGTGCCCGCAGACGCAGGTTGAACTCACCGCTCGCGCTTTGCACGACAACGGCCTTGGCATGGCTGAATCGCCTGAACCCATAAATGCCGTGGTACGCTCCGATACCTGATGCCCCAATTCCGCCAAACGGCACGCTTTCGACCGAGGCATGGGTCATCACGTCATTGATAACCAACGCCCCTGAGGTGGTCTGTTCACCAAACCATTTCTGCTGCTCGGGCCTGTTTCCGAAATAATAGGCAGCCAGCGGACGCGGGTGGGCATTGATATAATCAACGGCTTCCTGGGTGGTCCGACAGGTTTTGATCGGCAGGATCGGGCCAAAAATCTCTTCCTGCATCACGCTCATCTCGTCGGTTGGATTAAGAACCAGCGTCGGTGCCATCTTGCGGTTCCCTGCTACGGAATTGGCTTCACCTTCCGGCTGGAGTTCAATAACCGTAGCTCCCTTGGCGCGAGCATCGGCCAGCAATCCCTGCAGGCGCTCGAAATGACGGTCGCTGATGATAGCGGTGTAATCCGGATTATCCTGCAACGTTGGGAATGTTTCCGTCACAAAGCTGCGCGCGCGCTCAACAAAAACATCACGCGCGTTTTCCGGCAGCAGGACATAATCCGGGGAGATACAAATCTGCCCGGCATTAAAGGTTTTAACAGTCAAGACCCGTTCCGCCGCAGTTTTCACATCGGCGTCAGCGTCCAGTACAACTGGCGATTTACCCCCTAGTTCCAGTGTGACTGGCACCAGATTTTCAGATGCGGCACGCATCACATGGCGACCGACATTCGTACTGCCGGTAAACATGAGATGATCAAATGCCTGCGCGCTGAATGCCGCCCCGATGTCAGCATCCCCCAGGATCGTTGTCAGTTCCAGCGGATCGAAATATTGTCTGATCAGCTTCGCCAGAAGTTCAGCTGTGCGCGGTGTCAGTTCTGACGGTTTGAGCATGGCCCGGTTGCCAGCGGCCAGTATTCCGGCCAGCGGACTGAAAGCCAGATTGATGGGGAAATTCCACGGACTGATGATGCCAACCACGCCCAGTGGCTGATAGTCCACACGTGCCTGCATACCCGGACCAGGAGCCGGCTGTTCATCGGGTTGCATCCATTGCTCGACATGCTCGGCCGCATGCTGGAGAGCGGCAACAGAGGACAACACATCGGCCAGCAATGTCTGATACGGGCTCCGGTGGCCATAATCAGCGCTTACGGCAGCCACGATGTCTTCGTGATGACGGGTCAGCAGCTGTATCGCACGCGTCAGGCGGTCACGGCGGAGCTGGACACTGGCGGGGCCATCCTGCACATGAGCCTGTTTCATCGCGGCGACAGTTGCAGCCAAAGTGGCTACACTATTGGAGGTAGTCATTGTCTGTCTCCAGAAAAGAAGGAAATGGCGTGGTCTATTCAGGCCAGTTTTTGAAGGAGTGCTTTTGCCACTGCTGCGGAACTGGCTGGGTTCTGTCCTGTGATCAGATGACCATCCCCAACGACATGTGGCTGCCAGTCGGGGCCTTTTTCATACAGGCCACCCAGACGTTTGAATTCATCTTCGATCAGGAAAGGCACCACGTTGGTAAGTTGCACGGCCTGCTCCTCGCTATTGGAGAAGCCTGTCACCTTGCGTCCTTTGACCAGTGGCTGACCATCTGCCGCATGAACGTGGATCAAGGCTCCGGGTGCGTGACAGACCAGACCGAAGGGCTTCCCCGCCCGGTCAAACGCCTCCAGCAAGGAAATGGAGGCTGGATCTTGGGCCAGATCCCACAACGGGCCGTGGCCTCCTGGATAAAACACGGCGTCGAAATCCTCAGCACGCACATCAGCCAGCTTGCCGGTATGGGCCAGCATTTCCCGGACCTCCGCATCCGTGCGGAAACGCTCGGTGTCAGCGGTCTGGGAGGCGGGGTCCTCACTCTTGGGATCCAGGGGCGGCTGACCACCAAGCGGTGAAACCAATGTCAGTTGCGCCCCGGCGTCCTTGAAGACGTAATAGGGAGCCGCAAACTCCTCCAGCCAAAAACCGGTCTTTTGCCCGGTATCGCCCAGACGGTCGTGAGACGTGAGAACAAACAGAACGTTCATGATGAAATTTTCCTGTATTCAGGGGGGATGATGAACTGGAGTTTACGGGCGACATAGGAGCAGTGGGACAGGCAAGCTCCCTCTCCGTCGCAACCAGAGCGTCCCGCAGAGGCGCTTTGTCCTGCCCAAGCTTGGCCACAAGCGCAGCCCCTAGCCAGAGATGGTAAAGAGTGCGCGCTGCTGCTTCAGGTTTGAGAGATAAAGGCAAGGAGCCATCACCCCGTCCTTCCATGATCGTGCGGGCGAGGCGGTCGGTCAGACGCATGACACCGTCATGAAGGATCAGACGCATCGCATCCGAAAGGTCCGCGATTTCTGCTCCCAGCTTGACGACAAGACAGTGCTCGGCCCAGCCGCCAATCTGTGGATCATCAATCCATGCATTCCAGTAACGCATCAGCCTTTCGCGTCCGCTCTTCCCAGCAGAAGAGAGAATTGCCTCCATGCGCTGTTCGTAACTCTGGACATATCGCTCAAGCAGTTCGCAGCCGAACTGCTCCTTGGACGGGAAATAATAATAGAAGGACCCTTTCGGCACCTGACAGGCATCCACGATGTCCTTGATACTCAGGGCCGAAAAGCCCTTGCGCAGAACAAGGGCATGTCCTGCATCGAGAATCTGCTGACGGGTCAGTTCCGCTTTTTTTGCTCCACTCATGCCATGCTCTTAACAAATAACTGACCGGTCGTCTATAAAATAACGCAAGGCACCTTCATCGTCCCTATCGACAGGATCATAGAAACCCTAAAATTCCTGAATGTCCGCAATCGGGCTTTCTCATCTCGGATCGGACAGCCAGCTTCCCTGAAGGGTTTCGGGCGCCGCGAGGCTTACGAAAGTCGGGGGAAGACCGAACCCGCGACACCAGGACTCAGTTATGGCGAATTTGCAACTGGCGCCACCCCGGCGGAGAGTCTGAGCCAGAGCATAAAGGCACGTGTATGGAACTGGAACGGTTTTTTGTGACCGGATCTGCATGACGCGATGACAGAACTGGCGGTGCAGGCAACGATTTTTCGGGAATTTTCAATGGTGTGTACAGGAGATACGGTTTGTCGGAACGGTGCCACTCCGGGATCGGTCATGCTGTAATCTCTGCGCGCTGTCATGGTGATGCCCCGGCCGGATCAGTCGCCTGTGGCAGCCCTCGGGGCCGACACCATCGGGGAAGGATCTGGATGACGACCATCGGACTACCACAGCACGGACAGGGCGGTGACGTGGCCGCTTCGGGCTCAAGGAGTTCTGCCGCTGGCGTGAATATGACCTTCAGCAGTTCCCGTGCCTGGGCGAGACTGGCCTTGCGGCTGAAACTGGCGAGCAGGCCATAATGGCGGATGCGGAGCTCTGTTGCAGAATTCGGTATGATGACGTGATACCTCCTTTGAGGATCTATTATTTATCGGACGGCTTGGGTAAGGGGGTTTCCGAGCGCTGTGAAGCGATTGAGGATGGCCATGCGGACGTGGACTTCCGTGATCTGACGGTCGAAGTCCCGTGCCATCAGACGCTGTCCGAGAAGTTTGATACAATGCATTTTCGTCTCGACACGGCTTCGTCGATGATAACCGCTCCATCGTCTCCAGATGGCCCGTCCGAGATGCTCGCAGCCCCGCAGAGCGTCATTGCGGGCTATGCTTCCCGGTGATGAGGGACGCCACGGTTTTGCGTTCTTTCGCGGGGGAATGACAGCCTGGGCACCACGGTCGGCGATGGTTTCCTGGGATCGCCTCGTATTATACGCGCCATCGGCCGTGACGCTTGCGATGTCCTCGTCTTCAGGGATCATCTGGGCCAGGAGAGCAGGAATGATCGGAGCGTCTCCTGCCTCATTGCCTGTGATCTCGACAGCCCGGACTTCCAGTGATCCTTCGTCGATCCCGATATGGAGTTTACGCCAGATCCGACGTTTCGAGCCGCCGTGCCTGCGTCATTCACCTTCTCCTTCGACCTTGATCCCGGTGCTGTCGATCAGAAGATGAAGCGGGCCGCCCGAACCCCGGTATGGAATATCGACCGTGAGTGATTTCTGCCGACGGCTCAGCGTGCTGAAATCCGGGACCGACCACGTCAGTCCAGCCAGATGCAGCAGACTTTCGACAAAGTCAGTCGCCTGCCTCAGGCCCATGCCGAAGAGAACCTTCAACGTCAGGCAGGTCTGGATCGCAACGTCGCTGTAACTCTGCCGCCGTCCCCGCCGCCCCGTCGGCAGGCCGTCCCAACCCATAGCCGGATCGAACCACACCGTTAGTGACCCGCGCCGCTTCAGCGCCGCGTTATAGGAAGGCCAGTTCGTCCTGCGGTAGATCGGGGATGGAGGCTTGCTCATGCCGACCAGCTACCAGACTGCGCTCACTCCGTGAATCCCGCCATCACCATTTGCGCAACAGAGCCGTTCGCTCATACTGTTACCTTGAGAATGTGTAAGCCGTCTTGACTGTTGGTCATGTAAATGAATCCACGTCGGTCTACGATGATGTCTTCAGCACACATTGTAAGCGGTCCTTTGAATCCACCTTCTATCTGCCAATTGAACTTTTTGGGATCAGGCGGGCAATAGGCCGCGATTTCTTTAGGAGTATAAGGCTCGCTGAAGTCAAAACAGCGGAAACCAGCAGTAAAGTAGGCACAATAGATGCGCTCACTCCCCTGATCCAGAACGGGAAGCTTGGAAGGTTGGTGGATGTTATGATTTCCAAATGGGTAGTGGACACCGTTAAGTGTCGAATAATCTGTCCCCCATATGGAGCCCGGAGGTGGGACAGGCTTGGGTATCGTGCTGATCAGTACGGGGTTTGCAGGATCCTGGATGGACGTGATGCCGACAACGTTGAGGGGCTGCTGCGCTCCTTTGATACCCACATGGCCGATAGCCGGCTCAAAGGGTCCTCCACGATTGGGGTCCAGTGTGAACGGACGCTCCCCTTCCGTAGTGAATACAGCGAGTTGCCTGTCTGTATAAGGGACAATCGTATGAATGGTCGCTCCACCGGCACCACCTCCGAACGGTGGATGAGTTGGAAGAATGCTGATAAGCTCCGGGTTGGTTACGTCCGATTTTTCATTATAATTCATATAGTTATATAGTCACCTCAGATTCAGGCCACCTGCCTATAAAATCTCCAATGACTCTAAACTATGCGGTCTCAGACATCCTGCTTAACCGATAGTTGCTGACCTGGCACACCCGCATATGTCACAATCGCGACTGCCCCCTCACGGCCCGTAACGCCGCGATGTATGCTATGGACAGATTCCGCAAACGCCTGTCCTTTTTTAAAGACAGAACGGAGCCCCGTTCCATGCTCTTCAACGGTCAGTTTGCCTGCCAGGATAAACGCAGCGTTCGGCATATCATGAACATGCCACGGCAATGAAGAATAAGGCGGGATTGTAACCCGAACAACCGTAAGTTCGGGATTCCCTTCAGGATATTGCTCATACGCAATGTTATTCCACGACGACCTAGCTTTCAGCAATGTCTCTGATTTCGTCTTGTGAGTGCGTCTTACCGCACGCCAGCCACCGACTATCAATGCGATTGCTCCAGCACTCAGCATATTGCGTTTCATATGCACAGTTATACCTGACGTCTCCATAGACTCCGTCCTTAACCTCTTCGCTGTCTATCGATACCGGCGGTCTGGCAGACCAAAACTGAACAGCCAGAACGGATACCGTTTAGTTGAGATACCTAAGAGCCGGACGCTGTTCGACCCCTCGCTCATGTTCAACACACTTGAAATTTGTCGGCTTCGTCGCGTCGCCGCCCTTGTATTCCGGCAATGCCGGATAGGCACAGACTGGTCGTTCAGCCATGGGTTTTCCGGGCTCTGAATTACTATGTAATCAAAGATGATGGCGCAGCACCTTGTTCCGTCCATGCTACCAATGACATCAGCACATCGCGATCAGGGGTGGCAGGCACATCGGACGTGAATGGTTGTCCCATTGCTGTTGCTCCGGGTCCACCAAAGCAGTGGCCCATGCCGGGAACGAGAAAGAGTCTGGCAAATTTGCCGCCCACATCAGGCCCCCCAGCACTTGTCGTAACCCGGTCGTAGTAGTTCACGACTTCGGAAAAAGGCACGACCGGATCGGCGAGCCCCGAATAAATCAGAAGCTTGCCTCCATTCCGGGCAAAGTCTGAAAGGTCGCTTGCATTGGCGTTGAGCTCGCTCGCAAGTCGAGCATCCACACGGTCCAGATCGTGGTCGAAATCGAAATGCTCAGGCACAAAATCCTGACCCAGTGCCCATTTGAACAGATAAAACTGCTGTGCTGGCCAGATAGCCGGATCGCCCTGCATCACCGGACCCAGCGGCATGCTCTCACTCCCCGGTGTCAAGCCCGCATAAATCCGCTCCCCCGTACGGGAATTGACCGGTCCTGAATAAAGCCGCTGCAGCACTTTCAACTGAGGCGCCGTAATACACTCGTCCCCCGACTTTCCAGCTTTGCAAGCCGGCAGCGTCGTTGGATCGAAATGGCACTTCCGCGGATCAGTCAAAAACGCGTCTCCAACAGCCCCCCCGTCTTTACCAGCACAATGCGCAAGCACGGCATGTGATACCAGCGACCACTGGCCGGACGACAACTTCGCGTCAGGGGCAGAATTCAGGGCCGCATAGTTCCACAGGAAATAAGTGGAAACATGCGTTCGGTTGTGGCCTGGGTCACCGGCAAGAATGCCATCATAGTCTCGAGGATAGCGTTGCGCCTCAGCCAAGGCCTGCTGTCCTCCAGTGGAGCAGCCGGCAAAATAGGCATAAAATGAGTGAGGCTTATAAAACGCGTTGACCAGATCCTTCGCCACTCGCGTCATCTCATGCGTGGCGCGATAACCGAAGTCAATCCAGCGTTCCGGGTAATCGGCGATGCCGTTAATGTCTGGCGCGGTTCCCATATCTGTATTCGCGACGGCAAAACCTCTTTTTAACCCCTCGACCATTCCCATTTCGTAAGCGATCCGCCCAGCCCCGCACCATTGCCGGTGCCAAGGAAACGACCGTTCCAGTGTTCGAGCGGTAACCAGACTTCTACGCCAACCTTGCTGTCAGAACTTGGTGTCGCCACGACCTGAACCCTGCAAAACGCTGGCATGCTCGCAAGGCGCGTGTCCAGGTCCGGTGCGATTGGGGAGGGCTGTGTTGTGAAGCTTCCCTTCTGAACAACATAGCTCGAAACAATCTGTGCTCCACGTATGACATGGCTGTTCATCGCTGTACAGGCACCGGCCAAGGATGCCGCGCGGGCAGTAGAAGGTATGCCCATCAGGGTCAGGATACACGCACTCAAAATCCCGCCAGAAACAGCAAACTTACCAATTGCCATGGGAGAACCTTTCTCGTTTTCTTCTCGAGTTTTTGACGCTTTAGAGCGACACACTGTGCGAATTGGGGTCACCTTGCAGGTCCCCGTTACGCTGCTCTTTCAAAGATCAGATACTATTTGCACTGAATGATCGATAATACATGCGCATCCAATTGGATCTTGTGCGCTACACGTCGCAATGACACGGAAACGCGCACAAGTAGCTTATCCAATTTGACGAAAGATGGCTGGAAACGTGTTTCCAATGCTTATCGGGAAAAACCAGCGAATGGGGTCAGATATTGAGCACCGAACCCATCGAGCGTTGCACGGATGTCCGGAGTGGTATCGCCGTAAACAAACAGCTTCTCGACCTTGGCAAAATCAAGAAACCGCTCTGCGAATGGGGTAAAGGTCTGCTGAACGTGCGGAAGAAGCCCCTGCGTACGGTATTTTTCAACGATATGCACGACGCTTTTATCAGCATTGACCACATATTCATATGTCGTTGTATCTGGCTCTTTAGAAGTCGCCTCGACGATCTGCTCGATCAAAGTCTTGAAGGCCTCGAATTTCGTCGGATCAATGGATAGATGATAGATTGAGTAAATTTCGTTCTTCATGGCAGTTACCCCGAATGACCGTGTCTCTAACGTTCTCATTATAGATATAGGGTAGACAATGAGTATCCGTCTTGGTCAAGTGTGGCGTGGTTCCCATAATCGGTCATTGCGTAACAGAACATTTGCCAGAATGACGAGACGCCGCATAAGAGCGGTCAGAGCCACTTTTGCATGCTTTCCCTTATCCGTCGGCCTAAGCTAGATGCTTTGAAGATCCGGGTTATGCCGCATAGCAACCAGAGCAGGCATGTACAGGGCGTTTCTGACATGAATCCGACCACCCCGAATAAAGCTTTTACCCTGCCACTTTCCTGACTGTCTGGTGACAGGAGCCAGACCTGCGAGCGCAGCAACCTGTCCATTCTCCAGTGTTCCCAGTTCGGGAATATCAGCAATCAGCATCGCAGCCGTGGCTTCTCCAATACCTGGAATGCTGACCAGAATGGCGCGTTTTCGAGAGAGGCTCCCGTCTGTCGAGATCAGTTCGCTGATTGCCTGATCGACGCGGATTTCTCACACTTGAGGCAATTTCAGGTCATTTTGTAGAATTCAGTCATCCCACAGGAGCCCGATCTGGAATATTGACGATATTCTGCTTCTGGCGGCGGGTTCTGAACGCAGTGAGGGTGTCACGGCCTGAGAAGGCAGTGTTGGTGGAAGCTATGTGGTCTGTGCGCTGTCTGTTTCTTCAGATGGCCTGCCGGAGCCTTCGCAATCGTGCATGAGCGAGGGCGAATTCATGCTGACAGGGGAACATGTCCGGCATGGACAGGACAATTCGACGCACGCTGACCTTTACGATTGTCGCGATTTTGAGCAGTCGTGCGCGTATGGTGCCACAGGTCGCCGTCTCCAGGCTGGTCTGGCCAAGGGCCAGTCTTTGCAGAGCGGTCAGCAGGACATAGGCTGCGGCCGAGAACCACAGCCGGAGCTGGTTGGCCCGGATGGTGTGGGACGAGGTCCTGTCTGAGAACAGATCCATCTGGCATTCCTTGATGCGGTTTTCCATATCCCCGCATGCGCAGTAAATCTGTTCGTAGAGATGGCGGGGGTCGGACATTCCCTGCGGTAGCGTGGTGACAATAAAGCGATGATAGCGGTTGCCGTGGCGCCATTCGGCCTTGGCCACCACCCGCCTGCGGCGCGTCCAGCTGTCCTTTGTGATCCAGTCAAAGGAGGCGAAACCGCGCGCCGCTCTGCCTGTCGTGGCGGCTTCGTCACGAACCTCAGCGGACAAAGAGGCAATCCGGTCATACAGGCGGGTGTTGCCTGCAAGCCCAGACAGGAAGTCAACGTGGTTGTCTTCGCACCATGTCATCAGAGTGTCCCGGGAGAAGCCACTGTCCCCGCGCACCAGAATACGCACCCTGGGCCAGCGGCTCCTGATCTGCTCCACGATCCGGCGGATGTCTGCCAGTGCTTCCTTCCCCGGGTCCCTGTCTGCCGTGCGCAGGGTAGCGCTGAGGAGATGGTCCCCGCAGATGGGGTGGTTGCCGTCCTCCCCGCACGGCATCGCAATGTGCCAGAATGGTCGTTGAAAGAAACGACTGCGCGAAAGGACGGCAGATGAAGAATACAGTGATAGGCGTTGATCTGGCAAAGAACATTTTCCAGGTTCATGGAGCTTCGCGTGCGGGCGAGGTGATGTTTCGCAAAAAGCTGCGTCGTCAGCAGTTTATGCAGTTCATGGCCACGCAGCCGCCTGCTCTGGTCGTTCTTGAAGCGTGCGGGAGCGCGCATTACTGGGCCCGCGAACTGGCGGCATCTGGTCACGAGGTCAGACTGATCGCTCCGCAGTATGTGAAGCCTTTCGTGAAGCGGCAGAAGAACGATGCTGCCGACGCGGAAGCGATCGTCATTGCGGCCCGTCAGCCGGAAATGCGCTTTGTCGAACCGCGCACTCAAGCGCAGCAGGCCCGAAGCGTTCTCTTTCGCTCCCGCGAGCGTCTGGTGCACCAACGCACGGAACTGGTGAATGCCCTGCGTGCCGTTCTGTATGAATTCGGTCTCGTCGTGCCACAGGGGATTGCGCATATCAAACGCATTGAGGCCATGCTGGATGAGGCAGTTCTGCCAGAGCTTGTAAGGCAGGAATGCCTTGATCTGCTGCAACAGATTTCGGAGCAGAGTGTGCGAATTGATGCCAGAACAAAGAAGATCAGGATGCTTGCCCAGGGAAGTGAAACCGCCTGCAGATTGCAGAGCATGCCTGGAGTGGGTCCTCTGACCGCTCTTGCGATTGAAGCTTTTGCGCCTGACCTGCAGACCTTCCGGCGCGGGCGCGACTTTGCTGCGTGGCTGGGACTGGTGCCCCGTCAGTTCTCATCTGGCGGAAAGGAAAGGCTGGGGAGGATATCAAAAGCCGGACAGGCTGATATCCGCAGGCTTCTCATCATGGGTGCCATGACCCAGGTGAACTGGGCCAGCCGTAAGGCCCCTGCACCGGGAAGCTGGCTGGCACGGATGCTGGCCCGCAAGCCCCGTATGCTGGTAGCGATTGCCCTGGCCAACAGGATGGCAAGGGCAATCTGGGCCATGGCAACGAAACAGGAGGATTATCAGGATCCGGCCCTGTCCGTGGCAGCCTGAGCGATGGCTCGGCTCCCGCGGATGGAACCGGTAGGGGTGTGAGAGGGCGATGACCTGAATGGGCGCATGATCGTTTGATCCGGATCGGAAAAACCAGTATGTCTTTTCGTACTTTCAAGCACGCCCCGCAGATTTGGATCTGATCCGCTGATCACCATACCGGCCAGTGGCTTCTGAAAGGCCACATCAACAGGCCTTACAGAAGACCGCACACGATCACACGTCAATATGGGTCAGAAAACTCTTGCATAACGGACGGTAACCACAGAAGAAGATGTATAACGGCAGATAGCAGTTATGGCCGTAATATCCATGAAAGGCCCGGCCTTCCTGATGGCCATGGATACGGTCATCGGTGGCATCCACATCCAGAACGATCCGGGCGGCTGCGCGCTCATGCTGGTCCATGAAGAGCGTCACGAACAGGGTAGCCAGGGCCTCATGATCAGCAATGATGCGGCAGTAACGATCTGCCTGCTGCCCACTGCGCTCTAGCCGGTTCAGCGTGGATTTTCCTGCCAGTGCCGCACAGTTGGCCCGGCTTCCTGACAGACGTCCCGATACCAGACCCATGACAGGATCATGACGTAAAGCGTCATGGTCATTAAGGTCTTCATAGCCCAGTGCCAGGCCCATGATCCGCTGACGGACAAGGTCTTCAACCCGGTATTCCACAAAGGCAGGATGCCGCTCATCGCGAAAACATGCAGCAAAACGGCGGCTGAGACCCAGAATGTCATCAGCCTGCTTCACCAGAATGACGCCCCCATCCGAACTCATGCGACCCCCGTCAAAACGGGCCACAACACGCCGTCCACAGGAGGCTGGAAACTCATACGCGCCTGCGCTACACTCTGTCTGCATCGGGTTTTCTTATAGCTTACGAAAATTTCTTTTGTGCAAAACAGACTTTTTCATAATCTAGCCCGATGTACAACCCTTCCGTGAGAAATCCGCGTCGAACCTTTCGATCGAGTCGTGCGCCTGTGTGATTTCATTGAGTTCATCGCCGGCGCCTGGCATCTGCGCCGGATTGCCCAAAGCGTCGGCGGCAAGGTGGTTCTTGGCGCTCATGGGGTTTTCCCCGGTCCAAATGGAAGCACTAGGGAGTGATTGTATGATAGGATCCTTGGCAGTTGCACCTCACTCAGTGCCAGCAAAATCCATCCCCGTGGGCAGAAATCTGGCACGAATGCTTACGACCGAACACGCCAGGGTAACATCCCCGCAATCATGCCGAAGCTCATCGTCCTCGCCGACGCACTGCTCCGTAAAGATCGTCTCTGGAGACCAAAAGCCGCTTGATCACAACGGATACTCTCTCGACTATGCAGTATCTCTCGACGAACTGCCGCTGTCGTCGTGGTATCTCCGTCGTGAACCTAGTCCATTCCGGCGAAAAGATAGCACCGTCAAAATCCGAGACTAAACACTTTGCTCATTTCGTTCGAAATAATTCGATCGTTTGGTTTTCATCTGCCATTATCTGTGAACCCTTTTTTTGAATCCGTTAGAATGATCGCTAACGTTACAGTCAAGATGGCTAATACCGCCCATGGCAGTGTGCGAACACCGAATCCGATCAGCATAAGACCACCCAGTGCGCCGCCACTCGCGATTGCAGCATTCCACACGGTGACGATCATCGACTGTGCCAGATCAGCAGCCGTGCCAGCAGCACGCGCTGATGCAGTTTGGAACAAGGTCGCGGCACCTCCAAATGACAACCCCCACAGTAATATTGCGAATGTAACAGCTACACTGCTGCCATAGCCTAATCCCATAATGAAAGAGGAAACCGCGAACAGAATGATGCTTACAATCGTGAGACTACGTAGTTTTCGATCAATGTATGACCCGACAATCCAAATTCCAAAAATTGAGCTGAGGCCGAACCCAAACAGCGCTAAATCAATGTGATTCCCGAGATCGGAGAGTGCCGCGAATGGAACAATGTAAGTGTATATTATGTTATGGGAGAGAACAAACAGAAGAGTTGTCGCCAATATTCTTGCGACGCCGGGGACTGATATTACCTCATATATACGCATTTTAAGTCGTTCGTCTTCTCCTTGAAAATTAGGCAGAACAGCGGCGACCCAAACAACGAGCGCAACGGTAAGAGCAGATAGAAGCCCAAACGTTACACGCCATCCAAGCACGATCCCTCCCAGCGTGCCCAGAGGGATTCCAAACGAAAGAGCAAGTGGAGTACTACCATAGCGAGTGCAATCGCCCGCCCTTGCATGCTTTTAGGAACCATTCGGCTCGCGTATCCAGCGAGGAGAGCCCAAAGCAACCCAGCAGATATGCCAGCAAGCAGCCGTGCAACGAGCGTAATTGCATAAGAGTGCGATATCGCCGTCACCGTATTGGATACAAGAAACCCCAATACAGCCGACAAAAGAACCGTTTTCCTGCTCCACGTCTGAGTCAAAGATGTTAAAGGTATTGCCGCAATCATTGATCCGATGGCGTATATCGTTACGAGTTGTCCGACTGCAGCGCCAGAAACGTGTAAGCCTTGCCCTATTTGCGGGAGGAGGCCGGCAGGTACGCCTCCGTCAAGATCGTAATAAATCCAGCGCATGCCAGCGCCAGTAGTTTTCCTTTCGGCAGTTCGTGAGCGCGACGTCGGAGATCTTGAACCTCGTCTCGTGGTTCATCGATACACAACTGACTCATTGTTATACCCTTTCGCTGAGAAGTTTATTTCGGGGCGACCTAGCGATTAAGGTCTAGCCCGCCCATTCGCGCCTATTTCCCCCTTTATCATCAGAATGAGCGACATTGTGGTCCGCTATGTCAGGACAGACGAAGCCTGAGTCGGTAGAGCTTCCTCTTTTTCCCTAGGGACACCTAAACTTCACCAAGCTCTGTCTCTTCTCTGAGGCGACGCCGAAGGATCTTCTTATGGGGGAAGAACTTTAAACCTGAGGTTTTCAACGAAGTGGATTCGTAGGTCTATAAAAGAGATATTTTCAGGTTTATTATGGGGGCTTGAGGCAAAACCACTTTGTATATTTACGTAAAGATTGAGACAACCATTATAGATTGTTTGTTTAATTTAGACCAAAACTCGACAGCGTTGATATCGTTCACATTCGATTTGTCTGTTTAGCTCACATCGCAATCCCCGCCTCCCGTCGCTGCGAGAATTCCCAGGCGATAGATGCATTGCTCTTCGCCACCCCGGAGACCGCATTGCAGATCTGTTTCTCCAGAGATGGCGTCCACGGGACAAGTTGAAAGCCCAAGCCGTTGTCAATCATCGCGTACCGCCCTGATGCAAGAGCAAGACGTTTCCGATAGACACCGGCCACGTTGTCGCCAGGAGCAACAAAGTCGAAGGCCTTTCCCTCCTGCAGCGCAAGCCTTTCGCCCAGTGCCCTTACCTCCCGATTACGGAGCGCAGTGAGCAAGCCACGCTCGAACTTGACGCGCTCCCCCCCTTCCCGTTGTGCGAACCCCTCCCGTGCGAGATAATCAACGCGCTGACGCATCGCATCCCGCACCTCAGCCCCGAAACCACCCCCCGAGTTCCGGCTGTTCCTTCGCTACAGCCTGTCGGTCCAGCCACGTCGCCCCCTGCGCCTCCACCTGCTGGTCTAGTGTGAAGTCCGACCGCACCGCCAACGCAACACGTGCCCGTCCTTTTGCGTCCTCGAACCGGCGCAATTCAACGATCGCCCCCATTGGAGCGTCGGTGGTTGCCTCCAGGCTCGGAAGATGGATGTGGTGCGTACGCCCATCGATCCCATCCACCACTGCGAAGGCCGTGCCCCTTCAGCTCATCATCCAGCCCGCGCCCGACCAGTTTGCCGATGACGGGATGGGCGGTTTCCTCGGCGGCCAGCACCCACGAGGATTGCGGGCGCTCGACGCCCTGCTCGGCGAGACCACGGTGGATCCGTTTGATGATGTCGTTGCGCTCACCCATCTCACGCAGCGTGGCCTCCGCGTGTTCCTCCAACGCCCACCGACCCGGCCCGATCTGCTGCGCCAGCCCCAAGCCTTCCAGGCGCCGGAGACGGCCCACCTTGAGTACCTCGAACGTATCGGACCGGCGATCGGGCGTGGGACGCATGTCGATGATCCCGTGCTCATTTGCATCGCGCTGAAGCTGGCGGTCAAGCTGCGTCCAGCGATCCGCCTCGACCTGACGTTCGACGGCACGCCGGATCTCGATGTCATTGCGCACACCAAGCTCGCGGGTCACGAGTTCCTGCGCACGACCACGCATGCCTTCACGGATGTAATCGCGCGAGATTACCAAGTCCTCGCCGTCCTGCGCCTTGCCGCGCACGATGACATGGACATGGGGATGTTCGGTGTTCCAGTGATCAACCGCCGCCCAGTCGAGCTTCGTGCCGAGATCATGCTCAGCCTGCATCATAAGATCGCGCGTGAAGCGCTTCAGGTCCGCCATTTCCACCGCATCATCTGGCGAGACGATGAAACGAAAATGGTGACGGTCATCGGCACAGCGCTCGGCGAAGGCTTTGGGATCGACTTCGTCCTGTTCCGGGCCGAACATCTTTGCCTTCGCGCCGTCCTTCGTGACGCCCTCGCGGCGCAGATAACGCAGGTGGGGCGTCAGCGGTGCGGCCCGAGGGCCGTGCTTCACCACGCGGGCCTTGATCACCACCCCACGCGATCGGGTGGTCAGAAACCGGTTGGCATGCGCGCTCGCGACACGGCCACGCCCGAAGGTCGAGCGACCACTTCCTCCAGTTCCCTGACGTCCCCGCCCCATGCCCCCAGCACGCTGGGTTGCCGCCAGGGCCTGCGCGATAAAGGGACGTGCACGCTGGGCGCCAGGGGAACGGATGCGTCCGGGACGAACCCGGAAATCGTCGTCATTCTTCATGCTAATGCCCGCGATGTGCGCGAAATGGCGGTAAACCGCCAGAAACGGGAACCGGCAGGCTTCAAAGCTCCGCGCACCTCGCAGAGGGTGCCGAAAATCCGCAGAAACCCGCCACAAAACCACCCCCAACCGTGCCGCACCTCGCGGCTTTTATCCTGCCTATACGCTACCCCCCTCCCCCAGCGTCCCCCTGCACCCATCCCAATCCGGAACCGGCAGCCAGAAAAGGACCGGCATGCGCCATCCCGTCATGGTTGATCCCTCCAGCCGACCGAAACGAAGAGGCCCGATGATGAAGCCGGTGGGACAAGGCTCGCGCCTGTCGTCATCATCCCACGCGTTGGAGCCCGCACAGGACCGACGAACAGGTTCTCGGTGGAGAGGTGTGAGACTGGCGAGGCTTCCGGCAGTTGGCGAGGAAATGTCGGAACAGCGTCATCCCCCATCCGCCGTGCGACCGCAGCGACATACGCCCGCGTCTCGTCGGGCAGCGATCGACCGGTTGCCAGATGGTCGTCATAACGCCCGGGACCGGCGTTATAGGCAGCCAGAAACCCGGCATCGCCATAACGATCGTGCAGCCAGCGCAGATAGGCGGCGCCGGCGATGATGTTGTCATGCGGGTCGAACGGATCTGAGCCGAGATTGAGGGTATGGCGCAGCTCACGCCACGTGCCGGGCATGATCTGCATCAGCCCCATGGCGCCCGCCGACGACACGGCATGCCGATCGCTGTCACTCTCGATGCGTAGCACCGCACGGATCCACGACGGCGGAATAGCAGCCTGCGCGGCGGCCTCCTGCACCAGCCCGTCGAGATCCTGTGCGTGCCCCGGAACCGGCGAGAGCACCAGCGCGAGCCCGAACCGGGCGAGCGCCAGGCCGCCCGTTCGACAGAAAGCCGCCCCCCTCATCAGAAATCCTCCGGTGTGAGCAGGTCTAGCGACGGATCATCCGGGCGATGCTTCGGCGGCGAGAGGGAGAGCTGCGGCAGGACAAATTTCCGGCGCCACGACTCCCATGCCCGCGTCACCGCTCCGGTGCCGGGGTAGAGATGGGCGCAGTTGACATAAGGGGGATCGGCATAGCCGAGCCGGAGACGGGAGAGTGTCATTCCCGGCCTCCCTGACGCTTTGTGGCGCGCGCCCAGACAAGGTTCCAGACGCGGCCGCCGCGACCGGCCTGGAACAGGGTGGCGCGGATCGGCTGGGCGAGCGACGGATCGTCCAGCAGCACCGAGACGTATTCGCCAGCGCGCTCTCCGGTGCGGGTCCAGCCGGCCCCGATCTCCGGCGCTTCGGCACTGTCACCGAGATGAATGCGATAGTCGGGGGCGTTCTCCGCGTCCGTATTCTCGACGCGCGCAAAAGTCAGTTCCGCGTCGAGGGCGAGAGTGCGCAGGCGGCCGGCGAAGCCGCTCGCCGTGCGCGTGAAGAAACCGATCTGGCTCATGGGTTGAAAGCTTTCCTGTCGAGAATTGAGATGATGGCGGACAGCGTCATGGCGTCACTCCAACGGAGGCCAGGCGCTCTTCACGGGAGCGGGACGCACCATCATCGTGGGTGGTCGTCGACCCGGATCCGTCAGATCCGGAAGGGGTTCGAAACGCGGGGGCGGCGGTTCGGCGTCACCTGTGCGGAGATAGACAGGCGTGGCGCGACCGATTACCGTGTCGGCCGACAGGACGCCGAAATAGCGCCCGTCGAGACTGGTCGGGACCGCCGGGTTCATGACAAAGACCTGTCCCGGGCCGAGACGGATGCAGCCGCGCCAGACGGGCAACGGACGCCCCCGATGATCGACGGGTTTGGCGTCACCCGCCGCCTTGCCGTCGATCGTGACGTGCGGGCCGAGGCGGCAGACGGTCTGACCGGTGAGTGCTGCCACCGGCTTGAGCAGCGGCACGCCGAAGGGCAGATAGCCACGCGTGGCCAGCAACGTCGCGTCGCGCTCGGGCAGATGCAGCGCCACGATGTCGCCGACGTGCAGCGCCGGAGTGGGTGTGACCCGATAGAGACCCACCGGCACGCTGGCGGTGGCGTTCCACACCCAGCGCGGACTGGGCGAGACGCCGTTCGTCGCCAGGGTCGTGAGAGTGGCGAAATACGTGGTGAAGAGCCAGGCGCGGCGGGTCATGACGCAGCCCTCCGCCAGAGCCACGCTTCATGCCGGGCACGGCCATAGGACGGCGCGGGCCGACTGGCGCGCAGCCGCGCATCGAGATCGCGCCAGTAGTCCGGGCACACAGCGCGAGGATCGAGGCCCTGCCGCTCGATGCGGCGGATCGTCTCGAGCACCGCCCGGACCGGCGCATCACCGGTCTGGCGCAGCAGCCTGTCGGCAGCGCCGGTGATCCATGGCAGGACAGCCCATGGTTCGCCCGGCGGCATGGCACGCATGATGTCGATAGACACCGTGACGGCACCCGTGTCGCTGGCAAGCCAGCGCATCAGGGCGAACACATCGCCTGCGGCGAAACTTACGCGGCGCCTATGGCGGTCAATTCTGACACTGGTCTCAGGGCAGCCGAACCGCAACCATTGCTCGATGCGGGTCTCGATCCAGACCAGATCGAGCTGCGCGCCGAGGGGGGAGCGAAGATCGTTCATGACGGTTCTCCGACGGGAAAGGGTAGAATGGCGGCAAGGCGATCGCGAGCGCGTTGGGCCATACCTGGGTCGATCTCGCAGCCGACATAGCGGCGGCCGGCCAGCCGGCAGGCGACACCGGCGGCGCCGGATCCGGCGAACCAGTCGCCCACAAGGCCGTCGGGCGGGCAGCTCACCCGCACCAGCAGGTCGAGCAGTGCCACGGGCTTTTCGGTGGGGTGGATGGCTCGGCCATGAGCATTGCGGAAGCGCTGCACCGAGCGGGCGAGGCCCGGGCCGCCGTCGAGACTACGGTAGGTCGAGGACGGGATCGCGCCGGTATGCGGGGGACGCTTCTTGCGACGCACAACCCGCGCCCGGGCGTCATCCGTCGTCGCGACAGCGTTGTAGACGGACTGCCAGCGTGCGGAGGCAGGGTAGAACTGCACGACCAGTTCGTGGACACGACGGAACCGGTCGGCATGGAACACGCTGCCGTTCTGCTTTTCCCAGACGATTTCCTGAGCGTGCCGCAGAGCGGCCGCGCGGAAATCGCCGCTCGTCGCCATGAAGCTGCGCAGGGAGCCGAACACCCAGAGCGAACCGGAGGGCGTCAGGGCCTGTGCCGCGAGCGGTAGCCAGCCTGCGATGCGACGATCCCAGGACAGGGACGTCTCACCGTAAGGTGAATCAGCGACGATCAGGTCATATGGTCCGTGCGCCGGCATGACGTCGCGGCAGTCGCCGCAGAGCAACGTCATGACGGGGCCTCCACACCGACCAACCGGCAGCGGCCGTTGAGCGGCCGGGCAAGGCGGCGGCTTGGGCTGAGCCGGATCGGGGACGAAAAATGCGGATCGGTTCCGCTGTCGCCGCAGTGCCCGCGATCGCCCTGAGGCACGGAGAAGACCGCACGCCATGGACCATGCATTGGGTCGCGCGCGGTATGCATGTACAAAGAGTCTCTATTTAGACTCTTTAGAGAGAGGCGATTTGTCATTATTTTCCAGTCCCTTATCCATGATTTTCGCATGCGATAGGCGTGGATTCGACGGTCGATAGGCGTGTCCGCTCAGAATTATCGACAGGGATACCCACAGGTTTATCCACAGAGGGGCCGCCGATTGGGCGAAAGCGCACGTGCTCTGGCCTGTTCAGGTCGGACAGTTCGATGCGATAACCGGGAAGAGTGTTGCTGCGGGCCACACGTCGAAGGAGAGCCACAAATGCTACAAGCGTCTGGGTGATCCCTGTCTTGCGATGCAGATGGGCGACCTCAAAGGCCCAACCGTCACGTTGCCGTCCCGCATGCCGTCGTGCGATCAGGTAGAGCAGACGCTCGAAGCCGCTGGTGAGAGTGAAATAGGCCGGGTCGAGCGCAAGCACGGCCCGGGGGTAAGAACCGCCTCGCGCAACCAGGCTGCGAGACGGATGTGAACGACACCGGCGGAGATCCGCCAGTCTTCAATCCATGGAGCGCCGGTCTGCTCATCGGTCCATTCGGACGCGCTGATGACGACGTTGGTCCGGCTCAGCCGTTCAAGGCCGTCTGGCAGACGCTCATAATATCCGCCCGACACGTCACGACCGGGAAATCCGAGGATTTCATATCGTGTAGCCTGCAGGACCGATGGGATTGGCACGCCGCAACGCTGCGCAGCAATCATCGTCGATGTCGCCCAGATCAGGATGTCCGCATCCCAGATGGTCGCAAGGGCCATCGGGGACGAAACGAGGATGTTCTGGCTTCCCTGCCTGAAGCGCAGCGGGGCGCGGCGGCGTCCCTTCCCCAGTGCGAAGAACGCATTGGACATGAGCAGGCGCGGCATGCAGGGGTCATGACCGCCCCCTTCCGCGCCGCGCGACGCCCGCACGCATGAGGATATAGTTTTTGGAGAAAATGGACTTTGAAATGCCGTTCTCAACCCACGTTTTCAGGTCGCCGATCGTGTAGGTGACGCGATTACCCAGCTTATAGAAGACGGGGCCACCGCCAATTGTGCGGTATCGCTCGAGTGTTCTTGGTGAAATACCGAGCCATTCGGCAGCCTGTGGGGTTCGCAGATGCCGTGCCGGTCTCGGTTGGGGTCTTTTTCGGACCATGACTGTTCTCCACTGAAACAGGACGTGGCGTAACGCCGCGCACTGGGGCGGAGACTGGCGAAAAAAAACGCTCGGGGGTGGTGGACGAAAACAGGGGGTGTCCCAAGAAATCGTCCAC
The DNA here is from genome assembly GCA_018903425.1 of Zaprionus nigranus. Lineage (NCBI taxonomy): Eukaryota > Metazoa > Arthropoda > Insecta > Diptera > Drosophilidae > Zaprionus > Zaprionus nigranus. The sequence goes on along the minus strand of JAEIGD010000013.1, from coordinate 938,982 downwards.
CCCCTGAACACCGAAGATGCATTACGTTCAAGATGTCCGGTGATCTTGCGCAGGACAGAAGATGCCCCGATATCTGAAGGAGAAATCTCGATGTTCTTAGCGGGCTGCTCTCAGAGCCGATGTCGGAAACGGGCGCCGGCCGTATTGCAGCAGGGCGAGATATTCGCCAGCAGCAAGTTGTTCACCAAGGGTCAGCAGACGCTCGACGCGCGCACGTTGGTGAACGTCCTTCCAGATGGAACCGCTCAGGGTCTTCACTCCCGGATCCGTCAGTGCCGCGATGTCACGAGCCGTGGCCCCGGCCTGTTTGGCGGTGAGAGCCTGCAGCGCGTGGGCAAGCCGCCTGATCCTGTAGCGTGTAGGCCGAAAGGTGTTGGGCAGTGGACCTGCCGTCCGGCCATACAGACGCTCGATGAAGCGACGCAAATGATGCAGGCGAACCCAGCAGGATTCATCAAGGGGGATCACGACGGCTGCCCGTTCGTGGCAATCATCGGAGATCCACAGCCGGAGTGGTCCACTCCGGTCCCCTACGATGACATGGAGGCCATCGTCCGCTCGGACTGCGTTGATCTGCGGCGTCAGGATCAGCGGAGCAAAATGCGCGGCCGAATAGATTTCGGGCGCGCGGACCAGCGCGATGACGGCCGAGAGTGCCTCCGGTGCCCAGAGCGCGGGGACGCACCACGCGGGGATCGAAGGATCAACAGGGAAATCGGAGCCCCCACTGGCGTGCGAAAATGTGCAGATTTCGCTCACGGACTACCTCGTCAGCGTCTTCGTATTTGGCAAGCGTTCGATAACCACGGACATAATCCTGATTCAGGAAGAGGAACTCCTGTGCGAAATCAGGAAGGTCGAGCGTGAGCGCCCTGTCAAGAAATCCGGAAGTATGCCAGTCAGGTCGCGTCTGCATCGTCGGCCAATCTCCTGCCATTACAGTGACGCGTCAGCCGCGGGTCATCACGAGCGGCATATGGTCAGCGCACGGCGTCCGTCGAAGGAAATAATGTGAGGCACGCGCTAATCGTGCCGATAAAGGAACGTTCCGTTGCCTTGACGGGCTTCGGGGGCCAGGCGGGCAAAGGAGGCCGCCCCAACCATTGCTGCACCGATCATTCCCAGAATAGCCTGCCAGACCGGCGAGGGATTGCCGAGTTGGACGAGGCCAGCCGTGGCCGAGTATCCGGCAATAGAAGCCGGGAGACAGAAGGCAAGCACCACGGCAAGTCGGATGTCTGGACGTTGGATCGACGTGAGCACGACACGAAACAGCCACAGCACAAAAATGCCTGCAACAATACCGAAAAAGACGGCTGCAAATCCGGCACCCATACGATATGTCCAGAAGAAGACGATCAGTCCGGCCATCGTGGGCACGGCCATTGAGACAAGAGTAAAGAAGACCCAACAGAGCAGTCCGGTCCCCACGACCCACGAGATGAGCCCGATGACAATCATCTCCACCTCCGGCAAATAGTACGGGACATTATAATACGTACCGTTCGGTAGTTATTCCAGAAAAAAAGACATGTCTGATAGCGAGGATTGCAGATATCTCCCGTTAATGGGGCTGCCGTAAAAATGCCCCGTCTGATGTGCGGGAGATCAACGTCGCGCCGGGCTCATTCCTCCGAGCGGCGGCGCGTTGTCGCGACCCGGGCCAGCGCCTCTTTCAGTTCGCGCTCGATCTGCCGGCGCTCGCGGCGGCTCAGGTGAAAGCTGCTCAGTTCGGCACGTAGCATCTGGATCTGGTCGTGTAGCGTGGTCATCGTCCTGCTCCTTTCGTTTCTCGAAGACAGGACGGACGCCTCATGCGCACGGAAGCCGGGTCAATGATCGCCGTAGGCGACCGGCTTGCCGGCACGCGGGGGAGCCGATTTTGTTCGGTGTGCCCGAAGGGTGCGCCGGGCAAAATTGGGGGGACCGCGTGTCTTGAGGCGGTTTCCGTGCGCATGGGCACAATGGGAAGGCTGAGGGAAAGCCTCATGTTCCTCCTGCGTCTCACGTCGGGCGACCAGCGCTGCCGCCCACGCGCCGAAAGGGCTCGTGGGAAAAGAAGCCCCGGAAGGCCCCGCCCGGGGAGACCGGGCGGGGTTGGTGGTGGGGAGCTTACTCCCCGTTCCGGCTGCGGGGCCGGGTCCAGATGAGGGTGTAGCCTTCCCCTTCCTCGTCGGTGAACAGGTTGGCGAAGATCGGGGCGGCGAAGGAGGGATCGTCCAGCTTCAGGCTCAGATAGGTGCGGCCTTCGTTGGAGCGGCGGGTCCATGCGGCGCCGAGTTCAACCCGTCCGAGGTAGACGCGGTAGTTGGGGGCGTTGTCGTTGGCCCGGTTGGTTTCAGCCACCAGGCGGACGTTGCGGGCCTGCAGGGCCAGGGTGACGATTTCGCCTTCGAAGCCTTCGCCCACCTTCTTGAAGGAACCGATGTTAGCCATTGTCGTATCTCCATGCTGTTATCGGGCCGCGACCACCGTGGCCTCGATGGCGATCGACCAGCCGGAGGCGAGCGGCAGAGCACCCTTCAGGGCCGCAGCGCAGCGGAGGACGGCAGGGGCGGAACTTTCTTGGCTCGCGAGGAATGACGGCGCAGCCGTCAGGGGAAGAAAGTTCTGGAACGCCGTTGCGACCAGCCGATCGAGGCGTAGCCGGTCTTCGGCTAGATCAGCCATCCGACAGAGGCCATGGTGTGCGGACCCGACAGCCCCAAGGAGATACGATGCCGGCATGACCGGTCCGTCAGGTGGGGAACGTGCGACACAGAAGAATATCGCGCTCGCCCGATGCGACCGTCCTCCATGCTGGTGACGTGGACTACGGCCAGACACCCGCCCCCGACTGCCGCGTCCCTGCTGCGAACGGTTCGGGCCGCATCCTATGGACCCGTCGTTCCAACGAAGGCTGGTCAGCCGGTTGCCCGCTGGACGATCCCTCCTTCGCCGCTGCTGTTTCGACCTGTTCGCCGACGAGGAAGGGGGCCACCGCCTCCCTCATCCATCGTCCCCGCAGTTGGAATGGGGCGAGAGGTCACGTCCCCCACCCGAACTCTCCGGGCGGGGCCTTCCGGCGCACAGGTAATCCCGTTTGCCTCAACCGGCAGCGCGGGCAATGGGGAGCCCGACGTGTTTGTGTGGTCAGTCGATTAGCCGCGACCGACTGTTACCCCGTTTTTGCGGGAAGGAGTTCGTCATCTTATTCAGCAAGCGTTTTTTCAATAATCCCGAAGATATTCGAGGAAATCACTATTTTGCCTGTTTACATCAGAGTTATCCGTAATTCTTGATGCATCTGTCTGTTTTACGGTTCGCTCGATCAGATTATTATCTCGCAATGGACCGACCAGACTACCAAGAAATTCTTCATCGGTTTTATACAATGTCCAATAGGGCCAGACGGTTACATTACCTTCCAGAAAATGAAGGGGCAGTTTGCCATGACGCCTGTGATATCGGACTGTTTCTCCTTCCAAAGCCCTATGGACAGAAAATGAATATCGTCCAGGTTCAGAAGGGAAAGAAGTTGCCAAAATGATGGACTGCTGCGCGAATCATGCAAACGAATATTGCCGTATTTCTTTGTTAGACGCCGCAACTGCTGTGTCAGATGAATTTTGCTCACGACCTTCCGCTGCGACCGGATAACATCCTCCAGTGACAGACTTGCATGAAGCAGCGCACCCTCGCCGTTGATCCAGACAGAAACGTCCCCGAAAAAATGATCCGTTTCTTTATGCGACGACGCGTCCTGTGGATCACTCCCGATTTCGACCTGTCGATTATTGTCCATTTTCCTGTCCTCTTCTCTCACAATGACACTCGGTTAAACGATAAATTTTCCATTTGCAGAGCACGGCAAGTTACTGTCACCAAGTTCCTGTTTGCAAATTCCATGACATGGTCACCCCATGTAAACCACGTGAGGTGTCACGAGAAAGAAACTGACGCTCACGCGCCAGCCTCCTTGCGGAACCGCCAGACCGGGATACCCATCTGTTTGGCCTTGTCGGCCAGATTGTCCTGAATGCCGGAACCCGGAAACACCATGACCCCGACGGGCAGGACTTTCAGCAGCGCATCGTTACGCCGGAACGGGGCGGCCTTGCCGTGCCGGTTCCAGTCCGGCTTGAAGGCAATCTGCGGAATTTCGCGATGATCGGCCCAGCGGGAAGCGATGAATTCCGCGCCCTTGGGCGAGCCACCGTGCAGCAGCACCATATCGGGATGCTTCTCGCGCACTTTGTCCAGCCGGCTCCAGATCAGGTGATGGTCCTCGTAATCGAGCCCACCGGTGACCGCGACCTTTGGTCCGGGGGGCACCAGCAGTTCGGTCTCGGCCTTCCTGCGGGCGTTGAGGAAATCGCGGCTGTCGATCATCGACGCCGTCAGGGTGCTGCGGCTGACCAGCGAACCCGAGCGCGGCCGCCAGGGCGACATGGTCAGGCGTTCGAACTGGTCGCAGGCGAGGTCGCGGAAGATCTCGTAAGCGTTGCGTCGTTCCAGCAAAGTCAGCCCCTCGGCGATGAGGCGCTCCAGTTCCACCGAGCGGATCTCGCTGCCATCCTGTTCCTGCTGGCTGCGTTTCTGGGCCGCCTCGTTGCGGTCGAGGTCGCGCTCCACCTGCCCGACCATCCGGTGAAAGACATTGACGGTGGACCAGAGCAGCGGTTCGAGATCGGGCTCCAGCCGCGTGTCCGTCAGCGTGGCGGACAGGGCGTCGAAGATATCAGCCACCGCACCCTCGATCTGGCTGGCGTCGGGCAAGGACCTCGGGTCCGGCTCATCCTCGAAGGGACGGTGGCCGTAAAGCTGGAGTTCCGCCAGCACATGGGCGGTGGAAGAAGTGGCGTGCGCGGGTTCGAAATCATCCTGTGTGCGGGTCATGGGTCTGTCCTCCGGTTCTGGCCGCGCCCCTCGCGGCCTTTCCGGGGGCGGATAGCGGCAGACGAAGGCCGGTCCGGAACCGCGCAACGCGCGGCCGGAACGCAGTGAAGGATGGCAGGGAGACGGCTATTTTGCTTCGCGATGCAAAGCGCGGCACGCGCGGCGGAAAATAGCCGTCTCCGCCATTGCAGGCCCGGCCTGGCTGACGCCCGCTCCCCCTTCCAGAAAGGCTGCGCGCGCGCCCCATCCGGAAACGGGACAGCCCCGCACCACACCGGAAAGAAGATGACCCTCACACCCCCTTCCCGGCCCGCCTCAGTGCGTGACCGGATGCAGGAACCGCGCCACGTCCTGCGGGGCAAGCTGGGGATGCAGGATCGCCCGCATCGCGCCACGCCCGAGATAGCGGAGATCATCGTTGAAATCCACCAGACGCGGTGACAGCACGAGGCACTCGATCCCGGCTTCCTGCGTCCGGGCCTGCAGGGTCGTCACCGCATGGTCTCCAGCCGGGTCGTCATCGCGCAGCACGTAGAGGCGGCGCAGCGTGGGCGGAAACGCCATGGCGGCGAGATGCGCCGAGGACAGGCACGCGGCCAGTGGCAGAGCGGGCATGACCTCATGAAGCGAGAGCACCGTCTCGATCCCCTCGCCTGCCGCCAGCACGTCAGACACCGTGCCAAAGCGCACGGCCTGGCCGAGCAGGTCGCCCATCGCCCGACGGGGCATGACAACAGGGGCCTTGCCCTTTCCGTCCCGCACCAGCCAGGTGCGATGGATGCCGGTAACACGGCCTTTGAGGTCGGTCACGGCGGCGATCAGCGCGGGCCATGTCTCGGTCGGACTGTCGGCATCGGCGCGGTAGTAGCAGTCAGGATGGAAACGCAGCGCGGCCAATCCTGAGCGATTGGCCAGATCGCGGCTTCGCAGATAGGCGTCTGCAATGCCCGACAGAGATCGGCTGGCATCCCACAGACGGCGCGCAGCGTCCGTGCTGGTGCCACCCGTCTCGTGGCGCTGCAATGGAGCGGTCCGCAGACGATCCTCCGCACGGTCTGCTTCGGGATGCGGTAACGCCAGAAAGTTGCGTGCCTCGTCAGCGACGTCACGGAAATCAAGCAAACCCAGAGTCTCACGGATCAGATCGAGCAGATCGCCGAATTCACCCGTGCTGGCATCGGTCCAGCGACCAGCCGCGCCCCGCCCTTCCGAGGGGCCATGCAGGCGCACATAGAGCGAACGCCCCGGCGTGTTGCGCACGTCGCCGACCAGCCAATAATTGCCGTGCCGCCGCCCGGCAGAGAGGTAATGACGGCACACCGCCTCGGCGTTTGCCGCCAGGCGGCGGGACAGATCCCGTGCATCATGGTCCACCATCATGCCGCCTCCCTTTCCGTCAGGCGTTCGATCGGCCATGTCTCGAACAGCCGTTCCAGAACCTTATCGCCCCTCTCATCGACCGGCACGAAAAACCGCAATGACCACGAGATGATTTCCGAAAACAGGCCGTAGGCCCGCAAGCGTTCCCGCATCCCTTCGGTAAAACCGGTCAGTTCGATACGCTGCCGTCCCATAACCCGGACCCGCCGCACCTGCATCCGTTCGGCCAGATGGAGGACCGTTCCACCGTCCAGCAGTGCTGCGCGCGCGTCCTGCCCGGACAGCGACAGACTGCCAGCCGCCCCGGCACTCGTGGCCCACGCCACGGGCACGCGCCGGCCAAGCACGCGCTCGCCGTCATCGGTTTGCAGCCGGTAGACCCGGGCATGGTCCGTCGGCAGGCGCTTCCAGACCGGCAACAGCAGCCCCGTCACCATATGGAATTCGGTTACGACGAACTCATCAACCGTGCGCAACTCCGCCTCCCAAAGAGGGACGAAAGTCTCCTGATCAATAGGCTTCCAGTGGCTGGCCGAAAACGCGTCAACGGAGTGGAGTTGCGTCTCTATAGGCCTCACCAGCCGGATGCGCCGCTCATACTCCCCTTCCTCCGTCACCAGTCCCGGAGCCGGGATGCGAACCGCGACGCGTCCGGACTGCGTGTTCTGGACGTATCCGGACTCCCGTTCACGACCGAGACCACGTGCTTGCGGTAGCGTAACGGGTTCGGACCGCCTGCGTTCCCGAATGGTCAGCAGTTCCGTATCAGCCCCGGTTTCAGCGTGCGTATGAATGATCTGTCGTGCAAGGATGGTGAAGCTATCGGCACGCAGCGTTTCCAGCCCGGCATCATACACACCAGCCGTTCTTGCAGCTTCCACTCGTCCGGCCAATAAATCCTCAAAGGTGGCGAACAGCAGATTCTGCAACGCTACCGGCAGAGCCAGCATCCTGTTCAGGAAGGTGGAAATCGGCGGAAGTTTATCCTTCAGCCCATTGTCATCCACGAGCGAAAGACCCGTCGCCGCCTCGAAGTCCGTCAGCGTGCAGCCTTCAACCTTTTCACGGGCAAGAAGACGGTAGAACTGCCGCAACGCATCCCGGGCATAGGGACTTTCAAGATTGTCTTCCGGCCGGAACAACCCCTGCCCGCCCGTCTGACGCTGCCCTCGGGTCATGGCGCCAAGCGTGTCCAGCCTCCGGGCAATGGTGGAAAGAAAACGCTTTTCCGCCTTCACGTCCGTGGCGATCGGTCGGAACAGGGGCGGCTGCGCCTGGTTGGTCCGGTTGGTGCGCCCCAGGCCCTGAATGGCAGCATCGGCCTTCCAGCCGGGCTCCAGCAGATAGTGTGCGCAGACGGCGGTTCGCAGCCGAAAGTTCGGCATGATAGGACCGGCCCGTACCTCCTGCATCCGAGAAGACCAGAATGCGCTTGGCATCATCCATGAATGCCTGTGTCTCGATCAGGCTGGCCGCTGCTGGCCTGCTTTCCACGGCAAGCCGGTCCCCCTTGCGCACCACGCGGCGCGAGCGGCCAGTCACCTCGGCGACAGAGTCCGTGCCAAAATGCTGGATGATCTGGTCGAGTGCGCCGGGCAGTGCCGGGAGTGCGGCAAGCTGTTCGATCATCGCATCACGCCGGGCCACGGCCTCGCGGCTCAGGACAGGCTTGCCGTCATGAAACACTGGCCGCGAATACACATGGTCAGACCCATCGCTATAGGGCTCATAAAGCTGAACCGGGAAGGAATGTTCCAGATACCCAAGGACATACTCCCGCGGGGTCACGTCGATCCGCAGATCATTCCAGTCTTCCGGCGAGATCTCCGCCAGCCTGCGTTCGGTCAGGGCTTCGCCTGTGGAGACAAGCTGGATGACGGCAGCATGGCCCTCGGCCAGATCGCGCTCGATCGAGCGGATCAGGGTCACGGTCTTCATGGCCGTGATCAGATGGTTGAAAAACCGTTGCTTGGTGCTTTCGAAGGCCGACCGTGCTGCCGCCTTGGCCTGACGATTCAGCGTACCGTCCGTGCCGGTAATATTGGCGGCCTGCATGGCGGCGTCGAGATTGTTATGAATGACCATGAACGCGCGTGCGAAAGCATCATAAATGCGGATCTGCTCCGGCGTGAGTTGATGCTCGACCAGTTCATATTCCACGCCATCGTAGGAGAGCGACCGGGCGGCATAGAGTCCCATGGCCTTGAGATCGCGCGCCAGCACCTCCATGGCCGCCACACCGCCTGCCTCGATGGCGGCGATGAAATCGGCCCGCGTCACGAAGGGAAAATCCTCCCCGCCCCAGAGACCCAGACGCTGGGCATAGGCCAGATTGTGGACCGACGTAGCACCCGTGGCGGAGACATAGACCACCCGCGCGTCCGGCAGAGCATGTTGCAGGCGTAACCCGGCACGCCCCTGTAAGGAGGCTTCCTGATCGCCCCGCTCTCCCTTACCGCCGGCGGCGTTCTGCATGGAATGCGCTTCATCGAAGATGATGACCCCGTCGAAATCAGTCCCCAGCCACTCGACGATCTGCTGGACGCGGGAGGCTTTCGCGCCACGCTCTTCCGTGCGAAGTGTTGCATAGGTCGTGAACAGGATACCCTCGGTCAGACGGATGGCGTTACCCTGCGGAAAGCGTGACTGGGGCGTGACCAGCAGCCGCTCCATGCCGAGCGCCGACCAGTCGCGTTGCGCGTCTTCGAGAAGCTTGTCGGACTTCGACACCCAGACAGCGCGCCTGCGGCCGTTGAGCCAGTTGTCGAGAATGATACCCGCGACCTGGCGGCCCTTTCCGGTGCCGGTGCCGTCGCCAAGGAACCAACCGCGACGGAAACGGACACCATCGGGGTCATCCTCACCGACACGGGCGAGAACATCCCATGTCTGATCGGCTTTCCATCGGCCTGCCAGATAGCGATCATGGGCCTCACCGGCGTAGATGACGGATTCCAGCTGCGCGTCAGAGAGCAGGCCGTCACGGATGACGGCATCAGGGAGGGTTGGCTTGTGGGAAGGCCCGGGCGGGCGCACCGAGGCCATGGCGGCTGACTGGACCAGTTTGGTGGGGTGTGGCCGCGCACCGGGAATTGCGATGGTCTGGAGGCGATAATCCTCATAGAGCGCGTCAGACAGACGTGTCGTCGCGGTTCCGCCTCCGTCCGGCGGCAGGATCTCGTAGGACAGGAACGCACCCTGCATCTCCGAGACCGTCCTTTGGCGGGATGCGACGGCTGCCTTGCGCCCGAGATAGCCCCGCACGGTGCGAGGCGAGGAGAGAGCAGCAGAGCGTGACACTGCCGACGACTGGTGCGCCTGTGGCTGACGGGACGGCAGATCACCGGTGATCCAGCCCAGCAGCGTCGGAAAATCGGGAGCCGTGCCGCGGGCCGCGACAAAATGCGAGGGCTCGGAAGCAGGTATGCGGTCGAACACCAGAACACGCGTTTCTACACCCGTTCCATGTTGCCGGTAGAGATGCCCCGCGACACCGGCCGAAAACGCCAGACGTGCCTTGGCCTGCAGAGTGGTGAAGCCATCGGTCCATCGCGGGTTGTCGGGGCAGAAGGACGCACCGGTCAGGGCGACAAGCCGCCCACCGGTCTTCAGTCGGTCAAGTGCGGAGGCGATATGCCGGAACGTCGTGTCAGGCGCCCGCCCCGCCACATGGACCGTCGCTGAAAAGGGCGGGTTCATGATGACGACATCCGGCTGAACGCTCTCGGGCAGATAATCGTGGATCTGGGCAGCGTCACACCGGAAAAACCGGGCCGTGAGGAACAGGGCTGCCAGCAGGTCGGAACGGCCCGGTGCGTATTCATTGAGGGTCAGGACCGCGCCCGCCAGTTCGGCGAAGACGGCCAGAAGACCGGTCCCTGCCGAGGGCTCCAGCACATGATTGCCGCGCCCGATATCCGCCGCACGAGCAAGGCAGAACGCCAACGGTAATGGTGTCGAGAACTGTTGCCAGGTCTGGCTGTCGTCCGAGCGGCGCGTCTGCGAGGGGAGAAGGGACGCCAGACGCGCGATGCTGGTGAGGAGTTCCGTGTCGCCCGAGGCGCGCGCAATCAGTGCCGGTCCATAGCGGCGCAGGAACAGCACGGACGCGGCCTCGGCGGCGTCATAGGCCATCTTCCAGTCCCATGCGCCCGTTGCGTCAGCCGCGTTGAAGGCGGTTTCCATGGCGTGACGCAGTCGGCTGGCGTCGAGCGTCTCCCCGCGATCGAGGTGGGACAAAAGCAACCCCGCGGCGGCAAAACCCCGCAGGTCGGGCGTGGGTGTGACAGGGCAGTCCATAACGGTGGTCTCCGGGAGGGAAGGAGGAACGGTCCCGGCACGCCTCCCTCTCCCGCGCCGGAACCACCCGGCCCAAAACAGCCCTCTCCCTTCCCGTCTCCGCCCACAGGAAAACGCCGGGCTTGAAGCCGCCACAATCTCCCCGTAACGGTTCTGTGAGGCTTACGCCTGAACCATTCGTACAGAAGGCATTGCGCATGAAGATTTCAGAACTGGTCGACCAGATCGCCGAGACGACCGACGCCAGCAAGACCGATACCCGCAAGGTGCTCGACGCCCTCGTGGAAGCGATGACCACTGCCGCCAAAAAGGGCGAGGAGATCTCGCTGCCCGACTTCGGCAAGTTCAAGGTGAAGGACGTTCCGGCCCGCGAGGGACGCAATCCGGCGACCGGCGACAAGATCCAGATCGCGGCATCGCGCAAGCTGGCGTTTACGCCCGCCAAGGCCCTGAAAGACGCGCTGAACGGCTGACAGGTCATGAAGGCGTGACGTTAAGCGTTATTCCTTTACGAATTTATCAGACTTGACAGATTTATCGAAAATGAGGAGGATGCGGCAGGAGATACGCCATGCCCCGAGCCACTGCATCCTCTTCCACCACAAAATCTCGCCGCCTTACGGCGAAAACGCGGAGCGGCGCCGTGGTTCTCAGCGCACGCGGCGCACAACCCGTTTCCATTCCTGTGGGACGCACTGTGCTGACATCGGTTGCGAGACAGGTGGGAACAGCACGTTCTGTGATCGAAAATCTCGGTCACGCGCTGGCGGAGACCCGGAAAACCGGACGTGGCGTCCGCTTTTCAGTCGAAGTCACGCCTGAAGGCACAGTCCGGATTGTGCATCCTCCGGAGAACCAGGACGTGGCAGACACACAAGCGACGGAACGCACGCCCGGTAGCGGACTTGCGCGCGCGAAGGCGCGTGGCGAGGCGCTGGCCGCCAGTATTCTTGCCCGTGAGGATATGGTAACGGCCGAAGAACTGGCGCGGCGCATGGGAACGACCCGTGTCACGGTGAATGCCCGGCGGCATGCTCGCCAGCTGATCGGCCTCGAGGGTGCGACACGCGGCTATCGTTATCCGGCGTGGCAACTCGATCGCGACGGTCGTCCATTCGCCATCATCCCGGACCTGTTTACCGCGCTGGGGGACAGTCCGTGGACCATCTACCGGTTCCTCACCCAGAAGCACCCGGAACTCGAAGGACGGAGCGCGGTCGCGGCCCTGGAGGAAGGAGAAGACCGTCGCGTCCTTTCGGTGGCGGCCAGTATCGCCGAGGGCACCTTCGCATAAATGTCGTCCGCGAGCCTGCCCCCCAGCAACTTCAGCGAGGCTGAGTTCGCTCTGACGACAGTATCCGCCGGTTCCCGTTATGGGCGTATCCTGCTGAGGCGGTTTTCGGACACTCTGGGGTTCGGCAAGAACGAGAGCCGGTTCAGCGATCCACGGGATCTGCCAGCACCTGAGCGGTTCGGAGTTCTCTACGTCGGTACCAGCCTCAAGGTCTGTTTCGTGGAAGCCATTCTGCGCGACAGTCGTAATGGCGTAATCGGAGCACTTCTGCTCGCTGAACAGGAAATCACGGATCGTGATTATGCGACGATCGAGGTCGTCGCTGATTTGCGTGTCGTCGATCTGCGAAGCGACAATCTCTTGAGAATGGGCATACCCAGCGATGTGATCGGTGGGTCGGACCAGCGACTGGCGCGACAATGGTCACTCGCACTCCACGACCACCCCGCCGAACCGGATGGTATTCTCTATCCCTCCCGGCTGAACGAGGAAATCAATCTGGCGATCTTCGAACGCGCCATCCCGAAACTATCCAGATCAGCAAGGGTACATCTTGATAGTATCCCCGAACTCGAGGATATTCTTGACCTGTTTCAGGTGGCCATCAGAGAGTGAGTAACCGGGTTATCCGAACCGATCGCCACCTGCGGTAAACGTATATTCATTGACGCGGATGGCGTCATCGACCGCTTCGTCCGATGATTGATAGTCCCACTCTTTTTCCAGAGAGCGATACAACCAGCGCGCCAGATCACGCAGCACGTCGATCATCTTCCGGTAAGCTCCCGGCGACTGACGCCTTGCTGAATATTTCTGGTCTGGTTCAGCTATGAAGCATGAACGATTTAAGAGATAGGGACGCGGTACTACCTGCGAGTGTCGCAGGTAGTACCGCAGAGAGGCTCCAAAGGAGCGGTAGAGAGACCGATGAGCGGGACAGGCTGGCGGACGCCTCGCGGATCGAGATCGTTTCGGATCGCCGCCGCTGGCACGCCCCTGAATTTCGCGCGCGAGTGGTCATCGCGTCCTACGAGAGCCGACGCCCCATAAGGGAGGTGGCTGCACAGTATGGGATCCATCCCAGTCTGGTGTTTCGCTGGCGGCGAGAGGCTCGGGCCAAAGCGCAGGCCAAAGGCGGGACATCGTTCATACCTGTCATGGTAGCCCCGGCCCCCGAGCCGCAGCCATCGGAGCGTCGGAGAGAACAGGGAACGCTGTCCGGCCAAGCCGTCAGCCTGGTCTTTCCGGACGGTGTGCGGCTGGAGTTCGACGCAGGGCTGTCCGCTGATCGTCTGCGTGAGATTGTGGGCGCACTACGATCATGATCCCGCTTCCTTCCACGCTGAGGATATGGCTGGCGGCCGGTGTAACCGATATGCGCCTGGGGATGCCCGGGCTGGCGTTGAAGGTCCAGGAAGCACTGGGTCGTGACCCTTTCGCGGGTGACGTCTATGCCTTCAGGGGCCGACGCGGCGACCTGGTGAAACTGATCTGGCACGATGGGATCGGCCTTTCCTTATATGCGAAGCGGATCGAGCGCGGGCATTTCCTGTGGCCTTCGGCAAAGGACGGAGCGATCCATCTCTCCCCGTCACAATTGACTTGTCTGCTGGAGGGTGTGGACTGGCGCAATCCGCAGAAAACATGGAGACCTGAACTGGCGGGATAATAAAAACCGCGCCAGGTCAGCATATACTGGTACCCCTTTTGAGCGCCCATGTGATCAACTGCCTTCATGACGGGAGACACGGACGACATCATCGCCTTGCGCGCGGCACTTGCCGCTGCCGAGGCGCGTGCCGAGGTCGCGGAAGCCCGTGCGGCCAGCGCCGAAGCGCAGATTGCCCATCTCAAACATCTTATCGCGCGGATGCGCCAGGACCGTTTCGGCGCCTCGTCGGAGCGGGGGGCGCCGCCTGCTGGCCCAATTCGAACTCGAACTGGAAGAACTGGAGACGACGCTCGCCGAGGACGCGCCCGAAAATGCGGCGGATCCCGCTGTCCGCACGACAGCACCCCGGAGCAACCGGGGACGCCAGCCCCTGCGTGCCGATCTGCCGCGCGAGCGGGTCGTCATCCCCGCACCGACACAGTGTCCGTGCTGTGGCAGCGATCGTCTGAGCAAACTGGGGGAGAGCGTCACCGAGACGCTGGAGGTGATCCCGCGCCAGTTCAAGGTCATACAGACGGTGCGGGAGAAGTTCACCTGCCGGGACTGCGAGAGCATCACCCAGCCACCCGCCCCCTTCCATCCGATCGCGCGCGGACGCGCCGGCCCATGGCTGCTGTCGACCATCCTGTGCGACAAGTTCCTGCAGCATCTGCCTCTGAACCGCCAGAGCGATGCCTTTGCCCGCGAAGGGATCGATCTCGACACATCAACGCTGGCTGACTGGGTGGGAGCCTGCACCGCGACGCTGGCCCCCCTGACTACGCTGATCCGGGCGCATGTGCTGGCGGCACAACGCCTGCACGCGGACGACACCACCGTGCCGGTTCTGGCGAAAGGCCGGACAGTCACCGGACGATTGTGGAATTATGTGCGTGATGATGGTCCATTTGGTGGGCCAGCACCGCCAGCCGTCTGGTTCCGGTATTCCCGGGACCGCAAGGGCGAACATCCCACGGACCATCTCACCGGCTAGACCGGCATTCTGCAGTCAGACGCCTATGCGGGTTATAATACTCTGGCGAAACCGGGACGCCAACCCGCGCCGGTTGTCTCCGCCGGATGCTGGGCCCACGGACGCAGAGGGCTGTTCAAAATCGCCGAGAGGGACAAGGCGCCCCTCGCCATAGAGGCAGTAGGCAGGATCGACGCCATATTCCAGGCCGAGCGCACCATCAACGGCCCCCCCAGAACATCGGCTGGCAGTCCGTCAAACAGACATAGCCCCTCTGGTCGACGATCTGTTCGACTGGATGCGGGAGTGTTGCCGGCGCATGTCGACAAAAAATCCCGTTGCCCACGCCATGAACTATTTTCTCAGACGTGCCGATACATTCACACGATTCCTCACTGACGGCCGGATCTGCCTCTCAAACAATGCAGCAGAACGCGCCCTGCGCGGCATCGCCCTGGGCAGGAAAGCCTGGTTGTTCGCCGGGTCCGATCGTGGCGGAGAGCGCGCCGCCGCCATGTATTCCCTGATCGTCACCGCGCGCCTGAACGATGTCGATCCCCAGGCATGGCTCGCCGATGTCCTGGCACGGATCAATGACATTCCCAATCCACGCCTCCATGAACTCCTGCCCTGGCACTGGAAAGCCCACCAGCAGGTCCACAATACCATCGCCGCCTGAATATGCCTGCGTCTCCCGCCGGATGCTTACATCTTCCGCTCCGCGTCAGCCGTCATGTCCTGACCCGACGGGCTATCGCGGCTGACGTCGATGCACATCGTGTATTCATGATAATAAAGCCCGCGTTGCGTGATTTTCGCGGTAAGCTGGTAAAAATTCCGCTTCTGAATTTGCGCCAGGCGGTCGGCAATTGCATGGAGTTGGGTGTCGTGCGGCGCATACTGGCGGGTCTCACGAGCGGCATGCCGGGCGTACCGATATGTGCCCTCGAACGACGCACCGTCACCCTGACTGGAAAAACCCCGGAAATAAATACAGGGGTCAGTTCTGCCCGATGGCACTGCCGACCGTTGCGATGCCGTGGTGACGTCGATCCCCAGGATCGCACATATCCGCAAAAAATCCTCATAGACGCTATCCCACCAGGGAAAGCCGTCCAGAGTGTTGCGATACCAGCGGCGGGCTCTTTCACGGGCCACGTCGGACAGTTCATCAATCTGATAAACCGTGACGGAGATGATCTCAGGCATCGGGATCACCTCCTTCAAGGGCGCTTGCCAGCCATTCGTTGGTGCTGGTCCAGCCAACGGACTTGTGCGCGCCAAGATCGACAATGTGCGCCCCTCCCCCGAAAGTTTCCAGACGGGGTCGGGAACATGTGTTAGCGTATTCGAAACCCCATAAGCCCGAGAGATGAAACTCTGCCGCGCATCTCAGGACGAACGCGATGACACATTCAGGGTCGCCACTGATGTCGTCACGGATCCACAGCTCCGAGCTGCGTTCGCCCGACAGGGAAAGCGTGAAGCCGTCGGCAACCCGGAATCCATCACTATCTTCCGGCTCGTTTGTATATAATTCGAGCGCACGCGCCGCGTTTTCATACGTGCCGACATCCAGGACACACGAGAAATGGGTGAAATAGTCGGCCATCGGGAAACCTCCCCATAAAGAAAAAGCCCGGAATGGATCCGGGCTTTCGCGAGAAACGGGTAAAACGATCTGGTGCGGTGTCAGACGCGCTCCATGAGTTTGCGTGCCTTGCCTTCAAGGTCGAGGCGCGTATCCTGGTTGCTCTTCGTCCGCGCGAACGCCGTGATGCCCTGAACGAAATCGAACACGCTTTCCGGTGGGCGGCCTTCCTCATGCAGCACGGTTTCAATGATTTTTGCCGTTTCCGGCTTCGAAAAGCCCTGACGCCGCAGGAACCGTTCCCGATCCTCCTCGTCACGCGCGACAACCTGCCTGCGTGATTCCTGAATCCCGGAAATGAACGTCGCTGCACTGGCATTTGCGAAATTACGCAGTGCTGGCGTCGCCTGATGGACAAAGCGGTTTGCCGCAAACTTGCTATGCCGTATCGTGATCTGCTGGAGGTTTTCCTGCCCCCAGATCAGGCGGTTCTGGCACACCCCGCGAAGGTAAAAGGAGGCAATCCCGAGACTTTTGCTGCCGACTTCCGAGTTCCAGGCGTAAAATCCCCGGAAGAACAGATCAGGTTCACCGTTGGGCAGACGTCCCGCCTCGATCGGATGCGTATCGTCGACAAGAAACAGAAAAACATCCCTGTCTGACGCGTAAAGTGTGGTGGTTTCCTTCGTGATATCGACATGCGGATTATGCGTCATCGTCGCCCAGTCGATGACACCCGGAACCTTCCAGTTCGTATCGCCCGTCCCGTTTCCAGCGATTTTGCGCACGGCGCCGACAAGTTCATGGTCCCAGATCCGGCCATAATCCGGGCCGGTGACAGCGCGCAGTTCCACACGGCCATCGCCCGTTTCCAGTGTCTTGACCAGTTCGGCCCGATGGGACAGCAGTCCGTGCTGCAGGTTGATGGCGGCGAACGGAGCCGGAAGGCTGCGCAGGTAAGACGACGGCGCGCTGACCAGACTGCACAACTGCCCGAAGGACCAGTGGGTCGGTGCAACGGGTGCGCTCTGGCCCGGCACCGAGAGGGTCAGCCTTTCGGCATTGTCGCGCGTGGCCTCGACGCGAATGGCGCGGCTCTCCACGGTGCGTGCGGTAGCCCGTTCCGCACGGTTCAGGGTCGCAGCGTGCAGGTCGGCGAGAGACAGATAGCGTTCATCGTCAGGACGGGAAAACCATTCGGACGATACACGGTGATCCACCCGGCCACGGGAAGGATCGAAGCGAAACCCAGTGGCGGGACGGGTCGAAGGAAGAATGGTCATGGAAACTCTCCTCTTGCGCCGGATATTCGGCACAAAAGGCGAAGCCGCCCTCTCCCTCTTTCAGGGCCGCTTCGACCCAAACATAAGGCTTGTTCGCGGTTTACTCCTTTACCGCATGACGGCTCGGCTTAAGGGTTGACGGCGCGTTGCAACTATGGCCGACACCGGCGCCGCCAGAATGGCAGCACAACGACAGCCGGATATAGCTTATCAGCCCACAAAACTGGCCGAACGGATGGGGCCACCTCTGGTTCACGCACAAGGTCCTGTCGTGGTGTCTATCGGACACGATGGATGCGGAGTTTTGTATCGACGCGCTGGAGGATGCGTCTGCTCACTATGGCTCACCGAGTGTTTTCAACAGCGACCCTGCTCGTGATTCACGATGTCCTGGTTCGCCGACGTGCTGGCGAAGCGTCATACCTGCACCCGCATGGGCGGCCGCAGCCTTTGGATGAACAACGCAATCATCGAACGTCGATGGTTAACTTTGAAATATGACGTTACCTAACGGTTATTTTTCCAGTCAAACACCTGAAAGACGTTCTTGGCCAAGTAGAGATCGATCGCCGGAACCGTTTCCAGTAGGTGGCTCGACGCGATTCAGACGGCGAAGATCTCGGCAGTGGACCTCCCAATCCGCAGCATGACCGCTGACTGCAGCCCAACCATCGGGGGCGACTGGATGATAGGGAGGTCGCGAGTTCAGGAACACGACGGGACATATTCTGGATGTGGCAGAGGCTTGAGGTGGTCCCGTCCGTTCGGACAGTTTTGCGGGCTTGATAAGCTATACCCGGTTGTTGTTATGCCGCCCTTCTGACGGCGTTGCTGTTGGCCATCTGGTCCGGGGTTAACCCCGGACCAGATGGCGTCGGCACGTCATGATACGCCTCATCGGGCGTTCGTCCAGCCAGCGCCGTATGCGGACGCCTTTCGTTATAATGGGCGATCCATCTGCCAAGCCCGGCCCTCAGCTCTGATCCGGTCTCGAACGCGTACAGGTAGACGCATTCGTATTTCAGCGACCGCCACAGACGCTCGATGAACACGTTGTCCAGCCAGCGACCGCGCCCATCCATGCTGATGCGGATCTGACGCTCTTCCAGTATCCCGCTGAAACGGGGTGTCGTAAATTGCGACCCCTGGTCAGTATTGAAAATGTCCGGGGCGCCATAGCGCATGAGGGCATCCTGTAGCGCCTCGATACAGAACTCCACGTCCATCGTGTTCGACAGACGCCAGGACAGGACCTTGCGCGTGAACCAGTCCATGATCGCCACGAGATAGAGAAATCCCCGTTTCATGGGAATATATGTGATATCGGAACACCAGACCTGGTCAGGCCGATTGATGACCAGATCCCGTAGCAGATATGGATATTTCCGATGCTCCGGATGGGGCACGGTCGTGCGCGGCTTCTGGTAGATCGCCCGCAGGCCCATGATCGCCATGAGCCGCCGGACCCGCTTGCGGCCCACTTCATGTCCCTGGCGGCGCAGATGCCATGTCATCTGCCGTGAGCCATAATACGGCGTTTCCAGGAACTGGGCGTCGATCAGCCGCATCAGCTCCAGATTGGCTTCGCTCTGTGGCACAGGCCGATAGTAGACGCCCGACCGGTTGAGTTGCAGCAGCGTGCATTGCCGGATTATCGGCAGGCATGCTCTCTTCGGGTCAATCATCTGCCGCCTCTGATCACGCCCAACCGAGCAGAGGCATCCCGCAAAAAATCCCGTTCCACCAGCAACTGGCCGATCTTGGCGTGCAGTTTCTCTACATCAGCAGGGCTGACTGAAGGTTCCGTTACTGACTTACCAGAAAAAAGGCTTGCCATGCCTTCGATCGCCTGGCGCTTCCATTGGGCGATCATCGTCTGATGCACGCCATGTTTCGAAGCCAGTTCCGCCAGCGTCAGTTCCCCACGGATCGCCTCCAGCGCAACCCGTGACTTGAACTCTGCCGCATACCGTTTCCGCGTAACCTTGCCCATAAAACCCGTCCTCGTTCAGGCCAGATGATAGCTTATCGCCCTGTCCGAAAAATGGGGACCACCTCTGCTCACGGGTTCAATTCCTGCGGAGTACTGCCCGACACCTCGCGCACAAAGGGCATTGACAAGAGAAGAATCGTCAAAATCAAAATAAGAAGGCCACCAAGAAAAAGGGCATTTGTGACACCTAAAAGCAAGGCAAGAGGACCGGCCAATGCGTAGCCAAGAGGTAGCAGGCAAAATGAGCCGAGGGAATCATAAGCCGACACTCGCGACAGTTTTTCTGCAGGAACAGCGCGCTGTAAAGTACTCTCCCATAGGACATTGACGTTGGCCATTTCCATGCCACCGACAAAGAAGCATGCAAGCTGCGCCCAATAGGGTAGTGCGATTGACAAGCAAAGCGGAGAGAGTGGATAGAGCAAAAGCCAAAACAAGATCGCACGAACTGGACGTTCCGGTCGCAATTTAAGAGAGATTACTCCTCCAAGGGCCGCACCCGCGCCCATCATTGACATTATTCCTCCCCAATGAAGGGCGCCTTTTGGGAGATGAGCGAAGCGCAAAGCGCCCAGAACTTCAAGAGGTGCCCACGATAGCGTATGGAGGATCGCAAAGAAACAAACCATGAGCCAGACCCAACGCCTCTGCTTGAACTCGCTCCAACCTTCTCGCAGATCCTTGAGTAATGACGAGCTTGTCTCTTGCGGAAATGGGCGATGCTCTGTCTTGACGCGCATCAACATCAACGCGCTTGCAATGTAGCTCAAGCTATCCAATGCAATGGCCCAGGCGGCACCACTGGTAGCTACGAATGCGCCTCCGAGAGCCGGCCCCACGAGCCCACTCAGGGAGACTGCAATCATTAGTACCCCCATTCGCGCGAGGCAACACCTCAAACGGCACAAGCTGCGTGAGAAACCGGTTACGCCCGGGGGCATCCAGAGCTCCACCGATGCCCACAATGGACACGAGGATGATCGTCAAAGAGAAGGACGCGGTTTCGACGAAAAGCAGCAACGCTAACAATAGCTGCGCTATCGCCCTCAACCCGTCCGCAAGAATCATCAGATAGCGAGGGGTATAGCGATCGGCAAGAACTCCGCCGAAGAGCGTTAGGACCACCAACGGCAACGCTTCGGCAGCCAGAACTGCACTAACACGCCCTGGTCCCGCTCCTTGTTGAAATAAAGCGAACGCAAGGGCTACGGGAACCATCGCGCTTCCGAGGCTCGAAATCGTAGTTCCGCACGCGAAAAGGGCGAAATTGCGCTGGCCGAGCACGCCTAGTCGACTACGTGATAAATGTCTATCCCACATATAGCAGGGATCCGTTACGGCTAAGAAACACCGATTAGCTTCCCGTCCGAAGAACTTTTTTAGACAATAGTCGATGTCTTGATGCGGTCGGCCGAGGTCCCTGTCTCTTGTCATAGCTCGCCCCCCTAGGCCACGCTTTCTGACCTGCACGATCTTGTCCAATTAACCATAAGCCCAGTTTACGGCTTTGCCGACCTAGTCGCAGCGATAATCGGGTACACTACCAAGCAGCTTATCCTTAAGCCGGAGGAGGCTCATTTTAGCACGGCCGAGCGGCGACAACGTTCGGAAGATCGATAGAGCCCCTTGAAGGTCGGCGCCCGTACGTGCAGGCAAGGCGGATGTCTCTCTACGCGTCATTCTTCCAAACGCGAACCACTACTCTATCCCGAGACACTGATATCTACACTGTCAGAAATCATCCAGCAGCATGAAAGTGGACTGCAACCGAGAAGCGTCTCCAAACCTGAGAAGCCACTGCAGCAACCTGATGATAACACCCTTCCTTAATGGCTAAAACCGCAACCGAACCGAAATGGGGCCTGACGACTTTTGCTGAGCCGGTCTCCGCCTCAACGATCAGCTCACCTCCGCACCCATCCTGCCAGTCAGGAGCGAAAAACCAGATCAGAGCGAACCTCCTGTCGTCAAACAGATCCTGGTGTCTCGATAGGTAATGCTGATGCTCATATCGGGCCATGTCCGCCGTCTTAAAGCTGACGGTCTCACCGCTGATATCAGAGAACGCTGTGCTGACCTCTTGCGAAACGATTGCGGCCAAGAGAGCCCGAAATGTCTTCATCTCTGTTGATGGCTTCCGAAGACAAGCGTTTCGCGACATTCGCTCGGGTCCGTGCGCAAGCTCGAACTTTTCGCGTGACACGAGCTCTGCCTCATGGCGGTTAGTAAAAATCCAAAACTCTTCCTGCCACGCTTCCTCAAGCGCCAACTCGCGAAAGATCTCAATCGCGGTCGCATCAGGTAATGCATGCATGATCTGAACGACGGGTTCACCGTCTCGAATTTCGAGAAGGGCTTCCCGAATAGAAGTTCCGCACAAAAACTCTTTCACCTGCAGATAAACGTTCTCTGGGTCCAAGATATTATCGGTTTTGATGTCCGGGTTCATGTGCCACATGCCTTTTCCGTCTGCTGCGCCCCCGATATGTTATTGTCACGCCACAGCTCGACTACAGCGTCAATCACAGGGCGAATGGACATGATCTCACATCGGGCATGCCCAATTTGCCCCTTTCGCACGAGCCCCAGCTTCCTCAGAAACGAGCCCATATCGTCAAACAGCTCAGTCCTCAAAACGGGCGTTTCATACCAAGTCCAAACCCGTTGGCCGTTGACCAAGATTGGCGACCCCTCTCTTCGTGTCTTTTGGTTCGGCCAAGCGAGCCGCTCAGCGTGGTGTAACGCCGTGCAACAGTCGAAGCCTACGCCGATCAACAAAATATCAGCATTAAGGTCGTATAGCCTTGCAAGAGGAGAACCCACGCCAAAGGGATCCGTTAAAGATTGCTCAGCGATAATGTCCGACGATTGGGCTCCCCACGCGGCGAACGAACTAGTTGGATGGTTGCTTCGTAGGACCTCAGGCCACGTGCGGAAAAGCTCCGCGATCACCCCCATATCCCGACTGGGAGTCCGCTGAGGGTCAAAGGCTGGCATTGAAGCACGAATGGCGTCGAACCAATCCAGCGGGACCGGGGGAGCCTCCCAACCAGCTGGGTCAGTGAGATCCTGGGACTGCGACGGCATGACAATGTTGCCACGCGCGGTAACCACTGATGACATAGCCTGCAACACCGCCGCCGGTCCACCGCTGACCCAGCCTAGAGCCTTGAGTGAGCTGTGTACAAGCAGGGTGCTTGCCTCCTGCACACCCATGCCGACAAGCCCGGCCATTAGACTCTCACAACTTTGTATCCGTCCACTGGAGGCTATGACATCAGATTCAGCCATTCGACTTTCCTTTCTGACTACACCACGAAGTCATCTGACCACGCTGGGAAATTTTTTTTACTTCAACGAGCACTTCAAACCTTGATGTGGATGACTACCCTACCCCTGTCGGGAAATTGCTCTAGGCGCTGCGTCGGTCTCCTATGCACGAGTCCATACGAAGAGATTATATCGCTATGGAACTGGGCGCATTTCATAAAAAGGGCAGCATCGTTTGGTAGTTGTTTGGCCGAGGCGCTCGCCAATTCAGGATCATTGGGAGAAAAGATTCCTAGCGGATCGAATCTTCCATCCACATTGGTATCGAGGTATTCTGTCGTTATTCCTCCGGGGATCGAAAACAGACCCAGCCGCATCTTGTCAATATGCCAGTCTGAGGCTTCTCCAGTGACTTCATCACACAGTGCCGGTTCGGTACGGGAATAGTCGAACTCATCGACCGATCCTAGCAGCTTGATCGCCAGATCTTGGAAGACACTCCTTATTTTTCCGAGATCAGCGAAAAATGCGTCATTGCTCCGGGCGTCAAATGCTGCCTGGCTACTGACGAGATATAACTCCGGCGAATACGGAACGTTGACATTTGGCAACTGCGTCACGCTTGCGGCGAAGGCAAGTGATGCCGGCGACCAAGCTTGTCGCCAAATTGCCGCCATCACCGCTGGATTCATCAACTCGTCGACAATGGTGTGAGAGTCGCCCGCGACTACGTGTCCAGATACAGCTGACAATGCGGCTTGCGCTATCATTGTGCTCACTTTCAGAACAAATGGTTCGTGTCGCTCATCGAGTCCATTCTTGGCTCAGCCAGCGCATTTCTTTGGCGATTATAACGGACCGGTATGTAGTTCGGCAACATCTTTCCAGCGACATCATCTTTCTTTGCGCGTCGTAATGTTATCGAAAAATCAAGATGATACCTCTCGGTATCCATGATGCCTATTTAGACAATCGAATATATTCTCCAAAAAGTCCTTGACGAGACCGATGGCAATGATCTGGACTGTGATTGCTTGCTCGTTAGGGGCGAGTAAAAATATAGGAGAAGGCCATGACGACCTCCGCGTACGAACTGGAACGTATCGAAAACCGTGCTCCTCAGCCGGATTCAGTCAAGCGTGACACCTCCGACACGCCACCGCATACTTATCGGATCCAGGAATCCGATATTGTCTTTACGGCGAACGCTCTCGTGATGAGAACCTGATGGAAGTGGGCACGCCTAAAAGCGTGCCCATTTTCTAAGAATGGAACGTCTGTGGGCAGCGGAGATAACGCCCGTAAACGTTGCGGAATAAATCTGTTCATATTTCTTCTTATGATCGGATTTATTTGTAGGAATTTTTTGTGGAGACGCTGTAGATGTGGTCCTTGTCTCCTGGGTGGGCTGTCTCCGTGAAAGACGGTCGGCTTGTTGTCCAGTCAGACACCAAGCAAATGATCTTGTCGGGCAATGTGCCGATTTCATGCTGTGTGGCGGACCGCCTCAGGGATGGCATCCCGGAAGAATGTTTCGGTATAGATGGTATTTTTCAATGCCTTGCGGACGCCGGCCTATTATGTCTGGGTAAACGCGAAGACCGTGGTATTTATGGTTATTTCAATCATTTCGGCATCCAACTCCAGGATAATAGAGATGCTTTAAATAACAGTCGTATTCTCATACTTGGCTTAGGTGGCACGGGCGCTATTATTCTCCAGCATTTGGTGGGTGCAGGCGTAAGGAACTTCGTCTTGGTTGACGACGACAATGTCGACGCCAGAAACCTTGAACGGCAGTTCATCTTTCACCGCCAACAAGTCGGTCAACCGAAGACGATTTGTGCCGCCCAATATATCCGAGAGCGCAATCCGTCTGCCTCCGTAGAAATTCACGCAACGCGGATCAGCACGCCGGAGCAGACGGAAGAGCTTCTCAAGATCGTTGGTAAAATAGATTTCGCCGCGATATGCATCGATACGCCTCCAGAACAGGTATTGGCCAACACGGCGTCTGTATTCTGGACACTATCAATTCCTTCAATTATCGGTGGCTTGTTGATCAGTAGCGGTTGCTACGGCCCCGTCTTCGATCCGACCCGCAGTCGAACCGGGCCGAATGGCTTTCGGAGAAATTATACGCCTTCGGAGGAATTCGTGCCGGGTGAACCCGTGAGGATCGCGTTTCCGCCTTTCAATACTATGGTTGGAGCGCTCATGGCGAGTGATATTCTGCATCACCTTGCCGGGCTGCACGACGAGGTTGACTACGACCACCAGATCGCCGTGACCTTTCCGCTTCTCCGGCGAACGCTCATCGACGCAATGGTTGTGCCTAGGACGCAAGAGGCGTGACACGGGCCCAGACGCGAGGGCTGAATATCGCCATCGACAGAATTCCCGATTTACTTTACCAAGAGGCGCGCGACTGGACCGATCTGGCGCTTACACGCCTATTGACAATACCGCTTTTCTCGGAGTCGCAAGACCGCGGTGTGAACCCGGTGGCCGCACGGCATCTTGCGAGAGTCGGAGATACTGCGTGGATATTGTCATTGGATGCCTCCCACGACCCGGGCTTAACGGCTGAAGCATTTTGCGGACAAATTGTACGAGCGGCACAAGGTAGTGGCTCCGCTCGGGTCGCGGCAAATCTCGTCGATTCCATATCTTATTTGTCTAGAGACGAAGTTCGTATAAATACGCGGCTGCCGATCGCTCACCTTGACCGAATATTGCTTCATCCCGGGTTATGTGTCGCTTCCAGTGATGTAGAAGTCTGTCTCGGAGAAGATAGTCCGGGTCAAGCAGATTTGTTTTTCCGGCGTATATCCGATCAGCGTGAGCTGAGTTTTACGGCCCCGGCGCCATGCGTGGCCGAGTCCAACTATGAAGACTCCGTGATTGACGTTCTCGGTCCAATGGCGACCGAGGCAAAGGATTGGGAGGAAGGGCTGGGCGCAGCTGGAGTAGCGGACTTCGCTCTGGATATGCTGTACGCCATGATCTTCCCTGACGAACTGTCGCGCTCAGCGAGACAGGCAATCGCCAGTCGATTGTCCAGACTTGCGGAGACATCGATGTTGCCTGGCTTCGTCCTGCCCTGTTGGCGGCTCAATAGCCTTTGGACCGATGATGTCCCGAAGATACCCGAAGCGCCTCACGGCACTATCGGCTTTAGGGAATGTATCGTCGAATTTTCAGATTTCCCAGGAAACCGTGAAACAGCTATTGCCGTTGTAAACGCCTTGAAGTCAGAGCTGAACGTGACGGCGCACCTTCGAAAAGTCGATTACGCGGCACTCTGTTCTTCCTTAGCTCGTTTAGACCAGATACCGGTATTTAAGCTAGGCATCATTGCCTCGCCATGGGCTCATCCAGCATCCATACTGACAGCGATTGCTTCCAGTCACAGAGGCAAGAGCGAGGTTAGAGAATCCGTCGTAATTGCGCTAGCTTGCGACCGTATGAGCTCGGCTATTTACGCCGCCAACGATGCTGAAAAAGCGTTGGACGCCAATCCACCCTTCGTCATTGTGGGAAAAATCACCGGGCGCTTTCGCTCGCGATACAAGTTGCCTTGGATCCCACCATCAGGGTGGCTGGACTATTTTTCTATCCAAAAATGAAAGGGATGCAAATGGAATTTGACTACCTGACCACCATAAAGGAATATTGGAATGGTGCTTCTGACTACTACGGAGAAACGCATCCGGAGCACCATGACGCTAGCCGGCATCCATCTTGGGGCTTGTGGCATATCCCTGAATCGGAAATTCGGCTTCTGGGCGCTGCGATTCGTCCAGGTGTTAATCTCTTAGAGATAGGGTGCGGAAACGGGCACGACGCAGTCGGCTTTGCAAGGCTTGGCGCCAATGTTATGGCTCTCGATCTCTCTGAAAGGCAGATCGCCAGGGGAATCCCTCACCCCAGTGTGAATTATGTCTGTTCGAAAGCAGAAAGTGTTCCAGCTGACGATGGCACGTTTGACATCGTTACCTGCGACCACGGCTCCCTCGACCATTCTCCAGCACGACTCATACTTCCAGAAGTTTCTCGTGTTCTCAAACCCGGCGGAGTGGGTGTGTTCTGTGTTTATTCTCCACTTGCAATGATGTGCTTTGATATCGAAAGCAAAAAGCTGGGTAACAGACTTTTGTCTCCGCTCCCTCGAGCCGAACTACATTATAATGGCGAAGTAACATCGTCTTATATGTCACACGGCGACTGGATCAGGGAGCTCATTGATAGCGGCTTCGTTATTGAGCGCTTGGAGGAACTCAGACCTTGCACGGCCTCCACAGAATATTTCGGAGAGCTTGTCGATTTGGAGTGGGCTAGAAAGTGGCCGTGTGACATGGCGTGGGTTGTAAGAAAGCGTGATTAGCGCGAGCCGATCGCCTGGCTGTTAGGTGGCGAGGCGTGATCGGCAGGTATCGCGATGCGATCGACACCGCCCATGCTGAATGCCGCCCTCATGCCCTTGCAGCCGGAATTACCAATGCGCGGGCGCTTCTTAATGTGTTCAATCACCTTGATAGTAGGCAGAAAAGCGGCCCACAGAGCCGGAAGATTGAGCAGGTAAGAACGACGGCGCGCTGACCAGGCTGCACAACTGCCCAAAGGACCAGTGGGTCAGCCTTTCGGCATCGTCGCGCGTGGCCTCGACGCGAATGGCGCCGCTTTCCACGGTGCGTATGGTTGCCCGCTCCGCACGGTTCAGGGTCGCGGCGTGCAGGTCGGCGAGAGTCAGATAGCGTTCGTCATCCGGACGGGAAAACCATTCGGAAGATACACGGTGATCCACCCGGCCACGGGAAGGATCGATGCGAAACCCGGTGGCGGGACGGGTCGACGGAAGAACGGTCATGGTCATGGAAACTCTCCTCTTGCGCCGGATATTCGGCACAAAAGGCGAGGCCGCCCTCTCCCTCTTTCAGGGCCGGCCCTGCATGAAAAATGCTGCTTCCGGTCCCCGGAAGCAGCGAGAAAACACCATGATCGCCACCCTGACGGAGGACTTTATGCTCGCCTGTTATCGTCGGCAAAGCCATCACGTCTGTCAGGCACTACGGTGTGGGTAATAGCTGCTGGCTCCCGCTCTGCCATAAACAATCCGAGCAGTTCTTCGTAAGTGGATACCCAGAGCAGATCAGTCGCTGCCGCCTGCGTGGCTCGAGACGGTCTGAACAGGATACCCCGGTCGACCGCGCGCAAGAGGCTCAGGTCGTTGAACGCATCACCAGCGGCAAAGGTCGTCGCCGCATGATGACCCCACGCGGAAATCGCCTCATGCTTCCCCGGAGTTCGTTCCAGAAATCAAATCCGACGATATGATCTCGGTCGTCCAGAAGAAAACTGTGGCAGAAGACGCCGTCTGGCTGGAGTTCCCTGATATAAGGTTCGTTCATTGGTCGGAATGAGTCTGTGACCAATATGACGGTCATCTCGCGAGCGAGTTGCCTCACGAAATCGACTGCGCCGGCGAAAAGGGGTAGCATCGCGATCACCTCCTGAATGGCCGACATGGATATCCCGTGTGCATTCAGGGCTTCGACCCGCCGCGTCATCAGGTGCCGGTAATCCGGTTCCTCGCGCGTCGTGGCCATCAATGCGTCGAGGCCGAATTTCTTGCCGAGATAAGGCCACATTTCAGGGGCCAGGGCGCCCTAGAGATCGAGAAAAACCGTCTTTTCCTGTTTCATGAGTGCGCGCCCCCATGATCGAAGAAGCCAAGAGCGAGACCAATGCAGACGAGAAACACACCAATCACACGATTGAACATTCCGGCCCGGGCAAGGATCCAGCGGCGGGTTGCACTCTGTGACAGCACATAGGAGACAGCGACGAACCAGGCCAGATGACAAAGCGAAATCATCATGCCACACATCAGCGCGTAGCTGAGCGGTGACGCAGGTCCGATGACCTGCGTGTAGAGGCTGATGACGAAGACGGCGGTCTTCGGGTTGAGTGCATTGCTGAGGAAACCGTCGAGAAAGGAACGCGAAGGGGTCACCAATGAAACACGTTCCTCGGCCTCCTCGATCGCAGACCCGGACAAAATGGTCCTGACACCCACATACAGCAGGTAAGCGGCTCCGGCGTAACGAACATAGAGAAACAGATCAGGCAGGATCACCTGCATTGATGAGAGGAGAAAGACGGAGTAAAAAACGTGGGTCCAGCATGATGCCGCTATGCCCAGGGCCGAGAGAATGCCTGCCTATCGGCCATAAAGATAACTGTTGCGCGACACCATCGCGAAATCCGCGCCCGGACTTATCACAGCCAGCATGGTCACACCGAAGACGAGAGCGAGCTGGTTCATGGACATGACTCCTCTACGACAGAGTTTCGTTCCGCCCGGAACGTGATGACGAGCACGTCGCGATATGCCAGATGGTTTCCGTCTTTCGGAAACACCGGACTGACGCCATGGACGACCTTTTCGTCATCGACGAGGGCGATATCGAAACGTTCCTGGAGCGTGAAATCCGCCGGGGGAACGCCCGCGAGGGAGTAGATGGTCGTCTCCCCGCCAGTGACATTCTGACGATCAATCAGCACCATCAGCACATAGGAGACCCCGTCGCGATGAGCCCCCCTCCGGGGTCGGTTTCCCGCCGTGTTCGATCGCTTCGATGCGGAACTGGTGGACTTCGACAAACCAGGATGCCACGGGATCGACACCGGAAAAGACCGCCGAAGCAAACTGAAGAAGAGTATTGAGCACGACCCCGTCGGCGATCGTGTGAGGGATCGGCTCGAAATGACGCTCTACCCCGCCATTGAGATGGTTGTAGTTGACCGTTTGATAATGTGGTCGGTGCGGCAGTCTCTTAATTCTGTGATCGTTCGAGACATGATATGCGGCATGTCGACGTCGGCGATAAACACCGCGATCCCCCATATAGGTATCGACTGGCATATCGTTCCAGGAATCACAGAAGTCATTGAGACGAACAGTGCTGCATCCCGAAGAAGATTGAAAAACGTTTCTCAGTATCTGTCCGTCCAACATGAAATAGCTTTGTGACGTGATAGCATTCTGAGCAGCCTGCAAGGAATGTTCGATTGTGCGATGGCCATCGGAACTATCGGCGAATATTGGTAACGACATGATTGTGTCCACAACAGTTTCTGCCAGTGCAGCACTCGCGACAATTCTGCAAATGACATGCTGTGGCAGGGCAAAAAATCGATTTGTTCTGACGCTCATTCGTGAGGTAATCTCACATGTCCCGGTCGCAACGCGGAGATGACGAAAGCATGCGTATTCCTGTCCGCCTTCCCTCGCTCAACGCATTGCGCGCTTTCGAAGCGGCAGCCCGGCATGACACGCTGCAAGCGGCGGCAGACGAACTGCACGTCACCCACGGAGCTGTAAGCCGGCAGATCAGACAACTCGAGGACGAACTGGGCGAAGATCTGTTCGTACGTCGTGCGCGTGCCAACGTTCTGAACGACCGTGGCCGTGCACTTGCAGCAAAACTGCATGACGTCTTTCAGGATCTTGCACAGGCACTGGAGGACTTTCATCGCGATGGCATTATTCCGCCGTTGTCGATCTCATGTGAGCCAACGCTGTGTCTGAAAATGCTGATACCTGCACTTGGCGACCTGAAGCGCGATACCGGTCTGGATGTGAAGGTCTTTGCCGCCGGGGGACCGATCGATTTCGAGAAAGACCGGATCGATCTTGCTATTCGCCGGGAAGATTTTCGGGTCGATCAGGAACTGCACATTTATCCGCTCTGCGACGAGGCGACCGGGCCCGTGGTCACACCCATGTTGGTCGCGAATGGAAAGGCGGACTCTTTGTTCAGGAGTGCTCAGTTGCACACGATGACGCGTCCCGACGCGTGGAAACAATGGTTAAGTCTTTCGGGTTTAAAACGAACACGTGCTCCCAAACTCACGTTCGAGCATTTTTACCTGGCGCTTCAGGCCGCGCAGGCCGGACAAGGTGCGGCGCTCGCATCAGTCTTCATGGCGGCCGGGGATATCGAGGCAGGGCTCCTCGTCGCGCCGCGGCGGTTTGCGCGCGACGGAACACGCTATGTCTGCCTGTCGTCGGCCAACATCGCACAGGATGACCGAAAACGGGCATTCTGCACGTGGCTTGCTGAGCGGATGAATCGCACCCTCGAAAAATTTCTGGACCGTGAAACTGTATCCAGACCTTGATCGGGAAAACACGAGCCAATAAAAAATGCGACTTCCGGACTACGGAAGTCGCATTCGTGCAAGAAAGCTCGATGATTTACTCCGCGGCGATCTCCTCGCTCAGGAAAGTCGGTAACGTGACGTCACCTGTTCCGTTATCGTCTTCAGTGACGGAATCTCCTGTTTGAGGAGCACCCGCCCGTAATGCATCGGGCAACCAGCCTGCCCCCTCGAGCAGCCGTTCGGCCTCGCGCGCCATGTCGGCCTTCTTGAGATGGGCGATCATCTCTGCCGCCTGCTCGCCCCGCGCTTCACGCACCGCGTCGAGAATATGCGGTTTGGTGACGCGTCCCAGGTAATTTTCGACCGTCGGCTGCCATCCTGCTTCCACCGGATCAAGCCGCAGGGCGGACGCCAGCCGGTTGCTTCGGGCCAGACGCCGCTCAATGGTTCGCGGCGAGACCGCCGCATGCGGATTTGCCTTCTCGAACAGGGCATTCACCCCGAATGACAGACAATGCGCCAGCAGAGTCAGGCGGCTGGTTTCATCCAGACGATCCAGCCAGACCCACAATGCGTCCTCATCCTGCGGCAGATCCTGCTTCCATCCCTCATGACGTGCGCGGACGTCATGCGCCGGCATGCTGGTCGCCAGATCAGCCGATTGTAACGGCAGGCCGACGGAACGAACGCCTGCTTCGAGGCAGGCACCCGATCGATCATCGCGAAACAGGTTCAGGCAAAGTGTATGGAGAAACTCGGTCAGCGCCACATGAGGATTGCTGGCCAGCGCGTCCCGAAGGGCGAGTGTGCGCCATGCCGTCAGTTCGGAGAGCAGCCGGTCCGGGATGGGGCGGCGGACATCTTCTTCGTCCTCGGCATCATCAGAGCCGTCGGGTTCCCCTGCCCCGGCGATCGCATGATCATCGTTTTCGTCGTGCGCAGTGCTGGCTTCCACGGCCTGCGCAGAAGTGCGCGTGTCCGGCGAGCTTTCATCTTCCATATCTTCCGGATGGGCGAAGCCGCGTTCGATCAGGAGGGTGCCGTCGCTATCGAGGCTGACGAAGGCCCCTGCGCGAACAACATCACCGGGATCGAAGATCGCGGGACGGGTTTCGAGGGCTTCGATCGCCTGTTCAATCTCACCGAGACGGCTGTCCACCTCATCAGGCAGTTCATTTGCCTGAGCGTATTCCGCTTCGATCGCCTCCTGTTCGGTGCGAAGCGCTTCAAGACGTGCCGTTTCCTCCTCCGAGAGGGGAACCGGCGTATTGTCGATCTCGACAAGGTGACGCGTATGCCCCCCAGGGGAAAGACAGGTCGGTTTCGACCCACTTCCATCCTTCGGTTCGGACCTGCTCGGCTGCCGCGTGCAGTTTTTCCATGACCAGCCGGTCAAGAATAGCCGGATCCTGAAGCCATCCACCATCGTCGGCTTCGAAGAGGTCACGCATCACGTGGCCACCTGCCGCGACATAGGCATCAAGCCCGACGAAGCGGGCACGCGCGTCCGACGCCCGCACGGTCTTCTCGGTCAGCATGCGTCGGATGACATAGGGCTCGCGGTTATGGCTCTGGGCAATGATCTCCCAGACCTGCTCCTGACGGGCGGTATCGTCGCTGATGGAAAAGGCCATCAGCTGTTCCAGCCGCATGCCGTCCTGCTCGTAAACCTCAAGCAGGTTTTCGGAAACCG
This sequence comes from Zaprionus nigranus, assembly GCA_018903425.1. Lineage (NCBI taxonomy): Eukaryota > Metazoa > Arthropoda > Insecta > Diptera > Drosophilidae > Zaprionus > Zaprionus nigranus. Next base: position 906,508 of record JAEIGD010000013.1, on the reverse strand, counting down.
TCATCAGACGAAGACGCTGTTTGACGACGGAAACCGGAACGAAGAACGCGGCTGCGATTTCCTCTTCGGACATGCCCTTCTCCAGCATGTCACGGAACGCCCGAAACTGGTCCAGCGGATGCAGGGCCACGCGCTGGACGTTTTCGGCGAGAGAGTCGTCCTCGGCGAGAATGGGTGATCCGACCTCGCGCACGACGCAGGGCACCGGCGCCGTCTTGTTGAGTTTCTTCTGTTTGACTAGCAGTTCGAGTGCCCGGAAACGGCGGCCGCCTGCGGGAACCTCGAACAGACCGGTTTCGATGCCTTCGTCGTCAAGGACGGGACGGACGTTCAGGCTCTGCAGCAGGCCCCGGCGTTCGATGTCGCGGGCCAGTTCCTCAATCGAGAGCCCTGACTTCACACGCCTGACATTGGACTGTGAAAGAACCAGTTTATGGAACGGAATATCCCGGGAAGAGCTCAGGCTGATTTTCTGGATGGCGGTAGCCATGGCGAAAACTCCATGACAGGCGGAGCGGAGACTCTCTCCCCCTCCTTTCAACCTGTCATGAAATTTCCAACTTCACTCTTCCTCTCCATGCTCCCACACAGAAAAGCCGGGGTCGTAGTGACCAGAAGCAGGAAAATTACTTTCAACGGCCGATATATCTGCTCACTGATCGACCGGTATGTAGCCAGGCAACGCCTCGACATCGTTGATCCAGCGACGTAATGACGGGTAGGACTCCAGTGACATTTCGCCCTGTGGCGCGAGCGCCAGGTAGGGATAGGCGGCGCAATCGGCAATGGTCGGACGTTCGGCCGCCAACCATATGTGCTCAGAAAGATAATGGTCGATGATTTTCAGGGTCCGTTCGCTCGCTCTGGCGGCATCATCATACCGAAGTGGGTAGCCGAACAGCTTGACCAGTCGCGCATCAGCGGGACCGTGTTGAATCTCATTCACGGCAACGGATAGCCATTGGGTGACTTTGGCTCTTCCGACAGGATCGGACGGAAGCCAGTCATGCTTGCCGTAGGTTTCCGCCAGATAGACGAGGATGGCCTGAGAGTCCCAGATGACGGTTGCGCCGTCCTGCAGCACCGGTACCTGCTGCCACGGATTGAGTGCGGTGAACTCTGCCGTCTTTTGCGCTCCGGCAGCGAGGTCGACATCTCGTATCTCGAGTTCGATGCCTGCCAGCGCCGCAAACAGTCGGACCTTGTAACAATTTCCGGAAGGTGGACAGTTATAGAGTATCGGTAATGTCATGACCGGTCGTTCCTTTGTTACCCTGCCTGAGCAGGGTGGCTCATGTTTATCGTTTGCAGTTTGAAGTCAAAACGAAACCCATAAACGACGCTATGATTGACCGGTTCGTACACTACTGGCTGCCCGCACTTCCCCGCGCCGATCCCTGGCGTCGGGCGGTTGGAAAGGTGTTTTGCGCTGGGCGTATTCACCTCCTGCCTATTTCCCAGTGACAAACAGCCGAAGCCGTTCACCACGGGACCATAGGTCCGGGTGTTCTATTTGGCAGGCCACCCGACATAGGAGGCCGCCCAGTGCAAAAAAGCGTTTCCACACGCCGATGCGGAATCTACCCAAATCCGGGCATCAAGAAAAGCCAATTGAAAGAAATCAATGGAAATTCCGCGATCTGAAATTGAGCGGGGCGAGATCGTGCCTCACGTGGTCATCCTTTCCACCCCGCTCCCCTACGTGCCGCAGCAGCCCCGAAAGGTCCGTCAGTTCCAGCGTCACCAGATGCACCACGTCACCCTCGCGCTGGATGCGTCCTTTCGCCGCGATCATGCTCGCCGACAGGATGACGGACCGGTATTTCTCGAAAATATCCGGCCAGACGACGAGATTGGCGATGCCGGTTTCGTCCTCCAGCGTGATGAAACACACGCCTTCCCCCGATCCCGGCCGCTGGCGGACCAGCACGAGTCCAGCGGCTTCCGCGCGCTTTCCATCGCGCAACGCCATGGCGACCCCACAAGGCACGATATTCCGCTGCTGCAAATCCTCACGCAGGAATGACACGGGATGGGCGCGCAGACTGAGCCCGATATGGTTGTAGTCCACTACGACCTCGGCACCGTCGGTCATCGGTGCGAGCGCTATGGCTGGCTCGCGGGCCTCCCGCGCCTCGTCCGCCGCCGCGAACAGCGGCAAGGGCGCGTCATGCAGGCCCTTGATCGCCCACAGCGCCTCACGCCGCGCCAACCCGAACGCCTCCCGGAACGCATCGGCCTCGGCCAAGCGCACCAGCGCCTCCTGTGGCACCCCGGCCCGACGCCACAGATCGTCGATCGACGCGAAGGGCCGTCGTCGCCGCGCGGCGACGATCGCCGCCACATGGGCGTTGGCCAGTCCCTTGACCAGACTCATACCCAACCGCACAGGAAAATTACCCTGGTCGCTTTCCTCGCCTTCCAGAGTGCTGTCCCAGCGCGAGGCGTTGATACAGACCGGTCGGATTGCAACACCATGATCACGCGCGTCGCGCACGAGTTGCGCGGGGGCATAGAAGCCCATGGGTTGCGAATTGAGCAAGGATGCCAGAAACACGTCGGGATGGTGGCATTTCAGCCAAGACGACGTATAGGCGAGGATCGCGAAACTGGCGGCGTGGCTTTCGGGGAAGCCATAGGAGCCGAACCCTTCGAGTTGCTGGTAGATCCGCTGGGCGAACTCCTCGGGGTAGCCTTTGCGGGTCATGCCCTCGAGCAGACGGGTCTGGAAGTGTGATACCGTGCCGGTGTTCTTGAAGGTCGCCATGGCCCGACGCAAACCGTCCGCCTCGGCGGCGGTGAAATCGGCGCAGACCATGGCCACCTGCATTACTTGTTCCTGAAAAAGCGGGACGCCGAGCGTGCGCTTGAGCACTTCCTCCAGCTCCGGGGTCGGATAGTCCGGCTCTTCCAGCCCTTCCCTCCGGCGGAGATAGGGATGGACCATGTCCCCCTGTATGGGGCCGGGACGGACGATGGCGACTTCGATCACCAAATCGTAATAAGTCCGGGGTTTCAGCCTCGGCAGCATCGACATTTGCGCCCGACTCTCGATCTGGAACACACCGATCGTATCGGCCTTGCGGATCATGGCATAGGTGCGCGGGTCCTCGGCCGGCATGGTCTGAAGCGTGAAATGCTGGCCTTTATGTTCGGCCAGCAGATCAAGGCCCTTCTTCATGCAAGTCAGCATGCCGAGCGCCAGCACATCGACCTTCATGAATTTCAGCGCGTCGATGTCATCTTTATCCCACTCGATGATCTGGCGGTCGTCCATCGCCGCCGGCTCGATCGGCACCAGCTCGTCCAGCCGGTCTCGGGTCAGCACGAAACCACCGGGATGCTGCGACAGATGGCGGGGCACGCCAATCAGGCAACGCGCCAGATCCAAGGTCAGGCGGATACGACGGTCGGTCAGGTCGATCCCCGTCTCGGCGAATTTCTCCGCATCGACATGCCGCGACCAGCCCCAGATTTGCTTCGATAGCAGTGCAATCACGTCTTCCGGCAGGCCCATGACCTTGCCGACATCGCGCAGCGCGCCCTTGGCGCGATAACGGATTACAACGGCGGTCAGCGCGGCCCGGTTGCGACCATAATGGTCATACACCCACTGGATGATCTCCTCACGGCGGCCATGCTCAAAATCCACGTCGATATCGGGCGGTTCGGCCCGCTCTTCGGAAATGAAACGCTCGAACAGCAATGTCGTACGCGAGGGGTCAATAGCGGTGATGCCGAGCACGAAGCATACCGCGCTGTTGGCGGCCGAGCCACGGCCCTGACAGAGAATGTCGCGCCGTCGGGCTTCGCGGACGATGGAATGGACCGTCAGGAAGTAGGGCGCATAGTCCATGCGCCCGATCAGTGCGAGTTCGTGACAGAGGATCTTCTCTACGTCCAGCGGAACATCACCGCCATAGGTTTGCCGCGCCCCCTGCCAGGTCAGTGCTTCCAGCGCCTGCTGCGGAGTCTGGCCGGGGATCTCGATCTCGTCGGGATACTGATAGGCCAGATCGTCCAGCGAAAACCGGCAGCGCTCGACGATCTCCATCGTCCGGTCGATCGCCTCCGGATAGCGGCCGAACAACCGCGCCACCTCTTCCGGCGGTTTGAGATAGCGGTCGGCATGACGCTCCCGCGCGAAGCCGGCCTGCTCGATGGTGGTGTTGTGGCGGACACAGGTAACGACATCCTGCAGGATACGCCGGTCATGGGTGTGGAACAGCACGTCGTTGGTGACGACGGTCCGGATCCGCAGGGCGTGCGCAAGATTGGCCAGTTCGTAGAGCCGCATCTGATCGTTGGGTCGGCGGCGCAACGTGAGCGCCATATAAGCCCGGTCGCCGAACGCGTCCCGCAGCAGCCGCAGATGCGCTGCACAGTCCTCATCGGCGACATCGGGCACCAGCACGGCGAGCAGGCCGTCGCCCCACGCAACGAGATCGCGCCAAAGCAGGCTGCATTTTCCCTTTCCCGCGCGCGCCTTGCCGAGGGAGAGCAGACGGCACAGTCGACCGTAGGCGGCCCGGTCGGTCGGATAGACCAGCACCGGCGGCGCGTCGTCCAGATCGAGCCGGCAGCCGACAACCAGCTGTATCCCGAATTCCTTCGCCGCCAGATGGGCCTGGACGATGCCGGCGAGCGTGTTGCGGTCGGTGACGCCGAGGGCCGTGATCCCGAGCGCCTTCGCCTGTCCGAACAGTTCGCCTGGGGAGGACGCGCCACGCAGGAAGGAGAAATAGGTCGTGACCTGCAACTCCGCATAGCGGGGCGCTGTGGTGCTCATGCGAACAGGCCATGCAGGAACCAGCGCTGCGATCCGGTCTCACCGTGCTCGCCGTCCCCGGCGCGATAGATCCAGAAGCGCTCGCCGGACGTATCTTCAACCTGGAAATAGTCCCGGGCGGTTGTCAGTTCCGTATCGCCCTTCCACCACTCCCCGAATACGCGCTCCGGGCCATCGGCGCATTTCACCTTGCGGCGGATCCCGCGCCAGACGAAGAACACCGGCGGATGGTCGGGCAGCATGGCCATGGTCTCGATCGGCTCGGGACGCGGTAACAGCCGGGTCGGGCGCGGCCAGCCTTCCGGCCAGGCGGCGTCCGTGGTGGGGGCGAGCGGTGGCACGCGCGTACCGAGCGCTCGGGCACATCACTTTCCACCGGCACGACGCGATAAAGCGCCCCGTCACCCAGACGGTTGGCCAGCGTATCGACCAGTCCGGACAGATCGGCGTCGGGCTCCTCGATCAGGGACGAGACCTGCTGGCGCCGTACCATCGGTTCGGCCAGCACCGCAACCAGGTCCATGCGCTCGATGCCAAAGCCGGGCTCGATGGTTTCGATCCGTTCGGACAGAAGGCGCAGGAGATGCTTCGGATCACGGACGGGGCGAGCCAGTGCCACGCGCACGGCCTGCACGGCGCTGTCGACGCGGTGCAGCAGCAGGTCCAGTCGCCGGGCGCCGAGGCCGCGCTCTTCCAGGCCGGTGCAGAGCGGTGGCACCAGCTTGCCGATATACCGCGCGATGGTTTCGGCCGCGGCAATCGGTTCGGCGAAGCTGCGCGACACAGCAACGGGATCGGCAGGACGGATCGGCAGGATCGGTTCATCGACCCGGCCATAGGCCTGATCCAGCCTCCGGGTGATTTCCGCGCCGAAGCGCTGCACCAGAGGAGCGCGGGGCGCAGTCTCGATATCGCGGATCCGGGTCAGGCCCAGATCGGCCAGGCCGATCACGGTCTCGGCCGGGAGACGGAGGGACGCGACCGGCATATCCGCGAGAGCTGCCGCATGTTCACCGGGTGGGACGACGATCGCCGTGCCCGACGTGGTTCGCGTCACGGCGTAAGCGGCTCCCAGCGTGTCGGCAACCGCTGCCCGCGCTGAAATCCCGGCGCCTCCCAAGCGACGGACGATGTCGCGCAGCATTACCGCCTCGCCACCCAGGAGATGATCGGCACCGGTCGTGTCGAGGATCAGGCCGTCCATCCCATTGAGCGCAACGACCGGCGTGACGCGTTGTTGCAGCCAGAGTGCCAGCCGCTCGAGGGCGGCGCGATCTTCGTCGGGCCGCGCGTCCATCACGCTCAGGCCCGGCAGCAGGACCTGAGCCTTGGCGACTGGCATGCCGACCACGAGCCCTGCTTTGCGCGCTGCGCGGTCCGCCGCGAACACAACACGGCGGCGGCCGTTACGGCCCGCCAGCACCAGTGGCGTCTCAGGCGGAGGCGCGGCGTCGCCCTGCTCGCGGCGAAGTCGGTCGGTCGCCCATAGAGGCAGCCAGATCGACGTGATCCGCCGTGTCGGTCGCAGGCCGGTCCGATGCTCCTGCGAGCCGCAATTTCGATTGTCCATGCCTCGCCTCCACCTCGAAATCCGCACTTTCCCCCGAACGCGTCCGGATCAGTTCCAGCAACCACCGGCTATCGCCGACTCCCGCCACCGGCAGCGGAGCAGAAGGCAGGAGTGAGACCCGCCATCGCGTCGTGCTCGCCGTCGGCTGGCCGAAATCCGCCGCATCCGTCTGCCGGCGCCAGCGCCGGAGGGCGAGACCGATTCCACCGCCGCTTTCGGCGGCGAGTTGCAACCGACGCGAAGCAGTCATGGTCAGGCGTCCGACTTCCGCCACGACCGCGCCCAGACCCGGGTGACGCAGCCCTTCCTCGAAACAGGCCAGTACGTCGCGATCAGTCCCGGCCTCGACGAACAGCACCCGCGAGGCCGCCAGCCCGGCCTGTTGCAGCGCGGGTGCGAACAGATCGGCGACCGTGACGATCCAAAGAACCTGACCTTTGGTTCGCGCGGCAATCCCCGCGGCAAAACGCGCCGCAGCGGCGGCGTTCAGAGCGTCGTTGCCGCCCCCCCGCGACCTCATGCAGGGTACCCAGCGTCAGACCACCGCCCGGGAGCTTCCGGTCGATGTCCCGGACGCCGAAGGGCAGTGTGGCACGCTTGCGGCTAGTGTGTCCTTCCAGACGGCTGATCGCAGCCCGCAGCGTCTCCAGACCGGGTTTTTTATGGGGTTCAGCAGTCATTTCACGGTCTGGCGTCCCTTGAGCATACGGATTTCCTGATTATATGTTCTTGATTTGTTCCATTCATGCTACGCAAGTCAATGCAAATTCGCTCCGTATCCGGCATGCTGGTGTCCGATGTCGGTTCAGTATCGTTGATGAAAGTGCGCTAAGGAATTGAATCCAGAACCTTCTCCCGCTCCGGGCAGCGACGATTATCTGTCGCGTCTGAACGATGCCCAGCGACAGGCCGTCACGCACGGGACCCGAGACTCGTCGGGACAGGCAGCGTCTCCTCCCTTGCTGGTCATCGCAGGGGCCGGATCGGGCAAGACCAACACGCTGGCGCACCGTGTGGCGCATCTCATTGCCTCAGGCGATGATCCGCGCCGCATCCTGCTGCTGACCTTTTCCCGGCGAGCCAGTGTCGAGATGACACGGCGGGTGGAGCGGATCTGCAAAACGGTGCTCGGCGACAAGGCCGGTCCACTGGCCGACGCGCTGGCGTGGTCCGGAACGTTTCATTCCATCGGTGCGCGGCTGCTGCGGGAGTATGCCCAGCAGATTGGCATGGATCCGGCGTTTTCGATCCATGACCGCGAGGATTCAGCCGATCTGATGAATCTGATCCGGCACGATCTGGGGTTTTCGAAAACCGAGAAGCGGTTTCCCGGCAAGGGCACGTGTCTGGCCATCTATTCCCGCGTGGTGAACTCCGGTGCGCCGCTCGCCGATGTGCTGCTGAAGCATTATCCGTGGTGCGCGGGCTGGGAAGCCCAGCTCAAACAGCTTTTTGCAGGCTATGTCACGGCGAAGCAGGAACAGGGCGTGCTGGATTACGACGACCTGCTGCTGTGCTGGGCGCAGATGGTCAGCGATCCGGTGCTGGCGGCCGATATCGGCGGTAAATGGGATCATGTGCTGGTTGACGAGTATCAGGACACCAACCGGCTGCAGGCGGATATCCTGCTGGGCATGAAACCAGATGGGCGCGGGCTGACGGTGGTGGGCGATGACGCGCAGTCGATCTATGCCTTCCGGGCCGCGACCGTGCGCAACATCCTCGATTTTCCGGGACAGTTCAAACCCGAAGCCCGCGTCGTGACGCTGGACCGGAACTACCGCTCGACAAAGCCCATTCTGGATGCGGCCAACGCCGTCATTGGCGAAGCGGCCGAGCGGTTCACCAAGGATCTGTGGACCGAGCGCACCTCGGATGAAAAGCCGCGACTGGTCACCATCTGGGATGACACGGCCCAGGCGAACTATATCGCGGATCGTGTGCTGGAAGAGCGGGAGGCCGGCACGCCGATGAAGCAGCAGGCGGTGCTGTTCCGGGCCTCGCATCACAGCGGCACACTGGAGGTGGAACTGACCCGGCGCAATATTCCGTTCGTGAAGTTCGGCGGCCTGAAGTTTCTCGACAGCGCGCATGTGAAGGATGTGCTGGCTCTGCTGCGTTTTGCCCAGAACCCGCGCGACCGCATCGCAGGCTTCCGGATATTGCAGCTTCTGCCGGGCGTGGGGCCGACCTCAGCCCGGCGCGTGCTGGACACGATGGGCGAGAATGCCCATCCTTTCGAGGCGCTGAAAGATGTCAAAGCCCCGCAGCGCAGCGGCGAGGCCTGGACGGGTTTCGTGAACCTGCTGATCGCTCTTGGCAGCCATCAGGTCGGCTGGCCGGGCGAAATTGCGGCTGTACGCTACTGGTATGAACCGCATCTGGAGCGGCTGCATGAGGACGCCTCCACCCGTCTGGCCGATCTGGTGCAGCTGGAACAGATCGCTGGCGGTTATCCCTCACGGGAAAAATTCCTGACCGAACTGACGCTGGACCCGCCGGATGCCACATCCGACCAGGCAGGCGTACCGTTGCTGGATGAGGATTATCTGATCCTCTCGACGATCCATTCCGCCAAGGGGCAGGAATGGAAGAACGTGTTCGTCATGAATGTGGTCGATGGCTGCATTCCGTCTGATCTGGCGACCGGCGAACAGGACGATATCGAAGAGGAACGCCGGCTGCTTTACGTCGCCATGACGAGGGCGAAGGACAGTCTCGATATCATGGTGCCGCAGCGCTTCTATGTGCATGGCCAGCACAGCCGGGGCGACCGGCACGTCTATGCTTCACGGACGCGCTTCATCGACCGGGACATGCTGTCCCTGTTTCAGACGGTGTCATGGCCGGTTGTGAAGCCGGAAGAGCAGGCCCGGCAGGAGGCGGTGAAGTCGGCGCGGATCGACATGGCCGCCCGCCTGCGCGGCATGTGGTCGTAAGGGAGCAACACGGATGTGCAACCTCTATTCCATGACCTCGAACCCGCAGGCGATCCGCGAGATTGCGAAAGTCCTTGAGGATCGCACGGGCAATCTACAGCCGCTGCCTGAGATTTACCCGAACACGATGGCGCCGATCGTGCGGAATGGCGAGAACGGCCGTGAACTGGTCATGGCGCGCTGGGGTATGCCGACGCCGCCTGGTTACCTGAAAGGCCATAAGGTCGATCGGGGCGTGACCAATATCCGCAATCCGGGATCTGCATGGTGGAAGCGATGGGAAGGCGTGCAACATCGCTGTCTGGTGCCGCTGACCGCCTTCTCGGAACCGGAGCGTCTGCCTGACGGGAAATCACGGCCCGTGTGGTTTGCCCGCAGCGACGGAGAGCCGCTGGCTTTCTTTGCCGGGATCTGGTGCCGCTGGACATCGGTGCGCAAGCTGGCGGACGGCGAGACGACGGATGATCTCTTCGGGTTTCTGACCACAGAGGCCAACCGGGAAGTGGGCGCGATCCATCCGAAGGCCATGCCTGTGATCCTGACGCAACCGGACGAACTGGACGTGTGGATGAATGCACCAGCAGCAGAGGCTCTGTCGCTTCAGCGGTCACTACCAAATGGGCTACTGGTTTGTCATGAATGACGACATCCTGTGGGAACAATGGTTATAGCCAGATAGTCATCTGGCAGCTGCTACACTCATCAGAGCCGCGGGCGGCAGGGAATAAGGGAAAACCTCACGCGATGATGGTTCGGCCCGAGGAAAGCCGATGTGCCCGGTGGTCTCACGGGTCGGGACCGAACGAGCAACGGTACTGGTCATTGCAATCATCGGTCCTTCAGGGACGGCGCGAAACATCGCTGTCATGAGCCGATGGCATGTTTTTCTGCGGGACGGAAGAACACACCAGCCCCAGAGCGATCGCTGCAATTCCCACGAAATGCCAGAGATACAGGCGCTCGTGCAGAAACGGGATTGAAAGCATCACTCCGAACGCCGGGATCAGATGGATGCTCAGCCCTGCGCGTTCCGCACCAAAAAACCTGACAGCGTGCATATAGAGTAAATAGGCCAGAACGGACGGAAAGATGCCCACATACAAAACAGCAGAAACGAGCGAAATTGACCAGTGGGCAGCCGTCGCAGCGGTCGGAGCGATGAACCAGAGCGGAACCAGAACGGTCACGCCGATCGTGACATGAGCCCCCCAGCACGCCCAGCCGGTCGAGGTCTGCGGGCAGGCGGCGGATCCAGAGCGTGTAGAACGCGAAGCAGATCATGGCCGCGAGGACAATGGCATCTCCCGGGACAAATGAGAGGGCGCGCCATTGCGACCATTGTCCATGCAGAACCAGCGTGAATACGCCCAGCAACGAGATCACCAGACCAACGCCCTGTGCGACTGTCAGTCTCTGTCGGTAAAAGACCGCCCCGAAAAAAACGATCAGGACCGGAATCAGGGCGTTCATCAGGAGAGCGTTGCTCGCCGTGGTCGTCCGGACACCGACATACACCAGGGCGTTGAACCCGACGATCCCGGTAAGCGCCGTACCCAAGCATGAGCCAGCGATACTGCCAGTACAGTGCTGCGTCACGGCGCATGGTCGGGACAACAAACGGCAAGAGGCAGGCAAAGGCAATGACCCAGCGTACCATCAGCAAAGTCAGAGGCGCGGTCAGATCGCGCACCGCGCGACTGACGATGAAATTTCCGGCCCAAAATAGAGGTGGCAGAGCAAGTGACGCGCAGGCGAGCACACGCTCGACGACATACGAGCGACGGACGCGGCTTGCCGTCATGCGTTGTGGCTCGGTGATACGGCCGTGATTTCAGGTCCCTCCGTCCAGTCCAGCGGAAGAGCCGCCCTACGCCGGATCACCTCACGAATGCGCACATCAAACGAGCGCCCAACCTCGGTCCATGAGACAGAAGCCTCACCGGTCAGATGAAGAAGGTCGCCGTTTTCGAAATTGATGAAGAGAAGACCGGCGCGTGGGTTCTCCAGGAAGTTCCCGAATGTATTAAAATAGCGGTTACCGGGATAATCCGGGACAGTCAGCACATCGTCCTCGACCTGGACAAACCCGGCCGGCCCGCCGCGATGCGAGACATCCATGCCACCATGGGCACTAGATGGCGCGTAGGACGCGACGAAGAACGTGGTCGCGCTCGTGATGAGGGCACGTGCCTCCTCATCGAGTGTCGGCGATCTCTCCACGGCGCCGGGCGACCGAAGCAGCGGTGTTGCCTCACGTGTGCGAATATATTTTGGGCAGTTTCCGAAGCTTTGCCGAACGGACATCCGAATGCCGTCCTCGTCGTTTAACAGGATGACGCCGTTGGCGCGGTTGCGTCGTCGGGTCGCAAACTCGATGCCAAGCATAGCCATCGGACGTCCCGGCGCAATCGCCTCGACCATAGGATCGCCGGATATTGGGTGCCACGCAAGGCAAAGTGTGGTCTCATCAGGACTTGAGAGGAAGCCTGGAACACCGGTTGCGAAGGTGACAACCGGCCATCCATCGGGAGACAGCACCCCCAGCACGACGTAAGGCAGCGACGCAAAGAAAATACGATGCTGCTCTGTCATGAAGGCGCGAATGAAAGCGCTCGAAGGCGCGACGACGCCAGCCAGCGCCTGCGCACGTCTTTCACCCTCATGAAATGCAGTTGCCGCCTCGTCCATCATTGTGATCCCCCACACCGGGAATGAACGACGCGATCATGGCATGTCTTGTCCGAATGTCACAATACAGAACGGTCCGTTTATTGAATTCCCGCTCTCACTGCTTTTCGCTTTGCTCCTTCCTTTTCTTCAGAAACACGCGGTCACGTTCGATGAACCGGGCAACCATGATGGGAACCAGACGCGCGGGATTCTTGCCGACAGTGGCGTCTCCACCGCTTTCTTCTGCGAGAAAGCGGGCATAGAGGAGAAGGTCACGGTGAATTTCCGCAGGAAACGCGATCGTCATCCGGACCGGGCGATTGTCGGGTATAGCGGTAATGCGAAGCTTATCCATTCTGACGGTCTCCTTTCGCGATATAGGGTTTGAGAATGAGATCACGCCCCAGCAGAAGGGTGAACGGAAGGCCGGGGCGATCGGTGAGGGTCGGTTGAATATCGAGGGAACGGTCGACCAGCCGGTAGCCCACCTGAGAGAACCCGTTGCTGGCCCCGCTGCGAATGGCCTGAGCCAGATTGTTCTCGCTCTGGCTTGTTCCGGCTTCCGACCCGACACTGAGCAGCGTTGTCACCAGCGCGGCCTTGAACAACTGGCCCCAGTGGTTGTTCACCTCGTCGGACAGGCCGGACTGGCCGATCGCGTCCGCACCCGGCAGCTTCTCCAGCACGAGGCTCTCGCCGTCCGGGAAGATCAGTCGGGTCCAGATGATCTGGGTGCGCTGCTGCCCGAAGGAGATGCCGCTGTTATAGGCGCCAAACAGCGTACTCCCCTGCGGGATCAGGAGATAGCGCCCGGTCGGGCTGTCATAAACGTTCTGCGTGACATGGCCGACGATCTGGCCAGGCAGATCGGAACTGATTTTCGTATTCAGCGCCCCGGCAATCACGGTTCCCGCCTGCACTATATAAGGCGAGGCGAGCGGCATGATCCGGTCAGGACTGATGGTCTGCCGATCGGGCTGGCCCGCGAGGAAGGCACGGTTTCCAGCCTGTGCCCCTGAATCCGGAGTTCCCTGCGTCTGACCGGATGACGCTGAGGCTACCGTCTGAACCGGCTGCCCGTCATGCTGGTCTCGCGCCTCGACAGCGGCGAAAAGCTTGCTGCCAATAGCGGCGTCAATCTCCTGCTGTGCCCGGCGCGCATCCTCATTGCCGATGGCGTTGGTGGGGACTGACTTGCCCTGCTGCTGCGCGTGCAGGATCGGCCGTCCCAGATCACCGGGCAGTGCTGGCCCCAGTTTCGGCACACCCGTATAATCTTTCGGCAGGTTGTCCAGACCTGCCGCGGATGGCGGTGACGCATTCTCCGAACCGGCTGGCGTCGCTGGTGGTCGATGGCTGGCTTCCAGAGCATAGCCAAGGGCGAACGCCACGGCGATGACGCCGGTTCCCCCGAGTGACCAGATCACGGTCCGCGACAGGCGCACCACGCGCGGCCGCTCGGCACGCAGGCGCAGATCGGGTGGCGCCGGGCTTCCCCCACTGGACGGAGCATTCTGGTCAGGACGTGGAGCCGTGTCCGGTCCTGCCCCCTCTTCTCTCTCCTCGCTCATGACGGCCGCCCGTCCGTGCGGACGATGCGCACGCGCTGCTCGCTGGTCTTGTCGCCGAGGCGCAGTTCGGCTGCGGCGAACAGCCGGTCGACGATCATCCAGTTCTGACGGACGCGATAATTGACCAGCGCCGGATTGCCGTCCGGTCCCAGCACGAAGAGAGGTGGCAGATCCCCCTGCCCGATCCCGCTCGGAAACGCGATATAAACTTTCCGTCCGTCGTCAAAGGCGCGCGTAGGCAGCCACGGTGGGACACCCCCTTTCGCGGGCTGGATGGCATAGCGAAAATGCAGATCGTCCAGGTCGAGCCCGGTCTCCACGGGCGCTTCTTCATCGGCCGCCTCATCCTGCCGGTGCAGCGCGATCAGATCGTCCTCGGGATAGTCCCACGACACGGACGCCATATAGGTCGCGGGCGTCGAGCGCAGCTCCGCCAAATAGGTCCGGCGATCGGTGTTGACGATCAGATTGGTCGTGAGGTCCGGGCGGGTCGGTTTGACCAGGATATGGACACGTTTGGCAGTGCCACTGCCGCTTGACGTGTCACCGATAACCCAGCGCACGGTGTCTCCGGCCGCAACCGGACCGCTGCCAACGAGCTTCTCGCCCGGCTGGAGCATGATGTCGGTGATGTCGCCGGGCGAAGCATAGACCTGATAGAGCGCGCCGGGGCTGTAGGGATAGACCTGAACGGCATTGATGAAGCCCGCCCGCGTCGGCTGGATGCGCGCGGCCAGATTGGCCTGAATGACACGCGCGGCCGGGTCGGCGACGTCCGGTGCGACATGCCGGGCTTGAACTCTGCGCGGCGGTAGCGGTTTCAGTTGGCCCGGCAGCGGCAAAGGTCTGGCGACTTCCACCACCTGCACCGGCTTGGGTGGATCGGGCAGGCGTGTTGCCCGCATCGCGTCGTCATAGCGAATGGCGGGCGGATGATACTGTCCGGCACAGGCCGACAGAGTGAGCAGCGCCAGCGGCAGGGCGCGCAAGACCATACGGATCATTGTCCGAGTTCCTTCGACCAGTTGATGGCGGTGACGTAGATGCCGAGGGGATTTTTCCGCAGACGATCGGCCGTGCGCGGGGTGACGATCATGACCGTGAGGATGGCGGTCCAGCGTTCGGTTCCGGTGAAGGCGCCATCGCGATAATGCCGCTCGGTCCAGGCAACGCGGAAACTGCCGGGCGATGCGCGGATTACCGACGACACATCGACTTCGACCTGCTCATGACCGATCCGCGAGAATGGATCGTTGAGGCGGGCATAGTCGTTCAGCGCCTGTGCGCCGGAAATCATGGTGAACTCGTAAGCCCGGAGCCAGTTCTGCCGCACAACGACCGGATCGGCGGACAGGCCACGCACATCTTCAATGAAACGCGCCAGATACCACGACACCTGCGGATCCGTGGGGACATAGGACGTGGTCGCGGGGCCGATCACCTGTGTCTGCCCAAGCCTGTCGACCTGCACGACCCAGGGCACGATGGTCCCACGCGCGGACTGCCAGACCAGACCGACCCCGAGTGCTGCCGAGAGGAACAGACTGCCAAAAGCCATCAGCCGCCAGTTCCGGGCCTGCACCCGTGCGGAGCCGATCCGCTCGTCCCAGATCTGGGCCGCCTGCTGATAGGGTGTCACGGGCGCGGGCGTAATCCCGTACCGTGTGGTGGAGCGACGGAACATCATTGTTTCTCCGAAAGATCGATGGATGCGGATCCGCCGCCGCCATCGGCGGAGCGGATGACATGGGCCGCCTCGGCCGCGTGGGTCGCGGCATTGCGGCGCTTCATTTTTTGTGCCCAGCGCGGGGGCTTGCTGTCGGGACCAGAGGGAGGGCCGCCATTGCCGCCGCCGCTGCCGGACGAACCACCAGCCTCTCCACCGCCCCCACCTGAGGTGGCATCGGATGCGGATCCGCCGGTAAAGCGCCCCCCTGTCGCGGTGAAGGCGCTGCGAGCCCCGGCGCCGTAACTCTGTTTCATGGACGCTGCTGCGCCGGACGCCCTGCTCTTTGCTGCGTTCATGGCTGCAGCACCCGGCGCACGCGCGACACCACCGAGTCCGGCAGCCATGCGCGCTCCCGCACTCCCGCCAGCAGCGCTCATGGCACCCACGGAATAAGCGCTCGACGCCGCTCCCGCGGCAGCGGCCCCACCGCGTGCGGCAGCGGCCGTCGCGGCCAGAACCGCCCCACCACCGGACGCGATGGCAGCCGGGGCCGCGACAGCCGCCGCTCCCATGGCGCCGACCGCCATACCGGTGCCCACGGCGGCGCCTGCGCCAAGTTGTGGCGCGCCCGAGATCAGGCCGTTGGCGAGGGAGCCGCCGAAGATTGCGAGCCCGACCATGCAGAGTGAGGCCAGTACGACCGACAGCGCCTGCCCGATGGTCGGCGCACTGTTCCCGTAGGAGGTGGTGAGCTGTTTGAAGAGAACAGAGGCGATGGCGGAAATGACCGCCAGCACCATGATCTTCACACCGGAGGAGACAACATTCCCGAGAACTTTCTCGGCCAGAAAGGCCGTGCGGTTGAACAGGGCGAACGGGATCAGCACGAAGCCGGCGAGGCTGGTGAGCTTGAACTCGACGATCGCGACGAAGAGTTGCACCGCGAGAATGAAGAAGGCCGCGAGGACAATGAACCAGCACAGAAGCAGCACGAGGATCTGCACGATGCTGGCAATTGCGCCAAAGGAGAACGCCAGTTTGCTGGCCGCATCGAGCAGCGGTTGTGCTGCGGACAGGCCGGTCGCGGCCAGACGGCCGGGATGCATGAAATCGGAAAGTGCCAGCGAGCCGCCGCCCGCTTTAAGACCGAGCGCGGCAAAGCTGTTGAACACAATGCTCGAAAGATGGCTGAAATGGTTGATGACGAAGGAAAAAAAAGCCGACGTAAAGCGTCTTTTTGACCAGACGCTGGACAATGTCCTCGTCCACCGCCCAGGCCCAGAACAGCCCTGCCAGCAGCATATCAAGGACGGAGAGCGATCCGGCGAGGGACACGACGCTGCCCCGCAGCAATCCAAAACCGGAATCGATGGTTGTCTCGAAGGTGTTCAGGAACCCGTCGATAATGCCGACATTGCTGGCGTCCATCGATCAGTCTCCCGAACCGGGAACAGAGACCGCCTCGGGGACATAGGCGTCGTACTGCGCAAAATGCTGGTATTGCGCCTGGGCCCCCGCTTCGTTCGCAGCCTGTCGGGCACGTTCCAGTTCAGCAGCCCGACCGTTGGCGGCCAGTTCCGCCTGGATGTCGGACAACTGGCGCGATTGCAGAGCCATGAGCTGGTTTCCGGCCTGCGCGGCCTGCAATGCCCCGGTTGACGTCTGGCTGGCCGAGACAAGCTGCGTCATGGCCGAACTGTCGGACGGGATATTCCCCACCACCCGGGCCTGGAGTTTCAGCGCGTCCTCGAACCCGCCCACGGAATTCTGCCACCGCGTCTGCGCCTGGCTGAACAGGGTGCTGTCAGACATGCCGGACGAGACGGATGAGTAGGACTGCTGATACTGCTGCTCGACCGACTGCACGCTGTAGGCGATGTTCTGCGCCTGAGCCAGGAGTGCAGTGGTCTGGGAAACCGTCGATTGCAGCGTCGACAATGTCGAAAGCGGGAGGCTCGCGAGATTGCGACCCTGGTTGACCAGCATCTGCGCCTGATTGGCGAGTGATGTGATCTGGTTGTCGATCTGCTGGAGTTCGCGTGCCGCAATCAGGATGCTCTGCACGTGATTGGCCCCGTCATACACCGCCCATTGGGCACGGGCTGGCGGGAGGGACGCAAATGAAATCAGGCCAAGAGCCAAGACACATCCGGAGCGGAAACGTTTTTCCCGGATACGGAAAGATTTTTCCGTCATGGCACGCCTCCGTCCCGCAGAAGATCCGCGGCCCATGTGACACCACGGGCCGCGAACCATGCGGGGAGAAAGCCATCCCGCCCGTGGTCCGCCAGCACGGTGTCAATCAGCCTGTGATCGTCCTTGCCCGACGCGGCGCAGAGGACGAGTGCGACCGGCCCGAGCCCCAGTTCGAACAGACGGTTGCCGCGTTGCGTCTGGCAGTAATATTCCCGCTTCGACGTCGCGCGGGCGATAATGGCGATCTGCCGGTCGTTGAGACCGAAATCCCGATAGATGGCCAAAATCTGCGGCTCGATCGCGCGCTCATTGGGCAGGAAAATCCGCGTTGGGCAGCTTTCCACCACCGCTGGCGCAATCGGGGAATTGGCGATATCGGACAGGGACTGCGTGGCAAAAATCACCGATGCGTTCTTCTTCCGCAGCGTCTTGAGCCATTCACGCAACTGGCCGGAAAAATTCCCGTCATCGAGAACGAGCCAGCCTTCGTCGATCACCAGCAGGGTGGGTCGTCCGTCCAGCCGTCCTTCAATGCGGTGGAACAGGTAGGACAACACGGAAGACGCGGCGCCGGAGCCGATCAGCCCCTCGGTTTCGAACACCACCACATCGGCATCACCCAGGCGCTCGGTGTCAGCATCAAGCAGGCGACCGTAGGGACCGCCGAGGCAGTAGGGTGCGAGCGCCTGTTTCAGTGCGTTGGACTGAAGAAGTGCGACCAGGCCCGATAGGGTCCGCTCCTCCTCTGGGGAGGACGCGAGGGAATTCAGGGCCGACCAGAGATAGGATTTCACCTCCGGCGTCAGCGCGACGCCTTCACTGACAAAAATCTGGCCCAGCCATTCGCTGGCCCATTTCCGTTCGTCCGGATCGTCGATCCGCGCCAGCGGCTGGAGCGAGACGCCGGGAAAATCGTCCACGCCCAACCCGTCGCTATCCGTCAGGCCGCCACCGAGATCATGCCAGTCCCCACCCATGCCGAGTGTTGCGGCGCGCATGGAGCCGCCGAAATCGAAGGCGAAGATCTGCGACCCCACGTAGCGCCGGAACTGGAGTGCCATCAGCGCCAGCAGCACCGACTTCCCTGCCCCTGTTGGTCCGGCGATCAGCGTATGGCCAACGTCGCTGGCATGCAGCGAAAACCGGAATGGTGTGGCTCCCGCCGTCCTGCCATAGAACAATGGGGGGCGCCTTGAAATGGACATCCTGCTCCGGACCGGCCCAGACGGCGGAGAGCGGAATCATATGCGCCAGATTCAGGGTCGAGACCGGGGGGAGCCGAACATTGGCGTAAACATGACCGGGCAGACTGCCGAGCCACGCTTCGACCGCATTGAGAGTCTCAGCCATGCAGGTAAAGTCACGACCCTGAATGATCTTTTCCACAAGTCGGAGTTTTTCAGTCGCAATGGATGCGGAGCCATCCCACACCGTGATGGTCGCGGTGATGTAGGCCTGCCCGACATCATCCGCGCCTAGAGACTGCAAGGCCAGGTCGGCATCGGCTGCCTTATTGGCGGCGTCGTTATCCACCAGAACCGAAGCTTCGTTCGTCATCACTTCGCGGACAATGGACGCGATACTCTTGCGTTTTGCGAACCACTGACGGCGGATTTTCGTCAGCACCTTCGTCGCATCCGTCTTGTCGAGCAGGATGGCGCGGGTGGACCAGCGATAAGGCATGGCAAGGCGGTTCAGATCGTCGAGGATTCCAGGAAAGGTTCGCGACGGAAAACCGGTGATCGTCAGGGTTTTGAGGAAGGCCTCACCGAGTTTTGGCTCCAGCCCCCCCGACAGCGGCTGGTCCACCAGCAGGGCATCCAGGTGCATCGGGATCTCGGGCACCCGCACACGCTGGTTTCGGGTGGAAATGGTGCTGTGCAGATAGGTCAGGGTTTCGCCGTCATTCAGCCAGGCGGCCTCCGGCATAAACCCGTCCAGCAAAGCCAGAAGCCTGTCGCTGCGATCGATGAAGGCATTCAGGATGCCGTGCGGGTCCGGCCCGTCGCGCTCCCTGCCCTCATAGAGAAAGCGCGAAGCCCGGTCGGAAGATTCCGCAGGCGGCAGCCAGACCAACGTGAGAAAATACCGGCTCTCAAAATGCGCACCTTCGTCCTCGAACTGCTCACGGCGTTCGAGATCGACCATCTGGCTGGCGGCATCGGGAAAATCACTCTCGGGATACACTGTCGCCGGGACGCGCTGCGCTTCCACGAACACGGCCCAGCCGGAACCCAGACGGCGCAACGCATTATTCAGGCGTCCCGTGACACCCACCAGTTCGGCGGGCGTGGCGCTGTCCAGATCGGGACCACGAATACATGCCGTGCGCTGGAGGGAACCGTCCTTGTTGAGAACAACGCCTTTCTCAACCAGCGCGGCCCAGGGCAGGTAATCCGAGAGAAGTGCCGCACGATTGCGGTATTCACCAAGAGACATCATCGCCCAGCCTCCTCATGCCCGAAACCAGGCGGGGTAACGGAGATGCCGTCGCCCCACTTCGACAAACAACGGGTCACGTTTTGCGCCCCAGACCGCGAGGCTGTGTCCCACGATCCAGAATACGGCGCCGACCAGCCAGAGCCGCAGGCCCAGCGAGATCGCCGCCCCCAGCGTGCCGTTGGCAATCGCCAGCGTCCGTGGCGCGCCGCCCAGCAGGATCGGGTCGGTCAGGGAGCGATGCACCGGGACATGGAAGCCCGGCACCGCGTCGTCGTCATATCCCGCCATCAGATCAGTGCTCCCCCGGAGAAGGAGAAGAAGGACAGGAAGAAGCTGGACGCCGCAAAAGCGATGGAAAGTCCGAAGACGATCTGGATCAGGCGGCGGAAGCCTCCCGAGGTTTCGCCGAAGGCCAGGGTCAGGCCAGTCACGGTAATGATGATCACCGAGACGATCCGCGCGACCGGACCCTGGATGGATTCCAGAATCTGGTTGAGTGGTTCCTCCCAGGGCATTCCGGACCCGGATGCCCAGGCAGAGGAGGTTGCTGCAAACAGCGCGATGCCGGCCATGCTGGTCAGACGGGACAGGCGACTGGTATGGGCGCGCGTCATGACGCGCGCGGACAGGGTCTGCGACATCAGAGTGTGTCCTCGATGCTGGAGAGGTTGAAGGAGTGTGGACGCCCCACTTCGCTGGGCGGGACATCAAATGAAGTCAGGCGGTAAAGGCCTGTTGCCGGATCCAGTCCGTCCACCGTTGCGAGTTCCGACAGGCGGCGGACAGTACCGCGTCCGGATAGGACCGCGATGACGTCGATGGTTTCGGCGATCATAGCGCGCGGGACCGTAACGACGGCTTCCTGGATCAGCTGTTCCAGACGATACAGGGCAGCCAGCACCGATCCGGCGTGCAGGGTGCCGATACCACCGGGATGACCGGTGCCCCACGCCTTGAGCAGGTCGAGCGCCTCGGCGCCACGCACCTCCCCGATGGGTATGCGGTCCGGACGCAACCGAAGGCTGGACCGAACGAGGTCGGAAAGCGTGATGATCCCTTCACGGGTTCGCATGGCGACGAGATTGGGTGCTGTGCATTGCAATTCGCGCGTATCCTCGATCAGGACCACGCGATCCCCGGTTTTCGCGACCTCAACCAACAGGGCGTTGACCAGCGTCGTCTTGCCCGTGCTGGTTCCGCCCGCGACCAGGATATTCTTCCGGTCTGCAACAGCGTGACGCAGGAAGCGCGCCTGTGCGACCGTCATGATCCCTGCCTCAACGTAATCGTCGAGCGTGAACACCGCGACGGCGGGCTTGCGGATCGCGAAACTGGGCGCTGTTACGACCGGCGGCAGCAATCCCTCGAACCGCTCGCCCGTCGGCAGTTCCGCCGAGACACGGGGCGCTCCCTCGTGGACTTCCGCACCGACATGATGCGCGACCAGACGTATGATGCGTTCCGCATCGGCTGCGCCGACCGTATCACCCGTGTCGGACAGTCCCTCGGACAGCCGGTCGATCCAGAGCCGGCCGTCGGGATTGAGCATCACCTCGACAACGGCCGGATCGGCGAGCTGTCTTATGATGGCCCCTCCCAAAGCAGTGCGCAGCATGGAAAAACCACGTGCCGCTGCGTCGTTCGTTGTCGCATGGCTGTGCATCGTCATTCCCGTTGTCGAGCTGGCCCGGCCATTCCGGACCGCAACGGGGACAAATAGAGGAGGCACGCGTTTCCAGATCGCAACAAGAAATTCGGCGATCATCGTACTGGAGCGTACGAAAGCGTATACAAACTGGCAGAGGCGTAGACGGCTAAAAATTTGGCGTTTTATCAGTGTATTAGGTCTGAAATCTTGAACCCCTTATTGTCAGAAACGACGCTGGGGCCAAAGAAACCGATTGCGACCAGAGCGATGACTGACTTCGCGAACGCGAAACTTCAGGTCGGGCCAAATATTAAGTGTGAATGGGAGTATCAGGGCACGCTCGTCAACAACAACGAGCACAATACGATATTTGGATAAGGCGAGTTTTTACTGTATGTGGAACTAAAAACTGACGCGTGATTGTACCCCGACACGCTATACACTAACGAAGACGGCAGATTAACGGTATTTTCGGTACGCCGAAGATTGGCGTCACACACCGTCAAAAAGTTGCTCCGAAGGTGTGAGCCGTGCTTGAATCGACAAGGCGCAAATCTGTTGGTGAAATACAGGCTTTCCGAAGCTTATGACGAGTCACCCCCTATATTGAGGACTACCCTATTGAGCAGCGACAAGGACATCATTCTCGGTCGTCTGAATGCGATGGCACAGATCGTAACGGCGCACCTTGCGACGACGAAAGTGGAGACCGACCAGCTTCCGGAATTCGTACGCCGGCTTTATGCGTCGCTTTCAGAAGATCAGCCCGTGGCGAATACGACAGGAGTGGCAGCATCCCGAAAAGCCAGCGATGCTCCCTTGCCTCCTGAAAAGACAGAACCATCCGTAACTGTCGACGAGGCACTGGCGGAAGCGACGTCACCCACGGTTCTGACCGTCGAGAAAAAACAGCAACCGGCCGTCCCTATCAAGGAATCCGTTTTTCCCGATTACATCATCTGCCTGGAAGATGGGAAACAGCTGAAATCACTCAAGCGTCACCTCACGGCTGCCTTCGGGATGACCATTGAGGACTACAAGACCAAATGGGGATTGCCTGACGAATATCCGACCGTCGCGCCGAATTATACGGAGATGCGACGTCAGGTGGCGCAAAAGATCGGTCTTGGAAAGCGTGCTTCCCAGAATGACGACACGACAGACCGTGCGGATGCGTCGGCACCATCGGCCCCGGGAAAACAGTCACCCACACGAAACAAGGCTAAGGCCGGCCCGAAGGAGCGGTCAGCAAGAAAAGGGGATGAACATCGACTGGCCAACGCATTCTCTCGTTGATCTGAGACGACGCGTCGGAGTGGTTCGTCACTCCTTTTTCACAGCGGCGTCGCTTCCTTCGTTCGCCTCGCGTTCAACGTCCGTCCGGAACCGTCTGTCGCTGGCCAGCCGTCGGCCCAGCATCTCGACGAAACGGTCGTAGCGTTCCCCTCCCTGGGCGCGGGCCGCTGCGGCCATGCTGTCCGAAAGACCCGGCATACTGGTGAACCAGAGCCGGATGAACAGCGCGAGCGTCTCGACCGAGATCGACAGGTCGCGCTCGATCCGCGCCTGTCGGCGATCAAGTCGTTGCACGGCGGCTTGCAGCGAGGCTTTAGGATCGCCCCCAGCGCCTTCCGGGTCAAGCCAGGCCGCAATCGCCGCTTCAGCCAGCAGGGAGTCCGACACCGACCGTCGGGCGGCCTGCGTCCGTAGCCCCTTCCACAGATGCGGCTCCAGATAGACCGAAAGCCGCTTCTTCTTCTGGCGCGCGCCGCTCATGACATCCCCAGATCATTGCCGGGATCGAGTGCCGCCTGGCGGGCTTTGCGGGCGAGGTCCGCCGTCAGCACGGCATGGAGATCTTCCTCTTCCATCGGATCGCGTTCACGCTCGCGCATGGGCGCTTCTCGCGCGGGGTCCTCATCGTCCTGCGGCGGCAGGTCGGGCTCCTCGGAGACGTCCATTTCCGGCTGCCGACGCGCCTCGGTGCCGACAGGATCTTCTTCCGCCCCCGCCTCCCTGACTGCGTCCTCTGGTGTGTCGGGCTTGACCTCAGGCTTTGATGGCTGCGGACGTGCGGTCCAGTCGTCGGGTGAAACCGGCACTCCACGCGTCCCCGTCTCGGGCGCGGGCAGGAGCCGGTCCCGAAACCGGCTGTCACGAAAATACTGGGCCTTCTTCGCTCGAACGGGCGACATCCCCGACAGCAGGACCAGTTCGTCGGTTGCTGGCAATTCCTGAACCTCGCCGACGGTCAGCAGTGGTCGCGCACTCTCCTGACGGGACACCATGAGGTGCCCCAGCCAGGGTGACAGGCGATGGCCCGCATAGTTTTTCTGCGAGCGGATTTCGGTTGCAGTGCCAAGTGCATCAGACACACGTTTGGCCGTGCGCTCATCGTTGGTCGCGAAGCTGACACGAACATGGCAGTTGTCGATAATCGAGTTGTTCTGCCCGTAGGCTTTTTCGATCTGGTTGAGCGACTGGGCGATCAGAAACGCTTTGATCCGATAGCCAGCCATGAAAGCAAGCGCGCTTTCGAAGAAATCGAGCCGCCTGAATTGCCCCGGGTTTTGTGGAGACGTTTTTTATCTGATTTAAGCGGCTAATGCATGTGATTTCTGTTGTGCATAAAAGCGTGCCTCAGCTTCTGCTGGCGGGATGTTTCCAATGGAGGACAGGAGCCGCCGATTATTGAACCAGTCGACCCATTTAAGTGTTGCCAGTTCAACCGCGTCCCTATTTTTCCATGGTCCCTGCCGATAGATGAGTTCGGTTTTGTAGAGCCCGTTAATGGTCTCCGCCAGGGCGTTATCATAGGAATCTCCAACACTGCCGACAGAAGCAACAAGGCCCGCTTCAGCCAGTCTTTGCGTGTAGCGAATGGACACATATTGACAGCCGCGGTCGGAATGGTGGGTCACTTTGCCCTCAGGCCGCCTCTGGCACAGAGCCTGTTCGAGTGCATCCAGCACGAAGTCGGTATGGGCCGTTGAGGAGACACGCCAGCCCACAATAACCCGTGCGAATACATCAATGATGAAGGCCACATAAACAAAGCCCTGCCACGTGGAAACATACGTGAAATCCGAAACCCACAGTCTGTTGGGGGCTGGTGCATAAAACTGTCGCTGTACCCAGATCCTGTGGACAGGGCCGCGCCGGATCGGGCCGTGTGGTTCTGACACCCTTGCCACGAATGACGCCTTTCAGTCCCATCCGGCGCATCAGCCGCTCTACCGTGCAGCGGGCAACATCCAGACCTTCACGTCTGAGCTGATGCCAAACCTTACGCGCTCCATAGACGCAGAAATTATCATTCCACACTCTACGGATTTCGTCGCTCAGCTCTTTGTCTTTCTGGCTACGCATACAAGGATTTTTCTGTCTTGCCCGATAAGCATAATAGGCAGATGGTGCAATCGACAGAACCCTGCAGATTGACCCGACACCATATGTCTGCCGGTGCTCATCAATGAAGCGTGTCATGGCTTGAAGATGCGGTCGAGCTCCGCCTGGGCAAAATACGCAGAAGCCTTGCGCAGGATTTCATTGGCCTGCCGCAATTCGCGGTTCTCTCGCTCCAGTTGCCTGATCTTCTCTCGATCAGGCAGGTCACTCACCGCAGGCGCATTGGCCCGCTCATGCAGACGGGTCCATTTTGACAGCGTGTCAGGGTGAATATCCAGCTTTGGAGCGATCATCATCACTGCGGACCAGCGTGATGGGTGGTTCTTCTCTTCCTCCAGAACCATGCGGGCTGCACGTTCACGAAACTCAGGCGGAAAACGCTTCGATTTGTTGCTCATGAATTCTTCTTACCTCTCGGGTCGTTCTGTCTCCACAAAACCCGGGGCAATTCAGCCCCAGCGCCGGAAACTCGTCGAGCATCAGCAAAAGACGCTGCCGCCCTTCTGCCCCGGAGAGATCCTCGGTCAGCCTACGCCCGATCTGGTTGAGCATCAGCCGGATCAACGGCTTGGTGCGACTGATGTCCGAGGGCGGGACAACGAAGTATAACGTCGTCGGCCGGGCCGGATTGACGAGATCGCCAATCCGCCACGTGCTGCGGCTCGTCACATCGGCCACCACGGGGTCACGATACAAGCCCAGGAACGACATGGCCGTACTCAGCACGCCGGAGCGCTCGTTGGGGGATTTATTCAGCAATTCGCGTGCGGCGGATGCCACCACGGGATGGACGCCACGCTCCCCAAGATGGCGCGTGCCCATCATCACGACGAGGGTGGCCGCGATTGAACGTTTCGGATCGGACAGCAGGCTGGCGACACCGCGCAGGGACTTGTCGGGCTCGGCATAAAGAACGTGAAGGATTGCCCCCACGAGCAGGGAATGCGAGGTTTTCTCCCAGTGATTGCGTCGTTCCAGTGAACCTTCAGGGTCGACCAGCACGTCCGCGACGTTCTGGGCATCGCGCACTTCCCACTCGCCGAGACGGATTTCCAGCAGCGGATTGTAGGCGCAGGACGATGGATTGGTCGGATCGAAGAGGATCAGTCTGCCGAAGCGGCCCCGGAACCCCGCCGTAATGGACCAGTTTTCGCCCTTGATATCGTGAACGATGGCTGAACCCGGCCAGGTCAGCAACGTAGGGATCACCAGCCCTACGCCCTTGCCCGAGCGCGTCGGCGCGAAGCAGAGCACATGCTCCGGGCCATCATGCCGGATATAGTCGCGCTCCCACCGCCCCAGCACCACGCCATCCTGGCCGAGAAGTCCGGCCTGCTCGATATCGCCGCGTCCGGCCCAGCGCGCGGAACCATAGGTCGCGGTGCGTTTGTGCTCCCGAGCGCGTCTGACGGACAGGACCACAGCTGTCAGGAAGGCCAGTACGCCGCCAGATCCGGCAATCCATCCGCCTTCGACGAAAATGTGTGGCGCGTAGGCGTCAAACTCGTACCACCACCACGGAAACAGAAATGGCGCGTAGAGCGGCCACCGTCCGGCCACTACAGTCCACGGAGGACCGAGTTCTGGCTGGAATGCGAGCCGCCACGCGACCCACTGCGTTGCAGCCCACCAGGCCATAACGACAATCAGGAAACAGAGGCAGAGTTGCCCCCACAGGATACGAGAACCAGACATGAATTCCTCCCGGGCATGGAGGAACTCTGCATGGCGACACGCCCGTCAGTTCAAGACTTTTCCTGGTGAACTGACGGCACGGGCGTGCGCGGGCGTAAACAAACTGGCGCGGGCGTAAGTCTCACTTTGAAGCGTCTCCTGGCTCCGGGCAGATGGGGAAGAGTCAGCCTTTCCTGGGCGGGTGGTCGCGCGTTTCATCGTCCAGCAGGCGTTCCGCAGCGATCCACGCCTGATCCGCAGCATCTTTCTCGTCCAGCACATTCGCTGAGACAACCGCGCCGTCAAGCAGGTAGATCATGAAGTGGGCAAGTTGTTCGGATCGCTCTTCCAGAACTCCGGCCGCTTCCAGAAGCGCCCGGATGGCGTTGCGCAGGCTGCGCTTTTGCAGCCGCGAAATCTCGGCGATCGCATCCTGCTTTCCCTTGTATTCCTCAGTTGCCCTGGAGAACACACATCCTGCAAAATCGGGCTGACGAAACCAGGACGTATGCCAGTCAAACACCGCGCGCAAGCGCGCTCTCGGCTCCTTATGAGCGCTCACGGCTTCAATGAGCGAGGCCTCCAGCGTTTCGATATGGCCTTCCAGGAAGTCGGTCACCAGCCCCTCTTTGTTGCCAAAGTGGTAGTAAATTGCCGTTTTCGCGACCTGCGCGGTGTCGGCGATGTCATCGACACTGACCTGGTGGAAACCCGAGCGGGCAAAGAGAGAGCCCGCTGTCGTCAAGAGAGTAGCCCGACTATCCGGACCATTCCGCTTTCTGCGGAGTTTTTGCTGTGGCACGTCCATGACCTCACAGAAATTCGCATCAATCCGTCTCACTCATAATCGGAACGTTTTGTGCGTCAACAAGTTCGAGGCACAGATCAAGCCACAGCAACTCCCTTCCCACAAGTTAATAAAGCGATATCTGATGTACCGGTCGTTCATATAGTTGACGTTACCCGGTCAACTCACTGTCGCCAGAGCCACGGTCGGAACTGGCTTGGCCGCTTTCATTTCAGCAAGTTGCCAGTCCCAGTAGGCCTTACTGGAATTCAGGCGCATTGCCGCGCCCTCCAGCACAAATCGCGCTTCACCGGGATAGCGCCGGAGAACAGGCACAATGACATTGTCGATCCAGCCATCGCCATGCAGGGCATCGACCTCGACATGCTCACTATAATAATCCAGAACCGATGGCTGATCATTGCCAATACCGACGCGACGGCATCCGGAGAGCAATTTGGCGTATTGGTCGGGATCCGAGAGTTCCGTAATCGCGAGCGCACCGATCGAGCGGAAATATTCTCGCCGCGTAAACGCAAAATAGAGGAGCAGATTATACCCGGAAAGGCCCTCCCAACCCAACACATCGACAAACTGCGTCGGGTTGTCTTCAATCTTTAGATAGTCGAGCAAGTCACGATAGAGACGCACATGCGTCCGTGCCGGATTGCCCTGCCCCATCTCATCCCAGAAATTATGCGCGACTTCCATCCGGACATCTTCGTCGATGCCGACCAAAGACAACACGATCAGGTCATAAAAACGCATGTTGAGCGCGTAATCGGTCGTGAAATACTTGATGATCTGCGGCCGCGATGCATCGGTCTTCATGAAATCGAACACCGCGTGGTTGTACCCCGGAATGGCTCTTCCAGAGGGATTTAATGGCGTCACCAATTGCCTCCGGCTCGACGTTGGCCGGGATCGGTCCCGCCTGGCCTAATTCCCACTCCATCCACGAAGCTTCGATCGCGCGGCGGGCTCGCAGCAGTTCGATGCTGTACTGGTTGTCAGTAAGGCCCGGGTGTGGTCTGGAGAGATGCAGACCATACAGGTCATGCAAGACCCGATGAACGGTTTTCCGTGCGGCGAGGTCGTTCTCCGCGAACGCCATATCACAGCACCGCTGCGCAAGCGCCTCCAACTGACCCGAGGCTCCGCGAGAGGCAAGGAAGGTATCCGCATTGTCGTTGGAAAGTGCATCGTTCACCAGACGGCGCAGCGCCTGCGGCGTGTCGTCAGCGATGTTGATCTCCGGTCGCGCAAAAGCAGCGCCGCCAGCATGTGTCAGCATAAAGCAGTTCCTTGCAATGTGTGTACAATCTGGAAACAGCTCGCGACCTGTAGATTGCAGAGTGACGAAACGGTCCGTTTTAAGTCAAGAAAAAAGACCATGCTGACGCGTATTCGTCATAATTGCGGAGCAAGAACCGAAGGCTGCGCCGCCGCTATAATACCCTCACGGAATTACGATCTGCGCAGCATGTTGTTTTTAGGCGGTTTTACAGCCACTCCGTGGCCGGAGGTGGCCGAAGACCGCAGTACTTCGAATCGCACTGACTGTTCTGTTCGTGATCCAGTCAGCGCGAACTCTCACAAGAACGTGAATGTTTCGGCCGTGAAACACCGCGCCCCGACCGACACAGGCACGCCCCGACCCGCCACAATACTCCTTACCATGCTGTTTTATTGAGGTTTTTTGTTTGCGCGTGCGCCGATGAAAGGCACGATGGCACCTATCTGAGCTTCAAGAAAAGGCAGGACGATGCGCGCAAAAGACGCTACAGTGTCAACGTCGCCCCGTGTCATTCTCGACCCTGCTGGCCATACGGAAGGCACCGGTGAGGGTCTGCGGGCGCTGATACGAGCCCTCGCCCGGCAGGCGGCGCGGGATTACGTTGAACATGAAAACGGACCGATCCGTACACGATCGGAGGAATGACAGGAGGTCTTCATGAAGGTCGCGCTCTATGCCCGCTACTCTTCCGACAACCAGCGCGATGCCTCCATTGAGGATCAACTGAGGCTGTGCCGGGAATTTGCGGCCCGTCAGGACTGGAACGTCGTCGACAGCTACAGCGACAGAGCCGTCTCTGGTGCCTCCCTGCTTCGTCCCGGCATTCAGGAACTGATGCAGGACGCGCAGCGCGGGAAGTTTTCGATCATTCTCGCCGAAGCCATGGACCGTCTCTCGCGCGATCAGGAAGATATCGCTGGTCTGTTCAAAAGAATGAAATTTGCCGGGGTGCGGATCATCACGCTTTCGGAGGGCGACGTCACCCAACTCCACGTCGGGCTCAAGGGCACCATGAATGCCCTCTTTCTGCAGGATCTGGCAGACAAAACGCGGCGCGGCATACGGGGACGCGTCGAAGCCGGTAAATCGGGCGGCGGTCTGTGCTATGGATATGACGTCGTGCGAAAATTCGATGATGCCGGCGAGGCTATACGCGGAGAGCGGACGATCAACGTCAGCGAAGCTGCGATCGTGCGACGTATCTTTCGTGACTATGCGGACGGCAAGGCGCCAAGGGCGATCGCGCTCGATCTCAATGCCCAAGGGGTCGTCGGACCGTTGGGAGGTGCCTGGGGACCATCCACCATCCACGGCAACCGTGACCGCGGCACCGGCATCCTCAACAACGAGCTTTATATCGGCCGGCTGATCTGGAACCGCCTTCGCTATCTGAAAGATCCGGAGACCGGCAAGCGCGTCTCGCGCCTGAATCCAGAAAATGAATGGATCCTGCAGGAGGTTCCTGAACTTCGAATTATTGAGCCTGACCTGTGGGAAGCCGCCAAGGCCCGTCAGGCAACAACAACGTGGTCGCAAAAGACACGTGGCGACGGTGTCCATCCTCTGAACAGTCTCAAGCGCCCTCGTTACCTCTTCACTGCGATGACACGCTGCGGCTGCTGTGGCGGTGGTTTTTCAATGATCTCGAAAGCTCTGCTCGGCTGTTCGACTGCGCGCAACAAGGGCACATGCGACAATCGCATGACGATCCGGCGGGACGTGCTCGAAAAGTCCGTGCTTAACGGGCTGCGGACGCGCCTCATGGACCCTGCGCTCTTCAAAGAGTTCTGTGATGAATTCACCCGGGAGGTCAACCGCGTCAGAATGGAGCGGGGCGCAGATCTCGCTGCGATGCGCGCGGAGTTGCCACGCGTTGATCGTGAGCTTGATAAGGCGATCCAGGCCATTCTCGACGGCGTACCCGGCATCAAGCTGAAGGACAAGATCGGAAGGCTGGAGGCCCGTAAGGAAGAACTGACGGCTCTGCTGGCTGATGCGCCACAGCCCCCTCCTCTGCTGCATCCGAACATGGCTGTGATTTATCGGCAGCGCATCGACGCGCTGTATGAGAACCTCCAGAAAGAGGATGCAAGCCTTGAAGCCGTCGAGAGGCTGCGTGCTCTGGTATCACGGATCAAGCTGATCCCGCAGGATGGAGAGCTTGCCATCTTCCTCGAAGGAGACCTCGCGGCTATCCTGAACTTCTCTTCGAACAAAAAAAGCGCCGGAGTCCATCCAGACCACGACGTTCTTCAATCGTTCATTGAACAGGATACATTGGTTGCGGGGACCCACAACCGAAGAAAACTGCGCTCCGCCAATAAAGAGCAGGCTACATTGGTTGCGGGGGCAGGATTTGAACCTGCGGCCTTCAGGTTATGAGCCTGACGAGCTACCGGGCTGCTCCACCCCGCGGTGGTGTTGATTGGGTGGATTGGAAGACCTGGCGGCGACCGACTTTCCCACGACTTAAGCCGCAGTATCATAGGCGCTGGGGGTTTTCACGGCCGAGTTCGGGATGGGATCGGGTGGATCACTCCCCGCCATGGCCACCAGGTCATCCAGTCCACCCGGAGTGGGGTGGTGTGGATGCGGTTGGTGTTTATTTTAAAGAGAGAGGTTTGTGTGTGACGTGTGCATGGATGATTTCTGTGCACGGGCTGTCCTTTTAAGGGGACAGTATGAGAGTGAGCCTATAGAGCGATTAGGACCAGTTAGCTGCACGCATTACTGCGCTTCCACACCTGGCCTATCAACGTGATGGTCTATCACGGCTCTCAGGGAGATCTAGTTTTGAGGTGGGTTTCCCGCTTAGATGCTTTCAGCGGTTATCCCGTCCACACTTAGCTACCCGGCGGTGCCGCTGGCGCGACAACCGGTGCACCAGAGGTATGTTCATCCCGGTCCTCTCGTACTAGGGACAAATCCTCTCAAATCTCCAACATCCACGGCAGATAGGGACCGAACTGTCTCACGACGTTCTAAACCCAGCTCACGTACCACTTTAATCGGCGAACAGCCGAACCCTTGGGACCTGCTCCAGCCCCAGGATGTGATGAGCCGACATCGAGGTGCCAAACCTCCCCGTCGATGTGGACTCTTGGGGGAGATCAGCCTGTTATCCCTAGAGTACCTTTTATCCGTTGAGCGATGGCCCTTCCACGCGGGACCACCGGATCACTATGGCCGACTTTCGTCTCTGCTCGAGCTGTCACTCTCGCAGTCAGGCGGGCTTATGCCATTGCACTCAACAGCCGGTTTCCGACCGGCCTGAGCCCACCATCGCGCGCCTCCGTTACACTTTGGGAGGCGACCGCCCCAGTCAAACTGCCCACCATACAGGGTCCCGGATCAGGCTAACTGACCGCGGTTAGACATCAGAAAAATTCAGGGTGGTATTTCAAGGATGGCTCCACGGGAACTGGCGCCCCCGCTTCAAAGCCTCCCACCTATCCTACACAGAATGTCTCTGATGCCACTGTAAAGCTGCAGTAAAGGTTCATAGGGTCTTTCCGTCTGACCGCGGATACCCCGCATCTTCACGGGGAATTCAATTTCGCTGAGCCGATGCTGGAGACAGCGGGGAAGTCGTTACGCCATTCGTGCAGGTCGGAACTTACCCGACAAGGAATTTCGCTACCTTAGGACCGTTATAGTTACGGCCGCCGTTTACCGGGGCTTCAATTCAGTGCTCTCACACCTCCTCTTAACCTTCCGGCACCGGGCAGGCGTCAGGCCCTATACGTCGTCTTTCGACTTCGCAGAGCCCTGTGTTTTTACTAAACAGTCGCTACCCCCTGGTCTGTGCCACCCGCCAATGGTTGCCCACCAACGGGTCTCGTTTATCCCGAAGTTACACGAGTAATTTGCCTAGTTCCTTCAGCATCGTTCTCTCAAGCGCCTTGGTATTCTCTACCAGTCCACCTGTGTCGGTTTCGGGTACGGTCTATATGCCAGAGCTATTTCCTGGAATGCGCCAAAAGCCAGTCCAATCCGTTAAGGACTGACAACATCTTGCATTCGTCACTTCTGGCAGGTTCAGGAGTATTCACCTGATTCCCATCGACTACGGCTTTCGCCCTCGCCTTAGGGGCCGACTAACCCTGCGTGGATTAACCTTGCGCAGGAACCCTTGGACTTTCGGCGACAGTGTTTCTCGCACTGTTTGTCGCTACTCATGTCAGCATTCGCACTTCCGATATCTCCAGAGGGGGTCACCCCGCCTCCTTCACAGACCTACGGAACGCTCCGCTACCGCGCATACATAGTATGCACCCACAGCTTCGGCACGTGGCTTGAGCCCCGTTACATTTTCGGCGCAGGGTTTCTATTAGACCAGTGAGCTATTACGCTTTCTTTAAAGGATGGCTGCTTCTAAGCCAACCTCCTGGTTGTTTTGGAATCCCCACATCCTTTCCCACTTAGCCACGATTTAGGGGCCTTAGCTGGTGGTCTGGGCTGTTTCCCTCTCGACAATGGACCTTAGCACCCACTGTCTGTCTGCCAGGCTAATACTTCCGGGTATTCGGAGTTTGGTTAGGTTTGGTAAGGCTTTGGGCCCCCCTAGCCCATCCAGTGCTCTACCCCCCGGGGTAAATTCCTGACGGTCTACCTCAATAGATTTCGCGGAGAACCAGCTATTTCCGAGTTTGATTGGCCTTTCACCCCTAGCCACAGCTCATCCCCGACTTTTTCAACAGGCGTGGGTTCGGCCCTCCAGTGCGTGTTACCGCACCTTCAGCCTGGCCATGGCTAGATCACTCGGTTTCGGGTCTTCTGCCAGCAACTATGCGCCCTATTCAGACTCGCTTTCGCTACGCCTACACCTAACGGCTTAAGCTTGCTGCAAACAGAAACTCGCTGACCCATTATACAAAAGGTACGCCGTCACCCCATAAGAGGCTCCGACTGCTTGTAGGCATTCGGTTTCAGGTCTATTTCACTCCCCTCGTCGGGGTGCTTTTCACCTTTCCCTCACGGTACTTGTTCACTATCGGTCACCAGGGAGTATTTAGGCTTGGAGGGTGGTCCCCCATGTTCAGACAGGGTTTCACGTGCCCCGCCCTACTCAAGGATCTTTAAAAGCATTACGCATACGGGACTATCACCCACTATGGCCACACTTTCCAGAGTGTTCTGCTTCTCTTCCAAAGACCACTGGCCTGTTCCGCGTTCGCTCGCCACTACTAGCAGAATCTCAATTGATGTCTTTTCCTCCAGTACTGAGATGTTTCAGTTCCCCGGGTTCGCCTCATCATCCTATGTATTCAGATGATGATACCCTTGCGGGTGGGTTGCCCCATTCGGATATCTACGGATCAAAGCCTGCTCGCGGCTCCCCGTAGCTT